>JARFIW010001761.1:2774585-4161878 GCA_036346225.1 Platerodrilus igneus | reverse complement strand
ATTTAGCATTGACTGCATTGACTACATAATTATGTTATGACGTGTTTAAAAAATTAAAAATGTAAAACCAGAAAATTGATAAAGTTTTTGCTCTGTTTAAAATTTTAAAAGTCGTGTTTTTGAATATTCTAAAAACAGTACAGTACTGTTTGAAAATGGTTTTAAATATTAAACACTTATGGTTTATAAAGGGTTCATTTTCTAAAATTCCCACAGTTTTAGATTTTCAGGAATGGTTGGCTAAAGCATATGTCATAAATGCGCAAAAATGTAGAGGTTTGGGATCTTTAAAGTGTAACTTTGTAAGGAGCGGTCCTATTCAAAACTTATTTGCATATTTGGGTTCTGCGTATAATTTTAGACTAATTTGATGTATCGCATGGTTAAAAAATTTATAAGGACGGCCTAAAATCGCTGCCGGTAAAAAATCTTAAAATGAGAGTAGCTCAAAATCTTAAAATTGGGATAGCTCTCTGGGGAATGATGCAATCTAGAAAATTCCTAGAAATCCGGGTAGCTAAAAAAATCTAATATTAATTGATACCAAACAAGGTACATTTATCTCGTGAGTGGAAATGTGGAGAAAGATTTATCTTGCAGAGGCATATGTGCAACTTTGTAAGGGGTGGTCCTTAATTAAATCTGTTTGCAGATTCGGATTCCGCGTAAAATTCTAGATTAATTTGATGTATCGCATGGTTAAAAGTTATAAGCATTGTCAGAAATCGCTACCGGTAAAAAATCTTAAAATTGGGGTAGCTCCCTGGGGGATAATGCAATCTAAAAAGTTCCTAGAAATTCGGGTAGCTGAGAAAAATCTAATATTAGTTGATACCAAACAAGGTACATTTATATCGAAAGATGAAAATGGTTAGTCGAAGAAAACTATTTGGTCCAGATGTGTGAGGAAATGAGGATGCTGGAGGAAATGAGGTCATGATTCCCTTGTATCTGCTCTACTCTTATTATAGACCATTTTCGCATTTTTTATTTACATGTAGGCCCTTGCAGCTTACAAGTTATTGTCAGTCAAAAATTCTGCATAATAGACTTAGGAAATGTCATTAGGTCTAACTTATCAAAATGCACTGTCTGCATTAGACTGAGGGCTAGACCTCAATATCCGTATATGGCATGTTTACCTTCCAAACGCGTGATTCCATCACAACCTTCTTAAACATAGGAGTCGATTTCGGAGGACGCTTTACAATAAAAGAATCAAAGCGGCGTAATGCAAAATTACCAAAAGCACACCCTGCATTATTTGTTTGCACGACCACTAAAACTGTGCATTTAGAAATCGTGTCCGATCTTACTACAGACGCTTTTTAGCCGTTCTTGAAAAATGTGTATCCCAATGAGGTATATGCAGCAATATTTATCGCGTCTGCGGTACAAACTTTGTAGGCGCACACAGACGTTTATTGGAAGTGTTTCCCTACTTAACTAAAACACAGGTCCAAGAACACATTTCTGATGTATTAAGTAAAAGTCAAATTGTTTGACATTTTAACCCACCTTCTGCCCCACACTTTAGAGATCTTTGGGAATCTGGACTTCGTAGCGCCAAATATTACTTAAAGCGGGTTACTAAAGACCAACTTTTAAGAAATTGACCACCCTTTTGTCTAAAATAGAGGCGATAATGAATTCGCGTCCTTTGTGCAAGTTATCTCCTAACCCTAAAGGATTTGAGGCTCTGACGTCAGGACATGTTTTTAATCAGCTCATCGCTAGTGTCAATTCCCGAGAATAATAACGTCAAAGATGTTCCCAATAAACGTCTTAATCGATGGCAGTTGCAAAAAATGCAGTCCCGTTTTTGGCAACGTTGGAGTTCAGCGTACCTGCATACTCTCCAGCAGCGTGCAAAATGGGACATTCATATCATCATCATCATTAGGTCTTCAGTCTGGGAACTGGTTAAACACGCACACGCGCACACGCACACACGCGCATACACACGCACACGCACACACACGCATACATGCACGAACACGATACATTTAAATGTGTTTTTACTAATGCGCCGCAGTAGCACTCGCGCATAGTACTTTATCAAGTTCTATAGGAAAGAGAATGGGGATAAGAATGGTAGGACATTTAATTCTAAGCTCAAACGTGAACAATTTATGTTTGTTGTACTAATTTAAATATATTTTGTATTGCTAATACTTATATAATAGTCATAAAGCCTAATTTTGTTAAGCGAATTTTGTTTTAGCGTATGCAGAATGCAGACACAACCCAGCTTTTGTAAACTACGGTCTATTTCTCAGGAGTTTTAGAAAAATGAAACGGTTCGAACGCTTGATTACTATGCTTGACGTGGTATCGTGTGTAGTAAGATTGTTTCAATTTAATAACTTTGTTCACTAGCAACATACCGATGCCCACACATTAGGTTACTCCAAAGCCGAATGATGACACGGTTTACAACTTCTAGCGTTTCCCTTGGTTATTATTAAACTTACCTTTATAATGCCTTACGGTTCTCAAGAGACTAGAAATATGCAAAAGTGTAATAGCTGTAAAAGGTTTTATAATTTTCAAAATGTAGCTTCGGAAGTAACGCTACTAAGTACGTGATGTGCAAATATTAACGATTTTAGAAGTTTGCCGTCGTAGATAATGGTTCAATCGTGCAAAGATTATAAACTCGAAGTCAGTTGACAATACGTATTTGCTTGATATGCTTTTATTAGTTTGTGTCACGCATTTGAGGTGTTACAGAGAGTAGCAGAATGTTAAATTGTAATATCTAAAAAAACAGCGCTTTTATTATAATTTGAAATGGAAAATGTATTACTTGCTTTTCCTTCCGAAAGATTAAAATTTATGTATATTATCGTATCGTACTGCATAAGTTATGCCACAAACAAGCAAAACACAGTAAGTTTTATTGTAGTATTACTACAGTACAATAATTGATGTAAAATCTACGTTACAGTAAATTTTGTAGCACAGTGGTAAGTCTGCAAAAGTCATCTGGTGCATTCATATTAGAACAGTGTTTATAATTGACCCCAATTACAACAAATGATAAAATATAATTAAACTAAATTGGAAAAAAACTAGACAGCAGTGCCAAATTTACCTTTGTAAGTTGCTGGTTTCTGCAATTAACACGGGCCAAGTAAAAAACAGATAATGAAAAGTGTCATAGATAAACTCAACTCAATACTTAGCACACCCAAAACAAGGAGTTTTACCAAATAAGTACGAAGTTTAAGGTGAAATAGCGATAATATTATAACTGAATAAGCTCTTTACGTAGCAGATAAGAAAAGTTCCGTACAAGCTATATAAACTGTGGCGTTCCTTGGAAATGCTAATAATTATGTCCCTTTCTAGTAGTTTTTGTATTAGTAAATTTCGCCAATAAAGTTAGGCAACTTCCTTTAAGAAATAGAATTTTTAGGTTACATGCGTTTTGATCAAAGGTAGAATTATTTTAGTATCATATATTGTGCATACTTAAATATTGTCAAAATTTATTATGGCGGTTTTAAAGGTTAGAGATAATACCATCATTGTAATTTTGTTCTAAATTATTACAGTTTTATGATTCAGCTGTTTTGATTAATAATGTATTACGCTGACACGCCGATGATCTTATCGTTTGAACGCAAAGGCAGGTCACGTGTAAATTGTGCTGACTCAAATAAATAAATAAGTTCCGGTTTTCGAGTTGAGTCTATACATATATATTAGATAGAAAAACGACACAACGATATTTTCAAATTACAGTCTTAATTCATCTGCCCGAAGTTTGCCAAAGATATTTGAAATTATTGTATAAAGATCGGATCCATTTTTCTAAAGAACTTCGTACTTGCAATCCAAACAATCAACAAGGTTGGCTACCTTTAAGAAAGGTTATCGAGCAGACAAAAAGTAGTCAACTATGTTCGGATAACACCACATCAAGTTGATTATTTTTAATTTTAGGGCCACATTGTTTCCAAATCGACAATTTTATGTTAGATCTTAACGTGTTGAGCATTTCAAAGTTAAACTTGATAGACATTTAAGGGTGTTTGCCTTAGTTACAGTCATTCATCAGGTATTTATGAAAACCACCTGCAACTATGCTCGCGAAAAACTAAAGCTAACAGAAAATTTGCATTTACTGGAAGTACTGATAGAATGTACCTATAATACAGTGTGTCACCAATTTGATGTCGTTAACGGATAAATTGGTTAATATTAAAGATACAATAAAACTGTTTGCGCAGTTATGGAATAACCTTTTGAGTTCAATACGATAATGAAATTAAAAATGAGCTATCTTTGTATTCAAATTATAGCCAAAAATGGATATTTTTAACAATTTTATTAATTTGTATAACTTGTTTCTTTGCAAATATATCTCAAAATACTGTTCAAGTTTCTTATACAGTTTTTACATAGACTACAGTGACGTACGCAAATTATTAATATTTATAAAAGTTTTGAAGTAATAATGTTAACTGGCATTATATTAAATAAAACCATTGTTGGTTAGCACTTTATTTAAAAACTCTTTTCATGCAATTTTCAAGAATATACAGTTTAGTATATTAATTTTTTCAAATGGCTGAATTATTCCACGTTTTCGAAATAATAAATTAATTTATTATATTGCTAATAAAAAGTTGGCCGCGAAATAAAAGGTAAATACAAAATGACAATTGGGTGTATAGCAAACCTCAACGAGCTTCAATCATACTTATTGTACATGCGATAAATTGGGCTGTTAGTTTTTAAATGAAGCAGTCTACTACTAAATGGCAAAATTTGAAAATTATGAAAAATACGATAGGATAGTTGCATGTGTTGCGTCCGCAAGAATTCCTATATCAGCGGAAGCGTTATATTTTAACAGGTAATTGTGTGACTAATAACAAATAATATTATTACTGCGTTTGTAAATAATACAGGTACACTGAAGGACGACAACAAAATTATTTAAACTCAAAAGTTTAGAAAGAAACTTTCAACAGTTTGGATGTTTTGAGAAACCTAGAATGCGACAATATGCAGTTGTTAATTAAGAAAAGACTACTGTTGCAACTATAATATGTGTGGAGAAAAACCCAAGAACATCATGTAGGAAAATTAAAAGGGAAATGGATTTTTCTAAATCAGCAGCTTCAACAATATTGAAGCGTAATAAATATCGACTCTATAAAATTAAAATTATACATAGTTTGTTTCCGGACAATCTTTAAAAAAAAGGTGATTTTGTTCATGGTATCTTCCTGAGTGTGCTACTACTAACAATTTTGAAAATAAAACTATATAGTCTGATGAAACACTTGTACGTAATGCTTGTTTATTTAACAGACACAATAATCGACTCTGGTCTAATAAAAATACTCATCAAACTTGTACCAGGTGTCAACAAGGCCGTTTTGGCTTAAATGTTCGTTGCTGCATTGCTGGTGACAAATTTCGATACCATATTTTTGAAAACAATCTTACAGCTTGTCGCTATTTTGAAATTTTGCATACCAACTTGCACGAATTACTGGAGGATATACCTCTTGAAAATAGATATAAAGTGTGAATCCACCAAGATTTTTCTTGATCTTCTTTGGGAGTTAAACCACTCATTGTTATTAAAATCGCTTTTATTCACGTTTCGCTCCATGACCTAGGATCGTTGTCAAAATAATAAAAATTTCAAGTTTGATATTAATGACATAAATTGAAGGCGACTTTGATTTATTGATGTTTGATATATTTGATTTGAGTACATTAGGCGAAAATGTGTAAGTTTAGAAAAATTAGTACCTTCAATTTGTGTTGCCCACTGGGAGCGACTTTGAGGTAGCCGATACGCTTAACGTGAAATCAACTGATTAATTTTTATATACTTAAATTTCATATAAATTCAATAGCTTGAGGATTGGATAACCTTTTTTAACAAGTTTCTATTTATACGGTTGAGGGGATGGTTATTCAAGAAGTGTGCGAATACGTTACCGTAGGGCTCAAGCAGCCGTTTTTTATAATTATCTTGAGGAGGAAAACTCATTATAATTTAGGCTACCTCTTTGATAGATTTTAACATAATTTTGAGGCGACCCTATGGCGGGTTTACACTTGTCAGATCCATATACAATCTTCGTTAAACAGTATTGGTATCTGACAAGTCTAAACCCGCCATAGGGTTGCCTTTAAAAATTTCATCTATTGTACTCAAACCAAATGTGCCAAAGATTAATAAATCAAAGTCACATGCAATTTATATCATAGATCTCAAACTTAAAATTTTAATTATTTTGACAAAGATCCTAGGTCATGGATCGATACGTAAATAAAGACGATTTCAACAACTATGAGTGGTTTAATTCCTAAAAAAAATCAAGTTAAAAGAAGATATTGAGGGCATTATAAAAATCATACGAATACCGCTAACAAAAGAAGATTTTGATAAAATTCTCGTTTGTGTAAAAACCTACTACGAATTGGAATTTTCCAGACAAAAAGAAATTTACCGAGAGCTTATTCGCGAAGGAAAATTGTGTACACCAGACTTCCTACACTTAAAACTTCCCGGACCTCCTCGGACTTTCCGGGACTTCCTCGGACTTCCCGACTTCCTCGGACTTCCCGGTACTTCTTAGCACTTCTCAGAATTTCCTCGGACTTTCCAAGACTTCATAAACTTCCCGGACTTCCTTGAACTTCCCAAGACTTTCTCGGACTTCCAGGAACTTTTTAGGGCTTCCCGGTACTTTCTCGGACTTCCCGAGGCTTCCTCGGACTTCCCGGGACTTCCCGGGACTTCCCGGAACTCCCTCGGACTTCTCGGACTTCCTTGGACTTCCGGGACTTTTTCGGACTTCCTGTTGATGTTATTCTCTCGTAAAGAATACTTTTATATAGCCACTTTATAATTGCAGATAATATTTACAATTTATTGTAGTATCTGACGAATGCGATAGACTAATTGCATAGTACGCAAGTTACGTTTCGGGCCTTGGAAGCGGTCTTTTAAAAACTTCTTCCAAAAACTCCGTAACAAAATTTATTTATTATACATATGTTAATATGGAATTTTGACAAACTTGATTTAAAATACTTTAAGTTGAAAAATAATTAATAATTGAACTAATATGAGTGACTAGCCGAAGCAAGCTGCAATGTTAAAGCCGAAATACTTATGACTGACTGACTGATGGTCTTGGGGCTCCCGGAGTATTTATGTTGTCCCCTGCCCCTCACATGTCCGTGGGAACCTGCAGAGCTCATGCCTGCTTCATTTCTTAATTCTATTCATTATACAATGTCACAATCATACTTTCTATGTAATCGCGGTTTCTAACCGTCTGTGACCTGCTACCTGCAGTATCGTCTGGAATGCAATGTATTGCATCCGTTTTCACAACTGTTAATAACCTTTATTTAATTATCCTTGAATTACATTGTTGCACTTGACTTAATAATTTCTTTCAGAATTCTAATAATTCCTATTAACTTCTATTTTGTTATACATACATAGATTGGGGGATACATAACTCGCATTGTGTTGTAACGAATGTGTGGGGATGTCTAATTATCGCCAAATGACTGTATACCAATTGTAATCACTTTTGGCATACAGTCGTTGTTTATGATGCGTGGTCGAGTCGTGCATATTGTATTTTTTTATATTGAAATGTTCAGTAGGAAGGGTATAGGGTAATATTTACATAAACAAAAACACCCGTTTTAAATTTTGAAGTGTAGTTAATTTAGAAACAAACGATTCTGATGAACGTTGTATATAAAAGTGGATAGATAAAAAAAGATTGTCCTCATTTTTCAAAAGCTTTTATTTAATTTTCAGCGTTTGTATACGTATGTGGTTCCGGTTCTAAATTTGTAATCAATGTTTTGCCGCTCCTAGCATCCGATCGAGTTGAAATACTCCCACACCTTTGCCTCTGATGGCAATACAATACAATTAATGTCATTCTATATCTAAAATGGCGGACATACCAACCCCAAACTGGTGTATAACCCTTTTACAACCTTACATTTGATTTTATACTCCACCCGAAAGTACTACATTGACTAGGAAACGAGTTTTTTTTTACATGGACAATTTTGAATTTTGCCGAATCCTTGCTGTTCCAAGCAAGGTAGAAATCTTTAACGTGCGTTTTATCACTCACACACGGAAGCTCCATTTTATCTCTCATCCAAACGAGGTGTATTTTTGTGAAAAATGCTCGCCTAACATTTTTTAAGAGGACCGTGTCGGGATTCAAACCCGAGACCTTGGGCGTAGTAGTCACACACATACCACTACGCCACGGAGCCGCCTTACACCCTTTTTACAACCGCTGTTCATAGGTATCAATTAAAAGCATTTGACAAGTGGAATACGATAAGCTACGTAGAGCCATTATAAATCTAATATGGCAGATGACTCAAAAATGACGGATTACCTTTTTCTACAACCCTGTTGATATGGATATCAAATAAAAGCGTTTGACGTGTGGAACGCTATAAGCTACATAATGTCATTTATATCCAATAAGAGGACGCTCCAAGATGGCGGATTGCCTTTGTTTACAACCCCGTTGACATGGGTATCAATTAAAACGGTTCGACGAGTAGAACACGATAAACTACGTAATGCCATTCTAAATCCAATATGGCGGACGCCTCAAGATGGTGGATTACCTATTTACAACACCGTTAACATGGATATCAAATAAAAGGGTTCGACAAGTAGAACACGATACGTTACGTAATGCCATTCTAAATTCAATATGGCGGACGTCCCAAGATGGCGGATTACTTATTTTTACAACCTCGTTAACATGGATATCAAATAAAAGGATTCTGACAAGTAGAAAACGATAAGTTAAGGAATGCCATTCTGAATCCAATATGGCGGACACCCCATGATGGCGAATTACCCCTTTTTACAACCTTTAACGTAAATATCAAATAAAAGGGTTCGACAAGTAGAACATGATAAGTTACGTAATCCCATTCTAAATCATACTTTTAAAGTGCTTCACTGGAAAATGGATACAGATAATGAAAATTAGATGTCTTGTACTCCATAAAATATACGGGAAGCCACAAAAATTGTAAGTTTGAACATATTACCGGAAAAGTCGAAAAAACTTTCTCGTTTAAGTTTTAATACTATAGGGTGTCTACTGGAACAACCCAATAAAAATTCAGTACTTTCATGTACTTTTTAGTACCCCAACTGAAAAATTCAGTACTTTTTGTTGCAAAAAAAAAGCGTGATCAAAACAATCGCATACTTTAATTAATGAAATAAGTCAGGTCTGTATTTCTAAATTTTGATGAACGAAAATTATTATTTTTTCACAGCGAAATTGGTAAAAACCGTAAAAGTGTCATACATTGTTGAATTGGAAATTAAAAGTACTATCGAAATCTAATATAAAAAGTCCAGCTCCGTATTTAAAATTTTGAAGGTGATAGTGGACCTGAGGAGAAGAAACATGTAATCAAAATTCTAACAGTTGTATCTCATAGTTTTCAAATTTTAAAACAAAAAGTTACTGTATCAGTTTTTCAAAATTTTAAAATTGTAGAAGCAAACAAAAACAAACAAAAAACAAAAATTGAAATATTTTGTTTTTCTTTTTCCTATTTGAGAATGGCGTGAAATATCATCAATTTTCTTTTGGCTTCTTATCTCTCGAAAATAGGCAATTATCTTCCCGTTTAACTAAATCTCTATCTCTAATGGTTTTCGAGATCCCAATCCCAATGCATAACATGCGAAAAAAATCACCCTGTGTAGTGAAAATGAGTTTAATTATTGATATCGACAAAAACTAACATTGTTTGTGTTATAATATGGTAGATCGACGTAGGGGATAGAAAAACAAAACGATGTCTTTTATTCGTCACTCTGGTTTTTGGGAAGTGACGAGAGCCTTATCATCTGCTAACAAAAGATATCACAATTTTTGGTTTTGTTCTGTGTTAAATATAGACTATAAACACTATAAACATATTATTTTAATAAATCTGTATTAAACATAAGAAAATATATAGAACATGTTATCCTATAAGCTAATTTTGTATTAGTACGAGTCTCTTTGTCATTTTTGCTCTTAGAATAGGATTATCGCATACTGAGTCTCTCTTATCTTAAAAAAATTTTAAATTGATATTTTAAACGTGCAACATAGACCGAACATCCTTTAAGCAAGCAGAATAACAATATTCAGTTACTTCTGGTTTAACCGGGAACGAACCCAATTTTTGAAATTTAAATAATACCTTGTACATTCATTTATAAATTTGAATTCTATGCGAAATTTCCTTTTCAGTGATCTATTACACTTTGTGTTTACGCTCAATTTTAATTAATGCCTAATTTTAAAAGATACTATAGGATGTTGTTACCACAGGAATTTGTTGTCTTAGAACGGTACAACACAGGACAAGACAAATATGCCGATTGTAACGAATATATATTCTGTGGCACTGGTTTTGAAGAAATCACATCTATGCATTGTAGATTTGTTATATCTGATTTTTGTATTCGATATCTGAAGGAAACAATTCCAGAATGGAACAGAAAATTATTACCATTTAATTAGCTTAAATGCATTACCAGGAAATATTTAATAGCAATATACACTTTGCAAACGTATTTAAAAAGGAACAAGTCCTTTGTGTTGCCTACTCCATAGGCGGATTATATCCTTTTAGTTATTAAAATTAAGATAGCGCTTGCGTAAATAGTGTCACGAGGTGACGCGCAAGACGTATGAGCTGTTTTCTACGTGGACGGTACCAAAAGGCAAGTTCGCCATTTGTAGTTTAACATGTAAGCGAAGCTGCAACTTATAAAGATGGGGACACGGGCTCGTGGGGCCTGAGAATAAGTATATCGTGGTAGGGGCAGGAAAGCCGTGGTGGTCTTGGGGGCCCAGAAGAGTTGTCATTCCTGTAGCTCCGGCAAGGCAATACATCACGCTTCCTAATAAAAATGGTTGGACAGGTCGGTGATTGTTAACGGTGAGATCACAATATTTAAGTAATTTTATACTAAAACAAAATATCTTTAATTCCTTAGCGTATGAAATAACCATGGTTATATTTAGTAATTGGGGCAACTGTCGTTAACGGTGTAGGTAAAGCTTTTGTTCGACATTTCTGGCATCAAATTTTGTAAGCAGGACCCGGAACATCGCAGTTCGATTGCAAGAGGTAACTTCCTCACTAAGCACAGGTATTAAAACTTTCAGTTCCTATGTTTGTTAGACTTTTAAAAGTGTTCACATAAAATTTTAATAGAGGATTGCTTATTCATGCTTAATGTTGTGCACGAATCAACTTTGCGTGAGATCATAAAAGTGTAATATTTCTTCAATTTGATAACAAGGTTATTTGTTAAAATTGTGCTAAGCAAATTTAAATAACGTGAAATATGATTGTTTAGGAAGTAATAGTAAAGTAATTTTGTAAGACACGTGGAATATACATGTGTTCAAAGTATTGTGATTCTAAAGTCCACTTCCTGTTTTTTAAGAGTTAATTACAGATGTCTAATTTTTAATAAGGTCATTAATCATTTCTATATCTGAATAAGTTTGAAATTCTATTTACTCAAATTAGCTACATGTGATTTAAATTTTCTATAAAGAATATGAACTAAATTTATTTGAAGCATATGTAAACCAATACACAGATCTGTTCATTGGGTATCAGGAATCTTGTTTTAACGTATTATTAAAAGTAAGGTCTTGTTATGTCGAAACAGATTCATAAGAAAAATCAGAATTCAATTTTATTATTTTGTATTTGTAACTATATTTAACAAAAAAAGCAAAAAGAGAGAAACTATATTAAATTACATTTTTGATTCAAGTTTTTTTATTCTATACATAATTAATTTTAATAAGAATATCTTGGAGAAAATAAATTTTTTGAGTAATGAAATTAGACGAATGCTGAAACAATATAAAAGCACAGACATGTTACAATTGATTTATTCTAGATATACATTTTTAATTAAAATACCTTTGGTGTGGTAATCTCAAGATTATCCACTCATGATTATTAGTATGCTCTTTTATTGAAAAGCACACACAGTGTCTTTTTAATAAAAAATTTGTTGTGTAACTTTTTCTTACAGGATCATCGAGATTGAAGAGGCTGTAGGTATGTTCCAGAGGGTTCCAGAGGTTTCCAGATATGTTAGTCCATTAAGTTGTAAGTTTTTTATGGTGCTTATATCCAATGAGTTTCTGTATCTTCTCATAGCAGTATTGAATTTCGTGTGTTGTCCATATAGATACAGTGGCGCTCAATTTCCCTTTTTTCTTTCTATGTTAGCTTATTGTTGAGTTTATACCATACCCACGCCCATTCTCATTGCTCACCCTTGGGGTAATTCCCAGACTAAGCCGCGAATAAGTAAAAACGGATAAAGCTCCACTTGTATCCAACGAGTGGAGGTGAAGAATGTTTCACGATGAAGCAACAGGAGCCAGGCAGCATAACCCACAGCTAATACAGTCACGAGGATGGGGTGGGTTCACTCCAATTCGCTCCCCTGCCGAGATGGTAACCTGAAATTCGATAATAATAATAACCCTTAAATATGGCGCCACCTAAGTTTAAACTAATACACAGCTGGGCTCCTTTGAAACAAACCTAGGAAGTCCTTCAATTGCGGGAAGATACTCCAATCTACATATCTTAACATTTATACATAATAGCACTAGGAAAAATAACAATGCAATACATAAATTTAATCCACATTACTATTAAATCAAGAACATCATATGATTATATTGATTCTACTTTTATCTGAATTCGCTATCATACGGGCGTAAATAATTCTGGTACTTTTACCAACATAAACATTAACGTTCAAATCAACCTACTAATTAAATATAAAAATATCACGAGGAGCTTGGTATACCTTTAACCTCAATGTTAATATAATAACGTTTCACACAAGTTGCAATAATATTTTGATAAGAAAAATTCAAACCAATTGGCTCAAGTTCTTAACTTTCTCTTGTATATACTTTAAATTTATTATTTCGATTAAACCAAGGTTGGAATTAGTCACTAGTATCAATTCTCCAAACACAAATAGCAATGCCAAACAAAAAAAATGGGTTTTTTACTAGATGTCCGATTCTCTACGATATACGGCTCCTAAACTAACAGGTGAGTCGGTACACAGGAATCTCGCCTATATGCGTGTCCTCAGTATGTCGTCACTGGACACTGTACCAATAACAATACAACCATATGAACATGATGAAGGCACAAAGGAATACAAGTAACAACGCCAGAACAAACAGCCGGTACAAACAATCGGGACCAAACAATCAGGACCAAACAACCCTATCAATAAACATTGTTAGAATTTCACGTATTAACATTAACGCCACTTACCTATATAAATCGGGTTATTAATTCAGAACAAAACAATCTATGCTCTTAAGATCGCCGATCGATAAGACAACAACTTTCTAAAATAAACGTATAAATTTTGTGTTTCGTTGAAAACATACTTACGCTTCAATTACAAAACCCTCGCACGGAATATGAGAAGTATAATTTCTTAATTCTATATTCACCAAAACATTCTTCCCAAACGAAACCCAAGTTAACCCAAATACTCAAAATTTAGAGCAGGCGACAATACGTCTATACAAGTTAACTGGATTTTTTTGAAACGCAAAGTATTAATCAGGTTGCTTTACTTGAAACCAACATTCAATTATTACACTGAAGATAACAGAACCAGAATTCCACTCGATTAGCCTTGTAGAAGGATACTACAACCACGGATTTTCCTTAACCATATGAATTTTACGAATTAATATTAAGTAAAAGCCTATTAATAACGCAACCAACAAATCAGAGGCGTCGTAAAAAGTAGGTAATGAAATCAAAATTAATAGGAATCTCGTTGCGAAAATTTATAACGTAACAATATATTTAACTTCACTCATAAAATCGTAATAATATTGAAACAGATCTTACCAAAGATTAAGGCTAATGAACTATAAACACAAACTGTCAAAATTACAATAAATTTCGTTCATTTGGTTATAAACCCTAATTCTGATATTTTTTAAAATTGGATTTATTGACGTTGGGTGTAAACACAAAGTGTAATACATCACCTGAAAGAGAATTTTGCATAACTTTGAAATTTTGTAATAAATATACAGGGTCTATTTAAATTTCAAAAATTAGGTTTGTTTCCGGTTAAACCGGAAGTGACTGCATATTATTATTGCGCTTGATTTAGAGGATGTTCAGTCTATGTTGCATATTTAAAATATCAAATTTAAATTTTTTAAAATGAGAGATATATGGCGTTGAAACACTGCAGTTAAGACGCCCAGTATTCTAACTTTTCACATTCGAGTCAAGTTTATTTCTTAAACTCTTTCTTTAATTGTTAATATTTGGAAACAATATTAGCACGATCATTGGACTTTAAATAAAAAGGATCAGACCCATCTAAAGACACGGGACCGTAAATAGCGTATTTGTTAGAAACTACTTGAATGTAATTCACTTTAGGCCACATAAAATAATCTAAATTTGTTTTCAAAAACTTAAACTCCAACACTAATTCGTTGAGTACAAGAGTTTCACGACCCAAATACTAGGTGTCATCGTAATAAACCGCGTAGTACTGGTCCTTTTGTGGTTGTAATTATATTATTTTACCCTCAACATCAAAATTACAAACTAAACGTTCATCTGCTGCGTTATTTTCTAACATTATACAGGCGTCTGTATTACTGATACTGTTAAAGTGAACTTTTCGTGCTGCTCTTCTTTTGCCACTTTGTGGTAAATTTTGTCGCGTTTGTAAGATAGATTTGGTATTTGCTAGTAGTAGTATGGTTATTCAAAATATCTAAATCGTCACTACTAAGTTGTAAGTAAAATATACTTTGTCGTTTATATAAATAGATTTTGGTTTATCAATCGAGTATTTGGATAGATTGATGTTTATATAGTCATGCTTATTTATGTCCGCTAAAGTTCGACATTTGTCATTGTTATTAACACTGTAGCAAGTGCACAAACAACCAATACCTTAAACAGAATCTTTTGACTATCTTGAAATTGGGTTCGAAGTAGGGGCACTTTCTAAAGAATATTGTCTTTTTCTTCCCTTACCACTAAGGCAACTAAAGGCAAGTATCCTCCCTATCATTAGCTGTTCAAACGCTTTTGAAATGTTCCTTCTAGTATCTTTACTTTAGAATCTAGTATAAATATGCAACAGTCTCCAATATGTATCATTTGTTTTCGTTCAGCTAATTTAGGGGCCATCTTCAGAACTGTCTTTAATCGTCTCTCTTGCATAACTCTATGTATACGAACAGTGCTTACGCGATATTTGTGGTTATCTAAAATCCAACATAAGGATGATTTTTTAACAATGATTTCCTTATTGTTTGGCAGCGATACACACTGCTCTTAACGAGTACTTCTTTGCAGAGATTTTGCGTTGGCCGCTAGATAGGTTTTGGGCCTTTGAAAGCTTCTTTTAAAAAGTCTTTATTTCCAAAAAACACTCCTTTATTTATACAGTAATTACAATAATGATTTGACAACTTGAACGTTATGTTCATTAACGTTTTAATTAACAAATATTCAAAGTTACTAATTACTAATGAGTAGCTGAACAACCAACAATGTTAAAGTTATGAAGTTCAAGACTGACTGGCCATCATGGGCTCCTCAGGGTATTTAAATTATCCCTGCCTTCGCATCGTCTTGTGGGAAGTGCAGATCTCATGTCTGCTACTTCTTGATAAAATACATTGCATTACTTCTTAGTAATCTTAATTCTAACAATTTCTTTTTTATAATCTATTGTGACATGCACCTGCAGTATCATGTTACGTCTGTAATATAAAGTAGTTGCTTCCTTTCTCACGTCTGATTATGAACTTTCATTAACCTTTTATAATGTGTCCTTCAATTATACAATGTATCAATCTAAGTCTTAAGATTTAATAGTTGCATTTGAATATACATATACATTAATTTAAGGGATATGCAACTCTCGACGCTACATTGTCTCGAGATAAAAATCTTTTTGCAAGGTGTCTGTCGATGTCTCTTCCACTTCTTGCCTCGAGGTAAAGCGCTTGCAACATTTGCAACTGCGCATGCTACGACTGCATATTAAGGGTATGATACTTTCTTGTCAAGTATTTGTATAGGTTTGTTATTATTATTGTTCGTATAGTTTTTCCAATAAGTATATTTTATTATTATGAATATGAAAGAGTAAAATGAATATTTTGATTTTTCAGAACTGATACGTTATATACATGGAAAATTTTAGGTTTGTGGCTGCTAATTTTGTGAGTCCTGTATAAAGAATCTACGAAGTTTAAAATCTAAACCTCCGTATTTTCAAAGATTATGTCATATAGTTCAAACACCTTTAAAATGGGTTTTAAGAACTTAGGAAATGAAAGATTTTTCCGCGTAAAAATTCTTACAAAAATTGAATTTAGGCATTAGAACTTTTAGAAAATATATGTCATGTGCCCTAAAGCTTTTTCAGGTGCGTAGTAAAGGGTTAATCCAGGGTCAAAATTCCAATGGAAATAAAATCTCAACTTTTAGATATTAAGATATTGTGTCACACTTTGGAGCATTTACAGGAGTGGGTTTTAAGGCTCTGACTGATAAAGTGCATGGGTAATAATTCAACCGGAAATGAAATGAAAACTTCTTAGTGATAATTTTTCAATTTTTGGGGATGGTAAGGAGTTATCATCAGGCTAAAAATTTCACTGGAAGAATAACCTCAAAAAGAATAAAGTGTAGAGTATTTACATGTGTGTATTAAAAAATAAAATAAATGTAGTAGTTCTATTGATATTCAATATTCCATCGATATTTGGTGCTCGTTAGTTAAAGTTAAAAAAACATTTGTTTAGATAGCATGGTCACTGATTTGCACAAATCTATAAAATCTTCAATCACTTGCTCACAATTGACAGTTAAAATTTGCTTCAGCGGTAGTTTTGTCACAAAGTGTCGCAAATCATCGCCCACTGGACACGACACGGCGCAATATTTTGTCTCAAGGCAAAAGTGTCTCGAGACAAAAAGTTGCGTCGTGTTGCAGTCGGTGTGCGCCCAGTCTATAGGCTAAAAGTGCCTCTTATAAGTGCTTTTGCCTGATTGTCGGAAGGCGAAATGCATCAGTACCACCATTACTACGAGTAAGCATGTAGCGCATTACGTCGGAACAATAAAGCTACATATGCCTCAGAATCCGACTAGAGCAAAATCAAATACCTTATCGAATTTCAGAGTGAACTGCTATAAAGCTTTGAAGAGCGTTGCATAAGTGCTTATACTTGATGAATTAAACGAATACATACCGATACTTTCAGCTAACAGCAAAATTACCGTATTTAGAGGACTAAAACGGTTGGCTAAATTAACGCCCCCCCCCCTATTGGAAATACTTAGAGTGTTAGCGCAGATTACTTAGACCTAACGCAACCTAGCGCACCCGAAATAATAGCTAGTGGTGGCATACAAACTTTATTATTTTAGCTTTTCATCTGGAGGGATAGGAGGGGGCTAAGCTAACGTTAGTCCCCCGTGCTGAGGAAACTAAATCATACTGCTGACGCAGATTACATTGTGGTGGGGCAGGTTAACGCATCTATTACAGATGCGTTAACCTGGTCCCAGCACAATGTCTGATTGTTCTCAAAATGCTAGCGCAGCTTAATTAGTCTTAGCACAACCTAGCGCATCCCTTACCAATGCAACGGCAGCAAAATTAGCTCATTTAGGCGAGTAAATCGGTTGGGGCGGAGCTAGGTTAGCGTTACTCCCCCCCCGGGTTAAAAATATTTAGTTATATTGCTAGCGCCGGTTACTTAGACGTAGCGCAACCTGACGCACTCCATACCAAAGCTAGCGCAGCAAAATTACCGCGATTAGGGGATTAAATCGGTTGGGGCGGGGCTGGATTAACGTTTCCCGCTCTATGTTAAAAGCGCAGGTTACCTAGAGCTAGCGCAACCTAGCCCACCCGATAAAATTGCTAGCGCAGACATAAAAGCTACAATATGGTTGCTTTTTTTTGGTGGGATAAATGTATATCTATCCGTGGTGTGTCAATCCCTACGCTGTGAATCAAGTTTGTTTTGCGCTTCTAAAGCCCATCCAATTATTTTCTTTACTGAATCTGTTCGTCTAACACACTATAGCGTAACATAATGTCTATATTAGGAAAACTAGTGTTTTAAGAATACCTAGTAACTTGGAAAGAACGTACTAACTTACAAAATTTTTAAAAATATATAATAAGCGACATCATGTCTTAATATTTTTTTATGCGTTTGCAACTTTTGAAGTCTGAAGAATCTGTTAATGCGGCTAAGGACCCATGCAAGTGGCTTTAAATAGTTAAACTGGCAACATCGCAAGACAGTGTTTATTAAATATGAATTATCAATCGTTAAGCTATATAGAGAAATTTAACACTAAATAGCATAAAACAACAAAATACATTTGATAAATGTAGTTGGCGATACAGGTTGTGATTTTGTTAATAAATCATTGTACAATACCCATTTTACATTATGTCGGTATTCATTTGCAACAAAATGACCAAAGTGATCTGGATTGGACGTACCTTGATAACCGACAACTCCTCTTAAAATAAATGTTTGTTCAAAAAGGACTTTGGTATAGTATCTAATGGCACTTGTAGTTCTAAAGTAGCCTTGTCAATATTTTTTATGGGTTCGATTAACGCAAAAGTATTTTCCATAATTATTGTCCTTCGTATTTGTGTTTCAGAGCAGGTTAGGCAGCTTTTAAATACATTTTTAGAGATATGTGATCGCCTACCCCTGTATTTAACTTTCGAATATCATACACCTCCACAGAAACAAATTTCAGCATTGCAGGAAATACATGTGGTAAGAGTCCGCGCCATATAAAAGTTATCTAAAGCTTTATTAACCGCATTAAATAGTGTACTCTCAGCATGTACACACAAGATGTTTCCAGGATGGTTAGTTACTATGGGAGTACTTGTTAAACAAAAGTTTTGTTCTAATAAGATAAACTGCTATTTTTTGGACTAGATTCCCTAATAAGTTTTTGTTTAAAGAAAACTGAATTCTCGTTTACGCAGGTACACTAGATCTAAATTTGCAAAAAAGCATGTTGAAAGCGAGTTGCTTGGAAGTAGCAGTAACTAACTGCTGAAGGCCCTAACAAACAAGTAACTATAATGGAGTTTCAGTACTTGCGCTAGCTATCTCTTGGGGTGCGCTAGGTTGCGCTAGCCCTATGTAATCTGCGCCAGCAGTATGATTTAGTTCCTCTAGCAGGGGGGGTTAACGTTAACTTCCCCTTGATAAAAACTACAATAATGAAGTTTATATGCCTGCGCTAGCTATTATTTGGGGTGCGCTAGGTTGCGCTAGGTCTAAGTAATCTGCGCTAACACTCTCACTAAGTATTTCCAATATGGGGGATCTATCGTTAATTTAGCCCCCCCCAACCGAGTTAGTCCTCTAAATATGGCAATTTTGCTGCGCTAGCTTTACTAAGGGGTACGTTAGGTTGCGCTAGGTATAATTAAGCTGCGCCAGCATTTTCAGCACAATCAGACATTGGGGGGGGGGGGCAGGTTAACGGTCGTCTAGGAACTGTCTATATATTTCGCTAAAAGCCCGTGTCAGGTATGTAGAGTAAATTGGTATTTAATCACTCATCCATAAGCACTAATGGTTTGAAGCCAATCACAAAAAATTATATTATATTACAATAATTTCTGTTTGTATATACTCAACAAGGTCTTCGAAACGCTTTGAATTAGTGATAGTTTCAAGAGTATCCTTTAACTCAATTTTATTTTCTTATTTAATTGCACGTTCAAATATTCCAATAATGTAAAAGGGAAACTCACTTATAACACTTGCAGTTACAGAACTAGAATTTCACCATAATACAAAAGCAGTGTGTAGAACCTTCACAAGCTTAAACAATTTGTTAGAAATGTTATTTCATTTTCACTTTAGTGGTAACAAGTGGTAGCTGGAAGCAGTAATATGACGACACTTGAATTTATTAAAGTCGTTGACCTGTGTAAGTGCACAGACTTTGACGCGACATTCACGACAATGCATATTAAAGCAAAATAGACAGCTTGTGTACTGTGTGTGTATGAGTCCAAAAAGATCAATGCAGGGTAAGGTAAATACATCTTGAGATGGATACGCTTATACCTCAAGCGAAGCTAAGAATATTTAATCTCGGTGCATAATTCAGACCTAGCTTTAAATAATTAAATTGTACCTTTATTACAATATACCGCTGTATCGCAAAGGTGCAGGCAAATAATTTCTGCCGTAAATACAGTAAGTCAAGGAGCAAATTCTGCTTTACTATTAAATTGCATAATAAATTATGTTTATTGCTTTGCATTATTCTGCGTTAGAACAGCAACATTATTAACTTACGACAAGTAATAGAATAGACCTACGGTAACAGTCTTTCGTGTATAGCGCCGTATACGAACAAAGTGTTCTTACATAATGCAAAATGAAACTACCTGTTTAATAAGAAATTTTCATTATGCTTGAAAACCATCTAAAAATTATTCTTCATGTGTTGCAGGTAAAAGTTATTGTTACTTTAATGAGTAATTTTCATAAGATATACATTTTGACACCCTAACGTGTCTATATAATTCATTATAGAGCGTGTGTGTATAAAATATATATATATATATATATATATATATATATATATATATATGTATATATAAAGGACAAGTTATTTACAGTCCGCAATAAGAAATAGTATATAAAATAAGATACATCTGTAAACAAACTCTTATGAAAATAATAAGAGCTATTGATAAATGCAAATCGGGCTAGTAGTTATATAGCCATTAACAAAACATTAGCTTTATTATTTCACAGGAGAGGAAACATCCACTGGCCGACGGTTTCGGCTTGTTAATTCTAAGTGTTAAAGTACAGAATTGAATCGAAACTACATAATAAATTCTATCTAATAACTATAAGTTTTGTATGCCCGTCTTTGTGCTAAAGTTGAGTGGCGCGAATCGATCGCTTTTTGGGATTTGCGTCAGAGGGTTTCGGAGTTGGGGGCGCGGGCGGGTGGTGGTTAGGTGGAGAATTTTTGCGTGCGTTGTATAGGCCGGTTTTTATCGCGGAAAACCGATAAATTGCGGAGAAATAAGGATTTTCCGGTAAAAGATTGATTAAAAAAGCTTGGATCCCTCAAAAATTTCCGATCTAAAAACCGAACAGGCCGTGCGACGAGGTCGGCAACTGTTTCGTTAGCGTTGGTACGAGAGAGAAGAATCGAGTTGGTTTCTAAAATTCGTATTTGGGCGTTAAAAAAATATCCAATATATACCAAACAACGCTATTCGTATTCTAAAACCTCAATTATTAACAGTTTGCAAGCTGGTACTATAGTCTTTTCTTAAAACAGGTATTAAAATTTGTCTAATTAATTCGACAAACGTCAAAATCAGGTAACGAACACCGCCGTAAAAGTACGAGCGGGTACCATCAAAATCTAAAACGACAAACATTTTTTTAAATTTGTAAAATTGAATATTACAAATCATGTAATAAACCTTATTAGTTCCGATAATTGATTATTGTTGTACGAAAGCATCGCATTTTAATATACACGGTCTATTTATTTCAGAAATAAGTAATTATTACATTTGGCGTTTCTATTATGATATCCGAGCAATTACAACAAAGTATGATTTTGTCAGAAATCGGTGTATTTCGTATGTGTCCCTATCAAATGAAATTATACCACCAACAGATTTTTATTAAACGTCACGTCGGTAGCGCGATGCTAGGTTGACTAGCTAACATTAGTAAATTGGGTGGTTCAATGCCCAGTCAAATTTTACTTTTTTTTATTTAGTGTCCACTTTTTAAACAACCGTAAGCATTTATTTAACAACAATATGCATAAAAAAGAACCAAATCATTTTTTCATATGCTTTACTCAAGTCAATAATTTCTAAATTGTAAGCTTTAGGCGAAGGTTATGTTTAAGATAAGTTGCTATTAGCGAACACGTTATTAAAAATATGTTCATATGTAACATTGGCTACATTAACAATTAATAAATATTGCTTAATTTTGATTGGTTAGCATTTATAGTTTTTATTTGTTCTATTCCATTTGTCACACACAACAAGACATATACACTTTTAGAAAGAGGCAGTACGTAGTTCATTCGTAAAAATAAGACAGAGAAGGTAAAACCAGTAATTGCCTAAATTAGCTGTAAATATATTTAAAAGGACATTCTTAGCACTTGAAATAAGCTAAGCGCTTAGCTAATTTAAATAACTGGGCAGACCGCGGTACGTTCAGAAACACGACTTCAGTTGTTAAACAACATTAGGGTAAGCTTTCTACAATTACTGCTTATTACAATCGATTATTTAACCACTGTATATATTATCCGTTGCTCTTTTATATTTACGTAACTAATATAGTTCGTATTGCTAAAAAACACTTCAAATGCTATGTTTGTAAAAAATTTATAAGTTACATTTCCATTATTTAGATAGCATACAGCTTTTAATTCTTTCTATGCAGTTTACTAGGCCAAAGTGATCTAGATACACTAGGCTACTCCAAGTCGTTTTAACGAAATGTACTAGAGTGAAGTGGTCTTGATCCGATTAACTCCCAATTGATGTTTCGGCAAAGTCTATTAGGATACAGTAGTCTTGCTCCTACAAACTTCTTGAAATCATTTAAACGCAGTCTACTTGGGCGAAGTGATCATTATCCGATCGACTCCCCAAAGTAATTTTGACAAGGTCTACTAAAGCGAAATGGTCTTGGTTCGATCGGCTCCCCGAAGTGATTTCGACAGAGTCTACTAGGGTCACGTGATTTTTATCCGCTCGACTCTCCATAGTGATTTCGACAAACTATACTAAGGCGAAGTGACCTTCATCCAATAAACTCTCCGAAGTGATTTCGACAAAGTCTACTAGGTCGAAGTATTTTTGATCCGATCGACTCCCACTAAGTGTTCTCGACAAAGTCTACTAGGGCAAAGTGATCTTTATCTGATCGACTTCCCGAAGTGATTTCTACAAAGTCAGCTAGGGTGAAGTGATCTTTATCTGGTCGACTCCCCGACGTGATTTCGACAAAGTCAGCTAGAGCGAAGTGATCTTTATCTGGTCGACTCCCCGAAGTGATTTCGGCAAAGTCTACTAGGGCAAAGTGATCTTTATCTGGTCGGCTTCCCGAAGTGATTTTGACAAGGTCTACTAGGGCGATGTGATCTTGCTCCGTTCGACTCCCACTAAGTGATTTCGACAAAGACTACTAGGGCGAAGTAGTTTTAATCCGATCGAGCTTCCGAAGTAATTTCGACAAAGTTACTAGGGCGAAGTGATCTAGATCCAATCAACTCTCCGAAGTGATTTCGACAAGATCACTAGGGCGAAGTAATCTTAATCCGATTGACTCCCCAGACTGATTTTAACAAAGTCACTAAAGCGAAGTAACCTTCATCCGATCGACTCACCAAAGTGATTTCGACAAAGTCTACTAGGGCGACGTGGTCTTGATGCGATCGACTCTCCGAAGTGATTTTGACAAGATCACTTGGGCGAAGTGGTCTTGATCCGATCGACTCTCCGGAGTGATTTCGACAAGATCACTAGGGCAAAGTAGTCTTAATCCGATCGACTTTCCGAATTGATTTCAACAAGGTTACTAAGGCGAAGTGACCTTCACCCGATCGCCTCACCGAAGTAATTTCGACACACTCTACTGGGGCGACGTGGTCTTGATCCGATCGACTCTCCAAAGTGATTTCGACAAGGTCACTATGGCAAAGTGGTCTTGATCCGATCGACTCCTCGAATTGATTTAGACAAAGACAACTAGCGCGAAGTGGTCTGGATCCGAACGACTCTCCGAAGTGATTTCGACAAGGTCACTATGGCGAAGTGGTCTTGATCCGATCGACTCCTCGAATTGATTTAGACAAAGACTACTACGGCGAAGCGGTATTGATCCGATCGACTCTTCGAAGTGATTTCGACAAGATCATTAGGGCGAAGTGGTCTTAATCCGATCGACTCCCCAAAGTGATTTCGACAAGATCACTAAGGCAAAGTGGTCTTAATCCGATCGACTCCGCGAATTGAATTCGACAAGGTCTCTAAGGCGACGTGACTTTCATACGATCGACTCACCGAAGTGATTTCGACAAAGTCTACTAGGGCGAACTGATCTTGTTCTGATTGACTCCCTCAAGTGATTTCAACAAAGACTGCTAGGGCGACGTGGTCTTGATCCGATCGACTCTCCAAAGTGATTTCGACAAGGTCACTAGGGCGAAGTGGTCTTGATCCAATCGACTCTCCGAAGTGATTTCGACAAGATCACTAGGGCGAAGTGGTTTTGATCCGATCGACTCTCCAAAGTGATTTCGACTAGGTCATTAGGGCGAAATGGTCTTGATCCGATCGACTCTCCGAAGTAATTTCGACAAAATCACTAGGGGAAGTGGTCTTAATCCGATCGACTCCGCAAATTGATTTCGACAAAGTCTCTAGGGCGAAGTGACCTTTATCCGACCGACTCCCCGAAGTGATTTCGACAAAGTCTACTAGGGCGAACTGATCTTGATCCGATCGACTCCCTCAAGTGATTTAAACAAAGACTGCTAGGGCGACGTGGTCTTGATCCGATCGACTCTCCAAAGTGATTTCGACAAGGTCACTAGGGCGAAGTGGTCTTGATCCAATCGACTCTCCGAAGTGATTTCGACAAGATCACTAGGGCCAAGTGGTCTGAATCCGATCAACTCCACTAAGTGACTTCGACATGGTCACTAGGGCGAAGTGACCTTTATCCAATCGACTCACCGAAGTGATTTCGATAAAGTCTACAAGGGCGACATGGTCTTGATTCGATCGACTCCTCGAAGTGATTTTGACAAAGTCTACTAGGCGAACTTATCTTGATCCGATCGACTTCCTGAAGTGATTTTGACAAAGACTGCTATGGCGAAGTGGTTCCATGTAGATCTAAGTGAGTCCCGGTAGGTCCCGGCGGTTTCCGATGGTTTCCGATGGTTCCCGGTTATTCCCGATGGTTTTCGGTGGTTCCCAGAAAAAGGGGCGGGCCGCTAAGAGGCCGGAGCGCTAAGAGGGCGGGGGCGGAGCGCGAAGCGGATTTAGCGCGGATCGCAAAGGAGGCGGATCGCAAAGGGGGCGGATCGCAAAGGGGTCGAATCGCAAAGGGGACGGATCGCAAAGGGGACGGCTTGCAAAGGGGCGGAGCGAAAAGAGGGTGGAACGCAAAGAGGGCGGGGCGCAAAAACGGCGGGGCGCAAAGAGGTTGGAGCGCAAAGAGGGCGGGGCGCTCAAAGTAGTCCCGTAGGGACTACAAACCGCTTCTAGTAGATGGCTAAAAAGTACGTCTGGCCTTTGAGATTTGCGGAATGTTACAGCAAAATTTATTTGCAAACGTAACAAATCTTCTCGTTGTAACATTATTTTTGTGTATACCGCAGAATATCCCGCCATGTCTAAGCTGCATTTAATGTTATTCCATTCTGTTTCTACCTCCTTAGTATCAGATATTTTCCCGATATCTTTGAGCAATTCATTTGACTTTTTTTCGAATCTTTCTTGAATATCTTTATCTTTTAGTTTCTCAAAGTCAGTGCCTTTTTCCATTTCTTTTTTACAAAGTTTTAAATTTATGTGCGACCTCCATAATTATGATGTTGTGGTCAGTATCTATATCTGCTTCTGGGTAGCTTCTAGTCTTTTACTTGATTTCTAAACCGTTGTTTAACAAGAATGTAATCTTTTTGATATCTTTCTATATCTCCTGGCATCTTCTACGCATATCGTCTTCTGGCATGATGATGATGTAATGTGTTTGTGATGATTAAATTGTTCTTGTCGCAAAATTCTACCAGCCTATTTCTTCTGTCGTTTCTCGTGCCTAAACCAAATAAACCTACTACCGCGCCTTCCCTACGTATCTTAATATGGCTTCGATAACTTTGTAGATGGCTTCTACCTCTTCGTCACTGTAGCTAGAAGTGGGCATATATACTTGTGTTATTACTGTATTTACCGGTTTTGATTCTAATCTAACCATGAGTACTCTTTCGTTCTTTTGTAAATAATTTTCTACAAAGTATCCTATCTTTTTCCGCATAACTATCCCCACGCCCAAATTTCTTTCCTCTGCTCCTGTATGAATTGCCCTGAAGTCTCCACTCCAAAAATCTCCTGCCTCTGGCCATCGAACTTCGATGATCCCTACTATGTCTAATAATAACCTATTGATTTTGATTTTTAGGTTCTCTAGCTTACCTACTTGCTTCATACTTCTAACATTCCACGCTCCGACTAGCAGAATGTTTTCGACTTTTATTTCTAAGTTTCGGATCGCATCCTCCGAAGTATAGTTTCCTCCCGGAGATCCGAATGGGGGACTATTTTAACTCCGAAATCCTTTACCCCCCCAGAGAATGCCATCATTTTACTATAATTTAGGTATGCTATGTACTTGGGAGGTAATATGGTGGTTTCTCGTTGCCTTCCACATCGCGGTAGTGTGTCTTAGACTGCCATACCGACCCCTACGGTCTCTGCCAATCTAAGTACCGAAAGAGCCGCTGCCCACCTTCGGGGACCTGTCTTAGTCTGGTTCCTCACTAACGACTCTACTACTTTGGTTGGACCTGTAGTTTGGCTCTTTAGCTCATTTTAACACGCAAGCCATTTCACCTGTTCTAGTAATCTAGAACTTCGGCAAGGTGCAGGTCCATTCGAAGTGGCTTTAAAATAATATTAGGTATTAATGTAGCTATTTAGTTTGGGGTCAGCGTAAAAAGACTAATCATTGGGTGTTTTACACTATCAACTATAAAAGTTTCTTATGATAAATTTCTAATACAACTAGCTGCAAAAATAGCGAAACCGGTCCTTAGTTGTTTTCTCTTTACAAATTCTCAACAAACACAACTGATTAGAATTTATTTTTAGTTTAGAGACACATTGGAGAACCCCGAACACGACTTTTAGGTAACATTTTTATAGAACAGTACTTAGTCATCGTTGTTGGATTTGACTGGATGGGGTTTTGAAAATTTTCAATTTTGCTTAAAAAATACTTTCGTTTACACAAATTAGGACATCGTTCTTAGAATAGCAAAATCAGGAATGAGTATATCTATTTTTTTCTTCATATTTTTCTGTCTTTGTGATTCTTGTTCATTAAACACAGTAAAAAGGATAATGAAATCAAAAACAGGTTATCAAACCTTCTCAGATTGACGTGTTCGGCTAAATCCTCTTTAAAGCACACATTTCGAGTCACACAAGAAATATTCTAGCGTTTCTGTAACTCATCGTTTACTGAACTCGAAACAAATTGGACGGAGCAGCTTTATATCGAGCTTTGTACATATTGTTGAAAATAGTACGAAGTTGATTGCATTTAAATTGACGTCTGCATCCAGGAAATTTCTTATTCATGCAATTTTTCTGTACACGTTGCGATGCAAATGTGAAATTGATTTGTAGCTAGTATCGTCTGCAGAAGTATATAACGTACACAGTTGGAGACTGGTTAAATTAAATAAAGGTCTGCCATTTTCCGCACGTCTGCGATATGCTGTAACAAGTATAATTTATAAGAAGTTATAAATTTATACTGGAGTTTATTTTTCAAATAACTTGCACTTTTATTAGGTATTATTTAAATACAAATTTAGAATAAGCAGTAAAACGGATACCTAAGGGATCAGCAGCGACGTTAACAATTTGGGACCGTCTTACAAAAGTTTAATAGAGCCTTTTCTTCTAGAAGAATTAAATAATTCTGTTCTTGCCATTAATTATTATAATATTGTATAGAACTGTAAATTTATTTCAAAGTACAAGACCATTTATTAATAGATATATATTTCAATTGAAAGTAAGTACGACAATGCTTACCTAATTTATGTAGTTGACTATTTGTCATTTTTATTTACTACACTTTGTGATACACCAATGCTTAATTTGTAAAACAAATCTTACCCCGTTAACAAAACATAGCATCTCAGGGACTATTATTACAAAATAACATAAGTGATCCTTTAGATCGAACTGGTTTTATTAAATTTTAAAAAAAGTAAATTCTACTCCGTAAGTTCCTGTTTAACAATAATCCTTTTACGAACACATCAGTAGCATTTTAATTTTAAATCTTGAATGCTACCAAAAATCCCAAAACTAAACCTACCCTAAATTCAACGCTACGTATATAAACGTAATTATCACAGCTTGAAAACTTATACAATCTACTCACGATTTAAGTACGAGCACAATCTTCGATTGATCGATCAATCCCGAATTATAGCCTTGGCACTTGACCGAAAATAATTTCAGGTACTTAACTCGTTTCGTTTTGCAGGCGAAACTAATAACTTTGACAGCAAAATTTCACACACAATACAGACTATAAGATTTATCAGTGGGCTTAAAAATAATTTCACTTCAAACTTTGTTTAATTGATTGAGGAGGCTAAAAGGACCACCAGTCAAGGACTGGACAAAGATTTAAGTAAATAATTAAAGTTAGTACATATTAAGTTGAACATTATAAATCAGATAGACAATCGGCGTACAATAAGTACCAACCTTTGTTATTGTTGATGTGTTGAAATTACGGTGCACACGGTGGTAAAACTTCAGACTGGAGGGGCGTTTTGTTTACGACCGCACTACTCGGACGTCCGTACCATTCACTGGTCTGTCAAAAAAAGATGCTAGGAGTAGTATTCACTCGCACACACACGAACTTCTTCAATATGTTTTGCATCATCTATTATGACGAAACATACCGCCCACCAAATTCGATGAATTTAGGAAAAGAAAAGGATCAGATAAGGAAATCGCAAGGAATTTGACCTAGACTATAAGTGAGGCGGTATTATGACGGGTATACAACAATAAAGCAAACAAAATAAAAGGAAGTATATACTTAATGTTTAAATAACAAAAAAATGAATAAAAACGCGCCATACTAATGGTAACGGAGCCAACTTTATCAGGGGACACCTAAATGTACCTTTGGAAGTTTAAACTTCTGCAACTCGCACAATGCCATCAGACCCTGGGAAAGTCTTTACAATGCGGCCTAGCTTCTATTGCAATGGAGAAAGTAGGTCGTCTTTGATGAGGACTAAGGTGTCCTTTAAAATGGACTGAACATAATTTGTTTGATGCCATTTTGCCCGTTGTTAAAAAGTGTTTAAATACTCGTGACTCCAACAAGTCCAAAAATCTCGATGCAGTTTTTGAAGTAATCTCCACCTACTTTTTAATAAGGTAACCTCAGAAAAATCTTCATCTGGAGCTGCAGTAAGAGACTCCGTGGTTAAAAAATGAGCGGGAGTTAAAGACTGAAAATCGCTAGGGTCTGATTTCAAAGGGCAGAGCGGTCACGAATTTATTAGGGACTCAATTTGAGTTAAAATTGTATATAGTTCCTCAAAAGTGAGGATTTGGTCGCCGATTACTCGGGCTAAATGTGTTTTAATTGATTTGACTCGGCTTTCCCACAAACCGCCAAAGTGAGGAGTACTAGGAGGGTTAAATGGCCAAATTATATTTTCGCCGGTGGTTGCGTCTTGCATATAATTGGCAAGTTGTCGATTGGCATTTACAAAATTGGTGCCGCAATTGTTAAAAATTTGTGAACATCTTCTTCGGCGAGCTATAAAACCTCGCAAAGCTGCGAGAAACGCGACTTTTGAAAGATCTGAAACTAGATATGAGCTGCTTTGGCCGCAAGACAGACAAAAATGCAAATATAAACTAAGAATTTGGGCCTTTCTGAGACGACTTGCCCTTAAGAAATGGGGCCAGCAAAATCAACTTCAACAATACTGAATGCCTTTACTTGGTTGATTCGTGTCGCAAGTAACTTACCCATTGGAGGGTTTATTGGGGCTGGCTTGGTACGAAAACATTTGTAGCCACAAGACAAATAACCCCAAATGGCGGTTTTGATAGATTCAATCCAAAAATTCTGTTGAATGAGGTAAGCTTTTGTGTTGACGTCGAGATGATAGTATTTTTCATGCGTAAAATAAACAATGAGTTCGGTTAACCTATGCTTAAGCAGTAGTAATGCAGCAACTTTTTCGGGATATGGGAGCGATGAATGTTTTAAACGCCCGCCCACCCTCAAAGTTGTTTGCGAATCAAAAAATGGCAACAGATTTCGGAAGACCTTCGGTAATTTAGCGTGGGTTTTGAGAGAGTCTATTTCTTTAGAGAAAGTTGCAGCTTGAACGTGGGCATGGTGTAGTTCCAGTTCTATTAATGGATTAATGGTCCGGCTGTACACTGCTTTAAATTTGAAAAATCGAAAAATATAAGCCAAAATGTGTTGGATTTTAAGCAAAGAAAAAAAACGAGTTAAAAAAGAATCGACTATGCTGGATTCTGTTTGAATAATAAAGGTTAAAATTTTCTTTTCCGAAATTATTTCCGCTGCAGAGACAGAAACGGCTGGTTGGGGCGGTCAGTCAGGCCCCGCCCACCAAAGCGAACATGAAAGAACCGTACGTGGTGGCAATCCCCTAGCGGCAGAGTTTGCTGGATTGCTACAAGAAATAACATAAAACCATCGGCTTGGTGCAATAACGTCTTGAATGTGACGGATCCAATTGGCCACAAATGTCTTCCAACAAAATGGCGGAGAACGTATTCACATAAAAGCTACAGTGGAGTCACTCCAGGCGAAAATATCAGAGATATCAATTAAGTTGAATTAAGATTCAATAATAAACGTAAATAAATTACATAATAAAACAGCGGCACATAATTCCAAACGTGGAATTGAGATGCGCTTAATAGGGGCAACCTTAGTTTTGGCTGCTACAAATTAAAGTCACCTCTTCGCTGGATAGAGCGTGAAAAAGAAAATAAACAACTGCTGCATACCCCACCTCACTGGCATTGCAAAAGCCTGGTAGTTGACAAATGTAGCGATAGGAAGGAGGCAAATAACGAGGTAGTTTTAGAGACGACAACAGAGGCAGTTTTTCTTGATATTGTCGCCATTGAGATGAAACATTAGCTGGGGTATTCTCACCCCAAACTTAATTCAAATGCTACCTCAACTAAGAAGCTTTCCACTACCATATCTAGGCTTTAAGAATCATTGCTATTGATTATTGAACATTATACACTTTAAACAAAACAAGCGCAATAAATATTACGCAGACTAACGTGCGTAATCACTCCTACTCATCGAAACACTTCCGCTCCGTTAGTGTTTCAGATTAACTAGCCTACACAACTCCTTAACACTCCTTTTTCCGTACTAGGTGGCAATATTTAGGTGAGTTCAATTATAATCTACCGGTTTTCCCTGACATTTTCACGACTTTGAAACTACCCTCGCGATTTAGAACGTTATTTTGCATTACTCTTTCTTGATGTTTCATTTAACCCCCACCACCCCCCACTCCGTAGATTTTCGTGTGGTTCTTATAAAATCTACAATACTGTTGACCTACCAGCGAACTGTACTTCTTGAAGTGATATACATTTTGGCGACTCGGTATCCTACCTTCCATATCAGATATCTCGTAAGAATTTCTAACCGCTTGGACCAAAATAATGTATGGAGCCGTCAAACAAACACTTTTTATTTCTCTGTCTTCCGCCGATGACAACATATATCGGCGCACTAAAACTCTGTTTTACATTCCAAATTCAACCAAGTGTTAGTTTTTTCTAGTACCGTCTTCCGCCTGACGGCTTTTGTAGCTATCCGACACAATACGATCATAAGCAATATTCGCACAGCAGTTAATGCAGCAATCCCACATAAACAATGCACGCCACGAGCCTCACTTTGGTAAACGCTAGACATTAACACAAAAATACGAAGACTTACGCTCACCCGACATAGACTACAAACAGCTACAGACAAGAAAAAAGACAATACAAAGAACTTATACAAACAACATATAATTAACAAAATCAACATCTCGATCATCCACTACCCCGTAGACCCTTGCCCTCCTTTATCCCCACCATCATCCCGACGCTCACTTAAATCAATCATTGGATCGTACCTACTGTGCAACCTCGAGAGTATACCGCACTAGTTCTACAGCCGCTCTATAAACTCTTCTTCAGATATCACCTCTAGATATTCACTGCAATCTATAATCCAACTCCGAAACCTTAAACTCAAAAGACTAATTACCCTCCACTACTGCACATTACAGTACGACGACTATCGCATCTACCCATCACGAAAGTCAAATTTTGCATCCACAATTCTCTCCTACACTCCTGGCAGAAGCTGTGGTCCTTTTCACCTTCAGGCAGATATACCCATGAAATCTTTCCCTCTATTGCTGACATCCCAGAACACATCCCTGTTTCCGGTAGAACCACGGTCCAATTTCTGACCGAACACAGCAGCTTCCGAAGTGAACTTGATATTAAAATGTTGTTTCCTGTTTCCTTTATTTATATTATTTAGAACTTAATAGTTTCTTATCTTTAAAGTATAAATAATTTGCTGATAATTTCAGTTCATAAGATTATGTTTAGTGTGATTAACCTAATCCCATTCTCATTTTGGCCATGCGCCGATCACACTGTTCCTAAAACACTCGAAAACCTAATTTACTCCTGACCACTTACTGGTCCGCTCCAAACCAAATTCATAACAGCAATCAGTATAGACTCCACGCCCGCCCTTTCCAAAGCATTAGCTTCCTCGTAACTAGCTATTCGCTAAAATTGAACCTCTTCCAAAGTGAAATCTTTTTCACAAAACCCCCCGATAACCACAAATCCACGGCACCAACGTGTTTATACAATCAACCCCATCCCCGCGCCAACACTTATACATCAACAAAGAAGTAAACTCACGCCAAATTCAAACTCATTGATCTACATTCATGCACGGTACTTGCCGTTCATATTTAACGTCAACAAAACTAATTTGACGATGACGATGAAAGGGCAGAAGGGTTCACTATCAGTCTATCGTCATCCTTTTTTTAGTATACAAATTTACATATTGAAGAATTTTATTTATTTGTACATTCTCCTTTTAACTGTACAACTAGGATGGGTCAAAGGCCTAGGTATAGTTATCACCAAAATAAAATAGACAAATTAATAAGAAGAATGAATAACCGTTCATTTGCTAAGTATATCCTTTACTGTATATTTAAAGGCGATTTATCGTCTTTCGAAAACGTGATAGAGTTCTTTCTAAAACGAATTTGCGTTTTGCTTCCCGAAATTAAGATGCAGGGATAAGAATCCCGTACTTGACTGTGTCACATCGTTTTGTAATAATTCAATCTCCATTTATCGTGGCTGGCGTTCATGGCAATAAATTTTAAATAGCCTCCCTATTTCTCGCTTTATGCTTTCGGTTGGATTGTACTAGGGAAAATAGCTAGACATAAATGAAGTTCGGATGTTCAGTTAAGGTAAGCGAGTAGCCCACAACCTACTATTAAATTGGATTTCATTATGCGAGTTAAGATTCGTGGCTTCGAGCGGTCCTTTTTAAAAAGACTTCTTTGATTTTTAACAAATTTATTTAAGTTTGTACAGAAATTAAATATTGAATTTAGACAATCTTGAATTATTACTCTAAGTTCCAAATTATTAATTAATTGTACAGTGAGTTATCTACGAACTGCAATGCAAAAGCTGAACGTTTGATGAACTGACTGGGAGTGGAGCTCCCGGTCCTTATATAATTTCCGCCCCCTCACAATTCTCTGGGAACCTGCGGACGTAATGTCCGCTTACACTTGACTCTATTCATAATACTTAGTTGCTGTTTTAAAAACTATTCATAATTACAATGTTGCAGGCTTATTCTGCGTAATCTCGGTACGTGACTTCCTACGACCGTCTGTGACCTGACATCTGCAGTGTCACTTATCCTTGTGCTACTTTGTAGCGTTTCCACTCGTGGGAACTGAAATCATTGAATTAAATTGTAATAAATTGTTGCAATTTGTCTTTTATGACATTGTTGCACTTTTCTAATATTTCCTAATATCTTTATTAGTTTCAAATGTATAACAAATGGGGGATCACATAACTTGCGAGAGGACAAATTTCGGAGACCACCGACCCGTTCTACGTTTTTTACCAGACGTCTTACAATGGTTTTATTGGTCGCACGGCGAAGGACGCATAGGCAAACAAATTCATTAAAGGCGCCCATAAATATTAGCGAATGTGCTGCTTCTACTAGGCTTTTAGGAAGTTACCCCGTTATATCAAGGTATACGATATCGTCACTGTTATTCGATAATTTGCTTCTTCGCTCTCTTATTAAATGAGGAGAAGCCTTGCCCTTTTGACAGTTATCGCATGTGGCAGCATTCTGACGAACTGTTTTTCTTAACTTTACAAAATAAAATTGTTGAATCTGACTTCCGAAGCACATATTTCTTTCAAAATATCCCAAAATGCACGAATGTAGAGTATTACCGAATCTGTGCTCTTCGCGATCTTTGCTCCGAGGATTTGACTAGATACCTTTTAGAATAGCAGCCCTTCATTCATAAGTTACTAATCCTATTTACCATTTGTGGAGAGATTTGACAATTTTGCCACGACTCTGCTACAAAATTCATCCTCCTTTTGGTCTGTGGCAAGATTCGCGATGTGTCGACGTGTAACTTTATACGATCCTGTCTGTAATTTACCTACTTCCAATGGCCCAGGCATCAGTATAGAGCTCTTGTCGAACTCTCTTATCGCTCTGAATAACACGCTCGCGCGTTTATTTTTTTATCCCCTACAATACACAAACTTTACATCGTACCCTTGCATGCAAAAACCGCCCAACTAACTGTGCATTTAATAGATTGCAAGACCCTTAGATTTTGTGATCACTCACTACTGTGATTTTTTGCCCTAAGGTAAACGCGTCATTTGCGCAAGTTCATCACTACTGTCAACTCCTCCGTTTCTGTAATGGTATAATTTAATTGCAGACCAAGTAAAGTCCGGCTGCTAAACACTATAACACTATTATTTCTATTCCGGCCCTTTCGATATAAACAACTTCATGCTGCGTGCAGAGTGGTTGGTCTAAATAAAGAATTCCCTTTCCATGTCTGGATGGCGTAATATAGCCATGCTTAAAAATCTTCTTTTTACCTCTCCAAAATACTTCTTTTCTGTTCCTTCCTTCCCCTCGCCAATTAACAACCTTTCTTAGCAGATACAATAACGGTACCGTCGTTTCTCCAAACCGTAATAGAAAACGTCGTCTATCATAATTCACTACCACAAAAAAGATTTGAACTGTTTTACGTTCCTTGGGGCCGGAAAATTCCTAACCGCTTACAGTTTGGGATTCATGCATACCCTTCAACGGCGATTAAATGACCAAGGTAGTGCACAGACAATCGTGCGAATGCGCATTTTGTTAACTTGACAGTAATCCATATTTTGTGAAACTTCCGGGAAATTAATTCCAAATTACACAAATGTAAATCCGTACTTAAAAAGTATACCAAGGATTCATCCAGGTATGGATCGTAGATCTTCCTATCCCGCTCTTAATATTAAATCTATTGCCCGAATAAAACTTTCTGCCAATGTGCTCAAACCAAAGAGCAGCGCCTTAAAGACTTCCGAAACAAGCTCTCGTATATTTAAGATGCTCGGTCACTTGCCAATACGACAAAGTTAAATCCACTACGTTCAAATACGGTCCCGGCTTAAAATAATATACCAACTCTGAGGGGTTTGGAGAAATGACAAGGTCCTTAACTATTTTCGAATTTAAATAAATCACATCCAAACGGATTCTAATAGATCCGGTTTTTTTTCAATACCTAATAGACGCACATACTCTGTCTAGCATTTTTGAAAAACTCCTTTCTTACATTTCTAGAATTTGCTTTCTCGCTTCTTGTTTGTACACATATGCTATCGCATACTCTCTCCTACATAAAAGACTAGCATCTCTCTGCCAGATTTAACGTGAATACGCGGTCACCACACTGTTTGCACATGCGAAATCACAACGTTCACCATTCACGGCACTTGTTGGCGCGTGCTTCAGTAAACCAAGAAAATTCCACTCTAATAAATTTAAATATACCGCAGCGAATTTAAAATAATCAACAAACTCGATGTATTAATAAAATTAGCAGTAAAATTTACAATATAAACGAAACATACCACCCACCAAAATGCAAGGCATTTTCAAGAAAAAACAATTATAAGGCGGTCGAGGAGGGGAGGGGGATTGACCAAGCGACAAAACGAAAAAAAAAGAAAAAAGGATCTACAAAAAACAAAGGAAAAAAAATTCTCTTTTCTACATTGAGGGCAAAGGGCAGAGCTTTGACCCAGTAATAGAAAAGGAACCAGCGAAGTCGACGCCCAAACATAAAATGGGTTTGATTTGAGTTCGACATGAAGGCAGGTTGCCTACGGGAGGTTGCAATGCGACCGGATTGGTCTTCCAACACGTTAGACAGTGACTCAAATTACGACGGATAGATTGCCTTCCAGAAATAATCCAGAAGTGCTAACTGACGAGAAAATGGACCATTTGAGCACCCGCGTGGAAGTATTTTAAATGAACGTAAGCAACATACAGGTCAGTGAATCGACTTTTGCTAGGTAACAAAGCGGGAAATTTACGGTCAGAGGACAAAAGCGCGTGAGCCAAGCGACCTCCGACGCGCAAGGGTCCATCACGAATAAAAAGGGACAACTTGCGAAAACTCTTTTTTAAAGGAGATATAGAATGGATGGTTTCAATCTCGATAGCAAAATAAGATTGTTGAGTATACGCAAGCAAAGGTATCAAGGCGTTGTGCAACTCAGAAGATGACAAAGGTCCGGAGTATCTTTCGAGTGGGTGACGTAGATTATGACGAAAACGGAGAATCCAAGCAACAATTCGAGTAATAAATGGAAAGGAGGAGTGATTTTCTAGAATTGATTGAATCCAAGTGGATGTTACGACAGCGCATAAAACAATAGAGCGTTGTTCAGTGAGAACTTCAGGAATATCTGAAGTCGGAATATATGGACTGTAGTTTTCAGAAGACCGATACAAGGTTGGTGAAGCCGCCCACCATAGAAAACATTGACACAAGTCGGTAGGTAGTAAACCACGTGATCCGACATCGGCAGGATTTTCGGTGGAGGGGATGTGATGTCAAGAGGCGCGAGACGGCCAACAATTCGAGGTGTGGTAAAGAGATTGTACGAAGGGGTGCGACCTTAGACTTAGCGCACACTAAGAGAACCTTAACGGCGGAAGGAGTAACAAAGCGAAAATAAACAACAGCACAGTAACCACGTTCGGAAGCGTCGGCAAAACAGTAAACTTCGCACGTAGTAAACTGTGGCGGGATAAGCAAGCGGGTTAAAGCAAAATCCAAAAGAAGCGGTAACTCATATAAGTATCTCTCCTACAAACGGAGGAGGTCAAGGGAGAGGGAGCATCTCAGTCTAATTTTAACGGCCATAAACGTTGAATTAAGTGTTTTACCAGAAAAGTAAGAGGGGATAAAAGTCCCATGGGGTCGAAAATACGGGCTAAGTTAGAAAGTAGGTTGCGTTTGGTACAGCAGGTACTTAGTGGCTGAACTAGAAAACAAAAATTATCTGAAGTGGGATTCCATTGAAGACCTAAAACTTTTAGGGGTTGAGTATCAGGATCCTCAAAGGAGCGGGGTTGCGCGAATTGCTGCGTAGCGGAAAGATCTTTTAACAATTCGAGATGGTTAATTGACCATTTATGAAGTTCGAAACCACCAAGCTTTCAAAGAGCAATTAGTTGATTGCGTACAGCGAGGGTTGATTCAATAAAATCTCTACCAGTAGCGATGTCATCAATATAAGTATGGTGGCGAAGTGCGAAAGCGGCTAACGGATAAGAATTCCCTTTGTCCACGGCCAACTGCTGAAATGTGCGTATGGCAGGAAAGGGAGCACAATTGATTCCATACGTAACGGTATTTAATTTAAAATCCTGAATGGGCTCCTCAAGGGAGAAGCACCAAACAATTCGTTGATAGTCACACTGAGCGGGATTTACAAGAATTTGTCTGTACATCTAACGAATATCGGCAGTGACAACATAAGGATGTAAACGAAATTGTAACAAAATTGCGGTGATATCGGGTTGCAACTTCGGCCCAACAAACAAGTGATCGTTTAAGACGAATGAGACAGAGCTTTAGCGGAAGCGTTGAAAACAACTCGTAATTTCGTACTTACGTTTTTGGGTTTCACAATGCAATGATGCGGGATGTAATAAAAAAAAGACCGAATGAGACCCAATAACAACAGATTGCATATGTTGAGAATCAAGATATTGACGCATAAACAAAACGTATTGTTCGTAAACACGAGGTTGCTTAAGTAGACGATTTTCTAAAGCAACAAATCGTTGTAAGGCAAAATTACGACTGCCTGGAAAAAATGGTTCTTGATCTCTGAACGGCAATGAGACGACATAGAGACCTTGTTCATTGCGGCGAAACGTATCGACAAAATGTTTTTCAACAAGAGTTTCTTCAGGCGTGAAAATTTGAGCGACAATATCTTCCAATGGGGAAGTAGAATCTGTCATACAAAACAAGCTAGTTATTTCAGAAGCGGTCGAGGAAGGTATGTTTCCCATTAAAACATATCTAAAGATGGTATTAATAACAACAGGTTGATCGCTATCACCCTGGATGCGACCGTCTAATAACACTTGGGGGAAAATATTCGCGCCAAGTAAGAAGTTAATGGGTCCAGATTGAGCAAAGAGCGGATCAGCTAGATTGAGGTTAGCGATATGATTGAAATGTTGTAAAGAAATATTAGACGTAGGTAAATTTTCACAAATTTTGGGAAGTACTACAGCTTGAAAATTAATAATCGGTGAGAAACATCTATTGGTTTGAGCGAAACGGCAACATTGCCATGCTGAGCAGCAGAGCGCATGTAACCTAAACAACTAAGGGTAAGAGAATGCGGAGTAGTACGAAAACCTAAACGTTTCACACTACTTTGCGAAATAAAAGAAGTCATGCTGCCCGAATCGAGTAAACTGCGAAATTACTGGAAAGAACCAGAGCAGTCAGCAATTTCTACTTAAACGGTGGAAAGTAAAACAACTGAAGGTTTAGCTAAAGAATTAAATAAAACGACATTCGAAGTTGACGGACCACTACAGCTAAACGAAGTAGATGATTTCTCAGAGGCACGAGGTGCGGAAGGCTTGTAGCGGTCTTGAATAGCGGAAATAGAACGAGGTGATACCTTAGAGGCAGCAGTGTCGGGGCTCAAGCGAGCCTAGCTACTAGCAGCGAAACGTGATTAAAGTGCAATAATGAATGATGACGTTGATTGCATTGGCGGCATGAAAAAGTAGACTTACATTTATTTAAAATGTGAGAATTACTAAGGCAATTAATACACAGATGTTGGTTTTTTGCAAAGTTGTAGCGGTCTTGCGACGAAAGTTTAACGAACTCATTACAGCGATAAAGATTGTGATCTTGGTTGCAAAGCGGACATTTATTAACAATGGGTTTTGTCTGTACTAACTTTGAAACGGCGGATCGAGGCTTAGACGAATTTCTGGAATGAATAACTTTGTTTAAATCAGTTTTATGATTTACCGACAAATTCGATAAGGATTTACACGTATTTTCCAGATAAGCAATTAATTTTTTATAAGATGGGATAGCGGTCGGATCTTGATGCATTTTAAAACTACGAGCAGTGTATGCATCCAAGTGATTTAAAATCATTTGTACAAGAATAAAACCCCATTGCTCTATGGGTAAATCAAATTTTTTAAGCGCCTGTAAATTATCGACAAAGGTTTCAACTAATTTTTGCAAACCGACGGGGTGATCGGAGTTTAATTTAGGAAATTTATTAATATTGTTCCATAGAGCTGAGGTAATGTGACGAATATTACGATATTTTTCACGAAGTTTTGTGTATGCAAGAGCGTAATTGGCTTCTGTAAGGTCGAAGTTTTTAATGGTTAGGAGTGCGGAACCTTTTAGTGCTGATTGAAGATACGAAAATTTATCTTTATTCGTTATTAAGACGAACTAAACTATCAAAACGATCAATAAAACTTTCAAACAGACAACTTTCCCCATCAAACGTAGGCAGCGTCAGCGGGGGTAATGATACTTTTGACTTAAAGTTATCTAGCGGCGTGGACACCTCAGCCTGAGGCAAGGATTGGCTGGTAAACAGCTTGAAATAGAGCGCTTTTATTTGAAAATAGTTGTTGTCAAAACGTTAACGTACAACGTCTTCTAATTCAAATTTTTCATCAGCGCCACCGGCGGAAGAAATTGCACCCACTATCCAATTATGATGTGTAAAGAAATTTTTTTTAACGGTTTCCAAAGATTCATACTGAGCTCGAAATGAATCTAAAAAAGCGGTTTCAACTGTACATTTTTGAGCAATTTCAAACATTTCCTCTAGCAAATTGATGGCGATGTTCCGTAGAAAACAATTACGTGTTAACTTTTCTGCCATAGTTAAATATAAATTGAATACAAACGCGAATGAAATAAGAACGAAAACTTGACATTTTTAATAGCCTCGCGGCGATAACACATACGTAAACCTGTTGCAGGTCAGATAAGAAATGCTCGTAAATAACTCAACGATACAAATGATGTTAATTAACTGTCAATGCTTTGACGAGTGGTATAATGAATTATCTGAGCTTGTTGGTTACTCAAATCCGGCGAGAAGTCAACCAAATGTAAAATTTAACAAATAAGGAATAGCTCTTGGTAGAGAGATGTGGACTGTATAAAATTTAAGTGATAGTTAAACAAACAACAAATAATTAATGTTTATAATCAAATTAAAGCGTTTACTTTAAAGCACTCTCCTGATGACTTATGCAGCCGTGCCGAGAAAAAAGACGATGTAACCTATACTACTCTTCTTTTTGCGGGTGAAGCGAAGCACATTTATAACAACGGCGGTTCTGTAGCAAAGCGGTTTATCTAATTTGTTCTATGTGGAACGTGTGTGTAAAACGATGCGGCCCGTTCGAACGACGAATCGATTCTCTCATGAGCTTCGTGAATTTCCCAGTCACTACACTGTTTGCACATGCGAAATAACAACGTTCACCACTCACGGCACTTGTTGCCGCGTACTTCAATAAACCAAGGGAATTCCACTCTAATAAATTTAAATATACCGCGGCGAATTTAAAATAATCAACAAACTCGATCTATCAATAAAATTTGGCAGCAAAATTTACAATATAAACGGAACAACGCCAATACAACTAAATGGCTTCAATTGATTGATTCTATATTTGGATAAATCGCCCATAGGTGGCATTACTGTTTTAGGACTAGCGCGGAAGCATTGATAACATGATGCTAAATCACAATGGATTGAATTTTTTGAAGAAATTATCCAAAACTGTTGTAAAAAGTACGTTGTAGTGTTAATGTTCGGATGGAAAACCTTTGGTTCATGTTTAGACTACTCTCTAGATTTACAATTTTAATCTTTGTGACGGCATCTGTCATTTCATACTATAAGAATACCGTTTCTTTCTTGTTTAATAAACAAGGACCAGAAACGCAGACTTTAAAATTCCAATTTCGTTAACATTAAAGCTACCCCCTATTATGTTTAAAATAAGTTTTTAACCTGTCACTCACCTTTCAATATGATGTACATAATCCCGCCTTTACGGGTTGAAAGGGGACACAATTTGTTTGGTAAAAGCTATTTGCTTTAAGTTCGGTACACCTGTCACTTATTTCCTGTATTAAAAATAATCTTTCGATGATGTTCTTTGAAAAAACGTTATGAGCTAAACAAATCTTTAGTTAAAAGAATTGAGGAACTTGACAAGCACTTTAATAAATCTGGCTATTTCGTAAAATTCTAAAATACATTGAATAAATTAAGCGTTGCTTCTTGTATACGTGTTTACTATTATTAACTAATAGAATTCGCAGTTTTTTCAACGATTTAGTAAGTTCAAACCGTTCGAAATACTAACTTAAGCGCAGGTACGCATCTCCCTTGATTTATTAGTACAAGGTTAATCGATTTATTTTTCTTTATTTCATATTTCACAATGGGTGTAAAACGCGCAGATATTGCCAATTTAAACATTGTGAAAGCGCGTTGAAATGAAATATTTGAGCTTTCAAACGCTTTAGACAACGATTATTCTCTTATTCCCATATTTAAGATAAAATGAAAATTTGTTGAAGACGTGTATGCACAATTCACTGACGCATATCTTGCTGCAACTGCACAAGTTTCAACATCCGAAGGTGATTTTTAGAAGAAATTCGAAAAATGAAGGATTTTCAATATTATTTAATTTTAACAAAATGTGAATCGTTCCTACTTCCTACTACTATGGCAGCGGTTTCGGATTCCGCACCCTGATGGCGAATTTAAATATTTGATTACCGTCGTTGTTCCTAATATCATTTAATGACTATTACAAACTTTGGCATAGCTATATTGACATATAATTCATTAGTACATAATAATTAATCATTATCTGATGTCGAACGCCATTCTGAACGGACCTGCACCTTGACGAAGTTCTAAAATACTAGAACAGGTAGAATGGCTTGCGCGTTTCGATGAGCTAAAGAGCCGAACTATAGGTTTAACCAAATTAGTGGGGTTTTTAGTGAAGAACCAGACTAAGTCAGGTCCCCGAAAGAGGGCAGCAGGTTTTTCGGTACTTAGAGTGGCAGAGACCATAGGGGTCGGTATGACATTCTAAGATACTACTGCGATGTGGAAAACAACGGGAAACTACCACATTATCTCCCAAGTACACTGCGTACAGAAATTATTAGTAAAGATGATGGCATCCTCTGGGGTAAATAATTCCGGAGGTAAAATAGTCCCCATTCGGATCTCCGGGAGGGGACTACTTCGGGGATGTGATCCGAAAGTATAGAAAAAGATCTGTGAACATTCTGCGAGTCGGAGCGTGGAATGTCAGAAGTATGAAACAAGTAGGTATGCTAGAGAACCTGAAACTCGAAATGAATAGGTTAGCACTAGACACAGTAGGAATCAGGGAAGTCCATTGGCCAGAGGCGGGGGATTTCTGGAGTGGATACTTCAGGGTAATTCATACAGGAACAGAGGAACAAAATTCGGGGGTAGGGATAGTTATGCGAAAAATGGTAGAACGACGTGTAGAAAACTACTTACAAAAGAACGAAAGAGTACTCATGGTTAGATTTGAATCTAAACCGGTAAATACACTAATAATACAAGTATATATGCCCACCTCTAGCTACAGTGAAGAAGAGGTAGAGGCGATCTACAAAGATATCGAAGACATACTAAGATACGTAAAAAGACATGAAAATTTAATAATTACGGAGGATTTTAGTGCAGTGCTAGGTGAGGGCAGAGAAGGAGCAATAGTAGGTTTATTTGATTTAGGCACGAGAAATGACAGAGGAAATAGGCTAGTAGAATATTGCGACAAGAACAACTTAACAATCACAAATACACTATTTCAACATCATGCTAGAAGACGATACACGTGGAAGATGCCAGGAGATATAGGAAGATATCAAATAGATTACCCTATTGTTAGACAACGGTTTAGAAATCAAGTAAAAAACTGCGGAAGCAACCCGAAAGCAGATATAGATACTGACCACAACATCGTAGTTATGAAGGCCACACTTAAATTTAAAAATCTGAAGAAGAAGAACAGAAAAAGGCACTTTGACTTTGAGAAGCTAAAAGATAAAGATACTCACGAAAAATTTGAAAAAAAGTCAAATGAATTGCTGAAAGATATCGGAAAAATTTCCGATACTAAGGAACTAGAAACAGAATAGAATAACATTAAATCCAGGTTAGACATGGCGGCCACAGATATTCTGGAGTATACATATAAAGAAAATAAGAAACCATGGATAACAAAGGATATCCTGAATTTAATAGAAGAAAGACGAAAATACAAAAATAGATTAGACGAATCAGGAAAACAGAGATACAAAACCATAAAATGGGAAATTATTCGCAAATGCAGGAAAGCTAAAGAACAACGGATTGATGAAAAGTGCAAAGAGGTACACACAAAGATAGAAATAGGATAGACATACGAAGCATACAAATTAATTAGAATAAATTTTAGGGTATAAAACCATATAGCAAAAATATAAAGGACGCGGGAGCAAACGTCATTAAAGAAAATCTAGAGAAAGTGGGTAGATGGCATTGAAAATGATGACTTGGTATATCCTATACTTAGAGATGAGTTCGAATTAGCATTAAAAGGTCTGAAAAAAGATAAGGCCCCGGGTATAGATAAGGTGCAAGCAGAAACCCTAAAAGCCGCTGGACAAGCAGTAACAGAACGTCTCTTCCGACTTGTCAGCTTTATCTATGAGACAGGCGTGATACCCAAAGATTTCAAACGTAACATCATAGTAACTATTCCAAAAAGAGGCGCAGATAAATATGAAAATTTTCGAACAATAAGTTTGAAAACACACGTGTCAAAAATATTAACTAAAATTGTACAAAGACGGATGGAAAAACGAGCTGAAGATATACTGGGAGAAGATCAATTTGAGTTCAAGCGAAACAGGGGGACACAGGAAGCTATTTTAGCTCTGAGGGTGATAATGCAGAAGACAATAGAGAAGGGGGAACGCGTATATATAGGTTTAGTAAATCTGGAAAAAGCATTCGGCAATGTAAAATGGAAAAAATTGTTCGAAATACCCAAAAAGATTGCAATGAGAGTTAGGGATAGACGGATAGTGCATTGTTTATACAAAGAGCAAACAGCAGTAATAGAATTAGAGCAAAAAAATAGAGAAGTAAATATTAGGAAAGGGGTGAGACAGGGATGTGCCTTGTTCCCATTAATTTTGAACTTGTACATAGAAGCGGCAATGAATACTGTCAAATGCAGGAAGACATTTGAAATTAATATGCAGAGACAAAAGATTGATATGCTTAGATTTGCAGATGATGTAGTGGTATTAGCATCTAGCAGAGAAGAGTTAGAAGCTGCTCTTAATGAAACGGAAATAGTTTTAACGGAGAGATATGGTATGAAAATTAACAAAAATAAAACTAAAGTTCTAATTATGCAAAAGAGGAGGAAATAAATTAAAAACAAGAATACAAATAGGTAACGTAAACTTACAAGAGGTTTAGGATTTCTGCTACCTAGGAAATCAAATAACGCAAGATGGGAAAAGCACACAAGATATAAAACAAAGATAAGCACAAGGTCGTGCTACATTTAACAAGAAAAACCAACTACTGTGTTCAAATACAACAAACATAGAAACAAGGAACAAATTTCTTAAAACATATGTATGGAGTACAGCACTGTATGGCTGTGAAGCCTGGACAGTAGGGGAAGCAGACAATAAAAATGGAAAAGTCTTTGAATAGTGGTTCTACAAACATATGATGAAGATACCATGGACAAAATTAAGAACAAAGAAGTACTAAAAATGGTAGGGGAAGAAAGAAGTATGTGGAAAACAGTAAAAAATAGGAGAGATAGGATGGTAGGACACATACTACGGCATGAGGGAATAGTGCGCAATACTATAGAAGCAGAAATAGGAAAAAAGAGAAGTAGAGTTAGACCTAGAATAGACTACTGCACACAGATAGTGAAAGATGTAGGTTGTGAGAATTTCAGGAAAATGTGTAGACTTGCTCAGAATAGAAATCAATGGAGGTACGCTTCCAATCAGTCGCAAGATGGAAAAACTATTGACAAAAATAATAACTGTACTTAACATGATGATTATTGTAAACAACTACAGATATTGGTTTAGCAATAGTCTCAACTAATGTTAATTGTGCGTAAGGATTTACTAAAAAACATTAATGCGGCAAATGTTTAAGTGGCGGGGGTCCTTGGCAGCCACAGCTACTTAACCCCCTCCCCATACCACATTATAATGTAATTTAGGGCCGCTATGGTTGCGACAACGTTCCCAATGCTCCACCCGAAGGTACTACATTGGGCCTCCTTCATATACCAATGAACTTCGGCAAAATAGGGCATATAATTAGAAAGGAATCTATATAGGCTGTTGTGAGAATTGCAGGGAACTTTGTAGGCTAGCTCAAAATATAAATAAGTGCAGGTACGTGTCCAACCAGTTTTGAAACGGAAAACATAATGACAAAAAAATAAGCGAAGATAAATCTGATGATTGTTATATACAACTACAGGTGTTTGTTGTGAAATATCTGCAACTAATGTTGACTGTGCGAAAAGATATATTGGAAAAACGATTAATTAGACAAAGCTTCAAGTGCTGGGGGAACTTGACAGCTAAAGGCTGCTTACCCCCCTTCACATACCACTGAATATTGGGGAAATAGGGTATATAACTGTAAAACAATAGAAGGTGACCGAACTGCTATGTTCAAAGACAACGAACTTAGATACAAGAAGAACACTGTTCAAAACATAGTGTGGAGCACAGCACAGCACGTCTATAAAATGGGGGCAGTAATAACAGCAGACAGAAGGAGATATAAGCCTATTGGAATGTCGTACTTCAGATGTATGGGGATGGTAGCATGGACAGAAAAAGTCAATAACAAATAGGTTGTAAAAATAGTAGAGGAATAAAGATATCTGTGAAAAACAAAAAAGATAGGAGAAATAGAAGGACGGGATACGTTCTAAGGCATTTCTGGGAAATAGTATGGGATATGTTACAAGCAGTGATTGGAAAAGGGAGGTAGAGGTAGATCGAGATCGGACTTTCGCATACAGATAGTGAAAGATGCAGACTGTGCAAATTTCAGGGAAGTGTGTAGGTTAATTCAGACTAGGAAACAATGAGGGTACACGTCCAACCAGTTCTAGGACTGAAAACCTAATGATGATGATGATGTCGAACGCTATAACTATTTGGCGACATCTCCCACCGGAGAACCGCTTAACTTGATCAAGTTAATTTTATTAACGGCAAATGAATACCCTATAGCTTGTAAGGCGTTTATAGAACGGTATGCCAATATGCGCTGCCAAGCTACATTCCATTGGCATTCTATAAATATTATCCTTCAATACGCGAAAAATTCGAAAGAACCACGGAAATTGCTCGACAACTTTTCCAAATACTTAGCAATTTTAGAAACACCAAAATCGAATATAGCCTTTTGGGGTTTTATCTTTTATTAGACAAACTTGACGCGTCTTTCAGAAAACTTTTAGAAATAAATGGTAACGAAATACCAACGATGGTACTTTAAAACAGTTCTTGTCCAAACAATGCACGGCACTAGAAACTATTTCAAGTACGTCATCAATTGCATATTCTATAGTATCGCAAAGGCAATCCAAACCTACGGCGATATTTCAGCGTCCTAAAATAGCGCAAAATACACGCATTCAAGTAAATTCCTGCGTAACCTCTGTAAGCAAATTAAGCACATCTGGATACTACTAACAAGAATTGTATTGTTTGCCAACAAAATCATCGCCTTTTTTGGTACAATACATATTTGTCCACGGCCCCTGCTTATCGCTATAAAACTGGAAAAAATGCTAATTTATCTATAAACTGTATGCGTAGAAATTACAAAACTTTAGATTATAAATCAACTACGGGCGGCTTTGTGGTGTAGTTGGTATGCCAAAGTTTCCGGGTTTGAATCCCGACATACTCCGTTTGAAAAATATTAAGCGAGCATTTTTCATGTGCGCCTTCGTTCGGAAGAAAGGTCCCGTGTGTGGGTGTTGTCACGCACGTTAGAGATCCCTACCTTGCTTGGAACAGCAAGGGTTTGGCAAAATTCAAAATTTTCCAGGTAAAAAAAACTCTTTTCTGGCCAATGTAGTACCTTAGGTTAGAGCATTGGGAAAAAAGCAAAATGTAGTGTAAGTCAACTGCTTCTTGTAAAAGCTGCAAGTAACGCTATCACATATTGTTGCATTTTCCAAAGAGCATAAATTCTTCAACCCAAGGTAGTTCACTCCAACCGTTTACACGGTACACCCTTCAGACACTGCTACCACTCTTCTTTTATCGGTATCTGTTTCCGCTAGTGCCCTCACCGTTTTGTTATCCACACCACAACAGTAATTGAAATAAAATATGCGTTCGAAGAGTACTGTCCGATACGTGCACTACTTTCTGCGTGTTACGTACGTAAACGCTTGTTAACTCTCGTTACTCGCAAGTACCCATTTTTGACATTGGTCAACGGGAACCATCCGCAGTTCACGGTGCAACCTTTTGCATAATTCGTTCCAGGTACGACTTAAATATTCAATTTGGTGAGGAGGTGAGGTTTTAGACTACCTACTACTAAATTGTGTACTTACTGGAAGCACTTGTCTGGATAAGAGTTAGCTGATCATAGTTGGAATACTTCGGCTCCAATAGATATACTTCTTCGGACAGATATATACCCTTCGATTATATATGCCGATCTTATAAAAGACGGATCTCAACAACAAACGGCAATCAATATAGCTCTTGGTTAGGCACTAATTGATCCTGCTATGAGCATTCAGTCACCCTCTGCGGTGCAACCATTTTTTATTATGGTTGAACAATCTATTAACACCACGTTAACCCGATTTTGGGAAGTATAAAAGCCTCGTTCTAAAACAATCGTCTCGTAGGACGAGGAAATGACCGATGATATATTTAAGGCTACACATATTCGTGACCTCAGTGGTCGTTTTTGTGTAAACTTACCTTTTAAAGCAGACTCTCTCATGTTTCAAAATTCGCAATCTGTAGCAGTTCAACGTTTATTTTCGCTCGAAAATCTACTGACTAAACAGCCATAGTTACGTAAGATATATTGTGAATTTATGCAAGATTACCTGGAAGGTGGTCATATGACGTCGCTGAACTCACCGCCTATTTGTAATAATTGCTATTTTATTCTGCATGGAAATAAAAAGCTTCGTATTGTATTTGATGCTTAGGTCAAAGCGTTAAGTGACATTTTCTGCAACGATACTCAGCTGGTAGGGCCGAAATTACAGAATGAAATTCCTTCCGTTTTAATGCGGTTTCGAATACATGCATATGTGGTTACCTTCGATACAAAACAAATGTTTCGTCAGATGTCTGTTTCAGATAATCACAAATAATATGAAGTAATATTGTGGAGGATTTCTCCAAATGACCCTGAAAACGTATCAGCTCAATAGTTACGTACGGTGTTAGTTTATCCTCTTACTTAGCAATACGCTCAATTCAAAGATTAGCCCAAGAAGGTGCGTCTGAATTTCTTCACATTCGCAAAGGCTATTGATACAAACTTATACGTTCATGATTTTGCGTGCGGAGCAAACTCAATAAAAGCTACCCTTGATTTGAGAAACTACCGTATTTAGCTCTTACATTCTAAATGTTTTCAACTGCGCAAATGGAATGCAAATGATCATTCAATACTACGAGGTACTTCAAAAGACCATCTTCTACCTCGAAATCAGAATTTTGGCAAAGATGATGCACTTAAGGTATTAAAGCTACAATGGTAAAGTTTAGCAGACGTGTTCTTCTTTTAGGTCAAAGCTGTAAACAGTTTATGTACTAAGCGAGCCATATTATCCAAAATAGCTAGAATCTATCATCCACTAGAACTTTTAGGTCCCGTGACACTTTTTGCCTAAAGGTTAATTCGGCACTTGTGGCTATCTGGATTAGGTTGGGATAAAACTCCTCCTAATGAAATTTGTTCACAATTGCGACAGCTTCAACAAGAGCTTCCATTGTTATCCTCGCTTAAAATACAGCAATGTTTAACCAACGACGTTTTAGCTTCTTGTCTGCTACACGCGTTTTGCGATGCTAGCGAAGCCGGTTATACCTGCGTCGTTTGTAACTCTCAGTGGTGAAATATCTTGTCAATTGGTAGTGTCCAAAACTAAGGTTGTCCCTATAAAACAGCTGTCTGAGCAAGACTCGAATTGTGCACTGCAGTGTTATTATCGAATTTGTTTTCAAAAGGTATAAAAACTCTTTTACAATAACTGACATTTTTGCCCTTTTGTGGGTTCAATCACATTCGCATAATTGGAAATCTTTCATGGACAATCTAGTCAGTCAAATCCAAGAAACAATTTCTCCTAGCGTTTGGTGTAATGTCAGGTCTAGGAATAACCCACCGTCTCCAAGATCCCGTGGTTTATTGCCTGTCGAGTTATTACTATGCACGCTTTGGACGGTGGTCCTCCTTGGCTTAGCTTAACACCCGAACAAAGGTCGGTAGAACTTGTCCAGGAATCTGTTGAAGCAGCTGTTGATTCAGAAAAAAGGAAATAACCATGAAATCTTTATTGATACCCTTTTAACACAGTTTCCTTCGTTACGGAAAATTCAACGCATTATTGCTTACTGTTTTTGTTTGGGCTTGCGCGTTCTAATGAGCTAAAGAGCCAAACTACAGGTACAACCAAAGTAGTAGGGTCGTTAGTAAGAAACCAGACTAAGACAGGTCCCCGAAAGAGGGTAGCGGCTCTTTTGGTACTTAGACTAGCAGAGACTATAGGGGTCGGTATGGCAGTCTAAGAAACACTACTGTGATGTGGAAGGCAATGGAAAACCACCACATTATCCCCCAAGTACACAGCGTGCCTCTCTGGGGTAAAAGATTCCGGAGTTAAAACAGTCTCCCATTCGGATTTCCGGGAGGGGATTACTTTGGAGGTTGCGATTGGAAAGTTAAGAATAAGAGTCAGGAACATTTTGCGAGTCGGAGCGTGGAATGTTAGAAGTATGAAGCAAGTAGGCAAGCTAGAGAACCTAAAAATCGAAAAGAGTAGGTTATCACTAGACATAGTAGGGATCAGCGAAGTTCGGTTGCCAGAGGCGGGGAATTTTTGGAGTGGGGACGTTAGAGTAATTCTTACAGGAGCAGAGTAACGCAATTTGGGTGTGGGGATAGTTATGCGGGAAAAAATAGGATAATGTGTAGAAAATTACTTACAAAAGAACAAAAGAGTACTTATGGTTAGATTAGAATCTAAACCGGTAAACACAGTAATAATACAAGTATCTATGCTCACCTCTAGCTACAGTGACGAAGAGGTAGAAGCGATCTACAAAGATATCGAGGACATGCTAAGATACGTTAAAGGATATGAAAATTTAATAATTACTGGAGATTTTCATGCAGTAGTGGGCGAGGATAAGGAAAGTGCGGTAATAGGTTTATTTGGTTTAGGCACGAGAAACGGCAGGGGAAATAGGTTGGTAGAATTTTGCGAGAAAAACAATTTAACCGTCACAAACACATTATTTCAACATCATGTTAGAAGACGATATACGTGGAAGATGCCAGGAGATATAGGATGATATCAAATAGATAACATTTTTGTTAGACAACGGTTTAGGAATTAAGTAAAAGACTCTAGAAGCTACCCAGAAGCAGATATAAACACTGACCACAACATTGTAATTATGAAGACTGCATTTAAATTTAAAAATTTGAAAAAAAAGGAACGGAAAAAGGCACTTGGACTTAAAGAAACTAAAAGATATAGATATTATAGAAAGATTCAAAAAAAAGTCAAATGAATTGCTCAAAAATATCGGGAAAATATCTGATACTAAGGAAGTAGAAACAGAATCGAATAACATTAAATCTTGCCTAGACATGGCGGCCAGAGACATTCTGGGGTATACACAAAAAGAAAATAAGAAAACATGGATAACAAAGGATATCCTGAATTTAATAAAAAAAAAAACGAAATTACAAAAATAAATCAGACGAAACAGGAAAACAGAGATACAAAGCCATAAAATGGAAAATTATTTGCAAATGCAGGAAAGCTATAGAACAATGGATTGATGAAAAGTGCAAAGAGGTACAAACTAAGATGGAAGTAGGAAAGACAGATGAAGCATACTAACTAATTAGAATCAATTTTAGGGATATAAAACCGTATAGCAACAATATAAGGGACGCGGGAGGAAACGTCATTATAGAACATCAAGAGAAAGTGGGTAGATGTCAATAATATATAGGGAATTTATATGCAGGAGAGGAACCAACAGCATTAGAGCAGGAATCAAACATTGAAATGACTTGGGATATCCTATACTTAGAGATGAGTTTGAATTAGCATTAAAGGGTCTGGAAAATGGTAAGGCGCCGGGTATAGATAAGGTGTTAGCCGCTGGACAAGCAGTAACAGAACGTCTCCTCCAACTTGTAAGCTATATGTATGAGACAGGCGAGATACTCAAAGATTTCAAACGTAACATCATAGTCACTATATCAAAAAACAGATGCTCGGATAGATGTGAAAATTCACTATAATTATACAAAGTCGAATGGAAAAACGGGCTGAAGAAGTATTAGGGGAGGCTGTTTTAGCTCTGAGAGTGATAATGAACAAAACAATAGAAAATGGTGAAAAGCATGTATATAGGGTTTGTAGATCTGGAAAAAGCTTTGGACAATGTAAAATGGAAAAAGGCTGGCTTTCAATTCCTAGTATTATGTTTACTATCGGTTTCTGTTCGATTTACTCCTCTATTAAAATTATTCTGGTTTCTATCTGCAGCAAGGCGATGTCAACTTGTCTCTCCTAAATACCTTCTCCATATTCTCTTTGCCTCCATCTGGTAATTATCCGTCTTTCGCCATCAAAAGTTTGATCGAGTTTTTTTAGAAATTTTTTTATTTTGTTCATCGACGATATCTCCGAATTTAGCATACCCCTTTGAGTTTCCGAAGCAAAATAGTTCATCATTAATTAATTCTAAATAAGATTCCATTGGTTTAATTCTTCTAAGTTCTAATCTTGTCTATCATCTTGTATGAAAATCGCTCCACATTGAATTTTCTGACCTAACCTAACAAATGATATGTCAAAATGTAAAAGGAAGCGAAAAAGTTAAAGTTAAACCAACTTCTTCGCTTCTTTTTGTCCTGATTTATTCTGGAGTCACGTGTACTAAGCAACCAATCAAAATTTGTATATAAAAAACGCGACTTCTAGAAGCGATTGGTAAGCCTAAGCTGTACATTAACACCGTATCACATTTTTCGGAATTAGAAGAATTTATTATTATCAAAACAAACTGAATAATGCTGTTGCACTAAGTGTAGCAATATAAACCTATATTTCAATTTTTGTAAAATGTTATATAACACCCATGTTTGAATACATGTTTGAAAACAGAACAAAAAGGCTCTATTACAACGGTCTAGAATAATATAGGGTGCAATTTTAAAAAAACAGATGAAAATCGCTGCCTTTATACATGTGTAAATTTTGAAATTTTTGAAGTGCCATCTTACGGTGAATTTTGCACATTTACAAATATATAGGATTTATTATAGTTGCATTTTAAAATAATCAAGTTATAGACCTAGGGCGTCAAGTCTGGGGCACGCTGTATACTTTCTTGCTGTAGGATGGGGATCGTAAAACGCATAATGATTTAATAATGTAAGCCCTTATAAACGGATCTGTTTCATTATGTGGTGGAAATTAATAATGCTAGTAGACGACGCAAAGTAATGCAGAACGCTAAACTGAACTTATTATTCAATTTAATAGTAAAGCAGGATTTATTCCCCTAGTCCTTTGTGATGAGATTAGTCTGCAAAACATGAGCAGTCATTTACGTTGTGTGATGCATTTTAACGAATGCGGTGTCAATGCACGTACGCTATACAAGGTAATGATTTTAAGTAGAAGTGCCTTATTTTAGTCCTTCTAAAACCATTTGTTACAAATTCCATTTTAATTACTCTAATACAAATAGTAATCACACCTGCTGAAGACTGTGGTACTAGATAGCTGTATAATGAAAGATACATCCATTCTTTTTCGAAATCAGCATCAGGAATTAAGGTGGTTGTAATGCGTAGAATTTGCAAACGCGAAACTCTTAAGTTACAATTCTTATTTAATAAAAATATTACTTTTCAAATGTACGACTAGAAGTCGTTGTATTAGTCGCAACTCGAGTATATCATGTTCAATTGTTTGATCAGTAAATCGGTTGACTTCAAATATTACTCTTAACCTATTTTAGCTTTCCAAGTAGTAGCATCAAATTCTGTAGTTTTAACAGATAGACGCAAATTGTAGCTGAATTTAATAATCTCTATCAGAGCAGTAAAAAGTATATTTAGTATACACTGGAGAGGTACCGCTGTTGAAGACAAAATGAATGACTTCAGGGTGCTCTGCCTTTGAGCAGCGAACTATAACTGTAGACGAACGGAAGATACGGGAATTTGAAGAACCAGAAACACACTGAACTAATTGTATAAAAATACAATAGGATTCTTATTTGAGCGTCAAAGTTAATATATTAATTATACCGGGACAATGTATACCAAAAGTAAAGAGCACGCAAAGAGCACTATTTTAATGCCATTAAAGTTCGGGAAATGTTTTGAATTTACACACCATTTTTCAGAGGTGCATCATAGTTTGACAGAAAAGAAACTTAATATATGAGCTGCATATTTATCCTGAACTGTGAAATCTAATTTGCGTGTCCTGCTAATCACATCAATAAAATATTTTAAAGTTCTTTTAATTTTTTAAAGGTTATTATGTTTGCGATAACTTATGTTTAACTATTTTTTTAATTGCAGCCAGTAAATGTACTTGAGATAGAGTGACAAAATTGCTTGTATTCTAATTTCGCTATTATTTGTAAATAGTAGACATCATTATTATCATTAGTCTTCAGTCGAGAAACTAGTTGGACGCGTACTTCCATTGTTTCCTATTTTGGCTAACTTACACATTTTCCTTAAATTTCCACAGCCTACATCTTTCACTTTCTGCGTGCACTAGTCTAATCTAGGGCTACTTTTACCTCTCTTTCTTCTATCTTTTTTGTAATATATCCCGCACTATTCCAGAGATGAAATGGGTCACCGAAAAAGTGACCCATGATCCAGTGACCCGAATAGGTCTGTGACCCACGACCCATTGACCCACTGACTCAAATTGACCCGGTGACCCAAATTGATCCGGTGACCCAAATCGACCCATGTCTACCCTTATCAAATATTGTCATCCCCAAATACTTTATTCATTTTAAATAATCATTTAAAATGTAAACAAAAACACTAAAAACAAGAAAGAATTATAATATATAAATAGAAATTATCTTATAAACCTACATAATAAAAGAAGGTTACATCACTTATGAATTTATGATGACGAGGCTATATTTTTAAAATTCCGTTTTTAAAGATTCTGAAACAATAAATACGAAAAAACATACGTGTACGGAAAGAGCATTTACTTTATATTGGAAGATATTATGGATTTACTTATGCAGGTTATTACATTTCGAAGCGAAATTGAGGGACGACCAAAAATATTTCCTACCGGCAACAAATTTCAAAAGCCAGCCCTGGGAAGAGAGGATGCAATTTAAGGAAAACTTAACAAAATCGCAACTTGTAATACGCGTTTCATATAATTTTAACCATTGTATTTGCTTTATGACTTCACCTCTCGGAGATTTGCAAAAGTTTATATTACAAGCAAAGTGATGCCTACTGCTATAATTATCAAAGTATTGAAATGTTACGAAAATAAAGAGATAATATTTAGATTTTTTACCACAAACTACGTCAGTGAAGGAAAATTCTATTGGCAAACTAATTTAGGTGTTTATATTTGATACTATGACGATTACTAACGCTGATATTAGTTCTTAATTGTCCAACTACAATCCAGAATGATGCAAATTTTGAAATCTTATAGTATTATTGCTACAATAGTAAGAAGAGAAGCTAGAAACAGAAATTTTTAAATTTATTAAGATTATAACATACAAAATTCTACAAGTTTATAACACCGCATTGTGTGCCATAGCACGTTTCTTTGAAGAAATTTAAAAATGCATTTTCATATTAAAAGAAAGGCGCTGTACTCTTATCGCATTATAAATTATTTTGGCGCTTACTTCAAATTCATAAAATGAGTGCAAGTAACTAGCTAAACCAATAACTTTATGTAGAATTTTGTGAACGTACTTAATAAATTGACCTGAAAGTTCACTAAACTATGGGTTTACCTAGAGAAAGCCAATCTGTCACTTTAATAATTTGGATCGCTGGATCAATTTCGGTCACCAGGTCAATTTAGGTTACCGGATCAATTTGAGTTGCCGGATCAATTTGGGTCGCCGAGTCAATTTGGGTCACCGGGTCAATTTGGGTCGATACACATGACCCACTCACCTGATGACCTAAACAAAAAATTGACCACTTTGACCCACTGACCCACTTCACCCATGACCCATCTCATTTCTGTACTTTCCCCAATTACTTTAGAGCGGATTCTGTTCTTCTATTTCTCCTATTTTTTTTTTCTACAGATATCTTTCTTCCTCCATTATTTCTAAAACATCTTTGTTATTAACTTTGTCTGTTCATTATATCATCATCATACATCTGAAGCACCACATTCCAAAAGTCTTATACTTTTGCCAGTCTTCTACTGTCCGTCCCTATTTCAGAGCCACACAGTACTGTACTCCACACATATGCTTTCAAAAACTCGAACATTGTTTTATGTTTGTTATCTTCGAACACAGCAGCTGCTTTTTCATGTTAGAAACAGCTCGGTTGACCTTTTGGTGCTTTCTAAATATATACCCTATTTCACCGATATCCAGTGGTATGTGACTATTGCGGCTACTAAGATCCCCCATCGCTTAACCGTTCGCCAAATTAATAGTTTTCAATAAATTCTTTCGCACAATCAATATTAGTTGAGAATTTTGCAAAACCAACACCTGTAGTTGTATATAATAATCATCAGATTTAAGGATAATTATTTTTTTGTCATTAGGTTTTCTGTCTTGGAACTGGTTGGAGGCGTACCTCCATTGATTTCCATTCTGAGCTAGCCTATACAATTACCTGACATTCTCACAGTCTAGATACAGCTCGGTTCCACTTCTATTGTTTTCTGAATATATACCCTATTTCAACGATATTCAATGATATGTAAAAGGGTTTAAGCAATCTGCGGCTACCAAGATCTCCAAACACTTAGAGATTTCCTGAATTAGTAGTTTTCCAATAAATTCTTTGGCGCAATCGACATTAGTTGAGAATATTGCAAAACCAGCATAATCATCAGGCTCAAGTACAATTATTTTTTTCGTTATTAGGGTTTCTGTCTTGGAACTGGTTGGACGCGTACCTCCATTGATTTCTATTATGAGCTAGCCTACACATTTCACTGAAATTCGCTCAGTCTACATCTTTGACTGTCTATATGCAGTAATTTAATCTAGATCTACATCTACCTCTCTTTTTATATCTCTGCTTCTAATACATTCCACATTACTCCATCATGCCTTAGTATGTGATCCATCATCCTATCTCTCAAGTTTTTTTTACTGTTTTCCACATATTTCTTCCTTACCTTACAATTTCTAGAACCTCTTTGTTCATAACTTTCTCTATCCATGATATCTTCATTATACGTCTGTAGCATCACATTTTGAAGACTTCTCTATCTGTTTCTTGACCGTTTCTTCTACTATCCAAGTTTCATAGCCGTACAGTGCTATGCTTCACACGTATGTTTTCAGCAATATTTTTCTTGTTTCTATGTTTGCGTCTTTGAACATAGTAGTTGCTTTTTCTTGTTAAATGCAGCACGACCTTGTGCTAATCGTTGTTTTATATCTCTTGCACTTTTCCCATCTTGCGTTATTTGGATTATATGGATTCCTAGGTAGCAGAAATCTTTAACCTCTTTAAGTTCTTGTTTTTTATTTGTATTCTGGTTTTTTAGTTATTTTCCTCTCCTTTACATATTAGTACTTTAATTTTAATTTTTAAATTTTCATACCGTACATCTCTGTTAGAACTGTTTCCATTTCATTAAGAGCAGCTTCCAATTCTTTCTTGCTAGATGCTAATACCGCTATATCATCTGCAAACCTAAGCATATCAATCTTATTTCCCTGCATAGTAATTCCAAATGTTTTCCGCATTTTCAGTATTTATTGCCTGTTCAATGAATAAGTTAGAAATTAATGTGGATAGAGCACATCCCTGTTTTACTCCTCTTCTAATATTTACTTCTCTACGTCCCTGCTCTAATTTTGTTAACATTGTTTGCTCTTTGTTTTAGCTATGGACTATCCGTCTATACCTAAAACTAATTCCGATAATTTTCTAGATCTACAAACTCTATATACACGCTTTCTCCTTTTTCTATTGTCTTCTCCATTTTCACCCTCAGAGCTAAAATAGTCTCCCGTGTTCCACTGTTTCGCCTAAACCCAAATTGATCTTCTCTTAGTATTTCTTTAGCTCGTTTTCGATCCGTCTTTGTACAATTCCAGTTAATATTTTTTGACACGTGTGCTGTAAAACTTACTGTTCGAAAGTTTTTACATGTATCAGCGCCTCTCTTTTTGATATAGTGACTATGATAGTATATTTGAAATCTTTGGGCATCTCGTCTGCCTCATACATATAGCTTTCAAGTTGGAAGAGACGCTCTGTTACTGCTTGTTCAGGAAGTTTTAGAATTTCTGCCTACACCTTATCTATAGCCGGTATCTTACCATTTTCAAAACCTTTAATGCTAATTCCAACTCACCTCTAAGTATAGAATATTCCAAGTCATCGTTTTGAATGTCTGATTCTTGTTCTAATGTTGCTAGCTCCTGTCCTGCATATAAATTCCGTATATGTCCTTGCCATCTAGTCACTTTCTTTACATTTTCTATGTTGATGTCTCCTTCCATGCCCCTTATATTTTTGCTATACGGTTCTATATCCCTAAGATTAATTTTAAATAGTTTGTATGCTTAGTCTATTTTTCTTATTTCCATCTTAGATTGTACCTTTTCACGCTTTTCACCAATTTAACGTTTTTTAGCTTTCCTGCATTTACGAATAATTTCCCATTTTATGGCTTTGTATCTTGTTTTCATGCTTTGTCTGGACTGATTTTACATTAAATTTGTAGTAAAGTCAGAATATCTTTTCTTATCCATGGTTTATTATTTTCTTTTTGTGTATAATCCAGAATGTCTCTGGCCGTCATGTCTAACCTGGATTTAATGTTATTCCATTCTGTTTCTACTTCCGTCGTAGTACAAATCAAAGTGCCTTTTTCCGCTCCCCTTTTTCAAATTTCTAATATTAAGCGCGGCCTTCATAAATACAATGTTGTTGTTAGTCTATATGTGCTTCTTTGTAGCTACTACAGTCTTTTACTTGATTCGTAAACCGTTGTCTAACAATAACGTAATCTATTTGACATCTTCCTATACTCCTGGCATCTTCCACGTGTATCGTTTTCGAGCATGATGTTGAACTAATGTGTTTATGATGGTTAAATCGTTTTTGTCACAGAAGCCCCCCAGCCTATTTCCCCTGCCGTTTCTCGTGTCTAATCCAAATAAACCTACTACCGCTCCTTCTCTACCCTCACCTACCACTGCATTAAAATCCGCCGTAATTATTAAATTTTCTTGCTTTTTTACGCATCTTAGTATGGCTTTGATAGCTTTATAGACCACTTGTGCCTCTTCATTACTGTAGCTATAGGTGGGCAAGAATATTTCTATTATTACTGTATTTACTACTTTAGATTCAAATCTAACCATGAGTACTCTTTCGTTCTTTTATAAGTAGTTTTTAAATAATGTCCTATTTTTTTGCACAACTATACCCACGCTCAAATTTCTTTACTCTGATCCTGTATAAATTACCCTAAAGTCTCCGCTTGAAAAATTCCGTGTAAGACCACCAAACTTTGCTGATGCCTACTATGTCTTATGCTAACGTATCCATTTCAATTTTCAAATTCTTTAGCTTAACTACGTGCTTCATATTTCTGACACTCCACGCTCCGACTCGCAAAATATTCCCTGTGCTTCCTTTCAAGTTTCCGATCATACCCTCCTAAGTAGTCCCCTCCCGGAGATCCGAATGGCAAACTATTTTAAATCCGGAATTTTTTACTCCAGAGGATTCTATCTCCTTTAATAACAATTTAAGTACGCTGTGTACTTGGGAGGTAATGTGATGGTTTCCGTTGCCTTCCACATCGCAGTAGTGTGTCTTAGAATGCCATACCGACCCCTATGGTCTCTGCAACTCGAAGTACTTGTTACGTTCATTTTTTGTAAATAATTAATTAGTTTATATGCAATAATTTTTTACTTAAATTCCTTTGGCGTTAAACACGAAAATTAATTCCGTAAATTTAAATAACCCCTTCGCGTGTTTAAAATTGTATTGCAATTAATAATAAATATTCTATATATTTTACTTGATAAATCTTTCTGCTCATTAAAAATAAATATCTTTTCTAAAAATTCTTTAAAGTGGAATTTACGCCGTAATTAGATAGGCGTCTTTCCAAGTATTCACTAATTAGAGCTGGTATGTTTTCCCTTTTTAAAGAATTCAGGGAAATTATTTCAATAAAATTCGGATTTTCCTGTTTTATTTCAGTGACGACAAGTTTACGTTGAGCTTTGGTGCTTTAGCTAAACAAATTTAATATTCACTTTCTGTTCGAATAGCAACAAGAAAGCATCCGTCCTGTTTTGTTTCGTTCCGTTTTTCTTTATGCGAATTACTGGCACGCATTATAGCGTGGGGAGTATTTAGGGTCTATAAAACGGTACTTTTCGGTTTTAATAAATTAATCTATTGTTCGTAATTATTCTAGCTTCCTGCAGGGGACACGTTAATCCCTTGAGCTGTCGTTTCTTCTGGTAATGGGAGGCCAAACGCGTTCTTTCTGGGCGTAGGCCTACCTACTCGCTGACGTGGACCAGCGACTGACTCAACCTCGACGTCAGCAACTCGAGGGCGAGTTTTTCTTTGTATTTGCTACTTAGTTTGGAACCAGAACGCCTAAGATTTTACCGGTCAAATATCAGGCATTTCCAAATTTAATTCTTATATACGAAAATTATTGAACTATTTTGGTATTTACTGGTCTTTTATTAATGCATTACTATTTGTTTACAAATAATTAAAAATATACTACTTATTAATATAAAAACGGTTTAAAGACTTGCTGGCACATTTGAAAATGTTGTTGTCATTATGTTTGTAAGTATAGGTTAAGTTTATATTTACGATGATCTAAAGCTGTGGTTTTTAGGGTTGCGTTTGGTTCTTTTTTAATAAATAATTTCAGGGGGTAATTATCTAAAAACTACCGCACGCCATTTTCACGAGTAATTTTTTTTTTAATGTTTGGGGGTTTCTCATAATGTATATGTAAATTGGGGACATTGATTTTATTGTTGGGTTTGGGAATACTGTGTTCTGTAAATATTTTGTTTAATTATAAATTCTTTTTTTTCCTTTGTATGTTTTGTTCTGAGTGTGAATGAGTGAGTGTATATAAATTTTCTTTCTATTTATTTCAGATTTGGCCTGGTATTACTTATGTTTCGCCGCCTACGCTTGATGTTATTGGTGGGTTAATTTCAGATTATTGGACTTGTGTTTTTGCCAATAATCCTAGTCCGTTGAAAACGCTGGCGCCCAAGATTTTCTTTTTCTTCCGTCCCGCTCTGTATATTTTGTTCTCCGCATCAAGTCTAGAGTTAGTTTTTTCCTCCGATTTTTTTTCTTTTTCCTTTATTCAACAGTCCTATTCTAATTTCTATTTTGTTGTTTCGCTTCCATTGGTGTTTCCGAAGTTTATCCTTAGGATATGTTTTAAATTGTCCTGTATTTGCAACAATTATTTTTTCTTCTTTTGAGGTTTTATCGAGTTACGGTTAGCCTTTATTTAGTTACCTTCTACCCATTTCTTTCTTGTTCGTATGCAAAATGACTTATTTTTGGGCTTCCTACAAGGTCTTCCAGTGTGGGAGTGGAATTTAAAATTTTCTTGTAATCCAAATACTCTTACCGTACATGATTTTTTAAAACGAGTCGAAAAACTCCGACGAGTTCACCATGTATCCGAACTGCAGTTATTTGAATCTGCAGTGGAATTATTCGAGGCTGAAGCTTTACTTTGGTATCGTGGTTTTCAGCATAGGTTTTCTGACTGGAAGTCGTTGTCTAATTTACTGATTCATCATTTTGAACACATGGAGTTTGTTTATAAGGCTACTACTACTGAGGAAAATACTTTTGTTTTACATGACCGAGTTGTTAAGATTTCTCCGACGCCTACGAGTAGATCCGTTACTTTTTCCGTACGTTCTACTGTTCTTCCTGCTTGTTCTATTTCTACTCGTCACGTCGTATGCTTTAATTGCGATAAACCTGGTCATGTTTCGACACGTTGTACTCGTCCTCAAGTACTCCATTGCCACGGTTGCGTACATAAGGGAGTGTCTCGTCGCAACTGTCCAAACTGTCACCCTACCACCAATAGTTCTTCAAATAATATTTCAACTTCTGTTCTCAGCTCTAGGTCCCTAATTTCTTCTGCTTCTCACTTTACGTTCTCTCCTATACCTCATTCGGGTCATCCTGCTACTACTATCAAAACCTACTCTTCTTCGACAAATATAGCTTCTATCAAAATTTCCTCCATTTCTAGTTCTGCCTCCTATTCTACTCCTTCTTCTGCTCGCCCTACTTATTCACTATCACCCCAAAATGTGCCTCCACCACCATTACAACCCATGCTTCGAATTGGTGACTTGCAGTTAGCTTTTCAAGAGTTTGTTCCCGCTTTCCTAAACGATTCTACCACAGAATTTTCTGTCGTGTCTGCAAGCACAAAGGTCGCTGAAATGACGATAACTTCTAATTCAGTCTGCGAAGGTCCTGTTGAAGTCCATGAACCCGTATCTTTAATGCCTCTTCTCGTTTTTGTCAAAATTTTACCTGTTTATACTTTCTTAAATGCTTCAACTCAAGAAATTTCTGTTGTGCCAGCAATCACAGCCGTAGCTGAAGTGAAGATAATTCCTATTACGGATAGAGAAGATCCTGTTAAAGTTAGTGAACCCGTAGCTGTGATGCCTGCTGCTGTTGTCGTTAACGCTTTACCTGATCCTGTTTCATTACCTATTCTTACTCTTTTTTCTCATGATGATAAAATACTACTTACTTCTGTTCTTTTAACTAAGGTTGGTGACATCCTAGCTGATGTTCTGTTATCTAATGCTGACGAACTTCTACATGATTCTGCTCCTTTTCCTAAGGTGGATACTTCCACAGCCAATACTGTTTTCTTCTCTAACTGTGATACTTTTAGTCCTGCACATAACGTCAATGAAATTTTATCTACTTCTGTCTCTTTCTCTAACGTAAGTGAAGTGTGTTCCGCTTGTGTTTCTTTTCGTCCGGTTGGTTCTCGTACAGTCAATCCTTTTTCTTTTTCCACCATGGATATTCTGACAACCAATGATGTTTCCGTTTCTGCCGTTGACCTTCTTACCGCCCATACTAACAATAAACAACGTTCTTATATGATGCGTTTTAAGTTTTCTAAACTACCCTTGTCACCTCCTACACTGCGTTCTACCACTACTACACCCCCTGCTATTCCTATTTGGCAAAAAACTGCCCAAAAGAGGCAGATTTTATTCTATGCTCCTTCAGAACCGGAAAATGTTGGTCGACGAAATTCTGATGTCCTCGATCTTGTTTCATTTTCCTTCTGGTGACGTAAACGCCTTAAACCCAATATCTAGTCATCGTGCCCCAGATTCTTATGACGACTTTGCTATTCTTCGGACATGAATTTTGGATTTACGATTTTGTTTTCTTCCCTGTTTTGCGGGGTTTTCTTTCGTCTTCCTTCTATTTCTTCACCCGAGTGGGTCCGGGAATAGAATAGTCCCACGGTACAACCTGCCTGTCGTAAAAGACGACTACAGCGGTCCAACACATACATGTACAGACTTACTACACTCATACACACACTCCAAAAACGCACGCACTTCATGCATCCACTCGTTTCTGTTTGGTTCTCCTTCGTTTGTTCTTTTCTTGGGTTTTTTTTCTTCTTCACCCATGTGGGTCCGGAAATAGAATAATCTCATGGTACGACCTGCCTGTCGTAAGAGGCGACTACAGTGGTCAAACACATACACACACGCACACTTTATACACGCCTAACACATACACACACCTTTCTTACACCCCACAGACACACCCCCACACACATACACACGCACGCACGCACACGCCCACACCTACTCACACCTAACTACACTGGGAATTTGTTTTATTTTCTTTTGTACGATTTTAGTTTTGTTTTTGGGGTTTATACTTGGTTTTGGTATTATTCTTTTTGGTTTTTTCTTTTTTCTTCTCGTTCCTTTTGTTCCACTTTCCTTTCCTTATCCTGGTGGTGGTTTTCTTTGCCGTCGGTCCCTGGACTGATTGTGTTTCGTCCATCCGGTCCTGTGGTAGGTGCATTCTAGTCCGTCTTTCTTTCTTCGGAAATCACGACTCAGTCGACTTTAGGACTAGTCAGCATTTTTCTTTTTCGGTTTTCGTTTGCTGCGATTCTTCGTTACCACAGTTTCCTTTCACCAGCGTTCTTCCTCTCTTCTTGTCGTGCTCCCTTGTTGTTCCTTTTGTTTACTTGAGGCTTGACCTTTGGGACCTCTTCTGGCTGTACCGTTGGTTTTCTTCTTCGTTCCTTTTTATTACTTTGTTTTTTCGCGAGAAATCAATTTCTTCGTTGAGGTCGATGACTTCTCTGTTTCCCTTTCTGAGATGCATCTGTCCTCCGACGACTTTTTCAGTGTCCATGCCATTCCATCTTTGTCCTCGATGATTGTTACCTTTCTTTTTCCTATGTCCTTTTCATTTAAGGTTTTGGTCCAGTTCCTTGGTCCGTCGAGCCGGATGAAAATTCTTTTTAGTTTTATGCAGTGTTTTCTTTAGTTTCCAAGCGATTTTTTTTTTGTTGGTCCTACCTACTCGCATTATTTTGCTTCTCGACCTCGACCCTTTAATTTTGCTGGTAGGGGATTTGTTACGTTCATTTTTGTAAATAGTTGATTAGTTTATATGCAATAATTTTTAACTTAAATTTCTTTGGCGTTAAACACAAAAATTAATTCCGTAAATTAAAATAACCCTTTCGCGTGTTTAAAATTGTATTTCAATTAATAATAAATACCCTATATATTTTACTTGATAAATCTTTCTGCTCATTAAAAATAAATATCTTTTCTAAGAATTCTTTAAGGTGGAATTTACGCCATAATTAGATAGGCGTCTTTCCAAGTATTCTCTAATTAAAGCTGGTATGTGTTCCCTTTTTGAAGAATTCGGCGAAATTATTTCAATAAAATTCGGGTTTTCCTGTTTTATTTCCTTGACGACAAGTTTACGTTGAGCTTTGGTGCTTTAGCTAAACAAATTTAATATTCACTTTCTGTTCGAATAGCAAGACGAAAACATCCATCCTGCTTTGCTTCGTTCCGTTTTCCTTTATGCGAATTGCTGGTACGCAGCGTGGGGAGTATTTAGGATCTATAAAACGGTACTTTTCGGTTTTAGTAAATTAATCTATTGTTCGTAATTATTCTAGCTTTCTGCAGGGGACACGTTAATCCCTTGGGCTGTCGTTTCTTCTGGTAATGGGAAGTCAAACGCGTTTTTCCTGGGCGTAAGCCTACCTACTCGCTGACGTGGACCAGCGACTGACTCAACCTCGACGTCAGCAACTCGAGGGTGAGTTTTTCTTTGTATTCGCTACTTACTTTGGAACCAGAACACCTGGGATTTTACCGTTCAAATATCAGGCATTTCCAAATTTAAATCTTATATATCAAAATTATTGAACTATTTTGGTATTTACAGCTTTTTTATTAATGCTTTACTATTTGTTTATAAATAACTAAAAATATACTACTTATTAATGTAAAAACGGTTTAAAGACTTGCTGGCACATTTGAAAATGTTGTTGCCATTATATTTGTAAATATAGGTTTAAGTTTTTATTTACGATGATCTAAAGCTGTGGTTTTTAGGGTTGCGTTTAGTTCTTTTTTAATAAATAATGTCAGGGGGTAATTACCTAAAAACTACCGCTCGCCATTTTCACGAGTAATTTTTTTTGAATATTTGGGGTTTTCTCATAATGTATATGTAAATTGGGGACATTGATTTTTTTGTTGGGTTTGGGAATACTGTGTTCTGTAAATATTTTGTTTAATTATAAGTTCTTTTTTTTTCCTTTGTATGTTTTGCTCGAATGAGTGAGTGTATATAAATTTTCTCTCTATTTATTTCAGGTTTCTTTTTAATTTATCTATAGGTATAACACACCCCCCCCCCCTACCCCACTTACCGATTGAGCCCGGTCATCCTTTCTTTCTCTTTCTTAGTTTTTTTATAGGTTACGTCAATGTACGAGTTATGTATCCCCAATTACCTATGTATATTGATATATTGAATCTAATAGGAATTATTAGAAATTGTTAAATAAAAGTATAAGTTCAATGCAACATTGTAACACAAGGATAACCCAGAGAAGTTATCGACAGTTCATGAGAACGGACATGCAACTTTGCATCCGTGAGGGCAGTGATACTGCAGGTGGCAGGTCACAGGCGGTCAACAGACCGCAATTACTTAGAATTAAGTTGTTACATTGTAATAAAGTGTACAATTACGAAAAACGCAGACATGAGATCTGCAAGTTTCCACAAGCCGTGTGAGGGGCAGGTTATTATAAAAAGCCCGGGAGCTCAATGCCCGGCAGTCAGTCTTCGAACTCCATACTTCGTTGTTCAAGCTACTCACCAGTACAATTAAGTATTATTTTTATTAAAGTTATTATGTACAAGTTATTCCAAATTTCACCATAATTTCTGTTTCAAACTAAAATAAATGTGTTAAGAGTTTGAAGTTGTTTTTTAAAAACACAGCTCCAAAGACCCGAACCTTAACTGGCGCAGTCGTAACGGATGTCAAAAGGGCACTGAGAATCCAAAAATCGGAAGATTGGTGACCAAGAATTTTAATTCGAAATTTTGGCAGAACCCAAACCAAGTTGGAGGAAGAACAAGCATAGTCTAAATCCAACAAACAAACCAAGGTGGACAAGATACAGCATCGATCGAGCCCACCAAAGAAACAGATGAAATTAATGTAAGTTCATTTCCATACCTTTTTTTTAACCAAAAACTATAATTGATATATGCTAGTATTATAATTATTGATTACCATTTATTATTATTGTTTATGAATTTATTTTCTAAATATTGTTTTGAAAATAATTACAAAGTGAATTATTTCCAAAAGAAAAAACCAGACTGTATAACATTTTATGAAATTTGAATGTTAAAGAGATATTTTTCTTTAAAAAGCAAATGAGACTTGAATTTTAAAAGAGATTTTCCTTTAAAAAGTAAATGAGAATTGATATTAAGAGATTCTTACCACAATTATTAGAACAAAAATAATCCAAAAAATAACGGGCGCACATTCACTAACACCAAAATAAGAAACATTAACTAGCGCGATTCAAAAGCACGTTTTCAATCCGGTAAAATAAAAACACAGAACGCAAAATTAATTTCAAAGCTAAGGCTAATCCTAAAGCAATCACAAAAACGATTATTTAAAACATTGACCTCTATAAAACTGTGTGAACCACAGCAAGAGCATTCTGCATTAACTAAAAACTACGGTAACCTAAAACCACTGTAATCTAAAACGCCATCCGAAGAAAGCAAGAAGCACCTTTATTACACATTTTAAACCTCAGAGAAAATCGCTTTCAGAACCCTGCATAGTATAAAGCAATGCAGTTTTGCATTTAATACTTACAAGTAATTAATCCATAAAAGCGTGTACAATTGCAACAAACACGGTATAAAATCTAAACGTCTTTCAATTAATTAACCATCATTTATAAAGTGCATTATTCCAATACGAATACAGAATAACGCTAAACGTTATCATACGCTCATAATTGTAACCTGAAAACGCACATAACGAAGAGTTCAATTACAAGTCGTGAACACCGAGATATTTAAAAATAAAACTAGACGTAACACTTTATGCAAAGTACGGAAAGTAAATTAGTAATTCCTATAAATTTCTATTAACACCTGTAAGTGTTAATAATCTCAACAAGTATAGTCATATGTACGCAATTATTACAAAGTAACAAAGATTATATCCTTAAGTATTCAATTTCAACATAGAGTGTAGAAGCAATTAACCTCAAGTTATAATTAGAATACAAGACAGACGAACTGGACGTTTATGCAACTCGAAACTCACGGAAAGAGTATTAATTACGAGTTAAAAGAACTGAACTAACGCAAAACAGAGTAAATACCGAGAGAAACTATTCTTCAGAAAGATAAAAAACAAGCAAATCCAAGACTACGGTAATTAAATTCAACATTATTGAATACAGATCTCACAAGTACATCACCGCACTGTGTAATTAAATAGAAATAACAGCGACTACGATTTTAAAAATAACTCGACGCAATCCAAACGTAAAATTAACAAATCCTAACCAAGAATAACGCTGAAAAATAACAAAATAAACCTCAACCTTTAACAAATTTTTACTTACCCAATCTAAACTGAAAATTAACAAATCCTGACCAAAAATAACGCTGAAAAATAGCAAAATAAATTACAATCTCTACAAAAATTTGAAATTACCTAATCTAATTGGAAAACTAATAAACCCAAACCGAAACTAACGTTTCAAATAGCTAAATCAACATCAATTTTTAGAAAACTCAAAGTTATTCAATCTAAAAGGAAAATTAATAAAACCAAAGCAAAATTAACATCACAAATAGCAAAACCAACCCCAATTTTTACAAAAATCGAAATTATTCAATCCAAAAGAAAAATTAATACATTCCAAGCATAATTACGCTACAAAAAGCAAAACCAACCCCAATTTTTACAAAATTCGAAATTATTTAATCCAAAAGAAAAATTAATACATCCCAAGCATAATTAACGCTATAAATAGCAAAAACAACCCCAATTTCTACAAAATTTGAAATTTTACAACCCAAACGGAAAATCAGTAAATCCGAAGCAAAAATAACAATAAAATTAGCGAAATAAACCTCAATTCAAAAAAAATATTTTTTTTTTAAATTTCCCAAAATCGAAAACAACCCTTAACCAACATGAGTAACACAGACATGCGACTCTATTTGGAGACAATACAGACATTTGATGGCACGCAGGCCCATCTCTCAAATTTCATTGGAGCATCTGAAATGTTCCTAAAAACCATCTACAAACCCGGAGATAACAAAAGAAATTTATTGCTTATTCGCTTAATAATTAGTAAACTAACCGGAAGGGCACTAACCTTAATCGCCAAAAGGGACGATTTACAGGAATGGCAGGAGTTTAAACAGCTACTAATTGCATATCTTGGAGACCAACGTAACATAAAATGCCTGGTACGAGACCTAATAAACCTTAGAATGGAACACAATCAATCCCCCTACCAATTCGGAATGAAATGCCAAGACGTGAGAAGTTTAATTTTAACAAAATTAAAAATCGAAGAACCCGATCAAAACGTTAGACATTTAAAAACAAAAATGTATGACGAAATGGCACTAGACACGTATATAAACGCTTTACCAGAACGACTATCAGATAAAATCAGATTCCAACGACCCCAAAATCTAGAAGAAGCTATGAGCCTAGTAATAGAAGAAGAAAATGTAATGTATTACCGCAACAGACTATACAATCCCAACGCAAATAAAAGTTATTCACTAATAAAAACCATACAAGCTACAAGACAAACAACCCCTCAACAAAAATTCACACCCTTTAACGCACAAACAAATCAACCGCGAATTAATAACCCAAGTTTCAACAACACGAATTTTAATAATCAATATAAACATTTTTCAAAACCAACGTTTAACCCAACTTTTACGAAACCCGCATTCCAACCAAGATTTAATCAAAACCTAAACCAACAAAGACAAGTATTCAACGCAAACCCCAATAGAAATACACCAATGACTAATAATAATAACAACCCTAATAATTATTACAAACCAACACCAATGGATACCTCATCTGGTAACACCAGACAAAACACAAAAATAACACATATCCGACCAAACCCTCATCAGAAACGTAATTTTACATCGGAAGAATTATTTCATCAAGAAATAGAAAAATTTGACACTGACCAGAATAATGACATTGAGACACATACGAACAATGAAACAAACCATGCAGAAACTTACGAACGTGACGAACAATACGAAACTTACGAGGAGTATGATGAAGAAAACTCAAACTCAAATTTTCAAATGGACCCATTCATAGACAACCAAACTTAATAAACTTAAATAACATAAATCACTTAGTATTACCATACATAGAAATACCCCACGCTAAATTCAAACTATTAATCGACACCGGATCATCAAAAACACTAATTAGCCCCAGAACCGTACAAAAACATTATTTAGATTATGTAGAAAGAGAACCATTTAAAATTAAAACAGCTCATCAAACAACACTACACCAATTCGTAGCCAATATACCCTTACCGAGAACATTTAATGTTAAAATGAAACATAAATTTTGTGTATTCGAATTTAACGACAAATATGACGGATTAATCAGAAAGGACCTTCTAAGAAAATTAGGAGCCAACATTGACATTAAAAATCGCTTATTAAGGACAAAATACGGAAAAATCCCAATTAAATTTCAAAACACACAAATTGAACAAAAATACACTATAGAACCCCGAACGGAAAGAAAAATAAAAATCCCAGTAAAATCTAACAAAAATTTAGGAATAATAAATCATATGACATTTCAACAAGGAGTAGAAACCCCAACCGCTTTAGTACAAATAAAAGATAATTATGCAACCACAACAATATTGTAACGGGCTACTACTTCAGCGTTTCTTTAATTTAAAACAAGTAATAATAATGGTCTTTATTACTCACTGTTCACAAGTCTAATTTACAGTATGTGCCTTATTTATAGATGTTTTCAGTCCACTTAACAATGAAGCACTATTACACTAATGAATTTACAAGCACTAATATCTTCTTAAATTAACTCCTTTACCATAAGTTCATTAACAACACTAACACAACTATTTGTTTATACACTTCTATTTATTTATGTATACTGCAAGCTGCATGCACATTAGACACAGCATATCATTTATGTATATATTCTAAAAGCTCAACTACGTTTACTTTACAACGATATAATTTATATTAGACATTCAAGAATAGACTAACTCTTACATTCATAAGCGGCCTTATATATACCCTGCATTAAGATATGACTCATTATCTAGAACTTTGTAGAAGGATTCTCGAATGCTGAAGAATACGCTGTGCCCCGGGCGTTTGTATGTTTGACGGGTTGCCTAATAGTGGATCGCAACACTGCCCCCTCTTTAAAACCGTTACGTCTCGTAACTGTAAATCCATCTTGACGCCAATTCGATAACTGGTGACGGTATCGGCAGCTATCTCCTCTGGTGCATCCACCGCGTCGTTGGAAGTAACAGTCAACACTCTTTTCATGGTCTTGGTAGGCAACCGTTTGATAACAACAAACAAGAACCTGGACGTTGGTTCCTGAAAACTACTTCTAGCATATTTCGGACTATCCTCCAATCCAAGCGATCCAGTCCACAGCCCAGCTTGGGCACCGCTAGTCTCGTTACTCCATTTTCCATCATCTGCGCCTTAAGATTTAGCAAAGCCTCCCATAGATGTCCATAACTAGGTCTCTGCCATGAAGAATTTTTGGTGACCAGATAGTAAACATAACGATTTTTATCTTGAAGAACCAAAGATTTTCCTACAGTTGGCTGCTGTTGTACTAATTCATCCACACATCCAAACTTTTTCTTGAAAACAACAGCTATTCCCCTTGACATTGCCAAATCTTGAGCTACGCAATGTGCAAGGGAATACTCTTCTGGTGCTCTAAACAGATCTTGCTGTTTTCAACAACAACGCCAAATCTCGCTTTAGCGGAACCACCATACGCCGCCATAAAGCTCTCAAAATCTGCATTTGGCTCATGATTAATAACTTGCCGAACACCATTATCATTATTTGAGTCTTCCTGGTTGTTGCCAGTGTAGGGTGTTAAACGGTCAAAGTGTACCACTTTCGGTTTACCACGAGGGGATCTTCTGATCCGGTACACTACATCATTAATCCTTTTAACACTTCGTACGGCCCTTCCCATTGTCTTTGTAGTTTTGGCGACAATCCACGTTTTCTTTGTGGATTGTACAACCACACTAAATCTCCAGGTTGATAACCACCTTCTTGTGCTCTCGTGTCATATTGTGATTTCATTCGATCGCTTGCTGCCTGTATATTCTTTCGGACGTTTTCGTGAATACTATTTGATCTTTCACAAAGCTTACTAACGTAATCTTCACCGGCGATCTCTTCTCCAGGTTTAAATCCAAACTGAAGATCACATGATAGCCGCAATTCACGTCCTAGCATTACGCAAGCGGGCGAGTATCCTGTGCTGTCATGTACCGAAGATCGGTACGCCAGTAGGAACAAATGTAGATATTGGTCCCAGTCCCGTTGATGTTCAGAGACAACTTTGGCCAGGTACTTTCCTAACGTTCTGTTCATTCTTTCAACCATTCCATCCGATTGAGGATGAAGTGGCGTGGTTCTAGTTTTCCTGATTCCAAGATGCTTGCAGACGTTTTGAAACAACGCTGATTCGAAGTTCCGACCTTGATCGGAGTGTAATTCCAACGGAACTCCAAAGCGACAAAACAACTCCCTCACTAGTACATCTGCAACCGTCTCGGCTTCTTGGTTAGGTATAGCATATGCCTCCGGCCATTTGGTAAAATAATCCATTGCAACCAAGATGTATTTATTCCTTTCTCTGATTCAGGAAACGGACCAGCTATATCAATGGCTACCCTTTCAAAAGGATTCCCACGTTATACTGTCTCATTGGGGCTTTCCGTTTTGAGACCGGGCCATTTGCAGAGGCACACAATTCACATTTCCGGCACCACTCCTTCACATCTTCTTTGCAGTTCACCTAATAGAATCTTTCTCTCACTCTTTCGAGAGTTCTTTTCACGCCAAAGTGCCCTCCGGAAATACCATCGTGCAAGTGCTGCAACACTTCCGGCACTCTGTTTCTCGGCACTATCACTTGAAGTCTCTCAGTGCCATCTTCAAATTCCAGGCGTCGTTTCAAGATTCTATTTTCCATCATCAAGGAATCCCACTGTGACCAGTATGCCTTCAGGCTCCTACTTGAAATACTAATTTCTTCCCAAGCTGGTCGTTGTCCTCTATTTTTCCACTCAATAATACGTCCCAATTCGGCGTCATTTTCCTGGTCTTCTCGCATTCTTTCGGGTTGCCAAGTATCATCGGTTACTGTCATTCTATGGATGACACTTATTTCTCTTCCATCTTGGAGCAATGATTGCAGTCCACCGGACAAGGTCTCCTTGACAGAGCGTCTGCATTCCGATGGCTAGTTCCTACACGATGTTCCGTATCAAAATCATATTCCTGCAGTCGCTCTATCCACCTTGCCACTTGCCCTTCAGGATTTCGAAACTGCAATAACCATTTCAGTGCAGCATGGTCTGTTCTCAACAGGAATTTACGGCCGTATTAGTACTTATAAAAGTGCTCTACGGATTTGACGACGGCCAACAGCTCCCTTCTTGTCACACAATAGTTCCTTTCTGGCCGCGACAAGACCTTGCTGAAATACCCAATAACTTTTTCTTGTCTGTCCTGCACTTGAGAAAGAACGCCTCCTATAGCTGTGTTACTGGCATCGGTATCCAACACAAATTTTCCCTCCATCCGTGGATAACTCAAAATTGGTGCTGTAACTAGTAGCCGTTTCAGTTGTTCAAATGCACTGTGGCAGTCGTCATTCCAATCATATTCTTGTCCATCTTCGGTTAATTTCGTTAACGGTTTGGCAATGTTCGCAAACCCAAGTATAAAACGTCGGTAATATGTGCGCAATCCTAGAAAACTGCGTAGTTGGTGTATATCTGCTGGTGTAGGCCACTCTTGTACCGTTTTTATTTTGTCAGGGTCAGCTCTTATTCCGGTCTCCGAAACGACATGTCCTAGGTATTTTACCTCTTTTCCAAATAGGTGACACTTCTTAGGGCTCAATGTAAGGTTTGCCCCCTGTAATCTCTGGAATATCTCCTCTAGGTTCTTAAGATGTTCTTCGAAAGACCGACCTAACACTATCACGTCGTCCAGGTACACCAGACATGTCTTCCAGGACAGTCCACGCAGTACCGACTCCATCAATCGTTCAAAAGTAGCAGGAGCATTGCATAATCCAAATGGCATGACCTTGAACTGCCATAATCCAGTTCCAATTGTAAAGGCAGTCTTTTCTTTATCGTTTGGCTCCAAGCCTACCTGCCAGTATCCGCTTTTCAAGTCCAAGGTCGAAAACCATTTAGATCCGGATAGAGTATCTAAGGTGTCATCAATTCTGGGCAAAGGATAGCTGTCTTTCTTTGTCACATTGTTAAGCCGCCGGTAGTCCACACAAAACCTTGTCGACCCGTCCTTTTCTTGACAAGCACTACCGGGGATGCCCATGGACTATTCGAGGTTCAATCACTCCCTGTTCTTCCATATCGGTGATAATTTGCTCAGCTTCCTTACGTTTTGCCAAAGGAAGCCGCCTGGGTGTTGTCTTATCGGTTGCGCATCTCCAGTATTGATCTTGTGTTGCACAACATTCGTCCTTCCTTCTCACTATCATCCAGTGCAAACACACCTCGATATCGTCCGACCAGTTCTTTTACCTTGCCCAGTTGATCGCCATTTAATCCTTGACACGAGGGTATTAACATATCCAGCAATTTCTGTGAGCAACCGTTGGTTGGTTTATTTTTCGTGTCGTCCACACAACGTTTAATATGACATACTGGAATGCAACTTCCCACAATCATGCCTTTCTTCAGGGTCACTGTATGGGGATTAGTGTTCAGCACCCTTACTGCTACCATATTTCGAGACTTTACCGGCGTTCTTCCAATCAGAAGTCCCTCCTGACCCATTCCTGATTCAGTTGCTTCCATCATGCATACTTGTCCTTCTTGGAGCGTACCATCCGGGCGTCCCATTACTATCATTTCGCCTTCTCCGGTATTTTCATATCGCAAATCATTCGAACTTGCATCGTCTGGTTACTCCTACCTTGAAATGGAATCTCATCATCATCTATCCGAAGCACATTTTCTTTCATGTTTACATGAAACCCATATTCTCTCATGAGATCCATTCCCAAGATCACTTCTTCTGTAATTTCAGCTACCAACACTCGATGATTAATTAATTTGTCCCCAATTGTCAACATAACGGCAGTCTCTCCGTGAGTACAAATTTTCTCACCACTTGCCGTTCGAAGACACACCGATACAGGTAGCACTTTTCCACGACCAACTAAATCTGGTCTCACAATAGTCCTTGTCGCTCCTGTATCCACGAGTAATCGGACACCCCTACCATTAATTCTTCCATCGATATAAATGCTGTCCAGACTCCCCATCGACGATGCAGCACGGATGATAATCTCCGGGGCACTACGCTGTGCTGTCGACGTTCGCCCCCTTACATTGACCTGCTTTAACTCAACCGGTTCTTTCTTTGGTTGAGTACAGCGTCTCTGCATATGACCAACTTCACCGCAGCTCCAGCATCGCAGACGCCATCTCCGCGGTCGTAATCTTTTCAGCCTTTCCGCTTTTCGCTTTTCAAACACACGGTTTACTATTTCATCTATGCTGTGCTGAGCTTGACCAGGTTCCTCTAAGGCAGACCGAACTTTGTGACCCATCCTGTGTGATGTCTGCTTAGCTGCCTCAAATTCAAGCGCATGGGCCAGTGCGTCATCCAACATTTTTGGCCGTGCTAATCTTAGCGCTTGCTGTATTTCGCCATCTTTAACGCCATCCACAAATGTTTGTACAGCAAGTTGTTCGAGGAAGCTATCTGGTGCCGTTGGATATGCCAATCTAACTAATCTGGCGATGTCAGCTTCGAATTCTTGCAGGCTTTCACTTGTCTTTTGCGAGCGGTTCTTAACTTGTGCGTGGTAAACCTGTTGAAGGTGAGCATCTCCATATCTCATCTCAAGCTTTGATGTTAAGAGGCCGTAATCATTCTGCTGGTGATCGGGAATCGTTTGTAAGATGTTAAGAGCCTCCCCCCGTAGGGCCACTATTAAGGAGATAGCCTTCTCTTTGTTGCACCAACCGTTGGCTATTGCAGCAGCTTCAAATTGTTTCAAATATGTGGGCCAAGGTGTTTTACCATCGAATGTAGGTGGTTTTACTTTAAATTTAGACGGAATTGACTCGCTTCTTTCCATGGTTCTTATTTCTGGAATGTTCTGATTAACAACTTGGCTTGGTATTTCAAGTGGCTGTGTTGTTAGTGAAATCACTTGTTCTTGCAGCCTCATCATATCTTCTTCCATTTTACCAATTTACTGTCCAACTTTTGCTCAACTGTTTTTACCTGTTCAGTGACATCTTCTTTCAATGCAATGGAGCTTGCTATTAATCTTTGTTCTAACGTGGCTGTACTTTCATTCAACTTTTCTTCCATTTTGGCAGCATTTTCACTTAACCTTTCCATTTTCTCAGCGTTTTCAGTAAACTTTTCATCTATTTTTGCAGCATTTTCAGTAAACTTTTCATTTAGTGTCACTTCCAGTTTAGCCGACCTCTCCTCCATTTTCTCAGCATTTTCACTAAGTGTCACTTGCATTTCGGATTTAAAATCCTTAAGGAAATTCATTAAACTTTCTGCCTCCATCTTATTTTGACTCCTTGTAACTGGCATATATAAACTACTTAAATGTCTTTAGACTTGTGTTTTAAATTAATCACTATATACCCCACAAATGCCTGACACCAGTGTAACGCGCCACTACTACCGCGTTTCTTTAATTTAAAACAAGTAATAATAATGGTCTTTATTACTCACTGTTCACAAGTCTAATTTACAGTATGTGCCTTATTTATAGATGTTTTCAGTCCACTTAACAATGAAGCACTATTACACTAATGAATTTACAAGCACTAATATCTTCTTAAATTAACTCCTTTACCATAAGTTCATTAACAACACTAACACAACTATTTGTTTATACACTTCTATTTATTTATGTATACTGCAAGCTGCATGCACATTAGACACAGCATATCATTTATGTATATATTCTAAAAGCTCAACTACGTTTACTTTACAACGATATAATTTATATTTGACATTCAAGAATAGACTAACTCTTACATTCATAAGCGGCCTTATATATACCCTGCATTAAGATATGACTCATTATCTAGAACTTTGTAGAAGGATTCTCGAATGCTGAAGAATACGCTGTGCCCCGGGCGTTTGTATGTTTGACGGGTTGCCTAATAGTGGATCGCAACAATATTAAATTCAAACGACTACCCCGTAGAATTATCACTGACAGACCCAATTAACGTAGAAGAACTAAATTTTAACGAAATGGAAATAGACGAAAATTTAGAAAACGATTACAACCCAATAGAACATGACGAAAGAGAAAATTTAACTAACATCCGCTTCAATACCGACATCAATCAAGAAGAAGAAAGAGCAATTAAATACTTATGTTTTGAATACCGAGACATATTCCATTGCGAAGGAATACCATTAACATTCACCAACACAGTAAAACATAATATCGAGTTAACAGACAATAAACAAATCTTTACAAAAGCATATAGACTACCTCATGCAAGCCAAGAAGAGGCTGACAGACAAGTAGCAGACTTATTAGACCAAGACATAATCCAGCACTCCAACTCACCATGGAGCAGCCCCGTGTTAATAGTACCTAAGAAATTAGACGCAACCGGAAAAAGAAAGTACAGAATGGTAATAGATTATAGAAAATTAAATGAAAAAACAGTAGATGACAAATATCCACTACCAAATATAACCGAAATTTTAGACAAATTAGGCAAATGCCAATATTTTACAACATTAGACCTAGCATCAGGATACCATCAGGTAGAGATGGAAGAAAAAGACATATCAAAAACAGCCTTCAGCACACCTAGAGGACATTACGAATACAAACGAATGCCATTTGGACTAAAGAACGCACCCGCTACTTTCCAGAGAGTCATGGACAATATACTACGAGGAATACACAATGAAAAATGCCTTGTATACCTTGACGACATCATAGTTTATTCCACCTCATTGGTAGAACACATAGAAAGATTGACAGAATTATTCGAAAGACTTAGACAAGCACATTTCAAAGTACAATTAGACAAAAGTGAATTTTACAAAAGAAGTATCATTTTAGGACATGTAATAACACCCCAAGGAGTAATGCCAAATCCAGACAAAACAAATGCAGTTCTAAATTACCCATTGCCAAAACAAACAAAGAAATTAAAGGATTTCTAGGACTTAGTGGTTACTACCGCAAATTCATTAAAGGTTACGCTCAGATAACCAAACCCTGACAAACTGTTTAAAAAGGGAAACAAAATTGAACACACCCGGAATTTATTAAAGCCGTAGACAAAATTAAAACATATTAACAAATCACCCTGTATTAGAATACCCAGACTTTACAAAACCATTTATACTGACGACAGACGCATCGAATGTAGCATTAGGCGCAGTATTGAGCCAAGGAAAAGTAGGTAGCGATAAACCCATCAGCTACGCATCCAGAACCCTGAATGAAACCGAACAAAAATATAGTACCATAGAAAAAGAATTATTAGCCATAATTTGGGCAACAAAATATTTTAGACCTTACTTATACGGAAGAAAATTTTACATATACACCGATCATAGACCACTAGTATGGCTATGCAAACTGAAAGAACCGAATTCAAAATTACAGATATGGAGAATCAGACTCGAAGAGTATGATTACGAAATTATATATAAAAAGGGAATTTATAACAACAACGCAGACGCTTTCAACCGAATCCAACTCAATGCATTAGAAACGGAATCCATTATAGGAAACGTAGACGAAGCAGAAATAAGAGAAGATTCAGACGAGATCGACACGATACATTCGACACAAAACGAAGAACCAAAAAACGCGATTAAATTTTTAAACGAAGCAATCGATATGAAACCCAATCAATTTATAATAACCGAAGTTTTAAATAACCCCAATCCAGTAAAATATACAAAAGTAGATAACAAAAAGATATACCAAATTCAAATAACTAAAGATGACAACGAGGAACAAATAATTAAAATTTTAAAAGAATACACCCCCGAGGAAAAACGATTTTATTTTTATTTCAACACCGAACATTTATACCAAAGATTTTCAGAATTATACATTAAACTATTCAACAACTCTGGACCTGAACTCATCAGATGTACTAGAAAACTAATAACACTAGACGACCCTGACGAAATAAACGATGTAATTAGGAATCAACACGAAGGAAAAACCAACCATCGTGGAATTAACGAAACTATAAAGCAACTTGTAAGACGTTATTATTTTAAAGACATGAAGGACTAGACCACAGATTTCATTAACCAATGCGAATTATGTGACAAAGCGAAATACGACAAGAAACCCCCAAAGATACCCTTAATGTTAACCAAAACACCCTACAAACCATTTCAAAAACTACATGCCGATACTCTAGTAGTAGAAGCGCAAAACTATCTAACAATTATAGACGCATTTACAAAAATAGGCCAAGCAATACCAATCACATCCAAAAATAGCATCGACGTGACCCAAGGATTTTTACAATATTTCACATTTTACGGAACACCCGAATCAATAACTCTAGACAATGGTAGCGAATTTAAAAATGAGACAATACAAAACACTTTAGAACTTCACAAAATAAAAATTCATTTCATAACGGAAAACCACCCTGAATCAAACGGACTAATTGAACGACTACATTTAACCCTGTTAGAACAAATTCGATTATTAAGAATAAATTATAAAAAGGAACATATAACCAATTTAATGTCATACGCACTAATCGCCTATAATAACACAATTCACTCATCAACAAATTTTACACCCTTAGAATTAACCTTAGGACATTCAGATTCACGAAATCCCTATGACATACACTACAATAAAGAAGTATATCAACAATATGCGAAAGATCACAAACAAAAACTAAAAACAACTTACGACAAGGTAAAAGATAAATTAGAAAACGATAAGGAACGTATCACCACAACCCGAAATAAAAATACCGACTCAAATAAATTTTCAATAGGACAAACCGTGTATGAGAAAAACTTTCAAAGCAAGCGACATAAAACAGCACCCAGAAATTTAGGACCATTTAAAATTAAGAAAATATCAGATAAAAACATAGCAGTAGTAGACAACGGTAAAATAACAAAGTACATTCATTTGAAAAACCTAAGACACCCTGTAATTTGAGATGGACAGTCATCACCCTTACCGTCAACCTCCACCCAGGTAGAACGGACAACCAAGTAATGATATAACAAATAAAAACAACCCCGGTATACTACCAATTAAATTAGGCAGTATGCAAAACCCAATTAACATTTTCAAAATTAAATACCTTACACTCTAGCATTATTGAACCAACCGATTTATTAAATGAATTAATAAGAATTAAATCACTTATAATTAACAGTAAATTACCTTTTGATGTAACAGAATCGAACATTCTAATATTTGAAAAGATAGCTATAGTAAAAGGCTACATTAAGAATAACGAAATAATATTTTTGATAGAAATCTAGATAGTAGAAAGTAACAATTATCATTATTATCATTTATTTGCTTTTCCAACAAAAGCTACTAGCACATACCAAGTAATCATACCCAAAACCAAATTCCTATCCCTAAATGAACTGAGATATGGTTATACAAACGAAAAATGTACTGAAGTAACACCAAACCAATATTTATGTCAATCGATGACGACAACAACCATTCAAGAAGACAGCCCTTGTGAAGTACAACTATTAAAATTCTCAAATCATTACGAAAACTGTGAAACCAAACAAGTGCAAATAACTAATATGAAAATTCAAAAAGTTACAGATAACAAATGGATAGCCATTTTCCCAACAGAAGTAATAGCAACCATCCACTGCAACCAAGATGAAAATAACCAAGCATTAATCGGAAGCAAACTAATTACCCTCAAAGAAGATTGTTATGTGAAATTGAAAGATGAAGTAATCAGAGTTTACCAAGATCCCATAGCAACAAAGAAACTTGCAAACCTACCGGAACTACAGTTCAAGATACAACAAGAAGACGAAGAAATAATTAAGAAACCTATGAAGCTAGAGCATCTAGACTTAGACGATCTCAACCACGCCGTGAAATTAGTGGAAAGTTATAAAGAACAATTAAGTGAACTCAAAACGCCAAAGTTACATTATAATAATATAAGTGTTTGAACAATTATATTGATCATTTTAATAATTTTTGTAATTATATATGTATTTTACAAAATGTACCTTAGATATAAGAATGAAGGAAACAGTTCTAGATATAAGGAAACAAAGAGAAAAAAGAAAACAATAAGTATACTCTTAGAAACAATGAATTTTAAATGAATAATGAATTTTATGTATTTAAAAATTAAGAAAAACCTTAATTTTTCATTTACGGTGGGAGGAGTTATGTATCCCCCAATTACCTATATATATTGATATATTGAATCTAATAGGAATTATTAGAAATTGTTAAATAAAAGTATAAGTTCAATGCAACATTGTAACACAAGGATAACCCAGAGAGGTTATCGACAGTTCATGAGAACGGACATGCAACTTTGCATCCGTGAGGGCAGTGATACTGCAGGTGGCAGGTCACAGGCGGTCAACAGACCGCAATTACTTAGAATTAAGTTGTTACATTGTAATAAAGTGTACAATTAAGAAAAACGCAGACATAAGATCTGCAAGTTCCCACAAGCCGTGTGAGGGGCAGGTTATTATAAAAAGTCCGGGAGCTCAATGCCCGGCAGTCAGTCTTCGATCTCCATACTTCGTTGTTCAAGCTACTCACCAGTACAATTAAGTATTATTTTTATTAAAGTTATTATGTACAAGTTATTCCAAATTTCACCATAATTTCTGTTTCAAATTAAAATAAATGTGTTAAGAGTTTGAAGTTGTTTTTTAAAAACACAGCTCCAAAGGCCCGAACCTTAACTTACGTAACATAAAATATTGACGCCCTGGCGTGGGGTTTGATTTTTTTTTGTAATTAATTTCTGCTGAGATTTTATTTAGTTAATTTTGCTCCGATTTTTGTTTTTATTATTATTAGCCCAAGTTCCTACATGGCCCGCATTTTCTCGGTCTGCTATTACTTATGTTTTGTTGCTTACGCTTGATGTTATTGGTGGGTTAATTTTAGATTATTGGACTTGTGTTTTCGCCCATAATCCTAGTCTGTTGAAAAGGCTGGCGCCCAAGATTTTTCTTTTTTCTTCCGTCCCGCTCTGTATATTTTGTTCTCCCCATCAAGTCTAGAGTTAGTTTTTTCCTCCGTTTTTTTTTCTTTTTCCTTTATTCTACAGCCCTATTCTAATTTCTATTTTGTTGTTTCGCTTCCATTAGTGTTCCCGAAGTTTATCCTTAGAATATTCGCAACAATTTTTCTTTCTTTTTTTGAGGTTTTATCGAGTTACGGTTGGCCTTTATTTAGTTACTTTCTACCCATTTCTTTCTTGTTGGTATTCAAAATGACTTCTTTTTCGGCTTCCTACCAAGGTCTTTTAGTGTGGGAGTGGAATTTAATATCCAAATACTCTTACCGTACATGATTTTTTGGAACGAGTCGAAAAACTCCGACGAGCTCACCATTTATCCGAACTGCAGTTATTTGAATCTGCAGTGGAATTATTCGAGGCTAAAGCTTTACTTTGGTATCGTGGTTTTCGACATAGGTTTTCTGACTGGAAGTCGTTGTCTAATTTACTGATTCATCATTTTGAACACATGGAGTTTGTTTATAAGGCTACTACTACTGAGGAAAATACTTTTGTTTCACATGACCGAGTTGTTAAGATTTCTCCGACGCCTACGAGTAGATCCGTTACTTCTTCCGTACGTTCTACTGTTCTTCCTGCTTGTTCTATTTCTACTCGTCACATCGTATGCTTTAATTGCGATAAACCTGGTCATGTTTCGACCCGTTGTACTCGTCCTCAAGTACTCCATTGCCACGGTTGCGGACATAAGGGAGTGTCTCGTCGCAACTGTCCAAACTGTCATCCTACCACTAATAGTTCTTCAAATAATATTTCAACTTCTGTTCTCAGCTCTAGGAGCCTAATTTCTTCTGCTTCTCACTTTACGTTCTCTCCTATACCTCATTCGGGTCATACTGCTACTACTATCAAAACCTACTCTTCTTCGACAAATATAGCTTCTATCAAAATTTCCTCCATTTCTAATTCTGCCTCCTATTCTACTCCTTCTTCTGCTCGCCCTACTTATTCACTCTCACCCCAAAATGTGCCTCCTCCACCACCATTACAACCCCTGCTTCGAATTGGTGACTTGCAGTTAGCTTTTCAAGAGTTTGTTCCCGCTTTCCTAAACGATTCTACCAAAGAATTTTCTGTCGTGTTTGCAAGCACAAAGGTCGCTGAAATGACGAAAACTTCTAATTCCGTCTGCGAAGGTTTCGTTGAAGTCTACGAACCTGTATCTTTAGTGCCTCCTGCCGTTTTGTTCATAATTTTACATGTTCCCGCTTTTCTAAATTGTTCAACTCAAGAAATTTCTGTCGTGGCTACAAAAACAGCCGTAGCTGAAGTGACGATAACTTCTAATTCAGTCTGCGAAGGTCTTGTTGAAGTCCATGAACCCGTATCTTTAATGCCTCTTCTCGTTTTTGTCAAAATTTTACCTGTTTCTACTTTCTTAAATGCTTCAACTCAAGAAATTTCTGTTGTGCGGGCAATCACAGCTGTAGCTGAAGTGAAGATAATTCCTATTACGGATAGAGAAGATCCTGTTAAAGTTGGTGAACCCGTAGCTGTGATGCCTGTCGTTAAAGCTTTACCTGATCCTGTTTCATTACCTATTCTTACTCCTTCTTCTCATGATGATAAAATACTACTTACTTCTGTTCTTTTAACTAAGGTTGGTGGCATCCTAGCTGATGTTCTGTTATCTAATGCTGACGAACTTCTACATGATTCTGCTCCTTTTCCTAAGGTGGATACTTCCACAGCCAATACTGTTTTCTTTTCTAACTGCGATTCTTCTAGCCCTGCACATAACGTCAATGAAATTTTATCTACTTCTGTCTCTTTCTCTAACGTAAGTGAAGTATGTTCCGCTTGTGTTTTTTTCTGTCCGGTTGGTTCTCGTACAGTCAATCCTTTTTCTTTTTCCACCATGGATATTCTGACAACCCATAATGTTTCCTTTTCTGCCGTTGACCTTCTTACCGCCCATCCTAACAATAAACAAGGTCTTTCTATGATGCGTTTTGAGTTTTCTAAACTACCTTTGTCACCTCCTACACCGCGTTCTACCACTACTACACCCCTGCTATTCCTATTTGGCAGAAAACTGCCCAAAAGAGGCAGATTTTATTATATGTTCCTTCAGAATCGGAAGATGTTGGTCGACTAAATTCTGATGTCCTCGATCTTGTTTCATTTTCCTTCTGGTGGCGTAAACGCCTTAAGCCCAATATCTAGTCATCGTGCCCTAGATTCTTATGACGACTATGTTCTGTAAATATTTTGTTTAATTCTTTTTTTTCCTTTGTATGTTTTCTGAGTGTGAATGAATGAGTTTATATAAATCTTCTCTCTATTTATTTCAGGTTTCTTTTTAATTTATCTATAGGTATAAACCCCGCCCACTCACCGATTGTGCCCGGTCATCCTTTCTTTCTCTTTCTTAATTTATTTTTTTATAGGTTTCGTCAATGTACGTAGCATACTGATAAAGCTGCTGTCCTCTTTCAAGGACCTGTCTTAGTCTGGTTCCTCACTAAAGACCCCACTAAATTGGTTAAACCTTTGTTCGGCTCTTTATATCACTGGAAAATGCAAGCAGTTCAACCTGTTCTAGTAAACTAAAACTTCTTCAAAGTGCAGGTCCATTCAGAACGGAAATAGTAGACAATTCAAGCAAAATAATTTGCGCACATCTGGCAACCTACCAACAATTCACACTGTTCAGATACGTTCAATTAAAATATGTAGGACTTGTTTTGATTTTGATAGTTAGCTTCTTCGTATTGGTTATAGGCGCCTATTTTGTATAATTGCTATTTTTTCCATATAATAATGCGTAGAAAGTTTCCTGTTTAACAAACCGCACAAAGAATAGCACTTTGTTACACGACTGTATTGTCTTAGCAATCTTTAAACTGCTTTCATGTCTACAGAACCATCCTAAAACTACAATACTGGAATTGATGATGTTGACAATGCATTTGCTTGTTAGTCGTTATTGCAGGTTAGCAGATTTTATAATGGACTAAATTGCTGTTATGGGTAAAATGAGCGAAAACCCCATAACAATTATAAGTGTGCGCCGATTAACTACAGTGATGTGGGAGGGAGTTCCTATGTAAAAATTAAAAATATATATACATTTGAAATGGCTGAAAAACAAAAACTGCATTACAATAACCTCTTACCTTACCGTCTTGTCTCAGCAATCCTTTTAGATATTATCCACTATTGCGTAAACTGTTATTCCAGATAGCTCTCATTTGTTTGTGGTTTTGTAAATTTTTCACACTATACTTTGACTTGTTCTACAATACCTTAGAAACACTAATTAAATTTTGTCATATCAAAGAAACTTTTAAAACACCGTGTCTGTCCCAAACACGACTCGATCACTGGAGTGTCTGTATATTCTTTCACAAAGTTATGTAAAATTATCTAGACTGTAAATAAGCTTGAATAGAACTCTACCTAAATTTAACTTTTAATACCATTACAAAATTGTAATATGAATACAAATATTTTTTTAACAAAAACCTAAATTCCTAACATCAAATTGGTCAGGTATTTCTAAGAGGAATCCTAAACAGAAGACATTAAATCAATCAATACTACCGCATCATTGTTTTAGTTTCCGGTTGTTATATACAAGACATTCCAAATCCCATTTCTGGAAACATCCACAAGAACAATACATACAAAACAGCTAAATACCAATTTTTCTGTTTATCACTCAATTGTCCGTTAAAAATACTAAATTTTCATTCTTTATCTAACATTAAATCTCACCAATAGATCCTACAGTTAAAATCAATACGCACATACTTCTTAACATTTTAAAATATTCCAAACTTTCTTTGCCGTTAATATCATGCTTAAATGTAACCAAAACTAGTTTTCTTAGCTAATTCATATTACAACAGAATAATAACTTTGTGTTTTGTTAATTTTTGACTACATAAGTACAAACCATTTAAAACGTATATTTAAAATTCACATGTACATAATTATGAATTCTATACGAAAAGCCTCATATTTTGCGCATGGTTTACTTGTAGAAATTTAAGTACGTCCGGCAACACCAAGAAAGCTGGTATAGGAAAACCATTATTGCAGATGCCTTATAGCATACATGTAGATACCCTGAATCGACATTTTTTTGCATTAAAAATTCGAGACAATACAGCTAAACTGGATACTATCAAAGGTTTAATCAGTATACCGCTCCCTTCGTTTCCACAATTTGTGTTTACCGATGATATCCACAAGTCTGCTCTGCGCATTAAATCAAAAGCTGTGGGTTTTGATAAAATATTGAGCTCAATGCTTACACAAATCTGCCCAATTGCTCTAGAATCTTTAACAAGTATAATTAATACATCTTTTAGCACTGCTCGTTTTCCATTAGTATGGAAACGCTCCATAGTTAGGCGATTACCAAAGAAAGCAAAGCCTCTAGGTCCAGATGATTATCGTCCGATTAGCATTTTACCAGCACTTTCAAAATCCGCAGAATACCTAGCACTTGATCAAATGTTGTTGAAATGACTATATTATTTTAATTTATTCCTCGAGAATATCAGATAGCAAATTGGACCACCATATATCATAAACTCTTACCTGATATCAAAGTTCGAGTATTTCTTATTAATGATGGAAGCCCAAGGTAAAGTTGGATGGAAAACGGCTTGAGGAAAGAAAAACTCTTTAGAGATAAACGGCTAGTAGAGTGTTAGCTCTCGGTAGATCATGAGCTTGGCTCATGGGTTGTCTGTTGACCAAAAATATAGATAAAGAGCGCTACCGTATTTTTCAATACAACAACATACAAAAATACATGTACTAGTATTAGGCGAATGCGGAAACCTTAAATCTACACCTTTTATATAGCCACAAAACTTATATATTAACCTTGCAAAGCACTTACCAAAATATCAATTGCCAGATGTATTATAGATGTCTCGACTTAACCTGTGAACAAACAACTAAATTAAGGTAAAATTCACTCTTCAATCATTCGTAAAACATTTAAATAAATATAACTAGAATTAAAGATCAAATGTCACTCACGTGTCAAGGTACAGTTCAATCAAAAAAATTTAAACTTTTAGACTATAACCATATCACACCAGATGTGGACTATTCCATATACATCTGCGATGTATGCATCAGGAAACATACCATTACGAATGAATTAAACGCTGAAATTATAAAAGATCTTCTGAACAAAATATTATTTAACCAAACCAAATTTCCATTAAGTATGCCCTGTTATTTTCTTGTATTTTAAATCTCAACTAAATTTTCATTTTAGCAGTATTTATGGTATTGAAGATATTGCACTAGGAGGAAAGCATTAATAAAATTTATCTATTTAAATATACCAACTGTTTTAATGATGGGGGGACTTCTATCTGTTCGGCCTGCAGGAATCAACTGATCCGTTATAGGTGGAATACAAAATAAAACTATCACCCAACAGCTGTCAGGAACTACATTCAGACACGAAGGTTAAATTAATTAATCTTCTTACGAACTGTATTGCAGGCCATGTGCCTGGATACCATCTTGACGTTTTTATGCCGCGGAAACAGCTTACCTGTTCAAGCGCTGATAGAAAAGTGATACGAAATGACAGACTGACGATTCTTATTATAGAAACTTGACCTCTAAAGCGAAGGAGCGCATATCCCATTATATATTTTATGAATTATTTTAAGTGATCAGATATTTATAAATTATATTTTTATTTTATTGTGACATTATATTAATTTACTAAGGAAAGTGTAACTGAGTAAAAAAATACGTTACGTTGTTATTTTTAAAACAGTACACATTACTAGACAAACACCAATCGGGTTTCCGTGCGAATTATAGCACATTTACTGCGCTTCTGCGTGTAACTGATGATGTCAGTAAGGCCATGGATTGTCAAGAACTAACTTTATTGATTTTATTAGATTTTAGTGCAGCCTTAACAGTGTTGTCTTTCACATCCTTTTAACTAAATTAAAATGTTTAATAATTTTTCAGAGTCAGCGATCTCTTGGGTAGAATCATACTTATCACAACGCACGCAGCAAGTTAAAGATGAAAATGGTCACATCTCACAATCTGTTGAGCTTGTCACAGGCGTACCTTAAGGCAGTATACTCGGTCCCCTTTTGTTTAGCTTGTACATTCAAGACTTTTCCACAACATTGAAGTTTTGTTGTTACCACTGCTATGCAGATGACGTGCAGATTTATTTGCATTTTTCTCCAACAGAAGTAATTGAAGCGTTCCAGGCAGTTAATGATGATCTATCAAGGGTTGACGATTGGTGTAAAAATAATTTATTAACCATACATCCGGCCAAATGACAGGCTTTGCTTCTGGGAACACAAAATTTAATTAGATTAGTTCAGTCCGTGGATCTTCCCGTGTTAATGCTTGAAAAATCGAACATAAACTTTTCACCTATAATTAAAAATCTAGGTATCGTGTTAGATCCAAACCTTAGATGGAAAGATCAGGTATCAAGCGTGTGTAGAAAAGTTCTATTTACTCTACATACTCTTAAGCGTCTAAAACGGTTTATACCGACTAAATTAAAGTTAAAGTTAGTACAATCATTAATTCTTCCACATTTCTTGCAAAATAGTTGTGTACGGTTTATTTTTGAACTAAAATATTGGGAAAAAGTCGCCCCATTTTACACAAAAATATCGTGGCTTAAACTTATTTCTAACCGAAACCTGTTCTACCTAAGCCAACATTTTTCTTTTCTTTCAAATCGCTGCTATAACACTAGGCAAGATGACTTGCTATCTATCCCCATAGATCATACCCATACATTCCATTTGTCTTTTCTTGTTTCCGCTTCCCTCTTGTGGAATACTATTCCTTCTGATATTAGGCAGGTTTCGACCGTGCAACGTTTTAGTAAACTCTTGCAGGAACATCTTTTAAACTTTCAGGTATAGAGGCAAGTGCATTTTCTTATACTGATGCTCGATGAGTTTGTGCGTTGGTTTGTATGTGTGAGAAAGGGTTGTGTGTGTATGTGTGTGTGTGTGTGTGTGTGTGTGTGTGTGTGTGTGCAAGTGTGGGGAGGAGGGTGCGTTCGTGTGAGGGCGTGAGCGTGTGTGTAATGATTATTTTTTTTATTAGTGATTTTTTTATATAATTTATTATTTTTTACTTTATTCAAGAGTACAGCTGCAAGTTAGGTGTAAGACAGGGCCTAATGGCCCTAATCGCGCTTGATGCAGTTTGTATCAAAACTTTATATTTCATAATGTATATTTAATTTAATAATAAAGACGTTTCAATTCAATTCAATTCAACACCAATCTTTTTCGTAATTTTTTTATCCCGCTAACAGCAGCTCCCTTAGCACTACCAAAACCACCATATGAGCTAACCCACTGGTACAAATGCCTTTTATTGTCGTTGTCCACAAGAGATTCAAAGTCCTTGCTCGCGGGCTAACATTCCTTGCTAAATTTACAAGCAAAGTTAACCAAAAGCTCGTGCATCTAATTTTCCTTAGGAGAAGTCAATACTGAGTTCCGTTCCAACTTAACTTCTGTATCTTACTTCAACTTCACTTAACATTTTTTGGACATAGTAATTATGCAATACTTGTTCCTTGTTGTAGTGCATGTCAACCGCGGTTAATGTTCTATTCTTACAATGTAACAATTTGTATCTATACTAAATACAAGTTTTATTGTACAACTGTCTATTATATTTTACCTTTTATGGGAAACGTATACGCAGCGTCTTGTCACATTTAGATTTATGTTCATTTGGGGTTTTAAAATAAGTCATCGTTCTGGATTAAAACACTTACAATGTATTTAAAAGAAATAATGTTACAGCTTATTATCTGAATTACCTTTAAAGGAACGAAATTTTAAAATGTCATGCCTAATTGTTTATTGTTCGTAAAATCTTACTATACAGTGTGCGTACATATTTATTCTGTCCCTACAAAATTAAAATTTTCCTTGCTAATATAGTTGATATCTAAAGTAACGCGGACGTGTTGCACTGCTCCCATTTCTATTTTTAAACGTTTTAGTGTAGTTCCATTCAGACTAATAACTTCCATCCTGCTTTTTGCATATGTTTAGGTTTGTTTTGATGATTAACTGCTAGCCGTAGTTTACTAAATAATCAAATTCCGTAAATATAACGTAAAAACGATTTTTGATGTTATGTGTTATTGTTATAATACGGGTAATAAATCAAGTGTGAGGCACTGCTCACTATGCTTCTACAGAGAGCATACTGCTAACGTGGAATTTTATTTACTAAATTTGTACTTGTATTTTTAAATATATAAATCTTCAAAGATATATGTTAGAACCACTTAACATTGATAATAACAAAAATTATAGAACGGGTAATTTTCTGTAACATAAATATTTTTTGAATATCATTCTGAATATGTTGCAAAATTTGCACTCTTTTTAAACTAAATTGGTCCTGTTTTTTCCCCAATCATGCTATTCATGAAAGAGTTAATTAATAAATACGTGGCTCAAAACTAATGCTGAAAAGATAATTAAAAACTTTGTTGTTTTACAAATTTACACGTTCATTGCCACGATCTGCAACCATAACATTTGTACGGAGTAGGTTTATTAAAGGAAAATGTAAACATTATCTCGACTTTGCCTTTTACTCGTTGAGTTTTAGGTTCAATTAATCTAATCTAAATGAGGTTTTGTTTATTTAACTTTCCTGTTAAAGGTGAATGGCAAGGTTGTGCAAATACGCTGCTGGCGTTAATGTCTAGACGCTCTGACGCTTTCGCTGTTTGAAGTATGCTTTAATATTTGTACATAAATTGTTCACGTACTTTGTATTAGGTTTATTCATTCGCTAGTTAACTTGTACTAATAAATGTTGGAAGTTTATATTACAAGCGTAGCGAACGTGCTTATGGGATTACAACAACTTAATATAAATTCAAGTTTTTGCATTATTTAAACAAGAGTGAAATTACTATACATCCAAATTTTTAGCTCTCTTTTAGTGGCAACTTCAAAATGTTGATTTGACGCAGCTCGATGCTGATCTAACTCATTTAGTAACCTGTAACTGACTCTATCAACGCCGTTCTTAAATTAATTTACATACTTGAGTCTTTGCATGTATTTCCATATCTAAACTTTTGCTCTACTCTGTCTTATTGTACTGTCCATTCCTTCAAGTCTTCAGATATAAACTACTGCCGTGTCTTCGTTTCTTTCTTTTCTGTTTTTGATACTACAATGTTTCTGAATCATTTATAGTATTATCTTGTTACTAACTTATCTGTCCGTATGATCTCAATCATTGACTTTCTTTTTAGCATTTGAACCGAGCGGACGTGTTTTGCTAGCTCCTGGAATAAAAAAAAAAAAGGTCCATCACAGATCTATTGCCAGTTAAGTCATCGACCGTGGTAGTGAGTTTCACAACTGGAGCTGACATTTTGCATCTCCTTATACAGTAGTAAAAGTAATCTTTAAGTTTTAGTGTTTCTTAGCCGCTCCATTTTTAAAGTTCTATATTAAAGATGTAATACAACTTCAGGACTGACACGAGTTAGGTTCGTGGCTGGGAGCGGCCTTTTTTAAAAAACCATTTCCAACTTCTTAAAAATACCTTAATATCCAGATTCGTGTGTTTGTGCTTCTTTACAATTGATGCAGCACCTACAGGATCTCAGGTCAGTTACCTAATAACAATATTGTTTGTTTTAATATTTGGTTAAATTTTAGATGGTTTTAAGAATGAGTTAATTATTTAAATTGATACTAAGGAATACTTGTACGGTATGCTGCTTCACCTTCCAGACTTGGACCAATACAAATGATACCAGCAGTGTGTTCTTCTAGCTCTACGTGTATCTTCTCTATGCCTCGTTGCTCTGCTAACTTTTACACCAAAACGGCTTGCTCCTAGTATCTTCAAATTTTGGTTGACACCTTTATATTTACTTTGAAATAGTGTATGTACTCTAAGCTTGTTTAACATTCGATCTTTAATCACTTTATTAATAATTTTATTTTTAGGAATAAAACCACAGCTCTCCAATAACAAGTAATATTTTATTCAACAGTTTATCATCATCAAAAATAATTACAACCATTCCAAAAGATTAAACAACAAACATCTATCAAAGAAAAAATCAACAACCATTACATCTTTCGTAACCTAGCAACCAACACCTTACCTACTATGTTTCTTCTATATAAATCAAAAAAAAATTTTAAATCATAATTGTACATTCAAAACCACCTTAGCTTAGTCTTCCCTACATTTTCATGGTCTTTTGATTGGTACAAACAAATATTGCAGACTAAGCTAAGGTGGTTTTGAATGTACAATTATGATTTAAAATTTTCAATAATATTAAAAAGCATATTTAGACAACCCTTTTATATGTTTCACCCTCGTTTAATTTTACATGTGACTGCTACTAATTTCATTTCTAAATTAAAAGTCAAACACCTTCTGGACAAGTATAATTATTGATCTACAAAGTAATATTCACTCGAAGATAATGCATTTTGCCAATTAGCATCGTTTCTCACCTCACTAATTGTTTTGATTAAACTTGAGTCTTGTATTACAGTATATATAAAAACCATCTGTACTCCAGTTCTCTCCCTCTCCCCTTTATAATATATATATATATATATATATAAATTGGTGGACTACATAACTCCTCCCGACGTACATTAAAAATTTAATTTAATTCTTAATAATTCTTTTAATAAATCAATTGTTTTTATGATACTGGAATGTAGGGTATTTAATTTTGAAAATGTTACTGCGTTTTCTAACGTGGCTAATACTTGTTGAATTAAGGTAAGGGTTGATATTATCTGGGTGTATATCGTGTTAAATCTGATTAAATCTCGCATGCCTAACATGGTAGTTTGCATGCTGTTTTCAAGGGTTTGTATTCGATTGGCTATACTATCTTGGTTTCTAACTAATTTTCTTAATGTTTCGTTGAATTTTATGATCGTTGATTGAGTTAACGATATTTGGTTACTAATTATGGTTTTGATATCGTTCTGGTTTTCAATTAATTGTTGTATTGCGTTGTCATAACGTTGTGCGTCTTGACTATCTAAATTGCCTGTAATTGCTTTTATTATGTTTCCTAATACGCTGAGTAGTCCTCTTTTTGGTCTCGCTGTTTGTTCTGTAGGTATTAGTCAATTAAATTTGTCTTCTATGTTTTTCAAAATACTTTCTATTATGCTGTCATAGTTCATCATTTCTATTGCGTATTCTTTTCCAAATTTTGTTGTGTCCATCGATTGTTTAGGTCGGTAATCATTATTTTTGATTATTTGAAGTTCGTGTTTCAGTTCCGTTAAGTCGAATTTTTGTGCAAAGGTCTAATAGTCTATAGTGTTCTGCATACTGCCTAATTTTATTGGTAGTATACCGGGGTTATTTTTTATGTCTTCGATTATGATTTTGGTGTACCTGGGTGAAGGTTGACGGAAAGGGTGATGATTGTCCATCTGAAATTACAGGGTGTCTTAATTTTTTTAGGTGAATATATTTTGTTATCTTGCCGTTGTCTACTACGGCTACGTTTTTGTCGGATATTCTTTTAATTTTAAAGGGGCCTAAATTTCTAGGTGCCGTTTTGTATCTTTTGCATTGGAAATTTTTCTCGTACACGGTTTGTCCTATTGAAAATTTATTTACGTCTGTGTTTTTATTACGGGTCGCGGTAATGCGTTCTTTGTCATTATCTAACTTATTCTTTATTTTGTCATAAGTTATTTTTAGTTTTTCTTTATGGTCTTTGGCGTATTGCTGATAAATTTCTTTGTTATAATGTATGTCATATGGGTTGCGTGAATCTGAATGTCCTAGGGTTAATTCTAATGGTGTAAAATTGGTTGATGAATGAATTGTGTTATTATAAGAGATTAATGCGTATAACATTACATTAGTTATGTGTTCCTGCTTGTAATTTATTCTTAATAGTCTGATCTATTTTAGTAGGGTTGAATGTAGTCTCGCGATTAGTCCGTTGGATTCAGGGTGGTTCTCAGTTATAAAATGAATTTTTATTTTGTGTAATTCCAAAGTGTTTTGTATTGTTTCGTTTTTAAACTCGCTGCCGTTATCTAACGTTATTGTTTCGGGCATTCCATAAAATGTAAAATATTGTAAAAATCCTTGAGTTACGTCTATACTATTCTTAGAGGTGTTTGGTATTGCTTGGCCTATTTTTGTAAATGCGTCTACGATTGTTAAGTAACTTTCTGCTTCTACTACTAGAGTATCGGCATGTAATTTCTGAAAGGGTTTGTCAGGTGTTTTAATCAATATTAAGGGTATCTTCGGGGGTTTCTTGTCCTATTTTGGTTTGTCGCATAGTTCACATTGATAGAGTTTGTAGTTAGTTCCTTCAGGTCTTTGAAGTAATAACGTCTTATAATTTGTTTTAGGGTTTCATTTATTCCACGATGGTTGGTCTTTCCTTCGTGTTGGTTTCTGATCACATCATTTATTTCGTCACGGTCGTCTAATGTTATTAATTTTCTTGTGCATTTAATAAGTTCAGGGCCAGAGTTGTTGAATAATTTGACATATAATTCTGAGAAAGGTTTATACAAGTTTTCCGTGTTAAAGTAAAAGTAAAATCGTTTTTTCTCGGGGGTGTATTCCTTTAAAATTTTAATTATTTGTGACTCATTGTCGTCTTTGATTATCTGGACTTGGTAAATCTTTTTGTTATCTACCTTTGTATATTTTACAGGGTTGGGGTTGGTTAAAACTTCTGTGATTATAAACTGATTGGGCTTCATGTCTATGGCTTCATTTAAAATTTTAATTGCGGTCTTCGGCTCGTCATTTTGTGTTGAATGTATGGTGTTCATTTCGTCTAGATTTTGTCTAATTTCTGTTTCGTCTACGTTTCCTTTCACTGATTCTGTTTCTAGTGCGTTAAGCTGTATTCTACTTAAAGCGTCTGCGTTATTATTGTAAATTCCCTTTTTGTATATGATCTCGTAGTCATATTCTTCTAATCGGATTCTCCATCGTTGTAATATTGAGTTGGGTTCCTTGAGTTTGCATAGCCATACTAATGGTCTATGATCGGTGTATATATAAAATTTCCGTCCGTATAGGTATGGTCTAAAATATTTTGTTGCCCAAATTATGGCTAACATTTCTTTCTCTATTGTACTGTATCTTTGCTCGGTTTCGTTGAGGGTTCTGGATGCGTAGCCGATGGGTTTATCATTGCCTACTGTTCATTGGCTTAATACTGCGCCTAATGCTACATTTGATGCGACTGTTGTTAATATGAATGGTTTCAAAAAATGGGGGTATTCTAATACGGAGTGATTTGTTAATATACTTTTGATTTTATCTACAGCTTCAATGAATTCCGGGGTATGTACAATTTTGTTTCCCTTCTTTAAACAATTTGTAACGGGCTTGGTTATCTGAGCATAACCTTTAATAAATTTGTGGTAATAACCACTAAGTCCTAAAAATCCTTTTATTTCTTTATTCCTTTTGGGTTAAATATTGGTTTTGAAAAATGTTTATATTGGTTATTAAAGTTTGAAATATTAAAATGGGGATTATTGGTTCGCGTTTGGTTTGTTCGTGCATTGAACAGGGTGAATTTTTGTTGTGGATTTGTTTGTCTCGCGGGTTGTATGGTTTTTATTGGTGTATAACTTTTATTCGCGTTGGCGTTGTATAGTCTGTTTCTGTAGTACCTCACGTTTTCTTCTTCGATTATCATGTTCACTGCTTCTTCTAAGCCTTGGAGATGTTGAAATCTGATTTTGTCTGAAAGTCGTTCGGGTAGTGCATTTAGATATGTGTCTAATGCCATTTCGTCATACATTTTTGTTTTTAAAAGTCTGACACTTGGGCAGGTTTCTTCAATTTTTAGTTTTGTCAAGATTAAGCTTCTTACATCTTGGCATTTCATTCCAAATTGGAATGGGGATTGGTTGTTTTCCATCCTAAGGTTTATTAAATCGCGTACTAGGCATTTTAACTTTCTCTGATCTCCCAAATATGCCATTAATACACGGCGAAATTCGTCCCACTGGTCTAGGTCATCTCAACTCGCGATTAACGTTAGTGCCCTTCCGGTTAGTTTACTGATTATAGGACGTAGGAGCAAAACGTTCCTTTTGTTGTCACCCGGCTTATAGAATGTTTTTAAGAATATTTCACAGGCTGATATGAAATTTTTAAGTAAACATTGGTCTCCATTAAAATTTGGGATCATTTCCAAGTAGATTTTTATTTCTCCACTCATTTTGGCTGGGGGAATGTTCTGCTAATTAATTTTTAATTTGACTTAGGTTATTTTTTAATTTTGTAAAAATTTTGGATTTATTTCGTAGTTTGTGTTGTTATTCTTTGCTTGGATTTATTAATTTTCCGTTTAGATTGCGGGGTTACTTGCTATTTTTAACTTGGGTCGTTTCAGATTATTTAAAGAATTGAGTTGCTTATTTTGTATCTAGTTGCACGGTGCTGTAATTATTTTATGGGTTTTACGCTTGGTATTGTCTTGGTTACGTTTATTTTTAATTTACCGATGTTAGTTTTATTGTAGGTTTGATTTCTAAAGTTTCAATGCGATTGAGTAATTTTTATGGTAATTTATTTTACTTGCTTGTTTTGCGTCAATTAAAGCTTTTCTATTTTAATTCCGCTGATTTTAATTATGTCTGTAATAATTATCTCTTCCCGTGAGTTTATGTAATTTGTAAGGTGTCTGCGATGCTTCTCGTTTCGTGAACTTAAGTTTTAATTATAAATTTGCAAGGTGTCGTCTTTTGCGTCGTTTGAAGTTGCATACAATGGTCTCGTTTTGTTACAATGTGGTAATCTGCTGTAGGATGTTGCCAGTTAATTGGTTGCGTCAGTGACTCTGTTGCAAAGTTATTTTTAAATGTACTGTAGTGATATTCAGTAAATGTCGTGATTTAGTACAATTTGTACTTTATTTGATCTTTCCTGAAAGCTTTTGTTTAAATAGATTGCGTCTTTTCTATAATTAATTATCTCGTCAATGAAATATTTGATTATGCAATGTCGTGTTTGAGAATAATGAAATTTTTGCGTTGTTAATTTACTGAAGTATTATAATTATCAAGTCTGAATGAGGTTGCAATATGCGTTTTTCAGTATCGTAATTATTTATAGCTTTCCTGAGTTGGTTTTATAATTAAACGTAATTTTTCGTATTTAAAATGATATTTTATAAAAGTTTCCGGTCGTAATTTCTACGTTTTGCTTTAATTAATGATGCTTGAGTGTCTTATTCTGGTAAACTGAAAGTTTTTCTACGGTTACGCAAATTTTGTTGATTATGGTTCTGAAGAATTTTCGTTGCGTTCAAGGTGAATGATTTTATTCACTTTTAATGGTGAGATTTAAAGATGTAGTTTAATAATAGATTGCAATTTGGATCTATTATCTTACGGAATATAATGAGTTTGCGTCTGGATAAATTATTTGTTGCGTTATTATAAAAGTGTGATCCATTATTTTAAAGAGTCTTTAGGTTTGGGTATTATAAGGGTTAATTGCACTCTATAGTAGTAGGTATCAAGCCGACGGATACTTGAAACAACGTACCGACTATTTAAGTTATAGAGGAACTTTTCATTTCTCAGCAAATAGATTTAAATAAAATTATAGTAAAGCGTACATATTGAAAAAATGTTTAATATACAGGAGGTGTATGAGTATCAAAAGCAGAATCTATGCGAATGAATAATTAAATAAAACGCCGTCGGAAAGTGGACGTAACTAATCCCCCCCAGCAAAATAAAAAATCAGAGTTGGAAAACAAAAGCAACGAAGCAGTCAGTACAGTACTTCCAAAAACAAAAAAAAATTCGTTCAAGAAAACTCAAGGAAAAGCAAAAAAACAGCAAAAATAAACTTTTTCCGGTTCGAAAGACCAGTATACACTACTAGGATGAACCAAAAGAAAATTCGCTTAAAACAACTACAAGAAACACTCAAAAATCAACAAACAAATTTTCATCCGGTTCGAAGTACAAGTACCCAGACTAAATCAAGAAATTTAAAAGACATAGGAAAAGGAAAAGTAAAAGGTAGCAATCATCAAGAACAAAGATGGAATGGCTTAACACTGAAGAATAGTCGTTGGAGGACGGATACCTCTAGTAAAGAAACGGTAAAGTCTTCAACTTCAATAAAAGAAATTGGTTTTTCGCAAAAAAACCAAAGTAAGAAAAAGGACGAGGAAAAAACTAACAGTACAAGCAAAACGAGACAATAACTGTCAAGCCTCAAAGTAAGCCAAGGAACAACACGAATGCTGGATATGGAAAAAATTAAAGTACTTCAAGCTGTGGTACCAAAGAATTGCATCAAATTAAGAACCGAAGAAAAGAATTGCTAACTAGGCCTAAAGTCGACTAAGTCGTGGTTTCCGAAGAAAAGAAAAAGGGAACTAGAAAACACCTACCACAGGAAGTGGATCGAAAAATTTTATAAAGTCCGTATGAGAATGAACAATAAGAAAACCAGTAAAAAGATAGGAAAAGCAAAGTGAATCAAAAGGAACAGGGAAGTAAACTAAAACTAAAAAAAAAACATAAGAGAGCAGCACCAAAGCTGCAAGAAGATGACAAACAAAAAAAGCAAGAACAAAAGAAAATGCGTGTGAGTGGGTATGTGCGTGCGCGTGTGTGTGTGTGTGTGTGTGTTGGACCGCTTTAGTCGCCTCTTACGACAGGCAGGTCTTACCATGGGGTTATTCTAATCCCGGACTCACACGGGGTTGAGGGAACAAGGAGAGAACGAAAGAAAAGAGAACCAAACCGAAATGTGTGTTTATGAAGTGTGTGTGTTTGTGTGTGTATGTGTTGGACCGCTTTAGTCGCCTCTTACGACAGACAGGTCGTACCGTGGGACTATTCTATTCCCGGACCCACACGGGGTGGAGCACAAGGAGAGAGCGAAAGGAAAGAGAACCAAGCAGAAATGTGTGGGTGTATAAAGTGTGTGTGTGTGTGTTCGTGTGTGTGGTGTGTGTGTATGTGTTGGACCGCTTTAGTAGCTTCTTACGACAGTCGGGTCGTACCGTGGGGCTGTTCTATTTCCGGACCCACACGGGGTCGGTGAAAGAAAAAGAAAAAACCCAGTAAAACAAGAAAGTAGATAAAAGAATCGTGAAAGAAGGGCGGAGTCAGCATAAAAATTGGGGACGTAGGGAACTAGTAATGGGGCTTAAAACGTTTGCGTCGCCAGCAGGAAAACGAAGTGAGGTCAAGAACGTTAGGATTTCGCTGACATAAACTTCAGGCTCTGAATGAGCATAGAATAATTTCTGCCTCTTATTTCTTTCGTTAACCGGTTTTGTGGGTTGAATGACTGGAGCAGGAGGTAGTATTGAGCGGACATTTTTCCGTAAAACAGTATTAATAGAGGATGTAGTAGTTGTAGCACGCGGTTCTGGTAGTGGAGGCGAGTGTGGGGGTAGTAGTGGTTTAGGAAACTCAGAACGCGTTATAGAAGAAAGTCATTTGTTAGGATTGGTTGTAAGAAAGTTAACGGTCGAAACAGAAACATCATTGGCTGAGAGAATATCAACGTTAGAAAAAGGAACAGTATTGGCTGAAAGAGAATCAACCTTACAAAAAGAAACATAATCAGAGAACACTTTAGCTACGTTAGCTAAAGGAACAGAATCAAATAAATCTTCATCAACATTAGATAAAGGAACATCAGCTAGATTTTCGTCAACCTTAGATAAAGAAACAGAAGCAAGTAGAATTTTGTTAGCATTAGATAAAGAAGCACAATCAGGAAGAACTTCAACATTAGAAAAATGAGTAAGAGCAGGTAATATTTAATCAAGGTCCGATAAAGGAGTAGAATCAAGTAAGATGTCATCAATGTTGGACAAAGGAGTAGGAACAATTAAAACTTCGGCCACAATAGGAATTGTTCTCTCCACAACAGCTGCATCAGGCATTAACCTTACCGGTTCACTAATTTCAACAGGACCTTCTCGTTATTTCAGCTACTTCCACCATTGCAGACTCGACAGGAATTTATTTAGTTGAATGGTTAATAAAAGTAGGAACAAATTCTTGAGTAACTATTTGTAAGTCACGAATTTGAAGAATAGGCTCCAAGGGTGGAGGAGGTACAGGCTGAGGTGGAACTGAAAACGTAGGATCTTTTTGATCATCGTCCAAACAGCTAAGGACAAAGGAAATCTGGTTCCTATCGCTAAAAACAGAATTTGGAGTATTATTTGAAGTCATATTTGTCGAAGAAAGGCCTGGTTTGGTAATAGTAGTAGGATGACCGGGTGAAAATACAGAAAAAAACGTAGAACCAGAAGCAGAAGAAATTTGGTTGTTATTAGTAGTAGAATGACAGTTAGGACAGTTGCGGCGAGAAACCCCCTATGTCCGCAACCATAGCAATGGAGTACTTGAGGACGAGTACATGGTATCGAAACATGACGAGGTTTGTCGCCATAGAGGTAGAATTAGGAATAAGAACAGCAGAAAGTACGGAAGAAGTATTTGATCTACTCGTAGGCGTAGGAGAAATCTTAACAATTCGGTCATGTGAAGAAAAGTATTTTTCTCAATTGTAGCAACCTCATAAGCAAAATCCTGTTCTTCGTGTGAGTATTTGTCTTAGCTAGGAGGTACATAGTTCTCAAGGCGAAATTTCTTGCGTTCTAATTGCAATCATGGGGCTTTCAATTCTTGTAGAGGTCGAACAGGAGGTAACTGGGTGAGATAGAAGGGAGATTAATTTCGAGAAACAACATCCAATTGTACATCGTCCGATATACTCCGATGACGACGGAACATAGCAGCCATACAAGCTAGGTACTCGATAATACCTTCCGTGGAGTCCAGTGTTCGTTTTAGAATATCCTGAAATAATCGACCTTTATAAGCCGGGTGTTCAAAATGTTGAACTAATAAATTAGACAATGACGTCCAGTCAGAAAACCTATGTCGGTTACCACGATACCAAAGTAAAGATTTAGACTCGAACAAATCCGCTGCAGACTCAAATAACTGCAATTTTAACACATGTCGAGCTCGTCAAAGTTCCTCAGCCCGTTCTAAAAAACTATGTACGGTAAGAGTGATTCGGTCATCAGAAAATTTCAAATTCCACTTCGACACTAGATGGCCTTTGTGGGAAACCGAAAAAGAAGTAGCTACTGACTTAGGCACTGTAGAAGACGTTGATTCCGGTTCAGGTTCAGATTCCGATTCGGAAGTAAGTAAAGGAGGTTCATCGGAATCGACACTACTAGCGTATGCCAGGCTAGAGGTAGTTATCAGGATTTCCGATAAAGTAATAGTGTCAGGAGATTTCTTTATTTTAGTTCCTTAGAAGCCGCGGAGATTAGCTGAAGTAAGAAGTAACTGATTATGAGCTGGGCGTTTCTCCTGCGTTGGAGACATTCTAGAATAGCATCGTTCTGTATGCAGCCATAAGGAGCTAATGCGTTTAAACGCAAGTGAAGACTTGTCTCCACTAAATGTAACAAGAGATTTGAATTAGCTCTAGGATCGCAGCTGTAACCGTTACCAGTTCGGAAGCAAAATCAGATTCAACGGGAATGGAAAGAAGTCCTTTTTCACGTTCATTGCGATAAGTACTCTGTATAGACCTGCGTAGTTAGTCTGCATTATCTTCAGGATTAAAGCCGCGAGATTCTATTTCATACTGGACCTCGGTTTTCCGCAACCGGTTTACGTGAATGCGCCAATATGCCATGACACACTAAAAAGAAAAAAGAGGGAACCAATTAATAGATGTTAATCCGACCTCCACGTCCCAACAGCAACAAAAAAAATGTTGTGACGAGCAGCACAGTTTAGAACCCACCACGCCTAAAGGACGGTCTGTAGGATAAAAAAACCCAATTCCAGAATTGACGGGGAGAAAAAGAGGTGCATAGTGAAAAAAAAAATTTGGACGCCAGCGTTTTCGACGAACTACAATTATCGGCGAAAACGCAGTTCCGATAATCTGAAATGAGCCAACTCATAATAAATACCATTTCAAATGTAAAGCGAATAAAAAAATAAGCAGCATCAAGTCAAGAAAAGCGGGTAATGTAGGAAATTAGGCAGTAAAAAAAATCGAGCCAGAAGTTAAGCAAAACAAAATCGGGGCACACGTTGGGCGCCAAAATTTATACTACGTACCTAGACGTAAACGGAAGGGGTTATAAAAGAGTGATCGGGCTCAGTCGGCGAGTAGGCAGGGTTTTACAAGACCATGCCAACCAGGAAAATATTTACAATCTATAAACGTCTGGTTAAAACCATAATAAGAAAAGAAAAACATTTAAAAAAACTTTAACTAAAAAAACATGTTACAAAAGAAAAGGTAAAAAACCAACCTGCGAGAAAACATTATTTTTCCTATATATCCTAAAGGATTTTCGGTACAAAAAGTTTTAGAAAATAATAAATACATTCCTGATATTTTCTACAAAATATCCTTAAAGATTTTCGCAGTACTACAAAAAAATAATGGTAGCAAAAATAATTAATACCTTCCTAAATTCGCTATAAAGTAATTTAAATGATAGCGTCTCGCATGCACATTAAACAAGAAAACTTTAAACACAATCTAGAATGCACTTCTGTTATATTTACAATTATTAAATCTTTGTTATTAAAATAGTTGAACTGTTTATAGGTAACAAAATGAGTTTACTTACATATCTATTGCAATTGCAGACAATCTTTTGCCATCAGATTGCATTCTTACAGCAGGACTAGGTAACAACATTATACCTACATCATATGATATCTCTATAACAAATAATATAAGAAAAAGAAAGTTTATAGATATTAGGGGTTAAATTTAATTAATGAAAACTAATAACAGTTGTCGCTTTATTGTATTCCGGCGGGCTGGAGCGAAGTGGAATCTCTTTCCAATATCAAGAACTTGAAGAAGAAAAAAAGATCTAATACAAATCTATTGCCAGTGAAGTCATAGATCGCGGTAGTGAGTTTCACAACTGGGGTTGACACTTCGCATCTCCTTATACAATAGTAAAACTAATTTTTAAGTTTTAGTGTTTCTTAGCTGCTCTATTTTAAAGTTCTATATTAAAAATGTAATTAACTTTCAGGACTCACACGTCAGTCAGGGGTCAATTCAATGGGCGGTCATGTTCACCGGAGGAAGCACACAGCGGTGTGTATGAAATTTGGTAGTTAACGAAAAAACGACAATAATTTTGGGTCGTATGCAGAAAGAATGAATTGAACTCGTCTTATAGCAAGAATTAAAATTCAATCCCAGCGTTATTAAACACACAGGTGTTATAGAAACTCGAAGCAAACTTTATCAGAGAAGTGTGATGCATTATTTCAAAGAGTCCTTAGCTTTGGGTATTACAAGAAGTAATCACACTCTATCGTCATATGTTTCAACCCGAAGGATACTTGAAACAAGGTACCGATTATTTAAGTTATAGACAAACTTTCAATTTCGCAGCAAATAGGTTTAAATGAAATTGTAGTAAAGCGTACTTATTGTAAGAATGACTAATATACAGGAAGGTTTATGAGTATCAAAAGCCGAATCTATGCGAATGAATAATGAAATATAATGGCGTAAGGTTTAGTACGCCGTCGGAAAGTGGACGTAACACGGGAATTTTATATTTTTTACTTTGGAGTTTTCGTTTTTATCGTGTGTTATAATAATACTGTGCGGCATTAATTTTTCGAAACCGGAACAGTGAAATAAACTCAAAAAACAAAAATTTCATCGATTATATAATAAATAAAGTGCGTTTTTCTCTGACTTTAACTAAAATCCGCATTTAAAACAAAATAAAATTAAATTTCTACTAGTTTAGTTTGCTCGTTTCAATCAAAGTAACAGAATAATTCTTTTTTCGCACTTTGTGTCCTGGGCATATTATTGCTTTGACAGTAAACATATTTTCCTCTCGTTTTACTTGAACATAACTAGCAGCTGTATCGCCATAGTTATTCCGACCAGCCTGAAATTAGTGTAATTTGATCAATACAAACAATGCGGCATATTTTAGCTAAGCACGATTGTTTACATAAATATGCTAACCTTCAACTTTTATGCCTCCAATTTCAGCTGACGTATACAAAGAACTGTTTGCAACAAATTTAGGGATTATGAACAAGTCCACTTTTGGTAGATTGTCAGATTGAGCTTTTGTAATCGTTCTTCTGCCATTGTTGTCAAAATATGAACAGTATACCATTTATCACTCTATGATAACATTGATTACCGAAAGTAAAATTTCTCCCAAACTTTTTGATAAGCTATATACAATTAAACATTTAATTATGGATGTGATAGGACTCTAATACATCGTGGTCGTAGTGGAACTATGAAGAGTTAATATTTACTTATTTGTGACGTCAGACCAATGGGAAAACGTATTGTATCACATGACAAATTTTCAAATTATAATGATCTTATTTTATTAATTATTTTTTCTGTGACGGGAAAAAATTTGACATCTAATGTTTCTTGACAGGTAACAAAATGTTACTTTTTATGAATTTAACTTTTTCCCCGGCAAAAAAATGAGTACATTTTCCCGGGTATGTGCAAATAGGTAAGAACACGAAAATATTTAATTTAAAACCGGTTCCACACTTATAACATTCGGGTGTAACATAACATCGTATCATCACTTCGGCGCGTTCAAAACATCCGATATAAACAACTTAACTAAGCAATTTTTGAAACCACTTGCAGAATTAAATTGACAGATATTTGATTACTTGTTTGAGACTTCAAATTTGACATCGATTGATTTTTTGACATTAATATATTGTAATATTTTTTTCAATATTAAATCATCGTTTTGCCTGTCATAGAAAAAAGTAGTGTATTATACATGGGTAAAAACGTAAGATTTTAACTCTCGGCGTTTTGTCTCCCTCCGCTTCGCGTCGGCAGACAAACACACCTCGAGCTAAAATGTAGTACTTTTTCCCTTGTATAATAAATAACTATTGTTTATGTATAAAAAGTAATAAATTTTGTTAACTTTATCGGCAAGTAAGGTTGGTCTGATGTAATTGGGAAGTATATTTTAGTAATTGTGGATCTTCTGCAAGTGCCCTATTTTATATATCATGAAAAAAGTATTTGTCCACCATATCTTGAAACGATTTTATAAAGGTTAAACTTAATGTTTATGATAAGATATACTTAAATCTCTGCCTACTGTATTTCATTTAAAATTTCCGAAAATAAAAAATTTATTTGGCAACTATTTTAAATGATGGTTACTATTTAAGCGACAATAATAATTTAGAATCGTTTATGATAGAATGATTTGGAAGTTTTTTCTCCTTGTTTTTTAAAATTTTAGGATATAATTCTAGGATTTCCTCCTTCTCTTGGTTCTCTTTTGGCGATGTGGCCTTACAAGAATGTTTCTTTTGGGCGAAGGGCGGGGTTGGGTTATGAAACTAGACTGGTTCTAATCGTTTCTAATTTTTGGTTCGTAATGTTGTTTCCACGTGGCAATCATATTTTCTTTCCTTTTGCTGACTATCGTCTTTAACGACTCTAGTCCTATTTCTTTTTGCACTTCCTGGATAGTGTGATATCTGTACGCATCACCCACTCTGCGATACAGTCACACGCCGAATTGTGTAGGGCTCGTAATCGTGCTTGGTAGTGTCCACTTTACCCAGATTTGGCAGCCATGGTCCATTAGTCCTTTGATTAGTGTAATTCTTGAGTTCTGACGTAATCGTTCTTCTTTAAATATTCTATGGATTCGGCTGGCAGCGTGTTTTGCGTAGACTTTCCTTCATTTCGCGTGTTCTGGGAAGTTTCCCAGTCTATTGAAATTTACTCCTAGATATGTAATTGTTTTTTTGGCCTTCACCTCTTGGTTGCCAATCTTTAAGCTGATTTCCAATAGTGCTTGCCGCTTAGCCTTGCAACTTCAGTTTTGGCGGTGTTTATCTGCAGTTCCAGACCTCTGTCCATTTGATGACTTTATTTACCATTTTTTCCGCTGTAGCTACAGTGTGGTGGATTTGTAGGATTTTAGTACCCGGGTAGGATGGGATATCAGCCACCATAATATTAAATAAACTTTGGGATAAAGGGGTTCCCTAAGGGACTCCATCTCTTACTTCTGTCACATCCGAATACGTGGTGCCTATTCTCACTTGGAACTTTCCTTGTTCGAAAAAGCTTTTTATAATGATGAGCAAATGCGATGGTGTGTTCATTCGGATTAGCTTGATAAGCATGCCTGTTTTCGAGGTTTGGTCGTAGGCTTTCTTCATGTCTAATACTGTTGTGATTTGTTGTCTTCGTTTCTTTTTGGCTATTTCCGCATTCCGCGTCTGATATTCGGTTTATTTAACTGCATCTAAATTTTTCCTGAACCCAAATTGCGAGCCAGGGATTTTAAACGTCTTTTTAAGTAATTCTTGAAGATCTTCTTGGATTAATTTTTATGATACTTGACATGGAGCACGGCAAACTTATCGGTCTTCTGTTTTCAGGTTTCGTGACGTCTTTACCCTTTTTGGGATCGTTATTACTATGGCTGCCCGCCACTGTTTTTGAAAGCTTAGTTGCTGTTGGATTTTGGTGAATACTTTAAATAGACCTTCTACTAGCTCTTGTGGTAAGTGAATTAATGCTTCGTTCGGAATCGTGCATTTCTTCTGGCTAGTTTTTGGATTGTTTTCTGAATTTTTTCTCGGGTCCATTTAAATTTATCTTTTAGGATCAGCTGGTTTTTGCAAGATTCCTTTCTTTTATTTGGTTTAGTTCTTGTGTGTATGTTTTTGCAGGTAGCGTGTTGTTGAATTGAGAGCTTAGATGTTGTGCCATGTTTTTTGCTTTATCAATTTCCGAGAAGACCTATTTGTTGCTATAGTACACCGCATGATTTTCTGTTGCGTCTTTTCTAAAAGATTTGGTTATTTTTGCATCGCTGGTTCTCCACTTTCGTTTATTACGTCGATTGTCTTCTCCCATCTCTTTTCCATCTTCTCCTATATCATTTTTTTCTCTTGTCTACTGCTTTGTTTAAAGCCGTTTTGTCTTCTGCCGCTTATGTTTTTAGGTACTTTTGTTTAGCTCTATATTTTTGATTTAGTATCTCCTGCTTTTCTTGGGCGAGCTTGAGGCGGTGAGACTTTCCGATGTAAGTTCTGGTTGCCCTTTCTATGCCTTCTCTTATTTGTTGTGTGATGTCGGATACTTCCTCTTCTAAGGATTCCTTTTAAATGTGTTGGTATTCCGCCATTATTTGGTTGTATAAGATCCAGTTGGTTGTTTTATTGACTCTTTCAAAGTGAATGTTTGCTTCCTTTATAGGCATTTCTAATCTCACAGCGACATGGTCCGATTCCAGGTTGTGGTCTACCGATGTCTTAAAGTTTTGTTTATATTTTTGTCAGGTAGAGATCTATTGTGCTATGGGATTCGTCCGGCCCGTATCTTATCGAAACTGGCATGGCCTTAATGTTTGTGTTTGTTATTTTACTCAATTTGTTCATCTTTTTTCCTCTTGAGTCTGTGGTTTTACAGCCCTATTCACTGTTCCTAGAGTTAAAGTTTCCGCTAATAATTAGTGGCGCGTTCTCGTTGTTAATGCAGGTTTATAGCTCTGCTTCTGGAAATTGTTTTGTGGGGGGTAGGTAGATGACTATTATTCTGTGTTTCTTCTGTTCTATTTCTGTTTCCACTGCGATGTACTTTTCGTCTTTTAGCTCTTCGATTGTAAACTGTCTCGTGCACGAGGAATTTTGGACGTAGATTGCGGTGCCCCCTCCCCGTTCATTTGCTATTCCGCAGTTTTGGTTGAAAGGTTTTAGATGTGTCTCGTTTATAAGTGCTATTTGTATGTTGTTGTCTGATAGGAATAGATGTAGTTCTTGGTTTCTGCGGAGTAGTCCGTTAGCGTTTTACGTTATTATGTTTAGTGTGTCTGCTGGGATGCTTTTTTCCATTAGAGGCCATTTCTAATTGCTAGTATAATTACCGGCCTACCGGCATCAGTTCCTTAAACATTATATGTCGAATTTTGTTCAGGAGCGTTTTGTCGACCGTTGGTGTATTGTTTTCATCTTCCGTGTTTTTTCTCGTTGTTTGAGAGTGCGTAATGTTCTTTTAATTCCTGCCCTTCTTAATGCTTCTTGATTGTGTCTCTGAAGCTCTCGGTTTTCTTGTTCTTGTTTGGATTTTATGTTTTCTGGCTTAAGGGGACAGTCGCTGTGGGAAGCTAGTTTCTCGGCTCCGCAATTGCTGCATTTAGGTTTGTGTTCCCTGCCGTGTGGGAACTGCCTGCTCGGGTGACTTCATGCGCATCTCACACATACGGATCTGTTATTGCATCGCTCACATGACCGTACTGTTGGAATCGATAGCACTTCGTTTGGACTGTTGGTTTTCTCTTTAGTTTAACTTGTATTTTCAAATTATTTAAGTCGACTAAATTGAAAATTTCTTTTCCCTCGTCGTTTTTTATAGTCTGGGCCATTGTCAAGGGAAATTATCGTTGCTGGTTTACCCAGTCTTTTAGTTTTCAGCACCGGGATGCCTCATTCTTCAAGTTCCTCTTTGATCTCTTCTTCGCTTATGCTTATCGATACGCCTTGCAATACGAGTCGCAGCTCCTTTTTGCTTTTCAATTGGAAGCTATGATGTTCGATATCTTTTACAGTGAGCTTCGCTCTTATTGTTCTAAATTCATTCTCATCTTTACGCCGGATTGGCTTACTTGAGCTTTTATGTTGATACCTAATTCAGGTACGATGCTTTTTACCTCATTGTAGTTCTCCTGCTTTTTGAGTATAATCCGGGATGGTAAGAGTCTTTTCCCTCTGGAGCTGCGGGTGCTTGTTCGGATTCCTTAGGTTTTAGTACTGTTGTCGTTGTTCTTTCGAATTTTACGTGCTTTGCCTCTTGCCCGAGCATCGCCATTTCTTGCTCAGTTTTGCACTTTTGGTTTATTTGTAGTTTGACTACTTAGGGTTTGTGATCTTGTGCTCTCTGCCTTGTTTTCTATTACATTTTGCGTTTCCTTTTTGTCATCCGAGTTGCTTAAGGTATCAAATCTATTTTCCTTGTTTGAGCTTTTGGCGGTATTTTTCGCTTCTTTTCTCTTCTCTTGGTTTTCGTGGTAGTTAACAATGAGTCTAGACGTGCTTGCAGCTTCTGGATTTGTTCCATTCCGCACGGTATTGCTATTTTATGGCTGCGTTTTCGCATATTAATTCATAAATTCAATATATTTCACGGTTGCAGCATTCACTGTTTGTAGCTGCTCTAAAGTAAAGTACTATCCGTTGAACTCCATTTCTGTGTACGTTAACACTATGTCCTACGTTATTTTATAATTAACACAAGTTTTTTGAAAGGCTAGCCCTTACAGTTCCGAGGTGTAGGGTCGCGGTTTATTTACAGTTTCACTAAGTCTAATGCAAATTAACTACGGGATTGTCTTTTATTTAAATCTATAACTAAAACTACTCACTATAATCAGCGTCTCTGTCGCGTCGGTGCTTCAGTCGCCTCAAGTAGCTTGTGCACTAACTTACACTAATAATATTGTCCTATTTGCTTCGTTTATTCGGGCTGAGCTTTACTTCTTGAGAAACTCAGACTTCATGTATTAATCACGAGATAAAAGCTTATTTTTGTTTGTGGTGTAACTGAACGTGGGTGTACATCCGCGGTCGCGACACGACTTTTTGTTTTGGAAGTGGCATCGTACACCATTATATACCTAGATGTGTCTTGCTTCGTAACGTTTAAATATATTTGAAATGCCTTTGTTAATTACGTTCTAGTATTACAACCCCTATAAAAATAAAAAAATTCTAATGCAACTGAAAATTACTACGTACAGTAGGATGTTTAAGGAAAAATTTAGTATGAACTATTTGTTATAAGTGATAATTAAGTAAATGTTGCCATCCTGTGAGCTAAACTGCTAACGACTGAGCTTAGTTTACTAATTTTAAGATTACTTTTATGCTCCTTGTATGTATATATATATATATATATATATATACATATATATATATATATATATATATATATATAAAGACAAGTTATTTGCGTCCGCAATAGGAAATAGTATATAAAGTAAGATGTATCTGTAAACAAACTCTTATGAAATTAATAAGAGCTATTGACAAATACAAATCGGGCTGGTAGTTATATAGCCATTAACAAAACATTAGCTTTATTACTTCATAGGGGAGGAAACATCCACTGACCAATGGTTTCGGCTTGTTAGCCTCATCAAAGTGGAATAGTTCCCAAGAACCCTATGAAGTAATCGAAGCTATTATAATGATATAATTTCGACACAATCACTGTACTATGGCAAAAGTAAATAAAACCGCCATCAGGTGATAAAACACGAACACTACTAAAGTGTGGAAGTACAGAATTGAACCGAAAATACATAATAAATTTTATAAATGACTATAAAAGTACGTCTGGACTTTGAGATTTGCGGAATGTTACAGCAAAATTTATTTGCAAACGTAACAAACCTTCTCGTGGCGACACCCGGGTTCATGCCCCAAAAGCAATTCAAATAAATAAAGACAAGTTATTTGCGTCCGCAATAGGAAATAGTATATAAAGTAAGATGTATCTGTAAACAAACTCTTATGAAAATAAGTAAGAGCTATTGACCGAAATACATAATCGGTGGTATTATAAAGCCATTAACAAGACATTAGCTTTATTACTTCTGGATGAGAAACATTCAACTGACCAATGGTTTCGGCATTACCGTCATGCAGAGTGGAATAGTATCCCAAGTAACCCCTATAAGTAATCGAAGTATTATAAGATATAATTTCGAAACAATCATGAATACTATTGGCAAAACTATAATAAAACCGCCTATTCAGGTTCGATAAAACATCCAACGTAACTAAAGTGTGGAAGTATAAATTGAACCGAAACTACATAATACATTTTATAAATGACTATAAAAGTACGTCTGGCCTTTGAGATTTGCGGAATGTTACAGTAAATTTATTTGCAAACGTAACAAACCTTTTCGTGGTCGACACGGGTTCATGCCCCAATAGTTGCAATTCAAATAAATAAAGACAAGTATTTGCGTCCGCAATAAAAAAGTATAAAGTAAGATGATCGAAACAAACTTTTATGAAAAAATAGGGCTTTGACAAAACTATCAGCCCTTTGTATTTGTCAAAGCTCTTATTTTCATAAGAGTTTGTTTACAGAACATCTTACTTTATATACTATTTCTTATTGCGGACGCAAATAATTGTCTTATTTTTTGAATTGCCTTTGGGCATGAACCCGGTGTCGCCAAGAAAAGGTTTGTTACGTTTGAAAAAATTTTGCTGTAACATTCCGCAAATTCAAAGGCCAACTATTTTTATAGTCATTTATAAAATGTATTATTTATTTTTTAAAATTTTATATATATATATATATATTAAAACTCATATTTAGACCAGGGTAGAAAATTCAATAATCACATCAAATAATTTTAATCACCGTGTATAATGAATATTATTAGATAATACGCGTTATTAAAACCATGAAGCATAAATAAATTCGGTCGTTTCAGTAAAAGTAAGAGATTTAAATCATGTACAAGACGCTTTATATCAAAAGAAACAGTATTAAAAAGCTCTGCGTGTAATTTAATTATTTCTAGTAAAGAAACAAAGAGAAATTACGTGCAAAATTTATATTAATTAACTCTATTTCAAGTAACCGGTATTAAACAAAACGTACTGATAATAATTGAATATTTAATTAGGATTCACTAAAAAATTAAAGGGTATTATTTTTAATTGAAGTTAATTGAATCGTTAGTAACAGATAATATCTATAGAAACTTGTAAAAACCCAATAAAATAAAGCTCTGAGAATTAATATTATGTTTGAACACCTGCGTAGTTTTAAAAAGCTCATTCGGCGAAAATGTTGTAGATAACAAAGGGGTTTCAGAGAATGTTGGAGAAACCGACATTTAATATTCACGGGAAGGCGCGATACGGGGTTATTTAACCCAGATAGTCCACATGGACTGAAATAATCGATAGTAAAGAATATCAATTTGCACCAATACGAACAGGTTAGAAAAGGAAAGAGAAAATGCGTAAAGCAGAGACACATATAGTAAAAGGCGTGATTTAAGCAACGTCACGAGGGTCACGATTGGTTGAAAATAAGATGCAAATATTAGAGGTAGAAACAACAATTTCTGTACAAAATTCAATTAGTTATTTCCAGACATTGCGTGCCGTGTTGAAATTTCTGAGATTTAACTGGGGCGAGTACAAAATTCGTAAAAACCGACGCGCGAGCTACGGAATGGGAACATAGCGTGCGAAATTCTTTAGAATTGTCTGTTTTGAGGACAAAAGCGACGTGCCGGCTATCCGCTATATACCGGTGGTAATATGAATTTCGCTCTCTTAGACTTTTGACTATTCGATGCGTTAAAAGCTCTCTTACATCCGCGACTTGATTCAAGATGTTAAACAGTGCATTTTAGTTTGATAAAATAATTTAAAGTTTGCTCGTATATTTTGGTGATTCAAAATAGTTTGTTCTTTACGTGCTAACATAAATATTCTTTAGTGCACTTAGATACAAGGTAATAAAATTTAGTATCACTGTACCAATTAGTAAAATTTACAACGACAAATGAATACACCAAAAGTAGGCAGTTTTGGCGTATATTGGTGAAAGAAGTATGAATTTCTTTGCTATTTTTCGGGGTGTGAATAATTAAATGGTTCATAAACGTGTCTGGATCCATAAAACAAGGGTCAGATATACACAGATGAGTTCCGGAAAAGCCCTGAGACAACTTTAAATAAATGGTGATGGAGAAAATTTCAAAAGCGTTGAGAATCAGAAGCTGTAAATATAATCCAGTTGGAATGGTGTGATTAACAAAAGGGACGATGTACATTGAAGCTACGAGTGCAGTAACCTTCAGGTAATTTATACTATTTTGGTTGAACTTTGATATTTTGTGTGTGTTGAATTACTTTATAATTGATTTACTTTAAATGGACATTAGTGAAATTGTACTAACCATAAAATTTTAATGTTAAGGTGAAATTTGCTTGTTTAGGTAGAAAGGGTATTTAGTATTGATGTTCTGGATTATGATGAAATTTTAGGTATGTCTTTGAGCTCAATTAGACGAACCTGGTTAATTAACGTAAAGAGGTGGTAGATGCTCCTTTGTACTCAGACTCAGGTCTGCATATATTTTATATTAATTAGTAGGCATCCTACAAGGACTTTAATTCTGGGTGCACATTAAATGATAATAAAATTAATCTTGAAATTCTTTTTAAAACTGAAATTTATGCTGAATTTTTAATTTGAAATTTTAATGTATTGTGAATATTGATGTAAATAGAGTTAACGTTGATGTTTGTGGTAGGAATTGTTTGTCTTTTTATGAATGAGGATGAAGGTTTAACTAGAGGAGCAGCCGAGGCGATTAACAGAAGAAAATCAATGGACCAACACAGTTAAGGTAATGAATAGTTTTTTTTGGATTCACAGCATTCTTTGGCATCCGATTCGTAGGGCTCGATTCGAAAAACGGAGTACCCGGATTTTGGTGGTATCACAGCATTATATGACGCCCAATCTGTGGGGCTCGAATGTTTTTAAGGGCCAGTTCCGCATTCAAAGGAGCATTTCACAGCAAATATATATATATATATATATATATATATATATATATATATTATATTAGATTTTCTGGGTATTGGTTATCAATAATATTCAACTATTTTTGTATGACGCGTTTCGGTTTATTACAACCATTATCAAAATATCTAAAATACATAACATTAATTACAATATATAAAACGTTATTTTGTATAAATACAGTATAAAATAATAACATTATAGTTTAGACCTGTTCAAATTTTGAATAGCAGAATTTACATATTAAAAACATGAAAACATCAGTGGATATTGTGTCAATTGCTAAAATATACTGATAACTGTAGGACTGTTTGAAACAAAGTGTAGGCGAAAGTTGTGTGAGTGTAGATAAAAGAACATCATGTTTGTTTTGTTGTTATGATATTTATTCTGATATTTTACTAAGATGCAAACTACTGATTTAATTATTAATTATGTTATAGTATATATTAACAAAGCCATCATTATCAGTCTTTGAATTTACAGCATTATGATCTCTTTAAATTTGTATCATTTCTAATATGTTTCTTTTTATTTCATGTTTTTCGGTACCTAAAATGCTAATATTATCAAAATTAAAATTATGTAGATTGTTTAGTGCGTGGTTGGCTAAAGCGGTACATCTGTTATTGGTTTTTATAGAGTATTTATGTTCATAAATTCTTTTGTTTATGTATTGTTTTGTGCTTTCTATGTAGGTGCTAAGACATTCTTTACAATTTATTTTATATATAGTGTGTGTTTTATTTTTATCAAGAATTTTTGGCTTCAATGTATTAAAGAATTTATTTGTATAGTTATTTGGTTTATGTCCCACTTTAATATCATAACTTTCTAAACATTGTTGAATTTTATGAGAAAGTTTTGGTATGTATTCTAAACTTATATAAACATAACTGTGAATGTTTTTATTTTCTTTGTTGTTATTATATATTTTATGGATTTTTTGTTTTATAATAGGGTCATAGAAAGTTTAAGGGTAATTATTTTGTTGTAATACATGTTTTACTTTTCTCAAATTGTTGGGTCTAAATTTTGAGTGAGACAACTGTACTGCATTGTTTACCAGATTATTGATGACGTTTGTTTTAAATTGTATAGGAACGGTTGAATTAAAATTTAAATATCTACCAGACCAGATATTTTTTGTAAACCAATTTGTTAAAATTTTTCCTGTTTTATTATATATAATTTTTATATTTAAAAATGAAATACTATGGTTTACTTCTTTTTCGATAGTGAACTGTAATTTACTATGGAATGAATTAAATAATTGTAAAGTGTTTGTAATTTGGTTTTCTGGTAGTCACATGATACAGTCGTCGACATATCGCTTATAAAAGTGGGGTTTATAACTTAATTTTGTTATTATAGTGTTCTCTAACTCTTCCACGACTAAGTTGGCTATTGTTGATGAAATGGGTGAACCCATGGCAGTTCCAAAAACTTGAGAATAAAAAGTATTATTGAAATTAAAATAGATTGATTGTAGACATAATTTTGTTGCTTTAATAAATTCATCTAAAGGTAATGTTGTGTGAGGTTTTATCGTTTCCCAATTTTTCTTTATGACTGATAATGCTAATTTAATTGGGATATTCGTAAAGAGATATGACGTCTAAAGATAATAATATAAATTTTTGGTACGTATTGTGTTTTTATAAAGTTTTGGAATTGCCATGTGTCTTTGACATGGTATTCAGTATTTCAATTATTTTAGATAAAGATTCCGATAGAATCTCAGTTAGATTTATTAAACAATTCTGGTTGTTTTTTAGAGTATCTTTAACTTTTATTTGTTTTGTTATTAGGTTTTCTATTTTCTTTTTGTGTTTATTTTTAATTTTTTCAAATACAGTCTGGTGGAGAGTTTGTTGTTTATTTAAGAAAGTTTTTGCTTCATAATTATTTAAGTTACAACGGATCGAATATTCAGTTGATTTAATATTGGTTTCTAGTTGTTTTAAGTTTGAGTGACATTGTGCTATACATATACTTAAACACTGTAAATAAAAAAGTGTAAACATTTTAGGTACCGGCCCGTAAAATAAAAATTAAAAATACCTGTTTTTTGTTTGGATTTTAAAAATGTTGGAATCACTTGTAGGTTTTTGCATCTTACTAGAAATACCTTTTTGTTTTGTTCCTTAGCTAGTTTTTTTATTAATAGTGTGTGCTTCTTCATTAAAGGGAGGTATGCTGTAGTTCTGTTATCTTGATTCATAGTAATATTTGTTAAATATACGGAGTTATTCATCAATTGCAAGGTCTTCAATTAAAGTTGTTGATATTCTTTCCCAAAGTAATTAAACATATGTTTGCTTTTCTGACCATATTATTAATATTATATGTAGATTTTCTGGGTATTGGTCATCAATAATATTCAACTATTTTTGTGTGACGCGTTTCGGTTTATTACAACCATTATCAAAATATCTAAAATACATAAAATTAATTACAATATATAAAACGTTATTTAGTATAAATACAGTATAAAATAATAACATTATAGTTTATACCTGTTCAAATTTTGAATAGCAGAATTTACATATTAAAAACATGAAAACATCAGTGGATATTGTGTCAATTGCTAAAATATACTGTTAACTGTGGGACTGTTTGAAACAAAGTGTAGGCGAAAGTTGTGTGAGTGTAGATAAAAGAACATCATGTTTGTTTTGTTGTTATGATATTTATTCTGATATTTTACTAAGATGCAAACTACTGATTTAATTATTAATTATGTTATAGTATATATTAACAAAGCCATCATTATCAGTCTTTGAATTTACAGCATTATGATCTCTTTGAATTTGTATCATTTCTAATGTGTTTCTTTTTATTTCATGTTTTCGGTACCTAAAATGCCGATACCGGGTCACCTACCTAACCTGGTGACCCGACAAGATTAGTGACCCGGTTACCTGTAACTCGGTTCGGTACTGGATAGCAGGGCAAAAGAAATTCTTCTGGCACGAGATAGGTTTTGGGCCTCTTGGAGCGGCTTTTTAAAAAAGCTTCTTCAAAAAACTCTTCTATCAATTTATTTGAAACAGAAATTACAATATTAATTTTAATTTACAAGTACGTTATATGTAGTAACGCGTGGAAATCGAAACAATTCAAAGTTGACTTTCACTATTTTAAATAAACTAAAATTACGGTGAGTAGCTAAACTACCAACAATGTTAAAGTTGTGAAACTTTAGACTGACTGACCATCTTGGGCTCTTGAGGGTATTTAAGCTATCCCTACCCCTTACTTTGCTTGTGGGAACTGTAGATATCATTCTTTATTTGATACAAATTAGTACTTTTTAGTAATTTTAGTTCAAACAATAAGTTTCTTATAATCTATTGTGACCTGCACCTGCAGTGTCATGTTAAGTCTGCAATACAAAGTATTCACGTCCATTTTCATGTCTGGTTTATGAACTTCCATTAATCTTTTGTAATGTGTCCTTCAATTATACATTGTAGCAATGTAACTTAAGAATTAATAATTCAATTTGATTACATATAACCTAATTTGGGGGATATGTAACTCCTTCCGACGTAGATAAAAATTAAGGGTTTTACTTCATTTATCATTTCTTTATTTACCTTTGTTTCTTGTTTCTTATGACTAAACTTTGTTTCTTTGCTTCTAAATTTAGGAAACATTTTGTACAATAAATACATAGTTAATAAAATGATTACAATAATTAATAAAATTGTCCAAACACTTATGTCGTCGTAATATACTTTTGGGACTTTTAATTCATTTAAGTGTTCTTTGTAACTCTCCATTACCCTTACGGCTTGGTTGAGGTCGTCTAAGTCTAGATGCTCTGGTTGCGTTGGTTTCTTGCTGATTTCGTAGTCGTCGGGTTGTGTAATCTTGAACTGTAGTTCTAGTAAATTTGCGAATTTCTTCGTTACTATTGGGTCTTGGTATACTCGAATAATTTCGTTTTTTAATCTTAAATAGCAATCATGGTGATTACTTTAGTAAATTGTTTTCGTCTTGGATGCAATGGGCGGTTGCTATTACTTCTTGTGGAAATACAGCAATCCAATTGTTGTCTGTAGTCCTTTGGATTTTCATGTTCGTAATTTGTACTGGTTTTGGATCACAATTCTCATAGTGATTAGAGAATTTTAACAATTTCGCTTCACATGGGTTATCTGTTTGAATAGCTGTTGTCGTTAATGATTGACATAAATATTGACTTGGTGCTACTTCTTTGCATTTTTCGTTCGTGAAGCCATACCTAGGTTCATTTAAGGAATGGAACTTGGTTTAGGGATAATAACTTGATACTTGCTAGTAACTTTCATGGGGAAAGCAAACAAATGATAATAACTATAAGTGTTACTCTCTACAAGGGGATTTCTATTAGAAACGTAATTTCATGATTCTTTACATAACCTTTTACTATGGCTATTTTTTCAAATATAAGTATATTAGGTTCTGTTACTTCAAAGAGTAGTTTACTATTAGTTATAAATGATCTGATTGGTAGTAATTCATTTAATAAATCCATTGGTTCTATTATACTAGAGTGTAATGTGTTTAGTTTAGCAAATGTTACAGAGTTTTCTAATGTAGTTAAAATTTGTTGGATTACAGTAAGAGTTGATATCATTTGGTTAAATATCGTGTTAAATCTGATTAAATCTTACATTTCTAGCATTGTGGTTTGCATGTTACTTACTGTCTTGATTCTTTACTAACTTTCTTAACCTATCATTAAATTTTATTATGGTTGATTGAGTTAAAAATATTTGATTTCTAACAATGGTTTTTACGTCATTTTGGTTTTCAATTAAGTGTTGGATTGGGTTATCATATCGTTCTGTGGTAGTTTTTATAATATTACCTAATCCGTTAACAATTTCTCTTTTCGTCTTATCATTTGATCTGTTGGTATTAATTTATTAAATTTATTTTCTGTGTTTTTCAAGATGTTTTCCATTATACTGTTGTAATTAAGCATTTCTTTCGCGCATTCTTTCTGATTTTGGCAGTGTCCTTTGATTGTTTCAGTCTGTAGTAATTTTCTCTAATTATATAAAATTCTTGTTTTAATTCTGATAAATAAAATTTCTGTTGTGAATGTCTAGTAATCTATTGTGTTTTGCATACTTCTCAATTTTACTGGTAGTATACCGGGGTTGTTTTTAATGTCTTCGACTACTATGTCGTTGTCGTCCGTTCTTCCTGGGTGGAGGTTGACGGCAAGAGTGATGGCTATCCATCTGAAATTACAGGGTGTCTTAAATTCTTTAAGTGGGTATATTTTAGTATTTTTCCGTTATCTACTGCGGTTACATTTTATCTGATATATATTTTTGATTTTAAACGGACCTTATTTTCTGGGGGCCGTTTTGTGTCTTACCTTTAAAATTTTTCTTATACACGGTTTTTCCTATTGAAAATTTATTTATATCGGCATCCTTAGTGCGGGTTGTTGTAATACGTTCTCTATCGTTATCTAATTTATTTTTTACATTATTATAAGCTATTTTTAATTTTTCCTTATTGTCTTTAGCATACTGTTGGTATATTTCTTTATTGTAATGTATATCGTAAGGGTTGCGGGAATCTGAGTGTCCTAATGTTAGTTCGAAGGGTGTAAAATTAGTTGATGAGTGGATGGTGTTGTTGTAAGCAATTAGTGCGTATGATATTAAATTAGTAAGATGTTATTTTTTATAAGTTAATCTTAACAGTCTGATTTGTTCTAATAAGGGCGATTTTCGGTTATAAAATGAATTTTTACTTTATGGAGTTCTAGGGTATTTTGTATTGTTTCATTTCTAAATTCGCTGCCATTGTCTAAAGTTATTGTTTCTGGGGTACCGGAAAATGTAAAATATTGTAAGAATCCTTGGGTTACAACGATACTATTCTTTGAAGTGATGGGTATTGCCTGACCTACTTTGGTGAATGCGTCTACGATTGTTAAAAAGATTAGAGCTTCTACTACCAGAGCGTCTGCATATAATTTTCGAAAAGATTTGTCGGGTGTTTTAGTTAACATTAAGGGTACTTTTGGGGGTGACCTCTCGTATTTCGCTTTGCCGCATAATTCGCATTGGTTGATAAAATCCGTGGTTAATTCTTTCATGTCTTTAAAGTAATATCTCCTTGTGAGTTGTTTTAGTGTTTTGTTGATTCCACGATGGTTGGTTTTCCTTTGTGTTGATTTCTAATTATGCCATTTATTTCGTTTGGGTCATCTATTATTAATTTTCGTGTACATCTGATAATTTCGAATTTTGTGTTATTAAAAAATCTAATATATAATTCTGAAAATCTTTTGTGAAATGTTCTGTGATGAAATAAAACTAAAAACGTTTTTTCTCTGGGGTATATTACTTTAAAATTTTAAATATCTGCTCCTAATTTTCTTAGAAGATCCATGCCTATTAATCCGTCGTATTTGTCGTTAATTTCAAAGATGCAAAATTTATGTTTCATTTTTACGCTAAAAGTTTTTGGTAAAAGTATGTCCGCTATAAATTGGTGTAATGTCGTTTTGTGGACTGTCTTGATTTTGAAGGGTTCTTTTCTACAAAATCTAAATGTTTCTGTACGGTCTTCGGGCTAATTGAAGTTTTAAAGATCCTGTGTCAATTTTTAATTTGAGTTCTGCGTGAGGTATTTCTATGTAGGCTAAAATTTGTTGATTGGTGTTATTTAAATTAATTATGTTTGGTCGTATTTGAATCGGTCTATCTGAAAATTTGAGCACGCATTTTCTTCGTCGTCCTCTTCGTAATTTTCATAAGGGTTGTGGCATTCGTAGTTTGTTTCATAGTCTCTGCTCGAAGTGGCGTCATTATTCGCGTCCGGGTTGTCAAAATCTTGTATTTCTTGGTGAAATACGCTTTTGGTTGTAGTTTGGCCTGATTTGCAATATTTTAGTATTTTGTCTAGTGTTACCAGATGAAGTGTTTAAAAGAGTTGGTTTGTAGTAACTGTTGGCGTTGTTGTTGTTATTTGTCATGGATGCGTTTCTGTTGGTGTTTGCGCCGAATGTTTGCCTTGGTTGATTTACGTTTTAATTAAACCTCGGTGTGAATGTGGGTTTTGTAAAATTTAAATTTGGTTTTAGAAATTGTCTAAATTGGTTGTGGTAAGTTGTGTTATTAAAGTTTGGGTTGTTAATTTGTGGTTGATTCATTTGTGCGTTAAATGCTGCAAATTTCGGTTGTATGGGTACTTGTCTCGCGGCCTGTATTGTTTCCATAGGTGCGTAATATTTACTTGCGTTAGGGTTATACAGTCTATTTTGGTAGTACACACGTTTTCTCCCTCTACAATCATGTTCATTGCTTCCTCTAAATTTTGGGGATGTTGGAATCTTGTTTTCTATAATAACCGTTCAGGTAATGCATTGACGTATGGGTTTAAAGCCATTTCGTCGTACATCTTCGTCTTCAGTAATCGTATGTTCTGATCGGGTTCTTTAATTTTTAGTTTTGTTAGAATTAAACTTCGTATATCTTGACATGTAATACCAAATTGTTAGGGTGATTAGTTGTTTTCCATCCTTAAGTTTATTAAATTGTGAACCAGACATTTGATGCTCCTATGGTCGCCGAAATGTGCAATTAATATACGTTTGAAATCGTCCCATTCCATGAGATCGTCTCGGCTGGTATTTAGTGTTAATGCTCTTCCGGTCAGTTTGCTAATTATTAGGCGTAAAAGTGAAACATTGCGTTCGCTGTGACCGGGTTTATAAAAGATTTTAAAAATAGCGGTGATGAACATACCTAATAATGCTTGATTTCCGTCATATACGGGAACTGACGTGAGATAAATTTTCATATTGTCACCGTTTATTGTTGCTATAATAAATTAATGGTTGCTTTTAAGTCTAGTTTGTATAGAGTTATTTAAAGAATCTCTTATCTTTTACGTATATTTTATATGTAATTATAAAGTGCTATAATTATATTGAAGTATTCTACTTAGTAATTGTTTCATCATTTACTGTCGCGCTAAAGTTATATTTGTAACTTTGCAGAGATTACAAATTGATGCGAATTGAGTTTCTGGATACTTTTATTACAGTAATAGTTTCTCGCAAGAACTGCGTTTTAATTATACGCTTTCGTTTCAGACTTGTGCTGAGTAATTATTTTCACCAAGTGTTGCAATAATAAAGTAAAAACGTCTTTATAATTATACGCCTTCGTTAATTTGTTGTATTGAAAGTGTTTAATTATAGAGCACTGTTGATGCGTCTGTGTCAATCAAAGCAAGTTAATCTGCAAAAGAGGATTTTTTTAACGATTCAATATCAACCAACATTAGTGATGACGAATGCAAACATGCCCGGATAGTATGGAACACGTTCAATATTTGTACGCTAGGTCAATATAGCGACCTTTATTTAAAAACTGATGTGCTTCTTTTGACAGACGTTTTTGAATATTTTAAAACCCTATATAAAGACATACGATTTGAATCCTTGCCAGAACGGACCGCGCCCAATTTTAGATGTAAAGCTATTATCAAGATTACCGATGTCATGATAAAGCTCTTGACCAATGTGCAGATGCATTATTTCAGTAGAAAAAATACGCGTGGATCTAGTGCAATGCAGTGTTCAACACGCATAGGCAAATAATAATTAAGTATATGAAAGACTATGATGCCATCAAACCGTCATCATAAAGCAAAATGGTGTAGATAATTTTAAAGAAATAGTTTTGGATGATGGCGACTCCCTCGTGCATACGATGATGGGCATACGTATTACGAAACACTAGCTGTACACGCAGCTGGTAAATAAAGTCAGTTTATCGGAGGACAATGATGAGAGGTTCATCATCTCCGATAGCACATCGACGTATGCATGGGAGCATACAAATATAGATGCATAATAGTACAAGTTTGTATGTAAATATTGTGCCAAATTGGTAGGGTGATTGGTTATTTTCCATCCTTAAGTTTATTAAATCTTGAACCAGACATTTGATGCTCCTTTGGTCGCCGAAATATGCAATTAATATACGTTTGAAATCGTCCCATTCCATGACTGGTAATTAGTGTTAATGCTCTTCCGGTCAGTTTGGTAATTATTAGGCGTAAAAGTATAACATTGCGTTCGCTGTGGTCGGGTTTATAAAAAGATTTTAAAAATAGCGGTGATAAACATACCTAATAATGCTTGATTTCCATCATATAGAGGAATTGATTTGAGATAAAGTTTCATATTGTCACCGTTTATTGTTGCTATAATAAATTAATGGTTGCTTTTAAGTCTAGTTTATATACAGTTATTTAAAGGATCACTTATCTTTGCATAGTAGTACAAGTTTGTATGTAAATATTGTATGCATCGTAGTATTAAGTTTTGTATCAATATAGCGTTGTATTGATATATTTTTCTGTTCACAAGTTTTTATACTAATATGATTTTTTACAATATATTATACGTATACTTATATTTTTATTGTCCTACTGTGAGTTGCTTTTTATCATACATATTGTTTTGATTGTATATATATATTACCAATATATTACTCAAATTTAGACCAGGGTAGGAAGCTTTGGGAAAAAGTACGCGTAATTAAAGGCCTACTGTAAAGATTTAAATCATTCAATTAGAATGTAGGGTTTGCATAAAAATTTATTCGTTTCATTAAAAATAAGGGATTTAAATTACTCACTAGACGTTTTCTATAAAAAGAAGCAGAATTAAAATGCGCAACTTGTATGTAATTTAATTGTTCCAAGTACTAAAACAAATAGAAATTACGTGCGAAATTTATATTAATTAATTCAATTTTAAGTAACGGGTATTATCCAAGGTGTACAGATAATAATTAATATTTAATTAGTATTCGTTAAAAATTAAAGGGTAGAAGTCAATGCCATTCATTATTATTTTAATTGGAGTTAATTGAACCATTAGTAATATATAATAAGCATAAAAGCCTGTGAAAATCAAAGGTTGGTTAAAATACCATGAAATAAAGCTCGAAGAATTATATTAAAACGTTCATTAGGAGCACACACCTGCAAACTTTTAAATGTCAAATTCTAATAAATTCGAGCTGATAAACATGCAGATTCTACGTATATTGGAAACGGGCGGATGTTTTAGCAGGAAAGGCTAGATGAGAGGTTATTTTACTTACGTAAGAATCCACGTGGATTTAAATAACGGATAGTAAAGACTATCGATTTGTACCACTCAGACCAAGGTAGAAAAGGACGGATAAAAAGCGTAAAGCAGAGACACGCATAATAGAAGGCGTGATTTGCGAAGCTTTACTAGGGCTACGATTGGTTGGAATAAGATGCAAACATGAGAGGTGTAAACATAACAATTTCTGTATAAAATTAGTTAGTTGTTCGCGGACGCGTTGCGAGGCGTGTGGAGAATTCTTAGATTTTCAACTTGGACGTGTGCAAATTTTAGTAGAATTGCTGTGCCGGATCGTCGAAAGGAAAAAGAGAATGCGAAATTCTAAAAATTGTCCGTTGCGAGATAAATTCGACGTGCAAGCGGGCCATTATATAAACGCGTGTTTATAGGAGTTTCGCTCTCTTAGATTTTTGATTTTATTCAATACTTTAAACAGTTTTGCTCTTTATTTTTTTGATTATTCGATACTTTAAGTAGAATACGTGGGGATTACGTGCTACAATAAAAGTTATTAGTACACTTAGAGAAGATAAATGAAGGTAACAAAGTCTAGTTATATTTGCGGGTATTACTGTACCAATTATCCAAATTAATAACGATAAATAAATAAATAGAAGTAGGCAGTTTTTGGTATAGCGTGAAAGAATTATGAACTTCTTTGCTACTTTTCGGGAGTGAGTAATCAAGTGTTATTCGTAAACGTGATTGGATCCACAAAACAAGATTTAGATATACATAGATGAGTTCCTGAGAAGTCCTGAAACAATTTAGACGAATGGTGGTGTAGAAAAATTTTAAAGGCGACCAGAAATCCTAGGACGTAAACATAACCCAGCTGGAATGGTGGGATGAGCAAGTCCGATGTACATTGAAGCCACGAGTGCAATAACCTTCAGGTAAATTATGCAATTTTGTTCGATCTTAGATGTTTTGGTGTGTGTTGAATATCTTTATAATTTGTTTTATAAAAATGGACAGTAGTAAATTTGTATAAACAACAAATTTTTAATTTTAAGGTAAAATTTTCTTGTATAAGAAGAAAGGAGTATTTATCAGGTTTATGTTTTTGATTATGATGAAAATGTGGGGTCTGTCTTTGAGCTCAATTAGACTAACCTGTTAAATTAACGTAAAGGGGTGGGGATGCTTCCTTTTATTCAGACTCAGGTCTGCACATATTGTTTATTTAATTAGTATGCATCCTACAAGGACTCTAATTCCGGATGCAAATTAAAATGATGACAAATTTAAACTTGAAATTTTATGATGCTGCAATTTATGCTGAAATTTAATTTTGAAATTTTAATGTATTGTGAATATTGGTGTAAATAGAGTTAACGTTAATGTTTGTGGTAGGAATGTGTTTTTTTTATGAATGAGAATGAAAGTTTTATCTAGGTGAGCGGCCGAGGCGGAGAGAGTAAAGAGGCGATTATCTGAAGAGAATCACATCAATTTTGACGGCCCAATCTGTGGGGCTCGAATGATCAGTCGAAAGTACCAGTTCCCGTGACCGAAGGACCATTTCACAGCAATATATATATATATATATATATATATATATATAAACATATAAGCTCGTGGACTAGTCTAGTATAATAGTTTTTTCGATAAAATGTTACAATACAATTGAGATATTTTAGTCCAAAAAATTAAAACGAAATAATATTTTGCATATATTTAATTACATATCGACGTTTTGGCAAGGGTTGTTATATACAGTCATCAAAAAATTTTCTTTTAAACAATTACTTACAAATTTTAATTTTCAACAATGATGTGAAGGCCAGAGCGCATATTATTTACCTAATATTCGTACAAAATGTGGAACACGCTCTCACTCTTATCAGACTAGTTTTATATTAATTCATTCGTAGTTGGTCGTTTACTCTATGAACAAGTAATTTTATTAATTAACTTTAAATAATCCTCTTTTAGCCGCTTCAATATTTTTATTTTTTATTTTATCCAGTTATGACTAACAACAACCCTGATATGTAAGGTTGTTTTTATAATTTTAATATATATATATATATATATATATATATATATATATATATGTGCATTAACAATTAAGTAAGTAATTTTTTAAAAGAAAATTTTTTATGACTGTGTTGATTGCTTTTCCTTTTGTAGAATCTTGATAAAGGCAACAACCCTTGCCGAAACGTCGATTTGTAATTAAATATATGCAAAATATTATTTCGTTTTAATTTTTTGGACTAAGATATCTCAATTGTATTGTAACATTTTATCGAAAAACTATTATATATATATATATATATATGCCGTGTAACCTATAAGAATCGAGCCTCACGAATTGGGCGTCAAAATTTGCCGTGTAACTCCACTCTAATTTAATTTTAGTACTCTCTCAAAAACATTCGAGCCCCAACATTGGGCCGTCATAAAATTGCCGTGGATCTTGGATAAAATCCTCACCAACAAAAATACATTCGAAAATTTTATTAAATTTTTAAATCCGAAAATAAAAAAATTTCTAAAAATTTAAATAAGTCAAAAAAATATTTCTTACCCGTTTTCCTATCTTCCTCGGTTAAATTGCTCATTTGGACCTCCTCTTGGGTATCTAGATTCACTCGCATATTCTCAATCGTACACACACACTCGCAATAAAACCACAAAATACAACCAACATACAATCTTTTATTTATTACTATTTACAAATGAAATTCAATATTATCCATATTTCATTGATCACGTTACACTTCAGTAAATCTTATTTTGTAATGTCCTGTATTTTATTTTAAAATCATCAAACACATAAAATGTACCCGGAGTAAATGGGCCTTGAACAATACCTTCTGTAAAATTCCTTCTTTATAATTTATTTTGTTTTTAATCTAAGTAAACTCTGGGGTAGGGTGAGCTCATGATAACCCAGCTAATTATGCATAATGTATGCCCTTCTACTTTGCATACTCTTAAAAAAAAAAAACAAAGCCACGTACTTTTCACAAAATTTCACGTTCTGATGGAACGTTAAAAAGCTTTATAAACACCTTCAAATTTCTAGTTAAATACCATAATAAAGTTATTTACACGTATTATGTTCAATACGCAAATAATCCACAATACCTTCAAATTTTACTCTCATACGTCACCCAATATTTACAGTTTATAAGAATCACAATTTCAAATGGTTACCTAGAAATTTCTAGGAGATCTCTGCTCTGTAGACGATGCCATGTACTTCTTCTATCTGTTCTGCAGGCCGTTTCTAGCTGTTACTAGACGAACTCCATCTAAGCCAATCCGCCAACGCCACCTCCACGGTGTAACCAAATTCCAAATTCCATTTAAACATACGTCTTTCTCAATTAGTTGCTTCAAACCACGTTACTTAATGTCCCGACACGAGTTGGTTAAAAATTATATTTGATACCTCAATTAAAAAATGTAATCTCGGCACACTAACCGCGTACTAATTCAGAGGCTACCACCATGCAATATAATTTAAATGATTTTATAATACTTACAATTGGTGTTAACCTTCATATGTCGTTTGGAGCGATCGAAATATTAAGGGCCTTCACCACGTTGTCCAAAAACATTTATACACTTAGGCTGCCACCTCCTGGCTGCCTTTTTATCTAAAATCCCCATCTACAACAACACATTCTTAAAATTTTGCTCAACCGATTCTTAAGTCCGCGAATTTCAGCACGTCGTTATGCTATTTTCTGAAAATTAATATACACTATGCTTGTACGTCTCGCGTTCAACTAACTATATCGACCAATCGTATATTTACTGACGTCCTACGAGTCCCTCCTATACTATCGTCATCTCTTGCTTATGCGTTTTCTACGTCTCTTTCTAACCTGGTTTGAGTGGTAGAAAATCAATATTCTAGACCATATGCTATTTAAACCCACGTAGACTTCTTACGTGATTTAAATAACCGCCCATTAGCGTTTCATGCTAAAACATCCGACCGTTTGTACAATCCTTAGAATCCTTGTTTGTTATCTACAAAATAAATAAAACTTGACATTTAGAATTCTGCAGGTGTTTAATTAACTGTCGTTTTACCACAACACTTCCACGAGTTGGAGTTCGGCGTATTTCTACCCCATCGATATATTTGTTTGTTAGCAACGCTTTTCACTTTGGTATTATTGGGCTTTTACACGCTTTTACGCATATTATACGTCAATAATCCTTCAATTAAATTTAATTAAATTAATAAATTAATGGCATTGGCTTCTACCATTTATTTCTTTGCAAACCTACTTAAATTTCATTCATTATTTGTAAAATTTTGTTAATACCTGATACTTCAAATGAACTACCTGGAATAAATTTCGCCCGTAAATTCTGTTTGTTCCTTTATACAAGGTGTTTTGAAATTGCTTCGTTTATATTTATTTTTAATCTTTTAAAACCACTATATAACCCCCCTATTTCAATTCTAAGACAAACCCTTTCTTGTCTTTCTGAATTTAAATACCTACATTCTAATTTAACCTTATCTGCTATTTCTATACACCAATCTACTCACCTAACACTACCTATACCTATTTATCCAACCTATCACTACTTATCTACCTATTTCTATCTATTACTACCCCTATCTCTACTTATTTCTATCTATCTACACCTATCTTTATTTCTAATTACCTATTCACACCTATCACCATCTTTTACCTAACTATTTCTATCTATTATTAACTCTTCACCCTCTTATTTCATGGTATTTTCTCCTTTTATTTCTCCCTTTAGTCCTTTATTGACTCTTTCCGTACATCTTTTGTACCTTTCTCTTTATCGTTATTTTTCATAACTGTTCACCTCCCTATTATTACTATCTATTCTTATCCTACCTATACATACCTAATTCTATATCTATATCTAGCTATCTCGCATATTTATCCTATACCTAATCTTCTATATACACCTATTTCTATCCCTATCTATTTAAATTTTACTCTATTATACACCTATCTTTACTTTTCTATATACACCTAGCTATATTTATCCTATTTCTACTTCTCTATATACACCTATCGCTATCCCTATCTTCTACATCTATACTACAATTCAACTATCTCTATCTTTTTGTCATCACACTTCATCTTCTTATTTAAATCTAACTCTTTTCTTGATCCTCCAAGTCTTTCTTCTAACTATCCTAATACTCTTTATCCCTATTTCTGCTCCTTCTATTTCTATACTTATCATCTCTGTTACTTCACATAAAATAAACTTATCCCTATTATCCTGACTCTTAAATATTTCTTCTTCATTTCCTATACTTGTTTGTTTCTCATTTACTATACTTTCTTTTTCTGTGGACAAACCAAACAATACTACCTCAACATCTCTATCTTTCCTCTCTATACACAACTTTTCATCTTTTCTAGACCTTTTATGTACAATATTTATTTCACAAAAATCTTTTAAATTCAAATTCAAATTACCAAAATTATCTTTGCCCCTTAACTCACTTATGCCTATATTTACTACTTGTGTGTCACATAATGCTGTCTTTACTTCTAATCCTTTTAATTCTGCCTTGTTATCCACTATTAATTCTGCGCCTGACTCTACCTCTACTTGTTCAGCTTCCTCTTTCACTATTACTTGTACCTCATCTAACTTTTCCTCACTATATTCCCCTGAGTCGATCTCTCTCACTTCTTCATCATCTCCCTCTATACTATTAATACATAACCCCATGTCATCTTCTGTGACATCATAACTTGCCTTCCAGGGCAATATCCTATCCCCAATCCTAACTATTTCCCTCTCCATATCTATTATAACCCCTAACTTCATCATGCAATCGACCCCTAATATCCCTTTAAACTTTAACCCAGGTACAATGATAAATTCTTGTTCACAGCTTACTGAACCTAACTCTACTTTCAAAATAACTACGCTATTCACAACAGCAAATCGTTTTTTATTCGGCGCAACCAGATGACTTCTTTTTATTGGCATTATCCTTTCACACACTTTATCTTTAATTTCATTGACGAATTCCTCCGATACCAAACTCGCCTCAGCTCCTGAATCTAATAAAGCTCCTAAATTTTTCTCAAAAATTTTAATTTCTGTTATGGGCAAACAAAATTTTTCTACTATTTCTGGCTCAATTTCTTCTTCAATTTTCAAAAATTCCCTAGGATGTTCATACTTGTACACAGTGATGTCTAGTGGTTTGTCCGTCGATGCCATGTATTTCTTCTATCTGTTCTGCAGGCCGTTTCTAGCTGTTACTAGACGAACTCCATCTAAGCCGATCCGCCAACGCCACCTCCACGGTGTAACCAAATTCCAAATTCCATTTAAACATACGTCTTTCTCAATTAGTTGCTTCAAACCACGTTACTTAATGTCCCGACACAAGGTGATACCTCAATTAAAAAATGTAATCTCGGCACACTAACCGCGTACTAATTAAGAGGCTACCACATTGCAATGTAATTTGAATGATTTTATAATACTTACAACTTGTGTTAACTTTCATACGTCGTTTGGAGCGATCGAAATATTAAGGGCCTTCACCACGTTGTCCAAAAACGTTTACACACTTAGGCTGCCACCTCCTGGCCGCCTTTTCATCCAAAATCCCCATCTACAACAACACATTCTTAAAATTTTGATCAACCGATTTTTAAGTCCGCGAATTTCAGCACGTCGTTATGCTATTTTCTGAAAATTAATATACACTATGCTTGTACATGTCTCGGATTCAACTAACTATATCGACCAATCGTATATTTACTGACGTCCTACAAGTCCCTCCTATACTATCGTCATCTCTTGCTTATGCGTTTTCTACGTCTCTTTCTAACCTGGTTTGAGTGGTAAAAATCAATATTCCAGACCATATGCTATTTAAACCCACGTGGACTTCTTACGTGATTTAAATAACCGCTCATTAGCGTTTCATGCTAAAACATCCGACCGTTTGTACAATTCTTAGAATCCTTGTTTGTTATCTACAAAATAAATGGAACTTGACATTTAAAATTCTGCAGGTGTTTAATTAACTGACGCTTTACCACAACACTTCCACGAGTTGGAGTTCGGCGTATTTCTACCCCACCGATATATTTGTTTGTTAGCAACGCTTTTCACCTTGGTATTATTGGGTTTTTTCACGCTTTGACGCATATTATACGTCAATAATCGTTCAATTAAATTTAATTAAAATAATAAATTAATGGCATTGGCTTCTACCATTTATTTCTTTGCAAACCAACTTAAATTTCATTCATTATTTGTAAAATTTCGTTAATACCTGATATTTCAATTGAACTACCTGGAATAAATTTCGCCCGTAAATTCTGTTTGTTCCTTTATACAGGGTGTTTTGAAATTGCTCGTTTATATTTATTTTTAATCTTTTAAAACCACTATAATATATATATATATATATATATATATATATATATATAATTTAAAGCTATATTGTTATTTTATTGATAAAGTTTTTTATTAGTACATGTATCAAACTGTTTTCCTTGTTATTGAGCCTGAGTACACGTGTGTCGTACGAAGGTTTTGATGCTTGTAGTTTACACCTAATTCTCCAAGATAAGTTTTTATTTGAAAAACTGGTCTGAAGATTGTGTGCAGAGTGCGTCGAAAGAATTTGGTTTTAAAGGGGCGCATGTTCAAAGTAACATATGTGATGTAGCAAACATGGTAGCCGTTACGCAAGCAAAAAAATGGTGGATGTATAAAAATTGAGGTTAGGGGTTAAAGTTACTGGTAGACTTGTCTAAGTTGGTAACCATGTAACATACGTATACAAACTAAGTGAAAATAATTGTATCAAAATGGTGGATGTGTGTAAATGCTAGTTTTGACATATTTATCATAAGGCGCCGTAGTATGAAGATGTAACCGCTAAAATGCATATTTTTATCAGTTTGATACATTTTGTTTTATTATAATGCGACGTATGCATAGAAATTAATCTGGTTAGGGATATGTTGGTTACTAGTTGGCAGTTCTGTTAGAAATTAACAGTTGGTGACTACTCTGAATATGTATACCTCTATTAAACTTGTTATATAATTTTCTGTTGCTTTTGTACTCATTATATCTCCATAAAGAGGAGGTGGCTTTCTCCTTAAGAAAATTAACATTTGAGTTGTGACGTCGCAACTGTGAAAAATTATATAAAAATACTCTACTGCGCTACCCCATTAAAAAATTGCGGTGATAAAAATCGTATTAGTAACGTTATTGTTCCGTTTATAGTGTACATAATTTACCGCTAAATTTATTTTCCCTTGAAGTTTGTTGATTATATACGTCCGCCCGGTATATTAAAATGTTATTGTGTACCGTGTATTACTTCAAGCACCGTGCCTGTACAAAGTGTGAGGATATCGATTAAATATGATCTTCGCATGTACGAAAATATTCTTATCACCTTGGAGAACACACGGAGCTTTGTAGAACCGCTTTTCGTTGTAGAAGGCCGCAAAACTACCCGTGTTAGGCTTCACCACATAGAAGAGTCGACTTTCGTTACCTGTACTTGACGGACGCATTCTAAAGTTTGTTTTTATCTTTATCCGTTTGAACGGCCGCATGAACATAAATGTGCTTCACTACGCTCGCATACAAGGTAAGTATTTGAAGTAATTCGTTGTTTGTTTATTATAATTTATTTTCGTATATATGTCCACTTTTCTCTACAATCAGTAGCTGTCGAAATTACCCCAAAACTTACATTTATATTGTTATTTTTTAACCTTAAGAACCTATCGTGTGCATAGAATGGCGGTTCTACTAATAGTCTATCCACATACGTAGTTTGCATTTAAAGTTTGCTCAAATTGGTTCAAATTTTATAATATATCCATTCCCCTGATAGTAGACAAGTTTGTATAACTAGTGGGTAGAGTGGCAAAAATTAATCTGTACAGTGGCGGCACATGATCTAACGGCGCCTTCACTCCTGGTAGTATATAGTTTCCTAGGTGATGGATAGTAACACAAGTTAGTAATATAAATTCATTTTTGCACTAAATTTCTACGGGTATGTCATTCATGCATTAACAAAAATTAATTTTTCGTTCTTATTACTTTGTTTAAAAATTTCTGTTATCGCGCATTTATTTCAACTGATGTCGTAACAGAATACCGGAGACAAGAAAATACATATTGTTTATACATAACTGTCGCGTATTGTATAATACCTCGTAAGAAAATTCAATTACAGACGAAAATTTATAACTCAACAGCCATAAATATGTAACAGCAGATACGAAGCTGTTCGGTTAGAGCAATACAAACAACACTCTGCATGCGCATTTAAGATAGGTAATCCTGCCGAACGTAATTCAATAAATCTATAATGTTACAACCCTTTACAAGAAAGACTATTTGATATTAGAATGTCTTACAGGTTCAAGTTTCCAGACGAAGAGCCACTCTATAACCTCGTCTGCTTAATGATATTCGAAACCAATTTAATTACGTCTTGCTGGAACGTTTACAATCATTGAGTATAGCTTTGTGAAGTAGGGGTAACAGGATTTACTTGTGCCAGTTATGAGTTGTAATATTAAGTATTTTTTCTTGTTCAAATGAAGTGTTCAGTATCAACCTGTGCTGTTTTTCCTACAAAACAGAGAAATTTTATCAAATCTACGTTTGTGAATAGAACTTTGCAAGTAGACGCCTTAAAGTGTCAACATTCTCATTTTAATTCACATTATACTCGTAAAACAAACAGTTTTAAAAACTCCGACGGTGCAAAACTTTGTGGGAAAACTAATTTGAAATATCCCTTCTATGACCTTTTAGAATACTTATAGAAATACAGAGAGTAAAAATTCTTTAAGTTTAATCTTTAAGCATAAAAATTATTTCCGTCGTTTAGCTACGTTCTCTAATGACTCTATAATCCAAATTGAAATTGAATATAAATATGTTTTCCAGCGGGACATATTCTCCAATTTCGGAAGGAACTCAAATTTGAAGGTCATTTCAGTCTTGCTACAATAAAAATTTAAAACAGTGGACTAGCATAAGTCAGATCATTTAAGAATTATCATTGTTTTAAAAAATAAGCGTTTCATTTCAACTATACCTCCGATTACCGGAAGCACTTCAACATTTGACGCTGGTATCAGATTTTACTACTATCCGCTTAACAATATTGGCTGGCGAGAGAGAGTAGAATTTTATTCGAATTTTCGTTATACTTAAAGAAACGTTTTCTTTTACTTACCATTTTTGAATATCGATAGGAGGCTGAAATGTGACAGCTATGTAAAACTAAACTTTTTCCACGAACGCAATATTTTGTTCATTAGTGTCAAAGCTTTTTGGCCTGATTGTGAAAATCGTGCTTCAGGCAGTCACACATGTACACCTAGACGAGCACATTCTCACGCACGCGCAATCACGCACGTACGTATGGGTTCGTGCGCGTGCGCTCACACAAACGTATTGTAACGATATTTTTCGTATTCTAATATTTATTAGGTTTTTCCCTGTTTAATCTTACTTTTGCAGTAGATCTGACCACTGTGTGAAAGCGCTGGCATCATTGTTCTTAGATAAGCTGTGTTCTTTTCGAAAACGTTATTCCTAAGTCAAATACCTATTCATTGTATTTGAATATACTGGTTTTGTTATCGTAATATTAAAAATAGGGAGTTATCGCAAGTACAACGCTAAAGATCCGTTAAAGCTAAATGTCACATGATGGCTTAGATTAATGTATTTTATGCAGAAACACAAACTAGAGTTATCGCATCCTACTATATTACCGTACGAAAAACCTAACCTTGAATGTGCGACAATTAATATTTAATTCCCGATTGATCTATTAATGACATTTCACAATTAAAAACTAAATAATGAATTACAATGATACATTCAACTTTTCAAAAGTGACGTCAAACTAACGTCAAATAAAACAAATAGCGTCCGATATGTTGTACACCCTATTTTACGAAAATAGCGGACCGCGGGACCGCGGTTATTTATTTACCGTACGGAATGTCTGCGCGCATGCGCTATTTGCTAAATTAGCAAAAATAGCATACGATAAATTTAGCGGTGGTCGTGCATAACTCCCTAATATCTATCGACCGTTAGGTCGTAACTGAATATGCAACTGGTTACAATGGAATATCTCTATGAACCCTCAAGGACGAAAGTTGACACGCTCACTAGTATTGCGTATTATTACGGATATTGGTAGCAATTGTAAACCAATTTTTGAAATTCTACCTTTTTGTGATTGATAGTTTGGAAATGAACGAACAAAAATGAATAGGTTAGCACTAGACATAGGAGGGATCAGCGAAGTTCGGTTGCCAGAGGCGGGAGAGTGGAGACTTCAGGGTAATTCATTCAGGAGCAGAAGAAGGAGATTTGGGTGTGGGGATAATTATGCGGAAAAGATAGGATACTGTGTAGAAAATAACTTACAAAAGAACGAAAGAGTACTCATGGTTAGATTAGAATCTAAACCAATAAACACAGTAATAAACACCTCTTGCTACAGTAACAAAGCGGTAGAAGCGATCTAGAAAGATATCGAAGACATATTAAGATACGTAAAATTAATAATTACGGGGAATTTTAACGCAGTGGTAGGTGAAGGTAGAGAAGGAGCGGAAGTAGGTTTATTTGGTTTAAGCAAGAGAAACGACAGGAGAAATAGGCTGGTAGGATTTTGGGACAAGAACAATTTAGTCATCACAAACACATTATTTCAACATAATGCTAGAAGACGATATACGTGGAAGATGCCAGGAGATATAGGAGGATATTAAATAGATTACATTCTTCTTAGACAACGATTTAGGAATCAAGTAAAGGCCGTAGAAGCTACCCAGAAGCAGATATAGACACTGACCACAACATCGTAATTATGAAGGCGCACTTAAATTTAAAAATCTGAAAAAGAGGAATAGATAAAGGCACTTTGACTTTGAGAAACTAAAAGATAATGATATCCATGAAAGGGTTGAAAAAAAGTCAAATGAATTGCTGAAAGATATCGTGAAATTTTCTGATACTAAGGAAATAGAAACAGAATGAAATAACATTAAATCCAGCCTAGAGATGGCGGCCAAAGATATTATGGGGTATACACAAAAAGAAAATAAGAAACCGTGGATAACAAGAGATATCCTGAATTTAATAAAAGAAAGACGAAAATACAAAGATAGATCAGACAAAACAGGAAAACAAAAGATACAAAGCCATAAAATAAGAAATTATTCGCAAATGCAGGAAAGCTAAAGAACAATGAATTGATGAAAAGTGCAAAGAAGTACAAACTAAGATGGAAATAGGAAAGACGAATCATACAAGGTAATTAAAATGAATTTTAGGGATATTAAACCGTATAGCAAAAATATAAGGGACACAGAAGGAAACGTCATTATAGAAAATGTAGAAAAAGTAGCTAGATGGCAGGAATATATATGGAATTTATATTCTAAAGAAAAACTAACAGCATTAGAACAGGAATCAGACGTTGAAAATGATGACCTGAGATATCCTATACCAAGAGATGAGTTTGAATTAGCATTAAAGGGTCTGAAAAATGGTAAGGCGAAAGGTACAGATAAGGTGCAAGCAGAAACTCTAAAAGCCGCTGGACAAGCAGTAACAGAAAGTCTCTTTCGACTTGTCAGCTATATCTATGAGATGAGATTCCCAAAGATTTTAAACGTAACATCATAGTAACTATACTAAAACAAAAGGCGCGGATAGATGTAAAAATTTTCGAATAAGTTTGACAGCACACGTTTCAAAAATATTAACTAGAATTGTACAAAGACGAATGGAAAAACGAGCTGAAGAAATACTGGTAGAAGATCACTTTGGGTTTAGACGCAATAGGGGAACACGGGAGGCTATTTTAGCTCTGAGGATGATAATGGAGAAAACAATAGATAAAGGGGAAAGCGTATATATAGGGTTTGTAGATCTGGAAAAAGCATTCGGTAATGTAAAATGGAAAAAAATGTTCGAAATACTCAAAAAGATTGGAATGAGTTTTAAGGACAGACGAATAGTAGATAGCTTATACAAAGAGCAATCGGCGGTAATAGAATTAGAGCAAGAAAGTAGAGTAGTAAATATTAGGAAAGGGGTGAGACAGAGATGTGTCTTATCCCCATTAATTTTTAATTTTTAGATAGAAGAGGCAATGAATACTGTCAAATGCAGGAAAACTTTTGGAATTAATATGCAGGGACAAAAGATTGATATGCTTAGGTTTGCAGATGATATAGCGGTATTAGTATCAAGTAAAGAAGAGTTAGAAGCTGTTCTTAATGAAATGGAAACAGTACTAACGGCAATTTATGGTATGAAAATTAACAAAGATAATACTAAAGTTCTAGTATATAAAATGTGGGAAAATAAATCGAAAACAAGAATACAAATAGGTAACGAGGACTTACAAGAGGTTAAGATTTCTGCTACCCAGGAAGTCAAATAACGCTAGATGGGGAGAGTACAAAAAATATAAAGCAAAGATTAACACAAGGCCGTGCTACATTTAGCAAGAAAAAAACTACTGTGCTCAAAGACCACAAACATAGAAACAAGGAAAAGATTGTTTAAAACATATGTGTGGAGCACAGCACTGTATGGCTGTGAAGCCTAGACAGTAGGAGAAGCAGATAAGAAAATGGCTGAAGCCTTTGAAATGTGATGCTACAGACTTATGATGAAGATATCATTGACAGACAAAATTAAGAACAAAGAGGTACTAGAAATGGTAGGGGAAGAAAGAAGCATGTGGAAAACAGTAAAAAATAGGAGAGATAGGATGATAGGCCACATACTACGACATGAGGGAATAGTGCGGAATATATTAGAAGCTGAGATAAGAAACAAAAAGTAGAGGTAGACCTAGATTAGACTACTGCACACAGATAGTGAAAGATGTAGGCTGTGAGAATTTCAGGGAAATATGTAGGTTAGCTCAGAATAGAAATCAATGGAGGTACGTTTCCAACCAGTCGCAGGATGGAAAAACTAATGACAAAAATAATAACTGTACTTAAACATGGTGATTACTATAAACAACTAAAGACATTGGTTTTGCAATACTCTCAACTAAAGTTAATTGTGCGAAAAGATTTACTGGAAAACTATTAATACATCAAATGTCTAAGTATTGGAAGATTCTTGGCAGCCACACGCTGTTTAACCCCCTTCACATAACACTGAATCTCGGTGAAATAGGGCTTATAATTTGAAAACAATAGAAGGAAATTGAGTTAGAAAAACTATTAATTTGACAAAGGTTCAAGTGCGAGGGGAACTTGGCGACCAAAGGCTGCTTATCCCCTTTCACATACCACTGAATATCAGGAAAATAGGGTATACACTGTAAAACAATAGAAGGTGATCGAACTGCATCAAACAAGAAAAAACAGCAGCTATGTTCAAAGACAATGTGTAACGATTTTTTCTCTCTCTAATTGGCTCCGCTAGCCTCACGCATGGGCGCTAGTGAAACGCTTTTCTATACTTCTGGCCGACAATACTTTATAATCACCATGCTCCAAGTTAGGTGTCTGCAAAACAAAGTCTTCCGACGTAACTAGGGGTCTATTCCTTGGGTAGAGCTATGAGCAATGGGGGGGTAAGTCGAAATCTGTGGGGGGGTCACACTCAAACTAAAACAAACAGGCGCCACCAAGTCCAGATTGATTCATGTAAATGGCATGGCTAATTTCTAAGGGCGGACGTGGAGACCCAAAGAAAAAAAGATCGCCTTCGCTGACAAAAACCTGTCTTAACAGAATAAGACGCTGTTCCTGTAAGGAAAAATAATAATTAAGTCACATAAAAAATGGGAACACTATTTGTGTCCCTCAAATATATCTAAAATGCAAAAGAATGTTTCCTACATAAGGGTACCATAAAATTGAACTCTTATTGCTTTTTGTTTATCAGGTCTGATCAAACTAGATCAGAATAAAAGACTTTAAGCGTGGATTATAAATTTACTAGAAAGAATTTTTCTGTTTCTGTAAATAAAATTTAATGCAATAAAATAAAATGAATACTTGAATTACTTGAAGAATTATTGTAAAGTTTATCAACTTGATTCTTACTCAAATATATTACAACCCAGTGTGACTGGTTATACTAAGGTTTTCTAACCCAATCAGATCTGTGTAGGTCATTTACAAATTAATATACAAAACTTTCTTTTTAAGTTAACAGAATTAAAATCGATTTGAAGTCAAAATATTCACAAAGATATTCTCTAATTTTATCAAAGGTGGTAGTAATGTAATACTAAACATCTGCTTGCACTTGTGCAATTGTTGACGGCATATTTCAAACAAACAAGTGACGTAGCCGCAGCTGTTAATTTATGCTGAAGCCACGTGTAGTCACATATCTACGAAACTAAGTGAAATTTAAATTTGATACTGGAGAAAACCAGCTTAGCTACAGATAAACTGAATAACACATTTGTGCTTCTATAAAACAAAACGAAATAACGTGCTTTTAGAAGGAAGCACTGAGGAAATCTTAAAGCTATTACGAACCAAACCCCGGGCTGCTGTCCTTGGCTAGATTGGGAACTGCATCGCCGTGCGGAGTCTGCAGCTAATTATTCCTGCTTTCCATGCTTTAAATACAGGTGTTGAAGCGAAGTGGGTTTCTTACATTGATTCAAAGTTGCATAAATTTTGTAGCGTAATCTTCCATGGTCTAATCTTAGTTATAAATATAATTTTCGTTGCGTAGTTTGTAAGTCGTAGTTTGTAAGTCGTAGTTGCGCTAAACAAATTTTTAAATTAGATACTATGATAACGAATATACAATACCAACCGTTACTCAGGAAGTGTGTTACACAATTAATGCGACCCGGAGGTCACTCGCCATTCTCTTCGAATGCATGCTGTCGCTGCTTTTACCTATCGACGAGTGCCCCTGCCGCGTTCTTGCATGGTGGGAGGGTCCCGAGGGGGGTTGTTAATCCTCTCACGCGCGTGCCTGTTGCTGTGGAATACACCGACCTCCGAAACAAATAGACTAACGACTCTAGATACTGTATTAATGCAAAAATTTGATTGTTACACGTATTATTACTTTAGTTAATAAAGGTGTTTTAACATTCGTTATACCTTTAATGAAGAGATTTTTAATGCGAAAATAAAATTGTTACACTACCCCTTTCCTAAAAGAAAAAAAGTTTTTTTTTCCTTTAAGGAACAACTTCAAATATAACAAATACAAAAAAATTTTTTTTTATTATAATAATACTAGCCTTTTCTACCTTCCTAATTAACTATGCAATTTTTATGAATTTATTCAAATGGGGGAGACAAATATTTACAAATGCGAGTGTGTTGGTAACTACGTGTACCTGACGTCCATCGGGAGACAAAATCGGGGAGTCACAATCGGTATTAATCAAAACTGGGAGGGGGTCAAATTAGAAAGTCAAACACTCCACGGGACAAAAAAATTAAAATTCACGATAATTCTTTAACTTGAGGTTCTTACTTCTAACAAGGCTAATATTTACTACCTGTAACCAAACATTTTACAATTTATTTCAAATTCCACAAAAAAACTTCACTTCCTGGAGCTCAATTAGCTCTCTCTAAAAAAAAGGAATGCTTCCTCATCAAAACAGCATAACTATTCAAAGTATTATCACTATAAGGTGACAATCAAAAGGAAGACCCTACTAATAGGTCTAAATTTAAAACACTATTATCACAAAGTGATAATCAAAACAAAAGTGACCTAACCAAAAGGTTACTTATCAAACCCAAATACAAAATATTATCACTTTATTGCAAAGAGATAATCAAAATGAAGGTAACCTAACCATAAGGTTACTTAACAAATTCAAAATACAAAATATTATCACTTTATTACAAAGAGATAATCAAAACGAAGGTAACCTAACCATAAGGTTACTTAACAAATTCAAATACAAAATCGAACCAGTTAGGGCTGTAATATCCTACACCCTACTGATTATCCTATCACTAAGTTCCAACAAACAACAGATCTCATTAGTGATGGACCAAATGGTGAGACTCACCAAGCCAACCTTGACCTTATCAAACCAAAGAATTTCGAACGGTCAAAAAACAAGGAAAGAATAAACTAATATTCTCTCTACCTAGATATGTAGAAATCAGGACTAACAATTAAATAGCCTACTTACTTCTACATTGTAAAGATATCTGTTAAAGACATCTTCTAAACACATCTCCGAATAACGCGCGAGCAAAACGACCAGCGTGCACACCAAGGCACACCTCAAACTTACAAAATCTACAAAATCTACAAAATCTCTAACCACTTATTTCACTTCTCAAACAAAATACTCAAAATTAATGAACCGACACTAAATCAAAAATCGGAACAAAACAAAGCAAACCACTACTGCATTACTTAACATCAAAGAGATGACCGGACCGGAACTAATCGTCAGGATCATCATTTTCATTTGGATACGACGCTTCAACTGGTTTCAAGTCCTTTACGTGCCATTTCCTGCTCTTGTTCCATCTTCGTTCTCTAACTCATACACTAAATTGGAATGTTTTTTTCGAACTTTACTCATAATGAACTTTGGAGCTAACTTAGCGGAAAACTTATCACTAGCACTCGAGAGGACCTTATTAGCTCTCCAAACACTTTCTCCGACTTGGAACGAAATGTCTCTTCTTCTAAGATTGTAGCGTTTACTCGAACGTTGATAAGCTACATGCAAATTTTCACGGACATTCCCAAAAATATCAAATAAAAGTTGACGATCCAAAACATAAGAAGGTCTACTACTGGAGACGACATCAACATCCTCACCAGGTTTAAAATCATCATTATAAGCTTTTCCACTTAAGGGTACCTGACGACCAAAGACTAAAAATTTGGAGAATAGTTGGTGGACTCATGTTTTGCTGAGTTGATTGCGTATTGGATCTTTGATATCTCACTATCCCACGTATCATGTCCTTCTACGTATGAACGGATAGCTGTACCAACTGTCTTATTGATTCTTTCCACAAAATTGCATTGGGGGGCATAAACAGCATTATACCAAATCTTTTGAATTTCGTACCTTGCACACAAAGCTTTAAAAATACGTCCAATTAATTGTGGACCATTATCACAAATAACAAACTGTGGTACACCGTAGACAAGAAATACTTTTTCCTCCAAAACTTTCTCAATCAAATGTGCCGTGGCACTACGCAAAGGTTGCAAAATCGAATATTTCGAAAACCAATCACCAACAACTAAAAGCCATTTATGTCCGCGTTTGGAACGAGGAAACGGACCCATCAAATCTAAAGCAATGGTTTGGAACGGTAGTCCAACCTCTTTCTCCTTTCCCATCATCCCAAGGGGACCTTTATTGGGTGGTTTTTGAGCACCACAAACCAAACATTTCCTACAAAATTTACGTACGTCAAAGATCATCTTTGGCCAATAATATAATTCTTGGACACGAGACAAAGTTTTTAAAGAACCAAAATGTCCTGCTGAAGGGGGTCATGACATGATTTAATGACATCTATACGCTGAGATTTTGGCACTAAGTACTTCCACTCTACAACATTCGCCGAATGCGGTAATAGGGAAGGTATAAACTTATAAATAAACCCATCTTCCACTTTCCATTGTGGGTAGCTTTTGGGTGACAACAAAATTTTCTTTCTCAAAGATTCATACCACAAGTCTACACCATCAAGTTTAATCTCTACTAAATTAACTTCTGGATTTTCTAAGGGAACACCACGACTAAGACAATCTGGGACTATATTAAACTTTCCTTTCCTATGCACCAATTCAAATGAATAATGCCTTAAACGAACTGACCATCTGGCGAGTTTTCCAGTTGGATTCTGAAGATTACTCAACCAAAGTAACGAAAAATGATCGGTGACAACTGTGAAGCGAACTCCTTCTACCCACGGACGAAATTTCTCAATTGCAAAAATAACTGCTAAACACTCCTTCTCTGTGGTGGAATAATTGCGCTCTGTACGGCTCAGGGTTTTACTTGCGTACGAAATTACACGCTCTTTTCCTTTTACATTTTGAATCAAAACAGCTCCTAACCCAGTGTTGCTTGCGTCACACTCAACAATAAAGGGTGCTGAGTAGTCTGGCTACGAAAGAAGAGGTGCAGAAACTAATGCTTGCTTGATCAGCACAAATGAATTTTCTGCTTCCGCACTCCAGTTTACAGTTTGACCTCTTTTCTTACTCTTAATGAGGTCATTGATAGGCGAAACTAAAGACGAAAAATTCTTTATAAAACGACGGTACCAGCTGCACATTCCTATAAACCTTTTAATCTCCGTTGTGGTTTTCGGACGAGGAAAGTTAACCATTGCCGACACCTTATCGGGATCTGTACGAAGTGAGTTAGAGCCTACTATATAACCCAAAAATTTAAGTGTCTTTTTAAAAAATTCACATTTACTTATGTTTATAGTGAGGTTAGCTTCTTTTAAACGTTGCTTAACCTCTACCAATAACTTTAGGTGTTCTTCAAAAGATGACGAACATAATATTATGTCGTCCAAATAGCAAAATACATGGGGTTCAAAACGTGGACCAAAAATTGCATCTACTAAACGCTGTTGTGTCTGCGCAGCATTCTTCAACCCAAACGGCATGCATGTAAATCTAAATTGTCCTCGTGAAATAACACTGAAGGCAGTCTTATTCTTAGACGACTCACTAAGAGGGATTTGCCAAAACGATTTTCTCAAATCAAGTGACGAAATGTAGTTCGCACCTCTCAACATATTGAGAATTCTGTCTACGTTTGCAAGGGGGTACGAATCATGAACAGTTAAGTCGTTCAGGGTTCTACCATCAAAACAGAAGCGATATTCTCCATCTGCTTTCTTAACCAACAAAACTGGAGAGGACCACGGACTAGTACACGGTTCTATAACTTTAAGTTTAAGCATGTCGTCCAACTCCTCATTCAATATCTTACTCATATATGGTGACATGACATATGGTTTCTTATGGAAGGGTTTGGCATTGCCTGTGTCTATGTCCATTTCAATTAGGTGAGTTCGTCCTAATCTATCGTCGCTGCTAATCTCACTAAATGAATTTATTAACTCTTGTGCTTGCACGCATTGAGCATCTGAAAGGTCATGTAAACCAAATAAGGAATCTTCAGTGTTCAAAGGGATGGAAGACGAACCTATATACCCAAGGTCGTTCCCAATGTTACTTTGGATAAACCAATTATTACTTCTAAAGTCAGCAACTACACCAAATAATTTTGCAAAGTCACTACCGAAGATAAAGGTGTGAGGTAGGGACGGAACCACTAATGCATTAAGGATGCGGCAATCATTACCTATACAAATTGGCAAATCAACCGAGCCTATAACAGACTTTATTGAACCATCAGCTGTAGTGATACCTGTTTTGCTGAACTAAAATTTTCAAGTCTAATTTTCTAACAATTGAAAGGGCTAAGGATCCTACCACTGAGGTAGTGCATCCCGAATCAAGAAGACCGGTAATGTCTCTATCCATTAACTTTACCATAATGTAAGGTCGATTATCACACTGCTTCTCAATGAACAAAGTATTATTCTTAGGCTTCGGAGAGTCCTGACAAAATTTTTAACAACTGTAAGCCATCTCGACCACTCGTCTTTACAAAAGTATTTTTCTTGTTTACAAATCATAACCATGGCCTTATTACGCGGAACAGGATGCCGACCACTATGCGCCTGCCGCCTTACTGGTTTTTGAACATTGTGGACATGACGTTGCCTTAACGCCTTTTCGACCACATCCAAAACAAAAATTTTCTTGGTTGCTCTACAATCTCTAAACCAATGTCCACTACGGGAGCAATTCCAACAAACAAAATTATTTCTCTTGTCGGGACTAAAGAAATTACAAACTGAGGACTCGAAGAGCTCTTATTCGCTACTGTTACTTGGGGATTAACTAATTTATTCTGAAACACCCTACTCTTAACAGCACAAACTTTTCATTCAACCCAGGATGTTTGTTCTCAAATAGATGCTTAGAGGGTTGCAAATCTTGTTAGGTTTACTAGAAGATGCTAAAACCAAGTTTAGTTTCATCAAAGAAGCTTCTTCTAACCTTTTACCCAAATTTACTAAGGTAGACAAATCTTGAATGTCCGACAATGCAAGTGCTGAAATATATTCAGGAACCAAAATTCTTCTTATCATCTTAACTTTAGTAACTTCTGCTGGCTCGTTGGTCAGTCTACTAAACAGGGTTTGCATATGCGCGACAAATAAAATAATCCTTTCGTCTTTACCTTGACGACGATTTCTGATCTTTTCCCAAATGTCATGATCTGAAGAACCGGGTAGAAAATCTTCCTTAAACGTTCTAACAAGGAGTTCCAGTCTCTCAATGAATTTTTTACTGTTCTAAACCAAACTAAAGCGTCACCCACAAAAAGTTCACATGCTGATCCAAATAAATCAGTTTCGGATACCTTACGAGATTGTGCTAAATCACTAACTCTATCTAAAAATGAATATAGTTGTTTGGGATCACCTGAGAATTTTACAGGCCATGAACCTATAGGTACGGAAGTCGTTACATACGAAGTCGAATGAATAGGTGCACTAGCAACTGAAGGAGATACTACAACGGACCGATCCAAATAGGTGGACTCTGTACTTTTATTGGTTTTATCGTATAACTCAGCTTCAAGGGTTAATATCGTTGCTACTGTCTCATTTCTGAACTTAATTGCTTCCTCGGAATTTATTGAAGGATTTTCATGCGCTTAACTCGCCCCGAAAGGTGGTTTAACCTTGAACAAGCTCTCCTAAAAATTGAGTCTGATGAGTCACCTTCAAATTCGGACACAACATTACGAACTGACTCGACTGAAACTGAAATTTCTTTACTTTCCGTTGCAAAGTCTACTTCATAACACGAAAGATCGATCAAACAACCAGGCTTATCTATTTCTTTAGCTAACAATCTACCTAAAATTTTCCTTTTCTCCAACACTGGTCTCTCACTCACCACTCCTCTGATTCTCAGCTCATACTCCAACTCTTCTTTAAGTAGACAAACAATTTGGAATTTTTCCGACATGATTACTCAAGCCTAATGGAATCAAACCGATAAATCTAACTGATCTGAACTTTACAAAAGTGATCAAAACAAATTCGTACTACTAGAGGTAAAAATCAAAAGGTGTTTTTGGTAAAATAATTTTTGCCAAAACAATATCAAAAAAATTATATGGGGTCAAAATAGAACGAAAGTCAAAAATAAATTTGACCAAGTTAATCAATTGACTGTATGAGGGTTAATGTTACAACCAATCTTTTATCAAAAGCAAACAAACAAATCTAAATGTCTAATCGACTTTAAGCAAACAAATTTTGACGCAAAATAATTTTTGGACAAATAGATTTCAAAGCAAATTAAATTTTGAGCTAACAAATTTCGAAGCAAATTAAATTTTGAATAACAAATTTCGAGGTAAATCAAATTATGAACAAACAAATTTCGAGGCCCCAAACGTTGCCGGCGCCAGTGTAACGATTTTTTCTCTCTCTAATTGGCTCCGCTAGCCTCACGCATGGGCGCTAGTGAAACGCTTTTCTATACTTCTGGCCGACAATACTTTATAATCACCATGCTCCAAGTTAGGTGTCTGCAAAACATAACGTAACTAGGGGTCTATTCCTTGGGTAGAGCTATGAGCAATGGGGGGTAAGTCGAAATCTGTGGGGGGGTCACACTCAAACTAAAACAAACAGGCGCCACCAAGTCCAGATTGATTCATGTAAATGGCATGGTTAATTTCTAAGGGCGGACGTGGAGACCCAAAGAAAAAAAGATCGCCTTCGCTGACAAAAACCTGTCTTAACAGAATAAGACGCTGTTCCTGTAAGGAAAAATAATAATTAAGTCACATAAAAAATGGGAACACTATTTGTGTCCCTCAAATATATCTAAAAATGCAAAAAGAATGTTTCCTACATAAGGGTACCATAAAAATTGAACTCTTATTGCTTTTTGTTTATCAGGTCTGATCAAACTAGATCAGAATAAAAAGACTTTAAGCGTGGATTATAAATTTACTAGAAAAAAATTTTTTCTGTTTCTGTAAATAAAATTTAATGCAATAAAATAAAATGAATACTTGAATTACTTGAAGAATTATTGTAAAGTTTATCAACTTGATTCTTACTCAAATATATTACAACCCAGTGTGACTGGTTATACTAAGGTTTTCTAACCCAATCAGATCTGTGTAGGTCATTTACAAATTAATATACAAAACTTTCTTTTTAAGTTAACAGTATTAAAATCGATTTGAAGTCAAAATATTCACAAAGATATTTTCTAATTTTATCAAAGGTGGTAGTAATGTAATACTAAACATCTGCTTGCACTTGTGCAATTGTTGACGGCATATTTCAAACAAACAAGTGACGTAGCCGCAGCTGTTAATTTATGCTGAAGCCACGTGTAGTCACATATCTACGAAACTAAGTGAAATTTAAATTTGATACTGGAGAAAACCAGCTTAGCTACAGATAAACTGAATAACACATTTGTGCTTCTATAAAACAAAACGAAATAACGTGCTTTTAGAAGGAAGCACTGAGGAAATCTTAAAGCTATTACGAACCAAACCCCGGGCTGCTGTCCTTGGCTAGATTGGGAACTGCATCGCCGTGCGGAGTCTGCAGCTAATTATTCCTGCTTTCCATGCTTTAAATACAGGTGTTGAAGCGAAGTGGGTTTCTTACATTGATTCAAAGTTGCATAAATTTTGTAGCGTAATCTTCCATGGTCTAATCTTAGTTATAAATATAATTTTCGTTGCGTAGTTTGTAAGTCGTAGTTTGTAAGTCGTAGTTGCGCTAAACAAATTTTTAAATTAGATACTATGATAACGAATATACAATACCAACCGTTACTCAGGAAGTGTGTCACACAATTAATGCGACCCGGAGGTCACTCGCCATTCTCTTCGAATGCATGCTGTCGCTGCTTTTACCTATCGACGAGTGCCCCTGCCGCGTTCTTGCATGGTGGGAGGGTCCCGAGGGGGGTTGTCAATCCTCTCACGCGCGTGCCTGTAGCTGTGGAATACACCGACCTCCGAAACAAATAGACTAACGACTCTAGATACTGTATTAATGCAAAAATTTGATTGTTACACGTATTATTACTTTAGTTAATAAAGGTGTTTTAACATTCGTTATACCTTTAATGAAGAGATTTTTAATGCGAAAATAAAATTGTTACAAATGAACATGGATACAAGAAAAAAACTGTTCAAGGCATAGTGTGGATCACAGTACAGTACATCTGTGAAATAGGGGCAGTAGGAAAAGCAGACAGAAAGAGATAGAAGTCTTCTGAAATGTTGTGTATGAGGATGGTAACATGGACAAACAAAGTTAATAACAAATTGGTTGTAGAAATAGTAGAGGAATAGAGAAATCTGTGGAAAACGAAGAAATAGGAGAAATAGAAGGACAGGATACGTTCTAAGGCGGTTCTGGGGAATAGTACGTGATATATTACAAGCAGAGATAGGAAAAGATAGGTAGGCGTAGACCGAGATCAGAATTTCGCACACAGATATGGATAGATGCAAACTGAGCATATTTTAGTGAAATATGTAGGTTGGTTCGGACTAGGAAACAATGAGGGTACACGTCCAACCAGTTCCAGGACTGTAGAATTTAGTTTAAGAAGATATGAGTGCTTGTAAATAGCAATAGTGTGAAAGTGCTTCATTCTTAATTGGACTGAAAACATTTATAAATAAGGCATATACTGTTAATTGGACTTACGAATAGTGATAAAGATTTTTATTACCACCTGTTTTAAATTAGTGAAACGTGTTAGTAGTAGTCTCCTACAGTATTAAAAACTATGATTGCTCTTACATTAAAGATACGCATCGTTCCTGGGAAATTAACTTAGCTGCTATTTCTTGTGCTATTCAAACATCTACAAGTGAAGCGACTGGTCATACATCTTATTTCATAAATTTTGGTAACGAATGTATTTCTGACGGAAAGAGAATTATTCAACTAATACTGATTCTGAGGAACCCAACGTTGAAACTCTAGTTCAAAAATGCATTATTGGTTTTCAGAACTTATACGAAAAAGTAAAAGATCGTCTTAAAGTAGCGAACGAGAAATACAAACGTATCTACAATCTTCGTCGTCGAGAAGTAATTTATACACTCGGTCAATTAGTTTGGGGTCATGATAAAGCGTTAAGTGATACAACAAAGTTGTGGGTTTTTACAAAGTTAAGAAAAAATTAGGTCTTAGTACTAATGAATTGAAATTTGAAAATGGAAAATTTTTATCGAAGGACGGTGGGGATGTAACGATATTTTTCGTATTTTAATATTTATTAAGCTTTTTTCTCTTTAATATTTGTTCTGTTTATATTGTAAATAATTAGAACCTAAATTTTATTTTCTGTCGAGTTTGTTGATTATTTACGTCCGCCTCGGGATATTTATATTTGTTACAGTAAATTTCCATGTTTACTTCAAGTACACTCCAACAATTGCCGCGAGTGATAAGACGTTGTTATTCCGCATGTGCAAGAACAGTGTAGTGACTGGAAAATCCACGAAGTAAAAGAGTATTGATTTGTCGTTCGAACAGACCACATCGCTGTTTTACATGTTCTACGTAAGACAAATTAATTTGACGAACCTTTTTTTTTCAGAACCGCTATTGATACAAATGTGCTTCGCTACACCCGCAAAAAGCAGAGTAGATGTTACATCGTTTGTTTCGTTACCACGGCTTCATAAACACCAGGTGAGTGCTTGTAATAAACGCTTAAACTGATTAAAACCATTAATTGTATGTTGTTTGTTAAATTATCACTTAATTTTTTATACAGTCTACTTCTCTCTACCAAAGAGCTATTCGTTATTTGTTAACTATCATTTTCTATCGTTTGAATTATTTTACAATATTACTTTTGAAGTAAATCTGACCACTATGTTCAAGCGCTGGCATCATTGTTTTTCGATCAGCTGTGTTAATTTCGAGAATGTTATCCTGAAGTCAAATACTTAAACATTCTATTTGAATTTACTGGTTTTGTAATCGTAATATTAAAAATATCTATCGACCGTGAGGTTATCAGCTTTAATTTCGTACCCTATGATGCATCTAGTTATAATGGAATATCTTTCTGAAACGTTGAAGACGATCGTTGATACGTTCACTAGTTTCACGTATTATCACGGATATTTGGGAGCATTTGTAAACCAATTCCTGAAATTCTACCTTCTTTGTAATTAATAGTTTGGAAGGTTTTAAGTTCATTTTTTGCGGATTTATACTCATCTGGTTCAACGATTTATTAGGTATGTGATTTGGTTTTTCAACGAACTTCGTTCGTTTATGAAATCGATTTGTCGTCCGTCTGTCCGTCCGTCCGAGGCCTTTCTAATGGTCGGACATCAATGTGTGATACATCAATCGATTCAGCTCGGTGTCCAGAGCTTAAGTTTTGATGTCAGTTAAAATCGGGCCACGGGGGCGTCGTGCCCCCGCGATATTCCGTCGGGAAAAAAAAAATTTCAAATAGGTCCAAAATTAATGTGCGATACATATTTGGACTCCCCTAACATAGCTGAGTCGAAATATGGTACCCCCCACAAAATCTGACCACGGATACCCGACCCCCGGGGAATTAATTTTATCAAAATTTCAAATAGGTCCAAAATTAATGTGCGATACATATTTAAAATCCTCTGAAAAAACTGAATCGAAATGATGCCCCCTTATTTACACACACACACACAAACACACATACATACATACATACATACATACATACACACACACATATATAGCTTTTAAAATATTTATTCAATAAAATAAAATATATTAAAATATCTCTTTTGTTGTTTATAAATTTTTGTATTTTATCTGAATACTTATAATTATTACAACATAATAATTTTAATTTCTTTAAATTGTTTTAAAGTAAGTCTACATTTGGAAGTTCGTTGCGACAATGCCTTGCATTTTCAACTTTTTTTTTTACTGCCTGCTTTGGTGCAAATTCAGTTATTGCATTATCGATATTCATGTTTTTGGCAGTATCATATTCTATTGCCAAGAGGGTCAAATCATGTAAATTATCTTGTGAAATACGGTTCCTAAGTTAATTTTTTTATATTAAATACCTTTTGCTATCTTTCTTGTAGTTAGTTAGTTAGTTAGTTTTTATTCATACACGTAATACAATGGTCAAAAATTCATATACAACACATTAAACAACTTATTACATTAGCTACTTTAACTATCCTAAATAACATGTATGCAGAGCAAGAAGGTTTCTTATCCTCCCCTACCAATCTTAAAATTTATATTGTCAATAAAATTATAAAAAGATTACTAATAATAGGTCGTCATAAGAACTAAAACAACATAATCTTCTTTGGGAATGAAACCACTCATAGTTTTTAAAATCTATTTTATTTACGTTTCGATCCATGACCTAGGATCGAAACGTAAATAAAATAGATTTTAAAACCTATGAGTGGTTTCATTCCCAAAGAAGATTAAGATGAATGCTAAACAAACCACAACAAACATGCAGGGAGTATTTAAAACAACATATATAAAATGTATACAAATTAAAAGATCATTTATTCATTAATCATGAATCTTCGAATTTTCCTCTAGAAACTCATCTACTGAGTAGTAACCTCGCTTGCGCAGCAAAGACAATAGAGCGGTTTTAAATTCTGTAAATTTCTTTAATGCTTTGATGTTAATTGGTAGTTTATTAAACAATGTTGGGGCTATGTATATAAACGATTTTTTGATGAGCATAGATGAAGGTCTAGGCCTATATATATCCTCGGCTGGTCGTGTAAAATGGTTGTGAAAACTATTTTGAGCATTGAAGTTTGTTTGTTTTTTTATAAAACAGTATAAGGGTTTCATAAATAAAAATTGAGGCATAAGTTAGAACATTTAGTTTTATAAATAGAGGTCTGCAATGACAATTCCTTGCTACTTTGGCTATAATTCGTATGGCTTTCTTTTGTAATCTGAAAATTGTCGTTATATTTTCGCTAGTTGAATTACCCCAATAGGCAATACCATGTCTTATTCTTAATTCAAATAATGCATAATACACATTCAAAGCACATTCATTTGATACTGCGTTGGATACAGCCTTAATAGCAAAACAAGCAGAGGACAACTTTGCAGCTAAATCAGCAACATGTTTCGACCAATTAAGCTCTATTTCAATAATTAGACCTAAAAATTTATTTGACACAACTGGATGCAAAGATAAATTTTTCGATAATCTCTCTGAAAGAATTTGGTTTTTGAAAACCATTAAGCACGTTTTCTGGTCGTTGCAGATGTGTTTTGTATCCTGCGACCCGTTTCACATTTTTTTCGTAATTTAATTATTTGTCTGTAATCCCACTTTGTTGGTAAAACAAATTTTATAATAATGCTTTTAGCGAGCTTATGATAATAATTTTAGGGATTGAGTTGTGGATTAATTTAAGGATCCAGTTGTGGTTATTAATTTTATTGAAACTACAAAACCTGTCTAAGTTATTACTAAATCTGTTGGTGAAGTACCGAATTAAAAAGATGCGATTTGGAGTTAAATCCTTCCAAGATTCTACCCGTCTGGAGGAATCCAAGCCATTCCTAGGACGTTTCAGTTTGCCTACAAGTCGTATGCGTTCTATATTTCGATTACTTATTCTTGCACTAATTCATGGTCCTACCATGACCCTTTGAATGTTATATTTTATATGTTAATAATTTTTGTATTTTTGTATGCTACAGTAATTTGTACTAGTTCAAACTGAACGTAATTCAACCCATAATTCAGTTACAGTAGTTTCTATTTTATGTAATAACTTTTGTGATCTAAAATTGTAAAACTTTTCACGAGCAGTGCCCCCTTTACTTTTTGCGATAACCGCGTCACCGTTACAAACATAATATAGGCTATTAACGGTTATATTGAAAACAATACTAAGCGTATTTCTATGGCCATAAATGTACGATCATTAAATTGCTAAATTAAACTAAAGCATTTTTAATACACAAAATTAAGATTAAATTGGGGTTTTTAATGCACGAAATTATTTATTTTTATCCACGGAAAGTGCATTAATGAATAACTTTTGTATTTATCTTAAAATGATCGATTTGCATTCACATTTATGCGTTTTAAGGTATCTAAAGAATAATTATTTTTACTATGCTGCTTACATTATTTACAATACGCTTATATCATACAGGGTGATTATTTATACACGCGAAATTGCATTTTTTATTTGGCATTTTAATGAATAAAAGTACGCTTGTATTATACAGGGCGTAACCATGAATTTATAGAAATTTGCTATTTTTCCGGATTCTTCTATATTTTAGTGGGATTTATTTGTAGAATTTTGGTTTCAATGACTTTTTGTGACCCCTTATCACGTCAATATATATATATATATATATATATATATATATATAATGTTATAATTATAGGGTAGTTTAGAGGTAGATTAAGTCATAGGGGTCGCAGAATAAATAAAAACAACTTCCAGTCCAAGAAAAGCACATAATTTCAGAAATTATATGTGTAAATTGGTCACTCTACATATTGTTAATTGAGATGCACACTGTATATAAAATACGCGGGATTAAATACATAAGAACATAGAAATATCTAAGAGTAGTTTACAAGTTAAGATAAGATTTGAAAACGCAACAAAATGCATCAAAATTAAATCACCAAGAAACCTATATGAATTGGCATTACAAATATTTAACAATAGCGTTAAAAATATCATCGTACACGCAATCTAAATTATGCATTATTAGAAAATCATTACGTGACAGGAAGAATCACATTTGTTTAAAAATCCAATATTATGAGAAATAAACAAGCACCAGACTATTCAGTTTAGATAATAATAAATAACAAACATTCGAATACGTGACTTAATAAAGGCAATTGTTGAAATTTCTCAAATAATACCACGATGTGTGAATGGAGTACGTGACAGTCAAGGCATACATTAAAAGATTTAAACTAAATAATTGGTGCAAATTCCAACGTATGCAAGATAAAGATAAAGGTATCGTCTCATAACGTGGATAGGCCAATGAAAGGCAGGTGGAGGAACGCTTTTAAATACGATAATGATGAAGCGACGAGTGAGTATACATTCAAACTGTGCCACGACTATGTTTGAAAGTACTAATAATTTACGTAACCAGTGAAACATAATTAAGGTGAAATTAATTTTGAAAAGTGTACGAATTTGTGCAACGAATAAGCCGATCTATTATAGACGTAAGTAATAACGACTTAATTAAAAATCCATTTTTAACATTAATAAAACAGGGCTTTCCACACTGATATTTAAATTGGTTTTAATACGGATATTCAAATTGGATGTTAATACTGATATTTAAATTGAATGTTAATACTGATATTTAAATTGGATGTTAATACTGATTTTTAAATTGGATTTTAATATCTATTTCAAAATTGTTTATAACTACATTTAAATGGGATCTTAATACCTACATCAAAATTGTTCTCATACCGATATTTAAAATTGTATTCTAATACCTACACATGTAATTTGGATATGGATTGTAATTTGGTTTTGATGTTGACTTCTAAATTCGACTTTCAATTTGGACATATTCAGACTTAGCACGAAACAACTCATGGGGATGCAGATCACACATTGAAAACTGTTTTTAATTCAACATTTATCATTTTTGTAACTGTAAGAGTCAACAAAATATAATAGGGTCATTTAACAATTTATGACAAACGAAATAGGCATATTAAAACATTCGAAGGTCCCTAAATAAGTAAAAAGATAGTTTTGCTAGCTTAAAAACTCTTAAATCTGGTATATGTAAATATTTTGAAAAGGGAAAAAATTTTGAGAATTTTAAATATTTAATGATTATATTGTGTATTATATAATTGCTTTATTTAATTAAATAAGCTAGTCGGGGCAAAAACCCTAATTTACCATTCCACATCATAGGTGCTTGATGGTCCAGCGGGAATATCTCAGCATTTTATAACATGCCCAATCGTGGGGCCTAATGTAAAGGGAAATAGCACAGCAATATATATATATATATATATATATATATATATACATATATATAAAATAACGTGATATTGGAATTTACGAAGATGTTGTCGAGATGTTGTCTTTGGGGATCAAATTAATATGATATTGACTTATAGAACAAGCCCAGCGATTTGGGAGTCAATCTATCTGCTGTGATAATAGAGTCTGCAAAGATGCTACCCTATGTTGTGCACTCATTTTCTTTTTCTTCTGAACTCGTAGTCATTTCTTATATCCTACTGTCGCCGATCTTCTGCTTAAATAAAAGAAACTTCTTCCACGGCTATTCAGCGAATAACACATAAACCTTTTACGACTCAAATAAATTGCTGTATTATTCTTCAGATAAACGTTAGGGATTCGAATATTTACAGTTAATACCACTAATAAACAAAAATTAAGAAGTAATGTAAAATGAATCATACACAATTTATAAAATATTCACCAAAGTTGGACCTACTGTTATTTATAATGTTTAATTCAATTATGGAGCCACTTATTGTACGAGTTTTCATTCCATGCCTTATACTGAATTTGGTAAAAGACACGGATACCGCGTTCAATGAACGACCTGCATTTCAAAAGTATGAAATTCTATTTGTTGAATACTCTGGTTCTTGGACGTTCAAAATCATTATCAGGTGGGTTCTGGAATAGAAGTGACACTACATTCATACATAAACTTTATAATGATTGAGACAAGATGGATTTTAGAACAGTGAGTGCCACAATCATCATCACATATAACTCTTAGCTCGGAATAGTAGCGCTAGGACTTCAGTCGCCGAGAGCTCCCGATACAAATACTCTTTCTTGTGTGTGTGGTTTCTAGTCGGGGATGCGTCGACAGGGTGCGTGGTGTGAATCGTGATAGGGTGCTCTATAGAAACGCGCCATTGAGCAATTGAATTGTTGAGGTTAGGGGTACAAGAATTAGAAATAAGTATTTAAAAAGTTAAAAAAAACTCACTTGATGAACTATTCTAGAACACGAATGGAGCGAGAGGGGGGGCTGAGTCGCGTAGCGCTATGGATTCGGTCCGAGAGCCCTGTTCTAAAGGCGATTTGTTTCAATTGAGGTGAATATAAATGAATACTAAATGGGCAATGGGGTGCGTATTGTTTTATATTTAGCTTGAGAATTTCAAATGAATGTACATGTATTCATGTGAAACGTTCTGATGAGTCACTGACGCAATCATATCATTATATATAACAATTAGCTCAAGGAGCTCAGCTGTAGGGCTTTGTCCCGAGAACCCCGTTTTAAGGATGATTTTTTTCGTGTGGATGCGAAGATCGTCGTAGGCATTGTATGATGCGGACAGCAGCACTCCGCTGACGAGTGCTGAATGGGGCGGTGCTACATCGGGCAATTGAATTGCAATGGAAGTGTAGTTGTGAGGTTGAGGTAAAAGAATTAAAAATAAGTATGACGCAATCATTACCCTGGGCTTGTTCCATTTACATAAGAATTCTCGATAGGTAATATTAAATCTACCACGATTTTATTGTGGAATAGATTTATAATATATATATATATATATATATATATATATATATATATATATATATACAGTATTGCCCGAAATAAACAGTACTGAAATTGTAATTGTTTTGTATATTTAAAAATACATATTATTGACACTTTATTATATGTTCTAAATGTGCACCTCCTCGTTCGAGACAGACTTCATAACGATGTTCTAAGTTTCTGGTCATGTTATTGAATAAAGGTTGTCTCAGGGCTGCGAAGAAGACTCTAACGGCATCCTTTAATTCATCGATGGTTTGTGGTGCCCGTTTGAAAACGGCATTTTAGCCATGCCCCAAATGTATGCGTCTGGAGGTGTGAGGTCTGGAGAATGTGAAGGATAAGGGAAGTCAGTAAATCGTGATATGAATTTGCTTGGAAAATGTTCTTGAAGAAATTGACGAATTGCGGCAGCAGTATGGCAAGTTGCCCCGTCCTGCTGAAAAATTGGTTTCGAAATGCCAAGTTACGTGCACGACAGAATTGACGTAGATCAGGGATAAACCGTGTTAAAATTTGTCTGTACCTCTGTTGATTAAGTGTGACTTGCCTACCATTCTCTTCGATAAAGTACGGACCAATGATTCCGTGTCCGGAAACAGCACACCAGACACTCACTTTTTCACTATGTAAAGGAACCTCTTGAACCTCATCGGGTCTGGCAAAGCCCAGAAATCGATTTGTGCGACGATTCACATAGCCTGACAAGTGAAAATGTGCTCGTCTGAAAACCAAACATTTTCAAAAATTCAGGATTTTCATACTGTAACGCGAGAATTCTGGCGCAATATTCCACTCTACTGCGATAATCCCGAGGATGTAGTTGTTGATGTACCTGAATCACATACGAAAATGTACCCAGCTCCTTCAGGATTCTTTGAAAGGAAGTTCTTTTTAAATCAAGTTGTAACGCTGTCTTTGCCTGGCTGACTTTCGGATTTTCTAAGATTTGCTCAAAAACACGTTCATGGTTATTGTTGTTGTTAACTGTCCTGGGACGCCCCGAATTTACTTTTCGTTGGCACAATACACTACCTGTATTTCTAAACTTTTCAATAACCTTCAAAATTACAGCATTACTTGGAGAACGTTTATTAAACCTTTGTGTGAGTTGATCAGACACGTATAGCAAACTTGCATCATTATGTCGGCCGATTCCGTATGAACGAAAATAATGCTCTACCAGAAACACTTTCTCCTCTGTACTTAACACCATTTTTAACAATTAGGCCCTACTAATTACTTGTTTGAGGTTTACTTGACAGGTCTATACTAGCTAACTTGAGTGTGGCAGCGCACGCATAAAAACACCGCCAACTTAGTTTCAGTACTGTTTATTTCGGGCAATACTGTATATATATATATATATATATATATATATATATATATATATATATATATACAATATATAACTTTAGCTCGGCCCTGAGAGGTTCGCCCCGAGAACCGCGTTCCATGGGTCATCTTTTTTGCCTGTGTATAGGTATTGATCTGTGGTGCTGGGGTGAATGCAGGGGCGTTGTATGCGTGGATGGAGGGGACGAGCAGCGTTCCGCGGGGTGTCGGCGAATGCTCAATGGGGTACTATTAATGTTACTCTTTTAAATAATTGAATTGATGCGAATAGAGGAGTAGTTATGATCTAGGTAAAATAATATCATAACTTCTATGGTTTCTCTCTTAAATAAAGGGGGAGTGCTCAGTGGGGCACCTTTCCAATGGCATTGGGCAATTTGAATTATTGAAAACAGATGTGAGCGGTTAGGGAGTTAAAAGAGTTAGAAATAAGTATTTTTAAAGTAAAAAGGAACACGTGCTCTTCTTGATGTCTTTTTATTTAAAAAAAAAATACATTTATTTGCCTTTTTGTAGATGAGCAGGTTCTTCATTATTAAGTTTTCTATTTGAATTGTTTGCAACATCGTTCATGTATAGTGAACGAAAATTAATTTGTTTGTTATTTTACAAACCGTTTATTGTTTTTGACTTGGTAAAATATCTAACAAATTAATTTTCGTGTACTATACTTGAACTACTTATCTTTAGACAAAATTACATGTCATCATTAAAATAGAAGCACGTTACCTTGTCGACCGAGATCCCCAGTAGTACTTTCTTAAAATATCCGCTAATATTACGCGTTTACTTATTACCTGGATTAGAAGAGTGGGATAATTTCGACAGTATGTACCTTCAACAGGATGAAGCTCTTGCCCACTGCGTAAAAGGTGTACATCCTTTCTTATACAACAACTTTTGCCAAGATGTTATTGGTCACGTAAGTGCTATCGAGAGACCTGCTTGATCACGAGACTTCACACCAATCGGCTTCCTCTTTTGGGTTTACGTCAAGAATAAAGTTTTTGTCCACAATCCATGCAACGTATTTGCTGGCTTAGAAGCAGATACAAACAATGATCGTTTAAATTGTAATGAGATGCAATTTGAGCATTTGTTCTAACTGTATTTAAATTCTTTTGCATAATTGTTAATAATAGAGCACATTTACATTGATCTAATTCATTTTTTAATGCCTGCAATGACTTTTCGACCACTCTGCATATATGAAAATATTTTGCAAATTTAGTAACTGGTTAGTTGTAAGGGGTTGGTGTTATAAGTTGCAGATAGAGATATCCAACTCATCATAAACATCAATGCTTAGATTTTAATGCTTGACTTAGCTCTTACCGTTTATTGGATGGTATTAGCGCCATTTTGGATGCGATTGTACAAAATCGTATTGTTTTATAAATTTCTTTTTTCTGACTTTTATTCCAATATAATTAGAAATTCTGGAACTGTCCTTTTTAACGAGAAAAAGTAAATACTATACGTCTTGATTTTTTTGTTTGTGGAGTTTTGAGAAAACAAAAAGAACACTTGTGTCAACTGTCTTTATGTGCTACGGATGAAGGAAGTTTATACTATTTTTTTGTATACTACTCACAAGTTAACTATACCAAGGATGTCCTTTATGTTGCATACTGGGATATAGAGGGTGATACTACTCAAATGTCAGTACTAAAAATCAACCTCCATCTTTAGATAACCTAAATCTAAAGTTTGAGCGCGATACGTGTAGTATTGTAACTGTCAAAGTAAAACATATAAGCGAAAAATAAAATTAAATTGTAAACATTTTCGCGCAATAATTTTTTACAATTTTCGAAGATAATTATCTCAACAAGCATGCCTCGTCGAGTTGGTTTTTGTTTTCGGCAGTAAAGCACCATATCAGTTAGCAATTTCTTGTTGGTATGGAGAATTCAAACGTGGACGGATCAGTCTTAGCGACGATCCAAAAACAGGTGCGCCAGAAACGGTAGTCACTCAGAAAAATGTCGATGCTGTCTGCAAGATCATCGTCAAAGTTTGACATTTGACATATCGTGAAATTAAGGAATCATTAGGGATTTTAAAGACTTCAATTAAAACAATCTTGCATGAAGAATTGCGAGTAAAAAAATTAGTTTCTCTTTGGATACCGCATTTGTAGACCAAAAAAAACAGAAAGTAGCTAGGGTAGGTTGGTGTCAAAATACTCTAGACCGTCATAACGCAGGAAACTTTAAAAACGCGTGCAACATCGTGATTGGTCATGAATCTTGGATTTACTTATACGAACCAGAAAATGAACGCCAGTTGTCTGTTTGGATGTTCCAAGATGAAGAAAAGCCAACAAAAGTCGTCCGTTCTCGAAATATCTCTAAAAAGATGGTTGCAACATTTGTCTCAGAAGCAGGTCATGTAATAACAATTCCTCTACAAGATCAAAGAACTGTTACTTGCCAAATGGTATATAACTATTTGTTTGCTGCAGGTCATCGCGGAGCTTCAAAAAATCAACTCCAAACAACGAATTATCCTCCGCCAAGGCACTGCAAGATAATTGAATTTTTAACCCAACAAAACCTCTAATCGTTAGACTTTTCTCCGTACAGTCCCGACCTAAGTTCCAACAAATTCTACACTTATCCGAAAAAGGTTCCAATCGTCTGAAGGAGCATTCGATGCCTTTAAAAATTCTATTTTGATGTACCAACAAACGAGTGGATTTACTGCTTCCAGAGTTGATTCAAACTCATGCAAAAGTGCATTAATGTTCGTGGGGAATACTTTGAAAAATAATAAAGTCTTGAAAAGCTATCTACTATTTTATTTCAGCTCTTAATGCAAAACATAAAAGATAATGATCGAATAACTATATAACGCTGCCATTTTTGTTCTGCTATCCCACACCACAAAACATGCAGCCTCAAAGCGATATTACACGGGCCTTGCTGCACAATTTTTCGTGGCATTGGTGGTGGCACTGGATACGAGGATGAGGAAGTAGAAAAGGCATACGACGATATAAATAGTATAGTGAGAAAAGTAAAAAGAGATGAGAATAATAGTTATGGGCGACTTTAATGCGTCAGTGGGAGAAGGTAGTGAGGGGAAAATGGTAGGAAAATTTGGGTATGGTAGACGAAATAATACAGGAGAAAGATTAGTTGAGTTTTGCCAGGAACATAAATTAGTAACTGTAAGCACCCTATTCGAACAACACGTTGAAAGAAGATATACCTGGAAAGCGATAGGTGATAGGGCTAGATACTAAATAGATTATATTTTAGTTAAACATAGATTTAGAAACCAAGTTAAAAACTGTCATAGTTATTCAAGGGCTGACATAGATAGTGATCATAACTTAGTTAAAATAAAGTGTAATACAAAATTCAAAAAATTGAGAAAGGTTAAAAGAGAGAGACGATAGTGAGGAAAAAGAGGAATATAAACAAGTACGAGATAATAAGATTAAAGGAGGGAACGTAGAAAATATATCGAGAGAAATAAAAAGGGCTATACATGATATAACAAAACAGACTATAGGAAAGGAAAAAGTAGAAGCAAGAAAACCCTGGGTAACAAAAGATATATTAGATTTAATAGAAAATAGAAGAAAGCTTAAACTTTTCAGAAAATTGGATAGTGAAAGTAAGCAAAAATATAATAGAATTAGAAATAAGATTAAAACTTGCAACAACTGTAGCATCTACAAAGTATAAAAATATACGAGTTCAAGGCTACAGCAATTGACTAAACATTACCAAGCAGAAACTCAGCAATATAATTTAACACTGTATAACTACAGATAAAACATAAGTAAAGCGATTCTTTAAATAACCCAATACAAACCAAACCGAAAAATAAATCTCAACTTGTACAAAAACTTGATATTAACTAGAACTGAAAGCAACCATTAAATTATTAGAGCAACCATAGATTCAGATATGAAGATTTATCTCGGAAGTATCCCTCAATATAATGAAGAGCAAGTACTTCAAGAGAATTACCTTACCGCGTGTGAAATATTTTTAAAAACCTTGTATAAACCAGCAGCAAGGGGCAGCAGCCTTGCTGGCTAAAAGATATTGGAGGAGGGTCGGTTGGTCTCGGGCGATCCTCAATAATTTACAAGCTTGTTGGGGGTTGGCCGTGACGGATACAGCTTTTTGCTAAAATCTTTAAAAACTGCGTTGTGGAAAGATATGGGAGCATACCACAATATTTTCCAGGTGTGGGTGGCCTAAAACACGAACTATGTATGATGGAGAGCTCAAAAGTAAAATTCTTGTCAGGAGGTAAAATACTCCCCCATTCGGATCTCCGGGAGGGGGTACTTGGGGCTTGTCATCGTAAGAATATAAAACAACAGTTCGATTTAGTGATAGGGACTTGGAATGTAAGGTCATTACTTAAAGTAGATAAGTTAAGGAATTTATTAGTCGAAATGAGAAAGGAAGAGCTGGACACTTTAGGTATTAGTGGGGTGATATGGCCAGATAGTAATGACTTTTGGAAAGTTAATTATAGAATAATTACAACTTCTTCAACTAATGGACAGGCAGGGGTAGGAATAAAGTGAGGTAAAAGATTAGGGCATAAAGTTAAAGGGTACTTACAATTTAGTGAAAGAATAATTATGGTTAAATTGAATACAAAACCCACAGACACTGTTTTAGTACAGATTTACATGCCAACAACTCAGTACAAGGATGAGGAAGTAGAAAAGGTATACGAGGATATAAATAGTATAGCGAGAAAAGTAAAAGGAGATGAGAATTTAATAGTTATGGGCGATTTTAATGCGTCAGTGGGAGAAGGTAGTGAGGGAAAATGGTAGGAAAATTTGGGTATGGCAGACGAAATGATCGAGGAGAAAGATTAGTTGAGTTTTGCCAGGAACATAGATTAGTAACTGTAAACACCCTATTCGAACAACATGTTAGGCGAAAGATATACCTGGAAACCGCCAGGTGATAGGGCTGGATACCAATTAGATTATATTTTAGTTAAACAAAGATTTAGAAACCAAGTTAAAACTGTCGTAGTTATTCAGGGGCTGACATAGATAGCGATCATAACTTAGTTAAAATGAAGTGTAAACTAAAATTGAGAAAGGTTAAAAGAGAGGGATGGGATCTAGGTAAGCTTAATGATAGTAGGGTAAAAGAGGAATATAAACAAGTATTAGATAATAAGAGCAAAGAGATAGCTCAAGGAGGGAACGTAGAAAATAGATGGAAAGAAATAAAACTGACTGTACATAATACAGCAACACAGACTATAGGTAAGAAAAAAATGGAAGCGAGAAAATCCTGGGTAACAATTAACAAAGGATATATTAGATTTAATAGAGAATAGAAGAAAGCTTAAACCTTTCAGAGAAGTGGATAGTGAAAGTAAGCAAAAATATAATACAGTTAGAAATAAGATAGTACATGAGTGTAGAAAAGCTAGAAATAAATGGATGGAGGAGAACTGTAAGAGAATACAAGATGATTTGAGAGTAGGTAAGACAGAAAGTGCTTACAGGGCTTACAGGGCTTTTTCGGGGAAGATAGGAAAAATATAATGGTATTAAAGATGATAATAATGAGCTTCTAATAAATAAAGTTGAGGTAGCAGATAGATGGAAAAGATATTTAAACGATTTATATAAGGGAGACAATATGGATGAGTTGGAGAACCACCAAGAAGAGGACGTAGAAATAGGGTTCTCAATATTAAGAGAGGAATTTGATAGAGCCGTTAGGGATCTTAAAATAAATAAAGCGCCGGGGATAGACGATATACCAGCAGAATTAATAAAATATGCAAGTCAAAAAACTTTAGACAGGTTATATGTACTAGTAAAAGTAATTTATGACACAGGTAAGGTCCCAACAAATTTAAAAAAAAATATTATCCCAATCCCAAAAAAGTCAACAGCTGATAGGTGTGAAAATTTAGAACGGTTAGTTTAACTTACCACGCTTCCAAAATATTAACAATAATAATTAAAAATACAGCAGAAGCTTTGACTGAGAATTATTTAGGCGAAGACCAATATGGTTTTTCTAAAGACAGAGGGACTAGAGAACCGATACTAATGATTAGGGTAATTATCGAAATAGGTTACAAAAAAATAAAAAGATTCGTTTGTAGATTTAGAAAAAGCATTTGATAGGGTTAATTGGATTGTTATGTTCAGGGTTTTGCGAAAAATAGGAATCTCTCATGGTGATAGAAAAATTATTTACAGTCTATATAAAAACCAAAGCGTAGAAATTAGATTTGATGAAATAGAAAAAGAAGCTAAGATTGAAAACGGTGTTAGACAGGGCTGTATACTATCTTCCTTGATTTTTAATGTTTTATTGAGGAAGCTTTAAACTTAGCTAGAGAGAGAAAAGAGGCAGGTATTAGTGTAGAGGACAGAAAATAGACATGTTACGTTTGCAGATGATATAGCCATTATAGCAGAGTCTAGAAAAGAATTAGGAGAGTTAAATCTTTTAAATGAGATACTACAGAGTAACTATAGTATAAGAATTAACTCGGGAAAGACAAAGATAATGATAAGTGAGTTACAGCCTAGTTCTAAACCAAAATTAAAAATAGGTAATGCCGAGTTAGAGAAGGTAGATGAATTTTGCTATTTAGGTAGTATAGTTACAAAGGACGGACGTAGCAGGAGGGATATAGTAGCTAGAATAGCTCAAACTAGAAAAACATTTTTAAAAAAGAAAGACTTACTAATAGTTAATAGTATTATTTTAGATAATAGAAAAAGCTTCTTATAGTCGTACGTATGGAGCGTTCTGTTATATGGTAGTGAGAGTTGGACAATTAAAGAGATAGATAAGAAAAAGATAGAACTACCAAATAAAAATAGAGTAGGAAAACCTAGACAAAGCTATATTAGTCAATAGAGATTTAGGTTGAGAAGGTTATGTAGACCTTTTTAGACTAGCTCAGAATATAAAAGAACTTAAAGCTACGTCAAACGGACCTTAAGTAAATTCGATAACAAAACAAAAATCAGTTAACTATGTCACCATGACATAATCCACAATTAGTTAGCGGTGTAGAATGTTGGTGGCGATTCGTTGCTTAAACCTTACCATAACATATAATTTAATAAACGTCACCATGACATAACTCACAATTAGTTAGCTGTCTGATATGTCAGCAGCGATTCGTTGCTTAAGCCTTATCATAACATATAATTTAACACTTTTCATTTTTTTGGAAAGGATAACCAGGTAATATTTCATTTGCTTATAAATGGGAATCATGTAAACATGTTGGAGTTCTTTAACAACCATCAGGTTGTTAATATCTATGTAGAGTCAAGTAGTTAAGGAAAAGATAGAAGAGTATACGAAGACCTAGCCCAAGCTATAATAGTCAAATTATTAGAAATTTAGGTTGTGAAGGGTATGTAGAGCTTTTTAGATTAGCACAGAATAGAAAAGAAGTTAGAGCTGCGTCAAACTGACCTGAAGTAAGGTCGAAAACAAAATGATGATGGTGGTGGAATAACCCGTCACAAATTTGAACGGAGCGCTTGAATACATATCTTTGAAGTGGTGCTACAGAGGGTTTTCCGCGATCTGGTTTGTCTTAATATAGGTTACAAAACATCGCCCTACGCTAGATATATAGTCCTGTAGGGACTGGAACCACTTCGAGTTTGATTAATAGTATGTTCGTTTATATGCGTCACAAAGTGATATAACGCTTTTCCAAACTGACATCGTGGCACTTTCCTTATAAATATAAACAACTGCGTTAGAGTGTAAAGGGTGTAAAGTGTAGAGGGTCGAATTCTTTAAGCAATGAAAATTATAAATTTTAAAAAGAGTCTTAATGTACTATGATCTCCCGTTCTATAAGGAATCTCTCATAAATTTTCTATCCAAAAACACAAAAGCTTTTATAAAATTCTTCTCGTGTATTTTCTGGCGGTAAAAGTGCAATTATAATCGAAATAAACTAATTTAACGTCTGCCGCTGAAAACATGCTGTAAACGATAAGAAAAACAAAGGAAAATAGATTAAATTATATGATAATGTATTCTAAGCTATTCCGTCATCGAACTTTCGGACGTTGATTTCTACGGATTGTGCTAATTGCCCGGAGTTTAATATTTTTTTGTGTAAATTGCAGCGCAGCTTTAAATAACAACAATCATGTACCTGCGATATATAATCTCTTATAAGATGTTTTAAGAACTTCATACGAAACAACTCTTTTCCAATAATCTCCCGTCGAGGGACGTTGCACAAATCCATAGCTACATCAGAAGTATTTTAATGATGTCGATTTAAAACTTGCAACCGGTGGGTTTGCATAATCATCAAATAGACAATGGAAATTTCGATCCGCCGGTTGGGGCGATAGTGACGTAACGTCTAGACGTTGCATCCTTGTTACACACCGCCCACCACTACAGCTGCGCGTCGGCCATACTGTTTAGTAATCCGTTTTCCTTCCATTCTGTTCTCACTTGTCGAAGCGTTTTGCAGTTTCCAGTTTTTGCGTTTGGGCACGTAAGGAGATTTTGTGGCTGATCGCTTCAAGAAAGGCAGCTTTTGTAATCGATTTTCCTTTTGCTTCTTTTAGATGGACATGAAAGATAATTTTTTGAATACAAGCGGTTTTTGTTAACGGATGCATAAAACATAATCTCTAAGGATTACTTAATTTAGGTGACGTCTCTTGTTCGGTAGTTTCCGGTACAAACTTTGAAACATCTCACCTCTTTCAGGATATAAAGCTAAAAAGCTTTGTCCGAGTAGAGAATATATATACCAGCACTTTGAATAAGAAAATATGAGGTAAAGTTTTTAGCATGAAAAACGACTACTAATATTTCCCATAATGCAATGTGGATGCATATATATATATATATATATATATATATATATATATATATTGCTGTGAAACCATGTATTAGAATCGAGCCTCACGAATTGGGCGTCAAGAATGCTGTGAATCCACCCAAAATCCGGGAACTACGGTTTTCGAATCGAGACCCACAGATTGGGCGTCAAGAATGCTGTGAAACCTTTTAAATTAACTGGTCCGTTGACTTTCTTCTGTTAATCGCCTCTTTACTCTTTTCCGCCTCGGCTGCTCACCTAGTTAAAACTTTCATCCTCAATCATAAAAAAAAAAACAAACACATTCCTATCACAAACACCAACGTTAACTCTATTTACATCAATATTCACAATACATTAAAATTTCAAAATTAAATTTCAGCATAAATTTCAGTATCAGAAAATTTCAAGATTAACTTTGTTATCATTTTAATGTGCATCCAGAATTAAAGTCCTTGTAGGATGCCTACTAATTAATATAACAATATTTGCAGACCTGAATCTGAATAAAAGGGATCATCTCCCACCCCTTTACGTTAATTAAACAGGTTAGTCTATTTGAGCTCAAAGACTGACCCAAATTTTCATCATAATCCAGAACATCAATACTAAATACTCCTTTCTACTTAAACAAAAAAATTTCACATTAAAATTAAAAATTTGTTGTTAGTACAAATTCACTACTGTCCATTTTAAGTAAATAAATTATAAAGTTATTCAACACACACCAAAACATCAAAAATCGAACAACAAAGCATAAGTTACCTGAAGGTTAATGCACTCGTGGCTCCAATGTACATCGTCCTCTGTTAATCACACCATTCCAACTGGGTTAAGTTTAGGTCCTCGGATTACTGGTCGCCTTTAAAATTTTCTACACTACCATTCATCTAAAGTTGTTTCAGTGCTTTTCCGGAACTCATCTGTGTATATCTGTATCTTGTTTTGTGGATCTAGTCACGTTTACGAATCATTTAATTATTAACACCCTCGAAAAATAGCAAAGAAATTCATACTTCTTTCACGCTATACGCCTAAACTGCCTACTTTTGTGTATTCATTTGTCGTTGCAAATTTGAATAATTGGTACAGCACTCGCAATTATAACTAGATTTTATTACCTTGCATCTTCTTTTCTAAGTGCACTAAATTACTTTCATTGTATCACGTAAAGAGCAAACTGTTTTAAAGTATTAAATAATCACCAAAATATACGAGCAAACTGTTTAAATTATTCAATCAAAAACGAAAAACAAAGAGAGCGAAACTCATATTAACCCGGGTATATACAGTGGTTAGCCTGTCTGTCGGTTTTGTCCCCAAAACGGCCAGTTTCTAGAATTTCGCATACTATGTTCCCATCTCGACCGCCCGTGCGTCGGTTCTTATTAAATTTGCACTCGCACCAGTTAAATCTCAGAAATTTCGACACGGCTTGCAACGTCTGGGAATAACTAATTAATTTTTATACAGAAATGTTATTTTTACCTCTCATGTTTGCCTCTTATTTTCAACCAATCGCAACCCAGTGACGTTGCTCAACTCACGCCTTTTACTATATGTGTCTCTTTCTTGCGCATATTATTCGTCTCTATCTACCCTGTTCAGAGTGGTACTAATCGATATTCTTTAGTATCGGTTATTTTCAATCCACGTGGACTGTGTAAATAACCCACCTTATTAGCATTTCCCGTAAATATTAAACGACGGTTTCTCCAACATTCTCTGTAACCATTTGTTATCTGCCAAATTTACGCAGAACATAAAACATTTAAAAATACGCAGGTGTTCAAACATAATACTTCTAAATAACACTTCTACGATTTGAATATTATTGGGTTTTTACAAGCTTTTATACATATTATATGTTACTAATGGTTCAATTAACTCCAATTAAAATAATACCCTTTAATTTTTAGTGACTCCTAATCAAATATTAATTATTATCTGTACATTTTGTTTAATACCAGTTACTTAAAATTGAGTTAATTAATATTTGATTAGGAGTCACTAAAAATTAAACGGTATTATTTTTAATTGAAGTTAATTGAACCATTAGTAACATATAATATGTATAAAAGCTAGTAAAAACCCAATAATATTCAGATCGTAGAAGTTTTTTTAATACTGCTTCTTTTTATAGCAAGCGTTTTGTAAATAATTTAACTCCCTTATTTTTAATGAAACGAATGAATTTTATGCTTCACGGTTTTTTAATAAAGCGTATTATCTAATAAAATTCCTTACACACGGTGATTAAAATTATTTGGTGTAATTAATTAATTTTCTACTCTGGTCTAAATTTGAGTAATATATATATATATATATATATATATATATATATATATATATATATATATATAGTTTGAATGTTCTTTGTGGTTTATAGGTCAGCCAGAAATAAGATAATGCTCTTTTTTATTGCCTAAATTTTCGAATTTATTCAATTCTTGTTCACAGGCACTAAAATATAGGGACATAATAACTGGTACAAATTCGTGTAGATATTACTTACTAAAGCGAGGATTAATCTAAAATTGGCTAGTACAGCATAAATAAACAGTAACTATTTTTAAAAAATAACAGTAGTAAAGATAAAAATAAATATTATAATCTAATATGACACTAGTAGTTTGTCAACAAAAATTTTTGTTTTTTATTTAATATTAAATATGTGTTATGTGTTGTTTGATGTCTGTTAGTATGCATGCATCTGTGTTTGTGTGTGTGTGTGTCTGTATGTGTGTATGTGTGTATGTGTGTGTGTGTATGTGTGTGTGTGTGTATGTGTGTGTGTGTGTTAGCGTGTGTAAAAATGTTTGTCTGTGAACTTGTATGAATAGTGTATCTATGAAAGTATATAGTTTCTAAAAGTTTACCATAGATTTGTAGCTTTGATCCAAAATATAGTATTATGTTTGTACTTTTTTTTTCTCTCTAATAATTATTCATTTATTCTTTTTGTTTTGGAAATTTAACAAAACGTATATATAGTGCTTAGATTTTCAATGTCTGTTTTTTTGTTTATGGTATAGGAATTTTGATAAATATAACACATTTCCAGGAATAGTCGTTTATTTTCTTTCAATTGAATATCAATAACTTTTGGATTTTGAAAATAAACGACTATTCCTGGAAATGTGTTATATTTATCAAAATTCCTATACCATAAACAAAAAAACAGACATTGAAAATCTAAGCACTATATATACGTATTTATTAAATTTCCAAAACAAAAAAGAATAAATGAATAATTATTAGAGAGAAAAAAAAAAGTACAAACATAATACTATATTTTGGATCAAAGCTACAAATCTATGGTAAACTTTTAGAAACTATATACTTTCATAGATACACTACTCATACAAGTTCACAGACAAACATTTTTACACACACACACACACTCACACACACACACACATACACACACACACACACATACACACATACAGACACACACACACACACACACAAACACAGATGCATGCATACTAACAGACATCAAACAACACATAACACATATTTAATATTAAATAAAAAACAAAAATTTTTGTTGACAAACTACTAGTGTCATATTAGATTATAATATTTATTTTTATCTTTACTACTGTTATTTTATAAAATAGTTACTGTTTATTTATGCTGTACAGCAATTTTAGATTAATCCTCACTTAGTAAGTAATATCTACACGAATTTGTACCAGTTATTATGTCCCTACATTTTAGTGCCTGTGAACAAGAATTGAATAAATTGAAAATTTAGGCAATAAAAAGAGCATTATCTTATTTCTGGCTGACCTATAAACCACAAAGAACATTCAAACTATATACATAGAGCAAGGTCGTAAAGAAAATAAATTGTAATTAATATATATATATATATATATATATATATATATACATATATATATATATATATATATATTATAGTGGTTTTAAAAGATTAAAAATAAATATATTACTCATATTTAGACCAGGGTAGAAAATTAAATAATCACATCAAATAATTTTAATCACCGTGTAGAAGCTTTGGGAAAAGGTACGCGTTATTAATACCGTGAAGCATAAAAATTCATTCGTTTCATTAAAAATAAGAGATTTAAATCATGTACAAGACGCTTTATATCAAAAGAAACAGTATTAAAAAGCTCTACGTGTAATTTAATTATTCCTAAGAAAGAAACAAATGGAAATTACGTGCAAAATTTATATTAATTAACCCTATTTTAAGTAACCGGTATTAAACAAAGTGTATACATAATAATTAACATTTAATTTGTATTTGCTAAAAATGAAAGGATAGAAGTCAATTTTAGTTGGAGTTAATTAAACCATTATTAATAATAAGCATAAAAGTCTGTGAAAATCCAAGATTATAATACCAGAAAATAAAGCTCTGAGAATTAATATTATGTTTGACCACCTGCGTAGTTTTAATGTCATGTACGGCGAAAATTGTGTAGATAACAAATGGTTTCAAAGAATCTTGGAGAAACCGTAGCTTAATAGTTACGAGAAATGCTAAAGGTGGGTTATTTCACACTCCACATGGACTAAAATAATCGATAATAAAGAATATCAATTTGCATCAATAAGAACAGGTTAGATAGAGACAGATAATATGCACAAGACCGAGACACATATAGTAAAAGGCGTGATTTAAGCAACGTCACGAGGGTCACGATTGGTTGAAAGTAGGATGCAAATATCAGAGGTAGAAACAACGATTTCTGTATAAAATGTAATTAGTAATTTCCAGACGTTGCGTGCCGTGTTGAAAGTTCTGAGATTTAACTGGGGCGAGTACAAAATTCGTAAAAACCGATGCGCGAGCTACGGAATGGGAACATAGCAAGCGAAATTCTTTAGAATTGTCCATTTTGGGGACTCGACCGACAGACAGGCTAACTTCTATATATACCCAGGTAAATATGAACAAGCTCTCTTACATCCGCGACTTGATTCAATACGTTAAACAGTGCATTTTAGTTTGATAAAATAATTTAAAGTTTGCTCGTATATTTTGGTGATTTAAAACAGTTAGTTATTTACGTGCTAACATGAATGTACTTGAGTGCATTTAGATACAAGGTAATAAAATTTAGTATCACTGTACCAATTAGTAAAATTTACGACAAGTGTATACACAAAACTAGGCAGTTTTGGCGTATATTGGTGAAAGAAGTATGAATTTCTTTGCTATTTTTCGGAGGTGTTAATGATTAAATGGTTCATAAATGTGTCTGGATCCACAAAACAAGGGTCAGATATACACAGATGAGTTCCGGAAAAGCCCAGAAACAACTTTAAATAAATGGTGATGGAGAAAATTTTTAAAGCGTTGAGAATCAGAAGCTGTAAATATAACCCAGTTGGAATGGTGTGATTAACAAAAGGGACGATGTACATTGAAGCTACGAGTGCAGTAACCTTCAGGTAATTTATACTATTTTGTTTGAACTTTGATATTTTTGTGTGTGTTGAATAACTTTATAATTGAATTACTTTAAATGGACATTAGTGAAATTGTACCAACAATAAAATTTTAATTTTAAGGTGAAATTTTGCTTGTTTAAGTAAAAAGGGGTATTTAGTATTGATGTTCGGGATTATGATGAAAATTTGGGTATGTCTTTGAGCTCAATTAGACGAACCTGGTTAATTAACGTAAAGGGGTGGTAGATGCTCCCTTTGTACTCAGACTCAGGTCTGCATATATTGTTATATTAATTAGTAGGCATCCTACAAGGACTTTAATTTTGGATGCACATTAAATGATAATAAAATTAATCTTGAAATTCTTTTTAAAACTGAAATTTATGCTGAATTTTTAATTTGAAATTTTAATGTATTGTGAATATTGATGTAAATAGAGTTAACGTTGATGTTTCTGGTAGGAATGTGTTTGTCTTTTTTTATGAATGAGGATGAAGGTTTAACTAGAGGAGCAGCCGAGGCGATTAACAGAAGAAAGTCAATGGACCAACACAGTTAAGGTAATGAATAGCTTTTTGTAGGATTCACAGCATTCTCTGGCATCCAATTCGTAGGGGCTCGATTCGAAAAGCGGAGTACCCGGATTTTAGAGGATTCACAGCAATATATATATATATATATATATATATATATATATATATATATATATTGATATGATAACGCCATACTCCGTGTAATGACGTTTTTACTTAACTCCACCGCTATGTGTTTACAAATCAAATTTAATCTTACTAATTTTACTAATATGCCACGGCTAGCCTTATTTAATCTACACAGAGTGCACAACGTTACGATGATCAATTTTTTTCTTCTCCATCCCTTTATGATTACCTATTTGTTTGAATTGATAAAGCGAAGTCAATTAATTTCATATAATGAAAAAAAATATTATTTACAATTTTTTAAAAATATTTAAATACACCCTAAATCAATCAATATCATATGCATTTATTCCAAAATTTATATTCTTTGAATTCAATCTAAAGTCACCAAAAACTACCTCTTTTTACCAAAGAAACCTGAAACGTTCTAGACCCCTTTATAACATACTACGTAAGTTTAACGTATGCAATGTTTGTTGTTGACTTTATCACAAGTTTATATAAATTGAATAAATTCAGTATTGAAATTTAAATAGAAAAATATCTTAAAACTAATTATATCTGACCTGCTACAGGTGTTCGGGTTGTGGATCAACACCCTTTTGTTGTCCTCCTTCGTTGAACCAGGGTTTGAGTTCAGTCACCCCTCATTTTCCAAAATTACTTCGTGCTTCTTTATTTCATATGCCTTGAATCTCGCAACTCAAAATTGTACCAGAATTGTACCAAAATATAATTGTTGACGCTAATTTGAAATATTGGATACCCAGATTTGAATTATTATTCTTGAAATATTATTATCGACGCATACTTGAATTATGTGAATTATTGTCATCAACATTCGAATTATTATCATCAAGATTCGAAGTAGTCAGAAAGGTACCCTAATTTCGAAATGTTCTATCGATCCATTCGAAGCCCTATTATTATTAATATTTAGTTTAATAAATTACCCCAAATTCTACTCACGTTAAACGGCAAAAGAAGTCTAATTGTCGCACCTATTGTCACTTGTAACATACACTTGATATATTATTAAATTACGCGTGACTTTCTGCTTAGCAGTGACGCAGCTTCGTCCTGCCTGAGTTTTAAACTGACTTGTGTTATCATTGCTCGGTGTTAATATATACTGTTCCCACTTACATGTGGGCTGGGTTTTCAACAGCTTTGCCGATATCCCAACCAACCAGATCTTTAATATTCCCTGCATTTTCTGATGTAATTTCTTAGATTTTCCGTGTAATGGTGTTTATTTGATACCTTATTATTCGTTATCTTGACCATACGTTGTTTTGTGTAGATATCGCCTTTTCAATATTGCACAAAATAAATAATGTAACTTTAATGCTGTTTTCGTTTGTGTTTATGCATCTTTTTGAAACTGCGTTTTCTTATCAAAAATGTTTATTATTTCAGCGTAATTGCATAAAGCATTGTTAGGTTTTATCTCTTATCTTCGTATTTGTTTTATAACTAATTAGAACACTTCTCAACGCGTGTTTAATTACATGCACGATCATTTCTTCTGAATACGTGTTCTATTGTTGAAAGATATTCTTACTTGCATTACTTAAAATTAATAACGGTCTATATACAGAGTGTTAAATACTTACGTAATGTATGAATTACCTACATTTCTGATAAATACGCATTCGATTGTTGTAAGATATGCTTCCTTGCATCGCTTAAAGCTAATTATGGTCTATATGCAGGGTGTTAAATGCTTACTATTTACATAATGAATGAATGATTTAATTTTCTGCTAAATAAATGCAGTTTTCTGCTTCCAATTGCAATTTATGGTTACTACACGACCCTGGCTGTTCAATACACCCCTAAACAACCCCTTATCACAGCAATATATATATATGTATATATATATATATATATACATATATATATATATTATTTAATAATATGAAATAATAGCTTAGATTTTTAATAAAACCTCAAATGATCATTTCAAATCGCGCTAGTAATGAAAGATAGAAAATATTAGGTCCCACACTGGATTTGAACCTGTATCTTCATCTTTCGCGGCTAATGTGTTTACCAATTACACTACTGGGACTAGTGATGACAATTGCAACATTTTTACATATTTAAATCATGTACGTTGATCTACATCAACCCAACTTTCAATTACGTTTGGCATTTTAGTCAGATGTATCTGACAGTGTTAAGTTATTGACTTATGTCAGATATAGATAGGAAGCGACGCTCAAAATTATGGCTGTATGCCAACTGTTAAATGTACATAACTGAAAAGCTGGACACCGTCAGATATGATTGATAAAAATGCCAAACGTAATTGAAAGTTAGTTTGATGTATGGTTAACGTACACGATTTAAATATGTAAAAAATTTTTAATTGTCATTTCTAATTCCGATAGTGTAATTGAGCCCAAGGTCCCGGGCTTAAATCCCGACACGATCCGCTTGAAAATGTTACGCAAGCATTTTTCACAAAAATACGCCCCCGTTCGGATGAGAGGTAAAATGGGGGAGGCGTGTTGTCACGCACGTTAAAAATCCCTACCTTGCTTGAAACAGCAAAGGTTCGGCAAAATTCCAAATTTTCCAGGTAAAAAGAAAACTCGCTTCCTGGCCAATGTAATACCTTCGGGTAGAGCATTGGAAAATCACATGTTGGGGAGTGTAATTGGTAAATGCATCAGCCGCGATAAGCTGAAAATACAGGTTCGACTCCTGTTTGGGACCCTATATTTTCCATCTTTCAATTACTAGCTGGCTTTGAAATGATCATTTAGACTTTGCATAAAATCTAGGTCGTTATTTTATCTTATTAACTAATACTTTGGTATTTATAAACTTGTCTTGTGCAATTACTTAATATGTACATATTGATGTGATCATGAAGCACAAAAGATCATTGATCACCACAGTTTGTGAGACTAAACCTACCCAAGAAAAGAAAAGTAAAATTTTACAATGTTTAATGTTCACCCTGTATAAACATATAAATTAAATCCCATGTATAATAAAACGCTTTAAGTACATATAGCGTTGGCACATACCATTTAAACATGAAGTCCAATCCAATCATTGAAAATCAAGCATTCATTAATTCAAATAGTATGTAAATAATTATTCTGGAAAAATACCTTTAAAACACGTTTCATTGCGTCTACACAGACCCCAGAACTAATTTAAAGTTCAATATACTTCAAAATCACTACATAACTTTATATCAAGTTATCTTCTTTAAGTGTATGATTGAATAAACGTAATACACAGCCTGCTTAAACGTAAAATATGTACTTTGCTAAAACGTAAATTCCACAATGCATTCATACTTCTCAAAAAATCAACGGAACACATTGCATTGATTTACATACTTTGAAAGACAAATAAGCCCAGAATTCCGAATTCATTATATTTATGTTATGAAAACAAAAAATGCCGCATTTATTCGCATAAACAAACCACAGTTCGGGAGTATGTTTAAAGTCAAACACCGTAGGAAAAGAACAGCTATTTATTTTCTGTCAATATCACCAAAAAGCTATAAAGCCATTAAGATAACAAATTTTAAGGGCTATACAGAAGTTCGTTGGAGAAAATAACAAATAATTGATTTTATTCACCAATAAAGAATGAGAATAATTCTATGATCACAATAACTTTAAACTTATAGCTCATTAAAGAGATAAAAATACGAAACTGCATTAAATTGTTACATCAGGCCGATGACTAATTCTTTCAAATTGTAATCAAAAGATTCGAGACTTATGACGTATTTAGAATTTTATTATATAAAGACGGAAGTAATGTGAACCATTCACGTTTGGCATTTAAGATTCCACACTAAAGTTGTGAACATAAATTATGAGGCATTCGATCATTTATAGATATCTATTTTATGGACTGCAACGACAATTTATTGCTCCATTAATATATAATGTTGGGGCAAGGTTACCCGCTACTTTAATCTGTACAAAGTACTTTCTAAAACCGATACAAGGTATTTTAACGTATGAAAATTAATTAAAATCGAAAATCTAAAAGTTTGGAACCAGAAAAGTTTTGATGCAGTTAATTACAATGGAAAAGATTTGTTACAAAGCCAAAGACAGATGATCATAAATATAAGATCATCAGCAGGAATTTGACGACGAAAGCGCAAGTATAACTTTGTTTTAAACCTAAACGAATCATTTGTGTATTATTAAGTAGAGTAAGCTAGGATATGTTTCTATTTTTCGTATAAAATTATTTGTAAATGGATAGTTTAATTTTAGCTCGACATCGTTGACCAACTGTATTGAAACAAGATAATACAAAAATATTTAAATTATCTCTGAAAATTTTAAAGAAAATTTTGTGATTTACATTGTAACAATTTTATTTTCGAATTCATAATTCGCTTCATTTAAGGTACGACAATAGTTAAACACCTTTATTAAGTAAAGTCACAATACATTTTACAATTAAAATATTACATTGTAACAGCATCTTGACTCGTTAGTCTAGTTGTTTTGGATGGCGGTGTATTTCACACCCAGTCGCAAGCGCGTAGAGAGGAATGACAACCCCCCCCTTTGGAATCCTCCCATCGTACGAGAGCACGAGATAGGCACTCGGCCATAGGTAAAAAAGGCAGCAGCATGTTTAAGAGAACAATGGCCAGTGACCTGCGGGTCGGTTTGATTAAGTGAAACATTTTCTGAATAACGGTTGGTAATGTATAATCGTTATTATAGTATGTAATTTGAAAATTTGTTTAGCGCAACCCAAGATTAGACGACGAAACACTACAACACTTAGGCGATGAGAAGTTAAACAATAATAACTTCGAACTGTGAATCAACGTTAAGAAACCACTTCAATTTAACACATGCTTTTAGAGGATGGAAAGCAGATCTAATTAACAGGAAATCGTTTGTTGGTCCGAGCCAAGATACTACTTTGTTAGGATGTAAGCAGTTAATTCCGCATGACGATGCACATCCTATTTCAGCCTATGAAAGCAGTTTTGTTTGGTTCGTAGTAATTTTAAGAAATTCAATTGTGTTCCACTCAGGAAACACGCTATTTTATTTTGATACGTATAAATACGATTTTGTTATTCACTTTATCTGTTGCTAAGCTGGATTTCCCAGCGCCAAACTTAAAATTCACTGTTTATTTTGTCAGAACAACACGTTGCTTCACTATAAAATAACATGTGTAATTACGTCATTTGTTTGTTTGAGATATACTGCTGACACTTGTATTTATGAAAGCAGATGCTTAGTATTTTATTACTACCAACTTTGAAAACGAGAATATCTTTATGAACATTTTCATTTTAAACTGAAATTAGACATGTAACTTAACGAGAATATTTTGTATTTTAATTTTGACAATGTAATAGACCTAATCAGATCTGAATGGGTTAAAAACCATTAATGTAACAAATTACACTTTGTTGTAATATTCTTGATCTAGAAACAGATTGATACACCTTATCTTAAATTTCCAAACTACTACAAGTAATTATTTAATTTTGTTGCATTCAATTTTATTTTAAGTTAAAGGAATTCTTTCTAGTAAATTATTAACCTAAGTTTAAAGTCTTTTATTTTAATCAAGTGTGATCAAACCTAGCAACCCAAAAAGGCAATAAGAGTTGAATTTTGATGCCACCCTTATGTAGAAAATATTCTTTTTATTTTTTTTAAGCATATTTGAGGGACACAAACAGTGTTCCCATTTTCTATGTTGACTTAATTATTATTCTTTCTTACAGGAACAGCGTCTTATTCTGTTAAGACAGGTTTTTGTCACCGAAGGCGACCTTTTTTTCTTTGGGTCTCCACGTCCGCCCTTAGAAATATGCTATGCTTTTAACATGAATCAATCTGGACTTGGTGGCGCCTATTTGTTTTAGTTTGAGTGTATCCCCCCAACAGATTTCGACTTACCCCCCCATTGCTCATAGCTCTACCCAAGGAATAGACCCCTAGTTACGTCGGAAGACTTTGTTTTGCTGACACCCAACTTCTGAAGTCAGATATATGTATTAGAAAATTCGTTTCACTGGCAACCACGTGTGAGGCTAGTTGAGCCTAGTTAGGAAAAATTGTATCACTGGCTCACAACGTGGGGCTGGTGTTCTAGTGCTTATAAAAAATACGTAACACTGGCGCCGGCAACGTTTGGGGCTTCGAAATTTGTTTGTTCATAATTTGATTAACTTCGAAATTTGTTTGTTCATAATTTGATTAGCTTCGAAATTTGTTTGTTCATAATTTGATTTACCTCGAAATTTGTTTGTTCAAAATTAATTTTACTTCGAGATTCGTTCGTTCAAAATTATTTTTACTTTGAAACTTGTTTGTTCAAAATAATTTTACTTTGAAATAGTCTGTTCAAAATTTATTTTTGCTTCGAAATTTGTTTGTTCGGGATTTATTTAGCTTCGAATTTGTTTGTTCAAAATTTATTTTGCTTCGAAATTTGTTTATTCAAAATTATTGTGCTTCGAAATTAGTTTGTTCGAAAAGTATTTTGCTTCGAAATTTGTTTGTTCAAAATAGTTTTGCATCGAGATTTGTTTGCTCAACGTTTATGTGATAATTAGGTTTGGTTGTTTAAAAGATTGGTTGTAACGTTAACCCCAGTCAGTCAATTAATTAACTTAGTTAAATTTATTTTAACTTTCATTCTGTTTTGACCCAAAATAATTTTTTTGATATTGTTTTGGCAAAATTACTTTACCAAAACACCTTTTGACTTTTACCTTTAGTTGCCCGAATTTGTTTTGATAATTTTGTAAGGTTCAAATCATTTAGATCTTTCAGTTTGATTCCATTAGGCTTTTGTAATCATGTCGGATATTCCGAATTGTTTGTCTGCTTAAAGAAGAACGGGAGTAGTGAGTGAGAAACCAGTTTTGGAAAAAGAAAATTTTTGGAAGACTGTTAGCTGAAGAAGCTGATAAGCCTGTAGTTTGATTTGCTTGAGTCAATAAAGAACATTTTTGTCCAAATTTGATGATAAGGCTAGAGATCCTATTTTGAAGGTACATTGGAGTGAGCTGTCGTCGTGTCATTTGAGAGTTGCTCTTGTGCAGAAGCACGTTTTTGATTTTGTTAGCAGATTTTTATTTAGATCGGCATTGCAACGCAATTTAGTCTAGGCGGAACGTGTCGTCGTGGTTGGTCGCTCAGCAGTATGTCATTCCAGACGAGACTCAGGAAGAGTTGGTCGCTTGGCATTACATAAGTCTAGACGAGATTCGAGGTGAGTTAGGCGCTCTAGAATTTTTTTTGCATCATATTTTGTTTTGATTTGATGTAAATTTTTGTATTGTTAGTCTAGGTGAGACTCGTAGAGGGTTTGTCACTCTAGCATATTTTGGCGTTGTGAAGCATTGCAGTTGTTTCGACAGTTCGATTGGTAGTAGGATGAGAGTGTACCTGAACACTGATTTTTTTTGTTAGCTATCGTCGTGATTAGTTTTTTTATTGATGATTTATAAGCAGGAAAATGACTTTTAGTTGTTGGTAACTGGTTCTCGAAGTATTCGATTTTACAACCTTTGCGTAGTGCCACGGCACATTTGATTGAGAAGTTTTTGGAGAAAAAGTATTTCTTGTCTACGGAGTACCACAATTTGTTATTTGTGATAATGGTCCACAATTAATTGGTCGTGTTTTTAAAGCTTTGTGTGCAAAGTACGAAATTCAAAAGATTTGGTATAATGCTGTTTATGCTCCCCAATGCAATTTTGTGGAGAGAATCAATAAGACAGTTGGTACTGCAATTCGTTCATACGTAGAAGAACATGATACGTGGAATAATGAAATATCAAAAATTCAGTACGCAATTAATACAGCAAAACATGAGTCCACCAACTATTCTCCAAATTTTTTAGTCTTTGGTCGTCAGGTACCCTTAAGTGGAAAAGCTTATAGTGAGAATTTTAAACCTGGTGAGGATGTTGATGTCGTCTCCAGTAGTAGACCTTTTTATGTTTTGGATCGTCAACTTTTGTTTGATATTTTTGGAAATGTCCGTGAAAATTTGCATGTAGCTTATCAACTTTCGAGTAAACGCTACAATCTTAGAAAAGAGACATTTCGTTCCAAGTCGGAGAAAGTGTTTGGAGAGCTAATAAGGTACTCTCGAGTGCTGGTGATAAATTCTCCGCTAAGTTAGCTCCAAAGTTCGTTATGAGTAAAGTTCGAAAAACATTCCAATTTAGTGTATGAGTTAGAGAACGAAGATGGAACAAGAGCCGGAAATGGCACGTAAAGACTTGAAACCCGTTGAAGTAGCGTGTCCAAGTGAAAATGATGATCCTGACGATTAGTTCCGGTCTGGTCATTCTTTGATGTTAAGTAATACAGTAGTGGTTTGCTTTGTTTTGTTCCGATTTTTGATTTAGTGTCGTTTCACTAATTTTGAGTATTTTGTTTGATAAATGGAACAAGTGGTTAAGGATTTTGGTAGTAGATTTGAGGTGTGCATTGATGTGCACGCTGGTCGTTTTGTTCGCGCGTTATTCGGAGATGTGTTTAGAAGATGTCGTTGACAGATATCTTTTAGATGTAGAAGTAGGTGGGCTATTTAAGTTGTTAGTCCTGATTTCTACATATCTAGGTAGAGAGAATATTGATTTTTTCTTTCCCTTGTTTTGACCGTACGAAATTTTTTTTGTTTGATAAGGTCAAAAGTTTGCATGGTGAGCCTCACCATTTGGTCCATCACTGATGGGACCTGTTGTTTGGAAATTAGTGATAGGATAATCAGTAGGGTGTAGGAGATTACAGCCCTATCTGGTTCAATTTTGTATTTGAATTTGTTAAGTGACCTTATGGTTAGGTTACCTTAGTTTTGATTATCTCTTTGCGATAAAGTGATAATATTTTGTTTTTGAATTTGTTAAGTGACCTTATGGTTAGGTTACCTTAGTTTTGATTATCTCTTTGCGATAAAGTGATAATATTTTGTATTTGAATTTGTTAAGTGACCTAATGGTTAGGTTACCTTAGTTTTGATTATCTCTTTGCGATAAAGTGATAATATTTTGTATTTGAATTTGTTAAGTGACCTTATGGTTAGGTTACCTTGGTTTTGATTATCTCTTTGCGATATAGTGATGATTGTTTGTATTTGAAATTGGTGTGCAACCTTTTGGTTGGGTTAATTTTGTTTTGATTATCACTTTGTGATAATAGTGTTTGAAATTTAGGCCTATTAGTAGGGTCTTCCTTTTGATTGTCACTTTATAGTGATAATATTTTGAATGGTTATGCTGTTTTGAAGTAGTAGCATTCCCTTTTTTTGTAGATAGAGCTAATAGAGCTCCAGGAAGTGAAGTTTTTTTGTGGAAGTTGTGATAAATTGTGAAATGTTTGGTAACAGTTAGTAGATACTAGCCTTGGTAAGAATAAGAACCTCTAGTTGAAGGATTATTCTGAGTTTGATTTTGATTAATTTTTTCGTGGAGTGTTAGACTTTCTAATTTGACCCTCCCAATTTTGACTTATACCGATTGTGACTCTCCGATTTTGTCTCCCGATGGACGTCAGGTACACGTAGCTACCAACACACTCGAATTGTAAATATTTGTCTCCTTCGTTTGAATAAATTCGTAAAAATTGTTTTGATAGTTAGGAAGGTAGAAAAGGCTAGTATATTTAAAAAAAATAATTTTTTTTTGTATTTGTTATACTAAATTCCTTGAAAAAAATTTTTTTTCTTTTAGGAAAGGGGTAGTGTAACAATTTTATTTTCGAATTCATAATTCGCTTCATTTAAGGTACGACAACAGTTAAACACCTTTATTAAGTAAAGTCATAATACATTTTACAATTAAAATATTACATTGTAACAGCATCTTGACTCGTTAGTCTAGTTGTATTGGATGGCGGTGTATTTCACACCCAGTCGCAAGCGCGTAGAGAGGAATGACAACCCCCCCCCTTTGGGATCCTCCCATCGTACGAGAGCACGAGATAGGCACTCGGCCATAGGTAAAAGAGGCAGCAGCATGTTTAAGAGAACAATGGCCAGTGACCTGCGGGTCGGTTTGATTAAGTGAAACATTTTCTGAATAACGGTTGGTAATGTATACTCGTTATTATAGTATGTAATTTGAAAATTTGTTTAGCGCAACCCAAGATTAGACGACGAAACACTACAACACTTAGGCGATGAGAAGTTAAACAATAATAACTTCGAACTGTGAATCAACGTTAAGAAACCACTTCAATTTAACACATGCTTTTAGAGGATTGAAAGCAGATCTAATTAACAGGAAATCGTTTGTTGGTCCGAGCTAAGATACTACTTTGTTAGGATGTAAGCAGTTAATTCCGCATGACGATGCACATCCTATTTCAGCCTATGAAAGCAGTTTTGTTTGGTTCGTAGTAATTTTAAGAAATTCAATTGTGTTCCACTCAGGAAACACGCTATTTTATTTTGATACGTATAAATACGATTTTGTTATTCACTTTATCTGTTGCTAAGCTGGATTTCCCAGCGCCAAACGTAAAATTCTCTGTTTATTTTGTCAGAACAACACGTTGCTTCACTATAAAATAACATGTGTAATTACGTCATTTGTTTGTTTGAAATATACTGCTGACACTTGTATTTATGAAAGCAGATGCTTAGTATTTTATTACTACCAACTTTGAAAACGAGAATATCTTTATGAACATTTTCATTTTAAACTGAAATTAGCACATGTAACTTAACGAGAATATTTTGTATTTTAATTTTGACAATGTAATAGACCTAATCAGATCTGAATGGGTTAAAAACCATTAATGTAACAAATTACACTTTGTTGTAATATTCTTGATCTAGAAACAGATTGATACAACCTTATCTTAAATTTCCAAACTACTACAAGTAATTATTTAATTTTTTGCATTCAATTTTATTTAAAGTTAAAGGAATTCTTTCTAGTAAATTATTAACCTAAGTTTAAAGTCTTTATTTTGATCAAGTGTGATCAAACCTAGCAACCCAAAAAGGCAATAAGAGTTGAATTTTGATGCCACCCTTATGTAGAAAATACTCTTTTTATTTTTTTTAGGCATATTTGAGGGACACAAACAGTGTTCCCATTTTCTATGTTGACTTAATTATTATTCTTTCTTACAGGAACAGCGTCTTATTCTGTTAAGACAGGTTTTTGTCCCCGAAGTCGATCTTTTTTTCTTTGGGTCTCCACGTCCGCCCTTAGAAATAAGCTACGCTTTTAACATGAATCAATCTGGACTTGGTGGCGCCTATTTGTTTTAGTTTGAGTGTGACCCCCCAACAGATTTCGACTTACCCCCCCATTGCTCATAGCTCTACCCAAGGAATAGACCCCTAGTTACGTTGGAAGACTTTGTTTTGCTGACACCCAACTTCTGAAGTCAGATATATGTATTAGAAAATTCGTTTCACTGGCAACCACGTGTGAGGCTAGTTGAGCCTAGTTAGGAAAAATTGTATCACTGGCTCACAACGTGGGGCTGGTGTTCTAGTGCTTATAAAAAATTCGCATCAACATATGAAATATTTTAGGGTATTCTAATAATTAACCAGGATTAGGTGAAGATTGAATTAATACGTAAGAGGTGATAAAATACTGTTTCTTTTTAAACTTAAGCTGTAAAATGCCTTTATAAGCGTTATTTATATCTGTGTGTGAAGTAGATTACTTGGATAATGTGTGTAAAAAAAGTATGTTTTTGAATGTATAGAGGATTGTTCATAGACGTTTCTTAAGATTTCTTTGCTTCATTTCATTTTTGTAAAATTTATAGCATATTTGTATTTGTACTAGTAAAAGGAATCGGGCCAAGAAAGGTAATAATTCACATCATTTATTAAGCAAACATCCATTATACTCTTATATAGCTTAGGGAGACTGACCAATATTAAGATGTAGTGACTATTAATTTTAAAGATAAAACGATATGATGTGGATTCTTACTTTATTTTGCCCGTTTTCTCATGCTAGATCAGCAATAAATATGGTGTGTAATTTACGAAAATGAAGTGAAAAATCGCAACAGCCTCTGTTTGTCAGATGCAGTCTTTCAAGAACAATATCTACTTTTAGTGATTATCGACTCTTTAACTGGATTGTTGTTTTTATTACGCTAGCAATAAAAGGTATTCCGAAAAAAAAATACAAAAGCGGTCTGAAAAATTGGTCGTCTAATATTCTGTGAATTTGAATCAAATTTAGAATCCTTTAGGTTTAGTGTCGTTCGAAGTTCATCCTAGTAAGAGGTGTGCGTATGACTATTGTCGCCTCATATTGTAATATCAATATACTTGTAAACGCTGTAATACAATTGTATTATTGAGCTGCAACTGTTAGGAAGCATACTCCAAGGATATATTTTTGAAAAAAGCATTGCATAGCACATGCTTTATAATAAATAGAATAATAAATATATAATATATAATAAATATAATAAACTGAAAAGCGCTTTTGTACCGTTTGTTGTGCTCAAAACTGTCGTAATTTTTATATACGAGGGCTGTTTTTTTCGAAGGTCCGATCGGTCGCGAAATAAAAACTCCTCTAAAAATCGGATGAACCAGTGCGCAGATGTGTTAAGCAGCGTCACTAGTATGGATGTCAATCGTGTTGCGTCACTTCCGTTGAGTTGTGTTCACGTAGGTAGCACGTAAACATGTCTACAATAATAGCATCTCCCGCCAAGTGTGAAGTTCGTGTGGTATTTCGATTCCTTCAGGCTAAGGGGTGTAATGCAGCCGAAATTCATCGACGAATAAGTACTGTGTACGGTGAAATTTCAATGAGTGACAGCAAAGTGCGACAATGGTGCAGAAACTTTAAAGCAGGACGTACAGATGTTCATGATGCAGGCGGTCAGGGAAGGAAGTCAGTGTCAACCAATGATCTCGTTCAGCGAGTGGATGTGGCCATTCGAGAAAATCGTCGGTTCACATTTTCTGAATTGAGCGATTCATTTCCTGAAATTTTCAAGGTCAGCTCTCTACGTCATTGTGAGCGAGAAACTTCAGTACCACAAACTGTGCGCGAGATGGGTTCCCAAGATGCTGTCCGACCATCACAAAACACAGAGAATGGAAGCCTCCCTAACGTTTCTCCAGCGTTACCACAATGAAGGAGAAACTTTCTTGAACAAAATTGTCACGGGGACGAGACATGGGTCCATTACGAAACTCAAGAAACAAAAGAACAATCCAAACAATGGATGCATTCTCACTCTCCCAGTAAACCAAAGAAGTTCAAGCGAACCTTCTCCAACAGCAAGTGCATGGCTACTGTGTTCTGGGACCGAAATGGCGTTCTCTTGGTGGAATTCATGGAACGTGGCACAACCATTACAGCAGCCTCATACAGCGTGACTTTTCAACGTCTACGAAGGGCAATTCAGAATAAGCGGAGAGGAATGTTGTCATCAGGCATTGTCCTTCTCCACGACAATGCTCGGCCGCACACTGCAGCTTCAACAAAGACACTCCTACAGTATTTTCAATGGGAAGTGTTTGGTCATCCACCATACAGCCCGGACTTGGCTCCATCTAATTTTCACCTGTTTACTCACATGAAACGCTGGTTAGGAGGACAACATTTTGACACAGACATTGAGCTGCAAATCAGCGTACAAACATGGCTGAAAACACAGGCGGCTACGTTCTACAACGAGGGTATTGGGAAGTTGGTACCACGCTACGACCAATGTCTAAATCTGAGTGGCGACTATGTAGAAAAATAGAGTAATTATGTAAGTACTTGTTACAAATAAATAATTTTTGATTTGTACTGTGGTTTCTATTTTGCGACCGATCGGACCTTGAAAAAAATAGCCCTCGTACTTTAATACTTTTTGCACGATTCGAGTTCTACATTTTATCTTCAACATGTCGGATTATAAAAGTAACGATAGGATTATGGATCCGGACTATAGAAACGTTTTACGCGACACAAACGAAAGCAGCAGCGATATTATTGCGAACGCACTTCCTACCAAAAATGACGATGGTTGTATTGCTACGGAAATTAAAAACAAATTTAAACTCTTTTTTCTTTTTAAAATAGTTTCCAAAAACAGAAAAATAACAACTTGCATATTGTGCAAGAACAGAAATATAAACATGAGTTTAAAATGAGGACATCGAGTACAAAAAGTTTAAAAAGGCATATGCAACAAAAACATCAAAAAGAATGTAAGATAATCTATCACAGTCAATCAGAAGCAGAACCGAGTGACACCAGTGGAAGCATGCGAAGATTTTTTATTATCATTTCGGCCGAAACAACGGTAAGATGCGTGTACCCTATTTTAAAAGTGACTAGTTGGTATTAGATACACATTATATTTATTTTTAATTCGCCATTTATTTACTGCCTTGTAGAGTTATATAATTTGCTTTTTTGCAAAAATATTATTTGGTTATTTTCTTTAAATTAGAATTCTGTAGGTTTTTGTGAGAAACAGAATTTACCATACTGAATATTAAAAAAATGTCATTATTTTTGAAAATAAGATTTAGTCTAGTTTCTATATAAAACACAATAAATTTTTAAATTTTCATTAACATTTTTACATCCGAATGTTTAAAAAGTAGTTGGTGTTTAATACAAATAGAAATAATAAAAGTGACTGAGCTTCATTTCAGGTATCTGCGATTAACAAAGTAGACGGTAATTTCTTTGTTGAATGGATTGCCATTAAATACCTTCCATTTTCAGTTTTTGATTATGATGATGTTGCACGAAATTTTTTACACATATTTAACCCGGAATCAAGTTATCTGGAAGAAAAGTGTTTTGAAGTACAAAAAAAGGCCATGACTATTTTACAGTAAAATAAATCAAAAATATCATTAACCTTAGTCAGATGGACGGCAGTGAATGGAAAATCATATTATGGGATAACTGCCTACTTCATCGACAGAAATTGGGAATTACAATCAATTGTAATGGATTTTTACCTTTTCATGTCCAATACACAGACAAAGCCATCGCTAAAGTATTTTTCGAAACATTGTAAAGATATGGAATCGCAGAAGTTAATTCGAATTAGTTCTTGAGAAGATTAAGTTTACGTTATTTAATAATAAAAGATACGTCATTTTCACTAGAAATATTCTAAAAGCTATTGAATAAGCTAATTATTTTGTATCAATAAATAAAGGCATCAGTTTAAGTAAGCGATCGCAAAAGTCATAAAAATTAATAAGAACGAGTTTAGTAGCTCCAAGAGAAAGAGATTACGACTGCTAGGTTTTAATGCATCAACAAAGAATCGATTACGCTTGTGATAGCCATAAATTATACCGACCGCAATTAACTAAAGATAAGAAACTGAAATGTGAGTGAATATTGCATCCTGCCTTGACTAAACTTCGGTAACATAATCTAGAATTGAATGGAAAAATGGCGTATTTAGAAATTATTATATAAGAACAATATTTATGGGAAGAAGATTCATCCAAGTTTCAAGTAATTCATATCTTGATGACACCTCTCTCCTAGCTCCTCATTGAAATCATGGAGCTTGTCTGGAAAAAAATTGAGATGTTAGTCTAAAAAATATAACTTAATTCTCAAATTACTACCTAAAACCTGGAAGTTTTTAATCATGTCACTCACCAGTTTCTCATAATCCTGACATTTTTGTTTTCCAGGAGATTTTAACAGACCTTGCAGGAACTATTCCAGACAGCTTTCTCATCATCCGTCATATGTGCAATAAAATTCTCACTTTTAAATAAGGTACGAATCTGCAGACCATCGAATATACCAGCTTTAAACTTCGAATCAGTTACTTTGGGCATATTTTCGTAATGTACTGAAAACAATCGCCTGTTTTATTCATACCTCTCACGTGTTGTTTCATTAATTCAAGTTTGAGATGTAGTGGAGGAAGTAAAATTTGTCTTTCCTCTACAAGTGGTTCTTTTATAATGTTTGCCGATTCGGGTTTTGGTGATTATTTCGTTGGGTCCATTTCCTATTTTGTAATGACTTTGTCAAAAAGTTACAGAAAACAAGGGTATTTAATGTTTCCGCTTTGCATGCCTGGAACAATGCCAATGATCTTGATCTCGCCACAGATCCTCCATTGATGCTCTTAATATTTTATATTCTCCAGAACGACTTTAATAATATCGTAAGGCTCTTTGGGAAATGTGGAATGAGTTATTGGTACGAAAGTCAGTACATTTATGTTATGGAGCAATATCACCTTAAAACTACGAATAGAAGAGACCATAATAATCCGCCATTCTTCAGGTTTTTAGATGCCAAGTTCCAAACTATTCAATAGTCCGCCGATATCCTTGCAGCATACGAATTCCAGCTATTTATCATGGGTGAAAAATCGTTGGAACTCTTACTCTCTATTTCTGTATACTAAAATATTTGCTCCTTTTTTCCAATAAATTCTTTTCTTTTAACCTTAAAGCTAGAAGTTTGCGATAATCGATAATCCTAACTCTTTTCATAAGTCACTCAATTCAACTTGTAACGATTTTTGATGCATTTCATTTCTCTTCTCCTGCTTCTGCTTTTCGTTACTTGTACTTGATTCTTTCCATTCCATCTCACTGTCCACTTACTCCACTTGTACTTCTTCTTCTTCTGCAGTAATAGTCATAGCTACTTCTAATTTACCCGCTTCACGATTCAAGACAGATTGTATCATTGAACGTGTATACATATGTTTTATTTTGGATTTATTTTTCATATTAAATCCACGCGTAATGGTCAAGCAAAGAAAACCATAACCTTTTGAGTCCGGCATGCGCTGTACGACAGGTGAGGAGTGTTTCAAATTAAGTGCTTTGTTCTATCAACATGAGGTTATCATATTATGCAGTACAAGCAGTATCAGTGATGTTTTCTGAATGTTTGATGGTGTTTGATTCTATTTGTTTTGATGTAATGTTCATGTAGTCTATGGGTTTCTTTGGATGGATTACGTCTTAAAGCTGTAAACTCTGTAGGGGCCAAGATACTCACCTCTACAGAGCTGCGGTCACGTAATGACGATGCCTACGGGACCACTTGCTCACGCTGATCATTCGCCGATGCTGAGTAACTGACTCCTGTATAGTAAATTTTTTTCGTGTGTTTGCCATGACTGTATGTACGCCGTTATCCGGGGTCTCTACCAGATCATGGAATAACTCTGTTGCCCACTGTCAACCACGCAGAGATGCCCTTCTGACTCGCCATCTACGGAGTTACGGGTTTATAGCGTTATGGGTTTTTAATGTTATTAGGATTAGGATTATGGGGTTTAAAGGTTACGTGATAGTGGGGTTAACGGGCATAGCTGTTAGAAACACGTTGATTTTCACTGCTTGAACCCGCATAAGTTTCTTTTCCATTGGGTTATGGGGTTTAGGGTTATGGAGTTTTAGGTTATAAAGTTAAGGGTTATAGGGTTTCAAGGTCATGGGGTTGTGGGGTTGATGAGGTATATGTTTGATTATGGGGTTTTATTTGGATTTTTTTAGTTTTATGGCTTTCAGCCTATTACTTGAGGTTAGAGAAACAAAACATATAGTAGGATCGGTCAAATCCCGGCAAACAAAATTTCGATTCTTTTCGTGGAGCTGTGTAATAATTATTACAAGAAATAGATTTATTGATAAACTGTATTAAAAGAACGTTTTTTCGACTATAAAGTGTACAAATGTGTGCGCGTGTTTAAACTGTCAGCCTCTCATAATTAATAATAATTATATTTTTTATGTCCATCATTTTAATTAACGTCAGTTAACATCTATGCATGGTCTCTTCATTCGACTTTCCAATGCTTCACCCGAAGGTGCTACATTGGCCAGGTAGTGAGATTTCTTTAATTTGAAACTTTTTATTATACGGAGCCTTTGCCATTCCAAGCAAGGTACGGATCTTTAACGTGCGTGAAAAAACTCAAATATGGGACCTACATTTTACCTTTTATCGAAACGAGGACGTATTTTTGTGAAAAATGCTCGTCTAATATTTTTCAAGCAGTCTGTGTAGGGAATCGAACAGGACCTGGGATTAGCAGTCATGCGCAATCCTGTCTGATTCACGCAGCCGCTTCCATGCATGGTCGCGTAACCAATAGCGTAGGAGTTTCAAATAGTGTTTAATACTTCATGTATCTTATTGCAAAAACGTTGACTCTTGATGACGGGACTTGCTTTGTTTTTTATTGATTACAAAGCCGTGGTGTCAAACTTCCCAGGACGGAGTAAATATGTTGTAGGAAATTTAGGGTCCATGATGTAGCCATACCGTGGGTTATTATTCCATTGCGCTGTCACCCGATCTCTTTATCTTTCCAAGTTAAAGAATTGTTTCCACAGCCTCCAATATTTTTCACCGCCTCTCGCCATGAATATTCAGACCGTTTTATTAACAATGGGACAACGGTTAACTGGAGATGCTATGCATCAAATAAGGACAATTGGGCCAAACGTTCCTTATCCTAATGTTAATGGTTTAAGTAGTACAGGGTTTTGTAGATTATAATTATATTTCAGTTTGTTGGCATTATTCAGAAAGTTTTTTGTTACTGATTTCAAATTGGCATCTTTATGTTTTTGAGTACTGAGAAAAGCAATAATGTAGTATTTTTTATTGTGGTCATAAAAGACGCTACTTACAACCTTTTCTATGATTAATTAGCCATAACTTTTTACCCTCTAACATCTAGCCTACAACCGACTTCGAAATCTGAAAGAGCAAACCTTTCTAAATAAGAAACGTATTCTTGTCTCTCTTTGATATTCTAAACAATTTTCGAGGAAATATCATCTAATTCAAATTATGTTTTAATGCTTATTAGTGGGATGTCACACCGAAAATAATAATAATACTTTAGTAGACTTATTTTACTATCTGACCACACCAAACGTTGATCTTAGATTCGTGTTGAAAATGTCTTTCTTTTACGGCATGGAGGTTTTGTGAATCCCACAAATGATTGTTTTCCCCTGTTGAAAACTTCACGAGTAAACGTTGGTTCGTCAGTAAAGAGAATCTTAATAAAAAATTAAAATCCACGTTCTGCTGCTCCTATAAAAACGAAGTAAAACGGAGGTGAGCTGGCGAATCTTGCGGTAACAAATTCCGAACCGAAATAAAGTGATACGGAAGAAACTTCTCTTTGTTTAAAATTCTCCACTTGAGTAACGGTTACTTATACCCGGATTTTCGTACATTCTAACCAAAACCTCCTCCTCTTGCTCAACCAAGATAATATTTGGAGGGTTATTTTCATTTTTGGGACAAAATGAACCCTTCTCGCCTAGACGATTGTACATGTTTCAAAACAGTTTATGATTAGGTTGTTTTGTTTGGGGGTATAATTGGGTATACCTTTGGGTCGCATTGCGACCATTGAAATTTGTTTGCGCAAAAACATACACCATATCTCTCATTTCACTATTAGTAAATTCACTATGATACGGCATTTCTAAAATCTATTATGGAAGAAATTTCAAGCAGACGGTTAAAGGAAGCACTTACTGAATTGATACTTTAATTACCTTCATTGACTCATTAAATAAAGACTATGACAGACCATAATGTCGACTGTCAGAAAGTAAAATAAGTCTACTAAAGCATTGTTGTTATTTTCAGCGCGACATCCCACTAATCAAGATTAAAACATAATTCGAATTAAACGGCATTTTCTTGAAAACAGATTAAAATATCAAAGAGACAAGAATACGTTGGTCTTCCAGATTTCGAAGTCGGTTGTACTCTAGATGTAGAGGATAAAAAGTTATGACTATTTATTCGTTAAAGAAGGTTAGTAGCGCCTTCAATAACCAAAGTCAAAAATATTATCGCATTCTTTTTTTCTGTATCAAAAAAACATAAAGATAATTTTCAAGTGGATAACCCAAAATTTTTTTAAATAATGCTAAAAAATTGATTTAAAATTATAACCTTCAAAATCCCGTACTTCTTAAACCATCAACATCCGGATAAGAAAAGTTTCGTTCAATGGTCACTACTTGATGCATAGTATCTCCAGTTAACCGTTATTCTATTGTTAATGAAACACTCTGTATAGAGAGACGGCGAGGTCTCAACGTGCATGGCGAACGCCTTTATCTGTAAACATCAAAGTGCCATGCCTAGACAAAGTTTGCTCACGGTATCCATAATTTTCTCTTGGCTGAATTCCCTAATACCTTATGCTGTTCTTTTGTGTGTAGATTATATAACCTGACATATAACACTATGAATTGATGAAATCAATTTGAATTGGAACAAATTAAATTATAAAATAGTGACTTAAATTATTTACTCTCAGAACCTTTTCCACTCCGAATGGACCTGCACCTTGAAGAAGTTGTAGATTTCTAGAGCGGTGGAATAGCTTGCACTCCAGTGATCTAAAGAGCCAAACTACAGGTCCAACCACAGTAATAGGGTTTTTAGTAAGGAATTAGACTACGACAGGTCTCCGAAAGAGGGTAGCAGCTCCTTCGGTACTTGGTGGCAGAGACTATAGGGATCGGTTAGACATTCTAAGACTCACTACTACGATGTGGAAAGCAACGGAAAACCACCACATTACCTCTAAAGTACACAGCGTACTTAAATTGTAATTAAGATAATGACAAGTTACCCAGAAGCAGATATAGACACCGACCACAACATCGTAATTATGAAGGACGCTCTTGAATTTAAAAATTTGAAAAAACGAAGGGAAAAAAGCAATTTGACTTTGATAAACTAAAAGATAAAGATATGCACGAAAGATTTGAAAAAAGTAAAATGAATTGCTGAAAGATATCGGGGAAATTTCTGATACTAAATAAATAGAAACAGATTGGAATGACATTAAATCCAACTTAGACATGGCGGTCAGAGATATTCTGGTGTATACACAAAAAGAAAATAAGAAACCATGGATAACAACGAATATCCTGAATTTAATAGGAAGACGACGATAATTCAAAAATAGATCAGACGAAACAGGAAAACATATACAAAGCCATTACATGGGGAATTATTCGCAACGCAGGAAAGCTAAAAATAATGGAGTGACGAAAAGTGCATAGAGGTACAAATTAAGATAGAAATAGGAAAGACAGACGAAGCGTACAAACTAATTAGAATGAAATTTTGGGATTAAGGTCATACAGCAAAAATATAAAGGACCCAGGAGGAAACGTCATTATAGAAAATGTAGAGAAAGTGGGTAGATGGCAAGAAAATACAGGGAATTTATATGCAGGAGAAGAACTAACTGCATTAGAACAAGAATCAGACATTAAAAACGATGACTTGGGACATTCTATACTTCGAGATGAGTTTGAATTAGCATTAAAGGGTGTGAAAAATGGTAAGGCGCTGGTTACAGATAAGGTGCAAGCAGAAATTCTAAAAGCCGCTAAACAAGCAGTAACAGAACATCTCTTTCAACTTGTAAGCTATAGGTGTTACAGGTTATTTTTGGCTTTAAGAAAATCATTTCAAACAATACAATTATTTGCATTAGTAATTTAATGCAAAGTCCTTGAGGTTATCACTGGTTAATAAGTCGAAGAGTACAATCAATTTCGTGCCTTATTTGTTGGTAATCGTGAATGAAATTGGAGGTCATTCCTTAAAAATGTTGCATAGTGTATTTTTGTTTTGAGTGGTGTATTCCGTATAATCGTGATTGTTATTGGATTTGAGCGATCTGACTCGAGCGTGTTAATTATTAATTGGTCATTTTGAATGTGCTAATTCGTGTTTCGGTAACCAGCCAACCTGGTGCGATCGTGGATGGTCGGTGGGACATTTGAAAGTTCGTTGTTGGACAAGAAGGTCGTAGTAGAAACGTGGTTTCAGGTATTTTTGAAAGCTGTGTTTGAGCTTTTCCAATTTAGGATTTTATACTTGCAACTTTTACACGAGTTTCCGTTTGGTGTATGAAGACATCGTCTGGCTTGTGGTTTAGCCCTTGGAAACTTGGACCACCCGTTTATTGGGGATTTTACGAATCTACTTTGACCGCCATTTTTGGCAGCGACTAGAGGCCGTTATAAGAAACCTTTCGGCAGAATTATTATAACGCTCACACTTCTCTGATCATTGCTTCAATCCAGAAAAGGTAAATAAATCAAAATAATTAATTAATTTATTAATCACGAAATTTTCAAATACAGTGTTTACCTTCCTAATAATTAATTTGTGTAAGTTGCATTACAGAACTATGGCTGTTGACTTTTTTATATATGTTTTTTTATTAACAACAAAAATTTTAATAATAACACAAAAGGGTGTTGCACCCAAACTTAGTCAGTTGTTTTAGCAAATTGTTTTCGTAGGTTTCGACCTTCGGGAAAAGATTTCAAGTTCAGGTCGCAATTAAAAGTAACCTTGCAATTGGAGTCTGTGCGTCCGTATCCACCGAAGTATATTCAGGTCGCCAAGCTGAGCAGATCCTTTAGGCAAAGTAAGGTATATTATTTAATTATAAATAGTCTTGGATCATCTTGATAAGATTGTTTTACTGTGCTGCATTTTACAATATGTATAAATGCGTATATTGAATGTAAATTCTGTAGGTACTTATAAGAAGCAAGTTCATGCGTACACCAGCTGGTTATTAGTAGATAAGGTAAGAATCTAACAAATTTGTTTTCTCCTAATGTTATACTGATTAGATATATTCGTTAAACCTGTAAGTGTTGTAAAACTTTTCTTGCGTCAACCCACTAACTTACCCCCCTTTTGTGTAGAGTTTTGTGCGGCCTCATATGAGCTAGTCGAGGGCACAATTTGGCACAATTTATAATGGTAACTACCAAGATTATCCCCTCCCAGTTATTATTACATTGAAGGCAACTTATAAATCAAAAGTAGCCATAACATAGGTATGAGACAGACGAGATACTCAAAAACTTTAAACCTGACATTATAGTAACTATAGCAAAAAAAAGGCGGATATATGTGAAAATTTTCGAACAATTGGTTTAACAGCACACGTGTTAAAAATATTAACTAGAATTGTACAAAGACGAATAGAAAAACGAGCTGAAAAATACTAAGAGAAGGTCAATTTGGGTATAGGTGAAACAGGGGAACACGGGAGGCTATTTTAGCTCTGAGGGCGATAATGGATAAAACAATAAAAAAAGAAGAAAGCGTGTATATAGGGTTTGTAGATCTGGAAAAAGCATTCGGCAATGTAAAATAGAAAAATATTTTCGAAATATTCAGAGATTGGCACGAGTTTTTAGGATAGACGGAAGATGCATAGCTTATACAAAGAGCAGGAATGTAGAGAAGTAAATATTAGGAAAAGGGTGAAACAGGTATGTGCCTTATTCGCATTAATTTTTAACTTGTACATTGAAGCGGCAATGAATATTGTCAAATGCATGAAGATATTTGGAATTACTATGCAGGGACAAAAAATTGGTATGCTTAGATTTGCAGATGATATAGCGGTATTAGCATCTATCAAAGATGAGTTAGAAGTTGCTCTTAATGAAATGGAAACAATTCTAACAGAGATACGGTATAAAAATTTACAAAAAGTAAACTAAAGATCTAGTATGCAAAGGAGGTGAAAATAAATCTATAACAAGAATACAAATAGGTAACGAGAACTTACAAAAGGTTAACGATTTCCGTTACCTAGGAAGCCCAACAACGTAAGATGGGAAAAGCACAAAAGGTATAAAACAAAGATTAGCACAAGGTCGTGCTACATTTAACAAAAAAGCCACTACTGTGTTCAAAGACAACAAACATAGAAACAAGTAGAAGATTGCTTAAACATATGTGTGTAGTATAGCACTGTTGAGCTGTCAAGCCTAGACAATAGTAAAAGCGAACAAAAAAAAAGATAGAAGCCTTTGAAGTGTGGCACAACAGAAGTATGATGAAGATATCATGAACAGACAAAGTTAAGGACAAAAAGGTACTAGAAGTGATAGGGGAAGAAAGAAATATGTAGACAACAGTACAAAATAGGAGAGATGATAGACCACATACTATGATATGAGGGAATAGTCCGTGATATATTAGAAGCAGAAATAGGAATAAAGAGACGTACAGGTAAATCTAGGCTAGACTATTGTACACCGATAGTGAAAGATGTACTATGTGGGAATTTCAGCGAAATATGTAGACTAGCTCAGAATAGAAATCAGTGGAGGTATGCATCCAACCAGTCCCAAGATGGAAAAAGTATCGATGAAAAAGTAACTGTACGTAAACTTGATGCTTATTATAAACAACCACAGGTATTGGTCTTGCAATATTCTCAACTAATGTTAATTGTGTGAATGGATTTACTGTATAACTATTAATTCGGCAAATGTCTAAGTATTGGGTATACTTGGCAGCCACAGGCTGCTTACCCTACTTCACATACCACTGAATCTCGGTGAAATAGGGCATATAATTAAAAACAATAGAAGGGAAACCGAGCTGTATATATGCTGCTGTGGGAATTTCAGGAACTGTGTAGGCTAGCTCAGAACATAAATAAGTAGAGGTACGCGTCCAACCAGTTTCAAGAGGGAAAACTTAATGACGAAAAAATAATTGCACTTAAATCTGATGATTACTATAGACAACTACAGCTGTTGGTTCTGAAGTATTTTCAAGTAATGTTGATTGTGCGAAAAGATATGTCGTAAAAACTATTAATTTGACAAATGGTTAAGTGCTGTGGGATCTTGGCAGCCGCAAACGGCTTATCCCTTTTCACATACCCCCTGCATGTAATTTTCCAATACTCCAGCCGGAGGTACTACATTGCCCCTTTACATACCGTGCATTTATATTTCCAATGCTACTCCAGAAGGTTCTACATTGGCCAGGAGGCGAGTTTTTTGTTGCTTGGAAATTTAGAATTTTGCCGAACCCTTGCCGTTCCAGGCAAGGTAGGGATCTTTAACGTGCGTGACAACACTCACACACGGGACCTCCATTTAACCTCTCATCCGAACGAGGGCGTAATTTTTGTGAAAAATGCACACCTGTCATTTTTCAAGCAGTCGGCCGTGTCGAAATTTGAACCCAGGACCTTAGGATCCGTAGTCTTACGCTTACTACATTGATCCACGGCGACGCCCTTCCCCTTCACATACCACTAAATATCGGGGAAATAGGGTATATAATTGCAAAACAATAGAACGGGACCTAACTGCATCTAACGAGAAAGAACAGTGGCTATGTTCAAAGACAACAAACATAGAAACAACAAGAAAGTTGTTCAAAGCAAATGTGTGAAGCACAGCACAGACGTATATAAAATGGGGCAGTAGAAAAAGCAGACAGGAAGAAATAGAAGCTTTCTGGAATGTTGTGGTTCAGATGTATGAAGATGATTACATGGACAGACAAAGTTAATAACAAATAGGTTATATAAATAGTAGAGGAATAAGGATATCTGAGAAAAAAGTAGGAGAAATGTAAAGGCAGGATACGTTCTAAGTCATTATTGGGAAATGGTACGGGATATATTACAAGCAGAGATAGGAAAAAAGAGGTAGAGGTAGACCTAGATCAGACTATCGCACTCAGATAGTGATAGATGCAGACTGTGCAAATTTCAAAAAATTGTATAGATTAATTCAGATTAGGAAACAATGAGGGTACGCTTTTAACTATTTCCAGGACTTAAGACCTGATGATGATGAAGAACCTTTTAATGTGTTTGAATGAAATATGTCAGAAATATGTGACAACTTAATGGCGTTAAAACTCAATGTTATAACTTCCTTTGTAATCAATTTTGGTTACAATACGGTTTAAAAATTTTCGAAATTTTTTGCTTAGTTAACTTTATAAATCCAAGTAGTGATACCTAATATGGTAATATATTACTACTCTTTCGCTGTATTTACGTGTTGTGTTGGTTCAAAGCGGCATTAGAGACTAATTTTTTTAACGTACCACAAGTGTGCACATAGCTTGGGTTTAACCGGCCCTACTCCACTACTAGTATAGCCATCAATTGTAAATAAAATTTAGAAGTTCAGAAACTGCACAATACCATTTCAACATGCACATATAGAAATATTTATGTTGCTGTTTTACACAACAAAGATGAACAGTAATTAAATGCTTTATCGTTTATAACTTTTAGTTAGCTTTTAGGCATAGGGCATTTCCTATGGTGTCGAGTATACGAAAAACTTTTTTTAGGGCCCCAATGATCGTATTGCGACATCATAAAGAGTACTGTTTCTACCATTTTATAAAGTGTATTCTACTATAACTTCTAAATTAACCATGGTATGCTTGTATGTGCATAGGTGCTTTTGTAGTGTTAAATCACTTCCACTAAAACACTGAGAAAAAAAAAAAGTTATACTTTATTACTTTAAACTTATGTATTCTTCTGGTTATCCAGAAGAGTTATATTGTTTAAACAAAAATTACTTAGCGATTTCATATTTGATTCAATTAATTTCTGACTTGCTATGCTTAATACTTACAATCTCTCAAGGAGCTTTAACGTATTAATTAAATAATTTGTAAGTCATTTCAAAGCCTTTCTGTAGAAATTTAATCGTCCCTTTGTCATGCAGGATATGTTAGCCTTCTCTTTGAAGATGTATTTAGCTAGCTGTCTTTGATGCTTTGTCATTTAAGATTAGCGTGCGGTAGACGATTAGTATCGCTACGATGTAAAGTGCATTGTAGCGAACGGGATGCTGATGTCCCTGCATTAGACAGGTCAACGACTTGAATAAATGCAATCTTCGAGCTGTTTGCAACTACCACTTGTTACACACATTGGCTGGTATCGTATTATTTGTAAAACAAATCGCAATCTTACTCGTCGACGAACAAGAAAAAACTTATTGCGTTTACGTTCTTAGGCTATTAAGCAATTTAGAGGATAAAATTCAAGACACAAACTTAAGTGCATAGAAATGAAGTAAAATTACACTAAGGACTAGTGAAGGCTCTAATACAACTTGTATTAATGAAGAAAAAACTATATTCATTTAAAATTGCGACTGGCCTCGACATGTAGTGCGTATACCACAATTCCAGATAGAAACAAGTTTTCTTAAAACCGATTGATGCGAACAATCTGTGTGAAGCTGGAATGAACATCTTACAATTTTCAAAAAATAATTTTTTTGTTCATTTGTGTCAGGTACTGTCAAAAATCCAGCGTGTGTGCTAAAAAATTACACAAGTTATACATGATTCAAAGTGGCCTGTCCAACTTTGCAAGGAGCTAGAACTTGAATGGACACCATGAAGAATAAAATTTTCTAATTTTTTTATTTCCTTCATTTATGCTACTTTTGTGCAGGGCTGTGTCAAAATTTCAGTGTTAGTGCTTTAGAAAATAACACAAGGTGTTTCTTTAAACGTATCCTTATTACACGAGTAAAAGTATTTCTTATTCTAGTTTTTTGGGTGATATATTAGAAAAAATTTAAATTTTCTAAATTTATGTTTATTTAGCTGTGGTGGCTATTTCCTAGCTTAGAATTTCTTCACGAAGTGTTAGATTGGATACTAAACTTCTCTAAAAGTTTAAATTTCTCCAAATGGGGGTCTAGCATCCCCCCCCAACACCCCTTTTCCGGAAAAAAATGTTCGTTGCTCTCTCACATGCGGAATTAAAAAAATTAAAAAAACACTATTATGAATTATAAAGCTTACATAACTACGAGAAAATGTTGTTTACGGATTTTTCATATATGCAGCAGTTTGGTCGCAATCGTTTTCCCCAGTAAACGTGAAATTTCGCGCAAAATTTCAGAAGGCTAATTTTTAAAAAAAGTGAAATTTTCAACATTTATATAATATATTGTTAAAAATTATAATAGAGCATTGGAAGTCAATATATACACTATGTTTTTTTGTATTTTGAAAGTTTTCCAATTTTTCCTAGTACTAAATATTACACCATAAATCCAAGATTTGTGGAATGTTTTTTACTCACCTCCGTAGCAAATTTAATAAGTATCAATTTAATTAATGAACGCTGAAAATTTAACTTATAGATTTATCTCAAATGTGCACGTAGTGAAAAATGACAATATTTCACTGGGAGAAAATACCAACATATTGAAAATTATGAAATTTCGCCCTATTTTTAATATTTTTTCAAGTTGAAGAAAAATAATGAAGGAATTAACATTTCTTGTCTGTTTTGTGTATATAATTCATCGAACTATTAATAATTAATTTCACATGATTGTGATATCCAAAATAAGAGCGGTATAGAAAATTTCGGAAAAAATTCTATAAATGTGTCTTTTTGCCTTTTTGTAAATAAATATTACGTCTCGTTGGACAAATATTTTTGAATTTTATACGACTAGAAATGAAGGTAAAACTCCAAACTATACGTTGCTGCTATTCATATGTATTAATACCTGTCCAGGTAGAAAAAAGTAGAAAGGAGGGATAATTTCAAAGAATGTTTTATGTAGCATTCACAAGCGATGGGCCGCCGACCGAGTTCTCTGTGTTAGTGTACGTGTGTGTATATGTTACGTAGTTGCGTGCGCATTCTTGTATATTATGTATGGGACTATCGTACAGTTGGTCGTTTTTTATTGTTATTGTCGGGAGAAAAACATAACAAAATTTTAAAAAGTACTAAAGTAGTGGAAAATCATGTTGAAAATTGTTGTATTTTTCAAACTATATGCTAGTAATATCGTAATATTCCGGATTTATGATTAAGGTATGATTTTATTATTGGAATTATTTATGCTTGCTGATCTCAAAAGCAGAGTGTATTTTTAGTGCAGTCAATACGGTATATAAAATGACTACAATAATTTTTTTAATAACAAACAATAGGACTGGAACAGGATACATCCGACGATGAATTGGTCTTATCGAGGGTCTTTGGGGTCGCTGATGTTAATCACGCGGTTAGATTTTTAGAACCAAGCGGGATATGTAAAAATTTTCTTTCCAAATGTCTTATCGTATCCGTCACAAATTGGCCAATTTATGATATTTTTGTGTGAGAATAGCGAGTTTTCCACAAATCTATTTTGAATTACTTCCTGATTACATATTTTTTTCTCGTCGAATGGATTCTGTTTCAACCCGATCGATTGCTGGTTAATAAAATAGGATACAAAATACCGTATTGAGTTCTTTCACTACTTTGTTTTTATTTCGAAAAAACAATTGCTAATGGTTTTTATTCAATTTTAGCAAGGTGTCAATCGCTAATAAATGTTTCATATGCCAAGGAGATCTCATAAATAATGGAAGAAACTGTTGTAGTGAAACGTGGTTTTCAACTTTACTGGAATGTAGTAAAGAAAGAAACGATGGTAACTTCAGATTTCTATCAACTCGAGATTCAATAGAACTTCATGAAGCATGTCGAAGAATATATTGTAGAATTGCCAATTTACCATTCTATTGCCATGTTACATTGTGGTCCAATTTCCTTCAATATGAAAGCATTATTTGTCTTAATTTTATATTAATACCGTTTATAATCACAAAAGTTTTGATTTGTGTAACGTTTCCCTTTAGTATTATTAAATAATACACTAAATACATCTATCTTTAGTTTTAATTTAATATTCCTTCATTTGTATAAACAATATAAATAGTTAAGATCTGATGTAATTTTCCTATTGGTTAACCTTTGAATAATATCCATAAACACACAACTGGTGTATATATAAATCTAGTCTTTAGGATAGTTTTTGTGTTTTGCCCTTCTCTCAAAAAGTGTGGTTATCAGTAGACTAAAACAAATTTTGAATTGTCTTGATATCTAACGGTCTCTTTGAGCACATGCCGTCTTCCGATAAAGATGTCCTTTCTAAGGCCATAATGTCGTACCTGGTATGTAAAAGGTGTCGTTTCTTTTATACTTCTTAACATACAAAAATATTATTTTAGAATACTACCAAGATATGTATGGACAATGTCTACCTAAATAACCCGTTCGAAATATTAATGAATGGTAAGCTGTTTCTAGATAAAGTTTTAGACTGTTCCTCGTGACGAATTGCAATATTTCGTTATTGTAACACGTTTATTTTCTAGGGTCCTCTGATGGCGTGTCCCACTGTATAGCATATTCCTGGTAGGAAATTCCTATGGTGGCATATCTTACCGTAGCATTATCTTCTGATGGCATGCTTTCCCGTGGCATATTCCTTCCTAAAGTACCTTCAGGTGATATATTCTCTGATGGAGAATTTAATTATCTATGCTAAGCTAGCTAAGCCTATGCATTAATTTTACTACCTACAAATATTATCGTTTATCGCTTAAGAATGTTATATTGACGTTTTTAAGTACCTTCTAAAATAAATCAAATGTTCGCTGATGAAACATATGGCTGTGAAACAAACAAGGATTCGCCCTTACAATTAGAAGTTTGAGGTTAACAACCAATATAATTAACAATGGTGTTCGTCTCAACAGTAAGAAAATCCTATGGCTATGAACAAGCCGTAAAGCTCAACATTTAAGTATACGTTTCTTTTCATATATACATATATATATATATATATATATATATATATATATATATATATTGCTGTGAAACCTACAAAATCCGTGAACTCCGCTTTTCGAATCGAGCCTCACGAATTTGGCGTCAAGAATGCTGTGAAACCACCAAAAAGCTATTCATTACCTTAACTGTGTTGGTCCATTGACTTTCTTCTGTTAATCGCCTCGGCTGCTCCTCTAGATAACTTTCATCCTCATACATAAAAAAAAACAAACACATTCCTACCACAAACATCAACGTTAACTCTATTTACATCAATATTCACAATACATTAAAATTTCAAAATTAAAATTCAGCATAAATTTTAATATTAATAAAATTTCACGATTAAATTTGTTATCATTTTAACGTGCATCCAGAATTAAAGTCCTTGTAGGATGCCTACTAATTACTATAACAATATATGCAGAGTACAAAGGGAGCATCTACCACCCCTTTACGTTAATTAACCAGGTTCGTCTAATTGAGCTCAAAGACATACCCTAAATTTTCATCATAATCCAGAACATCAATACTAAATACCCCTTTCTACTTAAACAAGCAAATTTCACCTTAAAATTAAAATATTATTGTTAGTACCATTTCACTACTGTCCATTTTGAGTAAATCAATTATAAAGTTATTCAACACACAACAATATCAAAGTTCAAACAAAATAGTATAATTTACCTGAAGGTTACTTGCACTCGTAGCTTCAATGTACATCGTCCCTTTCGTTAATCACACCATTCCAACTGGGTTATATTTACGGCTTCTGATTCTCAACGCTTTAAAATTTTCTCCATCACCATTTATTTAAAGTTGTTTCAGGGCTTTTCCGGAACTAATCTGTGTATATCTGAACCTTGTTTTGTGGATCCAGACCCGTTTATGCACCATTTAAGTATTAATACCCCCGAAAAATAACAAAGACCTTCATACTTCTTTCACCAATATACGCCAAACTGCCTACTTTTGTGTATATATTTGTCGTTGTAAATTTTACCAATTGGTACAGTGATACTAAACTTTATTACCTTGTATCTTCTTTTCTAAGTGCACTAACGTACATTCATTGTAGCACGTATAGAACAAGCTGTTTTAAATCACATAATATTCGAGCAAACTGTTTAAATTATTTAATATTAAAACCGGAAAACTCAAAAGCACTGTTTAACGCGTTCAATCAAGTCGAAGATCTAAGAGAGCTTGTTCATATTAACCTCCGTATATATAGCGGTTAGCCTGTCTGTCGGTCTGTTCCCCAAAACGGGCAGTTTCTAGAATTTCGTCATTCTATGTTCCCATTCCGTAGCTTGGCATGCGATTTTTACGAATTTTGGACTTGCCTCAGTTAAATCTCAGAAAATTTCCACACGGCACGCAACGTCTGAGAATACCTAATTAAATTTTATAAAGAAATGATATTTCTACCTCTCAATTTTGCCTTTTACTTTCAACCAATCGCAACCCCATGACGTTGCTCTACTCACGCCTTTTTACTATATGTGTCTCGGTCTTGCGCCAATTATCTGTCTCTATCTACCCTGTTCTTATTAGTGCAAATTGATATTCCTTATTATCGATTATTTCAGTCCATGTGGACTATCTAGGTTAAATAACCCCGTATCGCACCTTCTCGTGAATATTAAGCCACGGTTTCTCCAAGATTCTCTGAACCATTAATTATCTGCAAAATTTACGCAGAATGAGCTTTTTAAAAATACGCAGGTGTTTAAACATACTATTAATTCTCAGAGCTTGATTTCATGGTATTTTATTGGGTTTTCAAGTTTTTATAGATATTATATGTTACTAACGGTTCAATTAACTTCAATTACGATTATTATTAGTACATTTTGTTTAATACCGGTTACTTAAAATAGAGTTAATTAATATAAATTTTGCACGTAATTTTTATTTGTTTCTTTACTAGGGATAATTAAATTACCCGTAAAGTTTTCTAATACTGCTTCCTTTTATATAAAGCGTCTTATAAATAATTTAAATTTCTTAATTTTAATAAAACGAATGAATTTTATGCTTCACGCTGTTATTTAATAACGCGTACCTTTTCCAAAAGCTTCTACACAGTGATTAAAATTATTTGATGTGATTATTTAATTTTCTACCCTGGTCTAAATATGAGTAATATATATATATATATATATATATATATATATATATTGCCGTGGACCTCTCTTAGTCGAGCCTCAGTAACAAAAATACATTCGAAAATTTTATTAATTTTTCAAAACTTGAAAATTGCACACAATAGAAAAATTTCAAAAAAAATATTAATCTCTTACCCAGATTCCTCTCTTTATCACCTTAATTCTTCTTCAGTTCCCAGGCTACCCCAGTTGGGCCTCCTCTTGGATACCTAGATTCACTATTATACTCTGTATCGTTCACGCACACTCTCAATAAAACCACCATTATACAATATTTATTTACTACTATTTACAAATAAAATTTAGGATTATCTACTTTTCAGAGATCAAGTTACACCTCAATAAATCCTATTTTTGTACTGTCCTGGATTTTAGTTTAAAATATCAAACACATTGAATGTACCCGGAGTAAATGGGCCCTGAATAATACCTTATTTTCTTTCTTTATTTATAATTTATTTTAAATTAGTATACTCTGGAGTATGGTGAGCTCATGATTACCCAGTTAATTATGAATAATGTATGCTTTTGTACTTCGCATACTCTTACAACAAACAAAAAACCCATGTACTCGTAACAATAAAAATTTTAAATTCCTGCTGGAACGGTAATAAGCTTTATATACACCTTTAGATTTCTATTTAAATACCATAATAAAGTTAGTTATACGTATTATTTTCAATACGCAAAACAATGCACAATACCTTCAAAATTCACTCTCACACGTCACACAATTTTCATAGTTTCATAGTTTATAACAACAATTTTAAAGCGTTACCTGGAATTTCATGAAGATCTCTACTCCGTTGATGATCCCGTTAAGTTGTTTTGATCTGCTCTGCTGGCCGCTTCTAGCTATTTGTAGATGACCCCATCTAGGTTGTGCTGTTTGCTCTGCCTTCATGGTGCATCCAAATCCAATTAATAAACACTTCTTTCATAATTGCGTACTTTAGTTTAATTTAATTTAAATTTCCGTTACTTCACGTCACTTCACGAGCTTGTTTAAGATAAATGTTGCACCTCAAATTAAAATTTAGACTTGACACTATTTGTGTATCAAATTATGAGGCCAACACTGTACTATTTAACTTAAAAATATGTATACTTACAAACTCGTATTCTGAAGCGGTGAAAATACTAAGAGATCGAAGTTAATAGAGAGAGCGATGCTAATTCTCTTTGAGTATTTATATGATTCCGTATGCCACCTCTAGGCCACTCTTCCCGCGAAAAAACTAATTTAAAATAACACTTCCTCAAATTTTGGTTCAACCGTTTTCGAAATCTCCGAAATTTAGCGCGTCGGTACGATATTTCCCAATAAACCCAACTTCAAATATTCTCGTGTTTGTCTGTTCTAGAACTAACTATATCGACCAATAGTATATGCATTGACGTCTTAAAAATCTCGCCTATATTAACGCTGTTCCTTTCTTATGCATATTAAATGTTTCCTTCTAACCTTGTTTGAGTGGTAGAGAATCGATATTACTGTCCGCGTTCTTTTTACTCCATGTGGACTTGTATACGTGCTTTTTGACTGTTGTTTAATCAATATTCTTTGAAATTTGCTTGCTATCTATAAAAATAAGAGGAACCTGACATTTCGAAAACATGCAGATGTTCAATTACCCGACGTTTTAACACAACATTTCTAAGAGTTGGCTTTTCAAGGTATTTTACATTCAACGGCTGTTTATGTGTTAGCAAAGCGTTTCACCTTGGTATTATCGATTTTTCATGCTTTTATGCGTATTATACGTAATTACCCGTTCAATTAAATTCCATTAAATTAATAAATAAATTGCATTGGCTTCTAAAATTTATTTTCTTTACGAACCTAACTCAATTTTATTCATTAATTGTAAAATTATGGTAATACTTATTGCTTTAAAATGAACTAAATGAAATAAATTTCGCACGTAAATTCTGGTTGTTTCCTCTATACAGGGTGTTTCAAATTGCTTTGTTTATAGTTAAATTTAACCTTTTAAAACCACTACAATATATATATATATATATATATATATATATACACATATATATCTGGAATACAGGTATGAATTTATCTGATTTATTTTCGTGATGGAACGACGTGCATGCGGTCCGTTTTAAATCTCAATTATCTGAGAAATTATGCATTTAAAATATAGTCATAACTTTATTTATCGATTACCCTAACTATTACCGATTACCTTAACTAATTTGAATATTATCTTTGCCTTGCTATATAACCCGTTGAGTTGTAAATACGAAAGTTTTCATGAAACCCTTTTTTGTGAATTTCGGGATTATGTTCAATTTAAACGTTCATTTTAAATTATTTTAACTAATCTTAAACACTACAAAGTGTATTTATGATTTCCTTTTTTAAGAGCGTTAATTTAAAATTTTGCCTAAGCCCAACAATAAATTTAGATTTTCTAATATCTCATCTCGTAGAGTTTGAGATAAAATTTAAATTATGAAAGTGTAGATATATAAACTACACTTAGTGATTTTATCGTACAAAATTTTGGTTGTAAGAAAATAATGATATATATTTAATTTTTTTTATTAATGTTATTAATTGAACGTCAATATATAAGTTGTATTAAGGTATTTTCGTTTGTCGCGTTTTAAATTGCATCCCTTTAACTTGCCTGGGTAAAATTTAACTTTGTTCTCTAAACCCCTGAGATATGGTCTCTTGCAATCTACCGCAGCCACAAACGGTTGACGTTAGCCCCGCCAGAGTTTTATTAAGACTCTGTTGTACACCCATTCCTACCTGTAAAAAAGAAGGGTGCAATATATAGCGAAGAAAAATTATAGATTCTACTACCCAAACCTAGAAACTGGTGAAAATCTCACACTAAGCCTGAAGAAAAGGAAACTTAGAAAATCAACGCAGGGATTTGTGTTCAAGAAAAACTGTTTCATTTCTGGATTGGAGGCTGATAAGACAAAAGAACTGAACAAGATTAAACAAAAGCGAATAACTATTTATAATGTTACATCCGAAAGATTTGTAGAAAATGTCATCAAAAGGATTAAGCATAACATGAGTCACGACAGCACTGCCAAAGAAGTTCAAAAGAGGACAAGCTTGGTTGATTTGTTAGCCGTGGAAGCAAAATATCATAAAAACAAATGTAAGCTAAAAATCTTTGACGTTTTCAAACGAACAAATGTTGTCGTAAGACCAAAAAGCGAATTTGTAGATGACAAATTACAGAAAGCGTATGATTTTATTGAGTATAGTGGAGATTCTCAATTCACTCTCTAAGAATTAATGGCCACAATGGGTAAATATTATTTGTGGCTGTTATCCTTCGATAATTAAATACAATTTCTGCGTTTTTCTTATTAGAAAAAGATGCACCTTATCTAGATACAGTGAAATATTGCTTATTAGAAAAATATGGGAATGAGAATGTCAGAATTACTTCGAGTAAAGAGGGGGGAAGTGGTGTTACGTACGTAACATTTGCAGATGGTGCTTACAAGCTAATGCGTGAACACTGGAAAAATAAAGACTTGAACAAGGAAGAGGAGAGAGCGAAAATTTTGAAAAATGCTGCGCAATACTAAGAAATGATATCTGGTCAATGAATTGTGACAAAGATATCCATCAGCTAATGCCTTGCTACAAGATGCTATAGAAGTAATTCCTTAATCATTTCGTAATTTAATATACGAAATTACTCTGAGCAAGAAAGTGGCGAATAAGAAAACGATCAGCAAATTGACTGCTACAAGTCATTCCATAATCTCCGTTACACGTCCAAAATCAATTTTATCATCTCTTCAAGTTGGAATTGCTGTCATGTTACATTGGAAATTTGGATCAAAACGCATAATAAATATTTTGCGCAATCTTGCAGCTTGTGCTACTTACGATGAAGCGACGAAGTATCAGAATAGCGCTTTGATGGTTAAATTTTATACTTTAAAAAAAGGGTACTTCAGCCAATTTGTTTTTGACAACGCTGATTTCAATACGAATACCCTTGCACAGTATGGCAGGAATTCAAATTACGACACCACAAGATTGTTTTGAAAAACAAGAGCCAATAAAGCGACTGAAAAGAGACCGAAAATAAAAGAGATAACTGATAAACATAAATTAGATTTTTGTCACTACGAAAATATCAACACGTCCGGATATGAAATAATATCAGTTGAAAAACTAAAGATTTGCGATATAAATGAAGAGTGGGGTAGGAAGAAGGAAGAAATTTTAACTCCAGTACCAGATGATTTTCTAAGAATGATTTTTTGTAATTGCAAAAAGAGTTGCGGAAATGCTTGCTCATGTATGAAAGCTGAGCTGTTTTGTAATGAAGCTTGCGGTAATTGCAGGGAACAATGATGTTTAAATCGTTCTCCTGTGGAAGATGAAGAAGTAGATTACGATGAAGATATAACGTCTGCTGGAGATGAAAATTAAATTTATAAATGATATTATATGTCAATACGGATCTGAATAAAAAGTCATTTAACAAACAATTCAGTGGTATTGTGTAGTAGTTGTATACAATGTACAAAAAAGACGTTTCTCACGATTTTTAGCATTTTTCTTAAAACAACGCATTTTAGCGAAAAAACTTAATAATCAAGAGTTGTAGAGAAGAAAATATTCTATTTTTATGAGTTTTTTTTGCAATTATACTTTGAACTCCACTCACTAGGGTGCGTAAAAATTTCATATGTATAGATTTTTTTTATTTTTCCGGGTTTTTCTCGGAAAATACACACCCTAGGGGAAAAACATGAGAGAAAATTTGTAGAGCGGAAAATTTCCGATTTCATGTGGTTGTTGTTCTAAATTTTGATTTAAACTACTGCCGCTAGAGCGCGTTAAATATCGATATATATTTTTTCAATTTTCCGCGTTTTTCTTGGAAAATACACACTCTAGAGGAAGAACATAAGACAGTAGATTTGAAAACCGGAAAATTTCCGATTTTTATGTGGATTTTGTTTTCAATATTTGTCTAAGCTTCTGCCGCTAGAGCGCATAAAGATATACTGTAACGATTTTTTTCTCTCTAATTGGATCCGCTAGCCTCACGCATGGGCGCTACTGAAACGAATTTTCCTGGCCAATCCCACACATGGGTGCCAGTGAAATGTTTTCCTATATTTCTCTGGCCGACACTACTTTATTATCACCATGCTCCAAGTCAGGTGTCTGCAAAACAAAGTCTTCCGACGTAACTAGGGTCTATTCCTTGGGTAGAGCTATGAGCAATGGGGGGGTAAGTCGAAATCTGTAGGGGGGTCACACTCAAACTAAAACAAACAGGCGCCACCAAGTCCAGATTGATTTATGTTAATGGCATGGCAAATTTCTAAGGGCGGACGTGGAGACCCAAAGAAAAAAAGATCGCCTTCGCTGACACAAAAACTTGTCTTAACAGAATAAGACGCTGTTCCTGTAAGGAAAAATAATAATTAAGTCACATAGAAAATGGGAACACAATTTGCGTCCCTCAAATATACCTAAAAATGCATAGAGAATATTTTCTACATAAGGGTGTCATAAAAATTTAACTCTTATTGCTTTTTGTTTATCAGGTCTGATCAAACTAGATCAGAATAAAAAGACTTTAAGCGTGGATTATAAATTTACTAGAGAGATTTTTTCCGTTTCTGTAAATAAATTTCAATGCTATAAAATAAAATGAATACTTGAAATACTTGCAAAGTTAATGTAAGGTTTATCAACATGATCCTTGCTCAAATATATTACAATCCAGTGTGACTGGTTATACTAAGGTTTCATAACCCAATCAGATCTGTGTAGGTCATTTACAAATTAATATACAAAATTTTCTCTTTAAGTTAACGGTATTAAAATCAATTTGAAGTCAAAATATTCACAAAGATATTCTCTAATTTTATCAAAAGTGGTAGTAATGTAATACTAAACATCTGTTAGCAATTGTGCAATTGTTGACGGCATATTTCAAACAAACAGGTGACGTAACCGCAGCTGTTAATTTATGTTGAAGCCACGTGTAGTCACATATCTACGAAACTAAGTGAAATTAAATTTGATACTGGAGAAAACCAGCTTCGCTACAGATAAACTGAATAACAAATTTGTGCTTCTATAAAACAAAACGAAATAACGTGCTTTTAGAAGGAAGCACTGAGGAAATCTTAAAGCTATTACGAACCAAACCCCGGGCTGTTGTCCTTGGCTGGAATGGAAACTACATCGCCGTGCGGAATTTGCAGCTAATTATTCTTGCTTTCCATGCTTTAAATACAGGTGTTGAAGCGAAGTGTGTTTCTTACTTTGATTTAAGGCTGCATAACTTTTGTAGCGTAATCTTCCGTTGTCTAATCTTAGTTACAAATGTAATTTTTCATTGCGTAGTCTATAAGTTAGAGTTTCTAAATTGTAGATTCTAAGTTGTCGTTGCGCTAAACAAATTGTTAAATTAGGTACTATGATAACGAATATACAATACCAACCGTTACTCAGGAAGTGTGTCACATAAATAATGCGACCCGGAGGTCACTCGCCATTAATTTCAAATGCCTGCTGTCGCTGCTCTTACCTATCGACGAGTGCTTTTGCCGCGTTCTTCTATCGTGGGAGGGTCCCAAGTGGGGTTGTCAAACCTCTCACGCGCGCGCCAGTGGCTGTGGAATACACCGAACTCCGAAACAAATAGACTAATGACTCTAGATACTGTATTCATGTAAGGATTTGATTGTTACACGTATTATTACTTTAGTTAATAAAGGTGTTTTAACATTCGTTGTACCTTTCATGAATAGATTTTTACTGCGAAAATAAAATTGTTACACTACCCTTTCCTAAAAGAAAAAAATTTTTTTAAGGAATAAACTTCAAATATAACAAATACAAAAAAAATTTTTTATCTTAATAATACTAGCCTTTTCTACTTTCCTAACTAACTATGCAATTTTATGAATTTATTCAAATGGGGGAGACAAATAATTACAAATGCGAGTGTGTTGGTAACTACGTGTACCTGACGTCCATTGGGAGACAAAATCGGGGAGTCACAATCGGTATTAATCAAAATTGGGAGGGGTCAAATTAGAAAGTCAAACACTCCACGGGACAAAAAGATTAAATTCACAATGATTTTTTTTTTTTTAACCTGGGGGTCCTTATTCCTAACAAGGCTAATATTTATTACCTATAACCAAACATTTACAATTTATTTCTAATTCCAAAAAAAACTTCACTTCCAGGAGCTCAATTAGCTCTATCTACAAAAAAAAGGAATGCTTCCTCATCAAAACAGCATAACTATCCAAAGTATCATCACTATAAGGTGACAATCAAAAGGAAGACCTTACTAATAGGTCTAAATTTAAAACACTATTATCACAAAGTGATAATCAAAACAAAGGTAACCTAACCATAAGGTTACTTAACAAATTCAAATACAAAATATTATCACTTTATTACAAAGAGATAATCAAAACGAAGGTAACCTAACCATAAGGTTACTTAACAAATTCAAATACAAAATCGAACCAGTCAGGGCTGTAATATCCTACACCCTACTGAATATCCTATCACTAAGTTCCAACAAACAACAGATCTCATTAGTGATGGACCAAATGGTGAGACTCACCAAGCCAACCTTGACCTTATCAAACCAAAGAATTTCGAACGGTCAAAAAAACAAGGAAAGAATAATCTAATATTCTCTCTACCTAGATATGTAGAAATCAGGACCAACAATCAAATAGCCCACTTACTTCTACATTGTAAAGATATCTGTTAAAGACATCTTCTAAACACATCTCTGAGTAACGCGCGAGCAAAATGACCAGCGTGCACACCAAGGCACACCTCAAACTTACAAAATCTACAAAATCTACAAAATCTCTAACCACTTATTTCACTTCTCAAACAAAATACTCAAAATTAGTGAAACGACACTAAATCAAAAATCTGGACAAAACAAAGCAAACCACTACTGCATTACTTAACATCAAAGAGATGACCGGGCCGGAACTAATCGTCAGGATCATCATTTTCCTTTGGGTACGACGCTTCAACTGGTTTCAAGTCCTTTACGTGCCATTTCCTGCTCTTGTCCCATCTTCGTTCTCTAACTCATACACTAAATTGGAATGTTTTTTCGAACTTTACTCATAACGAACTTTGGAGCTAACTTAGCGGAAAACTTATCACTAGCACTCGAGAGGACCTTATTAGCTCTCCAAACACACTCTCCGACTCGGAATGAAATGTCTCTTCTCCTAAGATTGTAGCGTTTACTCGAACGTTGATAAGCTACATGCAAATTTTCACGGACATTTCCAAAATATCAAACAAAGGTTGACGATCCAAAACATAAGAAGGTCTACTACTGGAGACGACATCAACATCCTCACCAGGTATAAAATTATCATTATAAGCTTTTCCACTTAAAGGTACCTGACGACCAAAAACTAAAAATTTGGCGAATAGTTGGTGGACTTATGTTTTGCTGAGTTGATTGCGTATTGGATCTTTGATATCTCAATATCCCACGTATCATGTTCTTCTACGTATGAACGGATTGCTGTACCAACTGTCTTATTGATTCTTTCCACAAAATTGCATTGGGGAGCATAAACAGCATTATACCAAATCTTTTGAATTTCGTACCTTGCACACAAAGCTTTAAAAATACGTCCAATTAATTGTGGACCATTATCACAAATAACAAACTGTGGTACTCCGTAGACAAGAAATACTTTTTCTTCCAAAATTTCTCGATCAAATATGCCGTGGCACTACGCAAAGGTTGCAAAATCGAATACTTCGAGAACCAATCACCAACAACTACGAGCCATTTATGTCCGCGTTTGGAACGAGGAAACGGACCCATCAAATCTAACGCAATGGTTTGGAACGGTAGTCCAACCTCTTTCTCCTCCCATCATCCCAAGGGACCTTTATTGGGTGGTTTTGAGCACCACAAATCAAACACTTCCTACAAAATTTACGTACGTCAAAGATCATCTTTGGCCAATAATATAATTCTTGAACACGAGACAAAGTTTTAAGGAACCAAAATGTCCTGCTGAAGGGGGTCATGACATGATTTAATGACATCTATACGCTGAGATTTTGGCACTAAGTACTTCCACTCTACAACATTCGCCGAATGCGGTAATAGGAAGGTATAAACTTATAAATAAACCCATCTTCCACTTTCCATTGTGGGTAGCTTCTGGGCGACAACAAAATTTTCTTTCTCAAAGATTCATACCACAAGTCTACGCCATCAAGTTTAATCTCTACTAAATTAACTTCTGGATTTTCTAAAGGAACACCACGACTAAGACAATCTGGGACTATATTAAACTTTCCTTTCCTATGCACCAAATCAAATGAATGTTGCCTTAATCGAACAGACCATCTGGCGAGTTTTCCAGTTGGATTCTGAAGATTACTCAATCAAAGTAACGAAAAATGATCGGTGACAACTGTGAAGCGAACTCCTTCTACCCACGGACGAAATTTCTCAATTGCAAAAATAACTGCTAAACACTCTCTCTGTGGTGGAATAATTGCGCTCGGTACGGCTCAGGGTTTTACTTGCGTACGAAATTACACGCTCTTCTCCTTTACATTTTGAATCAACACAGCTCCTAACCCAGTGTTGCTTGCGTCACACTCAACAATAAAGGGTGCCGAGTAGTCTGGCTGCGAAAGAAGAGGTGCAGAAACTAATGCTTGCTTGATCAGCACAAATGAATTTTCTGCTTCCGCACTCCAGTTTACAGTTTGACCTTTTTTCTTACTCTTAATGAGGTCATTAATAGGCGAAACTAAAGACGAAAAATTCTTTATAAAGCGACGGTACCAGCTGCACATTCCTATAAACCTTTTAATCTCCGTTGTGGTTTTCGGACGAGGAAAGTTAACCATTGCCGACACCTTATCGGGATCTGTACGAAGTGAGTTAGAACCTACTATATAACCCAAAAATTTAAGTGTCTTTTAAAAATTCGCATTTACTTATGTTTATAGTAAGGTTAGCTTCTTTTAGACGTTGCTTAACCTCTACCAATAACTTTAGGTGTTCTTCAAAAGATGACGAACATAATATTATGTCGTCCAAATAGCAAAATACATGGGGTTCAAAACGTGGACCAAAATCGCATCTACTAAACGCTGTTGTGTCTGCGCAGCATTCTTCAACCCAAATGGCATGCATGTAAATCTAAATTGTCCTCGTGAAATAACACTGAAGGCAGTCTTATCTTTAGACGACTCACAAGAGGGATTTGCCAAAACGATTTTCTCAAATCCAGAGACGAAATGTAGTTCGCACCTCTCAACATATTGAGAATTCTATCTACGTTCGCAAGGGGGTACGAATAATGAACAGTTAAGTCGTTCAGGGTTCTACCATCGAAACAGAAACGATATTCTCCATCTGCTTTCTTAACCAACAAAACTGGAGAGGACCACGGACTAGTACACGGTTCTATAACTTTAAGTCTAAGCATGTCGTCCAACTCCTCATTCAATATCTTACCCATATATGGTGACATGACATATGGTTTCTTGTGGAAGGGTTTGGCATTGCCTGTGTCTATGTCCATTTCGATTAGGTGAGTTCGTCCTAATCTATCGTCGCTGCTAATCTCACTAAATGAATTTATTAACTCTTGTGCTTGCACATTGAGCATCTGAAAGGTCATGTAAACCAAATAAAGAATCTTCAGTGTTCAAAGGGATGGAAGACGAACCTATATACCCAATGTCGTTCCCAATGTTACTTTGGATAAACCAATTATTACTTCTAAAGTCAGCAACTACACCAAATAATTTTGCAAAGTCACTACCGAAGATAAATGTATGCGGTAGGGACGGAACCACTAATGCATTAAGGATGCGGCAGTCATTACCTATACAAATTGGCAAATCTACTGAGCCTACAACAGACTTTATTGAACCATCAGCTGTAGTGATACCTGTTTTTGCTGAACTAAAATTTTCAAGTCTAATTTTCTAACAATTGAAAGGGCTAAAGATCCTACCACTGAGGTAGTGCATCCCGAATCTAGAAGACCGGTAATGTCTCTATCCATTAATTTCACCATAATGTAAGGTCGATTATCACACTGCTTCTCAATGAACAAAGTATTATTCTTAGGCTTCGGAGAGTCCTGACAAAAATTTTTAACAACTGTAAGCCATCTTGACCACTCGTCTTTACAAAAGTATTTTTCTTGTTTACAAATCATAACCATGGCCTTATTACGCGGAACAGGATGCCGACCACTATGCGCCTGCCGCCTTACTGGTTTTTGAGCATTGTGGGCATGACGTAGCCTTAACGCCTTTTCGACCACATCCAAAACAAAAATCTTTTAGTTGCTCTACAATCTCTGAACCAATGTCCACTACGGGAGCAATTCCAACAAACAAAATTATTTCTCTTATCGGGACTAAAGGAATTACAAACTGAGGACTCCAAAGAGCTCTTATCCGCTACTGTTACTTGGGATTAACTAATTTATTCTGAAACACCCTACTCTTAACAGCACAAACTTTTCATTCAACCCAGGAGGTTTGTTCTCAAATTGATGCTTAGAGGGTTGCAAATCTTGTTAGGTTTACTAGAAGATGCTGAAACCAAGTTTAGTTTCATCAAAGAAGCTTCTTCTAACCTTTTACACAAATTTACTAAGGTAGACAAATCTTGAATGTCCGACAATGCAAGTGCTGAAATATATTCAGGAACCAAATTTCTTCTTATCATCTTAACTTTAGTAACTTCTGCTGGTTCGTTGGTCAGTCTACTAAACAAGGTTTGCATATGCGCGACAAATAAAATAATCCTTTCGTCTTTACCTTGGCGACGATTTCTGATCTTTTCCCAAATGTCATCATCTGAAGAACCAGGTAGAAATCTTCCTTAAACGTTCTAACAAGGAGTTCCAGTCTCAATGAACTTTTCACTGTTCTAAACCAAACTAAAGCGTCACCCACAAAAAGTTCACATGCTGATCCAAATAAATCAGCTTCGGATACCTTACGAGATTGTGCTAAATCACTAACTCTATCTAAAAATGAATATAGTTGTTTGGGATCACCTGAGAATTTTACAGGCCATGAACCTATAGGTACGGAAGGCGTTACATACGAAGTCGAATGAATAGGTGCACTAGCAACTGAAGGAGATACTACAACGGACCGATCCAAATAGGTGGACTCTGTACTTTTATTGATTTTATCGTATAAGTCAGCTTCAAGGGTTAATATCGTTGCTACTGTCTCATTTCTGAACTTAATTGCTTCCTCGGAATTTACTGAAGGGATTTTCATGCGCTTAACTCGCCCCGAAAGGTGGTTTAACCTTGAACAAGCTCTCCTAAAATTGAGTCTGATGAGTCACCTTCAAATTCGGACACAACATTACGAACTGACTCGACTGAAACTGAAATTTCTTTACTTTCCGTTGCAAAGTCTACTTCATAACACGAAAGATCAATCAAACAACCAGGCTTATCTATTTCTTTAGCCAACAATCTACCTAAAATTTTCCTTTTCTCCAACACTTGTCTCTCACTCACCACTCCTCTGATTCTTAGTTCATACTCCAATTCTTCTTTAAGTAGACAAACAATTTGGAATTTTTCCGACATGATTACTCAAGCCTAATGGAATCAAACCGATAAATCTAACTGATCCGAACCTTACAAAAGTTATCAAAACAAATTCGTACTACTAAAGGTAAAAATCAAAAGATGTTTTTGGTAAAATTATTTTGCCAAAACAATATCAAAAAATTATAAGGGGTCAAAATAGAATGAAAGCCAAAAGTAAATTTGACCAAATTAATTAATTGACTGTATGGGGATTAACATTACAACCAATCTTTTATCAAAAGCGAACAAACAAATCTAAATGTCAAATAGACTTTAAATTTCGAAGTAAATCAAATTATGAACAAACAAATTTCGAGGCCCCAAACGTTGCCGGCGCCAGTGTAACGATTTTTTTCTCTCTAATTGGCTTCGCTAGCCTCACGCATGGGCGCTAGTGAAACGAATTTTCCTGGCCAATCCCACACATGGGTGCCAGTGAAATGTTTTCCTATATTTCTCTGGCCGACACTACTTTATTATCACCATGCTCCAAGTCAGGTGTCTGCAAAACAAAGTCTTCCGACGTAACTAGGGTCTATTCCTTGGGTAGAGCTATGAGCAATGGGGGGGTAAGTCGAAATCTGTAGGGGGGTCACACTCAAACTAAAACATACAGGCGCCACCGAGTACAGTTTGATTTTTGTTTATGGCATTGCTAAGTTCTAAGGGCGGTCGTGGAGACCCAAAGAAAAAGATCGCCTTCGCTGACGCAAAAACTTGTCTTAACAGAATAAGACGCTGTTCCTGTAAGGAAAAATAATAATTAAGTCACATAGAAAATGGGAACACAATTTGCGTCCCTCAAATATACCTAAAAATGCATAGAGAATATTTTCTACATAAGGGTGTCATAAAATTTAACTCTTATTGCTTTTTGTTTATCAGGTCTGATCAAACTAGATCAGAATAAAAAGACTTTAAGCGTGGATTATAAATTTACTAGAGAGAATTTTTCCGTTTCTGTAAATAAAATTCAATGCTATAAAATAAAATGAATACTTGAATACTTGCAAAGTTAATGTAAGGTTTATCAACTTGATCCTTACTCAAATATATTACAATCCAGTGTGACTGGTTATACTAAGGTTTCATAACCCAATCAGATCTGTGTAGGTCATTTACAAATTAATATACAAAATTTTCTCTTTAAGTTAACGGTATTAAAATCAATTTGAAGTCAAAATATTCACAAAGATATTTTCTAATTTTATCAAAGGTGGTAGTAATGTAATACTAAACATCTGTTAGCAATTGTGCAATTGTTGACGGCATATTTCAAACAAACAGGTGACGTAACCGCAGCTGTTAATTTATGTTGAAGCCACGTGTAGTCACATATCTACGAAACTAAGTGAAATTAAATTTGATACTGGAGAAAACCAGCTTAGCTACAGATAAACTGAATAACAAATTTGTGCTTCTATAAAACAAAACGAAATAACGTGCTTTTAGAAGGAAGCACTGAGGAAATCTTAAAGCTATTACGAACCAAACCCCGGGCTGTTGTCCTTGGCTGGAATGGAAACTACATCGCCGTGCGGAATCTGCAGCTAATTATTCTTGCTTTCCATGCTTTAAATACAGGTGTTGAAGCGAAGTGTGTTTCTTACTTTGATTCAAGGCTGCATAACTTTTGTAGCGTAATCTTCCGTTGTCTAATCTTAGTTACAAATGTAATTTTTCATTGCGTAGTCTATAAGTTAGAGTTTCTAAATTGTAGATTCTAAGTTGTCGTTGCGCTAAACAAATTGTTAAATTAGGTACTATGATAACGAATATACAATACCAACCGTTACTCAGGAAGTGTGTCACATAAATAATGCGACCCGGAGGTCACTCGCCATTAATTTCAAATGCCTGCTGTCGCTGCTCTTACCTATCGACGAGTGCTTTTGCCGCGTTCTTCTATCGTGGGAGGGTCCCGAGTGGGGTTGTCAAACCTCTCACGCGCGCGCCAGTGGCTGTGGAATACACCGAACTCCGAAACAAATAGACTAACGACTCTAGATACTGTATTCATGTAAGGATTTGATTGTTACACGTATTATTACTTTAGTTAATAAAGGTGTTTTAACATTCGTTGTACCTTTCATGAATAGATTTTTTACTGCGAAAATAAAATTGTTACAATACATATTTTTTTGCTGTTTTTTTAACGAGTTTTTCTGGCAAAATACGCACAATAAAGTAAAATTATAGAGCAAAAAAGTTTTGATGTTTTATTTACATACTATTTTATCGATATCTTGTATAAATAACGAATTATAGCCAAAGAATCCATTTCGAATGGACCTGCAGCTTGCCAAAGTTCTAAATTACTAGAACAGGTGAAATGGTTTGCGTGTTCTAATAAGCTAAAGAGCCAAACTACAGCTCCAACCAAAGTAGTAGGGTCGTTAGTGAGCAACCAGACTAAGACAGGTCCCCGAAAGAGGGCAGCGGCCCTTTCGGTACTTAGATTGGCACAGACCAAACGGGTCGGTATGGCAGTCTAAGACACACTACCGCGATTTGGAAGGCAACGGGAAAACACCACATTAGTTCCCAAGTACGCAGCGTACTTAAATTGTAACAAACATGATGGCATTCTCTGGGGTAAATGATTCCAAAGTTAAAATAGCCCCCATTCGGATCTCCGGAAGGAGACTACTTCGGAGGATGCGATCGGGAAGTTAAAAATAAGAGTCGGGAACATTCTGCGAGTCGGAGCGTGGAATTTAACAAGTATGAAGCAAGTAGGTAAGCTAGAGAATCTAAAAATCGAAATGAATAGGTTATCACTAGACATAGTAGTGATCGGCGAAGTTCGGTGGCCAGAGGCGGGGGATTTTTGGAGTGAAGACGTCAGGGTAATTCATATAGAAGCAGAGGAAGGAAATTTGGGTGTGGTGATAGTTATGCGGAAAAAGATAGGATACTGTGTAGAAAATTACTTACAAAAGAACGAAAGAGTACTCATGGTTAGATTAGAATTTAAACCGGTAAACACAGTAATAATACAAGTATACATGCCCACCTCTAGCTACAGTGACGAAGAGGTAGAAGTCATCTACAAAGATATCGAAGACAAATTAAGATACGTAAAAGGACATGAAAATTTAATAATTACCGGGGATTTTAATTCCGTGGTAGGTGAGGGTGGGGAAGGAGCTGTAGTAGGTTTATTTGGTTTAGGCACGAGAAACGACAGGGAAAAAAGGCTGGTAGAATTTAGCGACAAGAACAATTTAATCATCACAAACACATTATTTCTACATCATGCTACAAGACGATATACGTGTAAGATGCCAGGAGGAATCAAGTAAAAGACTGTAGAAGCTACCCAGAAGCAGATATAGATACTGACCACAACATCGTAATTATGAAGGCCGCACTTAAATTTAAGAATGTGAAAAAAAGAAACGGAAAAAGGCACTTGATCTTGGAGAAACTAAAAGATAAAGATATTCAAGAAAGATTCGAAAGAAAGTCAAATGAATTGCTCAAAAATATCGGGAAAATATCTGATACTAAGGAAGTAGAAACAGAATGGAATAACATTAAATCCAGCCTAGACATGGCGGCCAGAGATATTCTGGGGTATACACAAAAAGAAAATAAGAAGCCATGGATAAAAAAGGATATCCTGAATTTAATAGAAAAAAGAGGAAAATACAAAAATAAATCAGGCGAAACAGGAAAACAAAGATACAAAGCCATAAAATGGGAAATTATTCGAAAATGCAGGAAAGCTAAAGAACAATGGATTGATGAAAAGTGCAAAGAGGTACAAACGAAGATGGAAATAGGAAAGACAGACGAAGCACACAAATTAATTAGAATGAATTTTGGGGATATAAAACCGTATAGCAAAAATATAAGGGACGCACAAGGAAACGTCATCATAGAAAACGTAGAGAAAGTGAGTAGATGGCAAGAATATATAGGGAATTTATATGCAGGAGAGGAACTAACTGCATTAGAACAGGAATCAGACATTGAAAATGATGACTTGGGATATCATATGCTTAGAGATGAGTATGAATTAGCATTAAAGAGTCTGAAAAATAGTAAGGCGCCGGGTACAGGTAGGTGCAAGCAAAAACTCTAAAAGCCGCTGGACAAGCAGTAACAGAACGTTTCTTCCAACTTGTAAGCTGAGACAGGCGAGATACCCAAAGATTTCAAACGTAGCATCATAGTAACTATACCAAAAAAGAAAGGATATATTGTAACGTATTTTTTTTCTAGTTACATTTAGTTCAATAAAATAAAAATAAAACAGCTATAATAAAAATATTTAATTTGTGAATTACCGTCCAATATAAATTAATGTATAATATTCATAATAACGCATAGATTCTTTTACGTTTATACTTTAAAGTTCGTTACCAAGCTCTGTCAAGTTGTCAGTCGGCACTTCATTATCAGCGTTCGAAAGGGCAGGCTGCTTTGCAGAATAAGTGAAGTCGAGATGGCCATGTGTGAACACGTGGCTTCTAACAAAGTTAGAAAAAACTAAAGAAGATGGAAGCCCCTTTGGACATCATTTAGACAGTTGGTATATATTAATTCAATAGATTATACTAATATTTTTCATCTTAGTGCAATATCTTAAGGACATATCTTGAATAATATCTCCGATAATAAATTAAAACAATTTCTGAAGGCAATATTTTAAAGCAAGAATTTATGGTTTCGTCCTATTTAATATAACATGCAGTAACGTAGAAGCCGATTTCACATGTGTTCCTTATATTTCAACCTTACCGATGAATAATATCAAACAAGGATGTTATGGTTGGTTTCGTGATGTAGTCGTTGTATTCCAAGCAAATTTAATGCAGATGAAAATTTCCCACAGCTGAGGTCAAAGTCCAGTATTTTTAGTTCAGTTTCGATGCACGTGAGTGTTCTTTAGCATTTAATAACTTTGAAAATACAGTAAATTACTATAAATTATCTAAAATTAACTATTTGAGTAACGTAAAAAGAAAATAGTTTTTGAGAAATTAGTGAATTAAATAATATGTCGCTTGCTTGTCAGAATGTTTGCACTTGTACGCAAATAGTATATTTTATAAAGTTGTGAATGACAACCTATGTCAGATATAAAAAAATATAGATTCAGTTTTCCTATCTAGACGCCATATGCTGTCTTGATTTAATTTAAAACATGTTTAAAGATTTTGAGGTCATGAACTGGAGGTCTATTCTCGAGTTCGTTCGATATATATCATCGGTGATATTTATCACCCAAAAGTATCGCATGCGATACAGTTCTATGACGACTTGCTATTCTCGACAAGATGTGATATGATATTTTAAATATCGAATGAAATGAAGCATGTCGTAAATAGAATAATAATAAAAGCCAATAGCCAACCGGAACGAAATCACGTGGTTCAGGAAGCTACTAGATCGAATTTTGTCGGGTAAGATCGAAGTTTGGATGAACGTAATGTTTACTTGCATTAATTACGCCCAACTAACAGAGCTACTTATAAATAGAGGGCAATTATGCAGCCGTAAATTTTCCTTTAATTTTACAAAAAAAAGCTTGCAAAGAATAGGAAGAAATAGCAACGGAACTGAATGAAATTCCTGGAATTCAACTTTGTATTAAGCGGAACATACCCACAAACATTTTTTCACTTAAATCAAAAAATAGTATACGCTTATAAAATTGTCTTTTAGTCACTTTGGCAGCTGTTTCAGCTTCTTCAAACACCTCCAAAACAGCAAATAATGCTGCCTCATAAAAGTTTGATATAATTGTTATTAATTATAATTGTTTGTCGAACACCCACGAAATAGATTAAAACCAGTGGCAATTTTTTGGTTATGTGCATAGAGAAAAGTCTATGTCAGTCAATTTTAATATAGCAATCATGCGCAATACGTGCGTTTTCATGCGATAAAATATATCACCTAGTAGTACACCGCTCTTTGCAGTTCGTGCGATAAATATCTCTTGCGAAATTTGAAGAATACCAACTTCGACGTTTCGTGCGAAAATCGTAAAATATCGCATGCGATAAATATTACCGTCTTTCGAGAATACACCCCCAGGCACTTTCATCGACATATGAAATTCGCGTATTTATTGTAGAATACAAATAAATTAGAATAATTACATTTTACAAAGTCTGCACTTTGATAATTAAATTCTGTTGTGAATATCAAGGAAGTACTTCGCTGATTAAAAGAAATTTATGTATTATGAATAACTTAGAAATTCTACGTCAATCTAATTAAATTTTATAAAAAAGATCCTTTCAGAGATCTTCTTAATTTTGAATGCAAAACTTTATTAGTCTATTTCTGTTCTAGAAAATTATTATGAGAAAATTTTATAAACATACAAACTTAAATATTGCAGTTATACATATATATTCAGAAATTTATCCAAATAGAATCTATTTTGTGTTTTGAAAGACGTTTTATTATTTAACATTCAAAAATTGCAAGTCCCCCCGGAATAGAAAGTGTGTGTAATGAAAACAGATTCCCTCGGTACATTTTAGAAGCCTAAATTCTATTATTTTATTTTTGGCAAATATCTTTGAGGACACAAATGGTGTCCATGTTGTGTTTTTGTTTGTTCACAGGTACAGCTGAGACATCTGTATGGCATCTGGTGTTTGAGGTCTTGGTAAGTGTGTCCTAACGAGTGAAATTCAGGTTTTATGGCTATGTTAGTGGTGTTAAGATAAGGTTTCCGCATTCCCCTTATACAAGCACAGTTAAATTTTGTTGATTATTGTATCGAAAAATACGGTGGCGCTCATTAAATATATTTTTGGTCTCTTATCCACCCATGACCCAATCTCATGATCTACCCAGAGCTAACACTCGACTAGCCGTTTATATCTTAAGGGTTTTTCTATGTCTCAAGCCATTTTCCATTCAACATTACCTTGGGCTTACATTAAAAAGAAGAAATTCTCGACCTTGTGATATCAGGTTAAGGGTTAGGAAACTTGGAGGTTTAATTTTTAGCTGATAGTCACGAAGGTAAAGCTTCTAAAGAATAAAAAGAAAATATTACAAAATAATAATTTTATATTTTTTTACAATATGTGAGAATTTTCGAACAATAAGTTTGACAGCACACGTGTCAAAAATATTAACTAGAATTGTGCAAAGACGAGTGGAAAAACGGTTGAAAGAAATACTAGGAGAAGACCAATTTGGGTTTAGGCGAAACAGACGAACACGGTAGGCTATTTTAGCTCTGAGAGTGATAATGGAGAAAACTATAGAAAAAGGGGAAAGCGTGTATATAGGGTTTGTAGATCTGGAAAAAGCATTCGACAATGTAAAATTGAAAAAAATGTTTGAAATACTCAAAAAGATTGGAATGAGTTATAGAGATAGACGAATAGTACATAGCTTATACAAAAGGCAAACAGCAGTAATAGAATTAGAGCAGGAACGTAGAGAAGTATACATTAGGAAAGGGGCGAGACAGGAATGTGCCCTATCCCCATTGATTTTTAACTTGTACATAGAAGAGGCAATGAACACTGTCAAATGCAGGAAGACATTTGGAATTACTATGCAGAGACAAAAAAATTGATACGCTTAGATTTGCAGATGATATAGCGGTATTAGCGTCTAGCAAGGAAGAGTTAGAAGCTCCTCTTAATGAAATGAAAACGGTTCTAACAGAGAAATACGGTATGAAAATTAACAATACTAAAACTAAAGTTCTAGTTTGCAAAGGTGGGGAAAATAAATAAAAACAATAATACAAGTTTGTAACACGTACTTACAAGAGCTTAAGGATTTCTGCTACCTAGGAAGCCAAATAACGCAAGATGGAAAAAGCACAAAAGATACAAAACAAAGATTAGCACAAGGTCGTGCTACATTTAACAAGAAAAAGCAACTACTGTGCTCAAAGACCACAAACATAGAAACAAGGAAAAGATTGCTTAAAACATATGTGTGGAGCACAGCACTGTACGGCTGTGAAGCCTGGACAGTAGGAGAAGCAGACAAGAAAAATCCTTTGAAATGTGGTGCTACAGACGTATGATGAAGGTATCATGGACAGACAAAGTTAAAAACGAAGAGGTACTAAAAATAGTAGGGAAAGAAAGAAATATGTAGAAAACCGTAAAAAGTAGGAGAGATAGGATGATAGGCCACATACTACGGCATGAGGGAATAGTGCGGAATATATTAGAAGCAGAGATAGGCAAAAAGAGAAGAAGAGGCAGACCTAGCTTAGACTACTGCACACAGATAGTAAAAGATGTAGGCTGTAGGGGTTTCAGGGAGATGTGTATGCTAGCCCAGAATAGAAATCAATGGAGGTACGCATCCAACCAATCCCAAGATGGATAAACTAATGACGAAAAAATAACTGTGCTTAAACACGATGATTATTATAAGTAACTACAAGAATTGGTTGGGCAATATTCTCGAATAATGTTAAGTGTGTGAAAGGATTTACTGGAAAACCATTATTTCGGCTAATGTATAAGTGTTGGGGGATCTTGGTAACCACAGGTTGCTTAACCCCTTCACTGAATCTCGGTGAAATAGGGCATAAAATTAGAAAAAATATAGAAGGGAAACGAGCTGTATACATGCTGTGTGAGAATTTCAGGGAACTATGTAGGTTAGCTCAGAATATAAATAAGTGCAGGTACGTGTCCAACCAGTTTTGAGACTGAAAACCTAATGACGAAAAAATAAGCGCAGATAAATCTGATGATTAGTATAAACAACTAGTTGTTGGTTGCGAAATATCTGCAACTATTGTTGACAGTGCGAAAAGATATATTGGAAAATATATTAAATCGGTAAATGGTTAAGTGTTGGGGGAAGTTGGCAGCCACAGGCTGCTTACCTCCCTTCTCAACCACTGAAGCTCGGAGAAATAGGGTATATAATTGTAATACAATAAAAGGTGACCAAACTGCATCTAACAAGAAAGAACAGCGCCTATGAGGAAAGACAACAAACATAGAACAAGAAGAAAATTGTTGAAAGCATGTGTGTGAAGCACAGCAAGTCTGAAAGGCAGACGGAAAAACGGTAGCAGCCTTTTGAAATGCTGTGCTTCAGATGTATGAGGACGATAGAATGGATAGACAAAGATAATAACAAATAGGTTATAGAAATAGTAGGGGAACAAGGATATCTGGGGAAAAAGATAAGAGAAATAGAAGGGCAGAATACGTTCTAAGGCATTTTTGGGAAATGGTATGGGATATATTACAAGCAGAGATAGGAAAAATGAGGTAGATATAGACCTAGATCAGATAGTGATAGATAGAGCAAATTTCAGGGAAATCTGTAGGTTAGTTCAGAAAAGGAAGCATTGTTGTACGTGTCTAACCAGTTCCAGGACTGAAGACCTAATGATGATGATGAGTCAAAGAATGTGTTTTTGGGGAAAAAAGAGTGTGTTTTTGGGATGTTGCTAACCCCCAATTTGGAGAAATTTCAACCTTTAGGGGAGTATAGAACCCACTCTAATACTTTGTGAAGAAAATTTAAACCGGGTAATTTTTATGAGGCGTACTATGATATAGGTCTTCCACGACTGGGTAAATTAGATTCAGCTTTAAAGATCGTTACATATGCAGCAGTTTGCGAGTCCTTAATAATGCTTCGAAGATAAAAACGTTCAATTAAGCAAATCATTATCTTAGTATAATTGAGGTAGTAAATAGGTAGTCATTTTATTTCATTAATATAACTAATTCGAACAGAATCAGAGCGGAGACATCTACTAAGAAGAAAATAGAACGCTCTGAACTGCTGAACCTACAAATTCTATCCAGTTTATAATCCGATATCATAGTTAGAATACACGAACAAAATCACCGACCTCCCCAGATAATAATTAAGACTTGACACTAGAGGTGGGAAAAGGGGTTCTTTGAAAAGAACGTTACCATCGTGGTCGCTATTAAAAAATAACGCGATTGAATCGCTTTATTGAAGAACGTTCAAGCAAGTTTCAGTCGACGTGTAATGCTGATTTGCTATTCTTGAGCAGTGAACTCTATACCAACTGAAGTTCACGGCAAACTAGTGGTGGGTCGTAATAGCAAAATATAGTCGCGACCGTGATCAGTTCCTGTTCTTATAAAGTCACTGTAAAAGCAACCTGTGTCTCAGTCGTGCTATTGATTTTTTTATTTAAAGTACCATGTTCCTAAAAAGGCGACAAGGGTCGGTCTCTTGTTAATACAATAAATATATTCTTTTATTATTTGACCCTAATAGCGTTACCGTCGTGTGATTCATAAGTCATGAATGCAATCGCAACCATATACCTAAAATACGGTTCGGTGTATTATAAGTTCTCGTCAACAGTCAGAACATATTTGTTCCAGGAGCTTTTATTGCTACTTCGTTGTGAATCATCGGTTATTTTATATTTACGGAACTGGTAACAATGCTATTGCAAATCAGTACTTCTAAAAAGTGATACGATACCCTTCTCGCTATTTTTTCTTTTACGTGAAACTGAGAACATCGGGTACCCGCGATTAAAAATCGTGTTTTCTCGTTTTTAGGAACGCGAGTTATGTATCTCCCAATTTATACATGTATTAAAATAGAAATTATTAGGAAATTATTAGAAACCATTAAGAAATTATTAAGTCAAGTACAACAATGTAGTTCAAGGATAGATATAAAAAGGTTATTATCAGTTCATGAGAACGGATGCAATACAATGTATTGTATACGATAGTGATACTGGAGGTGGCAGATCACAGATGGTTAAGAAACCGCGATTACTTAGAAATTAAGATAGTTACATTGTATAATGAATAGAATTAAAATATAAACAGAGTTGAGCTCTGCAAGTTCCCACAGACATGTGAGGAGCAGCGACAACATAAATACCCAGGGAGCCCCAAAACCGTCAGTCAGTCTACAGTATTTCAGCTTGAACATTGCAGTTTTCTTAGGCTACTTACAACAATAGTTCAATTATTAATTATTTTTCGACTTAGTTTAATTTTAATCAATCAAAATTCCACATTAATATCTACTTAATAAATAAATTTTGTTACGACGTTTTTGGAAGAAGTTTTTAAAAAGACCGCTCCCAAGGCCCGAAACGTAGCTTGCGTACTTCTTTAAAAGAATTTATTATACCGACTGTGCTTGTTCTCTTTGAGCTTTGAGTGAATTAATTTAATCTGAACGTTTTTTATATTGCACTTGCTTGTCAAAAGAAAACACGCCTTTAGCGCTTATGTCTAGACGCTGCAACGCTTTTACTGTTTTGAATATGCTTTAGAAATAGCATACGTATCATGTAACTCGGTTCATTCGTCCGCTAATTAGCTTGTGTTTATAAATGTTTTTTATATTAATTACAAACGCAAAAAATGTGCTTAAAGGCAGTAGTGTGTTGGTATATTCATACATTTGCATTTTCAAGAAAAACGCAAACGTTTTCAAGTAATACTTAAATAACGGCCAGGGACTCCTCTACGAAGTTGCGCTTTTATAAATGTAAACCAGTGCAAATGCCAAATGAATAATTTTACAAATAAATAAAAATTCCGACAATTTATTAGGGTGTTTGTATTTTTCCAATGCATTTCTTTTCATGTGCCGTTATAATTCCACAACAAAAGTGTTTTTACAGTTTAATTGAACTGTTGGAAAAAGCATAAACTCAACTGGTAACCATATGCAAACATGATCACGAAATATCAGGTTATCATAAAGTAAGGGATATATTTTAAATTATGATAACTTTTTAACAAATTAAGTTAATAACAAGAAATAAATGAAATCTAATTGCTTATGAAATGGGATTTAGTATACCCAAAACAGGTTACGGCAATTGCTCAATATGACCTCCATTTTGTTGTTGTAAGATCACCATCCTTACCTCCAAATTGTACACAGCATTTCGTAACATTTCTGGTTGAATTGTACCAATTTGCTCCGTAATACTGTCTTTTAATTCTTGTAGCGTAGTTGGTCGTCTTCTAAACACTAAACTTTTTAAATAACCCCACAGCCAGTAATCCGCTGGGTTTAGATCAGGTGATCTTGGTGGCCATGAATTTACGAAATGTCTGCTTAACACGCGATCTTGAAAAACGTTGGTTAACAATTCTTTGACTGGTCGAAAAATGTGCGGGGGTGCTCCATCCTGCATAAAAATGATGTTTTCAATTCCGTAGTGCTCGTTTTGCAGCTGTGGAATAACATAGTTTGGTAGCATTTGCAAGTATCGTTCACCATTTACAGTTACAAATACGGCTTGCTCATTCTGCATTTCCTCGTAGAAATACGGACCAATAATAAAATCAGCTGTAAAACCGCACCAAACGGTGACTTTCTTGTCATGAAGACCTTTTTGAACGATTTGTTGCGGATTTTCTGCAGACCAGATTCCACAGTTTTGAGTATCGACTCCACCATTCAGAGTAAAATGTGCCTCATCTGTCCATAAAATACGGGATAACCATTCGGGTTCAATTTCCATCTGAGCCATTACTCGCAAAGAAAAATCGTACCTAGTAGCCAAATCTGCGTCCTTTAATTCAAACAGCATTTTCAGTTTATATGGATACATGTTTAGAATTTTGCGTAAAATTTTCCAAACCGTGGTATACGGCATTTGCAATCGCTTGGATATCGCATTTGCACTGCTGATTGCGAGTAAATTGCTTCTGGCTATGTCTTGATTTTCATGAAGAACCTCTGCAACTTGGACATCACTAATTATTGGTCTTCCTGATCTTGGTAAGTCAGTTACAGACCCTGTTCTTTCAAATTTTTGTATCAAATTGCGGTACGCTTTCATTTGACAGGGTCCCGCTCTCAAACCCATTCTCGTGCGAAATCTTCGTAATCCAGCGGTGTAATTTCTGTCGGATTCATAATAGCACTGAACTAAACCAATTCTTGTTTGTAAATCCATGTTATTACAGTTGAGTCGTTTGAACTCAACGTTTACTTGAGTTTTAATTTCAAAATAAAACTTCAAATTGAATAATTTCGTTTTGACACTAGTGTCAACAATTGTTATGACAACGCTTTTGTTTCTCATAGATACGGTAAAATCCCATTCATTAAGCAACTAGATTTCGTTTATTTTATGTTACTAACTTAATTTATTAAAAAGTTGTAATGATTTAAAATATATCCCTTACTTTATGATAACCTAGTACAATAACAAATAATAGGAAATATCAACCATCAGTCTATGGTAAAGCGTATATTAATGAATTGAAACTCTGCAAACTTATACAAATAATTCAGGCATATTATGGAAAATGGAACAATCTCCCATTAAACAAATTGTGTAAAATGCAAAATACTGTTTTGATATATGGAATGAAAGATTTGTAACTTTGATTGTGAATTTGTGTAAGTTTTAAACCTGTTACCACTTATACAAACTAAAAAGCTTGTAAGGAAAATCTGAAAAATTTAGAACTAATTAGTGTCAACTGTGAATTGAATTATTGGAAATTGCTTGTTTAGATATAACTATAACCGAAATTCTCTGTTTTTGCCGCTAAATACATCTCTAGCAACTTCCTTATATCACCCTCTTTTTCGAGTTTCATTTGTGCTGTACATTTTTTAATTAAACTGAAGCAAAGGTTTGGTATATTTCTATTTTTTGTTGTAACTCATTTCAAAATATTCATTTCATGTTTGTATGAAGGTTCTCCTGGAATCAGGATATTATTAGTTCTAGCACTTGAACGTATAAAAAATCGTTGGCATTCACTAATCTTAGAACATAAACTGCTTGCTGGTTTGAATACTTTCACCAAGGCCTTCAAAATCTGCCACAACCGTCTCACGATCTGTTATAATATTTTGCTTCCAGGTAGCGGAAGTATTATGTCCATTTTTTTGCTGATAAATCTTTTTCCATCCAAAATCAAAATCTGTACTACCATTTTACGTTTTAGACCTTTCGAAACACATTTAATATCGTGTCTGTCTTTCTCTCTGTCTGTATAGTCCTGTCTGTCGGTCCACCAGTCGGACAGTCTGTCGGTCCGTCGGTCTGTCGATCCATCGGTCCGTCGGTCAGTCGGTCCAGGCGGCTGCGTGGTCTAGTTGGTATGTGTATGACTACTATGCCCGAACCGGCTCGCTTGAAAAATGTTAGGCGAGCATTTTCCACAAAAATACATCCTCGTTCGGATGAGAGGTAAAATGGAGGTCCCGTGTGTGAGTGTTGTCACGCACGTTAAAGATCCCTACCTTGCTTGGAACACCAAATGCTCGGCAAAATTCAAAATTTCCAGGTAAAAAAAAACTTGCTTCTTGGCCAATGTGGTACCTTCGGGTGGAGCATTGGAAAATCAAATGTAAGGTCCGTCGGTCCGTCGGTCTGGTGATCCGTCGGTGCGGTGGTCCGTCGGTCCGAAGCTATAGAGTACGTCATCAACCATTCAGGCACAAGTGGGTACTCTATCATTAACAATAGTAAATCCATTCTAACTGTTCCGGCAAATATGAACACCTCAACAAATCTTCAAAGAGATGTCTGGAGAATAACACACACGGCACTTGGGTTTCGGTATTTGAAGTTTTATTGGATTAGGTCGCATGATGGCAATCGAGGAAATGACAAAACAGATGAACTGTTCAAAGAGTCCGAGACAGGGGAGTTTCTTATATGGTATTCATCGGTACCCAAGTTGTTAATTAAGAAGAAACTGCGATAAAAGTCAATCCAACAGTGGGAAGAGAGGTGGAACTACGATGTCACGGGCAGGATGACACACAAATCTATACCAAACATAAAAGCTAGAGAAAAGACAAAGGTGAATTTCGATCCTAAGAAGGTGCAGCTAGTAATAGCACGGGCCACTGGGATCTTATATGCGAAGATTCAGATTGACCGAAAAACCGCAGCGAATGCTGCGAGCACGCGGTAACCGCTGCCCGCTCGAGATGGCTAATAGAGGGTTAACGGACCGGAAGGTAGCTCTCGATGGACTAGAATGATCCAACAGCTTGCAAAAAGTCCAAGAAATGGCTAACCAGAGGGCGTTTTGGGTAGCCTTGAAGGAGCTTGTGTGAAGGAGTGCGAGACTGGACGCTTAGAATCGGTTGTAAACGGGGGGGAGGGGGGAAGCGCTTGAAGTTTGGAGTAGGAATTATGTGCCACGATGAAGCTTAATTTACAGAAATAAAAAAATCATCAAAAATATATACAATAAAACAAAACAAAACTCCTAAATATCTAAATATGCACAAAAAATTACACAATAAATCAATCACTGTCTTTCCTAAAGTGAGCGGAAAAAATATCGGTATTAAATCAAAGCTTTAAACCAGGCTAATAAACAACAAAACTAAATCAGATTTCCTAATTAACTTAAACCCGACAAATAATCAATTAAACTAAAAAATGAAATTAAACTAAACCACCAACTTATTCATATTAGTGCATACCCATTAGGACTTTAACAGTGCATACCTATCTCCCTTCAGCAGTAAAAGATAATTAGATGTAGTAGACGACGAGATCTTCCGATCCTGGAGAAATTTATATTGGAAGTACTTATAAATATTGTGTTGCAATTAATTACTAGTACGTTTTAGTGTGAAAGCGTTAGCTGACATAATGCTTATGTGAGTGCACCTGATAATTTAAGAGATCTTTCTTTGCTATCCTATGTACTGTTTTATGCTTGTGCTTAACGCTTTATTTGTATATTTATATATTTACATTCTATACCTGTATTATACATTTATGTATTTTATTGTTCTGTCGCTTGATTTGTTTTGTTTGACTTTTTGCCTGTTTTTGGTTATATTATCTATAGAAAGGAAGATTGAAATTAGAATAAATCAGTTAAGAAATGAGAGTGAACGATAGGGACGAATTTAGGCTGAAGAATAAATTACCTAGACTTGAGCAGGTAAATTTATGGAGTAGGAACAAATACCTGGATTCGGTATTAATAAATTTGGCGTATGATTAGAAATCCGGATCCATTAGTAAATACTAGTTCAGCTAGGTGTGGATAGTTATACGTCGACTCTTGAGGTCGAACCGTTAGCAGAGCTGGCGACTGCAATCCGGTATGACGGATCCGCTCTCCATTACTTTTTGTTGGTGTCCTGTTGATCAGACACTCTAAAGTCAACGCTATGGGCATGATTATTTAAACTCTAACTTTAGTTTTAGTTTATAAATTATATTTAACGATTGATTATGTAGAAGTCATATTTATATTCGCGTTTATACGTAGTCGCGTATATACGCATTGGGGACGTGGCCGCAAGTGTAGCGGTCATTATTCAAATTATACTGTTTGTCTGTTTGTCTGTTCGCCGGTCCATTGGTTCGTCAGTCCGTCGGTTCGTCGGTCCTTTAGTTTGTCGGTCGGACCGTCGGTCCGCCGATCCATCGGACGGTCGGTCCGGCGGCTCCGTGGCGTAGTTGGTATGCGTGTGACTACTACGCCCAAAGTCTCGGGTTTGAATCCCAAAACAGTCCGCATAAAAAATGTTGGGAGGTAAAGTGGAGGAGGCGTCGCCGTGGATCAATGTAGTAAGCGTAAGACTACGGATCCCAAGGTCCTGGGTTCAAATCCCGACACGGCCGACTGCTTGAAAAATGGCAGGTGAGCATTTTCACAAAATTACGCCCTCGTTCGGATGAGAGGTTAAATGGAGGTCCCGTGTGTGAGTGTTGTCACGCACGTTAAAGATCCCTACCTTGCCTGGAACGGCAAGGGTTCGGCAAAATTCTAAATTTCCAGGCAACAAAAAACTCGCCTCCTGGCCAATGTAGTACCTTCTGGTGGAGCATTGGATATGTAAATGAACGGTAAAGTGGAGGTCTTGCGTGTGAGAGTTGTCACGCACGTTAAAGATCCCTACCTTGCTTGGAACAGCAAGGGTCTGGCACAATTGAAAATTTTTCAGGTAAAGACACTCGCTTCCTGGCCAATGTAGTACCTTCGGGTGGAGCATTGAAAAATCACATGTAAGATCGGTCGGTCCGTCGGTTTGTCGGTCCATCGATCCGTCGATCCGTTGGTGCGTCGATCCGTCGCTACGTCGCGTCGGTCCGACGACTACGCGTATCAGACAGGTCCCGAGTTCGGTTCCCGAAATTAACGGCTTGAAAAATGTTAAGTGAACATTTTTCGCAAAAATACGCCTCCGTTCGGATGAGAGGCAAAATATAGGCCCAGTCTGTGAGTGTTGGCACACATTAAAGATCCCTACCTTGCTTTAAATGGCAAGAGTTCCGCAAAATTCGAAGTTTCCAGGTGGAAAAACTAGCTTCCTGGCCAATGTAGTATCTTCAGATATTGCATTGGAAAATCAAATGTAGGATCTGTCGGTCTGTCTGCCTGTCGGTCTGTCTGTTTGTCCGTTAATCCTGGCAACCCATAATTTTATTAGATTTTGATGAAGTGTTTAAATATTATGCGGATTATGCCATAGGTGGTGTTCTTCTATAAATTTCAAAGGGCAGATTAAGTCCGCCACTTCTTGTCCCACCTGCAGTTACTTTGGCCAGGGCTCATCATCACTAGACACTTTATTCACAGGTTACTCTCTACAAGTAAATTTGGTTAAACTCTGGCCCTTGCGAAAGTGGCGTGTTATGTCACTTCTGCACACGCAATTGTCTCAAGACAGACCAATATAGCACCTATTTCCAAATAATTCAAATTCTTTACGATAAAAGTAAAACATTCAAGATTCGGTAATTTTAAAAGAATTTAAGATAAGACACGCAACCCTAGATGACACAAAACGTAAATTAGATGAAATTATAGATAAAATTAATACGATGGGGTTTGAAACGGATCCAGAATTTAAACCGAACTACAATGAATTAAACGCTATCGATGAACTTTATTGTTACATTCAGGATGTTGCTACCGGTCTAATCACTTCGAAAGTTACCGATCAATCTTCTCAAAATCGAATTATGCAGGCAGCTGAAGCTACTGTTCGTCTACCAAAAATTGATCTAATTGATTTTAACGGCGATTTTCTAAAATGGCCTCTTTTCTACGAAACATTTAAAATCCTTATCCATAATAATTCTAATTTGGACAATACTTGCAAAATGCATTATTTATTAGGAAAATTACGGGGTAGCGCTCTGGCATTAAGCTCTGGTATGTTACCGACGGCTGAAAATTACTCTATACTATGGGCCGCTTTAATTGAAAAATACGAAGATAAACGCGCTTTAGCTTTAGCTTTAGCTTTCTCAGGTTTTCGACTTTAAAGCGCTTCAAACGGAAGGTATTATCAGTCTAAATTTATTCATAGAAAAGGTCGACTCTGCAATCAATGCTCTTCGTAAATTAAACATTACAAACTTGTCTGATTTTATTCTTACTTCTATTGCTTTATCAGACAATCATACAAGACGAATTTTTGATCGATCTTTAAAGGGAGGTTCGATTCCTACTTACGATGAGCTAGCCATGTTCGTAAAAGAACAAGTTAAAATTTTAGATCGAACCAGCAGTAGCAAAACAAAGCAAATTAATGGCCACACAAACAAGACGAAGGTCTTACATGCCTTCGCCACAAAAGAAGTAAATAATCACGACAATTTGAAATGTGCTTATTGTAAAGGCGAACATCATCGATTAGCTAGGTGTTACAAATTTCTTAATCTTTCTCCGCAAAATCGAATTTCTTTTGTTAAAGATCAAAATTGTGTATTAACTGTCTCAGTTCTAAGCACGCTTTGTCGTTATGCCCTTCCACGTATTCATGTAGGTTTTGCAGTAACCGTCATCATTCAGTGTTACATATTCCTAGTCCGATTGTTGACACAAATAATCAAGCGTTATCTAATCCTATAAATACAAATGAAGCAATCAATGTGAGTCTTTGTTCAACGTCGACTAAGGAAGGTTCAGATAAAAATTACACGATTCTTTTAGCGACTGCGATCGTTAAAGTTGAGTCAACAATGGGTACTCACCTGCGGTTGAGATTCCTAATTGATAGTGCTAGTCATTGTAACTTCATTACATCTAAATGCTGTCAATTGCTTCGATTACCTGTAACTAAAACTTACACGTCTATTTCAGGGATCGGTGCGTCTTTCAAACCTGTTCGCGGTCAAACGCAAATAGCATTTACATCTCAACATGATGCAGATGTTAAATACAAAATGCAAGCGTTCGTGTTAGACAAAATCACGGATCGTTTGCCATCTTGTGCTGTCGACCCAGCAGTTTGTAAACATTTCAGCAATCTACGTTTAGCCGATGAAACTTTCTTTCGTCCTGGAGAAATTCACGGAATTATAGGTGCTGAACTTATACCTCATATTTTGGAATCATTCAAATATTCAAGTCCCGATTTACCCGTTGCCATAAATTCCACTTTAGGATTTATAATTATGGGTCAAACTCCAATTCAAAATCTCACGACCAATTTACAGGTTTATTGTTGTGTTGAAGGGTCCGAGGTCATAGAACCTTTGCTTCAGAAATTTTGGGAGCTTGAAGAAGCAGGTGAAGTCGTTACTCGTAGTTCCGATGATATTAAATGTGAAGAATTGTTCTCTACTTTAACAAAACGAGATGATACTGGTCGATACATTGTTGCTTTACCTTTTACAGAATATCCGCCAAACTTAGGAAATTCTTTTTCTACAGCTTTGCGCAGATTTTATTCACTAGAAAAAAGATTTTCTTTATCGCCGTCATACAGAGTAGCCTATAGTGCGGCGATGAAAGATTATATTGAGCAAGGTCATATAAACCTTATTCCAAATTGTACTCCTCATTTCAAAGGATATTTTATTCCTCATCACGGGGTGTTTAAGGAAGAATCGGTTTCTACCCCTTTACGCATCGTTTTTGATGCATCGTCTAAAGATGCATTTAATAAATCTTTAAATGACTGCTTTTATGCCGGTCCAAAATTGCAAACCGATTTATTTTGCATATTAATTAATTTTCGATTAATGGAATTTGCCTTAATTTCTGACGTTCGTCAGATGTTTCGCCAAATAAAAATATGTTCCGAACATCAATCTTATCAACGTTTGCTTTGGCGATTCAGCATAGATGAACCATTACAAACGTATCAACTCACAAGAGTTACTTTTGGTCTCAAATCATCTCCATATTTAGCTCTACGTACTGTACTTCAGCTAGCATTAGATTAAGCAAAAAATTTTCCGCTTGCATCCGCAGTTGTACAAAGAGATATGTATGTAGATGACGTAATTTCTTCGGTGGAATCTTTAGATAATGCCAAAGTCCTTTATCATGAACTGCTCGGGCTTTTCACGGCCGGAGGTTTTCAGTTAGTTAAATGGGCCACAAATTCTTCGCATTTAACAAACGAAATATCTGAAAATATTCGAATGGACACTGTTGTAGATTTCGAAAGCAATATTTTAAAGGTATTGAATCTTCAATGGCATCCAAAGGTTGATAATTTAACATTTGCGGTTAAAGGTCCAAATGAAATATGTACAAAGAGAAATATTCTTTCCACTGTAGCTAGAATGTGGGATCCATTAGGGCTATTACCTCCCGCGACAATTTTTGCCAAACTACTAATCAAAGAATTATGGATATTAAAGTTGTCTTGGGATGAAGAAACCCCTCCATATATTAAAGGTTTGTGGAATACCTTGCAGCAAGAAATAATTCAACTTTCCGACTTTAAAATATCCCGACACATCGGATATTCATCAGTAACGTCATTACAACTTGTGGGATTTTGCGATGCTTCTGAAAAGGCATACAGCGCCGTCGTATACGCCCGAACAGTGTCTCTGGATGGCGAAGTAAAAATTATTTTACTATGCGGTAAATTTAAATTGGCTCCAATAAAAACTGTCACTATTCCTCGTTTGGAGTTATGTGCTGCTTTATTGCTTGCAAGACTATTAAATTGCATCATTCGCACATATTCCTCACGATGCACTATCAAACAAGTTTTTGCGTTTTCTGATTCCATGGTGGTTCATAAATTGCCCCATTGTTGGAAAACTTTTGTAGCCAATCGAGTGGCAAAAATTCAAAATTTATTACCAGTCACTCGCTGGTTTCATGTTGATGGCATTTCAAATCCTGCCGATTGTGCGTCTCGCGGTATATCTCCAAATCAATTTCTTAACGCCCAGTTGTGGTTGCATGGGCCATCGTGGCTTCTTTCTCAAGAAAGCGATTGGCCTATTAAAATCATTGACACGGAAGAAATTATTTTGGCTGACAATAAACTTGAACAGAAATTGATTTCACTTCCTGTGACACAATCAGAAGTTCATCCCTTATACGCCCTGATTCATAGATGCAGTTCTTACTCTAAATTGTTAAGCATAACTGTTTATGTTTTGAGATTTGTTAAACGTTTGCCTAAAAGGAACCGCATTTCTGCGGAAGATCTTGTTGCGGCGGAAAATATTCTAATTTTAGCAGTGCAAGATAAACATTTTTTCTCCGAAAAGACTTTTCTGGAAAAGGGACAACTTTGTTCGAAACCCTTTCGACATTTGAATCCTTTTCTTTCAAATAACTTAATTAGAGTTGGAGGTCGTCTGTGAAATGCAAATATTTCATATGATCAGCAGCATCCAGTTCTTTTACCTAAGAAAGATCGTTTTACCGATTTATTAATTGATCATTTTCATGTAAAAAATTTACACACAGGGCCACATCTTCTGCTTTCTATATTACGTCAGCATTTTTGGATTATAGCGGCTAGAAATTTGGTTCGGACTCGTGTTCAAAATTGTAATCTTTGTTTCAGAAGAAAACCTCGACCTTCTTTTCCTCTTATGGCTGACTTACCGTCTCCTAGGGTTAATCAGGCCAAAGCATTTATGCATACTGGCACTGATTTTGCCGGACCTTTTAATATAACTCTTAGTAGACACCGGGGAGTTAAAGTTCAAAAGGCCTATATATGCATATTTGTTTGTTTAACAACTCGTGCCGTGCATCTAGAATTAGCGTCAAGTTTGTCAACCGACATATTCCTTGCCGCATTTAAGCGTTTCCTTGCTAGAAGGGGACCATGTGCGGTTATGTATTCCGACCGCGGGACAAATTTCGTGGGCGCTAAAAATTATTTAGGTTCCCTTCAAGAATTTTTCCGGAATTCAAATTGTCTAAATGCCATTGGCCATGAACTTAGTCAAAGGCGCATTGATTGGAAATTCAATCCGCCTTCGGCTCCTCATTTTGGAGGAATATGGGAGGCGAATATCAAAAGTGTGAAAGGTCATTTAATGAAAGTTGTGAAAGAGCAAATACTTTCTTATGAAGAATTTACAACGGTTTTAACACAAATCGAAGCGTTGATAAATTCACGTCCGTTATGCTGGCTTAGTTCAGACCCTTCGGAACCTCTCGCATTATCGCCTGCTCATTTTTTAACTCTCACCCCGTTGCAGTTCTTGCCCGCTGCCGATGAAACCGAAAAGGCGCTTACGCTTGTAAATCGCAAGCAACTTTTAGATCAAATTGTTCAATCCTATTGGAAGCGATGGTCTAGGGAATACTTGTGTGAACTACAATCCCGTCAGAAGTGGAATACACCTTCCTGTCCTGTTGAGCCAGGTTTAGTCGTGATAGTGATGCGCGATAATTGCCCGCCTTTGCAGTGGCCAACAGGGGTAATTGAACAAACTCACCCCGGAAAAGACGGCATTATTAGGGTTGTCACAGTACGTACAATAGATGGGGTTTATACCCGTCCAGCAGCAAAGCTGTGTTCACTCCCGACGCAGTAAACATTTTTTTTTACATGCGCTGTTTATAGTTTTCTTTTCTTTTCTTTTTTTCTTCTCATTTAATATGAATTTTTCATTTTGTTAAAATCTTATTTTAAGGCCGGTGGATATGGTAACGCCGGCAACAAATTCCTTTTGTTTTAAAAGTTACAGGTTATTAATTCGATAAATTATTGTCAGAATAGCATTTAATTCAGGTTATTTTAATTTATAGATAAATTGAAACATATGCCAATTCTGACAATAACTAAATTAAAACAGATAGTAACAAACATCGGTGTGATTCGGTTCGCTAGTAAATTGTGGCATCGGTGTGTACGTCAAAATAACCCCTTGCACCCGTCTTAGAGTGGGTTCGAAAACGTTAAATTTCTAAATTGGTGATCCTTGCCTTCCTTCAATGACCATCCTAAATCTCACCCTTTAAACGCCTATTTAAAGTGAGCTGCAGATCTTGGGTAAGTTCATTGCTTTATTTTTGTTTGTTCATGTTTAAAAAATTACAGTCCCCTGTGTCTTAACCGAGCGCTAATAGAAAGGAAGATTGAAATTAGAATAAATCAGTTAAGAAATGAGAGTGAACGATAGGGACGAATTTAGGCTGAAGAATAAATTACCTACACTTGAGCAGGTAAATTTATGAAGTAGGAACAAATACCTGGATTCGCTATTAATAAATTTGGCGTATAATTAGAAATCCGGATCCATTAGTAAATACTAGTTCAGCTAGATGTGGATAGTTATACGTCGACTCTTGAGGTCGCACCGTTAGCAGAGCCGGCGACTGAAATCCGGTATGACGGATCCGCTCTCCATTACTTTTTGTTGGTGTCCTGTTGATCAGACACTCTAAAGTCAACGCTATGGGCATGATTATTTAAACCCTAACTTTAGTTTTAGTTTATAAATTATATTTAACGACTGATTATGTAGAAGTCAGATTTATATTCGCGTTTATACGCAGTCGCGTATATACGCATTGGGGACGTGGCCGCAAGTGTAGCGGTCATTATTCAAATTATACTGTTTGTCTGTTTGTCTGTTCGCCGGTCCATTGGTTCGTCAGTCCGTCGGTTCGTCGGTCCTTTGGTTTGTCGGTCGGACCGTCGGTCCGCCGATCCATCGGACGGTCGGTCCGGCGGCTCCGTGGCGTAGTTGGTATGCGTGTGACTACTACGCCCAAAGTCTCGGGTTTGAATCCCAAAACAGTCCGCATAAAAAATGTTGAGAGGTAAAGTGGAGGAGGCGTCGCCGTGGATCAATGTAGTAAGCGTAAGACTACGGATCCCAAGGTCCTGGGTTCAAATCCCGACACGGCCGACTGCTTGAAAAATGGCAGGTGAGCATTTTTCACAAAAATTACGCCCTCGTTCGGATGAGAGGTTAAATGGAGGTCCCGTGTGTGAGTGTTGTCACGCACGTTAAAGATCCCTACCTTGCCTGGAACGGCAAGGGTTCGGCAAAATTCTAAATTTCCAGGCAACAAAAAACTCGCCTCCTGGCCAATGTAGTACCTTCTGGTGGAGCATTGGATATGTAAATGAACGGTAAAGTGGAGGTCTTGCGTGTGAGTGTTGTCACGCACGTTAAAGATCCCTACCTTGCTTGGAACAGCAAGGGTCTGGCACAATTGAAAATTTTTCAGGTAAAAGACACTCGCTTCCTGGCCAATGTAGTACCTTCGGGTGGAGCATTGAAAAATCACATGTAAGATCGGTCGGTCCGTCGGTTTGTCGGTCCATCGATCCGTCGATCCGTTGGTGCGTCGATCTGTCGCTACGTCGCGTCGGTCCGACGACTACGCGTATCAGACAGGTCCCGAGTTCGGTTCCCGAAATTAACGGCTTGAAAAATCTTAAGTGAACATTTTTCGCAAAAATACGCCTCCGTTCGGATGAGAGGCAAAATATAGGCCCAGTCTGTGAGTGTTGGCACACACATTAAAGATCCCTACCTTGCTTTAAATGGCAAGAGTTCCGCAAAATTCGAAGTTTCCAGGTAGAAAAACTAGCTTCCTGGCCAATGTAGTATCTTCAGATATTGCATTGGAAAATCAAATGTAGGATCTGTCGGTCTGTCTGCCTGTCGGTCTGTCTGTTTGTCCGTTAATCCTGGCAACCCATAATTTTTATTAGATTTTGATGAAGTGTTTAAATATTATGCGGATTATGCCATAGGTGGTGTTCTTCTATAAATTTCAAAGGGCAGATTAAGTCCGCCACTTCTTGTCCCACCTGCAGTTACTTTGGCCAGGGCTCATCATCACTAGACACTTTATTCACAGGTTACTCTCTACAAGTAAATTTGGTTAAACTCTGGCCCTTGCGAAAGTGGCGTGTTATGTCACTTCTGCACACGCAATTGTCTCAAGACAGACCAATATAGCAACTTCATCCCATAGCAAATTTTTAATAATTCAGCTAGTACGGTATCAGAATGACTCAGAGTGGTTGCTCAAGATTACCAACCTTATAGACGGATTTAATCTTGATCCAGGCTGTCATTTTACATCATAGCAGATAGTTTTTATTGGACATTATACGACGTCAGTGCCAAAAGATCACAACCGGTTGGTAGATTACAACGATTCGGCAGTCAACTTCACCTCATTCGACCAGTCGCTGAGCGGGGTTTATTTTTATTATGGGTAAAAAGGTGTTACGTTATAAATTTAGATTTTTCTTGAAGGGATGCGCATCCAGTAACAATTGAAACGTGCTTCGGCTAAATATAGTAGTGCGTGATACGGTCCTTATAGAAGATATAATAAAACAAAAAAAAAATTGGAGATAAAAACAGTAACATGGCTGCAAGACATACAAACTACGTTACAATATTTACTTACCTGAAGGGCTTTTCTCTTGTCAAGAGGCGCCAAAAGGATTTGTTTCAGTTGTCTCAACCTCCACCGGCATTTCGTTCAATGATATTCAGCGTAATGGTACCATACATCAAGATAATCGTTTTCCATTCTTTTTAGATTCAGGCGCTTCAAATGCGTACTTACAAGTGACTGTGCTAAAATGTATCGTTCTGTTTTTATTGAAAAAGAACAACGTCCTTATCAAAGGATTTTTGGGTGATTGGAACCTTCACATATATTAGAAATTTACGAGCTTACAACTGTAATTTATGGTGAAAGGGTTTTTAATTTTTTCGCTAAACGATGTCTATTCGAATTGATAAAGCTTATGTGATCCTTAGGAACTTATATCTAATTTTAACATACTTCACCCATTGGAAGGACAAGTACTTTCAACATGTAAACTAACAAATAATAATATAATAAACATTTGTTAATATGTATTTGTTTTGTGCTCTTCTAATGGAAATGGGCAAATTTTTGAAATTGCTCTAGTCGTTTCACCATTCAGAGTTCGAAGCGACACTATACGCACAATGTCATTTCTTCCACTTATAGTCTTAATTACACGTCCTAGTTTCCACCTTGCAGGTGGCAAATTATTGTCTTTTAGTAGCACAAGCGCACCTTCTTCTTCACTGGGTTTTCAATTTCCATTTGTTTCTAACTTGTAATTCTTTGAACCATCTGACCCAAAAATTTTGAACTATTTGTTGAGTCCTTTGAAAAATTGTTAGTGTGTTCTTATTAATATGAGTTATATTGGGATTAAGCACAGTTGAAATAGACCGACCAATTAGGAAATGATTTAGAGTTAGAGGAAAAAAATCGTTTTGGTGAAAGGAGTATGGACAGAGAGGTCTAGAATTGAGAATGCCTTTTATTTGAGTTAGAGCAGTTAAAAAATGTTCAGAAGAAAACGTAGCATTCCCAACCACTCTTTTTAAGTGCGATTTGGTAGGCTTAATGCCAGCTTCCCAAAGACCGCCCATACTAGAAAAATAGGGTGGCAAAAAAATTCAGTTAAAATTTTCTTTAGTCGCTAAATTTGTTAGGTCTACTTTATTGTTTAGAAGAAATTTACCTGACTCGTCTAACATTGTTTTAGTTGCACAATAGTTGCGGCCATTATCGGAGTATATTTTGCATGGCATGCCTCTACGAAAAGCAAAACGTCAAAGACATGATATAAAGACTTCACTGGTTCAAGATGAACAGCTTTGGTACTGAAACAAACAAATAAGTACACATATCATTAGATGTGTTTTTAACCACGACCGGTTTTATCCTTGACTAAAATGAGCCATAATAGTCGGTTCCTGTTATCGCGAATAGAAAGTGAGGAGTTACTTTATCAGTGGATAGAGGGCCTAATAATTTGTTTATGTCTTTCGGATGAGACCGAAAACACTCTATGCATTGGAAAACAATTGGTTTAGATAAATTACGGTCGTTTAAAGGCCAAAATTGCTCTCTTACTGAAGCGAGAAGGTGGAGAGACCAGCATGACATAGTCTTTTAAGCTGTAACCATTACGATTTCCTGTTATTCAAATATACAATTTTATTCAATACACCTAGTCAATAAATATTAAATTTCTATTGAAACCTTTTATTATGGTACGCCATCTACATTAGAATAACAAAAGTAAACTTTAAGTGAAGTTCTAGTTGTTTGTATCTTGATTCAATATCTCCCTTGCCGGCGCATGCTTGTATAGCTAAGATTGCCTCGTGGAATAAGCCATTTTGCTATCAGATGTAATCCGAATACCAGTATTATCCAGGGCCTGCAGGTTTTTAATTAAACATGCCGTCCCAACAATTAGTTAAGTGGAGTCAACGTGTACCATAAGTTTAGCTTTGATGGCAGTATCGACCTAAAAAGGGTTGTAAATATATTTTTACGGTAAGAAAATATTTTGCAAGCTTACCCCAAAATTCTATTCTCTCGATTGATTTCAGCGCAAGTTCTTTTTTTTTAGTTTAGAGTTTTAAGGATTAAACTATCAATTATTGTATATGAAGACAATTTGAATTCCGAGTTTTAAAATATTAAATTCAAGTTACACGTAATGAAACACTGGAAATTAAGTATTATAAAAAAAAACATCGTTAACCGTATGGCAAACACGAGACTGAGAGGCAGCTTCAATTGTTGCTAGACAGGAAAGTGGAAACCCCCACATGGGATTGGTTTGTATGAAGATCAAATCCGGACCCCTGCGTCAGCCACGCTCAACTATAAGAGTAAGAACGCAGATGTTTAAAAAAAATTTAAAGAAGGAAAACCGGCCGCCAAACAGATAGCCAGCGATGAGTCATCCTCCATTTTTATACCTATATTATTTTCAAAGAACTTTCATTTAAAATGCTTAAATAATTTTTGAAGAAGCTATACATAAGTTTGTTTAAAATTAATTCTCGAAATTTTGCTATGGTTCATAGATCAATTAATTTGTTTCACGTAAAATTTAGTTTGAAAATTTAGTATTTGGATAAGGCATATTTGACCTTAATATTTTCAAGGTATTTGTGTAGGATTATGTTTGAAGTTACAAAGTTGTATTAAAAGGTTTGCTTTACTAAACATGTGATATGATAAGAATTGTTTGCCGACTTATTGTGTATAACACATTGTGATAATTCACCTGAAGCATAGTTCAATATCGACAATAAGTATTTTTCTTTGACCTTTGATTTTATTAAAAATAGCTATTAAAATATAGAGCCATAACCAGCGAAATCTTTTATTGAATATGTAATTTGTTTCTTGTACACTGAACAAAATCCTATTCAAGTAGCATGAAACATAAAATGAAAGTCATATATTTCTTAAATAGATTTGAAGTAATTTATGCAATAAAGAAAAAATATTCCAAGAATGCTTAGAGATTAATATTAAATAATAATAACGGAACTGTTTCTAAAGTCTCCCTATACATAAGTTTGTATAAACGATGTAGATATACATATTTTTTTAAAAAATCAATAGAAAAAATATTAAGTTGTCTCAAAATTTTCTTTCTTTGAAGTCAACAGTAATTGTCCTACAGAAGCAAACAGTTTACAAATATGAAATCTTAGTATTAAAGAAAGGTATCATTGGTGTTAAAGTTAAAAGTTTTTTTGAAAGTATAATTTTGACTTGTGGATTTACTTATAATTTTTTTGTGATAAAGTAGCTAGGCTCTAACGAAGCTCTAGTTTGAACATGTTTAGGTGTGTTTAAATTTTCAGATAGCACGAGATCGTTGTTCCCATTCCAGATTGCAGAGATTAAAGTAAGAATTTTTGTTTATGTTGATCGTCTTAAATTTTTTTCTTTCGTAGATTTCCGTATCTGATCTTCGGATAGTTTCTTATCAAACACTCATTAAGATACGGTGGCGTCCAATAAAATTTCTTTTGTTTTATCGTATACCATCCTACGACCCTAGCTCATAGCTCTGCTCTAAGCTGAAGAAGCTTAGCTGGCTAGAAGATATCTTTAGAGGGACCCTTTTTTCTCAAACCCATTCAACATCCTTTTTACCTTAGGCTTGACCGTCAAACAGGAACCCCTCGTAATCTATCGAGGCTCTGCCGCCTGTATGGTAGAGCAGACATATTATTTTCCTTTTGAGGAATTTAATACATTACAAAGCTCTAAACGAAATAATAACTTGCCAAAAGGATGTGTAGCAGATATTAAAATAGAATATTTGTTTAGCATGAGAAAAGTCGGAATTAGAGAGTTTACCTCCAAACCCTTAAAATATTATCTCTCATATCGTAAAAGAGATTTAATTTTTTTTTACTAAGGCATTAACCTTGTACAAGGCCGTTTTATTTGATAGCGTTATAATTTCAATAGGAAATGATTCCATCTGTGAAAGTCGCGCTAGTTGGATGAGTGAGTAACATTGTTCCTTACAATTTTTTATAAATTGTAAACAATAAGCTAATACGCGTTTGAGTCTATTTAAGTTTGAGTAACCCTTGAATGGAATAAATGATTCAAACGAATTGCTTGATATGTATAAGGATACGTGAGATTCCATACTCATGGGGTCAAAGGAACGAGCTGAAGACGTATCGCATTAAAATTCATAAATGATTGTTGAGCTGGAGAGGAAATCAGGACCGTTCCAGAACATAGACAGATCTGAGGGCTTATATGCAGAAATACCACAACTAAATCGGCAAGATTTAGATTAGTGATCACTCATTGCTTGAATTTGAGTAATTTGATTAGATACAAAGGTTTCTAGTATGTGAAGCTCAAAGTTGATCCACGACTAGGTTATGGTCGAATCTATCCAATATGTTATGGAGAGAATGTTGAGGTTCACACTACCCTTTACTTTGTCTACCAACTGAGCCATCATAAGAGCGTCGCATAGCTCTAGTTTTGGGATTGTCAATGATTTTATAGGATCAACCCTCGTTTTGAAGCGCAAAAGCTGGACGTAAGCCTTGCTGTTTTTATCAATGAATCGTATATATATATTGCCACGTTCTTAGGTTGGAAGGGTTCCAAAAATTCGTGCCCCTTACTTTGTGTTTATCATATAAATGCTACGTACTTACCTATTAAATCGTGTTACTAACTTAGGAAGTTGTGACTCGCTTTACGTTGCTATACTCTAGCTGAAAATGAAATAAAAAGAAACTCCACCAATTTTTATTTAAAGGAAATTTTGGGTCTACGCTATGATTATGATATGCCTAGGTTGAGTATCTTCTGAAAATGCTTTCCAAGTTGACAATATCATGGTTAGCTCTGCTCACTGCGTCCCCCGGGATACTCATCACAACTACTTATTCTTTTAACCACCTTTAGAATAAAAACAAATAAAAATATTTCGACACAAAAACATACAGCCCTTTTATTCTACCAACACAAATAATAAATTCTCACAAATCTCAATATGTACAATTAATATTCAAGTTAAAACATTTCATATTTCTGCTAAATAGTAAAACATCATTCTATAATACCTGTGATTTTATGCTCCTTTACATTTCATATCTTTATTTAAAAGTAGATGGGACTATCATGTACCATAAATTTACTTAATTTACTCCCCTGTGATTCTGAATAATTCAAATTATAATCGAAAAATAATAGAGCGAATTTACCTCCGGTATATTCTTAGCCCCACTCGCGTTGCCCGTATTTTCACCACACATTCTATGAAATGTTGTCAACTGCCACAACAATTCCACAAATTCAATCCGTACAAACATGCAACAAACTTTCAAATCCTAGAATTCATCCACTCTAATATTGTTTTACCCCGAAAAGCTCTGTAAAACTTCAGCCGTTTTAAGTCTTCCTTGAAATCTGTAGTCTACTATTACCCCAAACAAATCCGATTACGCTTCTGATGTGCGCGTTTCATAACCACCTTTCCTATCTTTGTCTTAATATCCTACCTAAATTGTCGACTTTATTTACACTCTTTTGATATCGTTGTCTGCCACACGTCTTCTGTCTTTCTATGTTGTTTGCTGTCAATCTTCCCTTCATATATGTGCGCCTTGAAAAATCGATACTGTTCACAAACATGTTGCATCTTTGTCCTGCTAATTGCTATTTAAAATATACTCGTCTGACAAGCGCTTAAAACTGCTTGTCATATACCCATCTGTTAAATTTTCATCTTACTCTGTTACATAGCAAAGATTCTCTGTCGCCTAATTTTATCGATTTGTTTTTGAAATAGTCGTCTGTTATTCGTAACCTTGTAGCTTTGCGTTACCACAATACTTCGAATTGTTTTCTAGCCTTAGCAAGAATTATTTATTCACCCCAAGCTTGTGTTCCTGGAAATCCTTGAACGTTTTAACTTGTTTGCCATCTTAAACTTTGTAACTTTCTGCGAATACTTTAATTTATGATATTAAATAAATGTACGTTGCTTAAATTAACCTATACAAATTAAACCTACATTAATAACCTGTAATTTTATTCCAATCTAACTATACTGAAGCTCAATAAATAAATTATTGATTTTTACATACCGGGTCCCCAAATAAATAAATGCTTGTCCTATATACACATGTTTATGCTATCCCGTACACAGTAATATATATATATATATATATATATATATATATATACAGTGTGTCTACTTAAGTTGGCGGCATATGGTAAACTTTTTTGTTTTTAGGTTTAGGAAAAAAAGTTACTCTTTATAAAAAGTTCTGCTTGATATGAAACCTAAAATAAAACCTTAAAATTTCAAAATTTATTAGTCATATACGAGGTTTATCAATAGATGTGAATTTGGTGCAAGAGTAAAGTACATTTTTTTAACAATTTCGAAAATTGTTATTATGAAATGTTGTTCAGAATAAAAAACCAGGTTCAAATATGCAAAAATTAATCGATCATATACATTTTTTTCAAACTTTTCTAAAATAAAAATTTATTTAAGCATACGCGTTATTTCATTTAATCTAAGGTGCACTGGCAAGAACTGTCCATGAAATATAATTTCTCAGCATTTCGAAAGACTTTTTTTAATAACAATAGTTCAATAATAATGCAATAGTTTTTGTTACACATACGGATCTTATTATTCCGTCCCTCAATTAACTACCGCTTCAACATATCCGCCTTCTCTGTAAATACAGGTAATCGTTCTATCTCGAAACTATGTCAACACTCTTTTAATCATAGTCGGTGTTATACTCTAAACGGTTTCTTTAATGGTTCGTTCTAAATGGACATCATCTGTGAATGGCCCTTGGAGGTACCACTTCTCTTTCAAGTAGCCCCACAAGAAAAAGTCGAGTGGGGTCAAATCTGGAGAGCGAGGTGGCCAACGAATTTCCGAAAACCGATGCACAACTCTTCTATTAAAACAATTTTCAAGGTATTGTCTTACATCTAACCTGCTATGGCATGGGGCACCATCCTGCTGAAACCATATCTGTTGACGTTCAAGTAGGGGTAGATCATCAAGAAAATCGTCTAGTTTCTTTTTGTAGAAAGAGTCTGCATTCAAGGATTCTCAAATAAAGAAAAGTCCAATTATTTCATCTTTAAAAATTCCACACTACTCATTAGTTTTGAAAGCATACTGGTTGTGAGTTTTGATTGTAAGATGTGGATTAGTCTCACACCACCAATAGCAGTTTTGTGAAGAAACTGTTCCATTTGATGAAAATGTTGCTTCATCCGAAAAAAGACTATGTCTTGCCATAAATGAATTATCTTCCAACTTTTCCTGGATGTCACAACAGAATTCAAAACGTCTATCATGACGGCTTGTACGGGTGCAATTTGTTCTTTTTCAAAATTTTTAAAACCGTGTCTTTACTTACAGTATTTGGCATCAAAGATGCCCTTTTTGCAAAGAATGTTTCGGATGTTCAATTGTTGAGAGCATTACTTCAAACTCCATCTTATCATTAGTAACCAGTTTTCAACGTTTGTTGGTATATCAATATTTTACATCTCCAGAATTCTTAAATTTTATTAATAGTTTTATAACTGTTTCATTGTGAACCCTTTTTTCTGGACGTCGGTTTTTGAAAATGCCGGCAAACAATTTTGTGTCAGTGCATTCTAGATTAAATGTATTAGAGAAAAGATTGAAAAAGTAAGAAAAAGTTTTATACGATAGACATAATTGCATATTTTACCGTAGTTTTTAATTCTAAATAACTTTTTATAACAATTTTCAAAATTCCCAAAAATAAGGGTAATTACTTTACTCTTGTACCAAATTCATATTTATTGATAAATCTCGTATACGACTGATAAATTTAGCTATTTGAATGTTTTATTTTAGGTTTCATACCAAACAAAACTTTTTATAAAGGGTAACTTTTTTTCCTAAAACTAAAAATATAAAAGTTTTCCATAAGCCGCCAACTTAAGTAGACACACTGTATATATATATATATATATATATATATTGTCGTGAAATATATAGGTTAAGAAAGATAGATAGGTCTAGATAATAAATTTTTACGATTGTGTATATAAGTAATAGGAACAATTTATTTACGCGCCAAATTAACTAGTTGTGCCATTGAAAACGGACGGATACTTACATGTTCTTGTATTTCTAAATTGGAATGTCAAATTGCATAACGTGTAGAAGCTTTAGTGTACATGAAACCCAAGGATACGCATAATTAGTTTTAATATTTTAAATCAAGCGCATCGGATAAGAAACGAAGCTTTTGGGTATAGAAGATCAATAATTTAAACGCATATTTCAATTTAACTAAACTAAACGTTTGTTATACAAACCCTAAGAAACTCTAAAACTCGGAATTATAATTTCAAACGGACAGTTTGCTTCATAGAAACACCTGATAGTTAAAATGTCAAGTATAAAGAACTGAAATAGACGTTGGAGCAGAATTTTGGAGAATCGTATGTAACGGTCGATGCGACAAGCTACTAAAATAACAGATGCTTTGAAGACAAAGTGAAATGGAATATCCATAATGTAAAACAGACAGAGAGCACGTATAACAAAACGTTGGTTAAATACTCGTCTAAAGTACGCGGTAGATTTGGAGGTCAACCACAATATCGATTTTTTGTTGCTTGAGTGGGACTCTAAAAAAGACAGTAGATATGGGTTGGACGAGAAAAGGTAGCTAGGGGTTGGACGTTAAAAACGGCGGAAAGCAATATAATTGGTCGAATGCTAGATAACAATAAACAGAAACATAACAATAATTCTCACAGCCAAAAAATTAACAACAAATGGATCACTAACCTAACAAATAAATTTATCCCACCCGAAATTTACCGATGTTTGAGTCTAGGAAACAAATTTTCAACAAAAAAAAACTATAGAAACAAACTATGAAAATATTATTACTAATATTGAATGTGGAATAAAAATAAAACCCACAAAAGAAAAAACCGAAATTCGTAACAAAATCTGCAATATTCTCACCAACCACAGAAACTTAAATAACAATTTCAACATCAAAAACCACACTAACCGAGACAATGACTCCCGAATAATAAACAAAAAATTCCTAGAAAATAATAAAGATATCTACGTGTTACAAGCAGATAAATGTAAAACGACGGTCCTAATGCTTAAAGAAACATACCTAAATAAAATGAAAGAAATCTTAAAAGATAGTACCACTTATACGATTAAAAAACTCGATCCCACTCTACAACTACAGACCACAATTAACAGTCTACTAAACCAATGGCACAAAAAAAAACTATATAACACAACAAACAAAAAATAACTTGATATGTCATAATGGCCATGCTCCATATATTAACGGACTATCCAAAATTCATAAAATTAATACCCCACTCAGACCAATTGTAAATACAAAAAACGCGCCTACTTATAAATTAGCAAAATTCCTAAATAAAATAATTAAAAAGATTGTTGGCCTAACAGAATACCATGTAAAAAATTTATTATTAAACAAATAGTACCCATAAATTATATTATTGTCTCTCTCGACGTGCAGTCATTATTTACAAACATCCCCACAGACTTAGCAATTAATATAATTAAAAATAAATGGAACGTATTAGCTTCACTAACAACAATCCCACACTCATCACTCACAACGAAGGTAAAATTTTAACAGACTGGTACCGAAAAGATACATGGAGTGGTAGATATTTAAATTTTAATTCATATGTGCCAAAAGAATACAAAATAAACTTTGTGGAAAACCTAACTGATAGAGCAATAAAATTAACACATAATAAGCACAGAAAGACAAACATAAAACTCATTAAAATTACGCTTAAAAATAACGATTAGCCTGAATCTTTTTATAAACCAATTATTAAAGAAAAATCTACAAAATCTATAACAACGGAACTAATAATAAAACCCAACTAATGGAACCCAAGATAGCAAACACGTATATATCAGGACTTTCTGAAAAAATAAAAAAGTGCCTACATAAATACAACATTAAAATTGTACACAAACCTAACAATGCATGAAGTTATATGTTTACTAAGCTTCAGCCACCAATAGAACATAAAAATAGGACCCACACAATTTCTAAATTAATTGCACTGAATGCCCTGGAGTATACATTGGCAATAAAAACAATATGTCCACAAGCGAATTTATGAACATAAATACACAATAAAAACGAACAATAAGAAAAGCACAGCACTTGCAACACACGCAATAGAAAACCTCCACCAATTTGATTTTAGTAATATTAGTATTTTGGGAACAGAGCAGAATGATAATAAAAGAAACATAATAGAAACTTTACACGTACACAAACATACAAATGCCATCAATTCAAAAACCGACCAAGACGACTTTATTAATATTTACCACAACCTTATTGCTTAAATATCCAATTATCACAATTAATGCTAGAATGATTGTAAATATACATGTTATATGTATGAATATTAGTTATCTAACATTCATGTTCACTCCCACTTTACACTGTGATCACACTTACTTTACTAGTTTCAAGCAATTTATTTATTACCTTGTTTACAATGTACAATTGAAAACATTTGACTTATGGTCAAACTTATATTTAAACAGGTATGTATAATACCATCCTAAAATGTATTATAATACTCATTTCAAAAAAGAAGTTTTGGTTTGTATAAATGTTTTATTAGTATTTTTAATTAACTTATTTTGTACATTACAGACAATTTTAATTGAAAATGGTCGCTGATCGAAACGCGTCTTAACCAAAAAAAAACTGATGTAATTTATTCCATATTTTTATTAACTATTTTATTATACTGACAAAAGATATTGTACCTATAAATTACATACTATTTGATGACCAAAATCCAGGAACTGCTGATTATTATTGTACTACAGATGGTCAAGAAATTATCAACAATTTATATATATATATATATATATATATATATATATATATATATATATATATATATTGAAATTAATAAGATGAAATAATAACTTAGACTTTTTAAGTAAAGCCCAAATGATCATTTCAAATCGAGCTAGTAATTGAAAGAAGGAAAATATAAGGCCTTGGACAGGATTAATAAGATGAAATAATAACTTAGATTTTTAAGTAAAGCCCAAATGATCATTTCAAATCGAGCTAGTAATTGAAATGATCATTTGGGCTTTACTTAAAAAGTCTAAGTTATTATTTCATCTTATTAATTTCAATACGTAAGTATTTATCAACTTACCTTGTGTAAAAAACTAATTATAATATTTATATATATATATATATATATATATATATATATATACTTTAATTAAATCTCTTGGAATTTGGTCATTTTCAACTATCTTAGTTATATGATGTTGTTGTGATGAAATGAAACTGCTCAATCAATCATTTTAATTCAATACATATGACGCGTTTCGGTTTTCCATTTTCAAATATGTTTCTAAAAATATTATTACACAAATTACTATTAATAAAAATCTAGATTTATAAATACCTTAAGTTAACAATATAAAAATGTTTTTAAAACTATATTATTTTACATCTTCACTAATCCTAACCTTAACTTATCTGACTACATCTGTCATTCAACAAACAACATTATATAACTAAGATAGTTGAAAATGACCAAATTCCAAGAGATTTAATTAAAGTATAAACAGATGGTCAAGAAAGGATGAATATAATATATATATATAATATAAAAGCAAGTGCCATACGCTGTCTTGCTGCTGTCGGCGAAGGCATGTATTTTAATCTGTTTGTAAGAATTACAGATTGATTGTCTGGGAATGCGCAAATTCTTTAACTTGGATAAATTTTGACAAAAAAGTTTCTATTGCGGCTCCAATTCTGAGGATAAAGGTCTGTCACTATGTGACTGGATTATCTATAACTGCTGATGAAAATTCTTGTTGTTACAGTACAGGGGTTAAGTAAATCCAAGGGGTCAAAAATCATGAAAATGTAAGACAGTAGTGTTCGTTTTGTGACTACTTATAAGTATTTTCAAAATTTGTTATTTCAAAAAATAGATTGTCAGAAAAACTATTATATCATAATCCCAAAGTTTTGGTGTTTTGCTAGGACCAGAATCCAAAATATTGTTTGGAATGTCTGCTGAGTGGATTGCTTCTAAAGTTTCTGGGTGGTTGGAATTCCACTTGCAAAGCGTGAAACCTCCGGATTGTAGAATTTTTGTTATGTTGTAACAAATGTATTTTGCTTTGTCAAGCGTTTCACAGCTGGTGAGCAGATCTTTGTAGTACATATCCTTTCGCATAATTTTGGATACTTTAGAGTAGGAATCCTCACCGAGCTTTGCCAATTCGAATAGATATCGTATAGCGAGAAAACTAGAAACCCTTTCACCATAAGTTACACCTCGTAAATTTCTACTGTACGTGAAGGTTCCGATCGCCAGAGGATCCTTTGAAGAGGAGGTTGTTTTTTTTCAATAAGAACAGAACGATACATTATAGCACCTTAATCATCGCCTCATGTTAATATTGCTTACACAAATACAGAACCTTTAACTAAAAGTACTCAAGGAACCTCAAAAGCGACTTTATCGGTGTCGTTCACCCTACTCAACAAGTAACAAATATAAATACAATATTTAGTCTTGTATAAATTAGAACTAGCTTAATCACTATTTGTAAGCACTAATTTAATCTTGTACATAGGACGAATTACACACTATTGTACTACTAATCTTATTGGTAATTATTTATATAACACATCTATATCACGTAATCGAATTTATATTTACGATACTTGATGCACATTAAACGTTTTTTACAACGGAATTCAAATCAATACTGACCTAGCGCAACAGTTTATATATAATAATTCGTTATTCTATTTAAATCGAGAGGACATATAGAGTTTGCGTCATCAAACCTAATGAGTTACGATACCTATTAATCATCCTCCTTATCGCTAGACAGATATGATGGTAATGCGATACCTATGAATCATCCTTGTTTATCGCTAAACAGATTTGAGACCACTTTAGTAGAAACCGAAAAAGCGTATTTTCCATAGTGTTCTTTATACTTCTTAATTACAATTTCTGTATTATATAAATTTCCATATAAGATTGCTTGCAAAAGTTATCAATGAATGATGTGCTAAAGTCGTTATTACTTAAAAGGTTTTTCAATTGCAGGTCGGTTGTCTAAATAAGCACCGAGAAAAGAGCTTGTTCATGAGTTGCAGTCAGAGGGTCTATGAATACAAAGTTTGTTACGATTTGTTACATATGCAATGTTTTCAAAATTGCAAATACTTTCGCATGGGAAGTAGCTTTCTGATCGCCTAAACGAATATGATATTACCTTTCTCCCGGCATGCGCTCGTTTTAAAGCATCTCGAAGCGCTTTAATGTCTCTTAAAACTTTTGGAATTGTTGCATTTACAATGTGTTGCCTGAACAATGTGGTTGATATCCAAACAAATAGCATTCTAATTCTAAATGACAAATGCCGGGATCTTGTTTTTTCCAATAGTCATAAATACCTGCAAGTTTAAAGAATTACCCTTTGTTAGACATGGAATAAAACCTTTATCTGTATATGAAATGCACATGTTGTGGTTGTTCCATAAAAGTTTCTGTCTGCCGGTTTTTTAGTTGTTATACAAATAACCGCAGAATAACTAGGATTGAGATTGAGAATGTAACACAAAAATAACAACCGTTTTCAATATACATAAGTAAATGCAAACACCTACTCTATATGGAAAGCTTATGCAAAACATAAAGTGCAACTTTCGCATACAAACAGGTTATTTCAGAGGCACTCTTCAGTGTTATCGATGTAAAGTGTAAAATGTTCTTATACGTTGTTGTTAGTTTGTGTAGCAGAATGCTTTTGATATTCATTTTAAACGCTTATAATCATTTTTCATTTTAGTAGATTCTGTATTGGTAAATTCCACCAATGGAGTTAATGTTATTTCCTTTAAGAAATATAATTTTTAGGTTACATGCATTTTTGATCTCATTATCACTAGGTCTTTAGTCCTGGAACTGGTTAGAATCGTACCATCATTGTTTCCTATTCTGAGCTGACCTATACATTTCCCTGAAATGTGCACAGTCTGCATCTATCACTACCTGCGTACAAGTCTGATCTAGATCTGCCTCTACCTCTTTTTTTTTGTTTCTGCTTGAAATATATCCCGTACTATTCCCCAAAAATGCTTTAGAAATATCCTGCCCTTCTATTGCTCTTATTTTTTCCACATATGTTTTCAACAATTTTCTCCTTGCTTCTATATTTGTTTTCTTCAAACATAGCGCTACTCTTTCGTTTTTATAACTGTCAGTCCATTACATCACTAGTGATGTAATGAAATTTTACGTAAATAAATACTTCAGCCTTTATTTAGGAAATAAATATTAATTAGAACTTACAAATTAATTAATATAATTGTTTGTATATACGTTAACGACAGAATTATTACAAACACAGTTAGTAAAACCGATCCCTGAAGCTGACTGCGCTTTATTTCATTCTTTGAGATGCCTACTTGAGAATGTCCTTCCTCCTTATACACTGATCCCGATGAACCCAATGGATTACTTTGGAATGTTCTCCTAGTATACTATTTGCAATCTTTTTTTATTGGCGAAAGAATTTTCGACGTAGCCTTCGCCCACGGTACTAGATATCGAGCCCCCATGTTGCTTAATTTTTAAAATATCAGCCCCTGAATCTGCAAGCAATGATACAGATGACCGCCGGAAACAATGCCCTATATAAGCAGCAGCATTTGATAAACCAAGATGATGAGCAATTAATTTTGGTAAATTGCCAAATGTACTTACACCTACAGGCTTCACTCCACATTTGCTACTTCAATATTTAAAAAAAAAGGTCATGCTATAACAAACTGGCTATATATGTTATTATATTATATAGCTCATTTATTCGATTCCCTTATAATGAAGGGAAATCGACAGTCTTCAGACTAAGCTAGGAGTCTATTCCTCGGGTATAGCTTATGAGAAGTGGTCGTGGGTTTCACAACAAAATTATTGTTTTCTGTACTGACTCTGAAAGACAAAATAGGGGGTGCAAAAGGGGCGCCACTAAGTTCCCAGAATTATTAAAGCACGGGTTACCCTGAGGGCAAACTTGGAAATCCTCAGGGGTAACATCGCCTTTATTGCAAAACACAAGATCTGAAAAAAACAATGTTATTATAATAACGAGGGACGTAAGAGATACACTCTTGATACCACATACAATAAAGAAAAAGAGTAGTTATTAATACCAAAAATTTAAGTATAAATAGTAAAATGAAATATAGATATCAAACGACTTGAAAGCGCTGTTTAGTACTTCTTTATTGAGTAACAGCCAATAACCTATTTTTTATAAAAGGGTGTATATTCTTTTTACCTTTTAGCTCATTTATCTCTACCTTTTGGACGCACTTGTCCAAAATAAAACCACTGTTCAATTAAATCATTTGATGGTTCCTTAATCAAATTTATCTTTTCCTGTAGTAAAATTTTATATACAAAAATGTACAAAAACGTGATCTAATCTTTTAGGCTCAGATATTTAAAAATGAGAATTATGGTAACTTCCACTAGGAATCAAAATGTCAACAATAAATTAAATATGACCGTAAAGTTTTTAAATACCCAAAATGCACAGATCTGTTTACCTTGGTTTACAAATATCTGTTATATACTCAATGCTAAATAAATTAGTTCTCGTAATTACTTTTCCGAATTAAATAAAGAATATTCATAATTTTAATTATTTGTAGTAATATCAAATGTAAGCAATAATTTATACTACAACGAAATCCAAATGATAAAAGTCCAATTGACTTGTTTGTAAAACAAATTAAAAAGCGCCACCATTTTAGTTTCAAATATTCGCCTCGCTGTTAAATTATTCAGAACAACTGTAGTCAGGTCAAGTCTTTATGCTCACGCTTACCTTAGCAACGAATTAAACTTTGAACTTCATTGTAACAAATGCCTTGTCGAGGCCACATGTGTTAGCTTGCGGTTGTTGCACAAACAAGTGACGTCAGCGAATTTTCCAGATCTGCACCTTACAAAGCGTAAGCTTGAGCTTCCTCTTTTAAACTAACTACAGCGTATCATACTGGACCATTACAGGGAACCATTTTCATCAATTTGTTGTACAATCTATCGAAGTAAATTGAAACATAAAATCAAACCATAACACGAGCTATTCAATGTACATAATTTTTAACCCTTCATAAACCTATACCAAAGCGAGATTATTTAACGGCAAACTGAGCAATTAAACATGATATCCAAACTCGTAAGTTCGTAACCTTATAAATTGTAAACTATTGAAATTAAAAATTGGTAAATGTGTGAGTTATCGTTATCGGTATAGGTGCGGGAGAGCACTATAATAAGTAGATAGGGAATTAAAATATGGGAAATAATAGTATAAAAATTAATTAGTTATTATATAAATAATTTAGATAGGGCTAATGTAAATAGTTAAAGCACCAAAGAGGGAATAAGAGTGTTGGGTTTTGTGTAAATAATGTAGAATTAGTTATTATATGAATAAGTTAGATAGGTAACCCAGATAGGACAGTAACTGTGAAATTAGATAGGCATTGCAGGGTAAATGTGAATAGCTAGACGGATTAAAAAGGAGAATAACTGTGGAAAACTTAGTCAGTTAGTGCACGTATGATCAAGAGTAAAAGTTTAAATTGTAAAAATAAAAATTCAAGACTTTTGGGATCAATGAGGATTTTGTGACCACGTTGGGCGTCAAATTGGCTTTGATCCAAAATTTTATATTTTAATTTGGGCGAAAAATGCTCTGCTAATAAAGTTATTTAGAGGTATATAAGATCACAGGGGAGGTACACTTTATGTGAACATCATAAAAATAAAGAAAACCAAACATTAAAATCATAAAAAGTACATAATTCGATCACTACACAAAAAGTAAATTCCAATCACTTTGTAGAAAATCAACAACCGGCCACAATTAATAAAAGAAGCTCATTCTGTAATAACTTCAAATAAATAGCTTTGAAAGTTACTCAATACATTTTTAAATATTTAAAAACATACAAATCACCGTGTTTAATAATAAAAGGTAGCTTATTCTGTGATAATTAAAATCAAACGACATATTTTTACCGATGCATAACTTAGTGAGGGATGGTATAATATTTTCATACGAGAGGATTTTGACAATGCAGAGGGATAGTTAATATCTCCAAATCATAAAAGACAAATTGAGGGAAATCCCTAATCATAAACAGTTCGAAATTGTTGATAGCTTTCTTATAAAGCACTTAAATGCAGAAGATTTATATGTGCTGGACAAGGGCTTTGCTAAATTAATTATTAAATATTTGCATATTAATATGGTCACTTGAAAGGTCAGGAAACTATGGCTGCTATTTAGAGAGAATTTCTATGCTCAGAAAGATTTTGGGATGATTAAGGAAGTCATAAGCACATGTCATCTCTGCATCTTGGGCAAGTATAAAAACCTTGTCAACCAATAACAGCACGTGAGACGACTTGTCTATATAATGCATCAGAACTGATTACAAATAGTGATTCCATAACCGAAGCACAAACTGTACCAGTTGTAACAAAAGTATTACGTAGATTTCAACTTACTGAAGATAAATTAAAAATTATAAGTGAAAGTCACATTATCTAAAATTTCAAGTGCGCATTTAAGCATACGAGTGTATAAAAATTTGCCGTTGGCTTAAAACGGCTCCAATTAAGCACAGAAATGAAACTCAAAACAATAGATCAATACTCCAAGTAAGTACGGAGGTAATACTCAAACCAATACTTCAATGCTCCAACCAAGTACGGAAGTAAAACTCATAACAATACTAATACTTCAATGCCTCTAAGTACTTAATACAATAAATGGAAAAACTTTAAATTAAGACATGAGATTACAAGTAAAACTTTAAGCAACACGTTTATTCAAAGCCACGCGTTAAGCTGAAGAAAAACAGTTTGAAGCATTGGGGATGCAGCGGAGCTGTGGGTCAACAAACACTAAACTAGCAAGTGATTTGAAACAGGAAACTCCCGTGGGAATCTATCGGAGGAATAACAGGTTAGAATTAAATTTTCAATTAATAGCTTAAGTTTTATTTTGAATATTTTAAACTTACATGTACTTAGATATTTTGTATAAAGGGTCTTCAAAAATTTGGCGATACCTAGAAAATAAGTTAAAAAATAGGGAAAGGTTCAATCAACGTTCAACAAAACATTTATTATAACACATAATTGTTTTTGCTGTCCTTAATTGCTTAAAAGAGGTTATATGTTATGATAATGAATAAATTCAATATTTATTTTAATTTTGATTCAAAAGTTCTTAAATAGCATATGATAGTACGAAAGTCGTAGAGTTGGAAATTGTACATATTTCTTAGCTTATTATACAAATTTTGACGAATTTCGTTTATCTTATTCAGGTACACGAAGTGTTAGAGGGAAGCGGTAAATATTATTTGTTATCATACCGTCGTTTACTCTGTGCAGGGAAATTTAATCGTGTTGTTTTAAAATTATTTTAGATATTTTAGAGGCACAAAGACAAGGCGATCAGCAGGTAATTGATCGTAAAAATCAGGCGGCGATATCGTAGCAACATATATATATATATATATATATATATATATATGTTATGGATTCAAAGGGTTAAATCAGTGGTAAACAATAAAATTTCAACCACCCTGTATATAGAAAAGAACGATTTATTTATGCGCAAAATTAATTTAAGTCATTTAAGGAAAACGGACATGTATTGACGTATATTTATAATTAATAATGGTATGTTCGAAATTACATAAAGAAAAAACAGTTTTAAAGCAAATACATGTGCATAATTAATTTTAATTTATTCTTATCTAACACGTATAAGCATAAGAGAACGTGCTTGCGTAACAAAATCAATAATTCCAAGGTAAATGTAGTTCGTTGTATACAAATACGAACTAAATACAAAGTCTAGGAATTGTTGTGCTAAACGTTCGATAATTAATAAACACCTGCGTTTTATAAGCTTACCTTCGGAGAAGTCGAGCATGTATTAAGATAAGATTTCATAGAAATATTTTCAACCGTCAGTTGGTATAAATCACAAGGCTAACAAACTTTTTAAAGAGCGAGGGAAATGCACGATCGGTTATATGCAACAGATAGAGACAGGTAGGTAAACCTTTACAATGGTTATTTTCCCTTAAAAAACCTAATTCTAAATTAGTCAGATGGAGACTAAAACTTGAAGAATTCGATTACGAATTAATATATAAAAAAGGTAAATTAAATACGAATTCCGACGCATTATCTAGAATTGAAATAAACCCTATAACGGTAGGTAAAGTACAAATGATGACATTTCCATTTGTGTAAAACCACCAGATCCCAATGACATCACAGATCAAGACATAGAAAACTTATTACAAGAATTCCAATCGAACGAACAAGACCAAACCCCATCTCTTATGAGAATAAATTTTCAAGATTTATTCAACCAGACCTCGACGATGACAATACAATCCATAGCGATCACGAAAACCCTACTATTGAAATACCCTACACTGAAAAAAACTTAAATGTATATAAAGACCAAATAGTAATTACAACTTCTAAAACAATAAATATTCAATAGAGAGAATGAAAATATTCGACAAAAACAGAGTAAAAGTGTATATACCTAACAGTGATGACGACGAAATAATTATTAACTTTATCAAAGAGAATATGGTGCCAAAGCAAACATATTGTTTCAATTTTCAGACACCACTAACCGAATTAAAATTCATTAAAGTTATAAAGGAGTATTTCAAAAATAACTCGTTTACACTTTTCATAAGCAAAATCATTTTGAAAGACATTACGGTCAAGGACGACTAAGAGGAATTATTAAAGAGATATCACGAAACCATCGCGGAATGCAAGAAAACTTGAAATCAATAGAAAAGACTTATTATTGGCCAAAACTAGATCAAGGTGTAAGAAACTATTTAAATTCGTGCGAGATTTGCCAAGAAACCAAATATGAACGACATCCCAATAAATTAGTATTTAAACCAACCCCTATTGGTTACGAATCATTCGATCATATCTATACTGATACATACAAAACTCACGGACAATACTTTGTGACTATAATGGATAGTTTCTCAAAACTCGGACAAGCATATCCGATAACATCATTAAACTCGATTGAAATTGCAAACAAACTTATACAATTCTTTAATCATTTTGGACTACCGAGAAAAATAACATCGGATAACGGACGAGAATGGAAAAACGAGGTAATCCAAGGGTTATGCCAAATGCATAAAATAGAAATACATTTCACCACCATCTACAATCCAAACAGCAACAGTCAAGTAGAGAGATTTCATTCTACCCTTGCAGAAACTATTTTTTCTATAAAAAATACCAGACCACAAGAAAATATAGAAATAATAATGAATTAGGCCTTATTGTCAAATAATAATTCAATTCATAGTTCCACCTATTACACACCATTTCAAATAACGAGAGGAAAACTAAACTATAAGAACCCTTTCGAAATAGATGAAAAAACTAAACTAAATCAATACTTGCAAGATCATATAGAAAATTTAAAGGTTATGAACAATTTAATCTCAAATCAGTTACATGATATACAGCAAATAAATTTAGACAAACAAAATAAAAATAGACAAGCTGAAATCGAAATCCAACCTACACAAGATTTATACAAAACTAGGAAAAGGGATGCTTCCTAAAGGAAAGTATTAAATCCTTATCAAAAAGTAATAAACCCCGTTTTAGTTGCGATAACAAAATTTCGACAAACAAAAAAGTCTATCATAAAAATTATCTAAAACCCCAACGTCTTATTTCAGGAGGCAAAAATGATAACTACACTAATCGTTCTCATGTGCTAGAGCGTGAAAGTGATAACATCAGTGAAGATAGAAGAAATAAAGAATCCCACTCTTCCTGTTCAAATCGGCCAGAGTAGAATCATTATATTCAAACACACATTCTTATATCATGTAAACTTAACATATCCCGAAAAATCCCTGAAAAGAATTAAGACCGATCTAAAATCTTTAAAAAGCATGGTATCCCAAAAGGATACTGAAAAACAATTTTCAATCTTACTGATAAATAAGATTGCAAATGCATTATTCCTAACATCAATTTCCACAATTAAATTGAACACACTTTCCCACAACCTTAGCACAAAAAGAGGACTAATAAACGGAATAGGTAAATTATCAAAATGGTTATTCGGACCTTAGATTCCGAAGATGAAGAACACATGAATTCCTATCTTAATTTACTAATAAATGACGCGAAAAAAGTACACCACGAATTAAACTTACAAACTACGTTACTACAAGACATGACAAATACGAAATAAATTTTAATACCTTACGAGAGAATCAAGTTCTGCTACGAAAACAATTGAATAATTTAACTTCAGAACTCAATCAAATCATTGTTTTGGAAAAAGCATTTTCACTTTCAAGTATTATCGATAGTCTAATCACACACATACATTCAGTACAAAATTTAATTAATAATTTAGAACTAGCAATGTCATTTGCACGCCTCAATATTTTACACAGTTCAATAATAGAACCCAATTAACTAAATGGAATTATTTCAAAATTAAACAAAATATACGAAAATGAGCAAATACCGTATTTGCAGAATTTTATCAATTATTACTCTTTATTTTCTACGCAAGTATCAATTCGAGATAACTTGGTACTATTTAAGATTCATATTCCTGTTACATCCGCACAATTTAAATACCTTCAACTATACCCAATACCTATTTCCAATCTGATTATAAATCCCGAACAACCTTACTTGTCAATTAATAATGAAAATTACTGGACTACCACTGAAAGATGTCCAGAAATAGAAAGTTTCTACTACTGCCAACAATTCAATTTGCATAAAAACCAACCATGTATGGCAGAATTAATAAGAACAGGGAATAATACTTGCCCAGGTACAACAGTAAAATTTTACGATTCCACAGTAACACAAATAAACGCTGGCGATATTTTGGTAATGCCAGCAAAACCTATTGTTGTACAGTCACAATGTAATAACGAAGGACTGTTTGAAATTGAAAACCTAGTGTAGTTTCCTTAGGAACGTGCTTGATGAAAATAAATGGAAAATTATATTATCCTGAAAGAACCATCCATGAAGAACTTATATATCAATTGCCTATATTCAACGCATCATTTGAGGATACGAAAAACGAAAAATAAGCACTGCAGTTACAAGAAATCGACAGTGAGAAGATAAAACATCTAAAATTAATGGCAGAAAATTTACAACACATAAATCTTGAAAATCCTCTAAAAACTTCACTTTCTTGGATCAACACAACTTGTTTGATGATTTTAATTTTAAGCATAATTTCTATTATAATTTATATCAAAATTGTTAAACCTAGACTTAAGAAAAATATAGTTTTAACTCCGAAAATAACAGTACCCCTATTTTCTAGCTTAGGTAGGGAAGAGTAATGTTATTGAAATCCTAATTAACCATAAAGGAAAAGTACATGTTTATTTAGATTGTAGTTATCACACCATGTTGTTATTGAATTAATATCCTGTTAATCTTAAGCCAATTAGGGAAAACTCCAAATGTGACCATTCTATTGCCTTTTACTTTTACTCTCACGATACAATAGGGTATAAATACGACAATTGAAAAATAAAGATCAACTAGTCATTGCTGAACAATATAATATGTACTACTGAACTTAGTTGTAATACTGTTGTAATTGATTTGTAATTACTTGTTCACTTCAAATAAATATTTTTTATTTCCTGACTTGAATCCTTGCGACTTCTTCATCTGGGAAGCGTTGAAAATACATGTGTACAAGGTACAAATGAATAATTCCTAACAATTGTGGAACAGAATTCAAAATGCTGTAAACGCATTACGACAAAACGATGATGTTTTAGGATGGGTGCATTTTTAATCTTAAAGAATAGGATACAGTTTATTAAATGGTTAATTCAAAATAGATTTAGTGTTTTATTGTAGACAAATGCGTCCAAATGTAGGTAAACATAATTGATATTACTAAATGGATGAGATATAAATAGTGGCATATTGATAATCATTTCCAGTGTTCCCTATCAGGTTTGGTCAGTAATACAACTTGGTTGTTATATTAGTAATGGTTTTAAACGACAAGCTCTTTTTTGTAGTCTTTTCTTGCAATAATTCTCATTAAAGCTCCAATACTGTGGTTGGTTGATAGGTATATTTTATTCATCATCATTAGGTCTTCAGTCCTAGAACTGGTTAGACGCGTACCATCATTGTTCCCTATTCTGAACTAACCTACAGATTTCCCTGAAATATGCACAGTTTGCATCTATAACTGTCTGATCTAGGTCTACATCTACCTCTTTTTTCCTATCTCTGCTTGTAATATATCACATACTATTCCCCAAAAATGCCTTAGAACGTATTCCGCCCTACTATTTCCCTTTTTCCCCAGATATCCTCGTTCCCCTACTATTTCTGTAACTTATTTGTTATTATCTTTGTCTGTCCATGCTATCGTCCTCATACATCTGAAGCACATCATCTCAAAAGGCTGCTACCGTTTTTCTGTCTGCGTTTCAGACTTCCCGTATTTCATAGGCATACTGTGCTGTGCTCCACACATATGCTTTCAACAATTTTCTTCTTATTCTATGTTTGTTGTCTTTCCTCATAGGCGCTGTTCTTTCTTGTTAAATGCAATTCGATTACTTTCTATTGTTTTACAGTTATATGCCCTATTTCTCCGACCTTCAGTGGTTGTGAAGGGAGGTAAGCAGCCTGTGGCTGTCAAGTTCCCCCAACACTTAACCATTTGGCGATTTAATATATTTTCCAATTTATCTTTTCGCACAGTCAACATTAGTTGCAGGCATTTCGCAACCAACAACTAGTTGTTTATACTAATCATCAGATTTATCTGCGCTTATTTTTTCGTCATTAGGTTTTCCGTCTCAAAAACTGGTTGGACACGTACCTGCACTTATTTATATTCTGAGCTAGCCTACATAGTTCCCTGAAATTCTCACACAGCATGCGTATTCAGCTCGTTCCCTTTCTATTGTTTTCTAATTTTATACCCTATTTTACCGAGATTCAGTGAAGGAGGTTAAGCAACCTGTGGTTATCAAGATCCCCCAACACTTAGACATTTGCCGAAATAATGGTTTTCTAGTAAATCCTTTCACACACTTAACATTATTCGAAAATATTGCCCAACCAATTCTTGTAGTTACTTATAATAATCATCATGTTTAAGCACAGTTATCTTTTCGTCATTAGTTTATCCATCTTGGGATTGGTTGGATGCGTACCTCCATTGATTTCTATTCTGGGCTAGGCTACACATCTCCCTGAAACCTCTACAACCTACATCTTTTACTATCTGTGTGCAGTAGTCTAATCTAGGTCTGCCTCTTCTTCTCTTTTTTCCTATCTCTGCTTCTAATATATTCCGCACTATTCCCTCATGCCGTAGTATGTGGCCTATCATCTTATCTCTCCTATTTTTTACCGTTTTCCACATATTTCTTTCTTCTCCTACCATTTTTAGTACCTCTTCGTTCTTAACTTTGTCTGTCCATGATATCTTCATCATACGCCTGTAGCACCACATTTCAAAGGCTTCTACCCTTTTCTTGTCCGCTTCTCCTACTGTCCATTCTTCACAGCCGTACAGTGCTGTGCTCCACACATATGTTTTAAGCAATATTTTCCTTGTTTCTATGTTTGTGGTCTTTAAGCACAGTAGTTGCTTTTTCTTGTTAATTGTAGCACGACCTTGTTCTAATCTTTGTTTTATATCTTTTGTGCTTTTCCCATCTTGCGTTATTTGGCTTCCTAGGTAGCAGAAATCCTTAACCTCTTGTAAGTTCGTGTTACATACTTGTATTCTTGTTTTTGATTTATTTTCCCCACCTTTGTAAACTAGAACTTTAGTTTTAGTTTTGTTAATTTTCATACCGTATCTCTTTGTTAGAACCGTTTCCATTTCATTAAGAGCAGCTTCTAACTCTTCCTTGCTAGACGCTAATACCGCTATATCATCTGCAAATCTAAGCACATCAATTTTTTGTCCCTGCATAGTAATTCCAAATGTCTTCCTGCATTTGACAGTATTCATTGCCTTGTCTATGTACAAGTTAAAAATCAATGGAGATAGGGCACATACCTGTCTCACCCCTTTCCTAATGTATACTTCTCTAAGTTCCTGCTCTAATTTTATTACTGCTGTTTGCTCTTTGTATAAGCTATATACTATTCGTCTATCCCTATAACTCATTCCAATCTTTTTGAGAATTTCAAACATTTTTTTCCATTTTACATTGTCAAATGCTTTTTCCAGATCTAAAAACCCTATATAAACGCTTTCCCCTTTTTCTATTGTTTTCTCCATTATCACTCTCAGAGCTAAAATAGCCTCCCGTGTTCCCCTGCTTCGCCTAAACCCAAATTGGTCTTCTCCTAGTATTTCTTCAGCTCGTTTTTCCATTCGTCTTTGCACAATTCTAGTTAATATTTTTGACACGTGTGCTGTCAAACTTATTGGTCGGAAATTTTCACATCTATCCGCGCCTTTCTTTTTTGGTATAGTTACTATGATGCTACGTTTGAAATCTTTGGGTATCTCGCCTGTCTCATACATATAGCTTACAAGTTGGAAGAGACGTTCTGTTACTGCTTTGTCCAGCGGCTTTTAGAGTTTCTGCTTGCACCTTATCTGTACCCGGTGCCTTACCATTTTTCAGACTCTTTAATGCTACTTCAAACTCGTCTCGAAGTATAAGATATCCCAAGTCATCATTTTCAATGTCTGATTCCTGTTCTAATGCAGTTAGTTCCTCTCCTGCATATAAATTCCCTATATATTCTTGCCATCTACTCACTTTCTCTACGTTTTCTATAATGACGTTTCTTTGTGCGTCCCTTATATTTTTGCTACACGGTTTTATATCCCTAAAATTCATTCTAATTAATTTGTATGCTTCGTCTGTCTTTCTTATTTCCATCTTAGTTTGTACCTCTTTGCACTTTTCATCAATCCATTGTTCTTTAGCTTTCCTGCATTTTCGAATAATTTCCCATTTTATGGCTTTGTATCTCTGTTTTCCTGTTTCGTCTGATTTATTTTTGTATTTTCGTCTTTCTTCTATTAAATTCACGATATCCTTTGTTATCCATGGTTTCTTATTTTCTTTTTGCGTATACCCCAGGATATCTCTGGCCGCCATCTCTAGGCTGGATTTAATGTTATTCCATTCTGTTTCTACTTCTTTAGTTTCAGATATTTTCCCGATATCATTCAGCAATTCATTTGACATTTTTTCGAATCTTACTTGAATATCTTTATCTTTTAGTTTCTCTAAGTCCAAGTGTTCCTTTTTTCAGATTTTTAAATTTAAGTGCGGCCTTCATAATTACGATGTTGTCGTCAGTATCTATATCTGCTTCTGGGTAGCTTCTACAGTCTTTTACTTGATTCCTAAACCGTTGTCTAACAAGAATGTAATCTATTTGATATCTTCCTATATCTCCTGGCATCTTCCACGTATATCGTCTTCTAGCATGATGTTAAAATAATGTGTTTGTGATGATTAAATTGTTCTTGTCGCAAAATTCTACCAGCCTATTTTCCCGGTCGTTTCTCGTGCCTAAACCAAATAAACCTACTACCGCTCCTTCCCTACCCTCACTTACCACGGCAATAAAATCCCCCGTAATTATTAAATTTTCATGTCCTTTTACGTATCTTAATATGTCTTCGATATTTTTGTAAATGGCTTCTACCTCTTCGTCACTGTATCTGGAGGTGGGCATGTATACTTGTATTATTACTGTGTTTACCGGTTTTGATTCTAATCTAACCATGAGTACTTTTTCGTTCTTTTGTAAGTAATTTTCTACACAGTATCCTATCTTTTTCCGCATAACTATCCCCACACCCAAATTTCCTTCCTCTGCTCCTGTATGAATTACCCTAAAGTCTCCACTCTAAAAATCCCCCGCCTCTGGCCACCGAACTTCGCTGATCCCTACTATGTCTAGTGATAACCTATTCATTTTAATTTTTAGGTTCTCTAGTTTACCTACTTGCTTCATACTTCTAACATTCCACGCTCCGACTCGCAGAATGTTCCCGACTCTTATTTTTAACTTTCCGATCGCATCCTCCGAAGTAGTCCCCTCCCGGAGATCCGAATGGGGGACAATTTAACTCCGGAATTTTTTACCCCAGAGAATGCCATCATGTTTATTACAATTTAAGTACGCTGTGTACTTGGGAGATAATGTGGTGGTTTCCCGTTGCCTTCCACATCGCGGTAGTGTGTCTTAGACTGCCATACCGACCCCTATGGTCTCTGCCAATCTAAGTACCGAAAGAGCCGCTGCCGTCTTTCGGGGACCTGTCTTAGTCTGGTTCCTCACTAACGACCCTACTACTTTGGTTGGACCTGTAGTTTGGCTCTTTAGCTCATTAGAACACGCAAGCCATTTCACCTGTTCTAGTAATTTAGAACTTCGGCAAGGTGCAGGTCCATTCGAAATGGTATATTTTATTATAGAAAATAATTTACATATGCTATTTCCTTAACAATACCAACAAAAGGATTTTTCACTAGCTTTTATATGTTGCTTCTTTTGCAATAACAAAGTAGTAAAAGCACGCCTCTTATTTTCTTTCTCTTCCCTAACGATATTGTTTTGTTACAAAAGCCACGCACTAACAGTGGTTACACAACGAAGGCGATATTTTTTCTAAAGGTTTCCAAGTCTTCTCTTGGAGTACATCTTGGCTTAATGAACCTAGGACTTGGTGGCGCCCTCTTTGGTATTGTTCTAATTTGCGTTCCAACAGATTGTCGTATGAAGTATAGCTTTTAAAAACCCACGACCATATCTCATTGCCCCTACCCAGGCGCAGTACCCCTAACTACTACGAAAGACTGCCTTTCCTTTAACAACTTGTTTTAGGAAAGGGGTTTCTTGTAGTTAGCCATTCATATCAAGGTGAAATTAACAATTTTGTTTTAATTTATTGTTTAGAAAAATAACTAATTTATGAGAAAATATTTATTTGTATTTCTTGATAATAAAAATGGGACACGAATGAAAATTTTAAAAAACATTACTTTACTGGTGAAGACAATATCGAACGGTTTCTGAAACTTTAAAGCTCATATAAGACAGACGTATTTGAGATACAGAAATATCAGCTGTGTTTTCAGTAAAGCGTTTTCCGAATTTAAATCTTGAGAAATTTATGTTTACAACTGAAACACATTTCAACTTTCATAGCCTTTCTGCTAATATTATCACTTCAACCTCCAGACGTTCTAATAGCATTATATCGTGTAGGCAGGTCAGGTTATGCATGTAGACTCTAAGTGCCAGACTAACCTTGAACTTCATATTCTATCGACCGACAGCGTTTTATATTCTTGACCTAGCTTCGGACTTTCATCTACGCCATATTGCCTGAACTATTATAACTGCAATCATAGTTAACAATTCTATGATTGCAGTTAAAGAAACTTTATATGGTAAATGTTTCCTAAAACACGATGTTCGTGTTTTTTTTATAGTAAGCACAGTTTCTATATTTTTTAAATAGTAATAATTTGGCTTTTGTAAATGTGGTCGTAAGAAATATGAGACGCGTCTAGAGGCTTTAATACTTGTTTCACACGTTACAACGTTACAACAGCATAAATAAAAGCATTTTAAATCGTTGAAAATATATTCGAAAAACTAATATAAGATAACACTTCTAACAAACAGTCCATAAAATGTATTTGTAGATCAGGGAAAGTAAATAAGTAAAACGGCAATTGAAACTATTAACTTATTACCATTCCAGTCATTTTATATAAGCGGACATTTTTTATTTCTTGCTATAATCCTACCTACCCATTTACGACAACACTAGACGAATACGTGGCAGCTTACACTTCACACTGCTTCTTCTGCTATTCGTTAACCTTGTCAAACTAAGACCTTCTTATTTCTTGATATATTATATTTTGATTATTATTACTGCAACAGTAATGAAGAAGTATGTGGAACAATCTGGAGAGCTCATTCGGCTTAAACTAAAGCGACCTCATATATGTTTAGCGATTAGAAAGGATGATTCACAGGTATCGATTACAATCATATCTGCCTAGCGATAAGAAGAATGATTAATAGGTATCGTAATACAATAGGCTTGATGACGCACATTCTAAATGTTTTTTTTGATTTAACTAAGATTATTGTATATAAGCGCAAGCTCCGTTACAATATATAAGTATTGGTTTGAAGTCCGTCCTAATCAACGTTCGATGCACATAAAGTAATGCAAGTATAAACTCGCTTACGTAATATAAAAGTGCTAGATAAATAAATTACCAGTAAGATTAGAGCTATAGTAGTGTTTAATTCATCGTATTTAGAAGATTTGTTAATTTCTACAAATATTCAGTACGATAGTGCCAATATAACCAAAACGGTAAATAATTGTGTTTGTGAAAAAAGTTATTAGACTTGTATTTATTGGAAATACAGGTCAAAGGACAATTAAAGAAATCTTACATTACTATTATAACTACTTCTTTTCTCATATTTTTTAATTGTTTTTTTTTTATTTAAGCACTTAATTCCATTTCGAATGAACCTGCACCTTGCCGAAGTTCTAGATTACTAGAACGGGTGAAATGGCTTGCGTGTTCTAATGAGCTAAAGAGCCAAACTACAGGTCCAACCAAAGTAGTAGGGTCGTTAGTGAGGAACCAGACGAACATAGGTCCCCGTAAGAGGGCAGCGGCTCTTTCGGTACTTAGATTGGCAGAGACCATAGGGGTCGGTAAGGCAGTCTAAGACACACTACCACGATGTGGAAGACAACGGGAAACCACCACATTACCTCCAAAGTACACAGCGTACCTAAATTATAATAAAATGATGGCATTCTCTGGGGTAAAAGATTCCGGAGTTAAAATAGTCCCCCATTCGGATCTCCGGGAGGGGACTACTTCGAAGGATGCGATCGGAAAGTTAAGAATAAGAGTCAGGAACATTTTGCGAGTCGGAGCGTGGAATGTTAGAACTATGAAGCAAGTGGGTAAGCTAGAGAACCTAAAAATCGAAATAAATAGGTTATCGCTAGACATAGTAGGGATCAGCGATGTTCGGTGGCCAGAGGCGGGGGATTTTTGGAGTGGAGACTTCAGGGTAATTCATACAGGAGCAGAGGAGAGAAATTTGGGCGTGGGGATAGTTATGCGGAAAAAGATAGGATACTGTGTAGAAAATTACTTACAAATGAATGAAAGACTACTCATGGTTAGATTGGAATCTAAACCGGTAAACACAGTAATAATACAAGTATACATGCCCACCTCTAGCTACAGTGACGAAGAGATAGATGCGATCTACAAAGATATCGAAGACATATTAATACACGTAAAAGGACATGAAAATTTAATAATTACGGGGGATTTTAATGCGTGGTAGGTGAGGGTAGGGAAGGAGCGATAGTAGGTTTATTTGTTTTAGGCACTAGAAACGACAGAGGAAATAGGCTGGTAGAATTTTGCGACAAGAACAATTTAATCATTACAAACACATTATTTCAACATCATGCTAGAAGACTATATACGTGGAAGATGCCAGGAAATATAGGAAGATTTCAAATAGATTACGTTCTTGTTAGACAACAGTTTAGGAATCAAGTAAAAGACTGTAGAAGCTACCAGAAGCAGATATAGACACTTACCACAACATCGTAATTATGAAGGCCGCACTTAAATTTAAAAATTTGAAAGAAAGAAACGGAAAAAGGCACTTGGACCTACAGAAACTAAAAGAGAAAGATATTCAAGAAAGATTCGAAAAAAGGTCAAATGAATTGCTCAAAAATATCGGGAAAATGTTTGATACTAAGAAAGTAGAAACAGAATGGAATAACATTAAATCCAACCTCGACATGGCGGCCAGAGATATTCTGGGGTATACACAAGAAGAAAATAAGAAACCATGGATAACAAAGGATATCCTGAATTTAATAGAAGAAAGACAAAAATACAAAAATAAATCAGACGAAACAGGAAAACAGAGGTACAAAGCCATAAAATGGGAAATTATTCGCAAATGCAGGAAAGCTAAAGAACAATGGATTGATAAAATGTGCAAAGAGGTACAAACTAAGATGGCAGTAGGAAAGACAGATAAAGCATACAAACTAATTATAATCAATTTTAGGGATATAAAACCATATACAAAAATATAAGAGACGCAGGAGGAAATGTCATTATAGAAAATGTAGAGAAAGTGGGTAGATGGCAAGAATATATAGGGAATTTATATGCAGGAGAAGAAGTAACTGCATTAGAAAAGGAATCAGACATTGAAAATGATGACTTGGGATATCCTATACTTAGAGATGAATTTGAATTATCATTAAAGGGTCTGAAAAATGGTAAGGCGCCGGGTACAGATAAGGTGCAAGCGGAGACTCTAAAAGCCGCTGGTCAAGCAGTAACAGAACGTCTCTTCCAACTTTTAAGCTATATGTATGAGACAGGCGAGATACCCAAAGATTTCAAACATAACATCATAGTAACTATACCAAAAAAGAAAGGCGCAGATAGATGTTAAAATTTTCGAACAAGAAGTTTGACAGCATACGTATCAAAAATATCAACTAGAATTGTACAAAGACAAATGGAAAAACAGGCTAAAGAAATACTAGGAGAAGACCAATTTGAGTTTAGGCGAAACAGGGAACACGGGAGGCTATCTTAGCTCTGAGGGTGATAATGGAGAAAACAATAGAAAAAGGGAAAAGCGTGTATATAGCGTTTGTAGATCTGGAAAAAGCATTTGACAATGTAAAATGGAAAAAAATGTTTGAAGTACGTAAAAAGTTTGGAATGAGTTATAGGGATAGACGGATAGTACATAGCTTATACAAAAAGCAAACAGGAGTAATAGAATTAGAGCAGGAACGTAGAGAAGTAAACATCAGGAAATGGGTGAGACAGGGATGTTCCCTATCCCCATTAATTTTTAACTTGTATATTGAAGAGGCAATGAATACTGTCAAATGCAGGAAGACATTTGGAATTACTATGCAGGGACAAAAAATTAATATGCTTAGATTTGCAGATGATATAGCGGTATTAGCATCTAGCAAGGAAGAGTTAGAAGCTGCTCTCAATGAAATGGAAACGGTTGTAACAGAGAGATACGGTATGAAAATTAACAAAAGTAAAACTAAAGTACTAGTATGCAAAGGAGGGAAAAATAAATCAAAAACAACAATACAAATATGTAACACGAACTTACAAGAGGTTAAGGATTTCTGCTACCTACGAAGCCAAAATAAAGCAAGATGGGAAAAGCACAAAAGATATAAAACAAAGATTACCACAAGGTCGTGTTACATTTAACAAGAAAAAGCAACTACTGTGTTCAAAGACAACCAACATAGAAACAAGGAAAAGATTGCTTAAAACATATGTATGAGGCACAGCACTATACGGCTGTGAAGCCTGAACAGTAGGAGAAGCAGACAAGATAAAGGTTGAAGACTTTGAAATGTGGTGCTTCTGACGATTGATGAAGATATCATGGACAGACAAAGTTAACAACGAAGAGGTACTAAAAATGGTAGGGGAAGAAAGAAATACGTGGAAAACGATAAAAAATAGGAGAGATAGGATGATAGGCCACATACTACGGCATGAGGAAATAGTGCAAAATATATTAGAAGCAGAGATAGGAAAAAAGAGAAGAAGAGGCAGACCTAGGTTAGACTACTGCACGCAGATAGTAAAAGATGTAGGATGTAGGGGTTTCAGGGAAATGTGTAGACTAGCCCAGAATAGAAATCAATGGAGGTACGCATCCAACCAATCCCAAGATGGATAAACTAATGACGAAAAATAACTGTGCTTAAACATGATGATTATTATAAGTAAGTACAAGAATTGGTTGGGCAATATTTTCGAATAATGTAAAGTGTGTGAAAGGATTTACTGGAAAACCATGACTTCGGCAAATGGCTAAGTGTTGAGGGATCTTGGTAGCCACAGGTTGCTTAACCCCCTTTACTGAATCTCGGTGAAATAGGGCATAAAATTAGAAAACGAGCTATATACACATGCTGTGTGAGAATTTCAGGGAACTATATAGGCTAGCTCAGAATATAAATAAGTGCAGGTACGTGTCCGACCAGTTTTGAGACGGAAAACCCAATGACGAAAAAATAAACGCAGATAAATCTGAGGACTATTATAAACAACTAGTTGTTTGTTGTGAAATATCTGCAACTAATGTTGACTGTGCGAAAAGATATATTGGAAAAATTGTTACGTTTTTTTTTCGAGCCCCACGTTGGGCGCCAAAATTCCTGTTACGTTTTTTTCGTGGCAGCCACGTTGGGCGCCAAATTTATGCTACGTAACACAAAGAAAGCCAAAGAAATGACCGGGCTCACTCGGAGAGTGGGGGGGGGCTGTAGAAAGCAGACTGACCTATGATGCATGCGGCGGTAAGGAGTTAGTACCAGTACCTGCAATAGAAAAATTAGAATAGTAAACCTGAAAGAAAAACAAATTAGTCCTGCTAACCTAAAACAAAGAAAAAGCATAGTATACGGATCAAGTATAAATTGTTCAGTACCTTGTAGAATAAAAAAAAAACTGTTGGGATAATCTATATAATATAACAACGTTAAAAGCAATATAACAAATCTTTAGTACAAAGTGAGGAAATATTGGGGAGTAGCAGAAACGTTTCCTCACACACCAATTAGACATAAAGCAGATAAAATTTTAACATAAGATAAATAGGTAAGTCACAATTGATATGAGTAATTCAGTAGTATTGATTGTTTTTTTTTCTTAATAGCAGGCAAGTCTATTGTAAAATGTATCAGAACGACGAAGAATATTGCAAAACAAACGAATAGATATTTACAGTAATAACAAGTATGAAATAGTTCAACTTACACAACCAGGAGCACAGGAAGAGTTTCTATAGAATGGGACCAGTTCGGCTACTGATAACCTTCCAGTTGGAGCTGGTGGAGTATGGGGTGTCCATGGTTCCATCCCATTATCAACTTGAAATTTGGTAAGCCGGATGCCCTGGTGTAGCTTGGCAAAAATTCACAGTCTATTCGCGGGGGTGGAATTTGTGGTACAACAGACAGGAACACATGCAACACACGCAACTAAGAACAATTAAAGTTAGAATAGTTCCGATCCAACCATCCGTCAAGAATTTTCCGTATTGCGGATCTGCTTCAGCAGAAAGAACTTCGTCAATTTCTGAAGCTAATTTCAGTTGGTACAGGCATTGTTTGAATACGGTGAAACATTTAAAAGCACGATCACTCTCACAATCTCGTCTTTAAAAAAAGAATGTACGTTCATAGTTTATTTACTTATTAAATGCAAGGTAAATTTAACATATCATTAATACGGAATGAGTTAAACATTTCTGCAATTTCGTTTTGCAAAGGTTTTAGGGAGTTTTAAAACCTGACTAAAGTGGCTCCTTTAAAAATTCTGTACAAGTTTATTACACTTACCCTGATAAACAGAAGGGACCACTACACTAGACCGCACGCGCATTACTCCTAAGAAGAATCGGTCAAGTTTAGCAAGCAAGTTCTACAACTTTTATTTCAAGAGAAACTCAACTAAAAACACAAGTAGTAAAGCACGCGTAATCAATCAAACCGTCTGTCCAAATGTCCTTAAAACCCACGTGCGTCGACCAAACACGTTCGCAGTTAATATACAGCTTTCACTTCACAAGAAAAACAACTAAAATCGTGTCGTAATTGTTCATACACGATTCGAAATTGATTCCGCATTCATCCTCACTATCTTCAAAGCAACCGGAAAGCAGTCTTTTTACCGTAACCAACATATAGGAACCAAGCACCAAAACTAACACTCCTCATCTCTAGATATAAAATCGTTCTTCCTTCAAAACCGCGTGTCGACTATCTATCTAGACTCGTATATAACATAAGGAACATCCAAAACGTGAATGCAACAATCATATCTACTAATTAATTACGACGGTTTATCATTTCCGATAAGTTGGGAAAGTAATTTACGAATAATCCAATTTAAATTCGTTGCGATTTATTTATTAATGAAAATCAATCTTCAAATTAATCTGTTTTTAAATAATACACACAAGTTAATAAATATAAAACATAGAGATAGTAGTTGCAGAAAGGTTAATCCATTAAAAATGCCCGTTACAAAATATTAAATCAGTAAATGTTCAAGTGCTGGGGGAACTTGGCAGCCCCGGGCTGCTCCCCCCCCCCGCAACCACTGAATGTCGGAGAAATAGGGTATATAATTGTAAAACAATAGAAGGGGACCGAACTGCAACTAACAAGAAAGAACGGCGCCTATGATGAAAGACAACAAACATAGAACAAAAAGTTGTTGAAAGCGTATGCGCGGAGCACAGCACAGACAATATGCCTACGAAATACAAGCAGTCTGAAAAGCAGACAGAAGAACAGTAGCAGCCTTTGAAATACGGTGCTTCAGATGTATGTGAATGGACAGACAAAGGTAATAACAAATAGTTTATAGAAACAGTAAGGAACAAGGATATCTTTGGGAAAAAAATATGAGAAATAGAAGGGCAGAATACGTTCTAAGGCATTTTTGGGGAATAGTGTGAGATATATGACAAGCAGAGATAGGGAAAAAGAGGTGGATGTAGACCTAGATCAGATAGTGATAGATGTAGACTGTGGAAATTTCGGGGAAATCTGTAGGTTAGTTCAGAATAGGAAACAATGATGGTACGCGTCTAACCAGTTTTAGGACTGAAGACCCAATGATGATGAAGCACTTAATTTGCCCACAAACGTGCTTTCCTTATATAATGTTGGGTTAATACTTTAGGAACTTTCTAGTGATCAAACAAATGTCAAGTATTGTGGTTGGTATTATTTCTGAGTTGTCTTGGTGGTTTCGATTTTCTTAGCTAGTTATATGTAGTTGTTTATTTTACTTCTGTGTTTTTCTGTATATCGGGTATCTTTTTGATAAATATTTCTATCAGTTGCGTTATTTTCTTCTGTTTGTGAACTATTGCAATATTTGGCTTGTTTGTGTTGTTGCCAGTTATGATGTTTTTATTACAGTATAGTTAGTTTAGAGTTTCCGAGTGAACTATATGTTATGCACTTGTGTGTTGGTATGTCTTCTTCTGTTGGTTTGTGTTGTAAAGTCAATTGTCGGTGAACTTCGTTTGTAATTTATTCTGTCATCTGTTGTTGTTTTGTTATTTCCTAGCATTAGGCACCCGCAACTGATTCTATGTATAACATTTATTTGTTATTTCATAGCCTACCTTTTATCTGTTGTAACATGGTATTTAATATGAGTTTATTGTAGTAGTGTACGTCAATTGTTTGTTACCAGTATTGTACTTTGCGTGCATTGGAATGAGGTTGTTTACGTTATTGTCAATTTATACTGGAGTGGCTGGCGTGTTTGCCTATTTAATTTCCTTGTATATGTCGTTTATTTGTAGGTTAAATAGAAGAATAGTGAGTAGTTTCACTACTATCCGAATTTCACACACAAGCAGTTAGTTTATTTATTTTCATTTTGTTTGTATTATATATTATATTAATATAGGCCTTTATTATTTCTATTATTATTATTATTATCATTTCTACTCTTTCTATGTAGTATGTTTTTAAATTGTCAATTTGTTTGATGCACATGCTAATTATTTTGTTAAATCTATGTGCTACATTTTTTCTATCAAATATGAATCTTTTTCTAGCGGAGTGTATGTACTATCTTCTGTATTTGTCATATTGTGATCGTGTGAGTTAATCAGCAGCAAAGAAAACGTTAATATTGGAATTATTTATGTATTCATTGCTAATAATTTGTTTCTTGCTGTTGGCTCTGTTTTGATTATTTGTGTTTTCCTGCATTTTCTCTCTAGTTGTTTATCAACTAGTGGGTATTTTATTCCTGATTTTGTTTGTATACTAGATATTTGTAGTTATCTGCACGATCAATTACTTGTACGTGGTCATTGTTGTTCCTTCGACTTTTTACCTTTTACCTTGTGCAGGTAATTGGTGTTACCGGTGCTATGCTGTAGACATTACTCTAAGCGGTAGAAAGCATGGTTCAGGGGGGGGGAGTAGTTTCCCAAATTTGATCCTCAGAATGCGGCGGAAGAAAATCTTCTTTTAATTTATTTACAAGAGAATCCCAACATTGTACTGAATTTTTAATACTACGAGCGAAATAAGTGCATCTCCTACTAGAAGTTCTGAAGCACTAGCAAATAATTCTGCCTTTGTTACTTTGCGAGAGTCTGCTAAATCATTAACTCTTTATAAAAATTATAAACCTGTTTCGGATCGCCAGAAAATTTAACTGACGAAGAATCTAAGGGTACAAATGGAGTAATATGACAAATAGTCGGAGCTGGGACACTAACTGTAGCACCAGTTGCGTTTGTTATATCAATAGTCTCGCTTTGACGTTCTTCTGTTCTAATTTTACTATATAATTCGGCTTCTATAAGTAGAACGGTTGCTAATGATTCATTTTTAAAAATTTGTGCTTTTTCTATGTTATCTAGCGGTAGTATCATACGATTTATTCGGCCACTAAGATGGTTTAGTCTTGAAGTTATTTTTTTAAAAGTGGAATCCAAAGGATCACCTTGAAATTCTGTCAACACATTTTTATTGACTTAATAGTGTCGTCAATTTCTTTACATTCACGATTAAAATCTTCTTTAAATTCATTTAGGTCAATGAGACACCCAGGGTTAATTTTTTCTTTTGCTAGAAATCTACCTAAAATTTTTCTTTTATCAGACGGTTCCTTTTTACTTATTATCCCTTGTATTCGAAGCTCATAATTTAATTCCTCTATATGTAAGTAAACAATTTTGAATGGTTCAAACATTTCGAGCTAATATTTCTAAGTAATAATGGAAAACTTGTAAGATAAAAAAATTATATGAAAGGGTGGCAAGGTTTCAGTAAAAAAATATAGATAATTAGTACTTTCCTTTAGAATGATAACTGATTAGACCAAATAAAAAAACTATGAAGCTACTATATACTGAGCCAATTTCTTTAATCTCACGGTGTGTGGTAATTTTAGCAATCGGGCCCCACGTTGCGAGCGGTAATTTTACCTTTTACCTTGTGCAGGTAATTGGTGTTACCGGTGCCATGCTCTAGACATTTTTCTAAGCATGGTTCAGGGGGGGAGTAGATATTAAACATTTAATCTAAGTATTGAGCGCCACTACATTTGGAAGAAAGGGGAATGTAGAACCCATAAATTGGCTACAACGATGAAATATCTGAAATAAATTACAAGATTAATAACATAACACATGAGGCAGCAGTTTGCTCATCCAATATGTTTCAAAATGGAAAGTACCTTTATATACTTAAAGAAAATTTTTATACCTTTTTTTCTTTGAAATAAAAATGTTCCAAGTTTCTTAGAAAAGTATAATGTAACATAATATCCTTTGACAATTCATGTTATCACAAAAAAATTGAACGTATTTATGATTCAGAGATTAAAAGAAAAGTCTTTAAAAAAATAACTTAGCATTCTTTAATTATGCTTTTATAAATTGAATGTGTAATTTCTTTGATTTTAAATTCCACATTAATAATGGATTTTAATGTTTAGTTCTAATTAATATGTAACAAAATTTATGACATGTAGAAATCGGATCCGTTAACTACTTACAATTTGACTGAATAGATATTAAAATTTATGAATAAAGTAAGTAAATGAACAACGTTTCCTACTCAGATGATAGCAGAGGTAAAATTATACTTAAACAGAAGATTTTAAATCAGTAACGTGATTTATGCAAGTTACATATCTAATTAAGTTGAAGTATAAATTTTCATAAACGAAAACAATACATAATGATAAACTCGTAAGAGTATTAGAATGTCGCTCTTTAATCATAACAATAAATAAACAACTTAAAGCTTCATTTGATAGCTGTTATATCCAATTATATTTAAATTAGTAAGAACTATGTTTAGATGTAATTGCGTTGATTAATATTCTCTAATTATTCAATCAATGTGAAATATTCCCTGCTTCTAAATTTTACGTTTACTTTCTATTTATGAGATATTCTTAATCACTTTAGAGGTTATTACACCACTGTTATAAAATGAACAAAAGGTAGTTGACAAAAGGCATCTGTCGACTTAAGGTATAACTAGTACGCACCTCGTGTATCCAGTTTGACATCTGTAATACCAACCAGTTGTAATTGTTCACGTCGTGCTGTTTACGTAGTAGATTATCGTAGTTTGTACTTTAACCAAACCTCTACGCTAATAATTAAAACATTTATTTTATTTAACTAATTGGAAATCTTGCGATCTCGTACCGAACATTTGTGGTATTTTGAACTTCTATACATCCTAGATATATGTAAAATAAATACAGCACGGCGGTTCTTTTGAATAAAAAAAAGAACGAAACGAAGCTAATGATTTTAAGGGTAGATGTTAAACGAATTATCCTTTTAATTTATGAACCAAAGTACTGAACAATTTTTCTACATTGCCACTACGAATAAAACTACTCACGTCGACCATTCTCGACGCTATCTATCGTCCCGACTATTGCAATCCGTAGGTCCGAGGACGCTAAACACGCCATGTTCATCTGATAAACAGTGACCTAATACTGTTTTTTCTAGTTCGAACCAGTTCATATTTACTCAATACCTGCATCTTCGTATATTTACGGCAGATGGCTGTGTATATTACCACGTACTTCATAACGATGTTATTCTGGAATGTAATTATTTATCTACATTATAAATGTAACAATATATTTTTATTAAATCGCTTGAGGATGTAAGTTAAATGTTGAAAACAACAGCTAGTACAATTGTTGGGATATAATTATTTTGTCCCAACGTGTTAACGATAGCTAATCAAATATACTAATTGTATAGTGGGCACTACAAAGTGTATTGCAAATATTGGATTTTACTTATTAAAATTCTTATTGAGATTATATTGACAACGTAACATTTGAAAATGTTACAAACTATACTGTTGTTTTATTAGGTCAGCTTGAATAATATTGAATTTGTAACATTTTTTTGTTTGAAATGTTGTGTTTATGATCTTCTGTGGGTTTCTATTATTTTGAGTAGTTACTTTAGTTGGATTTTTGTTGATGATCTAGTATTCGTAATTTGTATTATTTAGAAATAGGGGGTATAATGCTACACAAAACCGGGGATCATTAATGGAGTCTCTCTGATACCCGACACTTTTTATTTGAATTTGTTTTGTTTTATGTTGCCTGTGTTTGTTTTCTTAGTGTGTGCTTTTCAGTTTTTCATTATAGTACCTGATAGGTTTGCTCTGGGTATTTCTAATGTATTGACCATGATTGTGATATGCCGTCGTACGCTTGTTCATAATCTATGTATGCATTGCAGAATACTATTTTTGACTCGTGCTTGGTATCTTATTTCTTTAGTCATTATTAACTATGTTTTATATTTTCGTTTTACTTTTAGGCGTCATCTTCTGTTCTTGTCTACTATTTTGTTTTGTTTGCATGTGTGACTATTTTATGTAATTATGTATGTTAGTATTTAGTATATATGCCTACTAGGCAAGTTATTCAGCGGTACTTTGCTGGGTTTTCTCTCTGCTGTAGTATTTAGTTTGAAATATGTTAATCCCTCTATGAAACTGTTGAAACCATATGTGGATGTGTTGTGTATTTGTTAAAAAATGTTGCTAGATTGAAGAGTGTTATTTTATATATCTTTTTGCTAGAAGTTTACTACTTTGTCGTGTTCAGTAGCTTACCCGTGTGTGTTGTATTGTCATTTCGTTGTAATTATTTGTTTCGTACTGAATCTATTGTGCATGTTAGCAATAGATTTCTCCAAATGTGTTTTGTTTTTCTGTGTTTGATGGAGTGTTTATTGTGATTTCGTCATTATATACTCTCGAAGTTGGTGTACACTAGCAAAATTGCTAGCAATTCTTATTATTTTACTCTTTCCTTCCAAAAGCAACAAATAACTTAGTTTCCAGGCTCAGACAGACAGATTCGTGAGTGCTAATGCACGATTAAGACAGCAATATGCCTCAAGATATTGTTCGAAGGAGATGTACGAGGAGATCATCAATTGAATTAATTGTGGTTGTGGAACACCCTGTTTGATCCCAGGGGTAAGGATATATATTGCTATGATACCGCCGCACGCCAATGTGATTAACGTTCAGTTTCTTGCTAAACGCCACAGCTCTGTGACTCTAAATAACCTCAACTTAAAATTTTAAATATACCTCTTTCTATATGCTTCTATTAGCTCAGTTTAATTTACACAGAGTACACGACGATACGATAACAAAGAATGTTTAACCCCCCCCCCTTTTACTCTAGCTCCTTTCTATCTAAATAATATAAAAGAAACAAATCAAAATTTGTATAATGTCCAAGAATATATACATTTTACAGTTTAATAACTTTGATTTGCTATTCATAAATTAACCCCTGAATCAAAATAATAATATCAATCTGATTATACCCAAATTATAACTCCCTTAAAGCCAGCAAAAATAACACTGTATATTACTGGAAGCATTTTTGAACGTTTAAACGACCTTCTTTCTCTCTACGTAAATTTTTAAAAGATTTTTGATGACCCTTTACAAATTAAACATTTCAATATATGAAAATGTAAGTGTTAAAAATTAAAATACAGCCTTATGCTAATAAAAAATATTCTTATTTCTGACCTGATTTTTCCTTGCCTGTTTCCAATTCCTAGAACTGTCCCTGCATGTGATTGAACAGCACCCCTGGATTGTTTCCAATTAAGCTTTCTTGTTTATTGCGTACTACAGTTTTTTCCAGTCTAATCCTTGGTTGATTAATGTCTCCCTTCGATACTTAGATACCAATGTTTAGACGAATATATTTATGAGTAGTTACTAAAATTCGTTTTTTAGCGTAGTAGTTTAAAGTAGTTCCTTTAGATTTACTTCGATTTGCTTATATTTGTTCGCCAGAGTGGTTAGTTAAATTTACTTAAAGTTTACACTAGAATTTGCTTAGAGTTTACTTAGATTCGTTCGCCAGAGGGGTTAATTGAATTTCCTTAGAGTATACTTAGATTCGTTCAACAGAGTGGTTAGTTACATTTACTTAAAGTTTACTTAGAGTTTACTTAGAGCCTTAAATTATTAAAAATTAAAATTAGGTTTAATTAATAATTCTAACTTACGTTTTTGAAAGTTAACGGCATCTTCTATCGCATATATTGGCACTTGAATTATCACAACTTTTAAAATTTTTCTATCACTAATAAATTATTTAATATTACTATCTTCACTCCACGTCATATTCTACTTTGAACTGTTATGAGCTTGTGCCTTGGTCGAAGAAAGACTGCATATTTATCAAGTCCGTGTTCTATATAAAAGCTTTTTCTTCCACCTGTGCCATTGGTTTTACTCGCGTACTTTGTTAATTGAGGCGTTGTACTTTGCCTTATCTTTGCAGCCTTTGGATTTTCTACAAAATCACCATCAAGACCCGTTGAGTTAGATGCAAATTTTTACGTAGGCATCTAATTTGCATAGTGTATTCCCTGAATATCCAACTTTAAACTTCATTCAAGTCACGTCTACTTGTTTATATTTGCTCTTATTCAAATTTTATCATGAAATTAAATGTCTATTTTGTTGTTTAGTACTCCAAAATCTGTTGGATTTTATATGGACTTACAATGTATAGATCACGTAGTCCAATTTCTATAATGAAGTCCTTGAATGCGTTTATTTATTTATGCGTTAATGTTTTTGAATGAGATTATTTTATAGCTAGTATGCCAGGTTATTTCTTTTCACTAATTGCGTATTTATTTCAATAAAACTCATTACGTTTAAAATGTTATTGCTGCGTATTTATTTTCAATTTTATGCTTGGTTATTTAATTTAAAATGCATTTACCACGTAAAAGTTATTTATCTTACTAAATATGATTTGATTTTTGAAGGATGAGCTTCCTTTCATAAATTAAAGTTAGTTGTGATTTATATACATATACATATACTAACGTATTACAGTTAATAGGATGAAATAATAACTTAGACTTTTATGCTAAACGTAATTGAAAGTTAGGTTTATGTATAGTTCTGTATACGATTTGGGTTTGTAAATTTCCCAATTGTCGTCATCGGTCTCGGTAGCGTAATTGGTAAACGCATGGTGCCGGAAAGACTAAGATACAGGTTCAAGTCCTGTCCAAGACATTATATTTTTTTTCCTTCAATTACTAGCTCGATTTGAAATGATTGTTTGGGCTTTACATAAAAGTCTAAGTTATTATTTCAGCTTATTAACTGTAATATATATATATATATATATATATATATATATATATATATATATATATACAGGTTCAAGTCCTGTCCAAGACCTTATATTTTCCATCTTTCAATTACTAGCTCGATTTGAAATGATCATTTGGGCTTTGCATAAAAGTCTAAGTTATTATTTCATCTTATTCACTATATATATATATATATATATATTATATATATATATATATATATATATATATATTGCTGTGGTCGGGAATTAAACTCTGGAACACTCGAACCTTTTATTAACAACCATTCAAGTCCCACGAATTGGGCGCCATAAGATTGCGGTGTTATCGGGGATTTAAACTTATAACATCGACAGTGTCATCAATTGATTTTCAAAAATGCACAACTTCAAAAAAATTTTCTTACCCTGTTACTTCTGCTTCAAAAATCTTCCGCAGCTTCCCTGGCTAGCTCAGCTGTGCCTCTTCTCGGATACCTAAATTTACAACCATTCTTCATTCACACTTGCACACCATTCAATAAAATTACTAAATAATACAACAATCATACATTCTTATATTTACCGCTATTTACAGACAAATTATTCACATGTATAGAAACAGTTCGGTACACTAAGTAGAAACTCAAAATGTGATATGTTTTTAAAGTCCTTGATTTTCTAATTATTTGCACACAAATATAATGAGATATGAGTAGATGGACCCCACATATTACCCTACCTTGACTGTACACTGGAGTATGGTGAGCTCATAATAACCCAGTTTATTTAGTATATGCTTTTTACCTTGCATAAATTAATACAAAAGTTATAGATCCGTTTACTTTCTACAATCTAATTTATATTCAGAATAAAATTTTATACGTTTTAATTGCACCACCTTTCAATATTTAAACCCCAATAAATTGTTGAAACCACAGTCGTTCTAACATATGCGTTACTACAAATATTACTGGAGGTAACCACCCTAAAGGATCAAATATGCGGGCCATATAAGAAAGTACAGAGCGTTTTGTAAATTCACCTTCAAAGGGTATCCCGTTATAAGTGAACACGTCTATTCCAGGGTTCCAGACTAAACCTAGTATCTTTATACCACTAACGTGATCAGAGAAAGGAATTAGAGTTTCTAATTCCGTTTGTTCGAAATCCTGTAACAATTCTTCAAAGCTACTATACCATTTGCGCAAATCAAACTGGTCTAGAGAAAGAAGTTTTACTAGTTCGTGCTGTAGTTGCTTCGCTTCAGCAATACTTTCAGCATCGCTAATTACGTCATCCATATAGGTATGATACATAATAGCTTCAGAAGCCAGGGGTTAAGAGTTTTCTTCGTCTAAAACCAATTGCCGAAAAACTCTTTGAACTAAGAAAGCGGAAGGAGCTAACCCATAAGTAAGAGTTCTAAGTTCGTACTCAGAAATGTTGTCTTGTGGAGTTGGTGTCCAAAATATATGCTGAAATTGACAATCTTGCTTACGAAGTAAGATCTGCCGGTACATCATGCGAATGTCCGCATAAACAGCAATTTTATGCGATCTCAATGTATTTATTATATCTGGTAAATTGCGCTGTAATTTGGGACCAGCATATAATCTATTGTTGGAGGTAGACCTAATGAATCCACGGCAGATCCATTAAAAACAACGCGTAGTTTGGTAGTACTACTTGTTATTTTCGAGATGGCATGATGTGGTGGAATATAATTGGATGGATTTTCGGTTAAAATCATATGACCAAGATCAAAATATTCTTGTAAAAACATTATAAGAATTTTGTTTTTCAAGAAAGCACGAAAGACGTTTTTCTAAATTTAGATCATTTATAAGCAATATGTCGATTGCTACCGAGAGGTTTAATATTGTTATTGAAAGGAAGAGCGACAGTAAAACGACCAGAGGCGTTTCGAGAATAATTTTCTAGAAAATGAGATTCACAAATAACATCTTCTTGAGAGGGAACTTTGGGCATTTTGACTTCTTCTAATTCCCAGAAATTCCTTATATCATTATCTACTAAATCAGAAATAAAAAGAGAAGTTGCATTAACTGCAGTGTTAATATTAGGAACCTGTCCCAATAGCACATAACCGAATATTGTTTCAATTGCTACTGGTTGGCCAGGAGTGATTCTAGTGCGATCAGAAAATAGCACTTCGGAACATATTTCAGCACCCAGTAGTATATCTACGGGCAATGATTTATGAAAATTTTCAACAGCAAGCTGCAAACCTTTAAATTTATGGTAAATATGAGAAGACAGTGAGCAACCGAGAACGTTTCCCGTTATTTTAGGGAAAATTGAAGCACAGAATTGAAATTGATGCTCCGAGTGATTAGAAAACAAAGTGCATATTACAGCTCTTTAGGATTTAATTGCAGAACCTGAAATGCCACCAACTCGGCAGAAATCATGTTGACGCTCCAACCCTAAGCGTTGGACACAAGAACTTGAAATTGCGTTGATTTGAGATCCGGAATCTAAAATGCATCTCACAGATTGTAACTTATTGTTAACATCTAAAACACGAGCTTCTACAGTACCTAATAAAACAGTGTAATTTTCTAGTGAATTTGTGACGTGTCGAAACAACTTCAGTTGTGAATGCGGCTTTCGAATCGTTAGATTCAGTAATGTGTTCCCTAGCAAGTGGCTTATACAACAGAGTATGGTGAGAAGAGGAATGGCACATCTTGCATTTACCATCAGAAATACAATCATGAGTATGACTGCCCAGGCATTTAAAACATCGATTTAAAGATTTAATAGCAACTTGACGATCGGCAATGCTAAGTTTTTTAAATGCCAAACATCCATAGATTTTATGGACTTCACCGCAATATGGACAAATTATACTAGCGGTTTTAGTCGCCACTGAAGTTTGCGAATTTTTAACCAAGAAGGATTGGTTTATAGATTTAAGGCGAAGTGGTGCACCTGGCTTTGCCCCCCTCTCTTTTTTAATATCTTCATAAAGTTCTGAAGTTTTGCTTTGCAATGTTAAGAAATCGAACAGTTGAGTACAAGTAGGAACCGCCGAACCTACGTTTGAATCAAATGCGTTTTGACTTTTCAATTCTAGTTTGCGATAGCATAAAGAAAACAATAAAAAATCAGCCACGTTTTCAACTTTATTCGTTACCTTTAACGTGTTCACAGCATTAACATGAATATTAATAAAGTTTAAGAGCAATCCAGAGTTTTTAAATTGAAGTATTTTATTTAAGTAGTAGCTCGTAATTCTACGAGGTGAATTGTAGCGATCCTGAAGTTTCGTAAACGCTTGTTCGTATAAATTGGCATCTAGAGCTAAATCCGAAATTAAAGCCAGTGCTTCCCCTTTAAGAAGCATTCTCGTGTAATGATACTTCTGGATTACGGGAATGTGATCGTTTTCATGGACTAAACTTTTGTATAATGTAATGAAATTTTGCCAATTGTCTAAACAACCATCAAACGGATTTATACTAAGAGGTTTTAAATAACTGGTAACAGGTTGAGATGCACTTGCGATGACTGCAGTCGCCAGCAGAAGTAGAAGCCTTTTGCTTCATATCAAAAAATCGCGAACGAATAACATCGATTAAATTATCGAATGAAGAGCTTTGAGAATTTATCTCATTCTTTTCTTCTACAGTGGAATTGTAGCTTAAAATTTTATCATACAGAGTATTGAGTTGCTGCTCAATACTTTGCATTCGAACATATCTCGCTTCGACTGCTGAAAGGCGAGTAGCCGTTTTAACATAGTCTTGGATTTCCGTTAAACGAGAAAAATAATCCTCTAATTTCTTTTCTAGAATGTTTCTGGTAGTCATGATTAAATGTTTCTTACGCACAAATAATACTTGCGCGAATTTTAGAATAAGAGTATTTCCAAAGAAGAGTTTATTGTTTGTATACAAATACAAATATTATTGTTTTGAAACGTGTTAAATGGCAACGCGATAACAAAGTTATCTGACTGATGTATAAATGCAGTATATTTAAAAGTACACACGTGCAATTCAAACTGGAAATTTTATAGCAATTTATTTATTTTTAGAAAAAAAGTGTTATGATTATTCGAAATTACAATTAATGATGGACATACGTATTTATGTGTTTGAATTGAGGACGTGAGACGAAGACAGATATATAACGAAGTTCTTAATGCGGTTCGTACGGATCAAAATTTTTTGCCAAGAATCGTTATTCAAGGTACAGTATTATATGAATTATGGAAAACTGGAAGATATAAAAGTTATCGACCATCAGTTCTTACAGATCTGATTGTAAAAATTTTATCTGTGATACCGCCATAGGTTACGGTATATATTGTACAGAGAGATTTTCCAATGCCATTAGTAAGTTCTGGCGTGGATCATAGAAACTTGCGGTAATTGGCTCTTTCAAGGATGAAAGATTTAGGTTTAGAATGCAGAGATGTACATACTCGTCTAGTTGAAATAGTTGAGTTACACGGAAAAGTAAGGCCAGAAAATGTTGAATATGTGCGAAGAGATTATGTCGATAACGAGTACAACCCTCTTTTACTCTATACACTCCATGCTCTAGTTTATAACCCCTGGTTTACTGCCCACTGCACTCCAAAAATTTATGTATGCGCCTCTTGGAACGTCAAGGGACGCAAATAGAAATTACCTGGAGTGCAGTAGGCAGTAAAGCAAGGATTGTAAGGGTTGTAACCAAGGGTTGTTGGACTGTATGGAGTAAAAGAGGGGAACATAGATTATAAATGCAAAGTCACATAAATACTTAAAACCACTTACCGAAGCACAACATCTGGAGCACTAACGCGGCACCTTTCACTACTGTTTCTGGCCAGAGGTAAATAGGAACGGAGTAAGGAAATGACTATGGTAGGAAAGACATTATAAGAAGTTGATATTGAAAATGAATGAAACACGTTCGAGTTCACGGATAGTTGTTTATCGACTCTCTTTTAATTATGTTATTCCTTATCTTTAATTGTCTGGCTTGATAACGAATACAACGTTGGGAGAGCGAAACGGAGCGAAGAAGCTGTAAAAATGTAAGTGGTCGTAACTTTTATTAGCAGCCGTACGTCGCAAAGTATGAAGCACTAAAGAGCACTAACGAATACCTAACTTACGGCAGTAAAAAGTTTTTTAATTGAAGAAAATCCCGGCTAAATATGAAGTTCCGCTGGAAAATTATAAATTGCCATTTTCGGCAAGACGACTATATTCTGCGATCTTCTTTTATAAAGCATTAAAGAACACTATCGAAACATTAACTTTCTACGTCTATAAGAACATTAACGCTTACAATGTCGCGGCTAACTTTACGCAGCTCCTGCATGCAGAATAAAAAAGAATCCTTGTCGCCTGATAATTAGAAATCGGTTTAGCATCAAAGGCGTGGCAGTGTATATCATTCATAAATCTAAATTCTGAAATGCTCCACTTGAAGGTTCTACATTGGCCAATTATATGGAAACGTAGAATTAGCTGAATATTTAACCTTTCATCTGAGCATATTTTTGTGAAAAATGCTTGTTGAAACATTTTTCAAGGACTTCAATTTGTGAATTGGCCCGTGGTCTTTGGATTGGTATTCATACGCGAACCTTTGTTATTCTTGGAGCCGCTCAGTGTTTATCATGCGTAAGTCAGAACTTTATCTGCTGCATTTTTGATCAAACAAGTTTTTTTGCAACCTACTCAGATATTCGATGTTTGAAAATAACACCACCACTCTTTCCGTGGCTCACGAGAGTACGCTATTGGTTGGTACTGTGTCGTTTATACGCTTTGCGGTCAAGCGGATATGTGGCATATTGTACAGGTAGCGAAAAAACCCTACACAAAGGAAAAGTTTAGAACGGACTAGAGACCGCTTCTGATTATGAAACAAAGACGAAATCTGTGTCCCTTACTAAGGCATTGTTGTAACTTGAGGTATTATCAAATTTTTTTGTTTCGATGACCATTAGACTCTATAATATAGTAAACGATATGAAATTGTTGGGTTATTCTAAAATTTCCGTAGATTTTAGGTTTAGTGAATGAACATGCGTTTTGTAATATGGCAAATATTATATTTCTTAGGCGTGTCATTATCTATAAAAAAAACTACCCGAGTGCCTCTAACATTCAGCATTATTTGACATCCATGGCATTAGCGACAGTTTGGGTTTGATACAACCATATGTCCGTTATAAGCTACTCTACCAACTTTATCACATTTGCGAGACACTCTTAGCGTCACAACTTTATATAAGCAACTTTATTGTAAGCAATACGAATAATCAACTCAGCATCAAACGCTTTCTAGCTTTTATTTTAATTAAGGTTATTTACGACCATGAGCAGTAACGTGCTCTTATAAAGTTTTATTTTACTTACATGCAGAATTTCAAACCACTAAACTCGTTCACTTTGAGCTGATTACTCAACTATAAACGTTGTTCTACAACTGTTGCAGACACAATTCAACTGAAGTACTTTGTGTAAATAACTACAAAAGGAGTGTTTACAGCATTTGTGTGCATTCCGCTTACAACCCTAGACAAAGCAAATTTAAATCTTGGTTTATTACTCTCACTAGATACCAACTCTGCTCTTTAACTGCTAGGTGATGCTTATGGGGCTTTTATACTATGGAGTAGAAAACATTAGCAAAATACATAATGCATTTTGCAAAATATCACGCTTCTGCATCTAATTGGTATCTTGTGATAGTATTTTGGTGCAAAATTTTCTGCACTCACGCTTGTTTAATTTTCATACGCTTTCAGAAATGAAGACAGTAACCGTATGTTTTTTGTAGCAACCCTGATTTTAAATTATACATTATTAAAAATTGATGACTATAAAATCTATTTCGGTATTTTAGATGTAAACCGTTTATCTTCTGTTTCTCTTACTTAATAAAATGTTTGTCTTTTCGTTGGTCTCAACATCAAAGTTGGTTTGACTCAACGTGAAGTTGATTACTATACTGAGCTAAGTTCTGCAACTTGTCAATATTTTCTTCTACGTGCTTTATTATCTAGTGCTAGCCTTGTTAAACCCAAATGGGGTCGCATAGCAAAATTCTGGGGTCGCGAGAGATTTTAATGTCAAATATTTAAATACACGATTTTATAACATCCAGATGTGTATTTGTGCAGAGTTCCACTCTCACACCTGCACACACACAAGGGTTGGAATGCGCGCGCATACGTGCAGCGAGTCAATGATTCAATAACACTGACTGTAATGTGAACTAGTGTAGTATTGACGCTATTCTAGTGTAGTCAATTGTCAGTGTTCCACCGTAATGAGATTTTAGGTTTATTTATTTATTTAGTAATTAATTAATCAATCATTATCTGCAATATGTTATTTTTATATATTTATTGGATTTTAGGATCAAAATAATTTTTGGCCATGGATAAATGGCCGAACTTAAATAAAAATGGTAATGACGCAGATGATAATGCTACAAACTCTCTTCGGGCAGGACAAAGTATTGAAAAACAGGCATCTAATGTGCAAAAAAATGATGAATTTGGCTTTACATTTCAAAATTGTAAGGGTAATGATCAATTTCTTTGTTTGATCTGCAATGAATTATTGGCTCGGTAGAGTATGAAACCATCAAAATTAAAAAACATCTTGAATCAAAGCATGTTTTGTATGTCAATAAACCAAAATAATATTTTAAAGACTGTATAAATCTTTAAATAAAGAAAAAATCCTTTGAAAAATTTATGACCGTAAACGAAAAATATTTACTAGCGTCATATGAAGTTTCATACTATATTGCTAAAAATAAAAAGCCGTTCACTATTGAAGAAGATCTTGTATTTTTGTTGCTATTAAAATGGTAGAAATACTACATGGAAGTAAATATGGCGATGATGTTCGAAAAATTCCTTTGTCGAACGCCACTCACTGGAATAGAATTTCTGATATGAACAAGACCAATTAATGCAACTTATTACAAGAATTAAAGAAAACCCAAAATTTTGAGTCCAGTTGGACGAAACAACTGATATTACTAAATTGGCTCAGTTGTTAGTATATGTCAGGTACGTTTATAAAGAAAGCGTGGAGGAAAAATTGTTATTTTGTCGTCCTATGAAAGACTATACTACAGGGAAAGACATATATTCTAAATTTGACGAATTTTTAAAAACTGAAGGTTTAGAATGGAAAAATTGCTGTGGAATATGCACAAATGGTGCAAGAGCGATGACGGGCAAAAATATTGGTTTTAAATCATTTTTTCAAGCTGTTCATTATAATCATATAACTTTTACTCTCTGTCTTATTCACCGAGAGCCCCTTGCAGCAAAAAAATTAGCACCAGAATTGAACGATGTGCTTCAGGATACTGTTAAGGTTATAAATTTTATTAAGAGCCATGCCCTTAACAGCCGCTTATTTTCAAATCTCTGTAAGGTTACGGATTCCAACTACACAACTTTATTATTACATGCAGAAGTAAGAATGTTGTCAAGAGGTCAAAGTTTAAGAAGATTATTGTTATTAAAGGACGAAATAGAAATATTTATAACAGAACGAAAATGTGAACTTGCTGCTTTTTTCAAAATGACTTATGGCTATCCAAGCAGTGTTATTTGTCACATATCTTTGCGAAATTAAACGATCTCAACTTGTCTTTTCAAGGTAAAATTTGCGATATATTTACTTCGAATGATAAAATTGAAAGTTTTATGAAAACATCAACATTTGGAAAAAGTAGGGTAGAAACAAATTCGTTCGAAATGCTTTCCGGTGTCTACAATTTTACAATCGAGAAAAATTATTGTAAAACTTTTATTGCAGAAATTATTGTAGATCACTTAAAGGCGCTAGAAACACATATTTCATATTAAATATTGATTTCAAAAAGGTAGCTTGGATTCAAAATCCGTTGGATTTGCTTAAGTGAGATTGATCACCTGCCACTTAAAGCTCAAGATGAATTTGCTGAGACTCAAACTTAAAACTACAATTTCCAAAAAAGCCCTTGACTGAATTCTGGATCGGAACTAGAACTGAATTTGCCACAGTAGCTGATATGGCGTTAAATGTTCTTTTACTATTCAACACATATTTATGTGAAATTACTTTCTCAGCTTTAACACATATTAAATCCCAATATCGTTCATCGCTAAAAAAATGTTGAAGAGGTCTTACGTCCAGCAGTGTCAAACATTCCACCAAGATTTAATTTGTTATGCAATAAAAAACAGGCACATCCATCTCATTAAATTTTAATTTAATACTTACCACTCAACGACTGCGTTCGAATATATTCGAGCGGACTAGGACGGTCAGAGTTCTCTTTTATTTTTGTTATTGAAAAAAATGCAATTTGATGAAAAATAGGGCATATAATTTTTGTAACTATAATAAATACAATTTTACAACTTTTGTACAATTTTTAATTTTAGATTTTTGTATGTTTCTAAACGAATTCTAAAGCTATATATTTTCATATGTATATGTATATTGTTACCTAATAAATAAATCATCAAAAAATATTTATTTATCTTTCTTTTATATTTATATGGAGTCCCCAGGAAACTTGCAATCATAAATGGGGTCGTGAATGAAAAAAATTTAAGAAGCCCTGATCTAGTGTCTATAGCCGAGCCTTTGCTTTCGTATACCTACATTACCTTCAGCTCTGTTTTCATTAACATAATAAAAACCTTCCTTAAGTTTCAAAATATGATGTTTCACCCTGTTACGCTTTGTTTAATAGTTATATTTTCCTAAACCGTCTTCAAGTTCAGCTACTATCAAGAATTCCCGAAGGCTCCAATCTGTTTAACATTTCTTTGATTAATGTCCCATATTTTACAGCTGTACAATGCAACACACTAAACATACATTTTCAATGGTCATCTAAGAACTGGAGCCATACTAGATTTTTAAATCACGCCTTGTTTTTAATGCCGTCTTTCGTTGCGGTTTTCAACATTTTACATCTTTTTACTTCGACGTCGTTTGTAATTCAACTTCCTAAGTTACAAAACTTCGCTATTTTTGTACTCTTTCTTAAACTAGCATCACTTACATTACTCTTCTGGATACTACATCTCATTTTATTATTGCTAATTTTCGTGTCTTAATTTTTATCCATAATACCTTTCATCCCTGTTCATCAAGATTTAAATGTACTTTCTATAAATTATAACGCCTATCTCTTATTGAAATTTCTTATGTTTGGCTGAAACCCCATAACATGAAGTGCTTCTGATGAATCCTGAAATAAACTAAAACAAAACTTACCTAGAACACCGGATCCCCAGTAGCTCAGCCCAAGTTCGATAGATGCTGCTCCAACCTATATGAAATAAGGTCACATAAAGTATTCTACCACAAAAACATGAGACTCAGTTAAAAAGCGCCAATTAATTTGCTAAAAATCAATAAATTTACAAATTCAAATTGAATATTACGTTAAACTTTTATTGTAGTACGATTAAAAAAAATCTCCCACTCAGTGCATAAATCAATGTGCTCAAAATATTTACAATTAATTAGTTTGTCATTACAGTCGAACCTCGCAGAACGAGCATAATTCGTTCCGGACTCTTACTCGTAATACAAAACACTCGTTAAGAGAAACACTCTTAACAATATATATTAATATTAAATAAGATAATGCGTTCAATGGCAAAAATATATTAAAACAAAACATTATGGGTAACTTTTATTTAACGAAAATTACATATGAATCATTAAGGACCGTTCAACTTCATTTTTCTTCTATCGCGGAATGAACCAACCTAGAATAAGAATTAGATTTAAAGAAAACAAAAGAATCGGAACATACCTAATTCTTTTTTACTGGAAAACTATCTAGAGGCATTCATTTATGCCGACACTTCAAAATTTGGTAAAAATGCGACACCGCATTATCACTGAATTGATTTGAAGCGTGCATAGCCACCTCCTTATTGGGGTGGTGCTTCTCAATGTACTGTAGCGGGCTACTACTACCGCGTTTCTTTAATTTAAAACAAGTAATAACCAGAGTCTTTATTACTCACTGTTTACAAGTCTAATTAACAGTATATGCCTTATTTATAGATGTTTTCAGTCCACTTAACAATGAAGCACTATTACACTAATGAATTTACTAGCACTAATATCCTCTTAAACTATCTTATTTAGGATTGGTCCATTAACAACACTAACAGAACTATTTATTTATTTTACACTTTGTCTATTTATGTATACTACAAGCTGCATGTACATTAGACACAGCATATAACATTTATGTATACACTTGAACTTTCAAAAGCTTGACTACTATTACTTTACAACGATATAATTTATATTAGACATTCTAGTATCGACTGACTCTTGCATTTATTAGCGGTCTTATATATACTCCGAGTTAAAGATATGACTCATCTTCTAGTAATTACGAGAAGATTCCCGGTCCATTGAGAATAAACAGAACTGGCGGCGTTTTGTGTGTTTGATTGCTAGAAGAATTCTCGAATCCTGGAGACTATGCAGAGCCTACAGCGCTGGTATGTTTGACGGTTGACAGTGTCTCATGCTTTCAGCATTTCTCTTATTCCACATGAAGATTGTTGCTTTGCTGCTACCTCCTCCTCATCCACTGACAAACCCTCCTCAACATCCTCTTGCTGTGAAACGCAATGCAACTCCATAAGCTCTTCAATGGTCCGCTCTTGGCTGTGCTCTTCCACAAGCTAATCGATAGCGTATTTTTCCACCTACAGCCCCAAGATGTTGGCTTGAGACACAATCTCATTGACTTTACATGTGATTTTCCAATGCTCCACCCGAAGGTACTACATTGGCCAGGAAGCGAGTTTTTTTTACCTAGAAAATTTTGAATTTTGCCGAACCCTTGCTGTTCCAAGTAAGGTAGGAATCATTAACGTGCGTGACAACACACACACGGGACCTCCATTTTACCTCTCATCCGAACGAGGGTGTATTTTTGTGAAAAATGCTCGCCTAACATTTTTCAAGCGGACCGTGTCGGGATTCGAACCCGGGACCTTAGGCGTAGTAGTCACACATACCACTACGCCACGGAGCCGCCCTAATCTCATTGGCTACAGGGTCCTCAGATACTGCCTCAAACCCCGTAACGTCACATTCGACAACGCTCTCTGGCCAAAGCTTCTTCCAAGCAGAAGTGAGAGTTATCTTGGTAACTCCTTCCCACACCTTTTCGATCATCTTGAGGCAGGCAACAATGTCGCAGTAATATTTCCAAAATTCTGTGAGAGTGAGATTGGTTCCTTCAGTCACCTCAAAATAACGCTCAGAAAATTGCTTTCGTCTAGAGTTTTTAAAATTAAAAATAACTTGCTGATCCATAAGCTGAAACAACGGATTGGTATTATGCAGAGATGAAATGGGTCATGGGTCAAGTGAGTCAGTGGGTCCAAGTGGTCACTTTTTTGTTTGGGGCACCGGGTCAATGGGTTATGTGTATCGACCCACGGCAACCCAAATTGAATCGGCAACAAAAATTGATCCGGTAACCTAAATTGACCTGTTGACCAAAATTGATCCAGTGATCCAAATTAATAAAGTGACAGATTGGCTTTCTCTAGGTAAAGCCATAGTTTAGTAAACTTTCAGCTCAGTTTATTAAGTACGTTCACAAAATTATACATAAAGTTATTGGTTCAGTTAGTTACTTGCACTCATTTTATGAATTTGAAGTAACCGCTAAAATAATTTATAATGCGATAAGAGTACAGCACCGTTCCTTTAACATGAAAATACATTTTTTAATTTTTTCAAAGAAACGTGCTATGTCACACAATGCGGTGTTATAAGCTTATAGAGTTTTGTATATTATAATCTTAATAAATTAAAAAATTTCTGTTTCTAGCATCTCTTCTCACTATTGTAGCAAAAATACTATAACATTTCAAAATTTGCATCATTCTGGATTGTAGTTGGACTTAAAGAACAATGACAATTACGAACTAACATCAGGGTTAGTAATCGTCATAGTATCAAATATAAACACCTAAATTAGTTTCCCAATAGAATATTCTTTCACCGACGTAGTTTGTGGTAAAAAATCTAAATATTATCTCTATATTTTCATAACATTTCATTACTTTGGTAATTTGTAGCAGTAGGCGTCACCTTGGTCGTAATATAAACTTTTGTAAATTTCCGAGAGGTGAAGTCATAAAGCAAATACAATGGTTAAAATTATATGAAACGCGTGTTACAAGTTGCGATTTTGGTATGTTTTCCTTAGGTTGCATCCCCTTGAAACGTTTTTTCTAACTGGGCTCAGTGTAACGTATTTTTTTAAAGTGCCAAGACGTTGCCGGCACCAGTGAAACGAATATTGTTTTTTGAGGCACCTGCCCTACGTTTATTGGAAGCCAGTGAAACTAATTTTTCTTATATATAGCTGGCCTCACGTTATGAGCAAGTGTAACGAAGTCTTCCGACGTAACTAGGGATCTATTCCTTGGGTAGAGCTATGAGAAATGGGGGGTAAGTCAAAATCTTTTGGGGGTCATACTCAAACTAAAACAAATAGGCGCCACCAAGTCCGGATTGATTCACGTTAATGGCATGGCATATTTCTAAGGGCGGACGTGGAGACCCAAAGAAAAAAAGATCGCCTTCGCTGACAAAAACCTGTCTTAACAGAATAAGACGCTGCTCCTGTAAGAAAGTATATTAATTAGATCAACATAGAATTGGAACACTGTTTGTGTCCGCAAACATATCTAAAGAAATATATTAAAAAAATATTTTCTATATAAGGTTGGCATCAAAAATACAACTCTTAAAGATATTAATTTTCGGTGGTTAGGTTTGATCACACTTGATCAAAATAAAAAACTTTAAGCTTGGACTAATAATCTACTAAAAAGAATCTCTTTTTCTTTAAATAAAATTCAATGCAACAAAATTAAATAATTACTTGAATTACTTTGTAAGTTTAAAGTAAGGTTTATCAACCTTATTCATGATCCAATATATTACAACAAGGTGTAACTTGTTACACAAAGATATTCTAACCCATTCAGATCTGTTTAGGTCGATTACATTACAAAAGTTAATATACAAATTTTTTCTTTAAGTGAAAGCACTAATTTTAGTTTAAAATGAAAATGATCACAAAAATGTTCTTGTTTTCAAAGGTGGTAATAATACAGTGCTAAGTATCTGCTTTCAAGGGTTCATGTGTCAGCAGCATATTTCAGACAAACAAGTGACGTAGGTACACCTGTTATTGTAACTAACAGTTTATATTCTTACAAAATCAAGTGAGTGAATTTTAAGTTTGATACTGGGAAATCCAGCTTAGCAATAGTTGAAGCAAATAACAAATTCGTACTTCTACACATCGGAACAAAATAGCGTGTTTCTAGAGAAGAATTTCTTAGAACTACTACGAACCAAACAAAACTGCATTCCTAGACTGGATTAGGTACTTGTTTCACCATGCGAAATTTACTGCATATTTTCTACCAAAGTAGCATCTTCACTCGGTGCAACAAACGATCTTCTATAAATTAGATCAACTTCCCATCTTCCAAGTACACCGCACACATCGTAAAGTGAAGTGGTTTTCTTAACGTTGATTCTAGTTTTCAAAATTCTAACTGCATCGTAGATTGTAGTGATGTTTTTTGTCGCCTAATCTTTCGTCGCCTAATCTTTCGTCGCCTAATCTTTCGTCATCTAAACTTTCGTCGCCTAATCTTTCGTCGCGCTAAACAAATTTTCTAAATTAAATAAAATAACAACGTTTATACTATACCAACCGCTATTCAGAAAATGTGCTCACTCATTAAAATTGATACGCAGGTTACTGGCCATCGTCCTCTCATACATCTTGCTAGTTCTGCTACGTATGGCCGAGTGCTTATCACGCTCGCTCGGTCGGTCGGAGGATCCAAAGGGGGAGGTTGTCACACCTAAACGCCCCTGCGACTGGCTGTGGAATACACCGATATCCAACCCAAATAGACTAACGAATCAAGATGCTGTTTCAATGTATTATTTTACTTGTTAAACGTATTACGACATTATTTAATAAAAGTGTCTTATTACTTTCGCACTTTTAATGAAGGGATTTATCAACCCAAAAATAAAATTGTTACACCCTCTTCCCAGGGTTGGCTTTTGAAATTTGCTGCCGGTAGGCAAATATTTTTTGGCCGTCCCTCAATTTCGCTTTGAAATGTAACAACCTGCATAAGTAAATCCATAATATCTTCCAATAGAAAGTAAATGCTCTTCCCGTACACGTATGTTTTCTCGTACTTATCGTTTCTGAATCTTTAAAAAACGGAATTTTAAAAATATAGCCTAGTCATCATAAATTCATAAGTGATGTAACCTTTTTTTATTACGTAGGCTTATAAAATAATTTGTATTTAAATATTATAATTTTTTGCTATTTTTGGTGCTTTTGTTTACATTTTATGTGATTATTTAAAATAAATAAACCATTTTGTTGATGACAATATTTGATAAGCGTAGACGTAAATCATCGTGGGTCCATGGGTCAATTTGGGCTACCGGGTCAATTAGGGTCACCGGGTCAATTTGGGTCAGTGGGTTAATTTGGGTCACCGGGTCAATTTGGGCCAGTGGGTCAATGGGTCGTGGGTCACATACATATTTGGGTCACTGGGTCATGGGTCACTGGGTCATGGGTCACTTTTTTGATGACCCATAACATCTCTGGTATTGGGAGGCAGCAATTGGATCTTTATGAAATTGTATTCTTCAAGGAGGTCATTTTGTAGGCTTGGAGAATGGGCAGGTGCGTTGTCCATAACAAATAAGACATGGAATCGCAGATTGATCTGAAGTAAATATTTTTTCACAGAAGGACCACACACTTCATTGATCTAATCAGTAAAAATGACACGTGTAACCCAAGCCTTGTTGTTGGATCTCCACATCACATTTAGCTTACTTTTTTGAATATTACACTTCTTAAATGCTCGTGGAGTTTCAAAATGCTAAACAAGCAGCGGTTTAATTTTCAAATCACCACTTGTATTGGCAGAGAATAGCAGCGTTAGACGATCTTTCATTGGCTTGTGTCCAGGCAATGCATTCGCTTCTGCTGTTATATAGGTTCGCTTCAGCATTTTTTTCCCGAAGAGACCCGTCTGATCACAATTAAAAACTTGTTGCGGCAGGTATCTCTCAGAATCTACGAGTTTCTTGAAGTCGGCGATGAAATCCTCTGCTTTCTTTGCATCAAAGCTTGCTGCTTTACCATGTCTCATAACGTCGTAGATGCCTGTTCTTCTCCTAAACTTTGCAAACCACCCATGACTTGCCTTACACACTTCGTCTCCGGCTGTTGATGATTCTTAACGAGGTCGGCGAAAATCAATTTTGCCTTCTCACAAATGATGCTCTTGTTAATAGTGTCGGCTTGTAATTGTTTTTTGTTTATCCATATAAGAAGTAACCTTTCAACATAGTCAAGAATACGTAACCGTTGCATAGATATTCTTGTCAACCCCTTTGAAGCATCTACCTTCTTAATCTTGTCCTTGTTCTTAAGAATAGTACAAATGGTTGATGTAGGCCGATTGTATGTGCTACAAATAATGTCTCAACACAAGTTTGGAAAAATGTGTGATTCTACCGACATTAAGATGCTAACGGAAAAGAGTTCTAAACACAGACTGATGTAGCAATAGCAGGGAAAGTTCTATTGCACAATTCAAGGATTTCCTTCTTCACGTCGCCTGTTGCGCGAAACGTTGCTCGTTAAGCGAGCTATTATTTTACAATTTATTTTGCTCGTTATGCGCTTTACTCGTTATGCGAAGTGCTCGCTATGCGAGGTTCGACTATATAGGTATATGAAACCACAGGCTCGTCTATATTTAAAAAGTCACCACGTCCATTTTTATTAAATCTTTCATTAATAAGGCCATTATCAAACCAACTGATCAGTGTAGCGAAATACTGTTATAATTAATTTATTTGGCATGAACCAAAAATGTGTTGACTTCACAATGAATTCATTTTCCTGTTGATAATCCTCTTACTACTACTTTATACACAAAATTTACACCTACAATAACTAAAAAAAAAATCATATTTTTAACAAGGATGCTAGTTATTTATTACTAGGTTCAAAGATTTATAGTGTCCATGTTGCTATTTTGTTGACTTTAACACATGTACTATAATAAAATAAACAGTTTCAATGAGTACTTAGTTTTCACAGACGCCCTCCAGCTACGTACAACATCCAAAATTTAAATTATTCTGGTATCAAATTTTATTAGAACCACTTCTCGTGAAATTTACTACGAGTCCATTACTTCAATACCCGAAATTTTATTCTACTGAATACTAGGATTACTACTCCATACCAGAATAATACTTCACGTCGGAACTACTCTCCACACCGGAATTATCTCGGTCCATACCGGAAGTCCTAAAAGAAAATAGTCTTTCAACACTAGACCAATTAAATAAAATTGGTTACTTACGTCAAAATTGTATACGACTATCAATTTAATTCATTTTTATTTACATCATAATAGGTACTTGAACAAATTCAACTTTGATATTTGGCTGCGTATATCGAAAAGAGAAATCGAAATTTAATTCAAACTTACCGCATCTCACTTCCTAGACTATACTAGACTTCAACAAACTACTATCAACTAAATTCACAGAAAGATGGATTATCGTATTGTCAAAATAACTCTATCACGTACTGTACCTTTCATAAAAAATTTTTCGGAATACGAAGCGTTATATCATTAAAGTACAGCATTATTTAATCTTCATATAGTAGCCAAAGTCATCAAACGTCTGTTTATAGCATTAAAGTTCAAATGTATATTTCTCGCTCATTATAACGTGCAAAGCCTTAAAAATACCTACCCTTTTCAATACTAAAATAGGTTTGTGCTCTCTTCAATGTCAATATTTACAGGTGCTTCTCTACATCTGTTATCTGTAGTATTCTTGATAAGGATAATCTTAACGCGTTCCTGATAAATATAAAGCTTTTATATCGTCTAGCTATTATCGCTCTAAATATGTTATTATCACAAATCAATTTCCGGAATTTAAATCGAAATACATTTCGAATGTCTTTTAATTATGTTCTCTGAGTAAAGATAAATTTGAAACGAATGGTATTAACACAAACTCGACTTTCATGTTACCCTTGAATATGTAATTTAAATACCATTACTAGGAAAAGTTATTTTAACATTAACACATTGAGCATGGGTGTGAAAAATTAAATTTTGGGTCTGTGAACTCAATTTTTTTTAAATAATTTAGGTGCCATACACCTTACATGCAGTTTGGTACTTGCATTTATCGGAAACTCTCTTTTTTCTTGTCTTTTTTTAAGTATTTTATTTGAGATACCATAGTGATGTCTCGTCGTCTGATGACATAATTTCTGGTTTCGTACACGGCGAAACGTTATAGTGATATCTAGTCGTCTGAGGACAATAACTGAACTCTTGGACAGCGACACGCAAGCGTAATCTTATTGCTGAAGTATTTTGCCACCTTGCATGTAGCGTCATAATATGGACACTGGCACAAAGCCAGTTGAGTTATTCTCAATAATGCAATATTGAGTGTTACTTGTAAGAAATATTTCATTAAGATTGAAAACATAACTTTATCCCCTTAAAAATAATTATTAACAAACATTTGTTTTAATTTTATTGTGATACTAAGTTACGAAAAAGAACGACGGCACCTCCAAAAGTTGTGGGAAGAATATATGTCGGATGAAGATGCTGTAAGCGAATATGGAAACGTTTATCTATCAGATGAATATACACCAGGTATTGAATTAACAGATTCATTTCCATCTTATTCTTATGAACATGCACATCGAAACAAACGTTCACGCTCAGTTTTAGCAAAAGTTTCAAAGGCGGGACCTTTAACTAAAGAATTTTGTACGAGTGATACCGCCTAAAACGTATGTAAAGACTACCATCGAGGCAGATATTAGTGCAGCCCCTTCTTCACGAAAAGATCATATTCAATGCAATTACGATAATGTAAGCTTTGCTACATTGTATAATACATGTATGTCTTATAAATTTGCAATAGAATATTATTTTGGTACTCGTCAAATTCAAAAAAAATTTTATACGGATACAGCAAGCAATAGAAGATGTTATTAAACAAGTTACAGCATCTGGTGAAAATGATAACATACTACCAGTTGATAACATTGTGGGAAGTGTGTTGATGGGTCATCGCTCAAAAAATTCAATTTTTCAGTAAACGATGTAGGCATTAAGGCTAAATTTTATAAAGACTACGTAAACAACAGTTAGTTTAAATATTTTAAAATGTTCACTATCGAAGATAAAACAAAAATTTATGCGATTCAAATTTTGAAAAGAAAAAAGAAGCGTAAAGGTTACGTGAAAGCACGGGTTCCTACAAATAATAAAGAAATGCGTAAGTTTCTTAGTATATTGCTGTGAATGGGACTAATAACAATGCCTACTTTAAAATTTTACTCGATTACAAACTTTTATATTCAAACAATGTAAAATCGATTTGAAAATATGGCACTTCAATAATAACGAAGATGAAAATTTTAATAATGTGAGAGTTCAAAAATTGACCTCATTGATAAATAAGTTGATCGAAAGATGTCAGAGCATTCTTACTCAAGGGCTCGAAGCATGCATAGATGAGACTTGTTCCCGTCCGTGGCCGCTTAAAATTTCGACAATACATAAAAAATAAGCGTCACAAATTCTGCATCAAATTATATAAATTGATTTCTCTCGCAAAATCAGTTGCCGCAAAAGAACGTATTTCTTGGCACTTTATACCGCCCTCTGTGCCTCATGGTTTGTGGAGGCGGGTTTTCCACTTAATGATAACACATCTACCACTTTTTTCTTCCTAACCCTGTCTTCAGCTGCAATTTGCGCTTCCGTTACTAGCATTTTTTCTGGCGTCTCCTATCGCCTTGATTCAATCATTGAAATTGATAATGGGTTTTTCAATTTCTAGATTCTCACGATCTGATCTGTGAGTGGGTCTAGTACTAAGCCCGACTGACATTTTCCCATTACTAACCTGTTCTACATTTTTCTTGCTTGTTTCTTGAATATAATAACGCACACATTTATGCCGTTTTGAATGGACATACACCTTGAAGAAGTTCTAGATTACCAGAACGGATAGAATGGTTTGACAGTTCCAGTGATCTAAAAAGCCCCCGGGTTCGAATCCTGACGCGGTCTGCTTGAAAAATGTTAGGCGAGCATTTTTCAAAAAATACACGCTCGTTCGTACAAGAGTTGAAATGAAGGTCCCGTGTGTGGGTGTTGTCACAAAGATCCCTTCTTTGCTTGGAACAGCAAAGGTTTGACAAAATTCCAAATTTTCCAGGTAAAAAAAACTCGCTTCCTGGCCAATGTAGTACCTTCGGGTGGAGTATTGGAAAATCACATGTAGGGATCTAAAGAGCCGAACTACAGGTTTAACTAACTTAGTGGGGTTTTTAGTGAAGAACCAGACTAAGATAGGTCTCCGAAGGATGGCAGCAGCTTTTTTGGTACTTTGTGTGGCAGAAACCGTAGGATGGCATTCTGTCACACATTACTGCTATGTGGAAGGCAACGGGAAACCGCCACATTACCTCCCAAATATACAGCTTACTTAAATTGTTATTTAAGACGATGGCTTTCTCTGGGATAAAAAATTCCGGAGTTAAAATAGTCTCCCGTTCAAAATTCCTGGAAGGGACTACTTCGGAGAATGTGATCGAAAAGTTTAGAAAAAGAGTCTGATGAATTTTGCGAGCCGGAGAGTGGCATGTCAGAAGTATGAAACAAGGAAGTAATCTAAACAACTTGAAAGTGGAATTGGATAGATTAGCATTAGACATAGTAGGAATCAGTGAAGTTCGGTGGCCAGAGGCCGGGGATTTTTGAAGCGGAAACTTTATGGTAATCCATACAGGATCAGAGAAAGGTAAGTCAGGTGTAGGGATAATTATGCGGGAAAAGAAAGGACACTGGGTAGGAAACTAATTAGAAAATAACGAAAGAGTACTCATGGTTAGATTAGAATATAACCCAGTAAATACACTAATAATACAAGTGTAAATGCCCATCTCTAGCTACAGTAAACAAAAGGTAGAAGCGATCTACAAAGATATCGAATACATACTAAGATACGTAAAAGGACATGAAAATTAAATAATTACGGGGATTTTAATGCAGTGGTAGGTTACGGAAGGGAAGGGGTTAGGGGTTAGGGATTAGGTCCATAAGAAGGAGTGCCCTAGCAAGGACACACCCGAAAGTGGTTGAGAAAGTGAGTTATAAAGCTTGTCCTCCAGAAAGGAACGCTGAAGGCGACAAAAGACAAGAGAAGCAAAACGACCTAAAACCTGAAGAGTACTGCCTTCGGAGTATTGCGAGGGAAAGACAGAGACAGAAGGAAAAGGAAGAAATTGAAAGGCAGCAGGCACATATGCCTAGTAAGAAGAAGGCTAGAACGCCACTGAAGTTAGTTAGGAGCCTGTCAGTAGATGGGGGCCGGAAAATACCAGAATACCTTAATCCAATCGTGTTAATTGAAGGAAGCACCAGACTAGCAACTAACTAGCACCTTAAAAATGCGCAAGGCAAATACTCCACCATAACCAGAGGATAAAACGAGACGTAATACCGCGAATGTAGTGTTAGCAACAACAATAAAGAACGAAAACAGTAAAGAACTACACGCATAGATAGACCAAGTAAATAAAATTATAACAGACGCTAATCAGTTCGTATTAGCCCACAGTAATGTCTACGTGTACTTAAAAACGAACTTAGCGCAGCTGGGGGGGGGGGGGGTCTCGAGGCTGGCGTGGATGATTAACGAAAATGGGAAGGAAAAAGACGAAAGAATAGAGGGTCTCTAAAAAGATGTTGCGTTGCTAAAAGCCAAAATCGATAAGCTAGAAAAGCACAATGCACTGTCAGAATGTATTAAACTGAAAACGGAGACCCATAAAAGACAGACCATACAACAATCTATCGTAGGAAATTCGTAGGAAGAGTGGCTAGAAATTAAAGACAGAGAATGGAGTACAGAAGTATATAGGAATATGGAGGTAGTGATAGGTAACCCACTGGATATAAATGGCTCCGCTACAAAAATTGTATTTGTGGAGAAAGACGACCAGGATATGCCTAAATCACTACAAAGACAATTTAAGGAGAGATTTCTGGAGTTAGTTCAAACAAAGGAACCCATAGAGGTGATAGAGTACGTAGCAAGAGTGAACTCCAAAGGTGGTGTAGCTACGAGACTCACAAAATTATAAGAGCATTTATTGAGGAAAATGAAAACAACATAATGGATATGATAAAGGTGTTAGAAGATAAAACAACCAAGGACGAATGGATAGCAATCCACCAAACAAAGAGAATGTCAGTAAATCCCCTTAGAAAAATGACGGAGTGTATATTTCACAATTCGGATACAAGGGTGTAAATATACACGCCCCTAACACAGAAAAGAGTAATTAAAGTAGAACAACAAGAACGGAGGCAACGAGATTTGTATGCCCTGATAGTAGAGCAAGGAGATAAAAACTTTAGAAATATACTGTAAGACATAAAAAGCAACCTTAAAAAAAATGAGGCGGCAAAAGCAATTACAGCTGTGCGAAGTACTAAAGACAGAAAGTTACTCATAACGACCAAGAAAGATGATATCGCTCTTCGAAATATTCAGCAGACTATTCGGGAATTGTCCAAGGACCTGAATATCAGTCAACTTGGGGTTAGAGAGGAAACAGACACCATACATATAAGTGGAATGGATCCCTTGACAACAAGGGAGGAAATAAGAGAAGTTGTGGAAAGAAAATTATGCAGCTTTCAAGGTAAAAGCTTTAGGCTTAGCCAACTACGTCCAAGCTGGGGAGGGATGTTAACAGCCTCCTTAACCATCAACAGTTGCGACGTAAGAAAGCTGGCGGATGAGCGTTGGTTGAGATTTGGAATTATATAATGCCGAATAGAGCTGCGAGTGGAAATTCAAAAAGGCTTTCGGTGTTGGGGATACGGGCATCTTGCCATAGAATGTGGTGGGCCAAATAGAACGAGCATGTGTAGAAAGTGCGGAAGAGAAGGACACATGGAGAAAGATTGTTCTAATGAAGAGCATTGTCCTCTCTGCAATCTGGACCACAAATCTGGCAGTAGAAATTGTGATACTTATAAATCGGCTCTATATCAAACCAAACAACAGATAGTGGACGAGCAACAGATATGCACATCGATCTAGACAAAGATGGGCCGTGATAGGAATAAAGATTGTGATATAGACTGTGATATTAATAATAGGAATATATTTACAAATAGCACTAGAAAAATATTAAGCAACAGAACTGTGATAAATTGTGATAGGATAATTATTATACAAGGAAATTTTAATAGAAGTAGTGCTCGTGATCTCGCATTCCAAATGATAAAAGAGAGGAGGGCGGATCTATTAGTGGTGACCGAACCGAATCAAACTCTGATTAGGAACGGGGGATGGATTGCTGACAATAAGTTAGACATTGCACTAAGGGTATGCTCACAGAAAGTCCGCATTAAGAAGTGGAAAAGACAGGATGGGGCGGTGTGCGTAGAGACAGATACTATAACATACTGTGGGTGTTACATTTCCCCAAACGTGAGCTTAGCATACTTTGAGGAGTACTTAAAAACTCTGGATGTGGAAATGATGAAACAACAAAGGGTCGTTGTGGTGGGAGACTTCAATGCGAAGTCGCCTCAGTGGGGTGAAAGAAACGACAGACGTGGAATAATGTTAGCAGAGTGGATTGCACAATAGAGGCTTACCGTGCAGAATATTGGAGATAAACCCACATTTGTAAGGGGAAACGACGGATCGGTAATTGATATAACCATCACACATGAAACTACGTCGTCTAAGATTAGAAACTGGCAAGTACTAGATGAGGAAACACAAGCGACCACAAATATATATATATTTCGAAATAGAAAGTAAAGACAAAATATATACACATACACCTAAGGGATGGGTTCTTAAAAGACTAGAAATCAAGTTTATTAAGCTTTTAAAGACAATATCCAACACTGGGGATACACCGGAAGAATTTATACATAAGATTACGGACGTATGTAACCAAACGATGCCTAAAAGAGTACACCCTGGTAATAAGAGGCCGGTATACTGGTAGTCAGACACGATAGCGGAGCTAAGGATAGAGTGTGTGAGACAAAGACGAAAAATGACCAAGTCGCACGGAAATAATAATGAACAATTATATGTACAAGAGCGTGAAAGGTACAAGGTGGCAAAAAGAGATTTGAAATATGCCATAGCGAACGCCAAGGAGAAGTACTGGACTCAGGTATGCAATGAAGTAGAGAGTGACGTATGGGGAATCGGTTTTAAAATTGGAACCCAAAAATATAGATATCGGCAGCAATTAAACGCTGGAAGGAAATTGAGTATAGCTAAACAGCTATTTTCAAACTACAACGAAACCGATGAGTACCAAGCTGTTGTGGAAAATACGGTAGAAGGATTCACGATGGCAGAATTAAAGATGGCAGCCGGAAGGCTAGGAAATGGAAAAGCGCCGGGGAAAGATTCAATTCCCGCTGAAATCATTAAAATAATTGCAGAACAACAGCCCGAATATCTAGTTGGGACCCTAAATAAAGTTTACAAGGCCGGTATTTTTCCTGAAATTTGGAAGAAAGCACAGTTGGTTCTTTTGGAAAAACCAAAAAAGAAAAAGGAGGATGAACCTAAATATAGGTCAATCTGTTTACTGGATACAACGGGTAAACTGTTTGAGCAGTCAATAGCCGAGCGTCTTAATGGAGAAATTCGGCTGTCAGAGAGCCAGTATGGATTCAGAGAAGGACGGTCAACAATCAATGCTATTTGTAGAGTTCACGACATAGCTAAAGGGGAATTAGCTAAAACGATAAAATCTCGCAATTTATGCGTGCTGGTGACCATAGATATAAAGAATGCATTTAACACGGCCAATTGGAATGTCATCAAAATAGAACTAAGAGCACGTAAGATATCGAATGAATTACTAAATATAGTGTCCAGCTATTTAAACAATAGGAAACTGGAGATAGAGCAAGACTGGAAATGCCAATCACATGTGTAGTACCGCAGGGTTCGGTTCTTGGTCTTTTGCTATGGAATATCCTTTATGACAGTTTACTAGAACTTGAGATGCCCGATAAGGTGGAACTAATAGCATATGCAGATAATCTTGCAATAGTAGCAAGGGCCAAAACGGAGGATATGCTAGAATTTAAGGTGAATAATGCGCTTAGCAGAATCACGCTGTGGGTACAAAACCATAAATTGGAGTTAGTCCCGGAGAAAACAGAGGCAGTCATGCTTTCAGGCAGAATAAAGTATAGGAAAGTATCGTTTAAATTAATGAACGTAATCATAGAGGTACAAAGGTCACTACGCTACTTGGGGGTCGTGATGGACAGAAATTTGTCATATTCAGAACATATAAGGCACGTCACGGAAAAAGCCCAGAAGACAGCTACCGCACTTGCAAATCTGTTGCCTAGGGCAACAGGTCCATCAGAGTGTAAACGAAGGGTACTCTCTACGGTTGCAGAGTCCATTATGTTGTATGCGGCTCCGGTCTGGTATCAGGCATGCGACAAGAAGAAATACAGAAATTATCTGTTGGCCAGCCATAGAGTAATGGTAATAAGGGTGAGTCAAGCCTACAGAACGGTATCCACGGAAGCAATAGGAGTTTTTGCTAGACTTATTCCATGTGACCTATTAGTGATAGAAAGAGCCAGGACGATAGGTGGAGATAGGGCTTATAAAAAACAAGCAAGGGAAGATACGTACGATGAATGGCAGAAGAGGTGGATAGATACGGAAAAGGCCACGTGGACAAAGACTTTGATACCAGAAATTAAACCCTAGATAGATCGTCAGCATGGTAGTATTAACTACTGGCTAACGCAAGTATTGAGTGGTCACGGTTCATTTAGGAAATATAAAGAAAGAATTATGAAATCAGACACAGCCACATGTGCATATTGCGGTCATGAAGATGACACGGCAGAGCATACACTGTTCAGATGCCCGAAATGGAATGACACCAAAACCATCACAGAGAGAAGACTGGGTGTTAGACTCCATACACAAAACCTGTTGGTTCAAATGCTAGAGAGTTGGCAAAAATGGGAGCTGATTAAAAATATGGTGATGAATACTATGACACAAAAAAAAAAGACAAACGAGAAAATATGTGGCAAATATTACCCTGCAAACACCAAGAGGAAATGCCTAAAGGCGGTACCATGGTGTTTCTTCACTAGCAGGAAGAGAGGGAAGGGTTTTAGTCGGTGGGTCACTTAAATATGTGAAGATCCCGACACTGCTTCCGGAAAGGTTCTAGTCGGCGTGCGTCTATAAAAGATTTCCTAATCCTCTATAATAAAAAAAAAATTTTTTTGGTTTAGGCACGAGAAATAACAAGAAAAATAGGCTGGTAAAATTATGCGACATAAACAATTTAACCATCATAAACACATTATTCATACATCATGCTAGAAAACGATACACGTGGAAGATGCCAGGAGGTATAAGAAAATATCAAATAGATTACATTCTTCTTAGACAACGGTTTAGGAATCAAGTAAATAACTGTAGAAGTTACTCTGAAGCAAATATATTCTCTGACTACAGCATCGTAATTATGAAGGTCGTGACTAAATTTAAAGATTGGAAAAAAGGAACGGAAAAAGGCACTTTGATTTTGAGAAACTAAAAGATAAAGATATCCACGAAAGATTTGAAAAAATCAAATGAATTGCTGGATGATATCGAAAAATTTTCTAATACTAAGGAAGTAGAAACAGAATGGAATAACATTAAATCCAGCTTGGACGTGGCGGTTAGAGATATTTAGGGGTATATACAAAAAGAAAACAAGAAACCATGAATAACATAGGATATCCGGAATATTATAGAAGACGAAAATACAAAAACCGACCAAATAAAGCTGGAAAACAGAGATACAAATCTAAAAAATGGGAAAATATTTGCAAATGCAGGAAAACTAAAGAATAATATATTCATGAAGTGTGCAAAGAGGTACAAACTATGATGGAAATAGGAAAGATATACGAAGCATACATACTAGTTAATAAATTTTAGGGATATAAAACCGTATAGCAAAAATATAAGTGGTCCGGAAGGAGACATCATTATAGGAAATGTAGAGAAAGAGGTTAGATGGCAATAATAAATAGGGAATTGGTATGCAGGAGAAGAACTAACAGCACTAAGACAGGATCAGACATTGAAAAGTATGACTTGGAATATCCTATACTTAGAGATGAGTTTGAATTGGCATTAAAGGGTATGAAAAATGGTAAGACACCGGGTATGGATAAGCTGCAAGCAGAAACTGTAAATGCCGCTGGACAAGCAGTAACACAATGTCTCATCCAGCCCGTAAGCTATATCTATGACAGGCGAGATACTCAAAAATTTCAAACGTAACATCATAGACACTATACCAAAAACAAGAAGTGCGAATCGATGTGAAAATTTTCGAACAATAAGTTTGACAGCTTACATGTCAAAAACCAGAATTGTACAAAGACGAATGCTAAAACGGGCTGAAGTAGTACTAGGAGAGCATCAATTTAGGTTAAGACGAAACAGGGAAAAGGGAGGCGAAGGTTGATATTGGAGAAGACAATAGAAAAAGGAGAAAGCTATATAGGGTTTGTAGAGCTGGCAAAAGGAAATGGAAAAAAATGTTTGATATACACAAAAAGATTGGAATCAGTTTTAGGGATAGACGGATATTACATAGCTTATACAAAGAGCAAACAGCGGTAATAGAATTAGAGCAGGAACGTAGAGAAGTAGATATTAGGAATGGGGTGTGTAATGTGTCCCTTCTCTGATATAGCGTATGCAATTGCTAGATATGCGACGATTGCATGCATCGCAAACGTACCACTCGTTGTGTTATGAACTATCTTGTTTATACAATAAAACCTTCAATACAAGTTGTACGGAGGGACACTATTTATGTATTGAGAATAGAAAGAATAAACAAATGAATTTGATAAAAATTCGTTTATTGCTTTTCAAAATAATCGCCTTTAAGATCTATACACCTTTGCATGCGATTGAACCACCCTTCAAAGCAATTTGTCCAGTCAGAAGATGGCAGCTCTAAAACATACATTTTGAAGACTTCAACCGCATTTTCGGGCGATGAAAATCGAGGTCCACGCAGTTTATCTTTAATTACTGGAAATAAGAAGAAGTCATTGGGTGTCAAGTCGGCGCTGTAAGGCGGATGACCCTTCAATTCGATCTTTTGTGTGTCCAAATACTCGTTTGTTGCATGTGATGTGTGTGAGCTCGCATTGTGATGATGCAAAATGATTCGTCGTTTTGGGTTGCTTTCTCTCAATTTACCGAAAACTTCAGGCAAACAAATGGTCGTATACCACGCAGAATTAACGGTCTTTTGATTTTCGAGAGCCACAGGTGCCACAGGACCGGTTTTCGTGAAGAAAAACATCACCATTAATGCTTCGGGGACGAACAACTTTTGTTAGCTTTGCTTCACAATGAAACATCCAAACTGCCGGCTGGTCTTTTCTTTCTGGCTCATACGAATAATTCCACGATTCGTCACCTGTGACGATGTTCTACAGCACAGTTATATTTTGAAATCATTTTACGGCACCGATCGACACGAGTATTTTTTGAGCATCTGTCAACAAATATGGAATCCAACGCGCACACAGCTTTCGAACACACAAATGTTCGTGCAAAATCTTATGTATCCTGGTCATACTAATGCTTTAACATCTCTCGATTTTTCATATGTCACATGACAATCTTCTTCAATTAGTTTTTGCACAGCATCGATATTTTCCGGCACAACGACCGATTTTGGTCGACCTTCTTTAACTTTGTCCGTGAGTGAACTACGTCCACGTTTGAATTCAGTGTAACAGCGATATACAGTGGCTGTGGATGGAGCTTCATCGTCAAAAGTTGAATTCAGTTGTTTGATGCATTGTTCTTGAGTTAGTCGAAAGTCATAATAAATTTTAGCTCGAAAATTCTTGAGTTAATTCCATATTTTGGCTCAGATGAAATTTTAAACACTGCAAAAAATACAAATAGTGCTCAACGTCAAAATGTTATGAGTACCTATAACCTCAAAAATGTCAAACTTTACGACGGAAATTTCAGATTTCACCTGACAATACCAGTGCTGCCAGTTTTCAATACATAAATAGTGACCCATGTATTCTTATCTGTGTGTATACGTCCCTGCAGGCATATTCTGGGACGACTGTAAGTACATCACAGAAATTAACTGGTGACGAGGATGGGATCGTTTGCTTCTTTTGTTTGTATACACAACAAAGTAGATTAGTCTATTCAAGTTCAATTAAAATTAAGCAAAGTGTTCAACAACCTTCGCGTGCTAATCATGGCTACATCTGTTATTGAGAACGTTAGACAATTAAGAGAATTTGATCCGATTAATTCAGACTGGTCTATATTTAAACGCAGAATTGAAAATTATTTTATCGCAAGTTCGATAAAGAATGAAAACCGCAAGTGAGCGATTTCTACTAAACAACCAAGTGAAGACGCGTATAATCTGATTTGCAACTTATGTTTACCTGAGGAACCCGAAAATAAAGCATATGCCGATTTAATAAAGCTAATATGGGAACATTTTAAACCTACCGTATCAGTTTTTGCAGCACTCCTAAAATTTTACACGGCTCAAAAGCTGAGTAACGAAAATCCACGGGAATCGGCAGCGCGACTTTGGAAATTTGCGACTTCTTGTTGCTTCACCGTTACCGTATTAGAAATGGTAATAAGAGACATTTTCAAGACCGGTTAATGGAAGAGAAAGAGTCTGTAACTTTCCAAGAGGTATTCGAAATTGCGCTCGCAAAGACAGCCACGAAATCAATGGTGAGCAGTATCATTAAAAAAGAACCAGAAGTACAGGGTTATTACAAATGAAATAGACAGTTTGGATAGCCTTTAAAAAATCAGACTGGTGTATTTCAATATAGTAAGCGAGATAGGTTTATAGGAAATTTCTTAAAGTTTATGTTGGTACAACTGTTAGGTTGGTACTGCTGTTAAAACAACGACCAGTCTAACAAAATGGCCGCTACTAAAGTAGAGAAAGCTTATTGTGTTCTTGAATTAGCCAAAACAAAGTCTGTTACTGTTGTGCAGCGTCATTTCAGAACAAAATACGGTAAAACACCACCAACAAGGCAATCAATCTATGACTGGTATAAACGTTTCGAAAATAGTGGATGTCTGTGTAAAAGAAAGAGTACTGGAAGACCTCCTGTTACAAAAGAACAAATCGATAGTGTTCGTGATTTTTATTTACGAAGTCTAAGACAATCGACTACATCAGCAAGTTTAGAATTGCAAATTCCTCAACCTACTGTGTGGAAAATTCTGCGGAAACGTTTGAAAATGAAACCGTATAAATTGCAGTTAGTACAAAGTTTAAATGCCGGTGATAAAGTCGTACGTAACAATTTTTGTCTGGAGATGCAACAATGTCTCGAAAATGATGACACATTTTTTAATCGCCTAATTTTCAGTGACGAATGTACCTTTCACATTAGTGGAAAAGTTAATAGACATAATGTAAGGATATGGGGCACAGAAAATCCAAGAGCGACTTTACAACATCTACGCGATTCCCCTAAAGTTAACGTGTTTTGCGCTTTATCTCGTGAAAAGGTTCTTCTTTCATGAAGTGTCAATAACCGGAGTAATTTATCTAGACATGTTACACGAATGGTTAATGCCCCAACTACAGGAAGAGAGTGATAACTTCGTTTTTGTACAAGATGGAGCTCCGCCTCACTGGCACTTACAGGTCAGAAAATATCTGGATGAACATCTTCCTAGACGATGGATCGGTCGTGCAAGTGAGGAAAACCTTGTGCTTAAGCCGTGGCCACCTCGTAGTCCAGATTTAATACCCTGCGACTATTTCTTATGGGGTTATGTAAAAGACAAAGTTTTCATACCACCGCTTCCTGTTGATATCGACGAACTTAAACAACGTATCACAAATGCTCTTGCTACAGTGTGGCAAAAATTCGACTACCGTGTTGATATCTGTCGTGTTACCAAAGGTGCACACATTGAACATTTGTAAAAATTATAAATAAAAACTTAATCATTTCTTCTTTATAATCATATAAGTAATAATCTTAACTTTTCAAAAATAAACTTTCTATATCCTATCTAAACTGTCTATTTCATTTGTAATAACCCTGTACATTGCGTGAACACCACATCTAAAGCGAGTAAAGCGAGGGTATTTCCTCGTACAATGAGACAAAGATCATCATCACATGGAGAACGTTGGACGTCACCAACAACCACTCAACGTCAATGGGATGTGCCTTATGCCCATTAATTTTTAAATTGTATATTAAGGAGGCAATGAAAACCGTCAAATGCAGGAAGATAATTGAAATTACTATGCAAGGAAAAAAGATTGATAGGCTTAGATTTGCAGATGATATAGCGGTATTAGCATCTAGCAAAGAAGAGTTAAAAGCTGTTCTTAATGAAATGGAAACAGTTCTAACGGTGAGATACGGTATAAAAATTAACAAAAATAAAACTAAAGTACCAGTAAGTAAAGGAAGGGCAAATAATGCAAAAACCAGAATCCAAGTAAAAAACGAGAACTTATAAGAGGTTAAAAATTTCTGCCACCTGGAGGATTATAAAACAAAAATTAGCACAAGGATGTGCTGCATTTAACAAGAAAAATTAACTACTATGTTCAAAGACAACAAACATAGATACAAGGGAAAGATTAATGAAAGCATATGTGTGGAGCACAGCACTGTACGCCTGTGAAACGTGGACAGTGGAAGGAGCGGACAGAAAAAAGGTAGAAGCCTTTGAAATGTGGTGCTACAAACGTATGATAAAGATATCATGGTTAGACAAAATTACGAGCAAAGGGGTTCTCGAAATGATAGAGGATGAAAACAATATATGAAAAACAATAAAATATTTGAGAGAGAAAGATAGGACACATACCAACGCATGAGGGAATAGTGCGTAATATATTAGAAGCAGAGAAAGAAGAAACGAGAGGTAGACTTAGGTTAGACTATTGCTCACAGATAGTGAAAGATGTAGGCTGTGAAAATTTCAGAAAAATGTGTAGGTTAGCTCAAAATAGAAATCAAATGAGATACGCGTCTAATCAGTTCCAAGACAAAACCTAATAACGAAAACAAATAGTTATACTTAAACCTGATGATTATTATAATCGACCACAGGTTTTGGTTTTGCAATATTCTCAACTAACGGTAATTGTGCTAAAGGATTTACTAGAAAACTATTAATTCGGAAAATGTGTGTTGAGGGATCTTGGTAACCACGTTGCTTAAACCCTATACATACCACTGAATATCGGTGAAATAGAGCATATATTTAGAAAACAATAGAAAGGGAACCGAGCTGTTGTCTAGGCTAGCTTAGAATAGAAATCAGTGGAGGTACGCGTCCAACCAGTTCCAAAACAAAAAACCTAATGACAAAAAAATAATTGTAGCTAAACGTGATAATTATTATAAACAGCTACAAGTTTTTGGTTTTGGAATATTTTCAACTAATATTTATTGTGAGAAAGGATTTATTGGAGAACTATTAAGTCGTCAAATGTTCAAGTGCTTGGAGGATCTTGGTAACCACAGGTTGCTTAATCCGCTTCACATACTACTGAAAATTGTTGAAATAGGGTATATATTTGTAACAATTGAAGGACCGAAAAAATAGGGGAATTAAGATATCTTTGAAAAACAAAAAGAATAGGAGAAATAAAAGAGCTAGATATGTTCTGAGTCATTTTTGGGGAATAGTGCGGGATGTATTACAAGCATAGATAGGAAATAAAGAGATAGACCCAGATCAGACTATTGCACGCAGATAGTGAAAGATGCAGGCTGTTGAAATTTTCAGGCAAATGTGCAGGTTAGTTCAGAATAGGAAACAATGAGTATATGCGTCTAACTAGTTCCAGTACTAAACACCTAATGATGAGGGTATATATTTATAAAACAATAGAAAGGGAACCGAGTTGTATCTAACAAGAAAGAACAGTGGCTATGTTCAAAAACAACAAATTGAAACAACGAAAAAATTGTTGAAAGCATATATGTGGAGCACAGCACTGTACGTCTATGAAATAGGGAAAGTAGAAGAAGCCGACAGGAAAAGGTAGGAGCGTTTTGGAATGTTATGCTGAGGTAAATGGTGATGATAGCATGGACAGACAAAGTGAATAACAAAAAGGTTATAGAAATAGTAAGGCAATAAACATATCTGTGAAAAACAAAAGAAAAATAGGCGAAATAGAAGGTAGGACACGTTCTAAGGCATCTTTGGAGAATAGTGCGGGCTATATTACAAGCAGAGATGGAAAAAGGAGAGGTAAAGGTAGACCTAGATCAGACTATTGTACGCAGATGGTGAATGATGCAGACTGTGGGAATTTCAGGAAATTTTAAAGGTAGCTTAGAGTAGGAAGCAATGGAGATACGTGTCTAACCAGTTCAGAACTGACGACGTAATGATGATGATGACACCTTTATGACTATGACCTGAAACAAGGGTCAAGATATTTTTGTTACATTTACCCTTTCCAATAACTTATCTTAACGAAGTCGATCGCAGCTTAATATAGAATGAAAACTAAAAGTGATTTTTTGCAACATTTTACCAGCTTACGATATCTGTCCTCTGAGGGGATGGCTTAAAAGCTCACTAATTTGACTGTCGCATTTATTTTTTATTTACTTCACTGTTAAATTTGCATCAGGTAATGTTATATGTGTAGTTACTGGCATGACATTTTGTTTTGGCTCTTATAATGTATTTAAGGTTTTTGAATTGTATTTGCAGTTTTGTTTATTAAAAAAAAAGCTTTTTCTGTGATTTTTACTTTATTGTGTACACATTTTTGTGCTCCTCCGTCATCTGCGCCTTCCCCTCCCCATAAAATCATTGTGTGAAGGAATTTTAAAGTTACTGTTTCTTTTCTCTAACAGAAAGTAAATATCCTCTTCAATTACTTATAGGCAGTGTGAAAATGTCATAAACAGAAGCTATAGAGTAATGGCAGAAGTTTTTTAGCATATAAACCTTCCTCCAACAATTCGCAATATTTTAGAAAAACAATTAAATTTTGTAAACAATAAGTAGGGTTGCCTAACAGTAAAATATAAACTCACAAATAATAATCAGCATTTTCCTTTTGGCTATCTTGATTAAAAATTTTTGTTAAACTTCTAGACCAATCGGTTTCCGAGGTATCGCCTGTCGCCATCCTTAATAAATCACTCTGTCTATTCAGAATAAGCACAAGCCGAAACTAATTAATGAACAGCAGTGTTAGCTTCCTCTTTAAACCAATCTCACTTCAATTGTATCTCGTGTAATAAATCCAAACAATGAGGAGATTAAGCTTGATGCATATTTAGAATACAGTCAGGGTACAGCAACGGTGTTGCTCGTATCGTGCGGCTAGGAAGTAAGCGAGAAGTGCAATTGCTTTCCGGATGTCACTATAAATCAGTCTGGAAAGGCTGTTGTTGCACCCGAAACGATTTATTTGAATAGTCTAGCACAAACTACCGTTAGATATTGTAGCTTTAAATTGCTCTGCTTAATAGTTTTGTGATATGAAAAAGAAAGAATTAAAATATAAAAACCCAGGTGTGGCTTACGAGAAGCGTTCTTAATGTACTCCAAGAGTATTTTTATTCGTACAAGTCATATAACACTGAACAAGTTATATTTTTTTTATTCCCTATTGTACGGTTGGTGTTTCTCCCGCTAATTACTAATCTGTTAACAGAATTTTTCCGCCGTACTCCAGTCAAAAGTGGTTCCTATTTTTATAGTCGAACGTTGTACTTACTCTGTAATATTTGCATTTGCTATAATACAACTTATGCATACCACCATCATTACCGAAAAATCTTAACTTCTTTCGCATGTGATTCTCGTTTATAAGGTATTTATTTCTAGAGCATCCCTGATAGGCCCCAACAAAAATCTGTAAGCATTGTAGGGCTCCAATTCTCTTGTATCGGTTTTCAAAATACATAATGTGTGGTGTGATTAAAAAGAGTATTTGCTTATACTTCAAGTAAATGTTCCATGTTGTAGCTTTTACTTCCAGTAAATACTAAGAATTATAGCATTTACTCCACATTACTCTTGAGGTATATATTAGGAGCAAGTACTTCATGCTTTGTTTTATTTACTTCAGTACATAAGAGTCAACACTAGAGTAATTACTAACGCTGTATAGTATTTCCTCCACCTGAGAATATTTGGTGTAGTTTTTAAGAAGCTACTCAGAGAGCAACCTTACATCTTTTACTTCAATTGATAAATGTTTGATATGGTGGTTTTTATGAATTATACTAGGAAAAAGAGGGAAATATGTGAATGTAGAACATATGAGGAGGGACTATATAGAAAAATATTTCGGTAAGTCAATTATTTTAGATAGAGTTTTACTATAAGACGAGTTCTTCTAGCTTCAATGTAGACCATGTAGGATGGATAGCTAACGAGTTTCTAGGAGATCGCATTGAGACGAGAGAAGCAGCTTTATCAAATGTAGCAAATATGGAGATATTTTTAAGAACTCTAGGTGATCCTGGGTTTCAACAAGATGTTGGTGTGGATGCGGGGGTACATTAAACAACCGTTTCGAACATCGTTAAAGAGGTTTCACAAAAAATTGTCTTAAAGAAAAATGCATGGAATTCTTTTCCTCAAAGTGACCGCGAAATTGAATTAGCTAAAGACGTTTAGACAATGCCTGGGGCAATAGGAGCCATAGATTGTACCCATATCGGAATAATAAAACTAAAAATTCATGGGGAAAATATTTTAACCGTAAAGGATTTTGTAGTATTATTGTACAGGTTACATGCAATTCTAAAGAAATTTTTACATCTGTGGATGCATCGTGGCCAGGAAGTGTACATGACAGCAGAGTGTGGAAAAATTCTGAAAGTCATACCGTTTTTTCTGGAAATATTAATGAAGGGTGCTTGCTAGGGGATGAAGGATATAGTATCGCTCCGTGGTAATTGGTTTCTTATAAAAATTCTTCGACGGCAGCTCACAGAGCGTATAATAGTGTGCACTGTAACAACTCTACATTTGATTTTCCAATGCTCCACCCGAAGGAACTACATTGGTCAGAAAGCGATTTTTTTTTACCTGGAAATTTTTGAATTTTGCCGAACCCTTGTTGTTGCAAGCAAGGTAGAGATCTTTAACGTGCGTGACAACACTCGCACACGGGACCTCCATTTAACCTTCTCATCCAAACGAGGGCGTATTTTTGTGGAAAATGCTCGCCTAACATTTTTCAAGCGGACCGTGTCGGGATTCGAACCCGGGACCTTGGGCTTAGTAGTCACACGCATACCAACTACGCCACAGAGCCGACTGCATTGTAATAACCCTACAGTGATTTTCCAATGCTCCACCCAAAAGTAGTACATTTGCAAGGAAGCGAGTTTTTTTTACCTGAAAAATATTAAATTTTGCCGTATCCTTGCTGTTCCAAGCAACGTAGGGATCTTTAGCGTGCCTGACAACACTCACACACGGAACCTCCATTTTACCTCTCATCCGAACGAGGGTGTATTTTGCATTGTAACAACTGCGTAAACATTAAATGTTGCTTTGGACAGTTGAAAAGATGTTTCCCAATGCTTCAATAAACACTGCGACTGAAAACTGAACGATTGTGTACCTTTATATTAGCAGCATTCATACTTCACAATGTTGCTAAATGTTTGCAGGATCCTTATGAAGATTTTGACGCTATTGATGACGATGAAGCCACTATTTGTCCAGTGCGACAAGTTGATAGCGTGCCATGGGTATGTCGTATGGGTGCGCAACATCGGGATGCTGGTGCTCAACAAATTCTTGCCGAACAGAGGTGGGTTATAGTAATATGTAAATAGATCGAATAATGTCAAACAAACGGCGATACTTAATCTAAATATATCTAAATATATATTTATATATTCATTTCTATTATAGGTAATATAATATATTAATCAAACATCACAAACAATTCACTTATCTTCACAATTATCCTTAAAAAGTTTAGAACACGGTATTAATAAATTCTCTTGTTTACTCTTGAATTGATAATATTTATTCACTTGAAGCACTTGACGTGCTAGCAGATCCAGTCGCATAGCCGGAAGATACAGCACCTATGATATTTGTGGCTAAGTAAAGTATTAATGAATAAAGTAAAAATTAATTACCTGGTACTTTATTCAACACCGGATTTTCTTCCTGAACTTCCTCGTTATTCCAAATAGAATAAAATTTCTTTTGTCAATCTGTCAGTTTAATTTTCTTGTTATCCGTCTTGTTAAGATCAGTAGCATCTTTCACTTTAGTTTTCATGTTGTTTAATTTTTTCATAACCTGTTTTACAGTAATTATTTCTTTAGTGTTCTTGCTATAGGCTTTTGCTAGTAACTTAGTAGCTTTATCCTTTTCGGCTTTCATTGCTGGAGTTTACTGCTTGTCAAGAAGTATTTTAAAATCTTCCAACAAAAGAAAAAATGCCATTTGGAGGTCTATATCCTCCACATGTTCAGCAACCATAGCACTTGTTTCTACACTATCATCACTCTCACTCATTACTAATAATTATTGCGCTTCTATAACGAGAAAATAATACAACTGTCAAACTGATCGAGGTTAAACACCACAAAACATTTACTACTAGTTTATACTTCAAACTTAAGTAAAAACTTTCAACAGACGTATTTACTTTATGTAAAAGATTATATTTCAGAAAATACTACGAAGTAAAAGCTCTTAATTGAAGTAAAAGCAAATACTCTTTTTAATCATACCACCGAATGTCTTGGTGAAATCTTTCACCGTGCTCGTCACCCAAATTCTCTAGTTTTGCGGCGGATAAGTCCTGCGTGTGACTACTATGCTCAAGGTTCCGGGTTCAAATCCCGACACGGTCCGTTTTAAAAATGTTAGGCGAGCATTTTTCCTAAAAATACGCCCTCGTTCGGATGAGAGGTAAAATCGAGGTCCCATGTGTGAGTGTTGTCACGCACGTTAAAGATCTCCACCTTGCTTGGAATAGCAAGGGTCCGGCAAAATTCAAAATTCTTCAGGTAGAAAAAATTCGTTTCCTGATCAATTTAGTACCTTCTTGGAGCATTAGAAAAAAATCAAATATAGGGTGTGTGAAAGGGGTTAAGCAACCTACGGCTACCAAGATTTCCCATCACTTAACCGTTCGCCAGAATTAATAGTTTTGTAATAAATTCCTTCACACAATCAATATTAGTAGAGAATATCGCAAAAGCAACACCTGTAATTGTTTGTAATAATCATCAAGTTTAAGTGCAATTATTTTTTTTTTTGTCATTAAGGTTTACAGTCTTGGAACTGATTGGAAGCGATCCTACATTTATTTTTATTTTGAGCTAGCCTACATATCTCTCTGAAATTCTCACAGCCTAGATATAGCGCGGTTCCTCTTCTATTGTTTTCTAAATGTACACCCTATTTCACCAATATTCAGTGGTGTGTAAAGGAAAGGCGGCTCCGTGGCGTAGTGGTATCTGTGTGACTACTACACGCAAGGTCCCGGGTTTGAATCCCGACACGGACCGAAAAATGTAAGGCAAGTATTTTTCACAAAAATACGCCCTCGTTGAGATGAAAGGTAAAATGGAGGTCCCGTGTGTGAATGTTGTCACGCACGTTAAAGATCGCTACCTTGTTTGCAACAGTAAGCGTTCGACAAAATTCAAATTTACAGGTAAAAAAACTCGCTTCCTGGTCAATGTAATACCTTGGTGTGGAGCATTGGAAAATCAAATATAGTGGGGGGGGGGGAGGGCTGTAAAAGGGTTAAGCAACCTGTGGCTACCAAGATCCCCCAACGGTTAGACATTTGCCGAATTAGTAGTTTTCCAATAAATCCTTTCGCACAGTCAGCATTAGTTGAGAATATAGAAAACCAATACCTAGATTACTTATAATAATCATCAGGTTCGATAATTATTTTATTCGTCATTAGATTTTCCGTCTTGGAACTGGTTGGACGCGTACCTCCATTAATTTCTATTCTGAGCTAACCTAAACATTCCTCTAAAATTCCCACAGCCTACATCTTTCACTATCTATGTGCAGCAATTTAACCTAGGTCTACCTCTACCTCTCTTTTTTCCTATCACTGCTTCTAATACATTCCGCACTATTCCCTCATGCCTTAGTATGTAACCTATCATCCTATCTCTCCTTTTTTTAACGTTTTCCACATATTTCTTTCCTCCCCTACCATTTTTAGAACCTCTTTGTTCTTAACTTTGTCTGTCCATGAGATCTTCATCACACGTTTGTAACGCCACATGTCAAAGGGTTTTATCTTCATTTCCATGTCACCGCTTTCACTACTGTACCAAGTACTTTCACCGTTAACACCGTCTTCGCTCCACACATATATAGACTTTATAGCATTAACTACTTTTACGCTTCGCTATGTTTGTTGTCAGATCAGTCAAAATTTCAGCAAGCACTGGCGCACATTCTCACGAATCCTCACATTTCCCACACCATTTGACCAAATATTTTAACATCTCCGACAACCATGTTTCACTTTACGCAGCCATACAATATTATCTTGAATAACTTTCATCTTTCGAGATACAGTTGCAGCATCCATCATCCCTCACATGCCTGATAACCAGCCCAAAGTTTTCTGTACACTAACTCGAATTTAATTTCATGCTCTTCCATACGAACCCATAACACGTTTTACTCGTCAGCCAATGCATCTTAATGCGAGATAACACCTATCATTGCTTTGGTTTACTCGAATTCAATCACATTTAGAATTTTCCAGCATACCACGCAACATACTTTACAGAAACATTTTCTCAGATATCACATCACCCAACGGAGCTACCAGCCAATTTCTAACGAGTTTTACCTGTAGCGAACTTTTGACGTTCTTAAAACTATTTAGCATGCGATACATCACAGATAACATTAGCTTAGAACGTTATCACTCCGAATCTGCATATACAGACTTATATCGAAATCGGACCACGCCTGCAACCATATACGCGATTACGACAGTTACATACCCGTCTGCGACGATAAATCTATTCTACCACATTTCCATCCAACTTTGAATATTTCCATGATTTTTCCCCGCCCTTTATTTCTTTTAATTTATTAAATTTATTAAATTAAGCCTAATTTAACCAACTTAATTTTTTACATTCAAAAACAGTTTAACTACATTTAAATTTAAAGTCAAAACCTAAATTTTGTTTAATAAATTGAAAAAAAAATTATAAGAAATTTATTAAATTTTTTTTATGGTTAAAATCTAAGATTAAATAACATTAAGTTCTATTTAAAAATAAATTTTACTATTACCCTGTCTTTAAGCTTAACCTCCTATTGTTTTACAATGATAGTTAAAACTGTTTTCTTTTTACTTAGTCAGCCGTTTTTCCCGTTACCGATCCCTATGCACATTCGCTAAGTCCAATTACTACACAACTTTAGAAAAACACCACCAAACGTCCCGACCCACACACCGATCACATCAATCCACGACACCAACCCATACCATTACACAACAACTTCCGTATAACACCGATAGAGACCACCAACAAACTTTAAACCACTTTAACCAACCATTTGAAATTAACACATATTTCAATCAAACATTAACTTACAAACAGCCTAACCCCATTTTTAACATACGCAAACCTTCACCTTTGATTCAACGCTTTAAGTTAAACAACACATCCAAATTTTTGCACTCTAATTAAACCAGAATTTAATACCTGAAATAAAACGATCATAACTCCTTCGAATCCTTTGATTTAAACTCACGATTAACGACAACCATTCTTAACGATTGAACCAATTTCGTCACACGGACCAGATCCGTGTCACGATAACCATGCAACCACAACAGTCGCGTCTTAGTAACTTGGTAACCAGACACGATTTAAACTTCGTCATATCTGATTTATTCACGCACATATTAAAATCGTCATTCAGCACTTCTATTTAACACACACATTCAATTAACCGCATTATCACATTACGAACACATCCATCAACAGCGTCAAAGACCATGTCTGCACAATTTTGCGACCAGTCGTACTAAATCGCACCATCATTTGACAGATACACGCATCCCTTCAATGAACGTCTGATCTCCGCGTATTTCACACTTTATATCACCTCGACAGCCACCATTCACTCTAACAGACACCGCACTGACATGCACGCACATTCCCATCTTTCATCTCCACATTATCTACCGATTCACACCATAGTTTACAGCTGATCGACTCAGCCGCAATTGACCTGATCGCGTCAACATGTTTCAAGTCAGACCATTAATCGCACTCACAAGAACATCGAAAGCATCGTTCCACGTCAGAATCAGCACACACCTGATGCAGCAAGCACATAACAAACCCGCAATATGCGGTACCGGACCGCAACCATGTTGACTTCAACCATGCGCTGATCATCGCACGTCACGTACGCAACTTAAAAAACCATCATTTCACCGATCAACCGCGTACTCGACTGCATGAACAGGCTCCGACCTTGCATGAGCGTCGGCTTAATTTTGATCAGCCTGACCGAAACGTGGTTCATAATCTGCTTGGTTTCATACCTTGTATTTACACCACGCCATTTTTAGACATTACTTCACCACAAAATATTTAGCAGCATTTAATTATCGAAGATCATATGTTTCAGGTCTCAACCGATTTTCTGAATGAACCCGATTTCAAATTACTAATCCGAAATTATATCTTTTTAAATACGTGTCTGAATAACACCTGGTAAATTAAACTTCGATCACCTTTGATCATCACGTCAATCAGTCAACAACATCAAATATTGTACTTCATGCAGAAAATTTATTTAGATTTAGATCGACAACAAAACTATTACCAGAATCAAAACACGTGCCAAGTGTTCCGATGCATATAAAGACACATACAGACTACTATAATTTGTAAATGTATCGAATTAGCCCATTTATACGCTGAATTCGATTTATACACTCGCACGACCATTCAGACGTCACCCCATTACAGCGAACATTCATAATTTGATTTACCAATTGTTCCATCGTACAACATTATACTATATCTTCCTCAACGTATTTAGATATCAAATCTTCCGCACATCGCATATGAGCGATAGACGAATCAGAACTGCGTTAACAAGAATTTGCGAGATGACATTTGACATTTATGCGAAGAGACTTTTCAGATCAGATCAACCATGCTAACATTTAAAGAACTAACGGAAAGGGCACTTCAGATCTGTTTGAAGCAATAGAATGATGTCCCACAGCACGACGCAGCAACACAGTCACAGGACAGCATTATACCAAAGCACCAAGATTGTTTAAAACAGCATTTGTAACGCCGAGCATGTTCATCCGCACGCGCGATGTGTTAACCGAAGACGTTGTAACACCAAATCCACTTTGTCATACGTTTCATTCGCATTAACCAACAGATGTCAATAAAATTGTTATGTTTTAAAAACACCGATTACATCACGAAAATTATAACACTACATCTGTTATAATTCTTTCACACCCAGTTACGTGACATAAACAACATAGTCATTTTATTTTAAAACATAAACGTTAATACTTTCACATATTCATTTCATGATAGTTGGGTGGTTAAATTTTATCACCACCCATATTCATTTGATGCCTGCACAGTTTATAAACCCATCTCTCGATTAATACATCCAGATCCCGAAGTCACGCAGACATTCAGCGACAGACAACATATTTTCGTCAGCGTGCCACATTCTGCTTTAGCGAAACCGCAGAACATCGAATCTTGCTACATATCATTGTCTGAACCGACAATCAACAATTTCACGCGAACAGTCCTTTGATATGAGCAGACACGATTCGATCAGCAACGGATGGAATGGCTCATGAACAAATCACACTTTCAATGTTGGCGACTTTAACACATAACTTGTTCAGACCTTCAGTCTCAGATAAACGTTATTGTGTCACGTTTTCAAATCATCACATACTTCAACTGCGTATCACCTTTTACATTACAACGATTTCGTGTTCACCACATCCGCATATAAGATGGAAGTTCTTTAACGAGTTGAATTTTCATACGCCACCAGCTGACTTTAACTTGTCACTCGATTCGATCGATTGCGAACGATCAGTGGATCATGCAGATGTTCTTTGCCAGCACTGCTTAAACCGACAATCCTGCAAGCATGAAGAAGTTCATCGCAATCAAAATTGAACGTCCATCATACGATTTGATGGAACTCTTTTGAATAACGTCAACATTTATCGCAGCTTCATCATCGACCTTTTCAACGTACAACAGTCATGTTTGAGTCACCGTCAAAACATTTACCCGATACATGTCATATGATCCGGATATGTACAGTTTTCATCCTGTTCACGACATTGATTGCTGAGTCAGGCAGCCTGACAGACAGAACGATTCATTGATGTCGATCGAACGAAACCGATCATTTTAGCGCCGTTTGCATATCATCGAAAACCACAACTCGTTGCCATGTTCGATCAACATCGTTCAACCATGGTATACTCAATTAATTCAACTTCACCAGTCGGTTGATCACCGACACTCATTCTTGAACATCAGCCGCAATCAGCAGCGTTGTCTTCCCACAACGATGGTCCACGATCAGAGCAGCGAACGACCAGAGTTCCATCCTTTGCACTCAGCATAAGCATCATCTGAGAAACTGATTCTGAGCATCGTTACGATTCAACATCACCTGACTGCATAACAGCCTGATACATTACATTACAGCAACCGAGCACAGGATTTCCGCCGAGATGCTTGACACACGATTCATGCACATCTTCGAAAACACATCACCAGCTCAACCAAAACTCCATCATTTCGACCACTGCTCACAATCCATCATCCACACACAGACCACATGACCACCACATGACACATGACCATGCGACCACATGACCATGACACATGACCACAGATCACGACACACAGATCATGGCATTTATCCACGAGTATTTCATGAAAGATTGACAGCACATTCATCGCGTGACCCAGGTGACAGCGAATACCAGTTAGCCAGCGCGCGCGCTGCCCAACCCATTAATTTTTCCTTTATCTAACCTAGGTCCACACTTGGTTTTTAATGGAAAACTCATTAAAAGCAATTAGTGCTAATGGGTTTTTAATGAGAAAACTCATTAAAAAGCAATTAGGTCATATGGTCATGTGGTCATGTGGTCATATGGTCATGTGGTCATGTGGTCATATGGTCATGTGGTCATGTGGTCATATGGTCATATGGTCATATGGTCATATGGTCATGTGTCATGTGGTCATGTGGTCATATGGTCATGTGGTCATGTGGTCATATGGTCATATGGTCATGTGGTTATGTGAGCAGGGAGATTAAATTTGGTATATAAGGAAGTAGTTTTGGGTTGAGCTTAGTTATAGTAAGACATTTTTCGAAAGATGTCGCATTCAAGCAATCAGTGGTGCTCCAAACAATCTATTACAAAAGCAGCAGAGGATATCCTGATGGCTCGAGTTTCTACGCTGCTAGTAAAAATATAATATACCTAGAACAACGTTATGCAGATATGTTAAAAGGTTGCAGAACGTGAAGAAATTACATAATTCCAACGATGCATCCAGAGATGTTATACCAGAAGTTAAAATACCTATACAGAATTATGATAACTTTGCTATTGCTAATGCAAAAGAGGATGGTAAACATGGTCCTTTGTTCCCATCTAACATACGAGCTATATTCGTGGGACCATCGAGTTGTGGGAAGACCAACGCTTTAATATCTCTGATCTTGCACGAGAACGGTCTTAGATTTCAAAATGTCTATGTATTTTCGAAGAGTTTGTATCAACCGAAATACGAATTGTTAAGAAACGTTTTTACACCATTAAAAGAAGAAATTGGTTACCATGAGTTTGAAAATTACGATGATTTGATCGAACCCGGAGATACCAAAGAAGATTCAATTATGGTTTTCGATGATATACCTGCAAACGAGCAAAGTAAAATCACTCAGTTTTTCTCGTTCGGTCGACATAAAGCAATAGATTCGTTCTATCTATGTCAAACTTACGCTAGTGCCTTAAAACATAGACTCAGAGATAACGCCAATGTAATCGCATTATGGAAACAGGATGAAACCAATCTCGACATATCTTTTCGGATCATATAAGTGGTGACATGACATATCCGAAATTTAAAGAAATGTGTTTACAGTGTTGGGGTGACTCAAAACATAATTTTATAACTGTTGTTAAAGATTTTGATTTGGATAAAGGTCGATATAGGAAGAATTTCGACGAGTATATAAATATTTGACATTATTCAAAAAGTTAGTTCCCATCCAAAGTTTCATTATGACGGACGTTAACAATTTTATTGCGAATAAACGCAGTCTTCATCTTATGCAGGATGCTGTACGAAAAAGTTTATAGCGTACAAAAAGGAGATGCTACATCTCAGCAAAATTCAAAGAAGTGCACAAACAATTGATTGATCCACTGCAAATAACCGCTTCCCAGTTGCAATCGATCACCGAAAAATCTCCATACCTACAACAAAGGTTAAAGTCGAAAACATGGACGTACCTATAAAGAAAATTAAGCAACTGTTCCAGAAGAACGTTCCATCTTTACTATGCGGATGTGTTAGCTAGAGACGAAGACGAAAATATATACAAGTCGGTTATGGAGTAAAGTATAACCGTCAATTGATACGCATAGTTTAGGAAAAGTATGTAGGAAATTGATTTAGAAAACAGTGACACAACCTAAAATAATAACGTTTATCTAGAGACTAGAGGTCTAACAAGAGTTATAATTATTTTTAAAGTCCTTAGCATTTTCTTAAGAAATGTAATGATTTTGTTCATAGAATACATTCCATACCGGTTGCTTCGTGCGTGCACACAAATCGGATGCAATCGGTACATATCCGAATAGGAGTAGCTCATATAAAAGGACTGTTCGCGTAGAAGTTATTATTTGTTGATTGTACGGTTCAAAGAGACAATATAACAAATATGTATAAAGACTTCGGAGAGGTTATTCGAAGATTTCGCAATGCTCTACGAGTAAAAAAGCAGAATGTGGGCAACGCTGATAGAAGGAGAAAATGTCTTATGTGTCAGTCATACGAGGAAGCAATACAGCACTGTGCTGCAGTGTTATCAATGCCCGAGGATCTGGATGATTTTATGGAAATAATCGAGGAGATGGGGTTTATAAAACTGTTGGCAGATATTCAAATGGAATATATACTAAATTGTAAGTTTTAGAATAAAAATTTAACCACCACAACTGTAATCATAAGAAATGAATTATGTGAATTTAGAAATTATTTTGTATATATTAGCTTGTTTATGTTTTAAAATATAAAGCATACATTGGTATTGTTTAATTTTTCAAATGTCCACGTAACTGAAATGGGTATCTAACTAATTATGAAAAGAATTATAACAAAGATGTGTATTATTTTTTAAAAGGGTGTTATAAACGTTTTACAAAATTATTAATCAGAATTGTTTTATTTAAACTATAACATAATTTTATTGACATCTATTAATATCTGTAGTTGAAATACAACAATTTAGAAACGTATAAGAAAACAAAAGTGTGATTAATAGTGTTACAAAATTTTCAGTCTTCGGGTTAAAATTTAAACATCGCTAAATGCGTGGGATGGAAACCTGTTGTATTCTTCCATATACTCAACTTGTTTACAAATACTGTTTTCAAACAATCTTGGGTAGGTTCTTATAAATTGTATAATATGATCCCAATATCACTATTACTGTATTTGCTTAATTACATCATGTGCGAGATTCTGTAGGACATCATTCCTATTATATCTTCCCATTGCAACATCTAACAGAAACAGATCTATATTAGAGTCCTTTCCGTTAGTTCTTTAAAGTATTAGCATGGTTGAGAACGATCTGAGATACCCTAAAAGTGCTCTAAAGTTCCTTTGGTAAATATCATATAATTCCCATCAAATGTCAACATCTTCACTAAAGAATTTTATTTAAATAAAAACGCAAGTTCTCGAATTTGCATATCTGATTTTGCATGTCAACTCCATAGTGTATAATGCGGAAGATTTGATATAAACTTCCTAAATACGTTGAGGGAGAAAGTATAAGATAATTTGTCCTTACATTAACCCAATTTAAATCAAATTATAGAATGTGTATTCCCGTATATTAACTAGAATTGTGGAAAGTGCTTTTATTAAATTAATAGTCAGACGTCATCAACAAACAATGCAAGGCTAATGATCATACATTTCACTAAATTTATTTAGAATATACGTCTTATGTTGAACTACATTTAAAATAGATTATCGAACCACTTTCTAGGTCACCGTATAGAATTAATATATGTATTATACCTTTTGGTTTAATCATTTGTATGTGATTCACTAATTGAAAATTTTAACAATTCTAGCCACTAATAAATATTTTTGGAGTTTAACTCTATTATCGAGCTAAATCTAAATAAAATGCAAAGGTGTTTTGTTGATAGGTTTTGAATATTAATACAATATATACAGGTCTTTGTTGAACTAATTTTAAAAGACGTGATAATTAATTTCAATTCCCCAGGAAAATTTATACTAATTTATAGGTTACACCAGGGTTTATCTCAAAAGACAGAGCGATACGGTTTAGAAATAGATTAAAGATGAATTATATACAGTGATTGCAAAAGGTTATTCTGCAAATCAGTAAGGGGTCATTCGATTTGAAAAATTCCGAGGGATTTGAGAACCTGAGGAAAAACACAATAATAATTGAAATCTACACGATGGTATATTAAAAATACTGCTAAGAGTAATTTTGTTTAATAATTCTAAAATGGCGTTGGTGGTTAAATACATACAGGTAAAACCCACTATAAAACAATTATAGACCACACTTTTCCAGTCAAGACTTGCATATAACGCCAACTAATATAATAAGGAGCTGCACGCTCGACCATCGGCATAAAAGGCGAGAGCCATGTTCCAGTGCATTAGTCGTCAAAGTATCGTCGAGTTTGATTAAAATTATAAATTAAAGATGGATTTTTCTTGTGTTAACGTTACAAGTGATGTGCGAGTACCCAATTAAATATCAACCAACTAGTTGGTAAGTCAACCTATAGGTTAGGCGAATTTCCTTCAAATTATCACCACCATATATTAGAAGTTGGTTTTGATTTATATGGTGGTCTTCAACCTGCCATCCAAGTTATTTGCTGTAGTGGTATGTGTGCTGATTCTACGATAACATTCTCTTACTTCGATTGGAAGAAATTGTGTACTTTTCAAGTGGAATTTCAAATTCGCCAATTTCTCGTGACGTGCTAAAACAAGTCGATTAAATGGTCTGACTACTGGAAACGATGTTGTTGACATACAATTGGATCAAGATTTCAAATTGCAGGCTGAGCACAGCCTTTAATAGAAGTATATGGTTGTTGAACAATTTTGAAAAGAGAATTTATATAATATGGAGATTACGAAAGATGGAATGTTATTGTGCTACCTGCGTACGAGTGCATCAAGCTATTAAATTTATGAGAATTGATCTGTTATAAAATGACCGAGTTAAGGTGTAGAAACTTTCCAGAATTTTACGAAAAATTTGTTGGTGATATAAAAAAAGTATGTGGAAATACGACGGAGGAAGAAGGGGTTCAAACGTTATTAGAGGGAGAGAGCAGTGCCAGTATTTCTCTGTCAAATGATTGCAGCAATTTAAATTACTTGACAGTGTTGGAACTTATTAAATGTTTCCCATTCAGTACTTAAAAGATGCAACTGCAAGGCAATCGGTTGCGCAAATGTTTAGAGATTTGGATATCCCAGATTCGCCAGACTCTGGTTACCACAGCGGTTTATAGATGTTATCAATACATGTATGTATTCTATTAAAAACATATTTCTTGATAAAGTTTGTTTTTACATATTTGTATCGTCAACATTACCATAAATTATTAATAGACGTATTAAACTATCCTGTTTTTATTTTTAAGTTTAAAGTGGTGTACGCAAATAATAAACACAATATTACCGCATGTTAACAAAAAGTTGTGGGGAAATTTAAAGACGAGTTCAACGGTGACTTGGTGTTAGAATTTGTAGTAGTAAGGCTAAGTCCTACTGTATTGTGCGCGAGAAGGACACGATTAAAAAGATTAAAGGGATCTCACGAAGTGTAGTTAAGAAAACCGCGGGTGCTACAACCTATAACGAGCATATATCCCCAAAAGGGTGGGCATCCAGCTACGCAACAGTGCGTGGAGAATAAGGATTCTCCAATAAGAAATTAAAATCATTGGTAATGGTAGAAATGTTAAACCTATAAAGGCGATTATTAATTGTGGTTTAGTGACTGCGTTTGTGCACTCTTCGAGTGTCTTCGGCAATCTTCGATTGTTTCCAAAAAAATATTCAAGCCTGCCATTTAATGTCGTGGTGTAACATCGTCCACGGTTGCTTTATACATCCGTCGGCAGCAAAGTACTTAAACTCTGGGTCTTGCAGTATCGCTTTTACAAGAATAGCTTACAGCAACACAAGGAAAACAGCACGGTATGTCATTAAGCAGTAAACGTTCAACTCCAACAGTTGTTAAAGGGTCTTGTACGAAACAACCAACATCTGTGTAAAGCGTGCGAGATGGAGGTGTTAAAGTCTGCATACCCTAGTCCTAATAGTACAGCAAGCTACACATGGGGCATAAATAAATAAGGTAGTTACTATATTTGAATATATTTTATTGTGTTTCCTTGTACAAACAATTAAGGTAGGTCAGTAAACACTATTAAATTGTTGTTAATTGACTTGCATTTAACGTACTTTCCTATTAGCATCGAGCATATCTATTGTATTTCTCAAATCATATACCCGCTAATTAATAAAAAGAAAGGCTACTTTCACTTTACGTAACATAATTGTAAAGCAATTAGTTTGTCCTCTATACTACTTTCACTATACGTCACATAATTGTAAAGCGATTAGTTTGTTCTTGTCTATGTATTTTCCAACAATTTAGCATTGTACATGTAATTATGTTAAAACCAGAAAAAATTTTAAGTCATGGGTTTTTTGCGACATTCTGAGAGAAGCACATTACTGTTTGAAAAAATGATTTTAAATACTAAGCACTTATGGCTTATAAAGGACTCGTTTCTAAAATCCTTGCGGTTTTAGATTTCTAGGGAAATAGTTGGTTAAAGCATATGTCATAGACGAGCAAAACAATTTAAAGTGGTTTGGGAGCTTTAAAGTATAACTTTGTAAGGGATGGTCCGATTTCAAATCTGTTTGCAGATTCAAATTCTGTGTAAAATTTTAGACTAACAAGATGTATCGCATGACTAAGAAAATTTATAAGAACACTCAAAAGTCGCTACAGGTAAGAAATCTTAAAATGGGGGTAGCTCTCTGGGGGATGGCGCAATCTAAAAAATTCCTAAAGATTCGGGTAGCTGAGAAAATTCTAATATTGATTGATACCAAACAAGATAGGTTTATCTCGTGGATGGAAATGTGGAGAAAGATTTATCTCGCAGAGGGTATATGTGTAACTTTGCAGGGCGTGGTCCGATTTCAAATCTGTTTGCAGATTCGGGATGTGCATAAAATTCTAAGCTAATTTAATGTATCGCATGACTAAAAAAGTTTATAAGAACGGTCAAAAGTCGCTACAGGTAAGAAATCTTAAAATTAGGGTAGCTCCCTTGGGGGTGATGATATCTGAAAAATTCTTAGAGATTCGGGTAGCTGAGAAAATTCTAATATTGATTGATACCAAACAAGATAGGTTTATCTCGAAAGATGCATTGGCTAGACGAAGAAAACTATTTGGTTCAGATGAAAGATAAAAAAATGGTTAGTCGAAGAAAACTTTTTGGTTTAGATGTGAGAGGAAATGAGGATGCTCATTTATCTCGAAAGATGAAAAATTAAGATATATTTATCTCGAAAGATGAAAAATGGTTAGTCGAAGAAAACTATTTGGTCCAGATGTGTGAGGAAATGTGGGATTCTGGAGGAAATGTGGCGCCAGGATTGCTAATTTTACTCTACTGTTGTCTTTGAACATAGTAGTTGCTTTTCCTTGTTAAATGCAACCCGACCTTGTGTTAATCTTTGTTTTATATCTTTTGTACTTTTCCCAACTTGCGTTATTCAGCTTCCTAGGTAGCAGAAATCCTTAATCTCTTGTAAGTCGTATCCTATTTGTATTTTGGTTTTTGACCGATTTTCCCACCCTTTACATACTAGTACTTTAGTTATAATTTCGTTAATTTTCATACCGTACCTTTCTGTAAGAACGATTTCCATTTCATTGAGAGCAGCTTCTAACTCTTCCTTGCTAGATGCTAATACCGCTATATGATCTGCAAATCTAAGCATATCGATCTTTTGTCCCTGCATAGTAATTCCATATGTCTTCTTGTATTGGACAGTATCCATTGCCTCTTCGATGTACAAGTTGTACAAGTTGTCAGCATACAAAAATTCTAGAAAATTTTTATATTAAATGACACAACATCTACAATTTATTTATTTATGCATTTTTGGTACTGTGGTTACGTGTAAAAATTTTTAGCATTTGTAAAGTATTATAATATGTAAATTTATTCAAACCCGGCCGTTAGAATAGTTTTTAAAAATAGTTAGCCAAGAGGGAGTCGAGCTCGCACTGTTAGGGTTCCGTACCAATACTACAGTGAGCAATCTATAAGTCAAATTAAGCTGTTTTTATTTTTTATGTATATTTAAATCTTATCCAAATTTGATTGTGATAACTGAAAAATGAATGTATTGTCCCACATTGTACTGGTATATTAGTAAATACGTTGTCTATTACTGCGTTTAAAAAAAATTCCCAGCAACTATTACACTGTCAAAAAAACCCGCAGTTTTCCGATAATCTATGATTCAACAGCTACTATCCCTATTAAATCAAAATTTTAGCTTTGCAAATGTAGGAGAACAGGGGGGCGGTCTTTTTTGGCACTTTTTGAGCTATAACATGAAGACTACTGGACCGAAGACTATAAAAAAAATATTTTTAGAAGCCTTTTGGAATCCTCTTTTAAATGATACCTCACACAATATATTTGTTAAAAATTTTTCTCTTTTGACTGAATTAATTAACTCCCGCCATTTTAATAAAAAACTTTTTTCTATTTTCTGAGTGTCGATATATGTGCGCGCCATAAAGACTTAGCATTCTGCCAAATTCCTACGTTACATAGTTTTCGAGAAAACCTCTGTGACAGACGAACGGAAGGACACGAGAGTGATCTTATAAAGGTTCCGGTGTACCTTATAAGGTACAGAACCCTAAAAACAAAGGCCTAAGGTTCTTTAACACAATAAACAATTTTAGAACAATTTAGGGCTTTCTTCGTGCAATACAATTTCCCCAATAATAAAATCTAAATAATTGGATTCCATAAAATACTAAGTTTCGTGCTCTGAAACTTTTGATGAGGGTTTTTCCTATTCTTCAGAAGAACGGTTAATTATACCTTACAAATTCTTTTACTAAGAAAGTTCTTAAAATGTATTTAAAGAAGCCAACGCAGTTGGTTTACCCAAAAATATTAAGAAATAGACAAAATTGTATTGTTTTGTGGCTGAACTAAAGGAGGAACGGGTAGAAAGAGACCTGAGGGACCCGTTAAAATTAACTTTCGTAACAGCACAAGGTGCATGATTTTTGTTACTGAATATTCAAAAAAGCACAAATCAGACTTTTATGCAAGTTGTGAGTTTTATTATGTATTTAAAGAACAGAATCAGTACACAATGCTATGATGCAGTGAATAGTCAGATTTCGTTGAAATAGAAAGCATGCAGCATTTTTATTCTTGTGTATTACATTTTCGTTTGAAACTAATTCACTATAAATATCCACAATCTAAAAAGTAAGGTTAACTGTTGTATTGACATTTTGTTCACGCTAACCTGTGTCGTCAAACCGAATTTTCTGGTCTCTTGAGTTGAAGAAGGTATCAAGCAAGTCAATCATTGCCTACTGATGTGTCCACCCATGAAGAAAAGAGAACAGGTGTTGACTACATCACCATGCTCGAGCTGAACTCAGAACAAACTAAGAATCGCAAAAATTTCCAACTCATTTTTTATGATACCCAAAAATCAGCACGCTCATTGGTCAAACAAAATTTGGAGATTCTTTTACACTGGATAATTGAAAACACAATTTCATTGGTTAAAGACATCATTAACGTTTTTCAACACAGGAAGCATATGAAATGGAAGTGTATAAATATAATTGCAAATTCATCGAAAGGCATCCGTTAGTGCTCACCATAGCCTAAGGAATCACCTTGCAGTGCTCGCTATAGCCTGCAATACCTTCAGCAAGCAGCGCTCTCCATAGCCTGCTAATACTACAACACGCAGTGCAGCCCATAGCCTGCGTATTCTCCGACATTGACGCTGTCCACCGCCGTACCTGAGGCACGCCACTACCATTCATTGTTAACCGTCAAATGAACTACGTATAGGTGGCAAGCTCCGTTCCATACACCAGACCAACCGGAGGCAGGCACAGAACGCTCTCTGACGTGCGCTTCGTTCAATCCTACCGCACCCAAAGCTTCTGTCGTCTCTGCCACCATCGCCGAACCATCTGTGGCAAGAACGTATTCAAACTGCTCCCACAACAAGTACATCCCGAGAAATTGCTTTTTGTGATGTTACCGGGTGCATCTGACAAGTCTACCTCCGGGACAACACCCCCGTAGAGTTTAACGGCGACGCACTCGACGCGGCCTAAGGCACCACTTCCACGACGTCTGCCGAAGGGTACCGAAGATTACCGAAGACGCCTTTAAAACTGTAAATAGTTTGTAACTATCGCTGTTGAAGTTCTCACTGGGCCTTACAAATAAATTCCGAAGCCTTCCGAAAAGTTCCGAAGACAACCGAAGACTTCTAAACCCTCTATTGTTGTAGATATTGTCAATTAGTAGTCTTTAATTTCATATCATAATTCTTTGTAACTCAACGTTGTCCCACAAGTAAAACACGAAGATTTCCAAAGAGTTCCGAAGACCGCCGAAAACGTCTGGACCTCTTCGAACTGTAAATATTTTCTAATTACTGTGTTTAAGTTTATTTTGGTTCCACAAGCAACCACGAAGCCTTCCGAAGAATTTAGAATATTACCGAAGACTTCCGAACTGCTTCAAACTCTTAAAATCATTCAATTTTAACTTTTTCACTTTTATTTTTATGTATTTTTGAAACATAATTATTTTTGCTTCTACTTATTAAACAAATAATCAAGCCAAGCCTACATGCTTTCAGACACCGCCCACTCGAACGATAACACTGGAACCCCAAGCAACAGTTTCATAAAATTCACAATTTCCAAGTGTTGTTGTTGCTACTAATGTTCACGATTAACGATAAAGCAAAAATAGACCATTGGTGAAAACATGAAACAACTCGATTAATTAGAAAATATAGATAGCGATATTTGTTTTATCGAAAACTATACTATAAAACTCATTCACATGCCCGCAGTGATAACAATGTTCCGTATTTCCAACGCAATGAATTTTCATGTTCGCATATTAAATTTTTATAATGACCTTTTGTTTTAAATTACAATTAACCACAGGACTCTAAAAATGCGAATATTCTTCCTGAAAAAATAGCTCTATTCAACTACTCTTGTAAGAGGTTCTGTATTCATAAACTGCATAGTGCATTTAACACCCCTTGTTCCGTTCAACTGCAGGATGCATCGTTAACTAGAAACGTACAAGCATTTGCTTTTGCCTTGACCCTTCACGCCTGAACTTATTGTTCGCTTCTACTTCATATACCATGCTGATCGACATCGTAAAAACTAGCATGTACTTTGTGCTATTCACATATAACATTAAACGCTACCCTAAACCTGTTTTTATCCGCTTTAAGAGCAGAAGCACAATTCGGTAACTTAATAGAAGTATCATTTTTTTTTAATAATGCGGTTATTCAATTCTGTGGATATGCCGCCACCGAAGGCCGGTTATAAGGGCGGTCAAAGCAGGCCGTTGCCGGGGCGGCAGATTTTAGGGCAGCAAATCTTGTAAATTTTCAGTTCCGACAATTGCTTTCGTTATAAATGATTTTTGTTTTTAATTGCTATTTAAAACTCTCATACCTTTATTTTTATTAATGAACAGAAACACTCTTGTTGGATTGTGGTGTATGTACTTAAAAGCCGCCCCCGGTACAATACCATGTAGGGTCGGAAGTATGACAACGGCTCTAACGCGAAAGACATTCAATTAGGAGTGGAAAATCGAATTCGGAATTTGACAGATATTTCAATTTTCAAGTTCTTTAACTTACCTACTTGCTTCATACTTCTGACATTCCACGCTCTGACTCGCAGAATGTACACGATTTTTTTTGTACTTTCCGATTATTTTCCCCAAAGTAGTTCCCTCCCGGAGATCCGAATGGGAGACTATTTCAACTCCGGAATTTTTTATACAAATGAGTCATAACTACCTTTACAAATTTTGCCGTAATCATAAATACATTTTTTCTACTGCACTAAGGTCAACAGTCTAATTTATAATCCTACTGTTTTTGTTTTCTTAGTTACATTTCTTTAAAAGTGTGTTGCGCGTACTTCGATTAAAATTAACAAAAAGAAAAAATGCTAGCGTTTTTATATAAGATGCACTGGCCCTTGTCACTTTCAATTAGCTTCTTGTGAGTAATGTGTATCTTTATTGCACTTTTCCGTTTCTATCGGGAAAATGCAATTACTAACATATTGATCATTTTTTCGTATTTTTATTGTTATCCTTTTAATATTTTTAAATTGCATTAATATACATTTCTTAAATATATTGATAGGTACTGATTTCTGTAAAAGTTTCACCCAGATCATATAAAAGTTTAATTTTTATGGTTACTAGTATCTTGAAATTGATGACAGTAGGTGCTTTTAATATAATCCGCAAAAATCCCTATCCCAATGTTTTGAACTAACCTACCCTTGTCCATTATCTGGTAACAAAATCTGCACGATAGTTTTCTTCAACTAATCATTTTGTAAGTGCAGACATGGATAATTTAATTAAATTCTAATTTGCCTTTACCTTACAGTACACTCTTCCATCATATTAGCAAATATTCGCACATCTAGTAACAATATTAAATAACATTTTCATCTTAAATTTGCACAATAGTTTTCTTCAACTAATCATTTTTTAGTTTTTGGCATGGATCGTTCTCTCGACACCCTGATCTGGACCGTCGGGCTCCGGCATCCTTCCGCAGAACCTCGGCATCCTTCCGCAGAACCTCGGCATCTCTCCACAGGACCACCGGGTCTGCAAATTCTTTCGCTAATTGGTGATATTTGTATATAACTACTAGATTACTACCATATTGCTAAATATTCGCACATCTAGTAATACATACAGTCAAAAATACAAAGAATTTGCTAACTCAACAAATTAATTGCAAGCAATTCCGAATAGAAAAGACTGAAAATTTACATCTTTACGTATTTGGTACTATAATTATTTAAAACATACACGAGCCTTTTAATACTATTTTCCTAATTACATAATTTCTGCTGCAGACTTGTACAAACTAAAAAGATGACTAATTATCTCACCTAATTAGATTGAACAATTCTAAGTTTATTTCTTAAACAATGTGTTAAATAGGTTTTTAATATAGGTTTACACGGGATACCGTGTTTTTATCTAAAACCTATTTCTAAACAGCATTGCTCTATCTTTTGAGATAAATCTATCGTGTAACTAATGAAACTGGTATAGAATTTTCCTAGAAATAATTCGCATAGATACTCTGAAATTAATAAGAAAATATGTGAAAAATTTAATTATTATATTACAGTATAGGTAATTTTATGAGTAAATACCTCAAGCTATTTGTAATTATTAGAAAACATCGTTCTTTATACAAATCTGAGAAGAAAGGATTTCAAATTATCGACTTAACGACGTGCGTACATGGGAATTTTGATACCATCACAATTATAAAGGTTTCGTTCTAAATTGCAAATAAGCATTTTTTTAAATATAATGATGCATTGGAGATTGTAAAATAATTAAACTTGCAAGTGATAACCAATTTATTGGTATATACCCGTAATAATAAACACAAAAAAATGTGTATTTTTTAAGTACAACGGTAAACGTGATAATCGTTTATTAAAATACACAACTGTACAATATAATATCCATAAAATCTGCAAAGTCTTCTGGAAGAACCATCGCAGCATTACAATGTTCAATTGCCTCATCCAAGGATTCTGGGTACTCCAGGTCGACGCTCAGTATAGATCAGGAATACACATGCACATTCTTCCGCTAATTTGTGGTAATATTTGTATAAATCTACTAGATTACTACCTTATTAGCAAATATTTGCACATCTAGTAACAGTATTATATAACATAGATCTACTGCAATACATCTTCTATTATTCAATGCTTAAAAAACCACATAAATGAATAATAATTAAGAGAAACAGTAGACACATTCTTAGCAACTTTATTCTTAAAATCTCTGAATAGATAAGAACCACAGCGAGCTAAATGTTAAACTAGGAAGGTTCAGCTATCAGGATGTGTCTAAATTTATTCATTACAGTACATATATTCAAGATTAATCCATTCAATTCTTTCCTTTCCTCTCAGTGTAAACCTAATATTTATTAATATGTACTATAAAATTATTTTTATTTTATATTATATTTCTTTATCCTCGTGACTATCAGCTATAAATTATACCTCCCAATTTTCCAAATCTTGATCTGATATCACAAGGTCGAGAATTTCTTCTTTTTCTTTTAAGCCCAAGATAATGTCGGATTGAGAATGGCTTGAGACAAAGAAAAACTCTTAAGATGTAAACGGCTAGTCGAGTGTTAGCTCTGGGTAGATCATGAGCTTGGGTCATGGGTGAATAAAAGACCAAAAATATATTTAATGAGCGCCACCGTATTTTTTAATACAATAACCAACAAAATTTAACTGTGCTTGTATAAGGGGAATGCGGAAACCTTATCTTAACACCACTAACATAGCCATAAAACTTGAATTTCACTCTTTCGGACACACTTACCAAGACCTCAACCACCAGATGTCATACAGATGTCTCAGCTTTACCTGTGAACAAACAAAAGCACAACATGGACACCATTTGTGTCCTCAAAACATTTGCCAAAAATAGAATAATAGAATTTAGGCATCTAAAATATACTGAGGGAATTTATTTTCATTACACACACTTTCTATTCCGGGAGGACTTGCACTTTTTAAATGTTGAATAATAAAACGTCTTTCAAAACAAAAGGATTCTATTAGGATAAATTTCTGATTATATACATGTGACTGCAATATTTAAGTTTGTATCTTTCTCATAATTTTTTCATAATAATTCTAATGAAGTTTTACATTCAAAATTAAGATCTATGAGTAGATCATATCTATAAAATTTGATTAGATAAACATATTATTTATTAATTGTTCATAACACATAAACTTCTTTTAATCAGTGAAATACTTCCTTGATAATTACAACAAAAATTAATTATCAAAGAGCAGACATTTTAAAATGCAAATATTCTAATTTAATACAGTAAACACGCGAATTTCATATATCAATGAAAGTGCCTTTACATGACCTGAAAGTCTTTAAACATAATGTAAACTTAATCAAGACAGCATATGGCGTCTAGATTGGAAAACGGAATCTACATTTTTTTTTGTCTGACATAGGTTGTCATTAAGAATTTCATAAAATACACTGTTTGCGTACATGTGCAAACAAACTGTAAAACAAAATACTTATTCGTTACTGTTACTGGCTTCTTAAAAAAACTACTTTATATTTACGTTACTCAAACAATTAATGTTGGATAATTCATAATAATTTACTATAATTTCAAAGCTATCAAAAGTTAAAAACACTCACGTGCATCAAAAATGTACTACAGGCGCCAGACCTTGACGGCAGCTGTCGGGCATTTCCATCGTAATATCCGGGTGTGATATTAGTCATCGGTAAGTTTGAAATATCGAGGTCCCATGTGGAATCAGCGTTTACTTTACTACATATTAAATCGAATAGAACGAAACCATAAATCTTTGCTTTAAATTACTGCCATAAAAATTTGTTTTAGTTTATTATCGAAAATGTTATTGAAGATATGTCGTTAAGATATTGCACTAAGATGAAAAATATTAGTATAATCTATTGTATTAATATATACCAACTGTCTAAAATGATGTCCAAAGGGGTTCCATATTCTCAGGCCTGTCGGGATCAACTAAAACTGCTCGGAGCGAGGCTTACCGAAAATCATGCTCACGCAACCGCTGTTAGGCTCGACCTCCAGACACCAAGAATTTATTATTCTCTACTTTTTCCTAACTTTGTTAGAAGCCATGTGTTTCGACAGGGCCATTTCGACTTTACCTCGTCTGCAAAAGCGGCTTGCACTCTCGGACGTTGAGAATAAAGTGCCGACTGACAACTTGACAGCGCTTGGTAACGAACTTTAGAGTATATATATACAAGAATCTGTGTTATTACGAATATTATATATTAATTTTTATTGGATGATAATTCACAAATTAAATACTTTAAAATACAGCTGTTTTGTTTTTATTTTATTAAACTAAATTAAATGTAACTAGGAAAAAAATACGTTACAAATAAAACTGAAAAGATATGTATTCATTTATTTGCAAATAGGTTTTAAATATGATTACCTTATTTTTGGTGCAGTTCAAATCATATTTATCTGCACGAAGTTGGCAGCGATGGGAAATACTACTATTCTTTTTTAATCTCTTGATGCAAGGAGCGTTGTAATCTTTTAGATTTTGCACATTGTTTCTAGGTAGGGTCTGACAAACCAGTTTTTGCTTCTGTAGACCTTTTACGAATATCGTGGCTTCAACAGATACCAGTTCTTGTACAAATAGACTTAAAAATTGTGTTGAAAATCCATTTGTTGAAGGAGTATTCCAGTGTAGTCTATGCAAATTTTTAATGACCCACTCGTTGTGCTTCTGAAAGTTTTTGCTCAGCTATGTAGTAATCAAAGGCATATCGAACATCTCGTGCCACAAGTCGCAGTTTTCTACATTGAGTATAGCGATTCCTTTCACAAAAAATCACTCTCCTTAAACTGAAAACCTATGATATCTATAATGAATGATGACGCCATGTTCAATCGTTAGGGATTGTTTTACAAATGTCCATAAAGTATCGAAGACACCCCTTATATTATAGGATCCCTACTTTGCTAAGTTGGTTTTTTTAAATCTGCAGATATTGAAACTGATATTTGAACTAGAAACTGGGTCTATTTATATGAATCTTAATTACATACACATATCCTTTCCAATCAACCTAAATCCGTTCTAAAAACCTGACCCTCAACTTTGATACCTTTGACAGAATGGTCGGGGTTCATATTGTTTATGGAAAATTTCAAAAGTACATTATTAACCCTAAAGTATCTAGTAAAACTACGTTACATCAAATCGTTATAATTAAATAACTTTAACTAGAAGTATTGACAAGCTAAATGTTGCTAAAGTACATCTACTATTGTTGTAGGGGATAAAACCGATGGGTACTTTGACTATAGACATAAGAGAAACATTAAGCAAATATTTTAGCAACCTTTTCAAGACAGTTTTAAAAAACATAAGGTGATCGCAGAAAGAGTAAATTATTCCGCCAAATATTGACGTAATTGAAATATTTAATAGAACAGAACCTTAACGATAAAATATGCCTTATAATTGGATAACAATTAAGAGAAACAGTAACCACATTTTTTAGCAATCAGAAACAAGTTGTACAGAAGATTTTGTTTGCAAGGCAGTCATAGAAGGTTGGATATTTTGCCTAAGGTTATGGATGAATACAATAATACGCCACATTGAGCTATTAACATGACACCCATGAAAGCGGAAGAGCACCCATAAAGAATAAAATTCCAAATCTGCGATAGAAGTGTAACAAGTCTAAAGAAATTACATTGTATTGGAGAAATTGTACGCATATCAAAATATAAATCAGTATTTGACTGAGGATTTTATTCAAATTGAAGTACAAAACTGTTCAAAATTGTTAAAGTACAACAAACGAGTACCAACGTTTCGAAGTAACCTAACCTAGCCCATTATCTGGTAACAAAATCTGCACAATAGTTTTCTTCAACTAAGCATTTTTTAACCATAATCACATATTGGAAGTAGAATTTGATTTACATGGAGCTGTGAGACCTACACTAGTCGACGTGTACCGAATTCCTGAGATTACTCGAACCATTAAAGGACTAGTAACCCTGGAAGAATCAGAAACAAAGTCCATTGTATACACCGGCGAAACAGAATCTTTATTCCAAGGTGGCCGTTTTAGTTGTGCTATATCGCTTAAAACCATTTTTGGATTCTTTCAAGATTAGATCTAAGTCTAATATGAATTGTTACAAGTCTACTGAAAATACAGTAACTTTTAGCAAACAGTGCATCTCATGGGAAGTTTCGTATATAACGTTAAGTGACTTTGCCAAGACTTCGCTGCTCTCTGAAATGCAGAATCAATCATCTATAATTGCGGCATTTAGGAATTGGGAACTACACGAACTACCATCTGTACCTCAATCAAAATCGCAGGTGTAGAGAATTAAAGTGTTGAATGAAGTCGAAAAGAAGAAAATGCTACTAGCTTTACGAACGCTAACATAACCAATGTCAAAATGTTTCTGAACTCTCAAGCGTTCCCTCAACATCGTATGAACCTGGATTTCGAGCAGTATGATTATTTACCAGCATACCTGCCGTATGCAACTTTTATGGAAATATACTACCTCGACAAGCCTTCTAATAAATGTTTAATGGACTACAACAAGTTTAAGGATGGACCCATACTTGTAATTGGCTATCGCCACCACTTTGAACGCATACAGGATACGACAATGGACGTTGGAATGGAGCTAGGATCATCAAGAAATTTTGAACTTTCTATGAAGGTCTATGCTTTGATTATTCACGACTCTGTGTTTGAGTACAACCCGTTGACAGAAATTGTCAATAGTTTTTTTTCCACAATTATATATTACCTATATATTACTTTTTTTTTTAATTGTATAAATCTATGTTGTTTTAATATTAATAAGATATTTTGGCGATCCGATGCAGTTCCTCACGCATCCCGGTGTACGACCCAGACACACCCCTGCCCATGCGCGCCCCAAGAGCATGCGCACCCTTGCTCATGCGCGCCCCAAAGCATGTCCCCCCTGCCGATACGCGCCTCTGATCATGCGCACCTCTACTATGCGCATTCCAGTAATGTTCGTATATAAGGAGTATTATTTTTCCGTAGTATGTGCGAGCAAGCAGAAGGCAATTGAACAATGTAATGCTGCGATGGTTCTTTCAGAAGACTTTGCTGATTTTATGGATATTATATTGTACAGTTGTGTATTTTAATAAACGACTATCACGTTAACCGTTGTACTTAAAAAATACACATTTTTTTAGGTGTTTATTATTAAGGTTATTTACCAATAAATTGTTATCACTTGCAAGTTCAATTATTTTACAGTCTCTAATGCATCATTATTTTTAACAAAAAATCCCTATTTGCAATTTAAAACTGAACATTTATAATTGTGATAGTATCAAAATTCTCATATACGCACATTGTTAAGTCGATAATTTGAACTCCTTTCTGCTAAACTTATATGGTCAAGCTGCTACACAGCACACATTTCATACGAATATGTCATTGCGTTGTTCATTGAGAAATATTGACTATATTGCAAAATATTATAATGTATCAGGTTATCATAAAGTAAGGGATATATTTTAAATTATGATAACTTTTTAACAAATTAAGTTAATAACAAGAAATAAATGAAATCTAATTGCTTATGAAATGGGATTTAGTATGCCCAAAACAGGTTACGGCAATTGCTCAATATGACCTCCATTTTGTTGTTGTAAGATCACCATCCTTACCTCCAAATTGTACACAGCATTTCGTAACATTTCTGGTTGAATTGTACCAATTTGCTCCGTAATACTGTCTTTTAATTCTTGTAACGTAGTTGGTCGTCTTCTAAACACTAAACTTTTTAAATAACCCCACAGCCAGTAATCCGCTGGGTTTAGATCAGGTGATCTTGGTGGCCATGAATTTACGAAATGTCTGCTTAACACGCGATCTTGAAAACGTTGGTTAACAATTCTTTGACTGGTCGAAAATGTGCGGGGTGCTCCATCCTGCATAAAATGATGTTTTCAATTCCGTAGTGCGCGTTTTGCAGCTGTGGAATAACATAATTTTGTAACATTTGCAAGTATCGTTCACCATTTACAGTTACAGATACGGCTTGTCCATTCTGCATTTCCTCGTAGAAATACGGACCAATAATTAAATCAGCTGTAAAACCGCACCAAACGGTGACTTTCTTGTCATGAAGACTTTTTTGAACGATTTGTTGCGGATTTTCTGCAGACCAGATTCTACAGTTTTGAGTATTGACTCCACCATTCAGAGTAAAATGTGCCTCATCTGTCCATAAAATACGGGATAACCATTCGGGTTCAATTTCCATCTGAGCCATTACTCGCAAAGAAAAAATCGTACCTAGTAGCCAAATCTGCGTCCTTTAATTCAAACAGCATTTTCAGTTTATATGGATACATGTTTAGAATTTTGCGTAAAATTTTCCAAACCGTGGTATACGGCATTTGCAATCGTTTGGATATCGCATTTGCACTGCTGATTGCGAGTGAATTGCTTCTGGCTATGTCTTGATTTTCATGAAGAACCTCTGCAACTTGGACATCACTAATTATTGGTCTTCCTGATCTTGGTAAGTCAGTTACAGACCCTGTTCTTTCAAATTTTTGTATCAAATCGCGGTACGCTTTCATTTGACAGGGTCCCGCTCTCAAACCCATTCTCGTGCGAAATCTTCGTAATCCAGCGGTGTAATTTCTGCCGGATTCATAATAGCACTGAACTAAACCAATTCTTGTTTGTAAATCCATGTTATTACAGTTGAGTCGTTTGAACTCAACGTTTACTTGAGTTTTAATTTCAAAATAAAACTTCAAATTGAATAATTTTGTTTTGACACTAGTGTCAACAATTGTTATGACAACGCTTTTGTTTCTCATAGATACGGTAAAATCCCATTCATTAAGCAACTAGATTTCGTTTATTTTATGTTACTAACTTAATTTATTAAAAAGTTGTAATGATTTAAAATATATCCCTTACTTTATGATAACCTAGTATAACTATTCCAGCATAACTGTATTAAATGAGTTAAAAAAAATTGTATTATTTCCCCTTTATGAATTTATGTAAAATGTATAACAACCTTTCAGTGTTTATAAACAAGCATTGAACAATTTGTTAATGAAACTGTAATTAGTAAATAATTTCGTATATAAACCTTGAAAAATAAATAAATATTACTTGCCTTATTCTGGATTAATAAAATCTTCAAGTTGTAACATGCCTTTTTTGTAGCTCAACATTTTACGCTTTACTCAATTCGTGAATACATTTCTGTAACTATTATTTCTGTTCATTATATTTATTAACTCGGTTGCGAATAATCTCTTTATATTATATTACGCAATTATCGACTTTTATCTCCACGATTCGATAGTGTGTTAGATGATCGAGATTGAAACACATCCTTAGGCGAATGCGTCCTATTATAATAAGTTGGTGTTATTTGCTTCTGGTTATCTACAGCAGGTTGTTAAAGTAAACACCTGTGAAAACATCATTCTTGCGGGATCCTTCGAAAAGTGAGGTGCAGTACAAACTATCTTGGCATACCACGCCGTTGATATTCATCTTCCTGTACTAAATGTTTTGAAAAATGAAAGAAATAAATGCTCTTTTACTTAAAAAGTACGAGTGTAGTTTTGTGAGTATGTGCTACATTCAACGTAGTTTCCGATAAGTACCTGTTTGATTTTTATGTCTTACATATTGTAGAAGTTGAACTTTGAACTCTAGTATTTTGAACCTAACTTGATGCTGTTATTAATTTGGTCTACCTACGGTTTAATAATATCCGTAGAACGTTTTCTTTAAATTGATTGTACTCTGCACCTAAGTCACCGTAAACATGTATATCTACCTGTACCTTGTTGAGTGAAAATCTTGTACTTTGAACACTTAAATGCCTACAGACTAAATTCGCATATCTAAAATAGTCCTACTATTCGTGAACTTTTAGTTCTTACTTTCTTAGTGAAATGGTACGCAGCGATAATACTACTTTGCATATTTATAAGAGAGAATTTGTAAGAAGTTTAATAATTTAAGCAATACTAAATTCGTGAAAATTATGAATGATGTAGTAAATTTATGTTAGCTAGAAGTTTTGCTTCTGACCCTCAGTCAGACAAGTTTTAACTATTTATTTTGCTGTAAGCGATACAAACGATAGTACTATCGAGTTCCGTCCCAGTCGGCCGATTAATGTTTTTCTTTTGGGCTATGTCATATTTTCAGATATCGAACTTGTTCCTTGAATTACTGAACAATGTTATTAACTCTATTATATTATAAATGCTACTATGCCTAACTTCTGGAAACATTGTGAAAATAATGATAATTGGTAATTTGATAATTGTTACTGATGTATTACAAAAGTCAATTTGTTTTGGTTGAGCATTCTAGATTATTTATGAAAGTGAAATTACCATATCTTACTTTTTTATTATGATTATTTTCTTTATTTTACAGAGACAAAAAATAATAAAAGTACAAGTTCTACACAAAGTTTTTTGGGAAATTCCCGCAGGTATTATGCAGACTAGCGTTCTATATGAATTTCTTTTTCTTATTGTTTTCTATATTTAAATATAATATATAATTATTTTCTTTGAGCGGATTAGTGTTCTGCTATTTGATAAATATCTATCTTTATTTTATGTTAGTGCTAATACTGTATTTTATTTTTGTCTAGGTAAATTGTTTCGGGTATCCTTATTTTTCTTGCTACCCCCCTCTCCAACTCTCGCTAGCCCTGGCACTTCCCCTCCTCCTCTTGATTTATGACAACCTGATCATTTACTTTGTCATAAAATTTCTGTCGTTCAAATTGGACGTTCACTTAAAAATACCCGTGGCAAAGTACTGACGCTTTTATACTTTTTTACCAATTACAACCATTAGACATCATGCTTTGAGCGTTTAACGGCTATACATTCCTGTATCTTCAAATACGTAAAAAATTTATATATTATGTCAATAAGGAAACTCTTTACGAAGTATGTTAATTATTTTCTAATAAATTATGCAGACGGTCGAGTGAATGGAAAGCAGAGTTTCCGTGAAATATTTTAAAATCTGTAATAAAAGATGTGCGAAAATATTTCGGTGATGTATCTGTTATAATACTTTGTGCACAATGCAGTATCCAAGCATTCCAGATATAAATAATGCGATTAATTTGCAATGGCAATATAATATAATTAAGGTGTAATTAAAAAGAAAGAGGACTGCGACTCTTTCGGTACTCAGATTGGCACAGACCATAGGTGGCGAGGAAAAGGAAAGATTTTAATAGATTAATCGCTTGAGATTGTGGCAAATAAGAATTTAATTTGCAAACGTTTGCATTAGGTTTAATGGATTAATCTAATATATTTATGTAAATATTACCATAAATTAGCGGAATTGAGACAATAAGAATTTAATTTTCAAACGATTGCATTAGGTTTAATCGATTAATCTAGCATGTAAATATCACCAGAAATTAGCGGAGGAATTTGCAGATCGGGTGGATCTGTGGAAGGATGCCTAGATTCTGCGGAAGGATGCTGGGACCCGACGGTTCAGATCAGAGTGTCGGGAGCACGATCCATGTCGGAAGCTAAAAAATGATTAGTTGAAGAAAACTATTGTGCAGATTTAAGATGTTAATGTTATTTATTACTGTTACTAGATGTGCAAATATTTGCTAATATGGTGGAAGGGTATACTGTGAAATAAGGGTAAATTAGAATTTAATTAAATTATTCATGCCTGGAGCTAAGAAATGCTAATTGAAAAAAACTATTGTGCAAATTTTGTTACCAGATGTAAGAATGTTTTTGCAAGTATGAAATCCCCATGCATTTGCTTATGGGAGTCAAATTTAAGAAGGCAATGTTATTTAAATGGGAGTCCTTTTTTCAGAATTGGCTTAAACCATCTACTCACGACAAAACGATTTGCTAAAACAAGCTCTAACACGTGTGTCACTATGCTTTTAGAACTTATATGTCCTTGTAGGTGCTGAAATGGCTGTTAAAATTGATATAATAGTAACCTGCGTATATTTTTTGACTTGGCGATTTTGCGTTTTGCACTATCGACCCTTTTGCAATACTAATATTTTGGTTTTGTCGGTGTTCATGTCACTTGATATAATTGTTTTCGTATATGCAGAGGCATCCTTGTTTCAATTTTCTTTTAACTTGTCAACTTTTTATTTGTTCACAATTTGGAGATGAAATTTTTCGAATCGTGTATTGTAACTCCTTGCTTAGGACATTCTCGGATTTGCAATAATGTTTTAAAACAAGTATCTCATCATGATATATTTTAGGACGTTCTGCCAATTACGGAGTAAAACCATAATCAACATACCTGCATGGGTTCAGATCAAGAAAGTATTTGCGTACCAATGTAAGAAATTATTATATGCCAAGGCCTGCAAACACACTAGAATCTAGGCATTAATTGGTATCCTGTTAATCATACGTTAGTTGATTTTTTGTCTTCTGCTGTAAGAGCTGGATAAGACATCGGGTTCCCACCCTCTTGTACTGTTTGCTGTTGCTGTTATGGTCTCTGAAGTAAGTTTTATCAGCAAACCTTTGAACTTTTTTTAGTGTGATTAGTGTCTTGTATTTATTGGCACGATCCCAGTAGTAAGTTATAATACACCACTGTATGTTATTAGTTTTGCACTCTTTTAATTTAATCACGAACTTACAATCCTTAAGAGCTAGCTGCTGTCTTGTATCATCTGTAGTACCCATGCATAATTGTCACTCGAACTAATGCCACTTCTAGACCAAAGCCTAAGTAGTTATCCTGAATTATTAAGAGTTAACTCTGGACTTTCTTCTCATAGAAACATCCCTTATCTTAAAATTGAAACTGCGGATGTGAATAGAATGCATATTTGCATGTTTTCCTAAAAAAAGCTAAACTGATCTAGTAGTAAAAAGTCTAGAGCTTAGCTAAATCCGTCTACAAACAATAAATTTAATTGCGGGTTTTAATGTGTTTATGCAACGCTCTAAAAACCGGTAGGAAAACGTGAACTCCACACGCTATTATTTACTAAGATTGTAGCTTTAATGACTCAACGTTACACTAATGCATTTATGCAACAGAACCAGTAAACGTTTAAATTGATGTGCATTTAGATAGATATCATTACCCGTGCCATAGTCATTTAATATTAATGCGTTTGTTTAATGATGTGCATCTGTAAATAATTGTGCTTGATATATACTACATTGCTACTGTCTAGACATGCCGTAAAAAGTAATGTTTTGTATTTCTATTGACGCTTTCTCTGCTATAATCTAGGTACAACAGTTTATACAATGCTCTTAAATAACCACTTCATTTAATTCTAATGAAGAGCCATGTAGTTGAAGTCTGTCAAGATTGTTTCAATAATTTTGTTTACTCATAAAGTAAATTTTTCTTACCCATTTAACAAAACTGATTTGAATTAATGATAGTGCAGAAAAATAAACGCTTATGAGGAATATAAAACAGCATACGTCCTACATATAAACGGCAATTATATTTTATTGCACGCTAGATGAGGAGTGTTGGACCTAAATATTCGTTTCTTTTGCCCAAAATGTATTTTTATGGACCCACAAACCTATAGTCTACTTGTCAAAGATAAACTAGTTGGAATAATTTAATTTAGATGGGTCAAATTCCACACGCAGGCAGTATCAAGATGGTAAAATAATGGATTATTTTTAAATATACTTTAGCACCGTATAGTCCACTTTGACCAGAATAATACATCGGACAATAAGAGAGACGTTTGTACACAAAATGTAATTAAGGACCTTACTGCGCAACATCTTTAGATCGACTTGATTGACAGGTTACAAAAACATTATTAACCATACGACAGCAAACTCTACAATGTTATTTGCATAATTTCTAGTATGTTCTCCAAATAATCTAGAACAATTGATACAATAGAAATTTCCGCGACAAGCGTAATATAAATCAGTAGTAGATAGAATTAATATATATTGCCCTATGTGAGATAGATTATTGTAGTGATCGATATAAATTAGCTATAGTGCATCGAAATTAAGCAATTAAGTATGGCATCTTAGTTTTAGACGTTAGTATTTGTACTGCTAGCCACTAGCTCGAATTTTATTGTAGTTCCGAAGTGTTGAAAAGGCTTGATTAATCGGGTTTATAATAAAAAACTGTTGATGTTTGTACAAATAAAATTTTCATTATATTGGTGTCAAGTAATGAGATTATAGTGAGAAAAATACATTTGAACGACATCCATTTGCATGCCAGACACAAGTAGTCAACAACAGCAATTGGGTTGTGAAGTTCTTTTCTTTCTGATGTGTTTTAAATCAGGCATATCAGAACACATAGAGAAACAAGACCGAAACTCTGTGTGGCTGACAGCGAAATTAAAAGCAAATGTGGAGAATCAAAAACGATTACCGCAAATCTTACAAAAAGAATTTGGTTGACCATACTGGATTTTTCGGCCCTTCAGTATTTTGCTGGCTCTAGAAATTTTTTTGGCATCAACGACTCCCCAACCTGCTTGACTCAAAGATGAAATGAACGGATACAGAAAATGACTTACAAAGGCAGTTTAACCGGCAGAAATCGCATAAGAACAAATGTTTAATAGCCACGCTCCGTGTGTATGAGACAAGTTGAATCTATTGAGATATTTTGTGAACAATAAGCTGTTTACACGGATTTTTAAAAAATTGTATTGCTATTTAGAACTTTACAAACCAGGTTTAAAAATAGATGAATTGATTTCTATTTGATTATGGGTACAAAATGTTGAAGTTGGCTCGGTAATTAAACCAAACTAGAAAATAACAAATCGCATGCTGTTTTCCGTATGGGACCAAGGACTTGTTAAAAATTCGAAAATCTATCTAAATTTGCAAATAAATATTCTCAGGGAGTTTTTTGGTTTTTTTCTCTTTTGCCTTAATACCCCGTATGTTGTTTGGAAAAGCAATTTTTTATATAGCAAAAAATTTTTTTTACATCTTACTGAAAAATGCGATTAAAAACCGAAAGCCGTTGAACAACAGTAGATGTTTATTGGTTGAATCAGAACCACACTTCCTCCAGCATCTACATTTCCTCACACATTCTGAACCAAATAGCTCTCTTCGGCTAGCAATTTCATCTTTCGAAATAAATATACATTGTTTGGTATCAATTAATATTAGTTTTTCTCAGCTACCCGAATTTATAGCAATTTTTCAGATTGCTTTACTCCTAGCGAGCTAACCCTTATTTTAAGAATTTTTACCAGTAACGATTTCTGACCGTTCCTATAAATTTTTTAGCTATTGCGACACATCAAATTAGTCTATAATTTTACCCAGAATCCGAATTTGTAAACAGATTTAATATCCAACCACCTCTTACCGTTTTACAGGCAAACCCTCTAGCGAACATATAACAGATTATTTTTGTTTCTTTTAAGATAAATGTATCTTGTTTGGTATCAATTAATATTAGATTTTTCTAGGGAGCCCAAATCTGTAAATAGATGCTAAATAGAACCACCCCTTACAAAGTTACACTTTTAAAGGTCCCAAATCTCTAAATTCTGGCATATCTATATTTAACTTCATTTTTAAAACCTTTTTTCGTTACCCAAGACATATCCTTTAAGCGGCCGTTTTCCGAAAATCTAAAACCGTTGGAATTTTAAAAATGAACCCTTTATAAACCATAAGTGTTTGATATTTAAAAAACATTTAAAAGAAACAATCTAGTACTTTATAAGTGTTTAAAAAACATTTTAAAAAAACAGTCTAACCCTTTATAAGTCATAAGTGTTTGATATTTAAAACCATTTTCAAATAGTAATGTTCTGTTTTTAGAAGAATACAAAATATTCCAATGTAATATGTTTTTAATATATAAATGGGAAGGTTGAGTTTAACGTCATCATTGCCTGAATTACATGTGAAATCGGTGTATAATTTCTTTTCAATGAACTTTCTATTAATTATATTATTGACTGCATGTTTTTGAGGTACACAAGAAATATGTTTCAATGTCCACATTAGAAATCGACGCACAATTGCTCAAGATACTGGAAAGTACCGTTGTTGCAGTGCAACATAAATAATAGTGAACTTTGGTTTGTGTTGAACTTATGAAAGTTTAAGAAGGCATATGTTGATGCCATGGTTTTGTATAAATTAAATTTGTCATATAGTTGTCATTAGTTTTTTGTAAAGAGAGATCATATCAGAAATAAACCTTGCCCTAAACTACAAGATTTATAGTTTTTATTGTGTGTACCTTGCCTGTCTACACCTGCCGCCTAATCTTGTAGAGGTTCTATTTCTTTGCATCTCGATTGCCAATTTGCGGATTAGCCAACCGCAACATCTTTATTTCTGTTACATCTTTATTTCTGCTTGCAACTAAGTTGTGTCTACATGCCAAGACAAGGCCGGCGTTTAAAAAAAAAGCCAAAATATTTAGAAGATTTCCATATGGATATTAGTCAAATGCCAAATATTCCAACAGTGGTGGCACTGATTGCCCAAAGAACACCGCCAAAAACGATTCCGACGGTGGGGTTAACAACTTGCTTAAACAACTCGTTGACCGCCTGGGTATTTTAGAAGCTAGGAATCAAGACTTAGAAAACACCATTAGAAAACAGTTTGAAAGTCAGCAATATGATGCAACTTTGCCGTCAGTTCCAAAAGATCCGCTTATTAGGCCTCATTGCTTACCTAGTCAAGCGGTAAATGTAATGCCTGTAAACAGTTACACTACTGCCGCGACATGTATACAAGCACCCTACGTCGTATCTTTAGCACAGCAGTCAGTGCCTAGAATGTCATCTACGAGCTATAACGAAATGCCATTAAACGTCAACGAACCGGAAAGCCTTGCTATCTTGCATACACCGTCGCATTGCTTCCAACCACCAGTTTGTCAGAGATCAATGCCATTCAGTAGAATCAATGATCTTTCAACAAGTTTAGCCAATGAACCTGCGACACATTCCTATTGCCAATCTAACGCTGCATATCCTGTAACTGCTGTGGAAAATATGTTTATGTTACCACAAGTAGCAGTAAAGTCGAGCCAGGACATTGCAAAATTTCGTAAATTATATGATCTTCCAGAGTTTAGCGGACGCCCCGAAGACTGGCCAATTTTCATAAATGCGTTTCAAGAATCCACGGCTGCATATCAGTATACCTCTTTAGAAAATACGTTTCGTCTTCAAAAGAGTTTAAAAGGTGCGGCTCGTGAAGAAGTGGAAAGTTTGTTAATAAGTCCACAAGGAGTAACTGACGTTCTTGAACAACTTGAATTCAAATATGGTCGACCTGAAATTCTTATCAAATCGCAGCTTGAAAAGGCTCGGGATATTCAACCTATTTCCGAAAACCATTTGGAACGTCTGGTTAGTTTTGCTTCTAAGGTTCAAAACCTAACTATATTTTTGAAGAACGCAAAGGCAACTCAACACTTGTGTAATCCCACTTTGCTAGATGAGCTTGCTTCCAAAATGCCCATGTCCAAAAGAATAGAATGGGCCAGGTATGCCGCTAATATAAATCCGTTCCCATCATTAGAGCATCTTAGTGAATGGTTGAAACAACTGGCTAGAATTATAGCAAAGGTAACACTGAACACACAAACGGCAGTGACGAGATCGCAACAACTACAGCCAAAGTATAATTCCAAACAGGTGTTCACCATGAACAAGAATAAAGCCACTGGAAGTCAAATCAAGAAGTGCATTAAGTGCTCTGGGTTGCACCATTTGTCTCAGTGCGACGAATACTTAAATGGTTCTTCAGACATTCGATGGCAGTTGGTGAAAAACACAGGTTGTGCTTTTCCTGTTTGTCTGAAGGCCATAGCATTCAAAGATGCCGACGCAAAAAACCCTGCCAAATGCAAGACTGTAAAAGAATTCACCATCCGACCTTACATGACAATACCTCACAAACATGCCGGGAAGAAACTACAAGTGCCAATCCAGTAACAACAACGCGTGCAACATTCGATCCAAAAACCACGCAGTTGTTGTTTAAAATATTACCAGTTCACCTCATTGGCCCCAGTAATCGCAGCATAAAAACCTATGCGTTTATAGACGAAGGATCGGCTATTTCACTAATGGATGAAGCACTGGCGTTAGATTTGGGTTTAACCTCAGAAAAGCGGCCACTCGCTTTGCAGTGGTTTGGAGGAAAGGTAGTGGAAGTACCATCTATGTCCGTGAATTTAAAAATTAAGGGTGTTGAATCAGGAAAAGATTGGTATAATTTAAAGACATGCACCGTGCCTACGTTAGAGTTGCCAACTCAAGCAGTAAATTTGAATGACTTACACAGTCGATACCACGAGATAAAAGGATTTTTTCCAGTTTGTGAATACGCCAAAGCCAATCCAAGAATTTTAATTGGTATCGATAATTGTCATATAACGCGCTGCTTGAAAACAGTACGTTGTGATCGTGAAGTTATTGTTGCGAAAACTCCGTTAGGTTGGGTTGTTTATGGTGTGCAGCCTAGCGGAAAATCGTATGATGGTTGCCACTTGTCAACTGTTATGCACATTCAAGAGGCAAAACAATTTGAAATTGACCGTATGATAAAAGAGTATTTTACTACTGAAAATTTTGGTGTTGCCGTGCCGTCAGCTGAACCTCTTGAATCTAAAGAAATACTCAGAGCGAGGAAAATATTGAAGTTGACAACTAAAAGAATCGGTGACAGATTTGAAACTGGTTTATTATGGAAAGCAGACGATGTGACGTTACCAAATAACTATAAAATGGCATTTAATCGTTTGCGTTATATAGAGCTAAAAATGAAAAAAGATCAGTCATTTTACGAAGCATACAACACCGCGATGACTAGCTACATATCCAAAGGATATGCTAGAAAACTAAGCCAAACGAGATAGCTGTCAAAACGCCTAGAACTTGGTACCTCCCTCATTTTGCCGTGGTCAATCCAAATAAGCCAGGGAAGGTACGCATCGTATTTGACGCCGCTGCAGCTGTAAACGGAATCTCGTTGAACCCAGTTTTATTAAAAGGTCCAGATTTAAATCAACCCTTGAATGGCATATTGTTTAGATTTCGTAAAAATGCAATCGCCTTGTGTGCAGATATAAGAGAAATGTTCCTTCAAATTAAAATAAAAGAAGAAGACCTGCATTCGCAACAATTTCTTTGGAGGAGCGGAAATATAGAAAAACCAGTCGAAACATATGTAATGACGTCAATGGTGTTTGGAGCCTCTTGTTCCCCATGCAGTGCCTTGTATGTTAGGAATAAGAATGCCGAGGAATCGGCAAGTAGCGAGTCGGAAGTGATAACAGCAATAAAAGTCAATCACTATATGGACGACTTGGTCTCAAGTTTTGACAGTGAGGAGACAGCGCTACGCATAAGCGGCCGCGTTAGGGATACGCACGCAAAAGCTGGATTTGAACTTCGAGGTTTCGTGTCCAATTCTAGCACAGTAGAATCTGTTTTAAATGTCAATCAAAGCCCTATGAGTGCCGTAATTAAAATTAATCCAGTTGATACTATAGATAAAGTGCTAGGAATGTACTGGGACAGTAGCAACGATCAGTTCTGCTTTAAATTGTATTTACATCGAGTTAACCCGAATATTATCAAAGCCGAGCAGTGCCCGACCAAACGTGAATTTTTGAGCTTGGTGATGTCAATATATGACCCGTTTGGAATGCTTGCCAACCTTACAATTTATGGAAAGGTACTGTTGCAAGAATTGTGGCGCGTAGGTGTCAAATGGGATGAAATGATTCCTAATGAAATTCATATGAAGGTCAGACAGTTTGTAAGAGCTTTACAAAAGGTAAAGGACTTCCACTGGAATCGCCATTATTCGAGTTATATAAAACAACCTGACACAATTCTCGAGCTCCATGTTTTTGTCGATGCGAGTGAGATTGCTTTCGCCGCAGTCGCCTACTGGCGTGTCCTATGGCAAGATATTATTGAAGTTTGTTTTATTGCGGGGAAAACTAAGTGTGCACCACTAAAGGTCTTGTCTATTCCTCGTTTAGAACTTCAACCGGCGTTATTAGGTACACGTTTGCGAAATGCAATTATAGAAAATCACAATGTGCAGCCAAAAAAGTCTTACTTCTGGAGCGACTCTAAAACTGTAGTTTCCTGGATAAAATCAGACCATCGACAATTTAAAACATTTGTAGCACTTCGAGTAGGTGAAATATTAGAATCAACGCATGAGAATGACAGGAATTGGTTGCCGACAGCATTGAATGTGGCCGATGCGGGAACTCGTACTAAGTACCCGATAAATTATGAAGGGAATAACACATGGTTAATGGGACCCGAGTTCTTAAAACAAACGGAAGAGTTCTGGCCCAGATTTGTTGACAAACAAATACCTATAGGAAGGAGAAGAGAAAAGAGGTGGGCCGCATTATTTACATGCATGACAATTCGCGCGGTACATATAGAGCTAGCCACTAATCTATCAACAGATGCCTGCATATTATGCATAAGAAATTTTGTTAATCGTCGCGGGGTCCCTATCAAGATACGCTCAGATATGGGCACTAATTTTGTAGGTTCTGATGGCGAGCTACATAAGGTTGAAGATATATTTCACATGGCCTACATTCAGAACGAACTTTCAGTTCGTAATATAAAATGGGAATTTAACTGCACAGCCAACCCCAGCAGTGGTGGATGTTGGGAAAGGCTTGTCCAGTCGATCAAAAGGGTACTTGCGATAGTGCTGAAGGAAGTAGCTCCACAGGTGGAGACTTTACGCAGTCTTTTGATAGAAGCTGAAAACATTATTAATAGCCGTCCACTTACTCACATACCGATAAATGCAGATGATCCGGAGCCGCTTACGCCTAACCATTTTTTGCTGGGTACAACAAATTCTACTCAAACTCCAGGATCAGAGACAGCATCTAGTAGCCGAAAGCAATACCAGATAAGCCAGCAACTAAAGAACTGCTTTTGGCGTCGCTGGATACGCGAATATTTACCAACTCTTACAAAGCGGACTAAATGGTTTTTGCCCCAAAAACCGTTTAAAGAAGGGGACCTGGTAATAATTTGTGATGAGGCCTCTCCCAGAAGTCAGTGGCGGAAAGGCGTGATAGTAAATACTTTTCCTGCTAAAGATGGGCACATACGTATAGTTGAAGTTAGGACGAGCAGCGGTGTTTTAAAACATCCTGTGTCAAAATTAGCCAAACTCGACGTGATAAGTAAAGCTTGATAGCTTTACGGTGGGTAGAAATGTTGCAGTGCAACATAAATAATAGTGAACTTTGATTTGTGTTGAATTTATGAAAGTTTAAGAAGGCATATGTTGATGCCATGGTTTTGTATAAATTAAATTTGTCATATAGTTGTCATTAGTTTTTTGTAAAGAGAGATCATATCAAAAATAAACCTTGCCCTAAACTACAAGATTTATAGTTTTTATTGTGTGTACCTTGCCTATCTACACCTCCCGCCTAATCTTGTAGAGGTTCTATTTCTTTGCATCTCGATTGCCAATTTGCGGATTAGCCAACCGCAACAACCGTACTTTGACTAGTCATAATTGATATTAAGTAGGTCAATTAGTATGCGATTATGACAAGTGTATATAACCCGGCTTAATTACTAAAAGTCTATTCGTAACGGTATTCCATGCGCCTTGTGTAAAGTTAAGTTGAAATTTAAACAATCGTTTCGTGTTTGTGCAGTGATTTTCGTTAAAATCTTTTGAAAATTTAAGGTAAGTCTGCATTTTTTTTTATTAAAAGAGAACTGAATTTATTTGCAAACACTAATTATTGCGTATTTTAATATTGTTTTCTGATTGTATATTGAAAACATCTAGAATTCGTTTAGAAATATTCTAAATTGGGTACAAGTTTTAGTTATTAAAATATTTTATATACAGCGCATGCAAATTTATTTGGGTTTTTTTTTCAAATTTTACATTGAGTAATTTATTAGTCGCTATCAATTTTTTCAAAGTAATGCACTGTTTTACATATATATGATGACAAAAATAAAATTTTTTGGCTATTCGTGCCATATCTATCGCATAGAATTAACACAGACAAGCATCTAAAAAAGATAAATCCCAGAAGCACTCATCTTCAACGGTTCATATGAATACTTGCATGAACTAAGGCATTCTAGACCGTGTTGATTAAGTAGCCAACTTGTCCGCGCAAACCGTCAGTCTGTAAAGTATTTTGATAATAATGTTAAGAGAACTAAGTATGTTCTTTATAAAATAATTGGATGCATAAAATTTTTGCAGCATTTCGAATTATAGTTAAGGGATCAGCATGAAACGAAGCTTATTAAAAATCCTGGTGTTTCGTAGACGACCTTTTGTTTCTGAATTAAACATAATTTTTAAGAAAGAAAAGTGAAGTTTTTAAAAGAATTTCCAAGAATATATAATACAATTTGCATAATTTTATTCAACTGTGACAAAATAAAAAAGAAATAATAATCATTATTGTTATTATTATTATCATTACCTTTATTATCAAACAGAGATATGATTCCGTTTACACGATAATATTAATAGCTAAGTGTAGAAATAACAAAGTGCAACTATCAGATTTGGTCACTATTCAAGCAGGTGAAACTACATACATTGCCTACAAGATTCAGATGGAATATGTTGATACATATCCTTTACAGACTCAGTACATGAACGTTTCCGAAAATTTACTAGTTCTACATCTACCACAGCTGAAGGGTTGACAGGTTCTTTCTTGAAAGAACTAGAATTTCTAAAACTAAATTGGGGACCGTGAAAATTAGTTCTCCAAAGCACCAGTGGTGCCTTCATACCGAAATGTAAATTAAGGGGTGTTTGTGGGAGGTACAAGCTAGATTTAAATCTATTTATCTTTAAGAAACCTTTATACCCTGCTATGCCCATCAGTTTAATCTGATTCTTCAAAAAGAAGCAAACCAACATAAGCAGGTAAGGATTTTATTTCTTAATTTCATGCATTTTCTGTATGTTTGAAAAATTACTAAAGGATATTGTTACATATGAAGGTAATTCACCCCACAGAGTAGAAGAAGATTAGTTGAAGTGGTGTATTTCTACAAAATTAATTTAATCAATTGTTTGGAAAAATAATCGAAATGGAATACACTAATGCTACTTTAAACTAAGCTAGAAGATTAAGTTCGTACCTAATGAACTAAAATCTTTACATTGATTCAAATATTTCCATTCTGTCGTACCTTATGCAGAAATTCCCTTCAATCGACTTTATGTTTTATCTATTAGACGATTTCTTTCTAACACCAATACCAACGTACACAAACTTCACAGTTATTGTTGATAGCTGTAGCACAAAAATTTAGCCTACAAGTAAAAGGAAGAAAAACGTAGGAAGATATGAATTCTAAGTATAGTATTTCTATAGAGTGCTATCATATTATCCTTTTCGAAATCAATCATCTATTCACTTCTAATGATTATCTGATTATATCTCTTATACCAGTTACAAGACTTTTTTGATTATAACATAGTTTTATTTCTGAGACAATCAAACTGGTAAAATCACCTTAGCCCGCTATGCAACTATAAAACTATAATTAGAATTAGAACTTATTTATGGCCGTTAAGACTTCTATAGCAGTGTTGATGTTATCGTTCAAGTGGGCGGCGTCTGAAAGCATGTAGGCTTGGCTTGATTATTTGTTTAATAATAATACGCAATAATAATTATAAGTTTTAAAAATACATAAAATAAAAGTGAAATTGAATGATTTTAGCAGTTCGGAAAACTTCGGTAATCTTCAGAAGGTTTCATGGTTACTTGTGGAACCAAAGATAAACTTAAACACTTAATATATGAATGTATATACAATTTAACGGGGTGGGGTGTAAGAGTCTTCGGTAGTCTTCAGAGCTTTTCGGAATGCTTCGGAATTTGCTTGTTAGGCCCAGTGAGAACTTGAACAACGATAGTTAGGAAATATGTACAGTTTGAAGAGGTCCAGACGCCTTTGGAACTCTTCGGATAGATTCTTGTTTTTCTTGTGGGACAACGTTAAGTTACAAAGAATTATGATATGAAATTATAACTACTTCTTTACAATATATACAAGTATAGAGAGGTTTGGTTGTCTTTTGAACTCTTCGGACGGCTTTGTCGTCGTGGTGCTTTAAGCATCGTCGAGTACGTTGCCGTTGAACTCTACGGGTGAAGTATGAAACGGTGCTTAACGTTCATATGTGGTTTGTTAACTATGGATTGATGAATTAGAATGACGTGCCCTGGGTACGACGTCGGACAGCGTCACCGTCGGAGAATACGCAGGCTATGGTGAGCACTGCGTGTCGAAGAATAGCATGCTATGGAGAACGCTGTTCATTGAAGGGTTTGAAGGCTATGAGGAGCACTGCAAGGTGATTCCTTAGGCTATGGTGAGCAGTAACAAATGTCTTCCGGAGAATTAGCAATTATATTTATACACTTCCATTTTCTATTCTTCCTGTGTTGAAAAACGTTAATGATGTCTTTAATCAATGAAATTTTTTCGAGTTTTGAATGTAAAACAATCTTTAAATTTAGTTTGTCCAATGAACGTACAGATTTTTGGGTAGCACAAAAAATGAGTTTGAATTTCTCGCGATTCTTGATTTGTTCTGTGTTCAGCTCGTGTACCTCGATATACTCAACCGCAATTCAGTCACTCTGTTCTGGGAATCCGGTTCAACGTAGCGGAACCCGCGCTTTTGTTAACGCGTGGGTGCAGTATTTTACGAGCGCCCCCGCTGTTGCAAGAGGACATCCTCGTCGCCGCCGCTATCCAATCCGCGGGCGTTGGGTTGAGTTGCTCCGCTTAAGACACCTCGAGCGCTGAACGGGCTAGTGAGCCTGCTAGTCCGGGAGCAATATCAACCGATCGCACGTGGCTGGAAGGGAAGCTCCGGTACATTGCGCGGGCGTAGTGCTTGCACTGCCACCCGCGCAGTTTAGCGGAACTATGGACGGAGTGGATATCGTGATGGCCCTGGACGCCGAAGCAAAGGACCCCCGCAAGCGCTCCATTGAGGACGCTTCGGAGGAGGCCTGTAGCGACGACTTCACGGTGCCGAAGAAGAAAACATCGAAGCAGCCCAAGAAGACCAGCGCAGCCGACCTTCCGACAACCAATCGGTACGAACCGATTGCTGCTACGCCAGAAGAAGAAGCACCAGCAGAACGTATGGAGTCCGATGCGAACTGTTCGAACCCTGCGTCGGCCCGCAGCCGCCGCGTCCCCCCTATCGTCCTTCGCAAGAAGGACAAGTGGGTAGCGATTGCGGCAGAGCTCAGCCGGCGCAGACTCCAGTTTACCAGAGCACGTAATACGCAGGACGGAATCAGTATCACTCCGGCGACCCTAACAGACTACCGTGGGATCACGGCTTTTCTGTCCGAGCGAGGCGAAGAGTTCCATACTTATCGCCTCCAAGACGACAAGCCGCTCAGGGTGGTTTTGAGGGGCATCCCGGAGGGTATCGACGCCATGGACGTTCGAACGGAACTCGTCGCGAGCGGGCTTCCAGTGCTAGCCTGTGCACGCATGCACAAGGAGCGACCGAGACGAGCTTTGCCCCTGGTCATGGTCACCTTGACAAAGTCCACGGAGGCGAAGCGAATCTTTCAGCTTCAGCATGTGCTGCACCTGCGAGTACAGGTGGAGATACCGCACCGACGGTCCGAAGTAGGACAATGCCATCGGTGCCAGAGATTCGGGCATACGCAGTCGAACTGCAAGGCCACGCCTAAGTGCGTCAAGTGCGCCGGCGGCCACCTTAGCTGCACCTGCCTCAAAAGCAGGGAAATTCCTGCGGTGTGCGTCAACTGCGGTGGCGCGCATCCAGCGAGCTATAGGGGATGTTCCGCATTCCCGAAGCCAAGGGTGGCCAAAAGGCAAAACGAGACCGCACCAAAGGCACCGGTCAGCGTCCGCCCTGCGATGTCGACGCCGAGGGCCGCTGCTGTGGGAGTTCACTCCTACGCCAGCGTCGCCAGCGGCTCGGCTAAGGCCGTCTCTACCCCGACAGCCAAGAGCCCCGCTCTTGCGCAAGTTGAGGAGACGCCTGCCCAGGCAGCCCAACCCACCCCCAGCGGTGGAGCGGCAGCCAGAGAGACACCGTCCAGTGGAGGCGTGCAATGGGGTTCCATCATCGGACTCCTCGCTGGAATCGATTTCCAGAAGCTGACTGCGATCTCCAGAAAGCTGCTGCCTATAATCGCCGAAGCCAAAAACTTCGGCGATTTAGTCATGGGTTTAATTGCCTGCGGCAAGGATATCAGCGAACTCTTCCATCTTGATGGATAGACGTCGCGGATATCCAGGAACCTTGCAGATAGCTTTCTGGAACGCGCGAGGGCTGATGGGAAAGCGATTTGAGTTGCTGGAGTTTGCGTTGCGACACGACCTAGACGTTGTCCTAGTGAACGAAACGTTCCTCAGCGCACGAGACGAGCCTAGGCTTCCCAACTACAGGCTGTTCCGGAACAATCGAGATGGCGTCGGAGGAGGCACAGCGGCGTACGTTAAGGCAAGTCTGGAGCACTACGTGGTGGACCTGCCAGACCTAGAACGACTCGAAGCGACTGGAGTATGCGTAGTACTAAAGGGTTTTGGCCCTCTACGCCTGATCTCGGTTTATAACCGGCCAGGTGGCGAAGCGCTTAGCACGCAGGACCTGGACGCGTTGTTGGATGCGAGAGAACCTGTGCTTTTAGCAGGGGACTCAACTCCAAACATCCGTCCTGGAACAGTCGGGTAGCAAATCGCAATGGACGCATACTTCGACAGTTTGCTGACGGACGTGAGGTCGAGGTCTTAGGACCAGCAGAACCCACTCACTACGGCAATAGAGGCAGGCCTGATGTACTAGACGTCGCGATCCTCCACCAAGTGACGTTGAACACGGAGATCCGGGCCGTCAGCGACCTCAGTTCTGACCATAACCCGGTGCTGCTTCACCTCGGAGGGGAGCGAGCCCCGGCCATTAACGAAACCCCTAGGGTTTCGTGGCCGGCATTTGCCGCCCATCTAGTGAGGTCGGTCGAAGGGATGTCTAACGACATACCGACGGCTGACGCACTGGAAGCGCAAGTGGACCGCCTCGTGGAGTGCATACAGACCTCGGTCAGTAGAGCCCCTTTCATGAGACCGGTAGCGGATAAGAGGGACATCCTTCCTCTGCACATCCGTGACCTCATCCGGGAGAAGGACCGCGCCAGGCGTCAGTGGCAAAGAACCTGTGATCCTGCGGAACGACTCCGGTACAATCGATTGGTCGCCGAAATGCGACTAGCAATTCGGCGGCACCGGAGCGAGGCCTGGGCAGCCAGACTGGAGAACCTCCGAGCCAACGACAACTCTCTGTGGAGGATGTCGAAAGTACTGAAGAACAAGAAGTCCCCGATGCCTCCAATCCATGACGAAACAGGCTTAGCCTTTTCAGTCTCTGAAAAGGCAGAAGTCTTCGCAGACAGCATGGAACGTCAGTTCGAGCCGAACTATGCGCACGCAGACCTTCGGCATACCGAACGCGTCCATCGTGAAGTCCGGCGGAGGCTAAGGGACAACGACGATCCTCAGGAACTTGACCCTACCACGGTTGAAGATGTCAAGGACCTTATCAAGGCGTTAAGGGTCAGAAAGGCTCCTGGACCGGACGGTATCTCCAACCGGGCTCTGAAAGCGCTGCCGGAAAACGCCCTCCGGGCGTTGACCGTAATCATCAACGCCATGTTGAGACTCCGCCACTTTCCATCCACGTGGAAGACGGCGGACGTCGTAGTGCTCCGGAAGGCAGGCAAATCTGCGACATTCCCACAGAACTACCGGCCCATTAGATTGCTGTCGGTAGTTGGGAAAATAGCGGAAGCCGTCTTTCTAAGGAGACTCCAGGCGGCGATGCAGGAGCACGGCGTTATCCAGGACGAACAGTTTGGGTTCCGCAAGTGGCATTCCACCGTTCACCAGATACTGCGAGTGGTGGAGCACATCGCGGAAGGCTTCAACTGGCGACAGTCAACCGGCGCAGTGTTCCTGGACGTGTCTAAAGCTTTCGACAAGGTCTGGCATAACGGCCTACTCTACAAGATGCTGGAGAGGGGTTTCCCACGCGCCCTCGTCCAACTGACAAGATCCTATCTTCACGATAGATGGTTTTGCATCAGGCTGGACGGGGTGCGGTCGACGAGGCGGAGAATCAGGGCTGGGGTACCACAAGGCTCTCTCCTCTCGCCGGCACTCTTTAGCATCTTCGTGAGCGACCTACCGAAAACGGCAGACACCAGGATAGCACTATACGCCGACGACACAGCCATTCTAGCCAGGTCCCGTGCTCCGCACCTCATTATGCAGAGACTGCAAACGGCGATGGACGCTCTCGAGGAGTGGCTAAGACTCTGGCGAGTCGAGGTCAATCCAGAAAAGAGCACGGCAGTTTTCTTCTCGAAGCGACGTCACCGACCTGGAGACGATGTCAGAGCGTTCGACGAACCGATACCTTGGCGTTCAGACGTCAAGTATCTAGGGGTGTTCCTTGATTCTCGGCTAACCTGGAAAGCTCACATCGAGTATGCGGCAAACAAGGCCAAAGGTGTTAAGGCTGAGCTATACCCCTTGACCAATCGCCGAAGTAGGCTGAACGCTTTAAACAAGCTTAGGCTCTACCAGGCAATAACCAGACCGACGTTTGCATACGCATCAGCGGTGTGGGGTAACGCAGCGGAAACGCACATGCGAAAACTCCAGGTGATCCAGAACAAGGCCCTAAGGGGAGTCTTCGGAGCTTCCTAGTTCATCAGAAACGCTCAGCTTCACAGAGAGGCAAATCTGCAAACCGTCAAGGAATGGCTCCGGTCGAACGCGGAGAGGTTTTACGGATCTCTTGAAGATCTCGAAAACCAGCTCATACGTGCTCTGGGCGCGTATGAAGAAGCTCTATGGCGACGACATAAGCACCCCAGTGCGATGCTCCGGCAATGAAAATTGCTGCGATTCCATCAGACGTCCGAAAGGAATAAACTGAGCGTAACGCCATGTTATTTCCAATCGCGACGGCGGTGAAGGACCTAATCCAGGTACGCTAGTCACGGGATCCCTATAAACGTCCTTTGACAAGGGATCTCGAGTCCGACACCAAAGTGGTTTTTAGTGGGTATGTCCTTGCTCCGGCAAGGAAGAGTCCCACACAGCGGATATAAAATCTTTTACCACTATAAAAAAAAAACCTCTGTTCTGGCTCAGCATGAATGCGGTGATATTGTCAACATTGAAGCTGTTGCTATTGTGCAACTATTTGTGGATGAGTCCGTGTGAAACCTTTCTAGAATCTGTTAGGCAATTTTCTTAACAAAAAAGACAGCAAACAAATGAAAACAAATTTCGAAAAAAGATTTTTAAGATTTTAAATTACTAATATTTTGAGGCTAAATCCTAGATCATATTTTAAAAACTTGTTCTATCAAAATTTCAACCTGTTCTTGACGTGCAAACTATAATGTAAAATCATCGAACCATTTGAAATTTTCTCGAACGTAAGTTTAATTTGTCTTTTTCTAAAGAGTTTATGCAAAACTGGACAAATGTTTCTAGATTGACTAACTAGAAAATGGTAAAAGTTTTAGATGCGTCGTGCTAGATGAGACGAAATTGAAATATATTATTATTGAAATGTGTGTTTTTGCTGTATTAAAAACTAGAAGAGTGATTGTTAAAAGTGCAATTTTCCTCGGCGCTTAGGCATTAATCTATAAACCTTGATATTAATAAACCAAGGTCTTAAACTACCTTACACTCCTTTGTAAATTTAACAGATGCTTCTGATGTGTTCTTGCTGTGAGATACAAAGTAGGAACTGAGCCATGCATAATTAGTAAATTTGTCAGCAGCATGCGGGTCTGTATGTAAGTAACGAATCCCAGCATAAGCTTGATAGATAATTGAAGTTTGTATAACCACTTTGCTAATTTCGGCAAGACTGTTTTAAATGGAAACGGCGATTAACCTGAAGAAAGGCTTTGTTAAAATTGAAATGCAGGATTGTCATTTCCTAGAATAGTAAATAAACTTTCATTTATGGACAGATTTTTAAGTAACAAACAACCGGAATGCTTTTTACGATTAATATAACGCGCACACACAATAATTGGTGGTTACTGTACGACTACATGTATAACTATGGCTTTTTTATAGTGGTAAAAGATTTTATATCCGGTGTGTGGGACTCTTCCTTGCCGGAGCAAGGACATGTCCACTAAAAATACACTTTGGTGTCGAACTCTAAATCCCTTGTCGTAGACTTTATAGGGATCCCGTGGCTAGCATACCTGTACTAGATCCTTTACCGCCGTTGCGAAGTGGAAAAAAAACATGGCGTTACGCGCAGTTTATTCCTTACGGACGTCTGATGGAACCGCGGCAAAGATCATTGCCAGAGTATCGCACTGGGGTGTCTATGTCGTTGCCATAGGACATCGTCATAGGCTCCCAGTGCTCGTATGAGCTAGTTTTCGAAACTTTCTAGAGATCCGTAAAACCTCTCTGCGTTTGACTGAAACCATTCCTTGACGGTCTGCAGGTTTGCCTATTTGTGAAGCTGAGCGTTTCGAACGAACCAGAAAGTTCAGAAGACTCCCTTTGGTGCCTTGTTCTGGATCACCTAGAGCTTCCGCATGTGCGTTTCCGCTGCGTTGTTCCACATCGCTGATGCGTATGCAAACGTCGGTCTGGTTATCGTCTTGTAGAGCCTAAGCTTGTTTGAAGCGTTTAGCCTACTTCGGCGATTGGTCAAGGGTATAGCAAGGTAATAACTCCTTTGATCTTGTTTGCCGCATACTCAAAGTGAGTTTTTCAAGTGAGCTTCGAATCAAGGATCATCCCTAGAAACTTGACGTCTGAACACCAAGGTATCGGTTCGTCGAATGCTCTGACGTCGTCTCCAGGTCGGTGACCGCCTCAAGAAGAAAACTGCCGTGCTCTTTTCTGGATTGAGCTCGACTCACCAGAGTCTTAGCTACTCTTCGAGATTGCCCATCGACGTTTGCAGTATCTGCATGATGAGGTGCGGAGTACGGAATTCGGTTAGAATGGATGTGTCTTCGGCGTATAGTGCCATCCTGGCGTCTGCCGTTTTTGGTAGGTCGCTTACAAAGATGGCGAAGAGTGCAGGCAATAGAAGAGAGAATTGGGGAACGTTATCCCTGATTCTCCGCCTCGTCGACTGCACTCTGTCCAGCCTGATGCAAAACCAGGATTTTGTCAGTTGGACGAGTACGCATGGTAACCCCTGTCCAGCATCTTGTAGAGTAAGCCATAATGCCAAACCTTGTTGAAAGCTTTAGACACGTCCAGGAACACTGCGCTTGTTAATTGTCGCCAGTTTCTGCGATGTACTGCATCACTCACAGTATCTAGTGAACGGTGGAATGTCACTTACGGAACACAAAGTATTCGTCCTGGATCACGTGGTGTTTCTGCATTGCTGCCTGGAGTCTCCTTAGGAAAACGGCTTTAGGTATCTTCCCAACCACCGACAGCAAGCTAATTGGCCAGTAGTTCTATGGGAATGTTGCAGATTTGCCTCCACAGAGAGTTGTCTTCGGCTCGAAGGTCCTCCAGTCTGGCTTCCCAGGCCTCGTTTCGGTGCCTTCGAATAGCTAATCGCATTTCGGCGACCAATCGATTATACCGGAGTCGTTCTGCAGGATCCTAGGTTCCTTGGCACTGCCGCCTGGCACGGTTCTTCTCCCGGATGATGTCACGGATGTACAGAGGGAGGATGTCACTCTTATCCGCTACCAGTCTCATAAAAGTGACTCTACTGATCGAGGTCTGTATGCACTACACATGGCGGTCCACTTGCGCCTCTAGCGCGCCAGTGGTCGCAATGTCGTTAGACATCACTGCGATCGACATTGCTAGACGGGCGGCAAATGCCGGCCACGAAATCCTACGGGTTTCGTTGGTGGCCGGGGCTCGCACTCCTCCGAGATTGGGTAGCACCAAGTTGTGGTCAGAGCTGAGGTCATTAACGGTCTGGATCTCGGTATTTAGCGTCACTTGGTGGGGTATCGCAGGCGTCTAGTACATCTGGCCTGCCTTTATTGCCGTAGTAAGTGGGTTCTGCTGGTCTTAAGACCTCGATTTAGCGTCCGTCAGCAAACTGTCGGAGTATGCGTCCATTGCGATTCGCTACCTGACTGTTTCAAGACGGATGTTTGGAGTTGAGGTCCCCTGCTAAAATCACCGGTTCTCGCGCATCCAACAACGCGTCTAGGTTCCGCGTGCTAAGCGGTTTGCCACATGGCTGGTTATAAACCGAGACCATGAGTTGAGGGCCGAAACCCCTTAGTACTATGCACACTGCAGTCGCTTCAAGTCGTTCTAAGTTTGGAAGCTCCACCATGTAGTGCTCCAAGCTTGTCTTAACGTACGCCGCAGTGTCTCCTACGACGCCATCTCGATTGTTGCGAAACAGCCTGTAGTTGGGAAAACTAGCCTCATCTCGCGCGCTGAGGAACGTTTCGTTCACGAGGACAACGTCTAGGTCGTATCTCAACGCAAACTCCATCAACTCAAATTGCTTTCCCATCAGACCTCGCGCGTTCCCGGACGCTATCTGCAGTGTTCCTGGATTAGGCGGCTCCGTGGCGTAGTGGTATGCGTGTGACTACCTCGCCCAAGATCCTGGGTTCGAATTGTCTACTATGGAATCATTATCATTAAGTCTTCAGTTCTAAAACTGGTTGGACGCGTACCCTCATTGTTTCCTAGTCTGATCCAACCTACACATTTCCCTGAAATTTGCACAGTCTGCATCTATCGTTATTTGTGTGCGAAAGTCTGATCTCGGTCTACCTCTACCTATCTTTTCCTATCTCTACTTGTAACATATTCCGTACTATTCCACAGAAATGCCTTAGAACGTATCCTGTCCACCTATTTGTCCTATTTTTTTTTGTTTTCCACAGATATCTTTATTTCTCTACTATTTCAACAACCTATTTGTTATTAACTTTATCTGTCCATGCTGCCATCCCCATACATCTGAATCACAACATTCCAGAAGGCTTCTATCTCTTACTGTCTGCTTTTCTTACTGCCACTATTTTATAGATGTACTGTGCTGTGCTCCACACTATGCTTTGAACAGTTTTCTTCTTGTATCTATGTTTGTTGACTTTGAACATAGCTGCTCTTCTTTCTTGTTTGAAGCAGTTCGGTCACCTTCTATTGTTTTACAGTTATAAACACTTACCTTACAAGTTTTCAATCCAAGTTTATAGGCGCCAACTTCGTCTAGTCTACTAACATTTCCACTGGATGACGAGATACCTAGGAAATCTTAATTACGGAGTCTTCCCTTGGTGAAATGAATTTTGTATACAAAAGGTAACATGTATGTTTGAATAATTAAAACCACAAATCTCAACTCACCTTACTTTAATCTATTCTAAACCAACATTATTTCAACATTCCTGTAAATAAGTATACATCTTATACTACTACTGATGTAACACCATACATTTAGCAATACTTTATATAACCACCACCATATATAGTGTCATTACAAACAGCATCTAGTTACTAAAATGTCCATTAAATTTTACTTTCAGAACTTCAACATTCAATTGTCTTGCTTGTTGTTATGCTACACTTCTCCTGCTACAAAGATGTTCTTAATTACGGTCAGCATCCAATAATACAATGTATCAAGTTTAATTTATACTCAATAACAATGTCATTATCATGTTAACTGTATGAGTCACGTAGTTGTGCGATTGCCCTTAAATGTCTGTTCATGTTTCAGATATGATTTGGCGTTTCTCATTTACTAATTTATTTTATTAATGTATACTCTGTGTGGTTTTTGTTTATTGTGTAGCACCCTGTATCCATTATATATTTATTACATTGTATGATTTATAAAATATTTTACTACAGCAGTTTTTTTTTTTGTAATATTTATCATATTTAAAGTCTAATTACCTTAGTATTGTAGTAAATTGTGCCAATTTATTTTTAGAAATTCATTTTTTATTGCTATAATTATATTTATTGCTCTAATTTGAAATTTTACTTTCGAATAACAAAGAATTAAAATACAGTATGGCCCTAAATGGCCAAATAAAAAGTGAAACTAAGTTGGTGGTGTTTCTACGTGTGCGTCGTCATAAACAAGGTAACTTGTATAGACCTGTCAAATAAAGCGCAAACTATTAATTAGTAGGGTTTAATTGTTAGAAATGATGTTAAGTAGAGAGGAAAAAGTGTTTTTGATAGAGCAATATTTTCGCTCACACGGAATCGGCCGACGCAGTGGTGCAAGTCTGCGATACGTGTGTGATAAATTCATCCAACAGTTTAATAAAAAATTTCCGAGTAATTCCGTAATTTTGAAGGTTATTGAAAAGTTCAGAAATACTGGCAGTGTATTGTTTTAACGAAAAGGAAACTCGGGTCGTCGCCGGACAGCTAGCTTCAACAATACCATGAACGCGTTTTGAGCAGATCCTACAAAACTCGAACGCTAGTCAACGAAAGACAGCGTTGGAACTTGATTTAAAGAGAAGTTTCTTGCAAAGAATCTTGAAAGAGCTGGGTGTATTTTCGTATGTAATTCAGGTACACCAACAGTTACATTTTCGAGATTATCGGAGTAGAATAGAATCTTGCTCTAAAATGCTGGCGCTATAATATGAAAATCCTGATTTTTTGAAAAATGTATGATTTTCAGTTATCGGGCTAAGTGAATCAGCGCACAAACCGATTTCCGGGATTTACCAGATCCGATCAGGTTCAAGAGGTTCGTTTGCATAGTGCACAAGTGAGTGTCTGGTGTGCAGTTTCGCGACACGCAATAATTGGTCCTTACTTTATCGAAGACAATGGTAGACAAATCACACTTAATCAACAGCGGTACATACACATTTTACAATTACGCTTTATCACTAATCTACATCGATTTTGTCGTGCACGTAATTTGGAATTTCGAGACCAAGTTTTTAACAGGACGGGGAAATTTGTCGCACTGTTGTAGCATTTCGACAATTTCTTCAGGAACATTTTTAAGATAACATCATTTCACGATGTACCGACTTCCCTAATTCATCACATTCGCCAGACCTAACCTATCCAGACGCATACATTTGGTGCATGGCCAAAAATTATGTCTTCACAAGGTCACCACAAACTATTGACGAATTAAAGGAGTTCATTCAATCAGTTTTCAAACAACTAATACAACCCTTATTTCATAATATAAAGACCAACTTGGAACTTCGTTATGAGGTCTGTTTTGAACGAGGAGGTAGACATTTAGAACATTTTAGAAAGGGCGAATAAGATGTATTGCTTAAATAAAGAAATAAAAGAATTATGAGTTTAGCACTGTTTATTTCGAGCCATACTGTATCATGCTTAATGAACACTATCATTCATAAAATTAGAATTATACAGGATGCACCAATATTAATTCACCTCTTTTTACATCGGGGTTCTGTTTAACGTAATGCCAATGCGAGTTACATATCCTCCAAATCAATATATGTATAATTAAATAGGAATTATTAAGAAATTATAAAGAAATTTAAGTCAGATGCAACATTGTAATTCAAGGATAAATAAAAAAAAGGTTAATAAAAGTTCACAAGCAAGTTGTGAGGACGGAAGTGAATACATTGTGTTCCAGACGTAAGTGATACTGCAGGTGCAGGTCACAGACGGTTAAGAAATCGCAATTATTAGAATTAAGATTGTTACATTGTATAATGAATAGAATAAAGAAATAAGCAGACATGACCTCTGCAATTCTCACAGAAATGTGAGGGGCAGGGACAACATATATACCCCGGGAGCCCCAAATCAGTCAGTCAGTCTTGAGCCTCTTAGCTTTTGTATTGTTGGTTGCTTAGGCTACTCGCCCTAATTTAACTTCAATTATTAGTAATTTCTACTTAGTATAATTTTGTATAGTTTGTCAAAATTCCACATGTAATTTCTGTTAAATAAGTATTTGTTACAAGAAATTTTTGGAAGAAGACTTTTTAAAAAGGCAGCTCCTAAGGCGCAAAACGTAACTGGCGCAGCCGTACGAATCGAGAAGGGCACTAAGAATCCAAAAATCGGAGAACTGGTGGTCTGGAATTTCAATTTCCAATCTGGAAGAACCAAACAAAAATTTGGACAAGGTACAAAATTGACCGAGCCTAAAGGAACAAAACTTGGACAAGGTATAAAAATCGACCGAGCCCAAGGAAGAAAAACAGATGAAATCGACGATGAAAATTATGTAAGTTCATTTAGCCTAACCAATTTATTCTTTTCAAATTATTGATGCTAGCTAGTAAGAAATTTTAATGTACAGAATTTTTAAAATTATTATTATCGCAATTTAGTATTTATGCCATTTATGAAAAGAATTTACTTATTTACAACGAAAACTTATTTTTAGCAAAAGAACTATAAAAGACGCATTTATATGCGCAAATTATTACAAATTATCACGAATTATTAAAACGTAACAAAACGACTTAATTCAGCAAACTGAAATTGAAGTATAAATATAAAACGCAATCCTTATTATAGCAATTAGTTACAGAAACGGTTTATTTAAAACTAAACTTTATTAAATTCTATAAATTAAACACTTCAGTGTATAATTGTAAAAGTATTTTGTAACTTATGTTGCAGCTTATATTATATTGGAACGAAAATTAATACGATAGTTGCCGGCGAATTATATTCTTAGCTCAGTGACGTGACTGAAGGGAGGTTAGAAATTAAAATTACAAAAATCGCGATTTCGTGCTTCTTTTATCAAAGATCGACATGCATGTGAAACTTTGTTTCTAATTTTAAGTGGCAGTATAATTTATAGTTGCCGCTCAGGTGCAAGTTTTGATCGTATAAGTGCTAACATATTTTTTGTAAGTTTTTTCATATAGTTATAAGAATATGTCAGCAAATGTTGTCCAATACGTTGAATTTGAATTATTGAAAATGTTGACCCTTTTCATTTTAAAAATAGGTAAAAATCTCTGTGTAAAGTGGTAAAAATTTGATATGTTGCGGCTCGAATCAGGTAAAATAATCTTAACACACTGTGCGGGTTTATTGCTTTTAACCCAATTTGCTATATTTTACCCCATTTTCTAGATCTACCGCATACACTATTTGAGAATCACTGGTCGAGGTCGAGATTTCTCGATAAGGCACACCTGTACAAAATATCACGCAGAAAAACTTAGAGATTTATCTTATCCTCTAGCTATTGTCAATTTTCCATTGATACGTGAAAATAAGTCAAAGCCCTCCCTTAAATTCTTCATAATTACATGAGTGTTACCGGTCACAATTTTTGAAGTATAAAAATCATTACTGTGAACTTCTTTTGAACTGTTTAATTTTTAATAACTGTTTGTAACGACGGATTCGTTATGCGCTTTCTAGCTAAGGACATCGTAGACAGGTTAAAATTTATAAATATTTTCAAGGGGTAATCAATAATATGAAATGTGCTCTTTTGGTTCAACTTTAAACTTTAGGTGGTCGATATCAGTCATTCTTAAAATAGCACAGACTGATTAAAGAGTTGTCTTGATTAATTCCAAACACGCAGTGTTCATTTAGCGTGCTGTAAAGCATGTATTTTTTACCGCGGTCGTCTAGAGGTGAACTATTGACGTAGGTCAGGTACGATCAAACGTTGCCCTAATAACTCAACGCTCAAATTGTTTGTCGTACTAAAAGCTGTACATATCAAATCCCGCATAAAAAGCTCAACTAGACACGCATCGATCGTCTGTATTGTAGACACCAAATATTTGATAATAAATAAAAGAATTCTAAACTAAAGCAAAATCATATAAGAAGGCTAACGTACTTTCTAACGTCAGTTACATTTACTACTACAATAAACAGGACGGAAAAATAATAATTGGCATCTAGGATTTCCCAATTTGAAATTAGACAGCATTCATATGCGGTTATCAGCAATTACTTCTTATATAATGACGTATGCATTCTTTTAGATTTTTATGATAAACCTTTCGCTTTTAACATTTCATGTGCAAAGTTCTTTTAATCCGACTTCGTAACTCTTAGTGTGTGAGATTGCCACTTAACTAAGAAATTTCACAAATCGCTTAGAATTTAAAAGGTTTGTTGCAAGGTAGCACGTGCAGACTTTTTACGAGAATATAGCTTTTCAAAACATCACTGATACTTTATAATCGCCTTAAAGAAGAGAAAGGCTTTGTAACTCGGTACAGAACGAGTAGAATCTCGCAGACTAGCTTATGAGTGGTTAATTTTACTTACCCTAACTACACATGGGAATGTCCACCTGCACATTTAGTTCTTGCCCTCCGTATCTTTGCTTACCAACGAGAGCATTATAAATTTGCACAAAAGTGCACTTGAAATAAATTCTATAAATACGGAAAGGTATTACCTTACCACCATGGATCACTTTGCTCGGTTAGTGATTGCAAAAAATTACTGAAATACAAATTTTTAACTTGTGAATCAGATTAAATAAACGTAACATTATAAATTTTAATAGCTCTTCTAATGTAGTTTTAATTACCCACCATTAAGGAAAAAAATTTTACTCAGTAAAGGTAGGAGAGGATTCTAAGCTGGTTTAGTTTTGTAGTTGTGAATAGCGCATTTTTTATACAGTTCTGCTTTTAAATACTTTCATTTTCAAAGAATTTCAATGAGTGACACGTGGAAGTGTTATAAAAAACTTTCTGAACAAAATTTGGGTCAGTGTGAAATGTGCAATATAAAATTAAAATTTACTGGTAGCACATCAGTGATGTGGAATCATGTAAAATCTAAACACACGGTTCTTCCCGCTAGTAAACGTATACGGTAAGTAGAAGATTAACCATGTAAATGTTTGGTAGTTAATTTCAAAACAATTTATTAGCACTAACAATTTTGAGGGAATAATTTCTTGAGTTGTAAAAGTGTTTTAAAAAGTTACCGTCAGCTAAAGTTATTTGACTTAATACATATTAGTTATACGATTTTGGAATTGATAGCATATATGGATTTATTAATTAAAAACCTGTTTTTTAAATCAAACCCTAGTTTGTTTTGTTCTCAGGGTTTGTTGTATTTTGTTGTGATGAATGTTTATGACAATGGATATTGACAACATATTTCATTTCAAGATATCTGAATCTGTCTTGATAAAACAGATAAGTTTAAAATTGATTCACGTTAGTGTAAGGTTTAATTTTCATGGAGGTCAAAATTCTTAGGGTTATGAAAATTGTGATATATTGTGATAACGCAAAAACAATTTCATGCAGTATTTTATTTGCCATCCATAAGCTCATGTTATAAATTGTAATTGTCAAATAAAATTAATGTCATTGGTAAACGGCTACATAGAGGATACTCATTTAATCTGCTAAATTAAGGTAAAATTAAAGTTAATGTTGCATATATGTAGTATATGTACTATATAAATGTTCGCAGATTCTTTTTATGGTAATGGTTTAGATTAGAATGATTTAGTAAATACAGAGTAAAAACTATAAAGGGCATTTTTCAAATTTAACCTACCTCGCATCTCTTAGCTTTTCAATATCCCCACATGTATATCATCTTAAACGGGACACCCAATATAAAATGATCGTCAATTTTCCACCTTGTTAGAAAAAATGCTCTTCATTTTTCTCCAATTTGCCTGTGTAGGTATGCTATATTAAAGCTTGAAGCCACGATCAAACCAATGGACAAGTGGCTTTAAATTTTCAGTAAAATTTCTCGTTTCTTATGAAATGGCATCTCATTATTTTAGGAGTAAAGCTTAAGGATTGTAGAAAAGCATAATACTTGCTCAGAAGGGAATATGGTTTGATTGAAGTAATATATATTTCAAAATTTCAACACTTATTAGGAAGTTGTCATGCACAAGTATAGCTACATTGGAATATTGTAGTAATTCTTTTTGGTAACATTAATAAATAATTAGCTTCTAACTTCTTTTCTACAATTTTACGTTAGTAGATTCGTGTGTCATTACTGTCATTTATCATCATTTGTATTTGTAGACTCACTCAAGGAGATGAAGATGTTGAATGTAAATCGTCAGACCAAAATGAAATATCCGATGCACTTCCATCAACATCCTTTAGTGTTGACACTAATGATGACAAAAAAATCACTTGCTGATAGTGATATTTCTGCTTCTTCTGTAGCTGTTCAGCAAAAAATTACTCAAGTATTTTTAAGCAAAAGCGCATCATCAAGGCAGCAGGAGATAATATCTGAATCGTTAGCTCAAATGATTGCAGAAAACATGCTTCCTTTTTCGTTTGTTGAAGGAACAGGACGCAAGAAATTTTTTAACAAAACATTTCCTAACTTTAAGGTACCAAGTAGAAATACTATTAAAACAAAAATTGCTTTATTATATGATATAAAAAAGAAGATTATTTATCTCGAAGACATAATTCAATATTGGGGTTTAACTAGAAAAATTCTTGCAGTAGTTCATGATAATGCTCCAAATATTGTTAAAGCAACAAGAGCATCAAAAGAAATTCCAGAAAGTGTCAACTGATTTATACATATTCTACAGCTTTCACTTGCTAAAGGTTTAGAAATCGATACTCTTAAAGAGTTAGTTAATAAATGTATCTCAACTGTTGGACACTTCATACATTCCACATGGCAACAAGTGCCCTGAGTAATTATCAATCAGCACATAATATACCAAATCATAAATTAATCCAAGCAGCAAAGACACGTTGGGATTCGGGATACTTTATGATTGACAGATTGATTAAACAACGAGATGCTGTCGTTGGAGTATTATATAATGCCAGTGACACATCTCGTCACATGAGGGGTACCTTAGAACTACTTGAAGATGCTTGGGAACTGTTAGAAAAATTAAGTGATACTTTAAAATAATTTTCCCTAATTACAACTGTAATGAGTTCAGAAAAAAATCTGACTATTTCAATGATCCATCCATTAATAAGATCACTGTTAAACAATTTTCTTCTTGAAGATGAAAGCGATATTGATTCAATACAAAAATTTAAAAACATAGTGTCTGAAGAGAAGAATTAAAAACCGGTTCAAGATAATTACTATTAGCACAGAAAGCTCATTTATTGATATATGCACATTTCTAGATCCGCGATATAAAAATGAGGAAAGATTGAAAGAAAACAGACTGGAAATACAAACTGTTTAAGAAAAACAAAATTTTGAAATTTTATATAAAGATAAGAGTATATCGCCACCTACTACTCAGCATAAAACACATTTACATATACTTTTTCCTGGGCTACGCCACGAAAGTACTTCAAATAAAACTGAAGTAGAAGTATAAAATAACGAGTTGATGCAAATCAATAGAAACTTATGCCTCCTACCATGGTGGGCAGCCAATAAATTAAGATTACCCAAAATGGCAAAATTAGCCGAACGATATTTAGCAATACCTGCAATTTCAACACCTTCTGAAAGAGTGTTTTCAAATGCAGGAAATATAATCAATGCCAAAAGAAGTTGTTTAAAAGATAAAACTGTCAATATGCTAGTATTTCTGCATAACAATTATAAAACGAAATAGGAAACTGATAGATATCACGTTATATAACATGATTATGTATTAATACTTTTTTGGTTTATAATTAATTTTTTTTTCAAAATATATAAAAACATAGAGGATGATTAATTCTTTCTAAAATATTACTTTTGTGTTTATATAGTTTGTGTTTTTTAATTTATTTAAATTTTTCAATTTAGAAGTTGATATTTTATGTTAGTCTATGTTTTAATGATACATAATTGAGTTAATTCAATAAAAATCATAAAATGCATTCTAATATTTTTTCCCGCCTAACATGTATGAAAATGAAACATATTAATCTTAAAAATATGACTAAAAGTAACTTTTATCGTTGCTTGGGCCGCTAAACTCAAAACAACACGATTTTAAAGCTTTTCACAATTTTTGACTATCGTTAAGTGTCAATTATTGCACACTTTAGTGCTTCACATAATTTTTCATTTAACGTCGCTATTTGTATTTATAAAATTAAAGATTTTTGTGTTATTTTTCTTATTTTTGTTTAGTGAATGCTAGGCGAAAAACAGTTGTGTGTCACAAGTGCAAAAAAATGCATTAGCAGCCCTAGCTATCAACTAATCCGTGGGCTATTTCTGCCCTTGCGACACAATTACACTATATTCATTAAAGAGCATTCCTAAATAGAAATATGAACACAAACACAATTCCATACTGAAAATGCAAAATCCGAAAAGAATAGACAAGACACTTAAACCGAGAGTAAACTATGTTTATTTAATTTCGTGTTGTTTTGTACATTATATATACAAAAACAGAATAACTAAAGTTGCCTTTGTTACTATGAATGAATACTTCGTTACTGTATACTACCTACAACTTGTTGAGAAATTCAATTATTCCAAGACAGTGAACATAATTTGAGAAAGTACAAGCTAAGGTACAAAAAACAAATTATTAAAATGAGTATTATCAACGTTGGCAACTTGATAATAAGTGGAATAGCGTGATACCGCTACTTCCAGAGTAAAATTTTAACCACAGTTCGAAATGCCAAAATCGGTTTTTTAGTACGTATTGCCGAAGCGGTTTTACCAATATCGGCTTCACCAAAACCGATTTTACAGAAAATAAAAAATCGGTTTTACGAAAACCGATTTTACCGAAATCGGTTTTACCGAAACCGGTTTGATCGAAATCGGTTTTATTGAAACAGGTTTTCCCAAACCAGTTTTACCCAAACCGGTTTTACGCAAACCGGTTTTACCGAAACCGGTTTTGCTGAAATCGGTTTTACCAAAACCTGTTTACCAAACTGGTTTTTACCAAAACCAGTTTTGCCGATACCGGTTTACCAAAACCAGTTTTTGGTTTTAATCAAAACCGCAATTTTACCGAAACCGGTTTACCGGTTTTACCAAAAACCGTTTTTGTTGATAGCCCTGATCGTAAGTATGGTATTCTAACTGACAACTATGCGATGCTGAGGTTGCAAATCACGTACATCCGTACCACTACAAGAGCACATAATTAGCTTTATCAGACTGTTACAGTTGAAATTGGGATTCTAATTGAAAGCCAATTAAAGTAATAATTTCCTTTAGAAAAACTGATGGCAAATAAACAAACAACGTTGGGGGAGTGCAAGTTCTGCAAAGAAGTAAGAAATCCAAAACGCTAATGATAAAATAAAGATACTAATGAGCCAGGGGACCTAACGGATTCCGATAGTACTCCCAACGCGAATAACAAGAGCTGCTGCTTCTAAAAGCATAAGAAAAATAATACAGTATTTATTGCAACTTTAAATTGACAAAGAAATGAAATGACAACCAATAACATATACGTGCCATACTAGTAGAGTGAACTTGATACTAATCTCACATGAATAATCAATAAACAAATTAATGATTCACTTCCCGTGTTACGCACCATATCATCCCCCTCAACAAATTATTTTGCGCATCTCGCATTGGCGAGCATCAGGATTAATGAATTGGTGCCCTGGTACGCATGGTTTCATTTAAGTTTAGTTAATAATTACTTGCATGAGGGCTTGATGTAATTACTTTTAATTTGTTTATTGGCTATTCATGTGACATTAGTACCAAGCTTCCTCTACTAATCAGGCACGAATAAGATCTGACGTCAGCTATCGTGGTTAATTTGAACTGATTCTTCTGCAAATCTTGTTTTATTTACGGGTTTAGGTTTCCTATTCTATTTTTCGCCGATACAATTTTTAGCTAGTAATTTTCTCACATGCCGAAGGAGAGCGTGAGTTGCAATGTCGTTTACTGGAGTCGCGTGTTACGCACCATATAATCCTCTCCCTTTCGACAGGCAGGATTTATTTATTTATTATTCATTTATTAATCCTGAAGCACACCAATGCGAGATGCGCAAAATGATTTGTTGCGGGGGATGATATAGTGCGTAACACGCGAAGTAGATTAACCTTTAGTTTGTTTATTGGTTATTTGTGTGAGATTAGTAACAAGCTCTCTCTACTAATCAGGCACGTATAAGATCTGAGGTCAGCTAATCTTGCTTTATACGGGTTTACCGTCGGTAAAACTTTTAACTTAGTAAATTCCCACCTGAAGACGGGGAAGAGGATGATATGGTGTATAACACGTAAACTGAATCCACCCGAGAAAACGACTTAGCAACTCCCCTTCTTCTTCGACAGGTGGGAACATTACTAAGCTAAAAATTTTACCGACGAAAGGCAGAATAGGAAACCCAAGCCCGTATAAAACAAGATTGGCAGAAGAGTCAGTCCGAATTAACCACGTTAGCTGGCTTCAGATCTTATTCGTGCCTGATTTATAGGGTGGCATGGTACTAATCTCACATGAATAACCAATAAACAAATTAAAGACAATTACATCTCCTGAAGGTCGCCAATGCGAAATGCGCAAAATAATTTGTTGAGGGGGTGCTATGATGCGTGAAGTGGATCAACCTTTAATTTATTTATTGGATATTCGTGCGAGATTAGTACCAAGCTTCCTCTAACGTGGTTAATTCGGACTGATTCTTCTGCCAATCTTGTTTTATATGGGTTTAGATTTCCTATTCTACGTTTCCTCGGTAAAATTTTTAGCTTAGTAATTATTCCACATGTCGAAAGGGAGGCGGAGTTGCAATGTCGTTTGCTGGGGTGAATCGATTTCGCGTGTTACGCATCATATAATCCTCTCCACTTAGACAGGCGGGTTTTATTTATTTATTAATCCTGAAGCACACCAATGTGAGATGCGCAAAATGATTTGTTGAGAGAGATAATATGGTGTCTAACACGCGAAGTGAATCAACTTTTAATTTAGTTATTCGTGTGAGATTAGTACCAAGCTTTCTTTATTAATCAGGTAAGTATAAGATCTGAAGCCAGCTAATCTTGTTTTATACGGGTTTAGGTTTCCTAGTCTACATTTCGTCGGTAAACTTTTTAGCTTAGTAATTTAACCGCCTTTGAGGGGAAAGCGAATGATATGGTGAGTAACAGGCGAAGCAAATCCACCCGAAAAAACAACGTTGCAACTCCGCCTCCCCTTCGACAGGTGGGAAAATTACTAAGTTAAAAATTTTACCGACAAAAGGTAGAACAGGAAACCTAAACCTATATAAAACAAGATTGGCAGAAAAATCAGTCCGAATTAACCACGTTAGCTGGCTTCAGATCTCATTCGTGCCTGATTAGTAATGGAAGCTTGGTACTAATCTTACTTGAATAACCAATAAACAAGTTAAAGGTAATTACACCAAGCCCTCGTGCAATTAATTATTAACTACACTTAAATGAAACCATGCGTACCAAGGCGTCAATTTATTAGTCCTGAAGCTTGCCAATGCGAAATGCACAAAGTGATTTGTTGAGGGGGTTGTAATTTTCCCACATGTCAAAAGGGAGGAGGAGTTGCAATATTGTTTCCTGGGATGGATCGATTTCGCGTGATACGCATCATATAATCCTCTCCACTTGGACAGGCGGGTTTTATTTATTTATTAATCCTGAAGCACACCAATGGGGGATGCGCAAAATAATTTGTTGAGGGGGATGATATAGTGCGTAACACGCAAAGTGGATCAATCTTTAATTTGTTTATTGGTTATTCCCGCGAGATTAGTACCAAGCTCTCTCTACTAATCAGGCACGTACAAGATCTAAAGCTAGCTAATCATGCTTTATAAAGGTTTAGGTTTCCTATTTTACTCTTCGTCGGTAAAATTTTAGCTTAGTAATTTTCCCGCCTGTAGAAGGGGAAGGGGATGATATGGTGCATAATACGCGAAGCTAATCCACTCAAGAAAACGACGTTGTAACTTCCCCTCCTCTTCGACAGGTGGGTAAATTACTAAGCTAAAAATTTTACCGATAAAAAGTGAAATATGAAACCTAAACCCGTATAAAACAAGATTGGCAAAAGACTCAGTCTGAATTAACCACGTTAGCTGGCTTCAGACCTTATTCGTGCCTGATTAGTAAATGAAACTTGGTACAATCTCACATGAATAACCAATAAACAAATTAAAGGATATTACACCTCCTGCAGCTCGCCAATGCGAAATGCGCAAGTTATTTGTTGAGGGGGGTAATATGGTGTGTAACACGCGAAGTGGATCAACCTTTAATTTGTTTATTAGATATTCGTGTGAGATTAGTACCAAGCTCTCCCTACTAATCAGGTACGTATATGTTATTGGTTGTCATTTTATATTTCAAACCATATTGGCAGAAGAATTACTCCGAATTAACCACGATAGCTGGCTTCAGATCGTATACGTGCCCGATAAGTAGAAAGCTTGGTAATAATCTCACATGAATAACCAATAAACAAATTAAAGGTGGATGCACTTCGCGCGTTACGCACCATATAATCTCCTCCAACAAATTATTTTGCGTATTTCGCGTTGGTGTTCTTCAGGATTAATAAATTGACGCCTCATGCACGCGTAGTTTTATTTAAGTTTTGTTAGTAATTATTTCTATGAGAACTTGCTGTAATTACCTTTAGTTTGTTTATTGGTTATTCACGTGAGATTAGTACCATGCTTCCCCTACTTATCAGGTACTAAATTAAGATCTAAAGTTGGCTAATGTGGTTAATTCGGACTGAATCTTTTGCCAATCTTGTTTTATATGGGTATAGGTTTCGTATTCTACTTAGACCAAAGAACCAGATCAAAGAACCAGACCAAAGGACCAGACCAAAGGATCAGACCACAGGACTGGACCAAAGGACCACACCAAAGGATCAGACCAAAGGGCCAGACCAAAGAACCAGTAAAAAGAACTAGACCAAAGGACCAGGTCAGCAAAATTTTTAACTTAGTAATTTTCCCGATTGTTGAAGAGGATGGGGATGATATGGTGCATAACAGGCGTAGTGAATCTACCCACATTTCAACTCTCTCTCCTCTTCGACAAGTGGACAAAGTACTAAGCTAAAAACTTTACCGACAAAAAGTAGAATAGGAAACTTAATCCCACGTAAAACAAGATTGGTATAAAAATCAGTCTAAATTATTTTACGATTGGCTTCAGATCTTGTACGTACCAGATGTCAAGTAATTTGGCGTAGATGGTTACACCAACTTTCTTTTTAATTTTGTAAGGGTCAGTGAATTTTTGAGCGAGTTTGGCTGCGAAAAATTTTGTAGCATCATTCAAAACTTTCCTTTTCTTCCAAACAATTTGTCCGAGTTCGTAAGTAACGGTACGACGTCTCAGACTGAACGGGCTAGTGAGTCTGCTAGTCTGGGAGCAATTTCAACCGACCGCGCGTGGCTCGAAGGGACGCTTCGTTACATTGCGTAAGCATAGTGCTTGCACTGCTACCCGCACTTTTTAACGCAACCATGGACAGCGAGAACGTAGCAATGGCACCTGACGCCAAAGTGAAGGACCCCCGCAAGCGCGCCATTAAGGACGCTTCGGAAGAGGCTTGTGCCGACAGCTTTACGGTGCCGAAGAAGAGGACATCGAAGCAGTCGAAAACGAGCACCGCCGCCGACTTGCCGGAAACGAATCGGTATGAACCGATTGCTACGCAAGAAGAAGCAACAGAAAGTATGGAGTCCGATGCCATCAGTGCGAACCCTGCGTCGGCTCAGAGCCGTCGTGTCCCACCCCCCCTTGCCCCGTCGTTCTTCGCAAGAAGAACAAGTGGGTGGCGATTGGGACAGAGCTCAGTCATCGCAGATTATAGTTCACCAAAGCGCGCAACACCCAGGACGAAATCAGTATCACTCCGGCGACCCCGACCGATTACCGTGGAATTACGGCTTTTCTGTCTAAGCGTGGCGAAGAGTACCACACCTATCGCCTCCAGGACGATAAGCCGCTCAGGGTGGTATTGAAAGGCATCCCGGAGGATATCGCAACCATGGACGTCCAAACGGAACTGGTCGAACGCGGGCCACCAGTACTCTCGTGTGCACGCATGCACAAGGAGCTACCCAGACGAGCATTGCCCCTGGTCAAGGTCACCTTGACCAAGTCCACGGAGGCAAGCAAATCTTCGAGCTCCAGCATGTGCTGCACCTACGAGTACAGGTGGAGATACCGCACCGGCGTTCCGAAGTTGAACAATGCCATAGGTGCCAGCGATTCGGGCATACGTAGACAAACTGCAAGGCCACGCCTAAGTGTGTTAAGTGCGCCGGCAACCACCTTAGCGGCACCTGCCCCAAAAGCAAGGAAGTTTTTGCGGTGTGCGTCAACTGCGGTGGCGCGCATCCAGCTAGTTATAGGGAATGCTCTGCATTCCCGAAGCCAAGGGTGCTAACCAAGAGGCTTGGCCAAGGCCGTCCCTACACCGACAGTCAAGAGTCTTGCTCTTGCGCAAGTTGAGGAGACGCCTGCCCAGGCAGCCCAACCCACTCCCAGCGGTGGAGGGGCAGCCAGTGAGACACCGTTCTATGGACGCGTGCAATGGGGTTCAATCATCGGACTCCTCGCTGGAATCGACTTCCAGAAGGTGACTGCGATTGCCAGAAAGCTGCTGCCTATAATCGCCGAAGCCAAAAACTTTGGCGATTTACTCATGGGTTTAATTTCTTGCGGCAAAAATCTCAGCGAACTCTTCCATTTTAATGGATAGACGTCGCGGAACTCCTGGAACCCTGCAGTTGGCGTTCTGGAACGCGCAAGAGCCGATGGGAATGCGATTTGAGTTGCTGGAGTTTGCATTGCGACACGATCTAGACGTCGTCCTGGTGAACGAAACGTTCCTCAGTGCACGAGACGAGCCTAGGCTTCCCAACTACAGGCTGTTTTACAACAATCGAGATGGCGTCGAAGGAGGCACAGCGGCATACGTCAAGGCAAGCCTGGAGCACTACGTGGTGGACCTGCCAGACTTAGAAAGATTTGAAGCGACTGCAGTATGCATAGTACTAGAGGGTTTATAACCGGTTTATAACCGGTTTATAACCGGCCAGGTGGCGAACCGCTTAGCACGCAGGACCTGGACGCGTTGTTGAATGCGAGAAAACCAGTGCTTTTAACAGGGGACCTCAACTCCAAATATCTGTCTTGGAACAGTCGGGTAGCGAATCGCACTGGACGCATACTTTGACAGTTTGCTGACAGACGTGAGGTCGAGGTCTTAAGACCAGAAGAACCCACTCACTACGGCAATAGAGGCAGGCCAGATGTACTAAACGCCGCGATACTCCACCAAGCGATGCTGAATACGGAGATCCGGGTCATCAACGGTCATTAACGAAACCCGTAGGGTTTTGTGTCCGTCACCCGGCATTTGCCGCCCGTCTAGTAATGTCGGTCGAAGGGATGTCTAACGACATACCGACGGCTGACGCGCTGGAGGCGCAAGTGGACCGCCTAGTGGAGTGCATACAGACCTCGGTCAGTAGAACCACTTCCATGAGACCGGTAGCGGATAAGAGGGACATCCTCCCTCTGCACATCCGTAACCTCATCCGCGAGAAGAACCGTGTCAGGCGTCAGTGGCAAAGAACCTGAGATCCTGTGAAACGACTCCGGTATAATCGATTGGTCGCTGAAATGCGATTAGCAATTCGGCGGCACCGAAACGAGGCCTGGAAAGCCAGACTGGAGGACCTTCGAGCCGAGGACAACGCTCTGTGGAGGATGTCGAAAGTACTAAAGAACAAGACGTCCCTAATACCTCCTATCCATGGCAAAACAGGCCTAGCCTATTCAGTCTCTGAAAAACCAGAAGTCTTCGCAGACAGCATGGAGCGTCAGTTAGAGCCTTCGGCATATCGAACAGGTTCATCGCGACGTCCGACGGAGGCTAAGCGACGACGACCCTCAGGAACTCGACCCTGCCACGGTTAAAATAGTCAAGGACATTATGAAGGCCTTAAGGGCCAGAAAGGCTCCTGGACCGGACGGAATCTCCAACCGGGTACTGAAAGCGCTGCCGGAAAACGCCCTCCGGGTGTTAACCGGAATCATCAATGCCATGTTGAGACTCCGTCACTTCCCATCCAAGTGGAAGACGGTGGACATCGTAGTGCTCCAGAAAGTAGGCAAATCTGCGACATTATCACAGAACTATCGGCCAATTAGCTTGCTGTCGGTGGTTGGGAAAATAGTAGAAGCCGTTTTCCTAAGAAGACTGCAGGCAGCGATGAAGGAGCACGACGTGATCCAGGACGAACATTTTGGGTTCCGTAAGGGGCATTCCACCGTTCACCAGATACTACGAGTGGTGGAGCACATCGCGGAAGGCTTCAACAGGCGACAGTCAACAGACGCATTGTTCCTAGACGTGTCTAAAGCTTTCGATAAGGTTTGGCATTCCTACTCTACAAGATACTGGAGAGGGGCTTACCACGCGCTCTTGTTCAACTGACAAAATCCTATCTTTACAATAGCTGGTTATGCATCGAGCTGGACGTAGTGCGGTCGACGAGGCGAAGAATCAGGGCTGGGGTCCCCCAAGGCTCTCTCCTCTTGCCGGCACTCTTCAGCATCTTCGTGAGCGACTTACCGAAGACGGCAGACACAAGGATGGCACTATACGCCGACGACACAGCCCTTCTTGCAAGGTCCCGTGCTCCGCACCTCATTATGCAAAGACTGCAAACGGCGATGGACGCTCTTGAGGAGTGGCTAAGACTCTGGCGAGTCCAGGTCAATCCAGAAAAAAGCACAGCACTTTTCTTCTCCAAGCGACGTCACTAACCTGGAGACGACGTCAGAGCATTCGACGAACCGATACCTTGGCGTTCAGACGTCAAGTATCTAGGGTGATCCTTGATTCAAAGCTAACCTGGAAAGCTCACATCGAGTATGCGGCAAACACGGCTAAGGGTGTTATGGCTCAGATATACCCCTTGACCAATCGCCCAAGTAAGCTGAACGCTTCAAACAAGTTTAGGCTCTATCAGGCGATAACCAGACCGACGTTTGCATACGCATCAGCGGTGTGGGGTAACGCAGCGGAAACACACATACGGAAACTCCAGGTGATTCAGAACAAGGCCCTAAGGGTAATCTTCGAAGCTCCCTGGTTCATTCGGAACGCTCAGTTTCACAGAGAGGCAAATCTGCAAACCGTCAAAAAATGGCTCCTGTCGAACGCAGATAGGTTTTACGGATCTCTGGAAGATCACGAAAAGCAGCTCATACGAGCCCTGGGCGCGTATGAAGATGCTTTATGGCAGCGTCATAAACACCCCAGTGCGATGCTCCGGCAATGACTTTGCTGAGATTCTATCATACGTCTGAAAGGGCGGTGAAGGACCTAGTCCAGGTACGCTAGTCACGGGATGCCTATAAACGTCTATGACAAGGGATCTCGAGTCCGACACCAAAGTGAATTTTTAGTGGGTATGTCCTTGCTCCGGCAAGGAAGAGCCCCACAGCGGATATAAAATCTTTTACCACTATAAAAAAAAACGACGTCTCAGACTGAAAATAACAACAATTACGTTCTGGAGCAGATTTTAATTTTTGGGTTTTTTCTACAAATAATTTTCTAAAACCTTCTTTTCTTATAGCTATAAGATTTTGGAGTTCTTCGTTAAAATCGGTGCCAAAGTGTTTACCATTAGGAACATTTTTCCGACCAAAGTATAAAAGGGTGTTTGTTGGGTAACTTCATGTCTCGTCGTTCTAATTGCACGGGCATCTGAGGCCAAAGTAACATCCCAGCGTATGTGTGTCTCGCACATAAGAAGCGGGCATCGTTTTCATAACCTTATTGCATGTTCAGCCGGATTTGCTCGAGGATAATATAGAGCTTTAAATATATATTAACACAAAAAAATATTCCATTTTCTAAATTTTGCACAGAGCTTTGGCGGTTGCAATTCGAATAGGAACAAGAACTACGTATTTAGAAAACAATCAGTTACTTCAAAAATATTAGTGTATCCTTCCGTTGATCTAACTAATGTACTGTTGAAATCTAAACTGATAAATTGCCATGGCTTAGATACTTCTGGCCGTTTACCCATTAAGCCTGTGGGCGCTTTTTGTTCAACTTTATGCTCTTGACAAAGCTGGACAAGGATTGACGTAACCCGTAAAGAACTAAATGGATTTTCATTTGCGGACAATCTCGATTGTTGTGACCTAATTTATTGCAATTTCAACAGGGTGAATTATTACCGGATTCGGTCGTGCAACGGTTTTGATTAAAATAATCTAATTTGAAATTCTCATCAACTTCTGCAGCACAAGCGGAGGTTGACTGCATAAATGAAATTTTTAATTTGTCCTCAGCATTTACCTTATAAATAGATTTTAATGAGGACTGACCGGGAGTTTCTAATTTAACTGCACGATTAAATAACAATCTCACCTTTTCTAGTGTTTCGGTTGCGACTACTTCTACACCTATAACTAACAATTCGAAGTGTCCCTCGTCTTTTATTAAATGTTCTATCATCTATCTCAATTTTATAAATTGATATATTTACAGAATTTAATATATAAACCTGATTAGTAGAGGAAGCTCGGTACTAATCTCACATGAATAACCAATAAACAAATTAAAGGTAATTACACAAAGCCCTCATACAAGTAATTATTAACTAAACATAAATGAAACTACGCTCGCACGAATGCGTCAATTTATTAATTCTGAAGCTCGCCAATGCGAGATGCGCAAAATGATTTGTTGAGGGGGATGATATGGCGCGTAATACGCGAAGTGGATCTACCCCAGCGCGAAAGCGATTTTCATCCGAGCAGTAATAAGTAAGACCGGCTTTAACAAGTTTAGCCAAAAGCAATGACGTGATCGGCGTACGTTAATAAAAGTGTTAAGGCTATTGGTTCAATAATACTAATAATATATAACAAGCTAACATTTAGTCATCTACAATTATTTATAAAAGAAAAACGTGTGCCTATTCGCCTCATATCGAACAGGATTCTACAGGGTATCCGAAAAGTCACGCACCACAGGGTGGATATATATTTCACAAAATTTGTTCAATATGGCTTCCATGTAAGTCGAAACATCTTTATAACAATCGCCAGCGTTCCGGAGAATGTTGGCCACTAATCCAAGCGTAATTGAACGACACACAGTTGAGATGAGCTCCTTCAAATGGTCTTTATCTCTAATCCTAATTGCGTACACTTTGGATTTTACGTAACCCCACATTGCACTATCCATCGGGTTTAAGTCTAGTGATCGTGGAGCCCATTCCACTCGTCCTCTCCGGCTAATCCAGCTTTGATCTTTGCTTGCAATCTGCCAACCGTTGTGTGCGACACCGGCTCTCGTTGAGGATGTCTCCTATTAAATTCATTTGCAACGCCTCTGTTAGAGACCTCTTCCACAAAGAAGAATGATCTCTATCCGCTCTCCAGTGCTCAACATTTTTCAGTCCTGCAACAATAAGAAAACGATAATAGATTAGATAATAAATAACAGTGTAAAATTTTTGGACACCCTGTAGATTAAATAGACCGAGAGTAAGCGGGGGCCAGCTTACTAAGGGAGAAATAATGTTGCAAAACGCAAACATAAACAAAAAATAAACCCACAGGTAGCGAAATACGATTCCGGCGGGTTGGAAAAAAAACAAAATTCACTAATCGGAACTAGTACAAAATCAAAAGAAATCACTGCAGTATTGTCAAAGCTACAAATCCTTACAACGCGAAATACTTTACTATTAGCCCAGTAAAATAACCCGAAATTTGTCGATTTGGAGAAAATAATACTTTATAAACTGGCTTGTTTTGGGGTTCTATTCAACATATTAAAAGTCCTGACATGTATATGCTACGTTGCGGACAGGGGAGGGTCCAAAAGATCAAAAAAATTAGCTTTTCGCAAATAACTCGGAGAGTATCAACTTTACGGAAATTTATATATAGATATCAAAATTGTAGCTTACAAAAACCTGCACAATTTCATTTTTATTCAAGTCCAAATTTAGCAGAGATAAATTTTTTTTAAACATCGGTAGTTTTGCGACGCAACGAAATCGCGTACACGCGTCGCACATTTTGTTACGTGCCGTAAAATTCGGCACTAAACATGCTGAATTAAGTTTTAATTTGCAAGAATTTCGCGCCATAAATTTAAAAGGATGTGTGCGTATTTCCGTCACTTTAGACAGTGCGTTGCGCCAGATTGCACCGACGCGGAGTGCCAAGAAGGAGTGGTGGATTTTCAATACACGTGTTTAGGACTGATGATTTAGAGACGCCATTAAGGGTAGTTATCTTTGTGCCGTATCGTATCGTGTCTTTTCTGTTATGTAGGTTCTTTGTCTTATTTTTAATTATCGTTCCTTAAACCAATTCCTTTATCGTACCTCTACATAAGAAGAAGACATTGAAATTTGGATTCGACCAGGGCCCAGCGATTACCCACGCCCGAGAAGGATCAACAGCGAAGCCGCTGCCGACATTATGGAGTAATTCTGCAAGAAGCCCTACATGTTCACGTGAGTACCCCGTCGGGATTTTCCTTAAAATTTGTATAACTTTTAATTGTGTTGCAATAATTAGCATATTGTGTGAGGTAATCTTTAATTTGCGCGTCATGTTTACAATTATCTAACATTGCTACCAACTGACTGTAGTAGCTCGCGTACCTTAACGACGGGGTTATAATAATTTTTCGCTAAAATCTCGAAAATGGACTCTCGAATCGAGAAATGTTTTAAATAAAGTTGTAGAGAAATCTAATTACGAACAATTTCGTTTTTTATTCAATTCTGTACGGGCCAAATTCGTCGATAAAGTATTGTTTGTCGTTGTTCATTGTCACGCAAAATAAACTGGAGCAAGTACTATGGAGCAGCAATGTCGATGTATATCGATCTGTGAAAACAATTATTCATTAAAATATGTTTTAATATTACATTTCAATTTACTACAATAGATTCCACGCAATTTATATACCTTTTGATTCAACATTCTATGACATTTAATTACGAAATTTGTTCATACAAATTAATAGACAACATTATTAACAATTAATATTTAATATTTAATTAATATTTAATATTTGTTAACAGATATTTCTTAATAGTAAATATACTTTATTTAATTCAAAGAAACTTTTTTCTCAGTGTCATTTTTCCAACATAACCTACATGAACAATGATATAAATAAAATACTCACATTTTATTAACCAATTGCTTTTTTTTTGCTTCGAACCTTTCTCAGTCTTTAGTGCCTACCTACCGTACTATCGGTCCTAAAAATATCGGTATAGTACCAAACGCTTCAGAAAGACCCCAAGAGTTGCTTCTGACACTTCAATAAGTATAGAAAAATGGTTAAGGACGCGTTTTTCATCATTTCAGGCGACTTATAGTGATGATCAGCTACATACATACCCGTTATTTGAAACGCCAATTTCCCATCACGATGCATTCAAAACTACAGCTCTAATAGAATGAGAGCAGGAACGTAGAGAAGTAGATATTAGGAAAGGGGTGAGACAGGAATATGCCTTATTCCCCTTAATTTTTAACTTAGTACATAAAAAAGGCAATGAATTCGAACCCGGGACCTTGGGCGTAGTAGTCACACACATTCCAATTACGACAAGGAGCCGCCTCCACTTCACACCGAATTTCGGTGAAATAGGGCATATATTTAGAAAATAATAAAAGGGGAACCCATGCTGCTGTGAGAATTTCAGGGAACGATGTAGGTTAACTCAAAACATAAATAAGTGGAGGTATGCGTTCAACTGGTTTCAAGAAGGAAAATTTAATGACGAAAAAACAAGTGCATTTAAATTTTATGATTATTATAAACAACTACAGATGTGGGTTGTGAAATATTTTTAACTAATGTTGATTGTACGATCTGATATATTGGAAAAACTATTAATCTGACAAATATTCAAGTGCTGAAGGAGTTTGCCAGCCACAGGATGTTTATCCCTTTTCACATACCCCTGCACTTGATTTTCCAATGCTCCATGCGAAGGTACTACATTGGCCAGGAAGCCAGTTTTTTACCTGGAAATTTAGAATTTTGCCGAACCCTTGCTGTTGCAAGCAAGGTAGGGATCTTTAACGTGCGTGGCAACACTTAAATACGGGACCTTCATTTTACCTTTCATCCGAATGAGGGCGTATTTTTGTGAAAAATGCTCGCCTAACATTTTTCAAGCGGACCGTGTCGGGATTTAAACCCGGGACCTTGGGCGTAGTAGTCACACGCATACCAACTACACCACGGAGCCCCCCTTCCCCTTTCACATACCATTGAATATCTGTAAAATAGGGTATATAACTGTAAAACAATAAAAGGTGACCAAACTGCATCTAACAAGAAAGAACAGCTGATATGTTCAAAAACAACAAACGTAGAGGCAAGACGAAAATTGTTCAAAGCATACGTGTGTGGAGTACAGCACAATATGTCTATGAAATAGGAGCGCTAGGAAAGGCAGACAGAAAGAGATAAAAGTCTTCTGGAATGTTGTGCGCTTCAGATGTATAAGGATGATAGCATGGACTGACAACTTTAATAACAAATAGGTTATAGAAACAGTAGAGGAATAATACTATCTGTAAAAAACAAAAAGAATTGAAGAAATAGAAGGGCAGGATATGTTCTGAAGCATTTTTGGGCAATAGTACGGGATATATTACAAGCAGAGATAGGAAACAAGAAGTAGAAGTAGATCAAGATAAGACTTTTGCACGCAGATTGCGGTAAATGCAGAATGTGCAAATTTTAGGCAAATAGAAATAGGAAACAATGAAGATACGCGTCTAACGAGTTCCAGGACTCAAGACCTAATGATGATGACCTACTACTAATATCTATTCTGAAGTTTTCGTTTATCTAGCTAACCTCAAATTGACTGATTCGTTCTTCGCTCAATCTGAATCTATTGATTTATTACTCGACGGATATTTTCCCTAAGGTCTATTAAATGGCCTTGTTCAAGGTTCAAGTGATCAAGCCCATTGTCCTCAACACTATTTTTGGACATGTCTTAATGGGAAGCATATCGGCCTCAACCGCTTCTGAAGTCACTAGCTTGTTTTGTATAACCGAGTTCACCGCCCCCCGCCCTTCTGAAAGATATTGTTGCAAAATTATGGGAAGTTGAAAAGGTTCTTGACGCTAAACTTTCACATCTCATGACTTCTTAGTTCAAAAATATATCTTGGTACTTTATGGTGGCGGCATCGCCTGCCTTGCATCGTTTCTTCGACACTTACAGTCCGCTCATTGCGCCTTTTAATTTTTCGGATGTTCAAATTATTCCCCCTTTCTAGAGAGGGAATCTTACGGGTTGGTGGTCGCTTACCCCTCGTACCCTTATCCTCCAACAGGAAATGTCTCGCTCTTTTACCTAGTAAAAGTCGTTTTATGGATCTGTATATTAATTTTATACGTCTGAGATACTTCCACGCGGTGTTTAATTGACTGATTTTATAGTTCGTTAACGTTTTGAAATCGTTTCAAATGAAAAGTTTATTCGTCGAGTTGTATATCAGTGTGTAACTTGTTTGAAGACTTATCCTTCCACATCGCAGCCTCCTATCGGCCACCTTCTTCTAAACTGAATCACTCAAGTCAAGCCATTTGTGAGTTTGGTCGTTGATTTTGTGGGCCCCCTTTTTTACTACTGTGTCGCCAGTACGGGGGGTTAAAATGTTGATAGCATATTTATTTATCTCTCTATATGCATGGCCACTAAGGCGCTACAGCTTGAGCTACTTTCTGATCTGTCGACTGACGCCTATTTAGCTGCTGTATGTCGATTTATTGTAAGGCTTGGTCGCTCTGATCATCTCTATAGCGATTACGGCCTAGTTAACTTTTCTCGCAAAATCAGCTGCCGCAGAGAAACATGTCTCTTGGACCGTTATATCACCATCTGCTTTTGGTAGTTTGTTTAAGGCTGGTGTGACGTCGGCTAAAATCTTGCTTCTTCGTACCATGTGTGAGCAAGTTTTGACCCATGATGGAGTAGCTGCTGTCTTTGTTCAGATTGAGGCCATCTTAAACTCGCGTTTTCTCATCACCATGAGCAATGGCCCCAACGACTGGAGTTGGATGACACCAGATCACTTTCTAACTTTGCGCTCTTTAGTCGCTGTTCCAGAACCTACTCTTTCTGATCTTCCACTTACCCGCCTGTCTTGAAAACAATTGCTGCAGCGAATTCATCACAATTTCTGGTCTCAGTGTCTAAGGAGTATTTGCATACGCTCCAACAAAGGTCCAAATAGCACAAAAACATTTCCACAGGATTAGGTGGATACCTTAGTACTAGTTAAAGCCGATATCGTTCTATCCTTCGATGATCTTTTGGACTTGTTGTTGCCGTCCATCCAGGAACTGATGGAGTGTTAGGGTTGTCACCCTCAAAACCGCAAAAGACGAGCTAAAGCGCCTTTCGCCAATCTCTGTCTTTTACTTTCGGTGTAGTTATTTCGTATAATTTTTTTGTTTTGATTTTGTTTGCGTGAATATTTTCTGCGTTTTCTTATACTAATTAACTTTTTCCATTCCGTTCCACCCATTGTATTTATTTTCTTTTCAAAAATGCCTTGCATTTTGGTGGGCGGTATGTTCCGTTTGCAATTATGGTTATACTTAAAATTAATTATAGCATAAAATGTAGCTCGCAGATCCAGTCCACTCTGTTGCGTATATAGTATAATGTATGTGTCTTACAGCAATTATGTTGCTATAAAGGCATTTACGTGTGAGTTTCACAAAAGTTCGACGGTTTTTCGTCCAGCCGGCGCCGCTTAAATTTGAAGTTTTTACTGGTAGGTACTTAAAGGTGCCGTTTTTATAAACTTTTCTCATATTTACACGTCCATTTTCTCCACCATCTGCGGTTATTGAAATTAATGCAAGACACCTTTAAAATGAGTTAAATCTCGACAGGGGTTGCAAGTTAAAAAAACGGGGTACTTTTTCCAACACGACCGCCAAAAAGTTGAGGAAGTTCAACCATCTCGTTATGTTGTTTTTTATTATGCTAAATAAGTATGCGAATTTTTGAAAAAAAATATACGCGCACTCAAAAAATACAGCGCTGTCCCGGGAGTTTTGCCCAATTCTGTATATCTCACATATACAAATATAATACGAAGGTAAATGAAGTACAATGCTTGTGATAAAATTAGTTTAATTAATTTGCTTTTACCTGTCGCTTAACCTAGTTGTATTTATTAGATATATTTGTATACATACCAATTACTAAAAGCGTACCCCTGATTCTTGTATAAGAAGAAGCCGCAGAATATTACTTGTTCCTTATACTTAAAATCAATTGCTAGTATTTTTCAAAAATCCATTGTTTGGTGAGTAGGCGTTTACAAAGCAGTAAATCTAACAAAGAAATAGCTTTTAACTTAAACCAATTTTATTTACTTACTGAATCATCCAAAAACGGTTACTTCGGTAATTGTTCTTTGTTTTCGCATTATCGATGACAGCTATTGCCTGAATAATTAAATACGGAATTTATTTAAAAACAGTATACTATGCGTCAGTAACCAAGACTCTCAAGCATTTAAATTAATTTGTTCTAATTGGCCAATACGTTTTGACTAGCTTTAAAAGCCTTTTGTAAGAATCCCTCAAACAGCTTTTTAAATTTCAGCTTTGTTGATACAAAATTCAACGCGAATACTTAATACAATTTAACACTTGAAATACTATAGAGACCAATACCGTTAAACTTAATAAAGGTACTCCGATGCACAGCCGCATTATGGGAAATGTGCCTTTGATTTTCCGAGCGCACACATGTAACAGGATTACAGAAAATCCAATAGGGGATGCTAATACAAAGTATGCATTTGAGGTAGCAATCGACTATGATTCATTACTCTTGAGATGTAGGAGTTTATCGAACTTTAAACGATGTTGGTGTTTTAATATGCGAAAACTAATGCTTTTAAACAGTAATAGAGAACTTTTCGTGCCTATTAAATTCACTTACCCAGGGGGAAGAAGAGAAATGCCTTATTGGAACTTTCAATTAAACTGAGGAAATTATTATAAACATTCACAATCTAAGGAATCAGTTTAATAGTAATTTAAAGAACTGCAAAAAAATGAATTTCGTAGGGTATCAACTGGTTGTGTGTTTAAAGAGATTGTATTTTAATTGCCCTGATTTTTTCTAGCAATTATGTTGTGCAAATCAACTGAGGGAAATGTAGAAGCGGTATCAAACACGTTTATCCATTAAATTCCTGTTATAGGACAGATACCGTAAGGCTACGCAACTGTGGGCCTAGAGGACAACTATGGTTCAAATGCACCTTCAAATCAAAATACATCTAATGCAGCTACTAGCGACATCTAGTGCTTGTCAACTGAATTTTGATACGTGATTATACGAAGGTGTTAGTTCATTATCTCTACCAGCACATGGCTTCCCTGGTTATGATTGTACAGCAATTTATTTTCAATCAACAAGATTGCGTCTGTTACATCTGTTGTTAACTTTTATTCAGACATATTACTTCAAGATCGTATTTAGTATGGGGTCCGTCAATTTGGCCCCTCCCCCCAGTTGACCGATTTGCTCCAAAACCTAGCACCCGTTTGCTTATAGCTAGCACTAGCTAGCACCAAAGTTGTAGAGCTAGCACCAAAGCTGTTTCAGAAATATGGCCAAATATATTCGGGGGGGGGGCTAACTTGACGCTAGCCCCCCCAGTTGTTTGATTTGCTCCAAAACCTAGCACCATATAGCTTAGAGCTAGCACCGGCTAGCACCCAAGTAAGAGAGCTGGCACCTTAAAAACAAGATGGCGACGATTTTTTAAAGAAATTTTGCCAGCCCCCCAGTTGTCCGATTTGCTCCAAAACCTAGCACCATGTAGCTTAGAGCTAGCACCAGCTAGCACCCAAGTAAGAAAGCTAGCACCTTAAAAACAAGATGGCGGCGAATTTTTAAAGAAATTTTGCCAGCCCCCCCCCCCAGTTGTCCGATTTGCTCCAAAACCTAGCCCCCGTTTGCTTATAGCTAGCTCCAGCTAGCACCCAAGTAAGAAAGCTAGCACCTTAAAACAAGATGGCGGCGATTCTTTAAAGAAATTTTGCCAGTCCCCCCAGTTGTCCGATTTGCTCCAAAACCTAGCACCCGTTTGCTTATAGCTAGCACTAGCTAGCACCAAAGTTGTAGAGCTAGCACAAAACTGTTTTAGAAATATGGCCAACTTGAAGCTAGCCCCCCACCCTTCTCCGATTTGCTCCAAAACCTAGCACCCGTTTGCTTATAGCTAGCACCAGCTAGCACCCAAGTAAGAAAGCTAGCACCTTAAAAACAAGATGGCCGCGATTTTTTAAAGAAATTTTGCCAGCCCCCAGTTGTTCGATTTGCTCCAAAACCTAGCACCCGTTTGCTTATGGCTAGCACCAGCTAGCACCAAAGTTGTAGACCTAGCACCAAAGCCGTTTCAGAAATATGGCCAATTATATTCGGGGGGTCAACTTGAAGCTAGCCCCCCGTTCTCCGATTTGCTCCAAAACATAGCACCATGTAGCTTAGTGCTAGCACCAGCTAGCACCCAAGTAAGAAAAGTAGCACCTTAAAAACAAGATGGCGGCGATTCTTTAAAAAAAATTTGCTAGTCTTCCAAGTTGTCTAATCTGCTCAAAAATCTAGCACCTCTTTGTATATAGCTAGCACCAGCTAGCACCAAAGTTGTACAGCTAGTACAATAGCCGTTTCAGAAATGTGGCCAATTATATGCGGTTTAGTGATGGAGCGTCGCCGTGGATCAATGTAGTCACATTCCAAATTTCTGACATATTTTCGTGTAACATTTCAGCAAATATTGCAAACAAAGCCTAACAGTCTAACAAAACAAAATTCCATACACGCACAACGTCGGCAATTTTTAAATACTGCAGTAATAACAGCTTATCGACGCACTAGATTAAATTAAGAGCACCTTACTTGTGAAACTTTAGAAGATACTGCAGTTCTTCGGGTTCTGCGTACTATGGTTCTGAAGATCATATTAGTATGATTATCAGGGGCGCGTCACATTCCAAATTTCTGACATATTTTCGGATAACATTTAAACAAATATATTTATAGAGTAGTACTTATATCGTTAGGGAATTTTAGAATATTATCTATCATTTCAGAAAATATAATTAAATTTTATGGCATTTAGACACCTTCATCTAAAATATCAATTATTTCTTATAATCAACGTTTTAACGGGACATTCAGAATCCATTAAAATGTTTTCGCATTGATGAATATCTAAATGATGGTATAATCCCAAATGCATTGTAACAATGATTACTGAAGATATCCGGCGTGTTTCATGTTTCGTCTACAAGAATATCGAAGCCAGTGGCACTCATTAAAAAACAACCATGAAGAAGTCGATTTGTTTAGTGACGTAGAAAAGGGTTGAGTGAAACCCTTACAATTGCAAACCCTTTTAAACTACATGGTGATAGGTTTTGGAGCAACCGGAGCACGGGGGGTGCTAGCGTCAAGTTGCCCCTCCCCCCGGATATAAATGGCCATATTTCTGAAAAGGCTTTGGTGCTAGCTCTACAACATTGGTGCTAGCTAGTGCTTGCTATAAGCAAACGGGTGCTAGGTTTTGGAGCAAATTGGAACACGGGGGGGGGTAGCGTCAAGTTGGCTTCCTCCGAATATAATTAGCCACATTTCTCAAACAGCTTTGGTGCTAACTTTACAACTTTGGTGCTAGTTAGTGCTAGCTATAAGCAAACGGGTGCTAGGTTTTGAAGCAAATCAGACAACTGGGGGCTGGCAAAATTTCTTTAAAAAATCGCCGCCATCTTGTTCTTAAGGTGCTAGCTTTCTTACTTGGGTGCTAGCTTTAAGCTACATGATGCTAAGTTTTGGAGCAAATCGGACAACTGAAGGGGGGGCGGCAAAATTTCTTTAAAAAATTGCCGCCATCTTGATTTTAAAGTGCTAGCTTTCTTACTTGGGTGCTAGCTGGTGCTAGCTCTAAGCTACATGGTGCTAGGTTTTGGAGCAAATCAGACAACTGGGGGGGGGCTGGCAAAATTTCTTTAAAAAATCGCCGCCATCTTGTTTTTAAGGTGCTAGCTTTCTTACTTGGGTGCTAGCTGGTGCTAGCTCTAAGCTATATAGTGCTAGGTTTTGGAGCAAGTCGGACAACTGGGGAGGGGCTAGCGTCAAGTTGGCCCCCCCGAATATAATTGGCCATATTTCTGAAACAGCTTTGGTGCTAGCTCTACAACTATGGTGCTAGCTAGTGTTAGCTATAATCAATAAGGTGCTAGGTTTTGGAGCAAATCGGACAACTGGGGGACGGGGGGTTGCTGGCAAAATTTCTTTAAAAGAACGCCGCCATCTTGTTTTTAAGGTGCTAGCTTTCTTACTTGGGTGCTAGCTGGTGCTAGCTCTAAGCTATATGGTGCTAGGTTTTGGAGCAAATCAAACAACTGGGGGGGGCTAGCGTCAAGTTAGCCCCCTTCCGAATATAATTGGCCATATTTCTGAAACAGCTTTGGTGCTAGCTCTACAACTTTGTTGCTAGCTAGTGCTAGCTATAATCAAACGGGTGCTAGGTTTTAGAGCAAATCGGTCAACTGGGAGGGGGGGCAACTTGACGGAGCCATTTAGTATGTCATAGTCCCGCGCGACCACTATGAGCCACTACGACAGTTGGCAACACATACTAACTACGTACACAATATTGCACAACAAGATATTAGGTCATAATTTGCCAAATTGCATCACATGCCAAATATGTTTATAGCGATACAAGATGCACTTTAAAAAAATAAAATGTACTCACTTAAAAATGTGGAACTTCACGATTTTGCGGTCATCCTTGCGCAGGGGCCATACTCATCTTCGTCTGGATGTTGTTGGGCGTGGGTTGGGTTACGCCGTCGTTGAAGCCAGGTTTTACGTCTTCCCTCTTCTTCGTTCGTAGGTAGAGCGAAAGAATAAGGTAGGGAACGATAGAAGGTAGAGATACGATAGAGGAACCTACATACCAAGAGAAAAGACAAAAAGACACAGGCACACGTCACTGTTCGACGTCTCGTTGGCTAATAATGATGTCTGGTTGTGTCGGAAATCGCACACTTACTTCATCACTCCACGTCTGCAAATTCTTTTGTGCGGAAGCAACTGTACAGGATGGCGAAAATGAACAAGTTTATTTTTAAAAATAATGGCGCAAATTTATTTAAAACTGTAAAATGCCATTTTTGGCATGTAACAAGTTTCAGTGCTGTTATATTTCAAAAGGTAATGTTACTGATTGCTATGTATTTAAAATATTTTTAAGTTCCCATTTACAGATATTTGGAGATTAATTGCAAGAAATTTAAACTCTCGTTCTTTGATTTCAACTATAGTTCAAAGATTCCATAGACCATTCTTGAAAACCATGTTATTTTGTTTCAGAAGTTCATCATGTCACGTGATAAAGGAAGATACGTGGACATAGTTACAAGATGTATAGTGGAGCTATGCCTAGTTGACATAACGCGAAGCTTCTGAAAAAGATAAAATACCGCAAAGTTTCATTATTTGGAGCTTGAAGGCAATCCGACAAAACAACATTAGATCACTTGGTTATCAACGTGTCTTTTGTGAAACAAAAGAAGCAGTGTTTATCCGCCAAACTAAAGAAATGCGCAACTTTGAATTTCCAATAACATAATTTGATTTAAGGTGCATCGTAGAAATGTATTTAGACAAAATGGTGTGATTGTAAATGAATTCGAGAATAATATCCCCGGAGAAACATGGCCAGACATGTTTCTGAAACGTCACAAACAAGAACTTTCTCAGAGGTTTTGCAGCAATAATAAGCGTGTAAGGGCTGCTGTAGATGAGGAAATAGTATAGTTATTTTTCAGGTACTTGAAAAAAAATGGATGGCATTCCACCTCATCTTATTTACAACTATGATGACACGAAAATGGTGCATGACCCAGGCAAAAAGAAAGTGATAATGAAACATGGTTGTAAGTACCCTGAAGCCATTAAAAACTTGGCAGAGGCAGCTGTTAGTATAATGATATGTAGGAATGCAGCTGGAGACGTTTTTCCTTCGTATGTCAATTACAAGTTTAAACACTTGTGGACATCATGGACCTAGATTGGACCAGTAAATACTCGCTATAACAGGTCAAAATCAAACTGGTTTTACACAAACCGCTTTAAAGACTGGTTTTTTAAATTTAGTTTCATCGGTTTTGCGCAAAGAAGGAAAAAACTGCTCACAGGTAATAATTTGAGGTTATATATAAATCTTTATTTCCTGAAATTATGCAATGAGCATAACATTGAATTTGTGGCTCTCCCTCCAAACAGCACCCATTTGTTGCAGTCTTAGATGTGGCCTACTGTAGGCCACTAAAATATCAATGGCGCCAAATTTTAGATGAATGGTAAACACCTCCTCAAGGGCAGAGATCACTCATTATCCCTAAAAATGTTTCCTTTTTTACGAAACAAATTGTGGGAAAGAATTTAAAAAAACTGCACAAAATCTGAGCTGGTTTCAATAAAACAGGTATTTTTTCCCACAAATGTAACTACAGTTCTGCAACGATTGCAAGAAGTATACAACCCTTGGCAACCTATATACCCCTAAATAACCCTATTATCATAGCAGTATATATATATATATATATATATATATATAAAATAAGATGTATCTGTAAACAAACTCTATGAAAATAATAGAGTCTATTGACGAATACAAATCGGGCTGGTAGTTATATAGCCATTAACAAAACATTAGCTTATTACTTCATAGGGGAGGAAACATCCACTGACCGACGGTTTCGGACTGCAAATAACTTGTCTTTTATATATATATATATATATATATATATATATATATATATATATATATTGCAGTGGAACTTTGCTCTAACTCAGTCCTTTCTCAAAAACCATTTCGAGGATTTTATTTATTTTCCAAAATTCGTCATAAATTTCAAAAAAAAAAATATTTCTTACCCAGATTCTGCTTCCATCATTTAATTACTTCAACAGCTCTTTGACTAGCTCAGTAGGCCTCCTCTTAGATACTTAGATTCACTATCATACTCTTTATAGTTCACGCACGCTCCCAATAAAACCACAAAATAATACAACAACCATACAATATTTATTGACCACTATTTACAAATAAAACTTCAAGATTATTTACATTTTGGTGCTCAAGTTACACCTCAATAAATTCTATTTTTGTGAAGTCCAGTACTTTAACTGGAAATATTAAACACATTGACTGTAACCGGAGTAAATGGGCCCTGAATAATACCTTATTTTTCAATCTTTATTTATAATTGATTTTAATTAGTACACCTTGGAGTATAGTGAGCTCATAATAACCCAGTTAATTATGAATAATGTATGCTTTTTACTTCGCATACTCTTATAACAAACACAAAAAAGAAAACCCATGTACTCTTAACAATAAAAATTTTAATTCCTGATGATCGTTAATAAGCTTTATATACACCTTTAGATTTCTATTTAAATACCATAATAAAAGTTAGGTATACGTATTATTTTCAATACGCAAAATAATACAAAATACCTTCATAATTCACTCTCACACATCACAACAATCTTCATAGTTTATAAAAACAACCAATTTTAAAGCGTTACCTGGAATTTCTTAAAGATTTCTACTCCATTGACGAAGCCGTTAAGTTGTTTCGCTCTGCTCTGCTGGCCGCTTCTAGCTATTTGTAGATGAACAACATCTAAGTTGTGCTGCATGCTCTGCCTTCACGATGCCTCCAAATCCAAATCCAAATTTATTACACTTCTTTCATAATTGCGTACTTTAGTTTAATTTAATTTAATTTACGTTTTATTACTTCACTTCACGAGTTTGTTTAAAATATATGTTGCACCTCAATAAAATCTAGACTCGACACTCTCCGCGGTTCAAAATTATGAGGCCAACACTGTACTATTTAAATTAAAAATATGTATACTTACAAGCTGGTGGTAAATTTCTGTGCGTATTCTGAAGCGATGAAAATACTAAGAGATCGAAGTTAAAAGAGAGAGAGCGATGCTAATTCTTTTCGAGTATTTATACACTTCGAATGTGACCTCTCCAGACCCTCCTAAAGGAAACATTTAATTAAACTAATTCGTTCTTAAAATTTTGGTTCAACCGTTTTCGAAATCTACGAAATTTAACTCATCGTTATTATATTTTCCGAAAAATTAACATTTAATTTTCCCGTGTTTGTCTGTTATACTACCCACTATATAGACCAATAAGATATTCAATGACGTCTTGAAACCCCGCCTGTATTAACGCTATTCCTCTCTTATGCATATTCTGTGTTTCCTTCTAACCTTCGCTTGAGTGGTAGAGAATCGATATTACTGTCCGCGTTTCAAACTACCCATGTGGACTGAATACGTGCGTTTTGAAGTGAACTGTTATTATGCCTGTCTCATTCCGAAGCATTTCATTGACCGTCTATCCTTTCTGCGCTTTAAGGAAACTTTTAGTTAGCATTTATGCGAAACATTCTACCGTTGCACAATATACCTCGAATTTCGTCTTTTATCTACACAAATTAGGGGAACATGACATTTCCAAAACCTGCAGGTGTTCAGTTAACGATCTTTTTAAATAACTTTTCTTGGAGCTTCTTTTCATGGTATTTCAACCCGACCGATATATTTGTTTGTTACAACGAAATCTATTCGCCTTGGATTTATTGATTTTTCATGCTTTTATGCGTATTAGACGTAATAACCCTTTGAACTAAACTCAATTAAATTAATTAATAATTTGCTTTAGCTTCTATAGTTTATTTTCTTTACGAACCTAACCAAATTTTAATCACTAATTGTAAAATTATGGTAATACTTGTTACTTTAAAATGAACTAAATGAAATAAATTTCGCAAGTAAATTCTGGTTATTTCCTCTATACAGGGTGTTTGAAATTGCCTTGTTTATAATTAAATTTAACCCTTTAAAACCACTACAATATATATATATATATATATATATATATATATATATAAATAGTTATTAAGATGAAGTGAAAACTCAACTATGTATTTAAAGTTGAATTACCATTTTTTCATTTCATCTTAATAACTATTAATATATATTAAGCATTCATTTGCATTCCAAATGTGGATTATTCTTCTCTATTAATAATATATATATATATATATATATATATATATATATATATTGCTGTGATTCCATCAAAATCCGGGAACTACGGTTTTCGAATCGTGGCCCACAGATTGGGCGTCAAGAATGCTGTGAATCCTATAAAAAGCTATTCATTAACTTAACTGTTCCGTTGACTTTCTTCTGTTAATCGCCTCTTTACTCTTTTCCGCCTCGGCTGCTCACCTAGTTAAAACTTTCATCCTCATTCATAAAAAAAAACAAACACATTCCTATCACAAACACCAACGTTAACTCTATTTACATCAATATTCACAATACATTAAAATTTCAAAATTAAAATTCAGCATAAATTTCAGTATCAGAAAATTTCAAGATTATATTTATTATCATTTTAATGTGCATCCAGAATTAAAGTCCTTGTAGGATGCCTACTAATTAATATAACAATATATGCAGACCTGAGTCTGAGTACAAAGGAGCATCTACCACCCTTTACGTTAATTAACCAGGTTCGTCTAATTGAGCTCAAAGACATACCCAAATTTTCATCATAATCCAGAACATAAATACTAAATACCGCTTTCTACTTAAACAAGAAAATTTCACCTTAAAATTAAAAATTTGTTGTTAGTACAATTTCACTACTGTCCATTTTAAGTAAATCAATTATAAAGTTATTCAACACACACCAAAACATCAAAAATCGAACAACAAAGCATAAGTTACCTGAAGGTTAATGCACTCGTGGCCCCAATGTACATCGTCCTCTGTTAATCACACCAATCCAACTGGGTTATGTTTAGGTCCTCGTATTGCTGGTCGTCTTTAACATTTTCTACACCACCATTCATCTAAAGTTGTTTCAGTGCTTTTCCGGAACTCATTTGTGTATATCTGAAGCTTGTTTTGTGGATCCAGACACGTTTACGAATCATTTAATTATTAACACCCCCGAAAAATAGCAAAGAAATTCATACTTCTTTCACAAATATACGCCAAAACTGCCTACCTTTGTGTATTCATTTGTCGTTGCAAATTTGACTAATTGGTACAGTGATACTAGACTTTATTACCTTGTATCTTCTTTTCTAAGTGCACTAAATTACATTCATTGTAGCACGTAAAGAACAAACTGTTTTAAATCACCAAAATATACGAGCAAACTGTTTAAATTATTCTATCAAAATCGGAAAACTAAAAAGCACTGTTTAACGCATTGAATCAAATCGAAAATCTAAGAGAGAGAAACTCATATTAACCCAGGTATTTATAGTGGTTAGCCTGTCTGTCGGTTTTGTCCTCAAAACGGCCAGTTTCTAGAATTTCGTATACTATGTTCCCATCTCGCCCGCCTGTGCGTCGGTTCTTATTAAATTTGCACTCGCACCAGTTAAATCTCAGAAATTTGGACACGGCTTGCAACGTCTGGGAATAACTAATTAATTTTTATACAGAAATGTTATTTTTACCTCTCAAGTTTGCCTCTTATTTTCAACCAATCGCAACCCAGTGACGTTGCTCAACTCACGTCTTTTACTATATGTGTCTCTGTCTTGCGCATATTATCTGTCTCTATCTACCCTGTTCCGAGTGGTACAAATCTATATTCTTTAGTATCGGTTATTTTCAATCCATGTGGACTTGTGAAATAACCCACCTTATTAGCATTTCCCGTAAATATTAAGCAACGGTTTCTCCAACATTCTCTGTAACCATTTGTTATCTGCAAATTTTACGCAGAACATAAAACATTTAAAAATACGCAGGTGTTCAAACATAATACTTCTACGATCTGAATATTATTGGGTTTTTACTAGCTTTTATACATATTATATGTTACTAATGGTTCAATTAACTTTAATTAAAAATAATACCCTTTAATTTTAGTGACTCCTAATCAAATATTAATTATTATCTGTACATTTTGTTTAATACCGGTTACTTAAAATTGAGTTAATCAATATAATTTTGCACGTAATTTCTATTTGTTTCTTTACTCGGAATAATTAAATTACTCGTAGAGCATTTTAATACTGCTTTTTTTTGTAGAAGGCGTCTTGTAAATAATTTAAATCTCTTCTTTTTAATGAAACAAATGAATTTTTATGCTTCACGGTTTTAATAACGCGTACCTTTTCCCAAAGCTTCTACACGGTGATTAAAATTATTTGATGTGATTATTTAATTTTCTACCCTGGTCTAAATATGAGTAATATATATATATATATATATATATATATATATATATATATATATATATATATATATATTGACGTGATAAGGGATCACGAAAGGTCATTGAAACCCAAACTCTAGAAATAAATCCCACCAAAATATAATGGAAATCCGGAAAAATAGAAATGTCCGTAAATAATGGTCTCAAACTCTGTAAAATACAAGCGTACTTTTATTTATTAAAGTGCCATGCAAAAAACGCAAATTGCGCGTGTATAAATAATCATCCTGTATTATATAAGCGTATTGTAAATAAATAGCAAGTAAGGTAAGTTGTAAAAGTAATTAATTGTAAGATATCGTAATACGCATTTTAATACTAACCCATATCGATGCATATCAAAATATTCTTTAATTTGCTGTAAATGGCATAAGAAACTCTGTCAGCTTCATTGAGCTAGCCAGGCAAAACTAGAAAGGAAGGTAAGTGAATAATTTGAAGTTTTACAAATTGCAGTATCATTCTCATATCACCTCTTTAGTAAAGGCCCAAAGCGAGGCCTGACCACGGAACTCTTTTAACGGTACCTCAACGTGCGGCAATTTTCATATAACCCTTTCAGCGATGTGCCCAACACCAGCTTTATTGCAGAACTTTTTCAACGGCACTATTACGTGCGGCGTTATTACATAACCCTTTCAGCGGCGCTCTTAACGCCGACCTTGTCACAGCACTCTTTTAGTAGCACCACAACGCGGGCCTTACCACATCACAACGTGCGGTTATTTTCATATCACCCATCTAGTAACGTCTCAAAGCGAGGCCATTGTCACAGCAATATATTGCTGCGACAACGCCCCATGTTGAGAGCGTCGCTAAAAGAGTGTTATGACAACGCCCTGCTTTGATGCGCCGTCAAAAGGGTGCTGTGATACAGATAGAGCAAACAGTAAAATTCGAAATTGTTGACTTAACTTCCTTTCTAGCTTTACTTAGCTTGGATAGCTTAACGGAAATTTTGGCATGAAATCAAACACAGCAATATTAAAGCGTTTATACAGTATTAAATATTTTCTCTCATACTGTAACGTATTTTTTTTCTAGTTACACCTAGCCTAATAAATTAATAATAAAACAAATAAATTTTAAAGTATTTAATTCGTAAATATTCAGCCAATAAAATTAAAGTATAATGTTCATAATAACACATGGATTCTAGAAGATATATATTCTAAAGCTTGTTACCAAGCGCTGTCAAGTTGATAACCGGCACTTTGGTCTCCAACGTCCTAGAGTGAAGCCGCTTTTTGTAGACGAGAGATAAAGTCAAGATGATGACCCGTCAGAAACACGAGGCATCTAATCGAGTGAAGAAGAAAACTTAAGCTGAGAAAATGGATTGATAATATACATCATTTTAATACAGTTGGTATAGAATAATAAAATATATTAGACTAACACTTACTCACTTTAGTGCAATATCATATGGACAGGTTTACAGCAACGGTTTTCAATGTAAATTATAATAATTTTCCGTCACAGTAATTAATGGTAAACAGCTATGGTTTCGTCCTTTTTATCTAACTACGCAGTATGGAAATGGTTGATGTTACAAAGAACCTTGACACTTCAATCTAACTGATGACTAATACGATGAAATAAATACAACAGCTGAGGTCGTGATTTTCCACCTGCAGTTCTTTTGTCTACACGTGAGTGTTTGAAGCTATAGTAAATTATTATGAAATTTTCTACGTTAATTATTAGAGTAACAGAAAATATAAAGTACTTTCTTAAAGTTTGTAAAACAACGTATAAATATCTAGGTTGTCAGTCACTTGTACAAGCACACAATGTGTTGAGATATTCAGAATCTAAACGCCAGACGCAGTCTTGGTTTAATTTTATATTTTGTTTAATTGAAAAACATGCACGTCATGTAAAGTCTTTTATTGATACTGAAATTCACGTATATTCTTTTAGTAGATTACCGTTAAAATTGAGTAGTTACATTTTAAGGTCGTTATTGTCCTGACGATCGAATTTTTTTGTGAATGGTCAAGGAAGCGCTTCTATGATTATAGTAAAAATAAAATCCTGTGTTAGGAACTAATAAATTATGACATATTTGCTTAAACTAAATTTTATAGAAACGATTAATTTATACGTATTTATTCTGAAGGTTAAATTATACAAAATTCTTTTTTTTATAAAAATTAATGACAAAATAGTAAACATATGTATTGCAGTCGCATGTATATAGTCAGATTTCCATATGAATAGAATTCCTTTTGTTTTTCATAAAGTCGTTTTTATTATTCAATATTTAAAGTATGAAAAAGTAAACTAGAGCAAATCCTCCTTAAGAAAAACAGATAGAGAGAAGAAAATAAATGCCTTTAGTATTTCATAGATGTTTAAATTCTCTTATTATATTTTGGGCATATGCTTTTAAGGACACAAATGGTGTCCATGTGGTGTTTTGTTTGTTCACAGGTACAGCTGAGACAACTGTTTAACAACTGGTGGTTGATGTTTTGGTAAGTGTGTGATAAAGAGTGAAATTCAAGTTTTATGGCTAAGATAGTGGTGTTAACATAAGGTTTCCGCATTTCCCTTATACAAACACAGTTAAATTTTTGTTGGCACTTGTATTAAAAAATACGGTGGCGCCTATTAAAACTATTTTTGGTCAGTTATCCACCCATGACCCATGCTCATGATCTACCCAGAGCTAACACTCTACTAGCCGTTTAACCCTTAAGAGTTTTCTTTGTCTATAGCCGTTTTCCATCCGACATTACCCTGGGCTTGGAGTTTAAAGAAGAAATACTCGACCTAGTGATATCAGATTAAAATAGAGAGCTTTAGTATATAGCTGATAGTCACCAGGATAAATTTACAAAAATTTTATTTTAATTACAATACAAAAGCATGTAGAACATTTATAACGTCGTTTCTTTCAAATATCAAATAATTTCTAAGAAGTAGTTATTTACTTAATTATATAAATCTTCTTTACCCTATTTTAAATTTACAGAACTAAAAATCTCTTATGGAAAATTTACCTGGTTATGATTCTTACGCTTGCAAGTTGTGTTTGGCCAAAAAATCCTTCACAGATAATCTATTAAAAAGGTCAGATTGTTCCGAACTCTGATTACAAATTTCTTGGTAAATACCCTTACAAAAAGAAAATTATTATGTGATTAACGTTTAATTATTAAATTAAACGGCAAATGCTCCAATATTAGTTAAAATAAATCTAAAAGTAATACTTGCCGAATCCACAAAAGCGCTCCTCGAATTTGTAATTATCCGTATTAAATATCTTTTGCTTATACTTTTTTAAATTGACGTCAAATTAGCGTTCATGATTTTTCACATTTAAAATCTTTGTTTCAAACAGCAGTTTCCAAAGCATATATTTGCTTAAATCTTCTTTTCAATTGTTTAATAAAATTTTTAAAATTAGCGTTATATTGTAGAATTTTCCGTCTTCATTGTATATAATTACGTTTAATAATTTTAATTTTTTATGCAGGTTACGTTTAAAATTAACTTGAATATTCACTGTTACATGGTAAATATTAATTACGATATGCGTACTGCATATCTTAAAACAATAGCTTCAAAATATTTTTCTCAATGTGACATTTTCGCAATTGAATTTATGAATGAATAAATGTCCTTTTTAATAAACGCTTTCATTTATATTGTAAATTATCTATTTCTAGAACAGACTCGTGTTTTCCTGATTTAATTTCAAATAATAAACGCATACCTGAAGTAATATTCTATGAATTCCTCATTAGCATTCAAAATTATCGAGTTTTATTACTTCGTTAGTATTGATTTGTAATTGTGACGCGCGCTGCCTCGTCCTTGTTTAGCACCCAACGTTATTGTATCGTCCCATACTAATTTAGTAACTACGAATGGTAATATATAATTTTTGTCGGTTATTTTATAGGTTTTTCAGTGTTCCAGTCGCTTCTTGAAATAAACGTCTCTTTATTAATTAGTTCATACTAAATTAACGCATTTTTCTCATTTAAAAACGTTTGCAGGTACCATTTTAGTACAAAACAAAATCCGCACTATAGGACTTTGATGAAACTTGTAAGCGAATTAACTTATAAACTAAAAAGTTTACTCTTGCGTAGCTGCTTTATGCTCCCTATAGAATGCAAACTGAAAATTGCCGAAGACACTCGAAGAGTGAACAAGCGCGGTCACTAAACCAATTAGCATTAATACCAAGTATTCCGTACTTTTGTATGTTACTCATTTCCTACAACCAAATCTTCCGCATAGCGCCCGGTAGCACGTAATTATTTCTAGAACCGGTAAGTACTCGATATCGCCCAAATAGAGAATTAAATGCTCGATGTCTGTTAACTTCCGATTCCCTCGTAAAAGGTAGAAAAGAACTCGGTCAATCATCCATCTGACTTATATTTTGACCCGCCCCCGTTCAGATAATTTCCAAACATTTTTCAAACGACAATGGTCTCAGAATTTTTAAACCTCCGAGGGATCTATAAGTCATGATCAATTACACATCCGAGCTACCCGTAAACTAACAGTGCGCTGTATAATACATGTATACCCCTTCTCTGCGCTACAGCTATTCTTGTAGTTGCTTGAAAAAGTCAGTCGCCTTTTTTTTACTGCTAGGACCGCTGCAAAGCACCATTCTATACTTTCTTTAAAAGTATAGCACATCGCGCACTTTTTGTCTGATAATTAAATTTTGCTTATGTAGGCTTTTACACTTTCGCATATTTAAACAGCTAATACGATCGATTAACCACTTTCGATTATTCTAACGGGAACCACCATACATTCCGCCGCACCGTTCTTTTTGAATCCAACGATCCGATGGGCTTCCACACACTAACACCTAACGTATCTTTTCTACTACTTGTTAAACAAAAACTACCGGCATCGCTATGTCCGTATGTGGACGTAAGCAGATGTTTGTGGATTCGTACGAGAATATGTAACCATATACATTAATCAGTCAAAGCTATTTTATTTAGTCCAAGAAAACTACTATTTTTCTAAACCACAATACTAATCGCCTTTATAGGATTAACATTTCTACCATTTCCCAATGACTGGTGCTACGTACATGGAAACTTTAATTTTTTATTGGAGAGAATCTTTATTCTCCCACGCACTGTTGCGTAGTTGCATGCCCACCCCTTTTGGGATTATATGCTCGTTATAAGTAATAGGACTCTTAGTTTTACTTAACTACACTTCGTGAGACCCCTTTAATTTTTTTAATCGCGTCTTTCTCGCTTACAATACAGTAAGACTTGCTTTTTGTACCGACAAATTCTAATACTAGACCCACATTAAATTCGTCTTTAAATTTCCTTACAACTTTTTTGTTGACAAGCGGTATATTGTATTTATTATCCGCGGAATAGTCGCTCTTTTAGGATAACTATATTTTGTTGGTATCAACTAATATGAGATTTTTCTACGGAGCCCAAACCTGTAAATAGATTTTAAATAGGACCATCCCCATACAAAGTTATGCCTTTTAAAGACCCAAACCTCTAATTTTTGTTCATCTTTATTTAACTCCATCTTTAGAACCGTTTTCACTACCCAAGACATATGCTTTAACCATCCATTTCCCGAGAAATCTAAAACCGATGTGTCCCACGAACACCACGTGGAGATAACACGTATACTCTGTCAACCAGGATAGAAGCAGGAAAAATTTTAAAGGTGGGAGAAGAACTTAAAAATTATGGAATCTTAAAACTAATAAATACGATAAATTTACAAAATCTATACAAATATAAACGACTATCTTTATATCTTTATGCCCCCTATGCGTAGATGGATATGCTACCAGGACGACGCTACCTTTCTCATCTTCGCTCGATAATCTAATTTTATTAATTATCTGCGTGAACAAATCGTGTTTTTCTACTCTGGATACATACACCGGCAAGTACTCCATACCAAATAAAGAATTAGATGCTTGGTGACTGTAAACATCCGCTTCCCTCGTGTACATCCAGACACATCTCAGCCCGTGCGCACCCCTGCCCATGCGCAACTCTGCACGCGCCCACCGCTACCCATGTGCACTCCTGTACGTGCGTACCCTTGCGCGTGCACATTCCTGCGCGCGCGCTCAAGCCTATGCGCACCTCTGCTCGTGCGCGCCCCTGTTCATGCGCACTGCCCATGCGCACACTTCTCTCTGCAACTGCTATTTTTTGGTAACGTCACAGTTTTTTGTAAATAAACAGCAATGTAATACTATTCTAAGATGTTTATTCTGACATACCTAACAAAATTTAAAAATATTTAATACCAAGCATGGACTCATTTATACTTAATTTTAATAAAAAATTATACACAGAAAACAGTCCTTTCTTTATGTTTGTTTGGAGTGGTTTAATCTAATATTGATTGATCCCAAACAAGATAAGTTTATCTCGAAAGATGCAATAGCTAGTCGAAGAAAACTATTTGGTTTAGAATGTTAGAGGTACAAAAATCTTATAATGTGGGTAGCTCCCTGGGAGATGATGCTATCTAAAAAATTCCTAGAAATTCAGGTAGCTGAGGAAAATCTAATATTAATTGATACCAAACAATATAGGTTGACCGTGGGTGGAAATTACTAGTCGAAGAAAACTGAGATTTATCTCCACATTTCCTCCTTATGAGAATTTACAGCTCCACATTTCCTCGTAGGAGATTCATCTCCACATTTCCTCTTTATGGGAATTTACATGTAAATTGATCCAGATGTGGGAGCAAATGAGGATGCTAAGATGAAAATGCAAGATATATTTATCTCGAAAGATGTTATCTCGAAAGATTAAAAATGGTTAGTCGAAGAAAACTATCTGGTCCAGATGAGGGAGCAAATGAGGATGCTAAGATTCATCTCCCTCATTTGCTCCTTATGGGAATTTACATGTAAATTTGGTCCAGATAAGGGAGTAAATGAGGATTCTAGAGCAAATGAGGGCCCAGAACCGGTAATCTCCTCCTACTCATATTTTTTTGTAATTGAGCGATCACAACTACTAAAGTAGTTTCCTCCCAGAAATCAGAACGGAAGACTATTCTAATTTCAAAGTCTTTTACCCCAGGATATGCCACCATTTTTGAAAACGTTTTTGGTATGCATATATTTGGGAGGTAACGTGATGGTTTCCCGTTGCCTACCACACGCGGTAGTGTGCTAAGTACCGAAAGAGCAATTTCTCTCTTTCGGAAACCTGTCTTAGTGTGTTAAACCTAGAGATCAGCTATTTTGCTCACTGAAATACTCAAGCTATTAGCTTAAAAAGGCGAGTGAGTCTGTATGCCTAAAGATAACTTTCTTTACTACCACAACTTTACGACAGACACTAATTCTACTTTATTGTTCGTATGAGACTGCTCGTTCCGAAAGTGATTTGGATTCTGATATTATTGTCCCTTACGAAGTAAATTAAACGTCGGTCTCTTTAGCTTTTAGCATGTCTTTTTATAACTTTGGATGGTTTCTTAAACATAATTGATATTTATCTAACACTTGCAAAGTTCTTTCGTATATGGATGTATCATTAAAATTCAAATTTTGATAATATATGATCGTTCTAGCACCGATTTAGTCTCCTGTCATTATACAAGTATCAGCCGTACAATTTCTCAGCCATGTATTTGTAGTGACCACCTTGTGTTGCTTTCAAAATTGTCTTCTAGTTCTTTTACACAGAGCAATGTAAAAGTAACAATATATAAGTAGCACACATCTAGCACAAGGAAACAAAAGTTGCTTTAACAAGACGAAAGAGTGTTTGCGTATAACCCATAAAATGGTTCATTTGTTCTAGAAATTCCAAGTACGATAGCAAACTGTAATGCGGTTGGAATATACACTTCCAATACACTTTAAGAAATTCCCTACATGCATTAGTGTAATTCCCATGTTAGTCATTTAATCAACTCAATATATAAGTTTTGCTTCGTCAACATGGTTTGGGATACGCTAGTGCAATTGCAACAAAATCCCATAGGAAAGCCGTCTAGTTGCGCCATTGCACTGTTGTTTGAATAAAAAGGCGTGTATCAGATGCGGTGAAAATATTCTTTCATTTGGCTTTAAGAGAAAGTGTTTGTTGTTCAAGTATGACTCTACCCGTATCAGAGTAAATAATGCAGTTGAATTTGTATTGAATTTTGTGAAACGTAAAGTATATTTGTGCGATGCATGGCATGTATATGAGTTGTACACAAGTTAGACTATTACTCTTAAATCGACTGTTATGATGGTTTTGTTAAAAGTTGCATTTCCTAATGCGGTTAGATAAGTTCGTAAAAGTTTAAGAACCGTTTTAAAACATTTCCTCGTCGGAATCTAGATTGTGGTTACTGGGATAATAAAGAGGAGCATGTCAGTAGGATTAAGTACATTCGCCCAAGACCTTTAATCGTTTCATTCAATCATAAATCGTGATAAAACTTTATTTAATTAGACCGCTATAGACTATATCCATTGTAATATCTTGTTTATGCCGATTTATTGATATGACAATTCTTAAGTTCATCCATTTACAAAGCTAAAATTTTGATTTTAATAGGGATAGTGGCTATTGAGTCATAGATTGTCGGAAAACTGCAGATTTCTTTGACAGTGTAATAGCTGCTGGGAAAAATTTTTTAAACACAGTAATAGACAACGTATTTACCAATGTACCAGTACAATGTGGGACAATATATTCATTTTTCAGCTATCACAATCAAATTTGGATAAATTTAAATATACATAAAAAATAAAAACGGCTTAATTTGGTTTATTGATAGCTCACTGTAGTATTGGTACGGAACCTTAATAGTGCGAGCTCGACTCGCTCTTGGCTAACTTTTATAATTAAATTACGTTAACCTACAATGTCTGTTTGGAGGCACTCATTGGAAATTAGATACTAGTGTTTCCTCTGAAGAAATTTATATATTTCTGAGATGTTTTTCTTCATGGAATAGATTTCTATTCATAATTACATGTGAAATTTACAGATTTTAAATAGACTAACATCTTGAATTTATAAATAGGCTGCTTAGTCGCACTTAGATGATAGAAACTAAAGCTTTCGAAAGATAACAATTAATTCAACTGTTAATGTTCAAACCCCAAAGCCTATTGTTGCTCATTAACAAGCAACAGCATCTTTCGCTATCTGCATGCTATATTCTGATCTAGGTCTACATTAACAGCTCTATTCCTATATCTGCTTGTAATATAGTCCAAATTATTCCCCAAAAATGCCTTAAAACGTATCCTGCCCTTCTATTTCTCCTATTTTATTGTTTGAAACAAATCCTTATTCACATGCTATTTTTTAAATTTTTTTGTTATTAACTTTACTGTCCATGTTGAAACATAACATTTCAAAAAGCTTCTTCCTATTCCTGTTTACTACTCCTGCTGTCCTTATTTCATAGGCGTACAATGCTGTGCTTTACACATATGCTTCCAACGCCTTTGTCCTTGTTTCTGTATGTTGTCTTCGAACATAGCTGCTGCTCTTTCTTGTAAATTCTAAATTTCTAAATTTCCAGGCAACAAAAAACTCGCCTCCTGGCCAATGTAGTACCTTCTGGTGGAGCATTGGAAATATAAATGAACGGTATGTGAAGAGGAGACGGCTCCGTGGTGTAGTTGGTATGCGTGTGACTATTATGACCAAGATCCTGGGTTCAAATCCAGACACGGTCCGCTTGAAAAATGTTAAGCGAGCATTTTTCACAAAAATATGCCCTTGTTCGGATGAGAGGTAATAAGGAGGTCCTGTGTGTGAATGTTGTTACGCACGTTAAAGACCCCTACCTTGCTTGGAACAGCAGGGGCTTGGCAAATTTCAAAATTTTTCAGATAAAAAAAATCGCCTCCTGGCCAATGTAGTACTTTCGGGTGGAACATTGGAAAGTCACATGTAGGGTATGTGAAGAGGGTTAAGCAACCTGTGGCTACCAAGATCCCCACATGTAGGGTATGTGAAGAGGGTTAAGCAACCTGTGGCTACCAAGATCCCCCAACACATACACATTTGCCGAATTAGTAGATTTCCAATAAATCCTTTCGCACGATCAGCATTAGTTGAGAGTATTGCAAAACCAACACCTGTATTTGTTTAGAGTACTTTTCAGGTTTAAGTGCAATTATTTTTTTGTCATTAGATTTTCCGTCTTGCAACTCGTTGGACGCATACTTTCACTTATTTCCATTCTGATCTAGCATACACAGTTCCCTGGCATTTCTACAACCTAGATATTTATGCCCCATTTTATTGATATTCAGTGATATGTAAAGGGAGTTAAGCAGCCTGCGGCTGCCAAGATCCCTCGACACAGACATTTGCCGAATTAATAGTTTTTTAGTAAATTCTTTCACACAATTAACATTTGTTGAGAATATTGTAAAACCAACACCTGTAGTTGCTTATAATAATCGTCACATTAGAGTACAATTGTTTTTTGTCATGATAAGATTTTCTGTCTTGAAACTGGTTGGATGCGTACCTCCATTGGTTTTTATTCTGAGCTAGCCTACACATTCCCATAAAATTCCCACAGCCTACACCTTTGTCTATCTGTGTGCAATAGTTTAACCTAAGTCTACCTCTATCTCTCCTTTTTTCCATCTCTGCTTCTAATATCTTCCGCACCCTTCCTTCATGCCTTAGTATGTGAGCTATCATCTTATCTCTTCAATTTTTACTGTTTTCGACATATTTCTTTCATCTCCTACCATTTCCAGAACCTCCTTGTTCTTAACTTTGTCTGTTTATGATATCCAACTGACCAAGTTTCACAGCCGTACAGTGCCGTGCTCCGCACAGATGTTTTAAGCAACCTTTTCCTTGTTTCTATGTTTGTTGTCTTTGAACTCAGTAATTGCTTTTTCTTGTTAAATGTAGCGCGACCATGTGCTACTCTTTGTTTTATATCTCTTCCGTTTTTCCCATCTTGCGTTATTTGGTTTCCTAGGTAGCAGAAATCCTCAACCTCTTGTAAGTTCTCGTTTCCTAGTTGTATTCTAGCTTTTGCTTTATTTCCCCTTCTTTGCATACTAGTACTTTAGTTTTATTTTTGTTAATTTTCACACCATATCTCTCTGTTACTACTGTTTCCATTTCATTAAGAGCTGCTTATAACTCTTCCTTGCTAAAGCTAATACCGCCGTATCGTCTACAAATCTAAGCATATCAATCATTTGTCCGTGCATAATAATTCCAAATTACAACTTTTTCAACTAATGGACAGGCAGGGGTGGGAATAGTGTTATGTAAAAGATTAGGACGTAAAGTTAAAGAGTACTTACAATTTAGTGATAGAATAATTATGGTTAGATTGAGTACGAAATCCACAGATACTGTTTTAGTACAGGTTTACATGCCAACAACTCAGTACGAAGATGAGGAAGTAGAAAAGTTATACGAGGATATAAATAGTGTACTGAAAAAAATAGAGAGAGATGAGAATTTAATAGTTATGGGCGATTTCAATGCGTCAGTGGGAGAAGGTAGTGAAGTGAGGAAAAAATGGTAGGAAAATTTGAGTATGGTAAACGACATGATAGAGGAGAAAGGTTAGATGAGTTTTGCCGGAACATAGATTAGTAACTGTAAACACCCTATTCGAACAACATGTTAGGAGAAGATATACCTGGAAAGTGCCAGGTGATAGGGCTAGATACCAAATAGATTATATTTTAGTTAAACAAAGACTTAGAAACCAAATTAAAAACTGTCGAAGTTATCCAGGAGCTGACATAGATAGCGATCATAATTTGGTTAAAATGAAGTGTAATTTAAAATTCAATAAATTTAGAAAGGTTAAAAGAGAGGAATGGGATCTAGGTAAGCTTAATGATAGTGAGGTAGAAGATGACTATAAGCAAGAATTAGATAATAAGATCAAAGAGATAGCTGTAGGAGAGAACGTAGAAAATAGATGGAGAAAACTAAAAAGAGCTTTACATGATACAGTAATACAGACTATCAGTAAGAAAAAAGTAGAAGTGAGAAAACCCTAAGTTACAAAAGAGATGTTAGATTTAATAGAGAATAGAAGAAAGCTTAAACCTTTCAGAGAATTGGATAGTGAAAGTAAGCAAAAATATAATAGAGTTAGAAATTAGATGGTGCATGAGTGTAGAAAAGCTAGAAATAAATGGATGGAGAAGAATTGTATGGGAATACAAGATGATTTGAGAGTAGGTAAGACAGACAAGGCTTACAGGGTAGTTAAAAAGTTTTTGAGGGAAGCTAGGAAAAAATATATTGGTATTAAAGATGAAAATAATGAGCTTCTAATAAATAAAGTTAAAGTAGCAGACAGATAGAAAAGATATTTAGAAGATTTATATAAGGTAGACGATATGGATAAGTAAGAGAACGACCAAAAAGAGGATATAAAAATAGGGTTCTTAATATTATGAGAGGAATTTGCTAGAGCTGTTAGGGATCTTAAACAAAATAAAGCGCCAGGGATAGACGATATACCCGCAGAATTAATAAAATATGCAAGTCATAAAACTTTAGACACATTATATGAACTAGTAAAAGTAATATATGACACAGGTGAAGTCCCAATAGATTTTGAAAATAATATTATTATCCCAATCCCAAAAAAGTTAGGAGCTGTTAGGTATGAGAATTTTAGAACGGTTAGTTTAACTTCCAATGCTTCCAAAATAGTAACAATATAAATTAAAAATAGAGTAGAAGCTTTGACTGAGAGTTATTTAGGCGAAGACCTATACGGTTTTCGTAAAGACAGAATGATTAGAGAACCGATACTAAGGATTAGGGTAATTATCGAAAAAAGGTTACAAAAATAAAAATACTCATTTCGCGTTTGTAGTTTTAGAAAAAGCATTTGATAGAATGAATTAGATTGTTATGTTCGGGATTTTGCGAAAAATAGGAATCTCTCATAGGAATAGAAAAATTATTTACTGCGCAGTAATTAGAGTTGATGAAATAGAAAAGGAAGCTAAGATTAGAAACAATGTTAGACAGGGCTGTATACTATCTCCCTTGATTTTTAATGTTTGTATTGAGGAAGATTTAAACTTAGCTAGAGAGAGAAAAGAGGTAAGTATTAGTGTACAGGGACAGAAAATAGACATGTTACGTTTTGCAGATGATATAGCCATTATAGATGGGTATAGAAAAGAGTTAGGAGAGCTTTTAAATATTTTATATGAGATTCTACATAGTAACTATAGTATGAGAATTAACTCAGGAAAGACAAAGTAACAGGCTAGTTCTAAACCAAAATTAAAAATAAGGAATACCGAGTTAGAAGAGGTACATGAATTGTGCTATTTAGGTAGTATAGTTACAAAGGATGCACGTAATAGAACGGATATAGTAGCTAGAATAGCTCAAGCTAGAAAAAGGTTTTTAATAACGAAAGACTTATTAATAGCTAACAGTATTAGTTTAGGTAATAGAAAAAGTTTCTTAGAGTCGTACGTATGGAGCGTTTTATTATACGTTAGTGAGACTTGGACAATTAAAGATTTAGATAAGAAAAAGATAAAAGCTTTTGAAACTTGGTGTTACAGGAGAATGTTAAAGATTAGTTGGACAGATAGAGTAACATTGAGGAACTTTATAGAAAGATAGGTGAGGAACCCTGTATGTGGAAACAATTAAAGGTCAGAGGAGATAGAATGATAGGGCACCAGTTAAGACATGAGGGACTATTTAGTAAGGTCTTAGATTATATACTACCAAATAAAAATAGAGTAGGAAGACCTAGACAAAGATTTAGGCGGTGTAGGGTATGTAGACCTTTGTAGACTAGCTCAGAATAGAAAAGAATTTAGAACTGCGTCAAACTGACCTTAAGTAAGTTCGAAAACAAAACAAAAAAATAAATAAATAAAATCAGTTAACTAATTGTTACCATTGGCATAACTCACAAATAGATAGCGGTCTGGCATGTTGGAAGTGATTCGTTGCTTAAGCCTTACCATAACATACAATTTAACACTTTTTCTTTTTTGGAGGGGATAACCAGGTAACTTTTCATTTCCTTATAAATGGGAATCATGTAAACATGTTGGAGTTCTTTAACAACTATCAGGTTGCTAATATCTATATAGAGCCAGGTAGATAAGAAAAAGATAGAAGGGTATAGGAAGACCTAGACCAAACTATATTAGTCAAATTATTAGAAATTTAGGTTGTGAAAGGTATGTAGAGCTTTTAGGATTAGCACTAAATAGAATAGGAGTTAGAGCTGCGTCAAACCGACCTTAAGTAAGGTCGAACACAAAATGTTGATGTTTTCCTGCATTTGACAGTATTCATTGCCTCTTCGATGTACAAGTTAAAAATGAATGGGGATAGGGCACACACCTGTCTCACACCTTACCTAATATTTACTTCTCTACGATCCTGCCCTAATTCTATTGTCGCTGTTTGCTCTTTGTATAAGCTACGTACTATCCGTCTATCGCTAAAACTCATTCCGATCTTTTTAAGTATTTCGAACATTTTTTTCCATTTCACATTGTCGTATTCTTTTTTTATTGTCTTTTCCATTATCACCCTCACAGCTAAAATAGCCTCCCGTGTTCCCCTGTTTTGACTAAACCCACATTGATCTTCTACTAGTAGTTCTTCAGGCCGTTTTTCCATCCGTCTTTGTATAATCCTAGTTAATATTTTTGACACGTGTGCTGTCAAACTTATTGTTCGAAAATTTTCACATCTATACGCGTCTCTGTTTTTTTGTATAGTGACTATGATGCTTAATTAATCGCAGGTAAAAATTAAATTGGTTAAATTTCAATATATGACAAAAAAATTGTTTTTAGCTGCACGCATATTTGTCCAGTTAAGGGTAGCTTTTAATTTTTTATTTGTTGTTATTCGCTATTATAACCATGTTTTATAACAGAATAGGTATACAAGACCGCGAATTTTTATTTTTGTTTATAGTAAACTAGTAGAAGAGAAGGGTGAAACCGAGGTCACATTATACTCCAGCAGCAGTCATAACCGCTAAACCGTTACTTGAGATAGGCACTTTCCAGGTAGGTTTTATTTGTTGCTATTCCAATTGGCCGTGTACACGTTTGATTAATGACATTAAAAACTGTTGTATTAACATTTAATAATTTAATTTTAAAATTTAATAAATAGTGTGACAGGCCCAATTCTTATAAATATAAATATGTATATAAATAAGAAGGGAGACGCGTGAGTGCTACGGTACTGGTTAGACGTGCTCTCTAAGTTAAAAACACAGTGCGTGATACAGTTATTGCAGCTGAATGCGGTGAGCTTGTTCTAATTTAAGGGTTATTTGTAGTGATGATTATTTTAATATCACTACTATTTAATAGTTGTATATGTATTGCTTTGACCATTGAATTATAACCATTAAAACGCATGTTGTTTGTATTCTGCATATAACCACTTACAAGAACCCCTGATTAATTAATCATCCTGTTGATAACAGTCTACATTCTCAATAGCAAAGTGCTTTCGGCGTGAGCCCAATGTTTAGGGCCGATTTTTGTTTTTTTAGTTGTTAAATAGATTTTAGTGCTCAAAGAGCAAGCTCTTTTTTGATATTTTTCTTGATTTCCGAAACTTTCATTTTTAAAGGGAATACAATTTAGTTTCTTAAAGAATAGTTATATAGAATCTTTATATTGAAGGATTTATGGGCAAATATTTAGCCGATTGTGGCAAAAGGGGAGTCGACAAAGTTTAAGAGTTTAAAAAATGACTTTACCTATAAAGTAGTCAAGTAGTCAAATTATGGAAGATATTAAAAGTTTAAATCGGTTTAATTTTCACGAAATTATGGAAATATTGGGTCAAAAACTGTTTGTTGCTATTCCAGATTATCACATAGCTTACCAAATGAAGAGAATAATGAAAAATATACGAATCGTTACAAAAATAGCTAGGAAAATAAAAAGAAAAAAGGAAATATTTTTGAAGTTGGGGAAGACGGATAATTAAGGGAAAATGAAAAAGTAGTTTCGGACGTAGATATTGAAAATAGCGCATATAGTTCAGAAGAAATAGACCATAACTTAAAGAATTTTGAAGAAAAACTGAATTAAAAGTTATCATTAGTAGAACCTGATGCAGTTAATTTAAAGAGTACAGTTTTGGGAAGTCCAAAGCCACGTATAAATTTAAATAATTTACTAGTATAGAAAGTCACATCTGCCTCAAAATGGGGAAGAAATATTTCAAGAAGATACATCGATAAATGTATTTTTAGAACAAGTAGAAAGATTACAAGTAGGGGTGGGCGATACGGGATTTTGCGAATCGAATATCGATACATATTCTATATCGATATGTATCGATATATTGAATATCCATATATATCGATACGTATCGATTCGTATCGATGCGTATCGGTGCGTATCGATACGTATCGATACGTATCGATTCGTATCGATAAGTATAGATATATGTAACGATTCGTATAGGAACGTTTAGATGTGTAGATTAAGTATACATATTGAAACGTAGCGATACGTATCGGTACGAATCGATTAGGCATCGATAATTTATCTACTCTTTCTTTAGGAATAAAATCACAAGATCGTTGTAAAATACTGCATTTACTGACAATTCGATCTTTCACTTAAGATTGTTTGTTATCAAAATAATTGAAGTTTCAAGTTTAATATTTGTGACATACATATATATATATATATATATATATATATATATATATATATATATATATATATATATTACTCATATTTAGACCAGGGTAGAAAATTAAATAATCACATCAAATAATTTTAATCACCGTGTATAAGGAATTTCATTAAATAATACGCGTTATTAAAACCATGAAGCATAAATAAACTCGGTTGTTTCAGTAAAAATAAGAAATTTAAATTATTTATAAGACGAAGCAGTAGTGAAAAGCTCTGCGTGTAATGTAATTATTCCTAAACAAAGAGAAATTACGTGCAAAGTTTATATTAATTAACTCTATTTAAGTAACCGGTAGTAAAACAAAGTGTACCTATAATAATTAATATTTAAGTTGTATTCGCTAAAAATGAAAAGGATAGAAATCAATTTTAATTGGAGTTAATTAAACCGTTAATAACATATAATACCTATAGAAACTTGTAAAAACCCAAGATTAAAATACCACAGATTAAAGCTCTGAGAATTAATATTATGTTGAACACCTGCGTAGTTTAATTAACACATTCGGCGTAAATTTTGCAGATAATTAATGTTTCAAAGAATCTTGGGGAAAACGTCGCATAATAGTTACGAGAATTGCTAAAGCTGGGTATTTCACACTCCATGTGGACTAAAATAATCGATAATAAAGAATATCAAGTTGCACCAATAAGAACACGGTAGAGAAGGAAAGAGAAATGCGTCAAGCAAAGACACATATTGTAGAAGGCGGGATTTAAGCAACGTCACGGGGGTCACAATTGGTTAAAAATAGGATGCAAATATCAGAGGTAGAACAACAATTTCTGTACAAAATCAATTAGTTTTTCTCGGACATGCTTGCGTGCCGTGTAGAAATTTTCTGAGATTTGAATGGGGCGAGTGAAAATTCGTAAAAATCGACGCGTGAGCGGCAGACTGGGAACATGGCATGAGAAATTCTTTAGAATTACCCGTTTTGGGGAACAGACCGACAGACAGGCTTTTTGCTATATATACCGAGATGAATATAAACAAGCTCTCTTAGACTTTTGACGATTCGATGCGTTAAAAGCTCGTACATACGCGACTTGATTAAAGATGGTAAACCGTGCATTTTAGTTTGATTAAATAATTTAAAGTTTGCTAGTATATTTTAGTGATTCAAAATAGCTTGTTATTTACGTGCTAACATGAATGTACTTCAGTGCACTTAGATACAAGGTAATAAAATTTAGTTTCACTGTACCAATCAGCAAAATTTACAACGACGAATGTATACACAAAAGTAGGCAGTTTTGGCGTATATTGGTGACAGAAGCATGAATTCTTTGCTATTTTTCGGGGTGTTAATAATTAAATGGTTCAAATACGTGTCTGGATCCATGAAACAAGGGTCAGATAAACACAGATGAGTTCCGGAAAGGCCCAGAAACGACTTTGAATGGATGGTGATGGAGAAAATTTAAAAGCGTAGAGAATCAGAAGCCGTAAATATAATCCTGGTGAATGGTGTGATTAACTAAAGAAACGATACTTTGAAGCTACGAGGACAGTAACCTTCAGGTAAATTATACTATTTTGTTTGACATTTTTGTGTGTATTGAATGACTTTATAATTGATTTACTTTAAATGGACATTAGTGAAATTGTTCTAACCATAAAAGTTTAATTTTAAGATGAAATTTGCTTGTTTAAGTAAAAGGGGTATTTTGTTTTGATGTTCGGGAATATGATGAAACTTTGGGTATGTCTTTGAGCTCAATTAGACAAACCTGGTTAATTAACGTAAAGGGTGGTAGATGCTCCTTTATACTCAGACTCCGGTCTGCTTATATTGTTATATTAATTAGTAGGCATCCAACAAGGACTTTAATTTTGGATGCACAGTAAAATGATAATAAAATTAATCCTGAAATTCTTTTAAAACTGAATTTTATGCTGAATTTTAATTTTGAAATTTTTATGTATTCTGAATATTGATGTAAATAGAGTTAACGTTGATGTTTTTGGTAGGAATGTGTTGTTTTTTTTTATGAATGAGGAGGTTTATAACATTAGGTGAGCAGCCGAGGCGAAAAGCGTAGTTCACGGATTTTAAAGGAAACACAGCATTCTTGACGCCCAAACTGTGGGGCTCGAATGTTTTTTTTTAAAGGGCCAGTACCTGCAGATAATGAGAAGATTCACAGCAATATATATAGGGGTGGGCGATACGGGTTTTGGCGTATCGAATATCGATACGTATCGGTACGTATCGAGTATCGATGTATCGATATTTATTATTCGCTGTATCGGGGGGGTCGATACGGGGGTCGTATCGATATATCGATACGCCGACCCAGCCCTAATTACAAGTAGCTAGGAATATGTCATATTTCCAATTATTTTCAGAAGCTTGTGATCTTTTTTTAGAGAAAGCGTTAATTTGGTACCGCGCGAATAAAATTTTAGTAAATAACTGGGAGGAATTGAAGATTACGTTTAAATATGAGTTTCTTCGACTAGATTATGACGAAACAGTATTAACGGAAATAAATTTGCGCACGCAGGGACAAATGGAAACAATAAGCTTATATACCGCAATAATGGTGAGTGTTTTCTCGTTTAGTAGAACCTTTAAGCATGATAAACCATTTAAAAATTTTACGCAAAAATATGGTACCTTTTAAGTTTAATTGAAATAATCTTAATACAAGAATTAATTAAAAATACGATTTCTATTGAAAATATTGTTCCTGCGACAAGGAAGGTAAACGTGATAGAAAAATTCTTAGCTTATCAGGAACCCCCGCACCATTACCGAACGCAATGTAGAAATTCAATGAGAAATTTGTTACAAATGTGATTTGTAAAACGTGATATTTAATCGATGTCCACGATGCAAAAACAAAATAAAAATCATTTAAACTAGTAAAGGAGGCTCTACGTGGTCCTGTAAGGTCTCGTAATTTCTATTATTTGACTATAAAAATGCAAAATTTAATGCAGGACAAAACAGAAATTTTTCAAAAAATAAAGTAATGCTTGACTGTCATCGAACAAACTTAAGAGAACGAACGTCCGTATGTCAACTTAAGTATATTAAGGTTTTGAATTTTTGGCACAAGGAGCAACTAATACAGTGTTTGAACGTAATCCCTGAAAAATCATGCTCAATTAAAATTAATTATTCGTGAAATCTACTCTATATGGTACGTCCATATTTAGTCTGTCTTTCTAGATTAAATATTTACATATTCTTATCTAATCTATAGTTGACATAACGCGATTGCGTTAAAGCGGTAAACGACAGTTTGCTAGATATGAAATAAAAGAGACATTTGGTGCAGTGAAGAATAAACCCACTTACCAAGATTTACTGAAAATTTAATAAAAAGGAATTTTTACAGGCCAAGACGTCATAAAGATCTATAATTCTTAATATTCGATAGAAACTGGAAACCTTCGGAAGACTATTCATCAAGTATTTCGAATACTTACTTGTTGGATGCTGAAGATCAACTTCTAGACGGCATACTCTTAAAAAAACCCAGCTATCCAACGGCATTTAAACTGCTTTGCAATTTTATAGTCATCTAACCATAAAAATAACACTGTGAGTTACAATTCGAAATTTTAATTTTAATTAATTTTAATTTTAAGGTGCCCATGCATCAGTCTCAATCTCATTCAATTTAGAATCAAATACATTGTTCTTTAAGATATGACGAATTTGCGGCCCAATAGAAATACCTTCTTCATTTTTGCATCACTTAGTCTGAGAAACTTCTGCTTTAGATATTGGAACCTTCTTCAGTCTTTAATTATAGCTTTGACAAAGTTTTTTGTCAGTCCCAATTTTTTATGCAGTGGTGGTAACAAAGCTTTCAGTCTTTGCTTCGGCAACAAAGTTTTTTTTGCATTTTTCAGTCTTTTACAAAGTAGTTTTTGACCTTACTCTACCGTTCCATTCGCAGAGAAAACAAGAGTACTTGGCGTAGCGAAATTTCATTCCTAACAAAGGTGTAACTTCTAAATCATCACGCAATTTCACCAATGTTCCGTGTACTTAATTTTTTCAAGCAAAAGTATATTGTATTAGATTCCTCTAATGGTAACTGCGTGGGGAATTGGAACAGAAGGTTACCAATTCTCATTATATAAGAGAACTTTCTTCAAATTTAGACTACATGAATCAATAAGTAGTCTCTACTCATTAGTTTTGTGTTTACATCCTAATGAATCCATTAGTCAAGGAACATCTACACAGTACACCAATTAATAACACGATGTACAAAATGAAGAAAATCTTGTTCACGTCACCGATATGTGGAAACATGGGTACCACTTTGTAATAGAGACCAACCTTGCAATTTGGATCCCAACAGTTCGGCATGCACTTTTGACAAATCTAAATCTCGCAATAAGTCCTTAAGCTCATTTTGTGGAAATAAATATGGAGCATGTTTAACAAATTATTGGAAATCAGGATCCGTGTCTTCTTCCAGAGGTTCAATAATATTATTATCTTCAGCAGCGTTAAGTGTATGTGATTCAACACGTTTGAAAACAGGTAAATTCTAGTTGTAATGAACTGATCTAAGAGCTGGTTGCATGTTTGAATACTGTACAGCGTATTTTGACTTCAGTGAAATTCCAGATAGATTCCAGATAGATTCCACACGCAAAAATAGCAATCTTTAACATGATCTTTAGGTTCCCTTCAAACCAGGGTTACTGCAATAAGCATTGTCTTGCGGGTACCGTTAAGCCATCTTCTTAAATTCACAGCACACGTTGCACAATTGATATGCGGCTGCCAAGATTTATTCTGATTCCCTAAATTGCATCCAAAATAAATCTCATAAACGTTTCTGATTATTGTAATTATTGTAGATTTAATTGTGAGCTCGCCACATACGTAAAAAACGTATTCGTTTGATTTACACACTTTCGCGACATTTTATAAAGTCTATCAGGAACATATGTGTACAGTATAATATTAAATCTTTATTTATATTTTATATATTTATCGAAGCGCTAAGGATAACAACTTCTGCCCATCCTGTCCACGATGCTTTAATATTTTATTTTCAGCGATTTCAAGAACCTTTGCCACACATTATTACGCTGTTTACATTCCAATAATTAATCACACGTAAACGATGTTTCACAAATGCCTTAATATCAAACAAAATTCTGAGTCTAGATTCGGTTTCAGCGACCAAAAATACACAATAAACACTCATCGGACACTAGCAAACAAAAATCGTGTTGACTTCTGTTTCCCAACATATACCACCTTTTTAAATTTAAAATCTTCTATAAACAAAAATTAGCAACCTGCGTCTCTAACTCCGAATTGAAATATCTTTCCACATAACTTGATAACTGTTTTAGTACAATCAAACCATCGTCTAATATCTTATAAAACTGCAATTGCATATGCATATTTTATCCTGGATTGTGTATACTGACAAGCTAGCACGAAACTCATCGATACTTAACTTATGCTATATACTAACAAAATATATACAATTATACCATAGAATTTAACAGATATAAATATGTTTGGTATTTACAAAATGTATCTCAAACCCGGAGTAATTAGAATTTAATAGAATATTATATTGACCTTCAGTAGTATTTAATAACTAAAAATTAACAATTGTTCCGATGCTGTAATGCACTCAAAGCTTAATTTCTAATGAAAATGTATTGCAAACAATTTTTGTTTCTAAGATAAAAATTATTTATTTTGATTTTCTAACATAAAGTAGTTATGAATCGGAAACTTAGAATTTACTAAATTATTATGTTTAATAATTAGAATTCTTAAAATTGGATTATTAATTACATCTGCATTTGCAGATAAAATTATCCACACAAAGAGTGAATTTATTAATAGGGTTAGATTTTTTCGTAATATGGAATTGTCTTGTAAAGTTTAATTCGAAAATATAAACCTTTACTTCTTGTTAAAACTTTTTTCGGCCAGATTATTAAATTTTCAATGAATAAATGAATACAAAGGCGCAGACGAATAAAATAATTAAATTCTCCATTACTTCAAGTTTTACTTTGCATTCATTTTTGATACCCACATCAAACATGAAAGATTTTGAAACAAACACATCCAAAACGTAGCATCAACCTATCTTTAATGTTCCAGGATTTCTGTTTTCAGCCAAATAAAGGACTTAAAACTGTTGCTCAATTTTCAAGCTGCAAAAACAAAACAAGTCTAATTTCTCATGCTGTTTTTGAGTTCCGTTGTTCTTCGAACCGATAATATTCTGTAAAATTCAAGGATAAAATAAATGTGAGATTTAATATTAAATCCCTTGATGATTATCCCTTGAAGACCTTTATGAATAAAAATGCTACGATAATTATTCTTACAACATCGGATTGTAAACGTGAACTTACTACAGAACTACAGATAATACAAAATTTACTGACAATACCGAGCGCTTCCAATTTCCTGCAGCTTTTGTGTACGTATATCGGATTATATTTATTAGGAAGCGAGTATGCTCGCTCTCGATTTATGGTCTTCCTCATTAAATTTGCAAGAGATTTCTTTAGAAACATTGCTTCGAACCAAAGCGGTTTATACGAATACAGTTAAGTGCGCATTTAGCTACCTACATTCACAAAGAAACGAATACTGGTGAACAGAATTAAAAAATGTCAACCTCTGGTTGAGTAAGTACTTTAATACGTGTGATACAATCTCAAAACTATTTTCTTGAAACTGTAATCTAACGCAGCTTTACGCAATCACCAACAATCACCAACAAGTAGTGTTAAGAGCATTGACGAAATACCGTCAATGCGGGTTTTCATTAGTTAAGCTGAAATTGTCCCATTAGTAAGTTGCTCCGTATTTTTCTAGTTGGCTTTAGAAGCTTCGGAAGCGCATTAGAGTAGAACTATCACTACGCTATTTTGGTTAAAATGTCCTGAATTTTTTCCAGCAACTTAGAGAGCAATATCGATGATCTTACGACCACCAAGTATTAACAAAGGAGACTATCTGGACGCTATTTCATTAATTAGCAACCTCTAAGTTGATTCACCCTCATATAGTTTTTCTTAATTCATCATCGTTAGATCGCCAGTCCTGGAAGTGGTTAGGCGCGTACCTCCATTGTTTCCTATTCTGAGCTAACCTACACATTTCCCTGAAATTCGCACAGCCTATATCTTTCACTATCTGCGTTCAATAGTCTGATATAGGTCTATATCTACATCTCGTTTTACCTATTTCTGCTTGTATTATATCCCGCACTATTCCTCAAACGCCTTACAACGTGCCTTGTCCTTCTATTTCTCCTACTTCTTTTTGTTTTTTATAGATGTCCTTCTTCCCCTACCATTTCTAGAATCTCCTTGTCGAGGCGAGTACCGGACCTCAACGTATTAATCAAACTTAAGAGCAGGAATAACATTTTTTTTTATTGAACAAATATTCACAGTTTGTTCTAATACACAGTCTCGCTGCTCTAAATTTGTGTAAATGCAAATAAACCCAGTTTTTTAGTATAAAAATATAAATTACATTCATTAAAAGTTATTTTTGAAATATGTCAATTGGAAACTATTAGATTTTTTTCTAAATTGAACAGTAACTAATACAACAAATCAACTCACTGTCGAGTGAACCTGTTCCAGTAACAGTCTCCTTCCCGGTAGTCGAACATGATAGATCGGTCTATCAACCAGTCTCTTTTATGCCTAGAATTGCCAACTTTGATGCAGGTTTCAGGAATATTCCATCAGTTGTTTTTACAGTAGCTTGTCGAACTTGTCCGTTGCGACTTGGTTTAACATTTAGGAGGATTCCTTTTCTCCAAGCGTTTCTAGGTTGCTTCTCATCAACCACAATGGCAACATCACCTTCTTTTATAGGGTTCCACTTTACGGAACCAGTTGGTTCGTCTAGTCAGGTCAGGTAAGTACTCTAACACCCATCGTTTCCAAAAGGAAGTTGCCAACGCTTGGGAAATTTTCCAGTTTTTGCGTAGAATTAAGTCGCCGTCCGTAAATTCGCCATTTGGTTTAAGGCCATAGGAACTACCTAGAAGGAAGTGGTTGGGAGTGAGTGTTTCAGCACAAATGATTTCCAAAAGAACGTATGTTAACGGCCGAGAATTAATAATATTTTCGACTTCCATCAGCAGACTTTGTAGCAATTCATCCTTGGGTTGACGAGTTGAAATTATTACTTTTAGCGTTTTTTTTACTGATCGGATTAACCTTTCCCAGCTCCCTCCCATATGAGAAGTCGCTGGTGTTAAATTTCCACTTTATTTTAATACCTGGGTATGCTTCTTCTTGGAGTCGGCCGACGTTAACTTTATCAAGCTTTTTTTATAGTTCAATATCTGCTCCTTTGAAGTCAATGCCTTTGGCGCTATATAGTTCCTTTGGACACCCACTTCTTGCAAAAAATTACGAAGAACCATGTTGCACGAGTCAGTAGATAATGAGAGGGCTACTTCAATGTGTATGCATCGCACAGTGAAGCACGTGAGCAATACACTTCATCGTTTTCCTGATCTTCTGCCGACACTTACCAAAATAATCAACCCCAACAAATGTAAATGGGCGTGTAAAAGAAGACAATCTGGCTCGAGGAAATGACATTTGGTTCTTGCATACTTGACATTTCCTAACAACCTTTTTAAGGGTGGAGCGAAAAAATGGTATGTCATACTTTTGCCGAAGTTCATTGACAACAGTTTCGTTTTTGCGGTGATGGAACCTGCAATATTAATAATTGATTATGAGCAATGTTACCTGGTGATCTTTGGGTAGTAATATAGGTCGCTTTGAATTGAAACCAATTCCAAATGCTGCATCTATACGATCACTCATTCTAAGAATACAATTGTCATCAAGATATGGTGAACGGTTATATATAGATGGATGATAAGGTGATCTAGAAATGGTAATTATAGTGAAGAACCAATTGCTATTATGTAGCAATACCGATGGAGTGTAACGGTTATGTAATAAACAAAGCAACTATGACAAACTACTTAATAAAGGATATAAATACCTTAAAGCCTTTGCCGCACTGGGCAAAAGAGGTCACACACAAAAGGTAGCGGACACCAAAGAACACGCGCAGTCGGTGTGGTGTCGCTTGCAGGGCTCTCGTTCAACTGTATTCTGTTACCGTCCGAGTACGACTGATTGTCACTTCACGCACTCGCACTGCGGCATAATGTTTCACTAAACTGTAGGGTACCCGCACTAATGGTATTTATTGTCACCACTATTAAATTGTTCAATGATGACGTAACAATTGAACTTGACTGTTCTACAGAAACTATTTTTGTCGATGCAGGCGCTCCTATTTGGAGTTCAAGTGCTCTAATTTCATTTGGGTAACATTGAGATTAGGTAAAGCGCGATACACAGTTTTCCGATCATTCATATTCTTCGGGCGAAATTGGTCCTTTAACAGAACTCCCTTGCTGAACTTTAGCGCGCAAATTACCAATAAATCTATGTACATATGCCACCGAACGAATTAGACAAAACAAATTTGAAAAACGCTGCAATTGTAATCAATTGTTGCTGTCAACCTTGTGAAAATTATATGGTGTCATTTCTTCTTCACAGGCAATGTCATTCATAGGTTTTTCTTTGGGCCAAAGTAACGGATCCTCCAATAAAACAGATGACCCTTTAAACCATCGACTTGTTGATTCAAAATATGGGGATTTTGTCCATTTTGTGGCTCTATCAGCAACATTTAGATTTGATGGAATTCACCGTCATTCTTCTATGTTAGTAATTTCCAAAATTTCACAGACTCGAAATGCCACAAATTGTCGGAAACGTCTCTGTTTGGAATTTAACCAAGACAAAACCATCTTGGAATCTGACCAAATTATCCGACGATCGATTTTAACGGAATGAGCCTCACAAATGCTTTTTGCCAGTCGCGCACCTAACACTAACAACTTGTAGTTGTAAACGTGGATTTGAAAGGATTTTTATGGAGGGGGGGGGCGACCTCTGTCTCTGCTCCAATTAATGAACATTCGGCTTTTGAATTGCCTACAATTCTAAAATATTCAACGACAGCATATGCATCTTCACTTGCGTCCACGAAATTGCGTAACTCTAATGATTTGTAATTGCATGAAGAACGAAGTGAATAGGATCTTTGGATTTGCAACTTTTCTATTTTTGAAAGAACTTGAATCTATTTTAACCAGTTCCTGTATTGCGATTCCGAAATTTGATCATCCCAATCAATTTTGATTTTCAAGTGTCCTGTAATAAAACTTTTACATACACCAAAAATGATGCAAGCAATCCAATAGGATCAAATATTGACATCAATGTTCGCAAGATCTCCCGCTTAGTCGGTTTTCTTAGATCGCGTAAAGCGTCTTCATTGCCCTTGTTATATATAAGCAGATACGTAAAACTGTCAGAATTGGTACACCACCACATACCTAAAACTTTTTCAGTCGTTGGCTCATTCTAAATATTAAAGCTTTTAGAATCAAAAGCGGAATTTCTTCTAAGAGCTGCCACAACTCTATTTGAATTTGAAGCCCAGTTTCTTATTTCAAACACGTCTTTAGCAAGTATAAGTTTAATTTCTTCCGCTAACTGTATTGCTTCGTCGGCTATATCAACACTGTAAAGTAAATCATCAACGCAGTGATTTTTTAATATTGCTTTCACGACTCTTAGGTAGCTACTTGCGTACCGCAGGGCATTATTATTTTTAACGCAGTGTGCAGAACATGGAGAGCATGTTGCGCCAAAAGTCATGACGTTCATAATATATACATCTGACGTGCGTTGACTGCAGTTATCTCTCCACAAAAAACGTTGATCCTTTTCAGAAATTAGATACTGGTAAAACATTTCTCGAATGTCACCAGTGACTGTTACACGCCCTTCTCGAAAGCGCCAAATTACCTTCGGAGGGAGACCAATTAGTCTGGGCCTTTAAGAACGAACGTGTTTATTGAAACTCCATTGACTGTTGCCGCAGCATCCCAAACAGTTCAGCTGACATATTTCGTGCATAACCTTTAAACACATGGTTATTAATCGTTTCATGCATACTTTTCGCTATTTCAGGTCTATGCAACATTTGTTTTTCCAAACACATGAGACGATTTATGCTATTTTGTAACTATCTGGCATTTCAAAGTTGTCAAACTTTCAATGAAAAAATACTCCTTCACCATTTTATGTAATTTTGTATCATGCTCACATTCACATATGTGTTTTGTTTGATGTTGGTAACTAACATGGAAATTCGTAGGTGTGTCTGCCAATAGGCCGCTTTGTGGCGTAGTTGGTATGCGTGTGACTACTATGCCCAAGCTCCCGGGTGCGAATGCCGACACGGTCCGCTTGAAAAATGTTAAGCGAGCATTTTTCACAAAAATACACCCTCGTTCAGATGAAAGGTAAAATGGAGGTCCCGTGTGTGAGTGTTGTCACGCACGTTAATGATTCCTACCTTGCTTGGAACAGCAAGGGTTCGGCAAAATTCAAAATTTTTCAGATAAAAAAAATTCACTTCCTGGCCATTGTAGTACCTTCGGGTTGAAGCATTGGAAAATCACATGTACGGCGTGTCCGCTAATGCATCACAAAACCATGTAGCGACCAACCAAGACGTGTTTTTGTCGCTATTAGTTCTTTCCATGTCCCTTCACGAACTTCTTGAGGAAGTGCCAATTTATAATTATCGATACCTATAAGAAACGCATTTGTATAAGATTCTATCTTAACCTTTGTTCAAATATCGATACTTCGTGTTGAACTGAATTGCAGATATGGTCTGTGAAGGTAAGTCCAAGTTATGCACTGTGCGAACATCGCATATTTTGTATTTTCGCGCACCTGAACATGTGCCAGACGTTTCTACAGATACTTTTTGTGAATTCTTTTCCACTCGTGTACCGTTATCGGTCCATTTTAAACATAAGGACTGATGGGTACCAGATGGCCCAAGCTCGTCTGCCAAATCATGCTAAATCAAAGTGACAGATGACCCTTCGTCGAGGTAGGCAAAGGTGCGTATTGATTCTCTCCTTCCGTAGAGGATAAGGAGAATAGTTCCGAAAAGAACAGTTTAAAGTTTGTTTAAATGAATATTGCCGCTAGCAGGAGGCTCATTGATAAGAACATTTAAATTAACGTCAGCTTTAGATGCCGAGGCCTGAATATCTTTGTGAAGCAAACGATGGTGTTTGAACGTACAATTATCAATCCCACAAATTTCGTTTGATTTACAATTGCGGGGATGATGTTGCGCTAAACATTTCCTGCATAGCCTATTTTGACGCACGACGTGCCATTTTTCCGAATGACTCAGTGTTATAAATTTAGTGCAGCTCCTGATATGATGTGAATCACTTTGCATGCAACACACTTTTGCTCGTTAACTCGATCAAACCTACGATGCTACGAAATCTTTCAATGTGAGTATTTACATATTCAGATGCATTGCGTCTTTCTGCTTTACCTTCACGGTATTATGTATAGCTCGGCAACGAAGTCACATCACTTGCAGCACGTGCAGCATAAGCCACGTCCCAAAGGTAACCAAATTGGAACATGCTTCGGTTTTACGATACGTAGCCCTATTCAGCTTAATTTGTGGTGATAGTTTATCTACAAGCTCTTGTTTCAAACACGGGTTTGATAAGTGATTCACTAAACCAGCTGCTTCCATCGTAACACATAAATTATCTACGGATAACGCATAATTGATAATTGTGTCAAATTTGTCTGCTTTTGATGCTGGTTGGGATCCAATTGAGTGCAGAAGTGTATGAATAATTTGTTCTGGCCTACCGTATAAAACTCGCAACGTTTCAATTGCGCAAGGAACCGTTTGAGAAAGAAGCAGCTTGATTTTGACCGCATCCAGTGCATTGCCTTTTAAACATTTCTTTAAGCGGATTAAGTTCTCAGCATTTGTGAAGCCGCACGTTTGCGTTGAACCTTCGTAACTACTTATAAATAGTGGCCATTCCTTTGACTTACCGCTAAATGTTGGCAAATCCTTTGGCATCCTTGCCTAGCGGCTCATTGGTCGGTATTCAGTGTCTCAATCTGATGGGGTACTGTCACAGTTTTTACGCCGTGAGCCTTGGTTAGACCAATGAACTTGGAGTTTTGCGGGGTTCTAGGAAACATATAGTCTGGTTCTACCCAAGATTGTGATGCATGACTAACTCGCTATAAAGAAATGCCATTATTCGGCTAGCATCTGGTAGTTAGTATTATTGTCTGTAAAGACGGGATTGGTCTGTCGTATGATGAGACGCATCTTGTTTGGGCAGCAGTAGGACTACTGGTAAGTATTGAGTGCTTTTGTGGAAACAAAACAGCACGTACATCAAAAGACCGTTGAGGTAATAGAATGTTTGTACTATCACTGGGTACTTCACTACTGTAGTTGAATTGTAGACGATTATAAATAATGTAACAAAAATTATTCCCTCGCGAATATCAGATAGCAAATTGGACCACCGTATACCATAAACCCTTACCTGATATCACAAGGTCGAGAATTTCTTATTAATAAAGAAAGCCCAAGGTAAAGTTGGATGGAAAACGGCTTGACGAAAAGAAAAACTCTTTAGAGATAAACGGCTAGTAGAGTGTTAGCTCTGGGTAGATCATAAGCTTGGGTCATGGGTTGTCAAATGACCAAAAATATAAATAATGCGCGCCACCGTATTTTTCAATACAACAACATATGAAGATACATGTACTTGTATTAGGGAATGCGGAAACCTGAAATCTACACCGTTTATGTAGCCACAAAACCTAAATATCAATCTTGTAAAGCACTTACCAAAATATCAATTGCCAGATGTATTACAGATGTCTCGGCATAACCTGTGAACAAACAAATGTACAACATGGACACCGTTTGTGTCCTTAAAAATATTCACCAAAAAAATAATATAATTGAATTTAAGTTCCAAAAATATATACAACCAGGGTATTTGTGATCATGAAATAGAATAAATCGTTTGCTTATTAAGAACCAATAAATTTCACTTGAACTTTTAATAATAAAAGAGTTAAGCAAAAATAAATTCTATTCAATTAAATTGTTTTAGCTTGTTTCAGCATTAACTTTTTCAACAAAAATTTACATAAAAAGAAACTAGTATTGTTCTGTCTTCATAAAAAACACAAAGGTCTTTAAATTCAATACTTCTACTAAATTTACTGTAAGGTATATGCTTCCTTAATTTAAATTTCAAATTTTAATTATAGTCATCTGTAGTACTACGGCCGACTTTACATGTGAAAAACTAGATTATTTTACGTCTTATAGAAATGTACCATTCAAACAAAAAATAAGCTTTACTTTATATCCTACAAAAAATTTATCATGTTCTTTAAAATTAAATTGCATTACCTCAAAATAACCAAAGATATTTTTAATGTAACGCAAAATAGCATGTGGTAATTATGTTGAATAACTAGATATCTTTGACATCACAAGTCAATAACAATTTTTTAGGGAAGCCATAACTGTCTGCTTGTGAAACAAATATGATAGGCAAACTACGTAGCCATCTTTAAAATTTTGTAAATTTACAAAAATAAAACGGGATCTTTCTTACTAAATGAATATATTGAGCATATTGACTTTTCTATGCTCCGAAGAGCAGCTTACTTCTTCAAGCGCTAAACGAAAAGTGAAACAAAATGACAGACAAACGACTAGGATTGTAGAAACTTGGACATCAAAGTAAAATTTCAACTTTCGATCATACGTAAAACATTTAAATAAATACAACTTAAATTAAAGGTTAAATGTCACTCACGTGCTGAAGTACAGTTCAATCAAAAAAACTTGAACGTTTAAACCGGAACCAAATAACACCAGATGTCGACAATTCCATGTACATCTGCAATGCACGCAATATGAAAACATACCATTATGCTGTATTTTACGTTGAAATTTTCAGAAACTTTCAGAACAAAACATCATCCAACCATATAAAATCTCCGTTAAGTATGTCCAATTATTATATTGTTTTCTAAATTTCAAACTAAATATTGATTTCAGTGGTATTGCACTACGAAAAACGAATTAATAAATTGTATCTAATTAATTATACCAACTGTTTTAAGGATGGGAACTTCAATCTTCTTTGGTCTGCAGGAATCAACTAACTTTGCTGATGGTAGAATACAGAATAAAACCATCACCAAAAGCTGTCAGAAACCACATTCAGACACGAAGGTATTCGCTAATCAGCTTCTTTTACGAACTCTATTCCAGACCACGTGCCTGAGCATATTGACTTTTCTATGCTCCGAAAAGTAGCTTACTTCTTCAAGCGCTAAACGAAAAGTGAAACGAAATGACAGACAAACGACTAGGATTGTAGAAACTTAGACATCAAAAGTGAAGGAGCGCATAATCCATTATACACTTTATGAATTATTTTTAGTGTTCAGACAGTTATAAATTATATTTCTATTTTATTGCAACCTGATATTAGATTTATAAGGGAAGTGTGACTGAGTAAAAAATACGTTACAATAACCTATGAGAGTTAACAGAATTCGATTAGCATCACAATGTATTTGCGGTGCAGTTGAAGGTGGTAACTTATTATTTGGTTTTAGAACACAACTTGAAACGTTCAATATCCACTTATTGACTGTGCCATCCTGCTGTTGTACAACACACTCCTGCCTACCATTGTCGTCTCCGCTGTCCGAATCGCTGGCATTTAAAATGCTATACTTTATGTTTGAATTAACTTGATCTTGATCCTATATGATACGTTTAAGCATTAACTCACGTTTCCCGTTTAAAATACGTTTGTCTTCTAAGCGTTGTAGTTGCAACTTCTTTGTTTTGGCGGACCACTTTGAAGATGATATTGAAATCTTATCAGATATATAAGGTACTTGGCGTAATGTTGGTGATAAATTAATAGTGCACTTGGAGCACAGAAATTCCTTTTTTAATATTGATTCTGTTAACGTTAACACACTGAAAATAGAACCATGAATCGCATCGATCGTAATGGACCATCTCTTCAGTATCAGACTGCTTGCATTTTGGGTAACTATGTACACCAGTTTGTGGGGACTGCTCAAATGAATTTTCCATTGTTTGATACCAAGTTAACCAAGTACTTCACAAACAGAACAATTTTTTAATCGCCTTAGTTTACAGAATCCCCACAAATAGGAAATTCACAGGGGCAAAGAGCGATTAATGGGTTCTAGATGTATAGATGTATGGACAGATATACGTACAGTGGGGAGCACACACACACGCACGCACGCACGCACGCACGCCCGCAGAAACGCACGAACGCACGCACGCACGCACGTACGCACGCACAAACACACACACACACACAGGAATAGTACGGAATACTAAGTACAAATTATGCGCCGCAGGTGCTCAACCAAATCGTACTTCGTCTATGGTATCTGCTAGGTTATGTGATTATCACACCATTATATTGCAATAAACCATCTTCTATCCAGAATGCAAAATATATTCACAAAATCCAAATGAAATACAAATTTAAAGGTTGTTGAGGCGAGTACCAGGCCTCAACGTATTAATAAAATTTAAGAGCAGGAATAACGCTTTTTTTTATTGAACATGTATTCACAGTTTGTTCTAATACACAGTCTCGCTGCTTTAAATTTGTGTACATGCAAATAAACCGAGTTCTTTGGTATAAAAATAAAAATTACATTATTAAAAATTATTTTTGAAATATGTCAACTGGAAACTACTAGATTTTTTTCCAAATTGAACAAGTAATACAACAAATCAACACACTGTCGAGTGAACCTGTTGCACTAACACTATCATCTTTTCTTAATTAATCTAAAAACCATTATCGTACAAACAAGATCTTTGGTACACTAAAGAGCACTAACGAAGCATTATTTATGCGCATTTTCGTTAGTTAAACAACCGAAAAAGGGTCGTTAAATTGCATTTAATCTACGATTCTCTATGTTATTTTAGAAACCATAGGAACACTACCCATGATATTAGGCCGATCAAAAGATATTCGCGGTTCTCCCATTTTTAAAACTATGAAAGCACTAGCAATGGTCTTCTGCAGTAGCAAAGGGCATTTTGTGGTTATTTTGTAGAATGTGGAGAGGTCAACTTTATGCGTCTTAAAGCTGGTCAGCTTTGAAGAGTACACTCATCATAATTAGGTTTTCAGATTAAACGTATATTTCCATTATCTCCTACTCCGAGGTACCCTACACATTTCCCTGAAATGCCCACAACCTACAACTATCACTGTCTGTGTGCAATAGTTTAATCTGGGTCTACATGCACCTTTCTTTTCCTTTCTCTGTTTGTAATATAATCGACACTATTCTCTCATGCTTTATAACAAGTGCCATCATCCTGCCCTTTTTAGTTTTTACTGTTTTGTACACATTTCATTTCGTCCTACCATTTCTGGCACCTTTTTATTCTTAACTTTATCTGTTTATGATAATTTCATCATACGTCTGTAGCGCCACATATCAAAAGCTTCGTAACTTTTTCATGTCCGCTTCTCCTGCTTTCCACGTTTTACAGCCGTAGAATGTTCTGCTCGACATATATGCTTTTGATAACTTTTCCTTTTTCATGATTATTGTCCTTAAACATAGTAGTTGCTTTTATTGTTAAATGCAGCAGAACCTTGTGCTAATCTTTGAATTTTTCTTTTTGCATCTTGCGTTATTTGTCTTCCTCGGCATAAGAAATGCTTAACCTTTCGTAAATTCTTATTTCCGATTTGTATTTTGGATTTTTACTTATTTTCCCCTCTTTTACATGCTTGTACTTTGGTTTCATTTTTGTTAATTTTTATACCGTACCTCTCTGTTAGAACGGTTTCTATTACATTAAGACCCGCTTCTAGCTGTTCCTTATCAGATGCTAATACCGCTCTATCTTTATCTATCAATCGTTTGCCTCTGAATATTGATTTCAAAAATTTTTCTCTGCATTTTGTTGCGTACCATTTCGTAGTTTGAATAATTTTTGCATTTTACACTCTAAACCCTGTTTTAATAAATGTTTGCTTTCGCGTTTGGAAGATCGCTTAATTATACGAGCCATCTTTGGTACAATAGTATTTGATATTTATTGTAGCTACATGACCTATCTTACTTGTAGTTACATAAAGCTAATGTGTTATCTTTGAATGCTAGAAATTTGCTGAAAATTATTTCTATACTGCAATGACTTTTCCGTAAAGTACTTTTCAAAAAACAATTTTACAGCAAGTTTGTTGAACGAGTTTGCTATATTTCGAGTGCTGATTTACGTGGTTTCTTCTGTGATAAATATTAGAAACTCAACCGATCAGTTAAGAAATTTTTTTGGTAATAACTTGCTTTTTCTTATTCTGTTATGTTTGGTCATGGGGTCAAAGTCGGTTAATCTACGTCAGCTTTTCCAAAGGAGGTGATCGAAAATATACAAACTGAAGAAATGTTTTAAGCAAGTCGTCAATAAATTTGATATAGTAGACCTGTATCAGCAAGTGCATAACGAAGACCAGTCTTTGAATAATAACTCAGACACTGACAACTCGCAAGAAGACATAACCGAGGTGACAATATGGAAACCGTTGACAATAATTATCAAAAAAACGATAACAATTTAGAAACTGCTAATGCTTTTCTAAACCAAACTAATCAGATACAATGTGCAGAATATGATGAGCCAAGTAATCATCTAATAGACGGTGCAAACTTTGTGCATGCAAAACAATGTATAATCAAATAGAAGAGATACGAAGAAAAATTTAGAAAATCAAGCAAAGAAGATGAAGGCTTTACCGAATTCATGTTACGTTGGAGACACGATGAGAGTAAAAATTGCAGACGTTGATCGAGGTGGATTAAAACGTTTTCATGACAGTTGTAAAGATTGTTGACGTCGGTTTTTATGAGCTAGGAAACGAGAAAGGAACTATCGAGAAAATGTTTTTTAGTAACCAATTTTCTGTATGTAGTGAGAAACTTATAGTTTCTGAAAGTGTATCGGCAGAAATGAAGTTCACAACAACTTGCAAACGAACAATCACTTTTAGGAGGTCACGGTTATAAAAGAAGCAAGTGTAAAATTAAATGCCGCTGGAAATCTTGGTAACTCTAAGTGCCATAGTAGCTTGTCTTGTTTCAACAAATAATTTATTTGATTTTTTTTATTTCTGTAGGATTTACAGTTTTATTTTCCTTACTTTTGTAAAATGTCTTTTGTTAAAGACGTTATTCAAACATTTTTGTCCGTATTATTGTTAGTACACCTAACATTAACCAACTGACAAGGGGTACAACGTGGCTATCCCTGGTAAAGACCAAGATGCACATTACTTAAATTATATTTCGAATTTTACTCATGTTTCGTGCGTTTCACACAGTTTACCCGGGTGTTCCTAGGTATATTCCTTAATCTAACTTTACCGGTAATATATATCTCAATCATTTCTTCAGAGCGAATTGGGTTGTGTTTCTTTGTTTTGTTTTTGTAACCCCACCCAGCTCCGAATATGTTAACGTGACATTAATTTTCTTTGTTCCTCTCTCTCTCTTTGTTGTCGTAATTCGGACGACCTTTCCGTTACGAATTTCGTTCTTTTCTTTTTTACATGTAAAAATTTGACAGTATTTACCGCCTTGTCGATATACAAGTTAAAAATTAGTGGAGATAGCGCACATCTCGGTCTCACTTCTTTTCTAATATTTACTTCTCTATGTTCCTGCTTTAATTCTATCACCGTTGCTTGTGCTTTGTATAAGTTATGTACTATTTTATATCATCGAATGCTTTTTCCAGGTCTACAAACCCTACATGCAAGCTACTTCCTTTTTATACTATTTTCTCTATTATCATCTTTAAAGCTAACATAGATACTTACGTTCTTCTGTTTTGTCTAATCCCAAAGTGATCTTCTCTTTGTATATCGTCAGATCGTTTTTCCGTATGTCTATTGTACAATTCTGGTTAATATTCTTGACAAATGTGCTGTCAAATTTATTGTTCAAAAATTTTCACATTTATCTGCATCTCTACTTTCTGATGTAGTGACTATGACGTTGCACTTAAAATCTTTGGATACTCGACTGTCTCGGTACATGTAGCTTATAAGTTAAAAGCGACGTTCTGCTACTACTTGTCCAGCAGCTTTTGGAGTTTCTTATTTACTTAATCTGTGCTCAGCGCCTTATTATTTTTCAAGCTCTTTAATGCTAGTTCATCTTTAAGTATAGGATATCGTAAATTGGGTCTTTCAATGTATGATTCCCGTTCTAGTACTTCTCCTTCCTATCCTACATAAAAATTCTTTATATATTCTTGCCATTTATGTACTCGCTCTACATTTTCTATAATGATGTCTTCTCCCGCGTCGCTAATATTTTTGCTATAGTAGAAGACAAAGAATACTACTATAGTAAGCCTGCTTATCGTAAAAGGCAATTAAAAGGCGCAGCAAGGGGCAGCAGCCTTGCTGAATAAAAGATATTGGAGGAGAGTCGGTTGGTCTCGGGCGATCCTTAGTAATTTACAAGGTTATTAGGGTTTGACCGTGACTGATACGTTTTTTTGCTAAAATCCTTAAAAACTGCGTTGTGGGAAGATATGAAAACCTATCACAATATTTCCCAGGTATGCGTGGCCTAAAACACGAAATATGTATGATGGAAAGCTCACAAGTAAAATTCTTGTCCAGAGGTAAAATATTCTCTCATTCGGATTTCCGGGAGGGGGTACTTGGGCTATTTATCGTAAGACTTTAAAACTACGGTTTGATTTAGTGATAGGGACATGGGATGTAAGGTCATTACTTAGAGTAGATAAACTAACGAATTTATTAGTCGAAATGAGAAAAGGAAAGCTGGACGTATTAGGTATTAGTGAGGTGAAATGGCCAGAAAGTTTTGATTTGTGGAAAGATAATTATAGAATAATTACAAGTTCTTCAACTAATGAACAGGCAGGGGTAGCAATAGTGTTAGGTAAAAGATTAGGATGTAAAGTTAAAGAGTACTTATATTTTGGTGATAGAATAATTATGGTTAGATTGAGTACGAAACCCACAGTCACTGTTTTAGTACCGGTTTACATGCCAGCAACTCAGTACGAGGATGAGGAAGTAGAAAAGGTATAGGAGGATACAAACAGTATAGTGAGAATAGTAAAAAGAGATGAAAATTTAATAGTTATGGGCGATTTTAATGCGACAGTGAGAGAAGGTAGTGAATTAAAATTTGGGTATGGTAGACAAAATGATAGAGGAGAAAGATTAGTTGAGTTTTGCCAGGAACTTAGATTAGTAACTGTAAACATCCTATTCGAACAACATGTTGGAAGAGGATATACCTGGAAAGCGCCACGTGATAGGGCTAGATACCAAATAGTTTATATTTTAGTTAAACAAAAATTTAGAAACCAAGTTGAAAACTGTTGTAGTAATCCAGGGGCTGACATAGATAGCGATCATAACTTAGTTAAAATAAAGTGTAAGCTAAAATTAAAAAAAGTGGGAAACGTTAAAAGAGCGGGATGGGATCTAGGTAAGCTTAATGATAGTGAGCTAAAAGAGGAATATAAACAAGTTTTTGATAATAAGATCAAAGAGGGAACATACAAAATAGATGGAAAGAAATTAAAAGGGCTGTACATGATATAGCAACACAGACTATAAGTAAAAAAAAATAGAAATGAGAAAACCCTGGGTAACAAAAGAGATATTAGATATAATAGAAAATAGAAGAAAACTTAAACTTTTCAGAGAATTGGATAGTGAAAGTAAGCAAAAATATAATACAGTTAGAAATATGATAGTACATGAGTGTAGAAAAGCTAGAAATAAATGGATGGAGGAGAATTGTAAGGGAATACAAGTTGATTTGAGAGTAGGTAAAACAGGCAGGGCTTACAGAGCGGTTAAAAAGTTTTTCGGGGAAGCTAGGAAAAAATATAATGATATTAAAACTGAGAATAATGATCTTCTAATAAATAAAGTTGAAGTAGCAAATATATGGAAAAGATATTTAGAATATTTATATAAAGGAGACGATATGGATGAGTTAGAGAACGACCAAGAACAGGATGTAGAAATACGGCTCTCAATATTAAAAGAGAAATTTGATTGAGTTGTTAGGGATCTTAAACTAAACAAAGCGCCGGGAATAGATGATATATCCGAAGAAGGCAGAATTAATAAAATATGCAAGTCAGAAAACTTTAGACAGATTATATGAACTAATAAAAGGAATATATAGACCCAAGTGAGGTCCCAATAGATTTCGAAAAGAATATTATCCAAATCCCAAAAAAGTTATGAGCTGATAGGTGTGAGAACTTTAAAACTGTTAATTTAACTTCCCACGCTTCCAAAATACTAACAATAATAATTAAAAATAGAGTAGAGGCTTTGACTGAGAACTATTTAGTCGAAGACCAATACGGTTTTCGTAAAGATGAAGGGACTAGAGAACCGATACTAACGATTAGGGTAATTATCGAAAAAAGGTTACAAAAAAATAAAAAGAATCATTTCGCGTTTGTAGATTTAGAAAAAGCATTTGATGGGGTTAATTGGATTGTTATGTTCAGGGTTTTGCAAAAAATAGGAATCTCTCATAGGGATAGAAAAATTATTTACAGTCTATATAAAAACAAAAGCCTAGTAATTAGATTTGATTAAATAGAAAAGGAAGCCAAGATTAGAAATGTTGTTAAACAGGGCTGTATACTATCTCTCTTGATTTTTAATGTTTATATTGAGGAAGCTTTAAACTTAGCTAGAGAGATAAGAGATAGGTATTAGTGTACAGAGACAGAAAATAGACATGTTACTTCTTAATCTTCTTTGGGAATTAAACCACTCATATTTTTTAAAATGATCTTTATTTACGTTTTGATCCATGACCTAGGATTGTTGTCAAAATAATAAAAACTTTAAGTTTGACGTTTATGACATAAATTGAAGATTACTTTGATTTATTGATGTTTGAAATATTTGGTTTGAGTACACTAAGCAAAAATTTTTAAAGTTTAAAAAATGTTTGCCTTCAATTTGTGTTGCGACCTGGGATCGACTTTCCTAAGGTAGCCAATACGCTTAACGTGAAATCAGCTGATTAATTTTTATTGGTAAATTTTATATAAATTCAATAATTTGGGAATTGGAAAACATTTTTTAACATATTTCTATTTATACAATTAGGAGATTTCTAATTTTATGTCTTATTTTACCGAGATTCAGTGAAAGGGGTTAAGCAACCTGTGGCTACCAAGATCCCCCAACATTTATAATGCCGAAATAATGGTTTTCTAGTTAATATGCTTATTGTTATGTAATTAGTTATTGTATGTATAAATAGAAATCATGTATGTAGGCTGTATTTCATGTTAATATCGCAAGGAAAACCCAGGAAAAACTTGCAATGCTACCTAGATATTGTGGGCATTTGATCTTCATTTGTTATTTCTTTTGTTATTTCTTTTAGTAATGGAATTCATTGTTTACTGAAAGTCACGGATTTGTTTGCAACGCAGTTATTTTTATTTAGGGTTATATAGGCAGCTTCTTTGATTTTGCGTTTTTGGTTGTTTTCTTCTTTGTCGATAATTTTTGCGTCTTCCCATTTTATTTTATGACTGGAGTCCCATGCATGTTGGCAAATTATGAATTTTTCAAATTTTCTATTCTTTATATATGATTTATGTTCTCTTAATCGAACTTCAAGTGGTCTGGAACTTTCTCCTATATAAAACTTATTACATTCGCACGGTATTTTGTAGATACAGTTTTTTGAACTTTGTACTGCGTTTTTGGGTTTTGTTTTTGTTAATTGTGCTTTTAGTGTATTGTTGGTTCTAAATACTGTTTTAATTCTAAATTTGTTTCCTATTCTTTGAATTTTTTTGGAGAATCCTTTTATGTATGGTATTGAGAGCATTTTGTGGTGTGTATCGTTGTTTTTGTTTTCTTTTTCTTTATTTTTAGGGTTTTTATTCATTTATTTCTCTATTATTCTTTTAGGATATTTGTTTTCTATTAGTATATATCTTATTAGGTTTTTTTCTTTCTTTAAAATTTCTTCGTTTGATGATATTAATTTTGCTCTATCATACATGGTTTTGATAATTCCTCGTTTGACACATTGTGGGTGGTTTGAATCGAAGTTTAAGTATCTGTTTGTGTGCGTTGGTTTTCTATATACCGATGTATTAATTGTTGTATCGTTTTTGCTAACTAGAATATCTAAAAACGGAAGTTTTCCATGGTGTTCTAATTCATATGTGAATTTAATAGTTGGTTCTATTTCGTTAATTGACTGTACAAAATTTTTAATTAATTCTATATTATGAGGCCAAACAGCATAAACATCATCTACGTATCTCCACCAGATCAGTGGTTTCAATTCTTGTGTGAATATTACATCTTTTTCGAATTCCTCCATGAATATATTACTAAAGATTGGCGATAGTAGACTTCCCATTGCCATTCCGAAGCTTTGTTTGTAAAATTGATCATTTATTTGAAAATATGTGGTATTGACGCATAAATCATGTAATTCCATAATCGATGATATGCTTAGTTTTGTTCTTTCTTTAAGATTGCCATCTTTTTCTAGTTTGTTTTTTATAATATTAAGCGTTTTGTTTATAGGGACATTTGTGAAGAGATTTACTACATCAAAGCTTACCATTGTGTGTGTATTTTCAATTTTTATGTTTGATAGTTTTTCTAAAAAGTGTTGGTTGTTTTTAATGAAAGAATCCGTTTTGCCTGCTAATGGATTTATAATTTTTAGTAGAAATTTTGCTAAATTATGGCATGGTGAATCTATGGAGCTTACGATAGGTCTTAGAGGAATGTCTTTTTTATGAATTTTTGGTAGACCGTAAAAGTGGGGTGGTTTACTGTAATGCGGGACTAGTTTACTTCTTTCTTTGTCTTCGAATTCATTTTAAATTTAAATAGAGTTTTGTATATTTTATTTTCAATTGATTTTGTTGGGTCCGTTTCTAAACTTGTGTAATTCTCAGTGTTCAATAGTTCGTTGACTTTTGTGTTGTAATCGTTTTTATTCATTATTACGGTTGCATTGCCTTTGTCAGCAGGTAGAATTATAATTGAGTTATCGTTTTTTAGATTGCGAATTGCTTTTATTTCGTTATTACTTATATTTGGTTTTATTTCTATCAAACATAAAAATTGAAAATACACACACAATGGTAAGCTTTGATGTAGTAAATCTCTTCACAAATGTCCCTATAAACAAAACGCTTAATATTATAAAAAACAAACTAGAAAAAGATGACAATCTTAAAGAAAGAACAAAACTAAGTATATCATCGATTATGGAATTACTTGGTTTATGCGTAAATACCACATATTTTCAAATAAATGATCAATTTTACAAACAAAGCTTCGGAATAGCAATGGGAAGTCCACTATCGCCAATCTTTAGTAATATATTCATGGAGGAATTCGAAAAAGATGTAATATTCACACAAGAATTGAAACCACTGATCTGGTGGAAATACGTAGATGATGTTTATGCTGTTTGGCCTCATAATATAGAATTAATTAAAAATTTTGTACAGTCAATTAACGAAATAGAACCAACTATTGAATTCACATATGAATTAGAACAACGTGGAAAACTTCCGTTTTTAGATATTCTAGTTAGCAAAAACGATACAACAATTAATACATCGGTATATAGAAAACCAACGCACACAAACAGATACTTAAACTTCGATTCAAACCACCCACAATGTGTCAAACGAGGAATTATCAAAACCACGTATGATAGAGCAAAATTAATATCATCAAACGAAGAAATTTTAAAGAAAGAGAAAGACCTAATCAGATATATACTAATAGAAAACAAATATCCTAAAAGAATAATAGAGAAAGAAATGAATAAACACCCTAAAAATAAAGAAAAAGAAAACAAAAACAACGATACGCACCACAAAATGCTCTCAATACCATACATAAAAGGATTCTCCGAAAAAATTCAAAGAATAGGAAACAAATTTAGAATTAAAACAGTATTTAGAACCAACAATACACTAGAAGCACAATTAACAAAAACAAAACCCAAAAACGCAGTACAAAGTTCAAAAAACTGTATCTACAAAATACCGTGCGAATGTAATAAGTTTTATATAGGAGAAAGTTCCAGACCATTTGAAGTTCGATTAAGAGAACATAAATCATATATAAAAAATAGAAAATATTGAAAATCCATGATTTGCCAACATGCATGGGACTCCAGTCGTAAAATAAAATGGGAAGACGCAAAAATTATCGACAAAGAAGAAAACAACCAAAAACGCAAAATCAAAGAAGCTGCCTATATAACCCTAAATAAAAATAACTGCGTTGCAAACAAATCCGTGACTTTCAGTAAACAATGAATTCCATTACTAAAAGAAATAACAAAAGAAATAACAAATGAAGATCAAATGCCCACAATATCTAGGTAGCATTGCAAGTTTTTCCTGGGTTTTCCTTGCGATATTAACATGAAATACAGCCTACATACATGATTTCCATTTTTACATACAGTAACTAATTACATAACAATAAGCATATTAACTAGAAAACCATTATTTCGGCATTATAAATGTTGGGGGATCTTGGTAGCCACAGGTTGCTTAACCCCTTTCACTGAATCTCGGTAAAATAACACATAAAATTAGAAATCTCCTAATTGTATAAATAGAAACATGTTAAAAAATGTTTTCCAATTCCCAAATTATTGAATTTATATAAAATTCACCGATAGCAAGTTGAAAATGCAAGGCATTGTCGCAACGAACTTCCAAATGTAGACTTACTTTAAAACAATTTAAAGAAATTAAAATTTATAAACAACAAAGAGACATTTTAATATATTTTATTTTATTGAATAAATATTTTAAAAGCTATATATTAGTTCTCATCAATAAGATAAGATTTTTTTTTTATATGAATCTAATTATTTTCGGCAATCAAAATTTAAGTTTAAACAATGTCTATAATTTTGGAATAATTGGCATGAAATGCCATAAATTGTTCAAATATGTGTCGCATATTGATTTTAAACTTATTAAAAATTTTAATTATCCCTGTAGATTTTCCCGCGGGCTCGGCGTCCCCGTGGCCCGATTTTAACTGACATCAAAACTTAAGCTCTGGACACCGAGCTGAATCGATTGATGTATCACACATTGATGTCCGACCATTAGAAAGGCCTCGGACGGACAGACGGACAGACAGACGGACGACAAATCGATTTCATAAACGAACGAAGTTCGTTGAAAAAATTAATCAGCTGATTTCACGTTAAGCGTATTGGCTACCTTAGGAAAGTCGATCCCAGGTCGCAACACAAATTGAAGACAAACATTTTTTAAACTTTAAAAATTTTTGCTTAGTGTACTCAAACCAAATATTTCAAACATCAATAAATCAAAGTAACCTTCAAGTTATGTCATAAACGTCAAACTTGAAGTTTTTATTATTTTGACAACGATCCTAGGTCATGGATCAAAACGTAAATAAAGATCACTTTAAAAAATATGAGTGGTTTAATTTCCAAAGAAGATTAAGAAGAATGCTTAACAAACCACAACAAACATACAGGGAGACATGTTACGTTTTGCAGATAATATAGCCATTGTAGCAGAATCTAGAATAGAGTTAGGAGAGTTTTAAATATTTTAGAGGAGATACTACAGAGTAACTATAGTATGAGAATTAACTCAGTAAAGACAAAGATAATGACAAGTGAGTTACGGCCTAGTTCTAAACCAAAATTAAAAATAGGTAATACCGAGTTAGTGGAGGTAGATGAAGTTTGCTATTTAGGTAATATAATTACAAAGAATGGACGTAGCAGAAGGGTATAGTAGCTAGAACAGCTCAAACTTGAAAAATGTTTTTAAAAAAAAAAGACTTACTAATAGCTATTAGTATTAGTTTAAATAATAGAAAAAGTTTCTTAAAGTCGTACGTATGGAGCCTTCTATTACATGGTAATGGACCTTGGACAATTAAAGAGGTAGATAAAAAAAAGATGATATATGAGAATGTTAAAAATTAGTTGGACAGATAGAGTAACAATTAAGGAAGTTTATAGAAGGACAGGTGAGGAACCCTGTATGTGGAAAGAATTAAAGGTCAGGAGAGATAGAATGATAGGGCACCAGTTAAGGCATGAGGGACTATTTAGTAAGGTCTTAGATTATATACTACCAAAAAAAATAAAGTAGGAAGATCTAGACAAAGCTATATTAGTCAAATTATTAGAGATTTAGGTTGTGAAGGGTATGTAGACCTTTTTAAACTAGCTCAGAATAGAAAAGAATTTAGAGCTGCGTCAAACCGACCGTAAGTAGGTTCGAAAACAAAACAAAAAATAAAAATCAGTTAACTAAATGTCATCCGGACATAACTCACAACTACTTAGCGGTCTGGCATGTTGGTAGCCATTTGGTGTTTAAGCCTTGCCATAACATATAATTTAACACTTTTTCTTTTTATAGAAGATAACCATGTAATATTTCATTTCCTTATAAATGGGAATCATTTAAACATATTGGTGTTCTTTAACAACCATCAGGTTACTAATCTTTATGTAGAGCCAAGTAGATAGAAGAGTATAGAAAGACCTAGACCAAGTGCTACGTTATGCAGCGTACAAGTCAGATAGAAATAGACAGGATATTGAAAGTGCGGACCCGCACGAATCACGATTTGAAAACAGAACACAAGAATCGTAGAAATACTGAGTTAACTACCAATGTAGAGCGGGGGTTTCTAGCAACACAAAGAATACATCGTCATCGAGTTTCTATTTACAGTAAATAAAATTGATAATTCCTCGTTTGACACATTGTGGGTGGTTTGAATCGAAGTTTAAGTATCTGTTTGTGTGCGTTGGTTTCTATATACCGATGTATTAATTGTTGTATCGTTTTGCTAACTAGAATATCTAAAACGGAAGTTTTCCATGGTGTTCTAATTCATATGTGAATTTAATAGTTGGTTCTATTTCGTTAATTGACTGTACAAAATTTTTAATTAATTCTATATTATGAGGCCAAACAGCATAAACATCATCTACGTATCTCCACCAGATCAGTGGTTTCAATTCTTGTGTGAATATTACATCTTTTTCGAATTCCTCCATGAATATATTACTAAAGATTGGCGATAGTAGACTTCCCATTGCCATTCCGAAGCTTTGTTTGTAAAATTGATCATTTATTTGAAAATATGTGGTATTGACGCATAAATCATGTAATTCCATAATCGATGATATGCTTAGTTTTGTTCTTTCTTTAAGATTGCCATCTTTTCTAGTTTGTTTTTATAATATTAAGCGTTTTGTTTATAGGGACATTTGTGAAGAGATTTACTACATCAAAGCTTACCATTGTGTGTGTATTTTCAATTTTTATGTTTGATAGTTTTTCTAAAAAGTGTTGGTTGTTTTTAATGAAAGAATCCGTTTTGCCTGCTAATGGATTTATAATTTTAGTAGAAATTTTGCTAAATTATGGCATGGTGAATCTATGGAGCTTACGATAGGTCTTAGAGGAATGTCTTTTTTATGAATTTTTGGTAGACCGTAAAAGTGGGGTGGTTTACTGTAATGCGGGACTAGTTTACTTCTTTCTTTGTCTTCGAATTCATTTTTAAATTTAAATAGAGTTTTGTATATTTTATTTTCAATTGATTTTGTTGGGTCCGTTTCTAAACTTGTGTAATTCTCAGTGTTCAATAGTTCGTTGACTTTTGTGTTGTAATCGTTTTTATTCATTATTACGGTTGCATTGCCTTTGTCAGCAGGTAGAATTATAATTGAGTTATCGTTTTTTAGATTGCGAATTGCTTTTATTTCGTTATTACTTATATTTGGTTTTATTTCTATCAAACATAAAAATTGAAAATACACACACAATGGTAAGCTTTGATGTAGTAAATCTCTTCACAAATGTCCCTATAAACAAAACGCTTAATATTATAAAAAACAAACTAGAAAAAGATGACAATCTTAAAGAAAGAACAAAACTAAGTATATCATCGATTATGGAATTACTTGGTTTATGCGTAAATACCACATATTTTCAAATAAATGATCAATTTTACAAACAAAGCTTCGGAATAGCAATGGGAAGTCCACTATCGCCAATCTTTAGTAATATATTCATGGAGGAATTCGAAAAAGATGTAATATTCACACAAGAATTGAAACCACTGATCTGGTGGAAATACGTAGATGATGTTTATGCTGTTTGGCCTCATAATATAGAATTAATTAAAAATTTTGCACAGTCAATTAACGAAATAGAACCAACTATTGAATTCACATATGAATTAGAACAACGTGGAAAACTTCCGTTTTTAGATATTCTAGTTAGCAAAAACGATACAACAATTAATACATCGGTATATAGAAAACCAACGCACACAAACAGATACTTAAACTTCGATTCAAACCACCCACAATGTGTCAAACGAGGAATTATCAAAACCACGTATGATAGAGCAAAATTAATATCATCAAACGAAGAAATTTTAAAGAAAGAGAAAGACCTAATCAGATATATACTAATAGAAAACAAATATCCTAAAAGAATAATAGAGAAAGAAATGAATAAACACCCTAAAAATAAAGAAAAAGAAAACAAAAACAACGATACGCACCACAAAATGCTCTCAATACCATACATAAAAGGATTCTCCGAAAAAATTCAAAGAATAGGAAACAAATTTAGAATTAAAACAGTATTTAGAACCAACAATACACTAGAAGCACAATTAACAAAAACAAAACCCAAAAACGCAGTACAAAGTTCAAAAAACTGTATCTACAAAATACCGTGCGAATGTAATAAGTTTTATATAGGAGAAAGTTCCAGACCATTTGAAGTTCGATTAAGAGAACATAAATCATATATAAAAAATAGAAAATATTGAAAATCCATGATTTGCCAACATGCATGGGACTCCAGTCGTAAAATAAAATGGGAAGACGCAAAAATTATCGACAAAGAAGAAAACAACCAAAAACGCAAAATCAAAGAAGCTGCCTATATAACCCTAAATAAAAATAACTGCGTTGCAAACAAATCCGTGACTTTCAGTAAACAATGAATTCCATTACTAAAAGAAATAACAAAAGAAATAACAAATGAAGATCAAATGCCCACAATATCTAGGTAGCATTGCAAGTTTTTCCTGGGTTTTCCTTGCGATATTAACATGAAATACAGCCTACATACATGATTTCCATTTATACATACAATAACTAATTACATAACAATAAGCATATTAACTAGAAAACCATTATTTCGGCATTATAAATGTTGGGGGATCTTGGTAGCCACAGGTTGCTTAACCCCTTTCACTGAATCTCGGTAAAATAAGACATAAAATTAGAAATCTCCTAATTGTATAAATAGAAACATGTTAAAAAATGTTTTCCAATTCCCAAATTATTGAATTTATATAAAATTCACCGATAGCAAGTTGAAAATGCAAGGCATTGTCGCAACGAACTTCCAAATGTAGACTTACTTTAAAACAATTTAAAGAAATTAAAATTTATAAACAACAAAAGAGACATTTTAATATATTTTATTTTATTGAATAAATATTTTAAAAGCTATATATTAGTTCTCATCAATAAGATAAGATTTTTTTTTTATATGAATCTAATTATTTTCGGCAATCAAAATTTAAGTTTAAACAATGTCTATAATTTTGGAATAATTGGCATGAAATGCCATAAATTGTTCAAATATGTGTCGCATATTGATTTTAAACTTATTAAAATTTTAATTATCCCTGTAGATTTTCCCGCGGGCTCGGCGTCCCCGTGGCCCGATTTTAACTGACATCAAAACTTAAGCTCTGGACACCGAGCTGAATCGATTGATGTATCACACATTGATGTCCGACCATTAGAAAGGCCTCGGACGGACAGACGGACAGACAGACGGACGACAAATCGATTTCATAAACGAACGAAGTTCGTTGAAAAATTAATCAGCTGATTTCACGTTAAGCGTATTGGCTACCTTAGGAAAGTCGATCCCAGGTCGCAACACAAATTGAAGACAAACATTTTTTAAACTTTAAAAATTTTTGCTTAGTGTACTCAAACCAAATATTTCAAACATCAATAAATCAAAGTAACCTTCAAGTTATGTCATAAACGTCAAACTTGAAGTTTTTATTATTTTGACAACGATCCTAGGTCATGGATCAAAACGTAAATAAAGATCACTTTAAAAAATATGAGTGGTTTAATTTCCAAAGAAGATTAAGAAGAATGCTTAACAAACCACAACAAACATACAGGGAGACATGTTACGTTTTGCAGATAATATAGCCATTGTAGCAGAATCTAGAATAGAGTTAGGAGAGTTTTTAAATATTTTAGAGGAGATACTACAGAGTAACTATAGTATGAGAATTAACTCAGTAAAGACAAAGATAATGACAAGTGAGTTACGGCCTAGTTCTAAACCAAAATTAAAAATAGGTAATACCGAGTTAGTGGAGGTAGATGAAGTTTGCTATTTAGGTAATATAATTACAAAGAATGGACGTAGCAGAAGGGTATAGTAGCTAGAACAGCTCAAACTTGAAAAATGTTTTTAAAAAAAAAGACTTACTAATAGCTATTAGTATTAGTTTAAATAATAGAAAAAGTTTCTTAAAGTCGTACGTATGGAGCCTTCTATTACATGGTAATGGACCTTGGACAATTAAAGAGGTAGATAAAAAAGATGATATATGAGAATGTTAAAATTAGTTGGACAGATAGAGTAACAATTAAGGAAGTTTATAGAAGGACAGGTGAGGAACCCTGTATGTGGAAAGAATTAAAGGTCAGGAGAGATAGAATGATAGGGCACCAGTTAAGGCATGAGGGACTATTTAGTAAGGTCTTAGATTATATACTACCAAAAAAAATAAAGTAGGAAGATCTAGACAAAGCTATATTAGTCAAATTATTAGAGATTTAGGTTGTGAAGGGTATGTAGACCTTTTTAAACTAGCTCAGAATAGAAAAGAATTTAGAGCTGCGTCAAACCGACCGTAAGTAGGTTCGAAAACAAAACAAAAAAAATAAAAATCAGTTAACTAAATGTCATCCGGACATAACTCACAACTACTTAGCGGTCTGGCATGTTGGTAGCCATTTGGTGTTTAAGCCTTGCCATAACATATAATTTAACACTTTTTCTTTTTATAGAAGATAACCATGTAATATTTCATTTCCTTATAAATGGGAATCATTTAAACATATTGGTGTTCTTTAACAACCATCAGGTTACTAATCTTTATGTAGAGCCAAGTAGATAGAAGAGTATAGAAAGACCTAGACCAAGTGCTACGTTATGCAGCGTACAAGTCAGATAGAAATAGACAGGATATTGAAAGTGCGGACCCGCACGAATCACGATTTGAAAACAGAACACAAGAATCGTAGAAATACTGAGTTAACTACCAATGTAGAGCGGGGGGTTTCCTAGCAACACAAAGAATACATCGTCATCGAGTTTCTATTTACAGTAAATAAAATTAAAAATTCTATTTAAACAGCAAAAAAAAATAAATAAAGTTACTATTTAAAAAAAGCAATTTTACTCTATGAACAAATTCAATAATTGTTCCACGAAGTGCGTATTTCGTAGCTACCATGCAATAAATCTAACCAGTAAAAAGAATAATGCTGATACTTTCGTATAAGCAGATGGGCTAAGTAAAAAAAAAGCAAAAACTTTTCTAGTAAGGATTTTACCATAAGAAACATTAGCGTATCTAACTACAAAGTGGGTTTTTTTTTAAAAACGTGTCCTGTTCGTCAGCACGATGCGAATTGGGTTTATTCCTTGATATGTTAAAAAAGAAAACAAGTCACATACATGTGTCGGGATACTTATCTGGCAATCCATCGGAATCGGATCGCCACAGCATCGCCGCTGTAGTCAGCGACAACCATGCTGCTATCGTAATTGTAACAGCGGTCTGCACACAAGAGCAGTTGATCTACGTCAAAGAATAATTGGGCCTATATAACAAGCAATTTGACCCCCAGTTAAAAACTAAAATGGCAGTCTTACTAATATTAATAACAGCAAAACCCACGGATGCAGTCAAGATCTACACTTCTCATATAAAATGTGCATCGCTCTTGAAGTAAAAAATTTAGAAAATACCTACAAGGAGAGCCGCAGAATCAAAATAAAATTGTTTAATTAACAAGAATTCGAGCTTCGATCCTCGCGTTATCAACATACCAAAAAGAAGATTAGAAAACTTGACCCAAGCTTTCTCAAATAATACAAAACACTATTTCAACGAGTCTTTAGCTAGAAATCAGATAAGAATCAATTGTACGCCGTCGCAATGTATAACAAGTTTACGGATACCTAAAACAAAGTATTGACTATTTAATTTTAGCATAAACTTTACGTTTCGAAATAAATAAGTTTAAAATGAAAATTAGTAGGAAGCATACTTATTGTAAACAGGATGTTGTCGACGTATGAAAGAGTATAGCCTTTCGAATATATTAAGGGATTTTTCTTATCAGGTTTTTACTCCTATGTGACCAGCTGTAAGGCACAAGGATGTTTGACAAGGAATTCCAGTAAGTGTAAAGAGCCCACGGCAAGTTTTGGTGAAATGGCTCGTAGATGAGGAAACCTCAAAAGGCTAAGCGGCTAGTCGAGCTATTTGCTCTGGGTAGAACATGAGCTGTGGGTCGGGGTTGGACTGCGACCAAAGATGTAAAGAATATAGCGCCACCGAATTTTTGTAACCGAAGAAGACCTTACTTAAGTCCCTTGTATAAGGCGAATGCGGAAACCTTTACTCAATTACCGCTATACAATATATTACTGAAACACAATCCCTAAAGTTTTCTTACCTTATGGCTCGATATTGACCTTTATAGATGCACTGCTACACCTGTGAACAGATTAAAACAAAGAGAGCACTGTTTGCGCATTTATATCCAAAATTTAATAATTATTTCGAATCAAGCCACATTCATTCCAATTAATAATCATAGTCTTGACCAAATAAAATCTATTCCTTCAGTATTTAGTAAGTTATTTACAAGACATCTTCTTTAAATAAGTTTGATTAAATTAAATTATTGAAAGATATGTACATAGGTACTTGATAGTATCAGTATTTCTCACAGATAAAACATGATCATTTTATATTAGCAATGTCTAGCAAAAATTTATTCTCAAATGAATGAGTATGAGTTTCTTTTCTGAATGGTTAACTTTAAATTACAACTTTGGTTGGTTTTAGTAGTACTACTTAACCTCACTTTCTATGATTAAATATTCCACTTAGCAATTAGTGAAATGTAAAATGTAAAAGTTTAATTCTCTAAGATTTGAATAAATTATGTTTCAAATAATGAAATTAATTTTCTTTAAATATAGAATTTAACTGTTTCTATCTTCATAATGACATTTACCGTATATTAATTGTATTAATAAAAGATTTAATGTGAAACTTTATAGGTTCCTGTTGCATAATTTGAAAAATAACTAGTCTGTCATTCTCCTAATGAACTTGAACTTTACCACGTGATCAAACAAAAATTATTTGTCTGCTATACTTAATGCTACAGCTGACGTATAGGAAAGCAATCTACATACCAGATGTTTATCCGATGGAAAAATACCCGCTAGGTATATGGACCATACCCGGAATTATAATTGATGATTTATAATTCGCTTGTTTCAGCAACTAAGAATACAGGAATTTCCAATTCCATACAACCAAATTAGCTGCATACTGAATCTTCAACATAACAGCACGGCGTCCACATTAAATAATTGAAGCACGCCAATTCGACTTTCGTACAAGGTTAAACTTCACATAGATACTAATAAAATTTTATTTCTTGTCTAAATAAATTAATTATATTTCTTAAATTTCAAAACTAAGATGTACAACTTATCCTAAATTGAACTAAAAATATTGATTTAGTAAGGCTATAAATTCAGTAATACTTACTGTTAACCAAAGGCCATTCAAACAAATCAACGTCTCGTCAATTTCGAGCTAATTCCAGCAAATGTGGACATAAAAATGCGCGTCGCCGAGACGATACCATTTCAAGAAAACAATTTAATTTTTCAATGCTTCCAACACATGGACTGCAAAACCGACATGATCCTCGAGTTCAAGGAACAATTGACCTCTTCTAACGACAGCTGAGTTGGAAGTGATAAGATGACATGGGTTGCCGCCTGACAACAAGCTTAATATTACAATCATCTAACAGAGGGAACTCTTACGATGACACTAACAAAAGGCATCTTTTGTCACCGCATAATTTAAAATTTTACACTTTCAAATCGAAAGATAATATTGTTTTCGACAATATGTAATATTTATTTCGTAAATTGTGTAGCATTATTATACTTAAGTTATTTATTAATAACTTAAATAAGGTAGATATGTGTAAAAATATTGTCAGAAAATAAAATTGTTACAAGAGTGGAAACGAAATCGATGTAAATGAAATAACCAAATAACCGATACGGTTTTACTGCCGGAAATAAACGTTACACAAGCTATATTAGTTAAGTTATTAGAAATTTAGGTTGTGAAGGGTATGTAAAACTTTTTAGATTAGCACTAAATAGAAAAGAAGTTAGAGCTGCGTCAAACCGCCCTTAAGTACGGTCGAAAATAAAATTATGATGATGACGATTTAATATCTCTAAAATTCATTGTAATTGGTTTGTATGCTTCGTCTGTCTTTCTTATTACCTGCTCAGTTAGTACATCTTTGCACTTTTCTTCAATCCATTGTTCTTTAGCTTTCCCACATTTGTGAATAATTTTTATTTTATGGCTTTGTATTCCTGCTTTGCATGTTTCAGTATTTTTCTATTACATTCAAAATATCTTCTGTCACCTATGGTTTCTTATTTTCTTTTTGTTTATACCTCAGAATATCTCTGGCCGCCATGTCTAAGCTGGATTTAATGTTATTCCATTCTATTTCTACTATCTCAGTACACATCAGAAATTTTCACTATATTCTTAAACATATCCTCAAATCATTTGTGGGTTTGTTTATGTTTTAGTTTCTCCAGATCAAATTGCCTTTTTCCGTTCTTCTTCTTGCGAATTTTTTAGCGGATTCATAATTACTATGTTGTGGTCAGTCTTTATATCTGCTTCTGGCTAGCTTCAACAATCTTTTACTTGATTCATAACAGTTTCCTAACAAGAATGTAATCTATTTGATATCGCCCTATTTCTCCTGCATCGTCAACGCGTATCGTCTTCTAGCATGATGTTGAAGTAATGTTTAAATTGTTTTTGCTCTAAAATTTTACCAGCCTATTTCACTCGTCGTTTCTCGCGCCTAAATCGAATAAACTTACTACCGGTCCTTACCCATTTTTACCTACCAGTGAAATTAAAATCAACGGTAATTATTGCTTTTTTCGACACCTTTGTAGATTAGTTTTCTTTCTTGCTCCCTGCAACGTGGGTATGTTAATTTGTATTACTAACATATTTACCGGTTTTGATTCAAATCTAACTATCAGTATTTTATTATTCCTTTGTAAGTAGTTTTCTACACAGAGTCATATTTGTTTTCGCTTAACTATCCCACACCCGAATTTCCTTTCTCTGATTCTGTATGAATGCCCTAAAGTCACCGCTTCAAAAATCTTCCGTTTCTGGCCACTGATCTTTGTTAATACCTACTATATCTAATGCTAACCGATGCGTTTTAATTTTTAAATTCTTTAGCTCGCCAACTTGCTCATGCTTCTAACATTCCACGCTTCGACACGCAATATTTTCCCGGTTCTTCTTTTCTTTTATTCAGATTGTCGATCACAACCTCCTAAGCAGTTTCCTGGAGATCCGCATGTGGGACTATTTCAACTCGAAAATCTTTTACCCCAAACGATCCCATCAGTTTTAAAAAGGTTTTGATGCATTGTGTATTAGGGACGTAATATGGTGGTTTCCGTTTCCTTCCACATCTCTGTAGTGTGTCTCAGAATGTTATAGTGATCCCTAGGGTCTCTACTTCTCAAGTAACGAAAGAGCTGCTGCCCTCTTTTGGGGACCTGTCTTAGTCTGGCTCCTCACTAAAGACCCCACTAATTTGGTTTAGCCCATAATTCAGTTCTAGTTCCCTAACACGCAAGCCATTCTGCCCGTTTTACTACTCTAGAACTTCTTTAATGTGCAGGTCCGTTCAGAAGGAATAGTACACTAATATTGAAAAGGTATCAGAACAAGATTATCTAGTGAATAGATAAAGGAACCGATTGTCGCAAACAACTGTTACCGATAACAAAAAGTATAATAATATAGTCGTAATAACTTATTCCCGTTTGAAGATGCAAAGTGTTCAATTTAGGTAAATACGCTTGATTTTATTTATTTATTTATTCTCAAATTTCAGGAAAGCATAAATACAACTTCAATGCTCGTCAATTTAATATTAATTTATTGAACTCATAAGTGCGGTTTGCTTTTAACTTGCATATTGCTGGTATGCTAGTTTGAATATGTGAGCTATTAAGAATTTTTTAAATTGATTTCAGTGCTATTATTGATACAACAAATTAACGTTTGTTCACTGCTTAGGTTCCCACCATATCGTCAATATCAAATTTTTATAAAAATTTTGAATAGTTTTGGTACAACAAAGACACCACCTGTGAACAATAAAATAAATGAAATAGTACGCACACAAATGCAACATGCAACAATAACACATAGCGATTTATGTAAATTTGATTGTGTAATGTGATTATGCTCATTCAGCTTTGACAGCCCTTAATTTATGCAGGGACTAGAAACTAGAAGTTTATATAATAGTTACCGGTGAAGTGGTTTCAGGTGTTTAATGTTACTGTTTGAATGGCGATCACCAACTCGTTTTCAGCCCTTTATGTCAAGCACCCCAATATTATTGCAACTAATGTGAAAAGAGAAATCAAGGTCGTTCGTAAAGGTTTACGCACCTAGGTGAACATAGTACTTTGCCTCCTACATAAGTAAAAGCATTTAGTAGATAATAACATACTGATGCACTTGCAGCGGTATCATATCTTCTAATGTTCTTTTAAAAATGGGTTTAGTGCCGATATCTCATCATATAATGATACAGAATCAAAATCACACTCGGGGTGATTGCCGCGATCTGTATATTTTATCTATAAATCGTTAACATACTTTTGTATGCGATTATTGTTATACATTGTTAATTTGCACACAAAATTAGAGTTATTATATTTAGCTGAGGATTTTTAGTTCAAAATTAGGCAAAGTTACAGAATGCGTTAAACCAGCTAAATTTTTTTCACATATTTTAGATTACTGAAAACTCCCACCCCTCCCAGCCTGCATATCCACCTACCAAATCAAATTATTTTAAAAATTTCGAAATTAATTCTGATACCAAAGATTTTTATGCGACTGTCTAGCTGACGGAGTTTTTTATAATTTCTGCAAAAATTATTACAGTTAGGAGAAACTTACTAGTCAATAGCGAAAACCAGCTTTATTGAATCCTCTACAAAATGATATTCGGTTAATTTTGATAGAACTGACAGTTTTAGAAATATGCTTACCCAAACTGCACGAAAAAGATTATTTTGCGGAAATTTATAGAAAAACGGTTAAAGTTGTGATAAAATGGTTTGGACGCGAATTAATTCTGATATATTTATCTACAAAACAAGATCATGTTCATTGCCGTACCAGTATTAGTTGTCGATTTACAACTCGCCGCGTCTGGCATCATAAGGTATTCACATTTTAAACTCATAATAAAAACGCATATTTACTGCATAATATCTTTTTTACATGTTTTTTATAATAGAACGACATAATGCGACTCTACTGCGCTTGAAGTTAAGCGATAGAGGGTATATGGCATGATAAAATTAAAACAATTAGATAAAATATAAGAATATAAAGATTATTAAATCAGAAACAAATTAGCATCAAACAATACAATACTTACGAATTAGAAGGCTTTATAAAAAATAACAACAAATATGATCATGACAAAGTTCCGAAGAATTATTACAGAATTAAACAAGGCATTGGCGATTCATCGCCGAGCATGTTGTTTCGTTAAATCCCTACAATCGATCTATTGCTATTTTTTTTATATAAATTTTAACTTCTAGCTACCTTGTTTTACGTTTTTCAAAAAAGCGAGTCTATGGTTCGTTCCATTAGGATTATTATTGGTTATGTCTGACAAATATTTTGATAGTTTGTAGGTTGGACTTGTATATGAAGCTACTGTTGGTCTTAACGGAACATTTGTCTTATGCAATTTTCGTAAACTATAGAATTGTGGTGCAGTGGAATTGTATACGAATAGGGATGGATTCGGGCCGAGACGGGCCGGGCTTTTAGATGCGGCCCGGCCCGGCCCGAAATAATTTGCTCCGGCCCGGCCAGGCGGCCCGGCCCAAACCAAAACGCATCAGCCCGGCTTGAGGCCCGGCTTGAATTTCGGGCCGGGCCGGGCCGATTCGGGCCGGAATGTAACTAAAACCTTAAGTGATGTATAAATTTTTCAACATCCAAATGGAACGTATCGTTTGTTAATATATGTATTTTCAGTTTGATATAAATACTTCTTTACTATTATTATGTTTTTCTACAAAAGTTGAATATATCAATCTTAATAAATTATACTTTATAGTATCATTTTAACCTCGAAGAATCTCAAAAGTATTTGGAGATGATGCACACTTGCACAGGCAATCGAAAATAGAAGGTGGTTTGCGTAAAACTTCAACCTGAAGTAACAAAATGCATTTTAGAATTCATGTACTACTACTACTAGTATATAGTAAAATATTTTAAGGAAAGTATTCAAAATTTGACTGAATATTGTTTCCTCATATTCTAAACAAAGAACTTTGCCAATTTCCATTTTACAGATTGCTTGTGTATAGCTCTACATTTCGAGAATGTGCTAGCATCCGTTAAGAGAACTGACTATTCAAGTCTCTCGTATCAGGTAGACATTACTTTGTTGTCTATGAATATTTTTTTGTCGCATGCTTTACTGGAAATTTTAATTATTATGAAAAAAAAATGCCGCAACATAGAATATTATTTAGTATTTACATTTTAATTTTCTATATCCATTTGTTATTTAAAGCTATAAAAAGCTAATCGCATTGTATTCGGTATGGTGTTCAACAAAAGATAGATTCAAATAATTAAATCTAATTAAGCTGGTTTTTTTGTAATCGGGCAGTTTAAAATATTTTTACATATACAGAGTTGTTTCGATTTATTCATAAATAATCTTTAGTGCGAGGCCACAATAATAAGTTAATGAATAAGTATAATACAATTATCCAGCTCAATTAACATACGTTGCAATACTCCTTCATATTAATTAAATATGACACGGACGATTTCTATTTCAAAGTTCTTGAAAAGTGGAAAGAAGTAAATATTACTTATCGAAAAAAAAATCGAAATTCACAAATCGGTTTAAACCAAATCATTTTCGTTTTCGATTTATTTCCATTATGACACACTTACCAATATGTGTGTAACTGTACCTGGCTGATATATTAAGAAGAGCGTTAATTATAATTTTGTTTAAGAGGCACCTAAAGAAATTATTAAATGAAATTTTTACTAAACCAATAAATTGTATATTTGGTTATATAAACTTCGGGCCGGCCCGAATAGCCCGAAAGCTTGAGCAGTCTGGCCCGGCCCGGCCCGGGCCCGACACGTGCTTGGCCCGGCTTGGGCCCGAAAAAATTTGACCGGCCCGGCCCGAAGCCCGGCTTGATATTCGGGCCGGGCTTCGGGCCGGCCGGGCCCAAGCCCGGGCCCGTGGCCATCCTATAATACGAAAACTAATTGTGATTCCTTTTTGATTATTTCTTTATTTGTTAGTAATGTTGTTAGTAGTATTTGTTGTTTCAATAGAAAAAGTGGTGAGGGGCGTAAATTTCTCTAATGGATAGCGGCGCGGTACAAAAGAAAACAGAGAGTGATAACAAAAAATTGGGAAAAATTGGGAACTTAAAATTAATTGGTTCAGAAAAAATATGTGAGTGTGGTAAAGGCGATAGTCGATGAATAATTAAGTTTATAAAAACTCAACAATAAAAGAAACTCTCCACATTATGCTGCGGGATTATCTCGGCACGCACTGGTTACGAATTACACACAAGCGGTAATAGTTTTATTATGCGGTAAAATCAAGATCACAAACTTTACGTATATACGTTTAGTTGTCGCGAATGCTTGCTTGAATAATGGTATAGAATGTATCACTCATATGCTAGTTACATAGATAACCTAGCGCTCAAATTGTTGTTAACCTTGTGTTCATTGCGCACTATCACTTTAAAGTTTTTGATCAACACTAACAATTTGGCGCGAACTATAAATTTAATACAGGACGCCGGTCCAAGTAGGATATTTTGTTAATGGTGTATGAGTTTCTTCGTCATTTTTTTTAAATAATCCATTTTATATATAATTATGGTCTTTTGCTTTTTATGTGCAGTAGATTATAATGTCTTTGTTTTGCTTTAAAAATATTTTTGCAATTTTAATATTTTTGTTTAAATTATTGTTGGATTCTAATTGACGTTTAGTTAAATACAATCAGTTGGATTTATTTTTGTAATTTGTAAGAATATTACATATTTTTGCGCTGATTTTATTTTGAGGTTCTTCTTGGAGTTGTTCAATTGCTGGTTCTATACATGAAATAAAGGATTCTATTGATAATTTGTGTTTGAAATTAAATATATTAAATTTTGAACCTAGTGCTAGTATTTTTTGTACTGGTATTGATATTATTGTAGAAGTTAAATTTTCTATATTGTTTACATGTTCATTGTTTTAGGTTGGATGATTTGTATTTAAGGGGTATTGGATCTGGGTTGCTGTATTTTTGTATTCTGCAAATCTTTGTCGATGTATTAGTGATTCTAATTTTTATAAGCTTATGATGTGTTTTATTTTGAAAGTTTTTATAAAAGTCTGCTGTTTTGATTAAGGTATTACATTAATTTATTTTCCTCTGTTATTATGGGTTCTATGATTTTTAGATTAAATCATTTTTGATGTAGGAAATTTTTTGTTGCATAGACTTCATTTAATAAGAGCATAGAAATGATTTTAATGTAAAATTGGTTTTGTAGGAATTTTGGTTTGATACAGTTTTGTTTGCATTGTGTCAGAAAGAAAAGTTTTTCACTTGTCTTTATGTAATTATAACAAGTTTTATTTATTATGTACAGTTTTCTGTTGAGTTATCTTGTGCATAACGTTGACGCTGATCTATTATTGATGTTTTCTTGATAAGAAGTGATCAGGTGTTCTTAATATTTATTTATATCAGATAATGGTTACAACCGTCTTCAGATGTTGTATGTTTACAATACTTTAAGTTGTTTACGGCTAGATATATTCAGTGGCGTAACTACGATTTTTGGGCCCCCCCGCAAAAATTTTAAAGTGGGCTCTCTTTAAAATGTATTACTTTTACTGGCTTATATTTAGCCATATTTTTAAATTATAGTACATGTAGAGAAGGAAGCAGTATAGAATTAAATACATATACTATATTAATCAAGTGCTTTATTAATTATAAAACCAAATTACATAAATTCAAACTTATAAGTTAATTAATATTAAATCTACATATTTATACGCCGCACAAAATTATTTACACCTAAAAATTTGATACAGTAAAAACCTATGAGCTAGCAGACATTCCAAATCAAATTCAAAATTTTGTTTTTCTTGCATGTTTTGCTGCAAACGCGTTTATTGTATCCTCTATATTCATATTTTTGGCAGCGTCATGTTCTACTGCTAAGAGGATAAATCGTCTAATCTATCTTGTGAAGTGCGGTTCCTAAGATAATTTTTAATAATTTTTAATTTTGAGAAAGATCTCTCCGCACTTGCAACGCTAACGGGTAAAGTTAGGTATAACATTAAGGCTGTTATGGTGTTTGGAAAACTGCTAGAACCTGTAGATTTGGAAAGTACTAGATATTCTAAAAATTGTAAGATACCGTTAACATTTTTTAATTCATCACAAATAAGTCTATTATTTTTGAGTGTAGTAAGTTCTATACCTATAGCATCATTTAAATCTTTGTAGTAAAATTTTTGCAATTGTTTTGCCTTAGATAAAATATCGTCTGCAGTTAAATTCAAAAATACATTAGGTTCTAAGAAATTAAACTTTTCGTTTACATGAAAAAGCGATTTAAAACGATTCGACAGCTGTGAAATTATAATATCCATTACGCGATAAAATACATTTATTTTAAATTTAAATTCTTCATCATTAAATCGATAATCATTGGATAATTCATCGTAATGCTTTTTATTTTTGGTTGCCTTTTTTATAAATTCCGGTTTAATATTCCATTGCCCTGCAACTTTCGCTGCTTCCTCCTTGATGTTGGAATAGTTATTTCTTGTTTCCTTGAAAAATTTTAAGTTTTTGAAATAAGAGAGTTATCTGATTAATATTCGCCTTTTCACTCTGAGCAGTTTGTGAGAGCTTGTTAAGCTCTTCTAAAATTTGACTTAAAAAACACTTAAAAAATAAAATTAAAATTATCCATGCTAGTTAATATTTGCTTTGCGTCATTTCGTTCATCTGTTTTTTGATATCATAATAATTTTATTAAGAGACATTACTATATCTTTATACCGAATTCTTATGGCAGCTAAAGATTTTACTCGATCCGCCCAACGTGTCGGATTTAAGCGTTTCAATTGTGTGAAATTTTCTTTAAAACAGAAAGCCAATTCCATCTTACTATACTATTAGCAAAAATGTATATATGTTTTCTAAAAGTAGAAAAACGATTCTATTTCTTTTATACCTTTAACGGCATCATTTATGACTAGATTTAAGTTATGGGCACTACAGTGCATATATAAGGCTGCAGGCTCTATGTTTAAAATTCTCTTTTGCACGCCAGAATACGTACCGCTCATAACGTTAGCTCCATCGTAGCCCTGCCCTCTACATTTATTTATATCTAATTGCATGTTGGTTAAATTGCTTAATATAGTATTACATAGTCCTTCAGCAGATTGGGACTCTACTTTTGTAAAACCCACAAAAGTTTCACAAATATCTATTTTGGTTACCTCTCCCAAGCTGTCTTTTTTAAAATCAATATATCTTACAATTTTACTTAATTGATCAATCTTAGTTATATCCTGTGTAGTGTCTATTATGATTGAGAAAAAAGGAGCGGATCTAATTTTATTTAATAAAATATTTTTAAGTGTGCGCTTAAAGTATTAATAATATCGTTTTGAATTTTTGGGAAAGATATTTAATTGAACCTTTGGGTCGTTCAAGCACTTTTGTAATATAGGATCATAGTTACTAATTAAATGAACTAAACTTAAGAAATTATCGTTGTAACTGTCTTTTGAATCAGAAAAACTTTCTCTATGTCCTCGAAATGACAGCATGCGCTGGGATAGTGTTAAAGTAACATTGAAAAGTCTGTGTAAAACATTTTCCAAAATTCAGTTTCTTGTTTTAATAGTAGAGTATCTTTCTTATCTATGGTATAATTTTTTCCACATATCGTAAATAAAACAACAAGTTAAATGAGATTGAGCAAGCAAATGCTCTTTAATTTTTTGATAAACCCTGCCAATCATTAATTCCGGTCGTCCAACTTGACCTTACTGAAGCAAACAGCCAACATGGTTGACAATAAACACAATTTTTAATTTAGAATAACACAACCACCCATTTGAATTGTGTGGTAAGTTTAACGTATTGCTTTTATTTTCGCTTGCAGTTATTAAGTAATAATAGTGAACTGAAAAACTTCTATTTTATTATCTTTAGGAAACGCACCATCTGGTCTACACAATCCGTAATTAATTATTTCTTTTCTTAAATTGTCATGTTGTAAAACATTGATTTTTAAAAAATGTGCAAAATCGGTTGGATATTCTTTCGTCAGATCCATAGATAGTTCATTAAGTGAAAAAGTACTACTCACATTTACCTCTGTAATTGTAGTGGTATCTAGTTCCAAATTTCTATCGCGGCCGTCATTATGTGATGTACTTGCGCCCTGGGTGAGAGTTTTTAAAATTGTTGACGACTGCTGTTCGTCTGTAGCGGAACTAGTAGATGCTACTGTCGAAAGCCCAATTTCTTTCATAGATTGTTCTTGTTTTTCGGACTCTTTAGAAGTAAAAAAGGAACTTATTTTTGGAATCTTGCTCTTTGATTCTTCCAATAGTTTCCTTTTCGTTTTTTGCAGCGCCGCTTGTAGTGCTCATTGTATATTATTTCCTGCAATTTTGAATGAAATTAATTATAATGTAATTAGATAAGTAATAATTATTTAAAAGCCTTTTGAAATTACAAATAACACATACATACTTTGCTTTAAATGCTTTAATTAACAAAATATAAATGATTTTTATTGAATGCTTAAAGATTTATTTATATGTATTTCTCAGCGCGACTTCAACTATGATCAAATCAATAGTAGTTTAATAAAAATAGATATAAATACTTACGTTTAAATATGAAAGACCTCCTGTAATACGAACACAACACTATTGAGTAAAACGTACTGGAATGCTTTTTACTTCCTTTCCGTTATATATAATGCAGCTAATGCAACTACGTTGCAACCAGCTGACTAGAAACCACAAAATGAATTTCTTTCTAGTATTATATTTCTAGAAAGCGAAGGTTACTAAGCTACCTGCCATCCTGTGAATCTGTACTGTACAGACAATAGCCCTTTTATTCCTATTTAAAATCCCACAAACCAAACTAACCCTACTATACGTCGTTTAATAATGCTTTACCACTTTATACAACTTATCACTTAAGAATAATATAGACATCTTTGTTATTAAAGTTTACAGTCTCTTTCATCTGTTTATTAACCCTTACAAAATAGGACAGAACGGATAGAAAGAAGAAAGGATGCAGGCTGCAGGTGGTGTTCAGTATTTATCTTAATTATTATTTCTTGTATTTCAGCAGTTCCTAGTAGTAACATCAAGAAAACGTTCGTTAACCTGCGGTTTCTGAATTATCTGCAATATTTTCTTGACCGTTTCTTACCTGCCAAATACGTTGAAGATGAATAAGTTGAGTTTATTATCGTTTGGGCCTTCTTGCACTTGGGGCCCCCCCGCATAGCGGGGGCTGGCAGGGGTGTAGTTACGCCACTGAATCTAATTGTTGTTTCATCAACAAATGTGTGTGTATCAACTTTGGCTTGGTACACGACCATTTTATTGATTCCTAGCTTTTGTATCAACATTTTCATTGACTCCTTGCCAATTTTATAATACAAATGAAACGGTAGTTTGTGTATTAAAATACAAATGAAACAGATAATAATATTTTAATAAACCTCTGAAGGTTTCAAGATTTTGCTATAAACACACATGTACATCAAAATCGCCTTAGTAATAAATTTATACTAGTATAAAAACTGCACAAGCTCCAGAATCAAATTCAAAATGGGTTCAAATAACACGAGTTTGAACTACAATCCTCTCGTTATCGAAGCACAATTAGCAAAACTGGAAAACACGCTATCAAATAATAATGGGATCTATCATTTCCACAAGTTTTTAAATGGGAAACACCAGAGAATCCAATTATACGTTATCGGAAGGTTTAACAAATTACTGGATACCTAAAACATAGTATAGACTATTTAATTTACCGAATAAATTTTTGTTTTAAAAGCAAAAGGATTTGAGTTAAAATTATGTTAACGTGGGCTTAAGAGGAACAGGTAAAATAGATAGGATACTGTCGAAGAATTTAAAAATAGAAATGGAATTTATTCGAGCGGGTAATGACCTCATCAGGGGAAAAAGGGTATTTAATTTAGGTAGGAAAATAAACGTAACAAAACATATTAGCTGTTTAATAAATTTATTTATTAAAGGAGCAAAAAATTATGATAAACATGTCTATAGGGTGTGCATAAAGAATCTCATATTTGAGGTTTTTAGAAAATTTCAGTGTAATATTATTATTTTTGGGAAATGCCCAGGTTAGTTCAGAATAGGAAACAATGAGGGTACGCGTTTAATCATTTCCAGAACTGAAGACCTAATGATGATGATTATCTTACTAATTCAAATTTAACTTCACTATATGCTTAAACAAAAATTTTTAAGTTTAAATTAGATGAGCCCGAGCTTTGCAATATAAAGAACTAAAAGTTGTCAAGTATATTATGGTAGCTTTCTAGGAATTGTCACTAAAGGCTTATTACTTTTAGTAAAGTTTCTATTATAGTTTTGGTTCTAGAACATTTTATAGGAACGTGCACTAAGAATGTTACAAGATCATTGAAAACAAATGTCCAAGCACAGGAATTTCTAGTAACTATCAAACTACTTGCAGATGTATTCAGTTTGACCAAAAAACAAAATAACAAGTTTAACTTATCCCTCGATTGAAAAATCTTTTTATTTTAACAAACCAAGAACAGGTAAAATCCACGTATTCCACAAACTTCAAGGCTTTGGCATGAGCTCATAAGAATGAAACATAATTTCGTAAACCCTCTTACAAAATAAAATTGCCCGATGTTTAATTAGATAAACCCATTATGTAGATAATTCATAGATTTTGTAAAACTTTAGCAATATAAAACCATAATGTTATTTATATAGGTGTTAATCTTCTAAAGATGTTAATTAAATTTTGAATTGTGTAAACTTTCAATAATATTAAACCATAACCACGTTATTTCTAAAAATGTACTGTAAAAACGGTACTAAAATAAAATCGTGTATTTATTTTATACGAACCATTGGTTAGAAGGGAGAGCTAAATTTTCTGTAGGACATTCATTCCATCTACAACAAAGTTTTTTGCAGTTGTGCTTTTAGCGCAGAAGTCAATAAATAAGAACTCCATGAATATGAATAATCACGTGTATATTATAACATATTTACGTACACGCACATACACGTGCACAACAACACACAGATGCATGCTCACAAACACGCACACACATCTTCGTGGCAACTGACTTTATGACTATAAGATTTTTGTAGCTCGCATGCTTTATATTAAGTTAAAGAATCGAAATTAGTACAAAACACAAGGCCGAAGAGGACAACTTTTAAGCGACTGAAGATAATACTAATAAAACAGGAGTGGAGTTAAAATTTAGTACAATGTCGTTGTAAGGAACATGGAAAGTGTTCTTTACAACGCTTTTAATTTTTTTTGTTTGAGTTTTTCCAGTTAAGGAAGACTTTACCATGCTAACGCTATTCCTTACTTACAAAATTTTACGATGTTTATAAATCAAGAATGTGTCTTCATGAGCATCATCGCATTTCTTAACTTGTCTATATAGGTAAGAAATTGTGCCATTGCATATATAGCCGTAACGCATAACTTTTCTGGTTTCTTTTATTAATGTCAAGTTTAAGTTTAAACCATGTCTAAATGCTTTGAGTTACCATTACTTTTGATTATTCTATAGCATGTACAAACATTCACATAGACGGAGATCGGATCAAATGAAAACTATACATTTTAATGAACTAATGGTTAAAATACAATTACAATAATGATGATGGTTGTAACAGCAATTAAGTTAGGCTGCAATTAAAACTTTATAATATCTTTCCATAACGACTTTAATTAATTGTTTTTGTTAATAAATATTTTAAAAGCTATATATTAGTTCTCATCAATAAGATAAGATTTTTTTTATATGAATCTAATTATTTTCGGCAATCAAAATTTAAGTTTAAACAATGTCTATAATTTTGGAATAATTGGCATGAAATGCCATAAATTGTTCAAATATGTGTCGCATATTGATTTTAAACTTATTAAAATTTTAATTATCCCTGTAGATTTTCCCGCGGGCTCGGCGTCCCCGTGGCCCGATTTTAACTGACATCAAAACTTAAGCTCTGGACACCGAGCTGAATCGATTGATGTATCACACATTGATGTCCGACCATTAGAAAGGCCTCGGACGGACAGACGGACAGACAGACGGACGACAAATCGATTTCATAAACGAACGAAGTTCGTTGAAAAATTAATCAGCTGATTTCACGTTAAGCGTATTGGCTACCTTAGGAAAGTCGATCCCAGGTCGCAACACAAATTGAAGACAAACATTTTTTAAACTTTAAAAATTTTTGCTTAGTGTACTCAAACCAAATATTTCAAACATCAATAAATCAAAGTAACCTTCAAGTTATGTCATAAACGTCAAACTTGAAGTTTTTATTATTTTGACAACGATCCTAGGTCATGGATCAAAACGTAAATAAAGATCACTTTAAAAAATATGAGTGGTTTAATTTCCAAAGAAGATTAAGAAGAATGCTTAACAAACCACAACAAACATACAGGGAGACATGTTACGTTTTGCAGATAATATAGCCATTGTAGCAGAATCTAGAATAGAGTTAGGAGAGTTTTTAAATATTTTAGAGGAGATACTACAGAGTAACTATAGTATGAGAATTAACTCAGTAAAGACAAAGATAATGACAAGTGAGTTACGGCCTAGTTCTAAACCAAAATTAAAAATAGGTAATACCGAGTTAGTGGAGGTAGATGAAGTTTGCTATTTAGGTAATATAATTACAAAGAATGGACGTAGCAGAAGGGTATAGTAGCTAGAACAGCTCAAACTTGAAAAATGTTTTTAAAAAAAAAGACTTACTAATAGCTATTAGTATTAGTTTAAATAATAGAAAAGTTTCTTAAAGTCGTACGTATGGAGCCTTCTATTACATGGTAATGGACCTTGGACAATTAAAGAGGTAGATAAAAAAGATGATATATGAGAATGTTAAAATTAGTTGGACAGATAGAGTAACAATTAAGGAAGTTTATAGAAGGACAGGTGAGGAACCCTGTATGTGGAAAGAATTAAAGGTCAGGAGAGATAGAATGATAGGGCACCAGTTAAGGCATGAGGGACTATTTAGTAAGGTCTTAGATTATATACTACCAAAAAAAATAAAGTAGGAAGATCTAGACAAAGCTATATTAGTCAAATTATTAGAGATTTAGGTTGTGAAGGGTATGTAGACCTTTTTAAACTAGCTCAGAATAGAAAAGAATTTAGAGCTGCGTCAAACCGACCGTAAGTAGGTTCGAAAACAAAACAAAAAAAATAAAAATCAGTTAACTAAATGTCATCCGGACATAACTCACAACTACTTAGCGGTCTGGCATGTTGGTAGCCATTTGGTGTTTAAGCCTTGCCATAACATATAATTTAACACTTTTTCTTTTTTTAGAAGATAACCATGTAATATTTCATTTCCTTATAAATGGGAATCATTTAAACATATTGGTGTTCTTTAACAACCATCAGGTTACTAATCTTTATGTAGAGCCAAGTAGATAGAAGAGTATAGAAAGACCTAGACCAAGTGCTACGTTATGCAGCGTACAAGTCAGATAGAAATAGACAGGATATTGAAAGTGCGGACCCGCACGAATCACGATTTGAAAACAGAACACAAGAATCGTAGAAATACTGAGTTAACTACCAATGTAGAGCGGGGGTTTCTAGCAACACAAAGAATACATCGTCATCGAGTTTCTATTTACAGTAAATAAAATTAAAATTCTATTTAAACAGCAAAAAATAAATAAAGTTACTATTTAAAAAGCAATTTTACTCTATGAACAAATTCAATAATTGTTCCACGAAGTGCGTATTTCGTAGCTACCATGCAATAAATCTAACCAGTAAAAGAATAATGCTGATACTTTCGTATAAGCAGATGGGCTAAGTAAAAAAAAAGCAAAAACTTTTCTAGTAAGGATTTTACCATAAGAAACATTAGCGTATCTAACTACAAAGTGGGTTTTTTTTTAAAAACGTGTCCTGTTCGTCAGCACGATGCGAATTGGGTTTATTCCTTGATATGTTAAAAAAGAAAACAAGTCACATACATGTGTCGGGATACTTATCTGGCAATCCATCGGAATCGGATCGCCACAGCATCGCCGCTGTAGTCAGCGACAACCATGCTGCTATCGTAATTGTAACAGCGGTCTGCACACAAGAGCAGTTGATCTACGTCAAAGAATAATTGGGCCTATATAACAAGCAATTTGACCCCCAGTTAAAAACTAAAATGGCAGTCTTACTAATATTAATAACAGCAAAACCCACGGATGCAGTCAAGATCTACACTTCTCATATAAAATGTGCATCGCTCTTGAAGTAAAAAATTTAGAAAATACCTACAAGGAGAGCCGCAGAATCAAAATAAAATTGTTTAATTAACAAGAATTCGAGCTTCGATCCTCGCGTTATCAACATACCAAAAAGAAGATTAGAAAACTTGACCCAAGCTTTCTCAAATAATACAAAACACTATTTCAACGAGTCTTTAGCTAGAAATCAGATAAGAATCAATTGTACGCCGTCGCAATGTATAACAAGTTTACGGATACCTAAAACAAAGTATTGACTATTTAATTTTAGCATAAACTTTACGTTTCGAAATAAATAAGTTTAAAATGAAAATTAGTAGGAAGCATACTTATTGTAAACAGGATGTTGTCGACGTATGAAAGAGTATAGCCTTTCGAATATATTAAGGGATTTTTCTTATCAGGTTTTTACTCCTATGTGACCAGCTGTAAGGCACAAGGATGTTTGACAAGGAATTCCAGTAAGTGTAAAGAGCCCACGGCAAGTTTTGGTGGAAATGGCTCGTAGATGAGGAAACCTCAAAAGGCTAAGCGGCTAGTCGAGCTATTTGCTCTGGGTAGAACATGAGCTGTGGGTCGGGGTTGGACTGCGACCAAAGATGTAAAGAATATAGCGCCACCGAATTTTTGTAACCGAAGAAGACCTTACTTAAGTCCCTTGTATAAGGCGAATGCGGAAACCTTTACTCAATTACCGCTATACAATATATTACTGAAACACAATCCCTAAAGTTTTCTTACCTTATGGCTCGATATTGACCTTTATAGATGCACTGCTACACCTGTGAACAGATTAAAACAAAGAGAGCACTGTTTGCGCATTTATATCCAAAATTTAATAATTATTTCGAATCAAGCCACATTCATTCCAATTAATAATCATAGTCTTGACCAAATAAAAATCTATTCCTTCAGTATTTAGTAAGTTATTTACAAGACATCTTCTTTAAATAAGTTTGATTAAATTAAATTATTGAAAGATATGTACATAGGTACTTGATAGTATCAGTATTTCTCACAGATAAAACATGATCATTTTATATTAGCAATGTCTAGCAAAAATTTATTCTCAAATGAATGAGTATGAGTTTCTTTTCTGAATGGTTAACTTTAAATTACAACTTTGGTTGGTTTTAGTAGTACTACTTAACCTCACTTTCTATGATTAAATATTCCACTTAGCAATTAGTGAAATGTAAAATGTAAAAGTTTAATTCTCTAAGATTTGAATAAATTATGTTTCAAATAATGAAATTAATTTTCTTTAAATATAGAATTTAACTGTTTCCTATCTTCATAATGACATTTACCGTATATTAATTGTATTAATAAAAAGATTTAATGTGAAACTTTATAGGTTCCTGTTGCATAATTTGAAAAATAACTAGTCTGTCATTCTCCTAATGAACTTGAACTTTACCACGTGATCAAACAAAAAATTATTTGTCTGCTATACTTAATGCTACAGCTGACGTATAGGAAAGCAATCTACATACCAGATGTTTATCCGATGGAAAAATACCCGCTAGGTATATGGACCATACCCGGAATTATAATTGATGATTTATAATTCGCTTGTTTCAGCAACTAAGAATACAGGAATTTCCAATTCCATACAACCAAATTAGCTGCATACTGAATCTTCAACATAACAGCACGGCGTCCACATTAAATAATTGAAGCACGCCAATTCGACTTTCGTACAAGGTTAAACTTCACATAGATACTAATAAAATTTTATTTCTTGTCTAAATAAATTAATTATATTTCTTAAATTTCAAAACTAAGATGTACAACTTATCCTAAATTGAACTAAAAATATTGATTTAGTAAGGCTATAAATTCAGTAATACTTACTGTTAACCAAAGGCCATTCAAACAAATCAACGTCTCGTCAATTTCGAGCTAATTCCAGCAAATGTGGACATAAAAATGCGCGTCGCCGAGACGATACCATTTCAAGAAAACAATTTAATTTTTCTATGCTTCCAACACATGGACTGCAAAACCGACATGATCCTCGAGTTCAAGGAACAATTGACCTCTTCTAACGACAGCTGAGTTGGAAGTGATAAGATGACATGGGTTGCCGCCTGACAACAAGCTTAATATTACAATCATCTAACAGAGGGAACTCTTACGATGACACTAACAAAAGGCATCTTTTGTCACCGCATAATTTAAAATTTTACACTTTCAAATCGAAAGATAATATTGTTTTCGACAATATGTAATATTTATTTCGTAAATTGTGTAGCATTATTATACTTAAGTTAGTTATTAATAAATTAAATAAGGTAGATATGTGTAAAAATATTGTCAGAAAATAAAATTGTTACAAGAGTGGAAACGAAATCGATGTAAATGAAATAACCAAATAACCGATACGGTTTTACTGCCGGAAATAAACGTTACACAAGCTATATTAGTTAAGTTATTAGAAATTTAGGTTGTGAAGGGTATGTAAAACTTTTTAGATTAGCACTAAATAGAAAAGAAGTTAGAGCTGCGTCAAACCGCCCTTAAGTACGGTCGAAAATAAAATTATGATGATGACGATTTAATATCTCTAAAATTCATTGTAATTGGTTTGTATGCTTCGTCTGTCTTTCTTATTACCTGCTCAGTTAGTACATCTTTGCACTTTTCTTCAATCCATTGTTCTTTAGCTTTCCCACATTTGTGAATAATTTTTATTTTATGGCTTTGTATTCCTGCTTTGCATGTTTCAGTATTTTTCTATTACATTCAAAATATCTTCTGTCACCTATGGTTTCTTATTTTCTTTTGTTTATACCTCAGAATATCTCTGGCCGCCATGTCTAAGCTGGATTTAATGTTATTCCATTCTATTTCTACTATCTCAGTACACATCAGAAATTTTCACTATATTCTTAAACATATCCACAAATCATTTGTGGGTTTGTTTATGTTTTAGTTTCTCCAGATCAAATTGCCTTTTTCCGTTCTTCTACTTGCGAATTTTTTAGCGGATTCATAATTACTATGTTGTGGTCAGTCTTTATATCTGCTTCTGGCTAGCTTCAACAATCTTTTACTTGATTCATAACAGTTTCCTAACAAGAATGTAATCTATTTGATATCGCCCTATTTCTCCTGCATCGTCAACGCGTATCGTCTTCTAGCATGATGTTGAAGTAATGTTTAAATTGTTTTTGCTCTAAAATTTTACCAGCCTATTTCACTCGTCGTTTCTCGCGCCTAAATCGAATAAACTTACTACCGGTCCTTACCCATTTTACCTACCAGTGAAATTAAAATCAACGGTAATTATTGCTTTTTCGACACCTTTGTAGATTAGTTTTCTTTCTTGCTCCTGCAACGTGGGTATGTTAATTTGTATTACTAACATATTTACCGGTTTTGATTCAAATCTAACTATCAGTATTTTATTATTCCTTTGTAAGTAGTTTTCTACACAGAGTCATATTTGTTTTCGCTTAACTATCCCACACCCGAATTTCCTTTCTCTGATTCTGTATGAATGCCCTAAAGTCTCCGCTTCAAAATCTTCCGTTTCTGGCCACTGATCTTTGTTAATACCTACTATATCTAATGCTAACCGATGCGTTTTAATTTTTAAATTCTTTAGCTCGCCAACTTGCTCATGCTTCTAACATTCCACGCTTCGACACGCAATATTTTCCCGGTTCTTCTTTTCTTTTATTCAGATTGTCGATCACAACCTGAGTTAACTACCAATGTAGAGCGGGGGTTTCTAGCAACACAAAGAATACATCGTCATCGAGTTTCTATTTACAGTAAATAAAATTAAAAATTCTATTTAAACAGCAAAAAAAAATAAATAAAGTTACTATTTAAAAAAAGCAATTTTACTCTATGAACAAATTCAATAATTGTTCCACGAAGTGCGTATTTCGTAGCTACCATGCAATAAATCTAACCAGTAAAAAGAATAATGCTGATACTTTCGTATAAGCAGATGGGCTAAGTAAAAAAAAAGCAAAAACTTTTCTAGTAAGGATTTTACCATAAGAAACATTAGCGTATCTAACTACAAAGTGGGTTTTTTTTTAAAAACGTGTCCTGTTCGTCAGCACGATGCGAATTGGGTTTATTCCTTGATATGTTAAAAAAGAAAACAAGTCACATACATGTGTCGGGATACTTATCTGGCAATCCATCGGAATCGGATCGCCACAGCATCGCCGCTGTAGTCAGCGACAACCATGCTGCTATCGTAATTGTAACAGCGGTCTGCACACAAGAGCAGTTGATCTACGTCAAAGAATAATTGGGCCTATATAACAAGCAATTTGACCCCCAGTTAAAAACTAAAATGGCAGTCTTACTAATATTAATAACAGCAAAACCCACGGATGCAGTCAAGATCTACACTTCTCATATAAAATGTGCATCGCTCTTGAAGTAAAAAATTTAGAAAATACCTACAAGGAGAGCCGCAGAATCAAAATAAAATTGTTTAATTAACAAGAATTCGAGCTTCGATCCTCGCGTTATCAACATACCAAAAAGAAGATTAGAAAACTTGACCCAAGCTTTCTCAAATAATACAAAACACTATTTCAACGAGTCTTTAGCTAGAAATCAGATAAGAATCAATTGTACGCCGTCGCAATGTATAACAAGTTTACGGATACCTAAAACAAAGTATTGACTATTTAATTTTAGCATAAACTTTACGTTTCGAAATAAATAAGTTTTAAATGAAAATTAGTAGGAAGCATACTTATTGTAAACAGGATGTTGTCGACGTATGAAAGAGTATAGCCTTTCGAATATATTAAGGGATTTTTCTTATCAGGTTTTTACTCCTATGTGACCAGCTGTAAGGCACAAGGATGTTTGACAAGGAATTCCAGTAAGTGTAAAGAGCCCACGGCAAGTTTTGGTGGAAATGGCTCGTAGATGAGGAAACCTCAAAAGGCTAAGCGGCTAGTCGAGCTATTTGCTCTGGGTAGAACATGAGCTGTGGGTCGGGGTTGGACTGCGACCAAAGATGTAAAGAATATAGCGCCACCGAATTTTTGTAACCGAAGAAGACCTTACTTAAGTCCCTTGTATAAGGCGAATGCGGAAACCTTTACTCAATTACCGCTATACAATATATTACTGAAACACAATCCCTAAAGTTTTCTTACCTTATGGCTCGATATTGACCTTTATAGATGCACTGCTACACCTGTGAACAGATTAAAACAAAGAGAGCACTGTTTGCGCATTTATATCCAAAATTTAATAATTATTTCGAATCAAGCCACATTCATTCCAATTAATAATCATAGTCTTGACCAAATAAAAATCTATTCCTTCAGTATTTAGTAAGTTATTTACAAGACATCTTCTTTAAATAAGTTTGATTAAATTAAATTATTGAAAGATATGTACATAGGTACTTGATAGTATCAGTATTTCTCACAGATAAAACATGATCATTTTATATTAGCAATGTCTAGCAAAAATTTATTCTCAAATGAATGAGTATGAGTTTCTTTTCTGAATGGTTAACTTTAAATTACAACTTTGGTTGGTTTTAGTAGTACTACTTAACCTCACTTTCTATGATTAAATATTCCACTTAGCAATTAGTGAAATGTAAAATGTAAAAGTTTAATTCTCTAAGATTTGAATAAATTATGTTTCAAATAATGAAATTAATTTTCTTTAAATATAGAATTTAACTGTTTCCTATCTTCATAATGACATTTACCGTATATTAATTGTATTAATAAAAAGATTTAATGTGAAACTTTATAGGTTCCTGTTGCATAATTTGAAAAATAACTAGTCTGTCATTCTCCTAATGAACTTGAACTTTACCACGTGATCAAACAAAAATTATTTGTCTGCTATACTTAATGCTACAGCTGACGTATAGGAAAGCAATCTACATACCAGATGTTTATCCGATGGAAAAATACCCGCTAGGTATATGGACCATACCCGGAATTATAATTGATGATTTATAATTCGCTTGTTTTTTTTTTTTTTTTTTTTTTTTTTTTTTTTTTTTTTTTTTTTTTTTTTTTTTTTTTTTTTTTTTTTTTTTTTTTTTTTTTTTTTTTTTTTTTTTTTTTTTTTTTTTTTTTTTTTTTTTTTTCCCCCCCCCCCCCCCCCCCCCCCCCCCCCCCCCCCCCCCCCCCCCCCCCCCCCCCCCCCCCCCCTTTAGCTTTCCCACATTTGTGAATAATTTTTATTTTATGGCTTTGTATTCCTGCTTTGCATGTTTCAGTATTTTTCTATTACATTCAAAATATCTTCTGTCACCTATGGTTTCTTATTTTCTTTTTGTTTATACCTCAGAATATCTCTGGCCGCCATGTCTAAGCTGGATTTAATGTTATTCCATTCTATTTCTACTATCTCAGTACACATCAGAAATTTTCACTATATTCTTAAACATATCCTCAAATCATTTGTGGGTTTGTTTATGTTTTAGTTTCTCCAGATCAAATTGCCTTTTTCCGTTCTTCTTCTTGCGAATTTTTTAGCGGATTCATAATTACTATGTTGTGGTCAGTCTTTATATCTGCTTCTGGCTAGCTTCAACAATCTTTTACTTGATTCATAACAGTTTCCTAACAAGAATGTAATCTATTTGATATCGCCCTATTTCTCCTGCATCGTCAACGCGTATCGTCTTCTAGCATGATGTTGAAGTAATGTTTAAATTGTTTTTGCTCTAAAATTTTACCAGCCTATTTCACTCGTCGTTTCTCGCGCCTAAATCGAATAAACTTACTACCGGTCCTTACCCATTTTTACCTACCAGTGAAATTAAAATCAACGGTAATTATTGCTTTTTTCGACACCTTTGTAGATTAGTTTTCTTTCTTGCTCCCTGCAACGTGGGTATGTTAATTTGTATTACTAACATATTTACCGGTTTTGATTCAAATCTAACTATCAGTATTTTATTATTCCTTTGTAAGTAGTTTTCTACACAGAGTCATATTTGTTTTCGCTTAACTATCCCACACCCGAATTTCCTTTCTCTGATTCTGTATGAATGCCCTAAAGTCTCCGCTTCAAAAATCTTCCGTTTCTGGCCACTGATCTTTGTTAATACCTACTATATCTAATGCTAACCGATGCGTTTTAATTTTTAAATTCTTTAGCTCGCCAACTTGCTCATGCTTCTAACATTCCACGCTTCGACACGCAATATTTTCCCGGTTCTTCTTTTCTTTTTATTCAGATTGTCGATCACAACCTCCTAAGCAGTTTCCTGGAGATCCGCATGTGGGACTATTTCAACTCGAAAATCTTTTACCCCAAACGATCCCATCAGTTTTAAAAAGGTTTTTGATGCATTGTGTATTAGGGACGTAATATGGTGGTTTCCGTTTCCTTCCACATCTCTGTAGTGTGTCTCAGAATGTTATAGTGATCCCTAGGGTCTCTACTTCTCAAGTAACGAAAGAGCTGCTGCCCTCTTTTGGGGACCTGTCTTAGTCTGGCTCCTCACTAAAGACCCCACTAATTTGGTTTAGCCCATAATTCAGTTCTAGTTCCCTAACACGCAAGCCATTCTGCCCGTTTTACTACTCTAGAACTTCTTTAATGTGCAGGTCCGTTCAGAAGGGAATAGTACACTAATATTGAAAAAGGTATCAGAACAAGATTATCTAGTGAATAGATAAAGGAACCGATTGTCGCAAACAACTGTTACCGATAACAAAAAGTATAATAATATAGTCGTAATAACTTATTCCCGTTTGAAGATGCAAAGTGTTCAATTTAGGTAAATACGCTTGATTTTATTTATTTATTTATTCTCAAATTTCAGGAAAGCATAAATACAACTCCAATGCTCGTCAATTTAATATTAATTTATTGAACTCATAAGTGCGGTTTGCTTTTAACTTGCATATTGCTGGTATGCTAGTTTGAATATGTGAGCTATTAAGAATTTTTAAATTGATTTCAGTGCTATTATTGATACAACAAATTAACGTTTGTTCACTGCTTAGGTTCCCACCATATCGTCAATATCAAATTTTTATAAAAATTTTGAATAGTTTTGGTACAACAAAGACACCACCTGTGAAACTTTACGTTTCGAAATAAATAAGTTTTAAATGAAAATTAGTAGGAAGCATACTTATTGTAAACAGGATGTTGTCGACGTATGAAAGAGTATAGCCTTTCGAATATATTAAGGGATTTTTCTTATCAGGTTTTTACTCCTATGTGACCAGCTGTAAGGCACAAGGATGTTTGACAAGGAATTCCAGTAAGTGTAAAGAGCCCACGGCAAGTTTTGGTGGAAATGGCTCGTAGATGAGGAAACCTCAAAAGGCTAAGCGGCTAGTCGAGCTATTTGCTCTGGGTAGAACATGAGCTGTGGGTCGGGGTTGGACTGCGACCAAAGATGTAAAGAATATAGCGCCACCGAATTTTTGTAACCGAAGAAGACCTTACTTAAGTCCCTTGTATAAGGCGAATGCGGAAACCTTTACTCAATTACCGCTATACAATATATTACTGAAACACAATCCCTAAAGTTTTCTTACCTTATGGCTCGATATTGACCTTTATAGATGCACTGCTACACCTGTGAACAGATTAAAACAAAGAGAGCACTGTTTGCGCATTTATATCCAAAATTTAATAATTATTTCGAATCAAGCCACATTCATTCCAATTAATAATCATAGTCTTGACCAAATAAAAATCTATTCCTTCAGTATTTAGTAAGTTATTTACAAGACATCTTCTTTAAATAAGTTTGATTAAATTAAATTATTGAAAGATATGTACATAGGTACTTGATAGTATCAGTATTTCTCACAGATAAAACATGATCATTTTATATTAGCAATGTCTAGCAAAAATTTATTCTCAAATGAATGAGTATGAGTTTCTTTTCTGAATGGTTAACTTTAAATTACAACTTTGGTTGGTTTTAGTAGTACTACTTAACCTCACTTTCTATGATTAAATATTCCACTTAGCAATTAGTGAAATGTAAAATGTAAAAGTTTAATTCTCTAAGATTTGAATAAATTATGTTTCAAATAATGAAATTAATTTTCTTTAAATATAGAATTTAACTGTTTCTATCTTCATAATGACATTTACCGTATATTAATTGTATTAATAAAAAGATTTAATGTGAAACTTTATAGGTTCCTGTTGCATAATTTGAAAAATAACTAGTCTGTCATTCTCCTAATGAACTTGAACTTTACCACGTGATCAAACAAAAATTATTTGTCTGCTATACTTAATGCTACAGCTGACGTATAGGAAAGCAATCTACATACCAGATGTTTATCCGATGGAAAAATACCCGCTAGGTATATGGACCATACCCGGAATTATAATTGATGATTTATAATTCGCTTGTTTCAGCAACTAAGAATACAGGAATTTCCAATTCCATACAACCAAATTAGCTGCATACTGAATCTTCAACATAACAGCACGGCGTCCACATTAAATAATTGAAGCACGCCAATTCGACTTTCGTACAAGGTTAAACTTCACATAGATACTAATAAAATTTTATTTCTTGTCTAAATAAATTAATTATATTTCTTAAATTTCAAAACTAAGATGTACAACTTATCCTAAATTGAACTAAAAATATTGATTTAGTAAGGCTATAAATTCAGTAATACTTACTGTTAACCAAAGGCCATTCAAACAAATCAACGTCTCGTCAATTTCGAGCTAATTCCAGCAAATGTGGACATAAAAATGCGCGTCGCCGAGACGATACCATTTCAAGAAAACAATTTAATTTTTCTATGCTTCCAACACATGGACTGCAAAACCGACATGATCCTTGAGTTCAAGGAACAATTGACCTCTTCTAACGACAGCTGAGTTGGAAGTGATAAGATGACATGGGTTGCCGCCTGACAACAAGCTTAATATTACAATCATCTAACAGAGGGAACTCTTACGATGACACTAACAAAAGGCATCTTTTGTCACCGCATAATTTAAAATTTTACACTTTCAAATCGAAAGATAATATTGTTTTCGACAATATGTAATATTTATTTCGTAAATTGTGTAGCATTATTATACTTAAGTTAGTTATTAATAAATTAAATAAGGTAGATATGTGTAAAAATATTGTCAGAAAATAAAATTGTTACAAGAGTGGAAACGAAATCGATGTAAATGAAATAACCAAATAACCGATACGGTTTTACTGCCGGAAATAAACGTTACACAAGCTATATTAGTTAAGTTATTAGAAATTTAGGTTGTGAAGGGTATGTAAAACTTTTTAGATTAGCACTAAATAGAAAAGAAGTTAGAGCTGCGTCAAACCGCCCTTAAGTACGGTCGAAAATAAAATTATGATGATGACGATTTAATATCTCTAAAATTCATTGTAATTGGTTTGTATGCTTCGTCTGTCTTTCTTATTACCTGCTCAGTTAGTACATCTTTGCACTTTTCTTCAATCCATTGTTCTTTAGCTTTCCCACATTTGTGAATAATTTTTATTTTATGGCTTTGTATTCCTGCTTTGCATGTTTCAGTATTTTTCTATTACATTCAAAATATCTTCTGTCACCTATGGTTTCTTATTTTCTTTTTGTTTATACCTCAGAATATCTCTGGCCGCCATGTCTAAGCTGGATTTAATGTTATTCCATTCTATTTCTACTATCTCAGTACACATCAGAAATTTTCACTATATTCTTAAACATATCCACAAATCATTTGTGGGTTTGTTTATGTTTTAGTTTCTCCAGATCAAATTGCCTTTTTCCGTTCTTCTACTTGCGAATTTTTAGCGGATTCATAATTACTATGTTGTGGTCAGTCTTTATATCTGCTTCTGGCTAGCTTCAACAATCTTTTACTTGATTCATAACAGTTTCCTAACAAGAATGTAATCTATTTGATATCGCCCTATTTCTCCTGCATCGTCAACGCGTATCGTCTTCTAGCATGATGTTGAAGTAATGTTTAAATTGTTTTTGCTCTAAAATTTTACCAGCCTATTTCACTCGTCGTTTCTCGCGCCTAAATCGAATAAACTTACTACCGGTCCTTACCCATTTTTACCTACCAGTGAAATTAAAATCAACGGTAATTATTGCTTTTTTCGACACCTTTGTAGATTAGTTTTCTTTCTTGCTCCCTGCAACGTGGGTATGTTAATTTGTATTACTAACATATTTACCGGTTTTGATTCAAATCTAACTATCAGTATTTTATTATTCCTTTGTAAGTAGTTTTCACACAGAGTCATATTTGTTTTCGCTTAACTATCCCACACCCGAATTTCCTTTCTCTGATTCTGTATGAATGCCCTAAAGTCTCCGCTTCAAAATCTTCCGTTTCTGGCCACTGATCTTTGTTAATACCTACTATATCTAATGCTAACCGATGCGTTTTAATTTTTAAATTCTTTAGCTCGCCAACTTGCTCATGCTTCTAACATTCCACGCTTCGACACGCAATATTTTCCCGGTTCTTCTTTTCTTTTATTCAGATTGTCGATCACAACCTCCTAAGCAGTTTCCTGGAGATCCGCATGTGGGACTATTTCAACTCGAAAATCTTTTACCCCAAACGATCCCATCAGTTTTAAAAAGGTTTTGATGCATTGTGTATTAGGGACGTAATATGGTGGTTTCCGTTTCCTTCCACATCTCTGTAGTGTGTCTCAGAATGTTATAGTGATCCCTAGGGTCTCTACTTCTCAAGTAACGAAAGAGCTGCTGCCCTCTTTTGGGGACCTGTCTTAGTCTGGCTCCTCACTAAAGACCCCACTAATTTGGTTTAGCCCATAATTCAGTTCTAGTTCCCTAACACGCAAGCCATTCTGCCCGTTTTACTACTCTAGAACTTCTTTAATGTGCAGGTCCGTTCAGAAGGAATAGTACACTAATATTGAAAAGGTATCAGAACAAGATTATCTAGTGAATAGATAAAGGAACCGATTGTCGCAAACAACTGTTACCGATAACAAAAGTATAATAATATAGTCGTAATAACTTATTCCCGTTTGAAGATGCAAAGTGTTCAATTTAGGTAAATACGCTTGATTTTATTTATTTATTTATTCTCAAATTTCAGGAAAGCATAAATACAACTTCAATGCTCGTCAATTTAATATTAATTTATTGAACTCATAAGTGCGGTTTGCTTTTAACTTGCATATTGCTGGTATGCTAGTTTGAATATGTGAGCTATTAAGAATTTTTTAAATTGATTTCAGTGCTATTATTGATACAACAAATTAACGTTTGTTCACTGCTTAGGTTCCCACCATATCGTCAATATCAAATTTTTCTAAAAATTTTGAATAGTTTTGGTACAACAAAGACACCACCTGTGAACAATAAAATAAATGAAATAGTACGCACACAAATGCAACATGCAACAATAACACATAGCGATTTATGTAAATTTGATTGTGTAATGTGATTATGCTCATTCAGCTTTGACAGCCCTTAATTTATGCAGGGACTAGAAACTAGAAGTTTATATAATAGTTACCGGTGAAGTGGTTTCAGGTGTTTAATGTTACTGTTTGAATGGCGATCACCAACTCGTTTTCAGCCCTTTATGTCAAGCACCCCAATATTATTGCAACTAATGTGAAAAGAGAAATCAAGGTCGTTCGTAAAGGTTTAAGCACCTAGGTGAACATAGTACTTTGCCTCCTACATAAGTAAAAAGCATTTAGTAGATAATAACATACTGATGCACTTGCAGCGGTATCATATCTTCTAATGTTCTTTTAAAAATGGGTTTAGTGCCGATATCTCATCATATAATGATACAGAATCAAAATCACACTCGGGGTGATTGCCGCGATCTGTATATTTTATCTATAAATCGTTAACATACTTTTGTATGCGATTATTGTTATACATTGTTAATTTGCACACAAAATTAGAGTTATTATATTTAGCTGAGGATTTTTAGTTCAAAATTAGGCAAAGTTACAGAATGCGTTAAACCAGCTAAATTTTTTTCACATATTTTAGATTACTGAAAACTCCCACCCCTCCCAGCCTGCATATCCACCTACCAAATCAAATTATTTTAAAAATTTCGAAATTAATTCTGATACCAAAGATTTTTATGCGACTGTCTAGCTGACGGAGTTTTTTATAATTTCTGCAAAAATTATTACAGTTAGGAGAAACTTACTAGTCAATAGCGAAAACCAGCTTTATTGAATCCTCTACAAAATGATATTCGGTTAATTTTGATAGAACTGACAGTTTTAGAAATATGCTTACCCAAACTGCACGAAAAAGATTATTTTGCGGAAATTTATAGAAAAACGGTTAAAGTTGTGATAAAATGGTTTGGACGCGAATTAATTCTGATATATTTATCTACAAAACAAGATCATGTTCATTGCCGTACCAGTATTAGTTGTCGATTTACAACTCGCCGCGTCTGGCATCATAAGGTATTCACATTTTAAACTCATAATAAAACGCATATTTACTGCATAATATCTTTTTACATGTTTTTATAATAGAACGACATAATGCGACTCTACTGCGCTTGAAGGGGCGTAAATTTCTCTAATGGATAGCGGCGCGGTACAAAAGAAAACATGAAGTTTGTTCAAAATTGGGAAAATTGGAACTTAAAATTAATTGGTTCAGAAAAATTATGTGAGTGTGGTAAAGGCGATAGTCGATGAATAATTAAGTTTATAAAAACTCAACAATACAAAAATGCACATTAGCGGGATATCTCGGCACGCACTGGTTATGAATTTATTAAGCGGTTATGCTTTCAGTTTGCGGTTAAATTTAAGGCACAAACTTTACGTATATACGTTTATTGTAAGCTTGCCGGTTGAATAATGGTTTAGAATTTATCACTGATTGCTAGTTACATCATAACTTTTCGCTCATATTGTTGTACCCTTGTGTTCATTGCGCACTATCACTTTAAAGAGTTATCAAGGCTAACAATTTGGCTAACTATAAGGTGAATATAGGTACTTTGCTCCTATAAGGATATTTTGTTAATGGTGTATGAGTTTCTTCTCATTTTTGCAGGTCATTATATTTTAATTGTGGTCTTTTTAAAATGGTAGTTATAATGTCGTTCTTTTGCTTTAAAAATATTTTCAATTTTAATATTTTTGTTTAAATTATTTTGATTCTAATAAACGTTTAGTTAAATAATTAGTTGGATTTATTTTTGTAATTTGTAACAAAATTAGATATTATTAGTGATTTTATTTTGAGGTTCTTCTGAGTTGGTAAATTGCAGAATCGTTAAACAATAAAGGATTCTATTGATAATTTGTGTTTGAAATCCCATCATCCCATTTGAACCTAGTGCAAATAAATTTTACTGGTATTGAATATTATTGTAGAAGTTAATTTTCTATATTGTTTACATGTTCATTGTTTTAGCTTGGATGTTTGTATTTGGAAATTGGATCTGGGTTGCTGAAACTTTTATTATGCAAAATCTTTGTCGATTTATTAGTGATTCTCTTAAAATATATTCGGTTTTTTTAATGAACAGTTTTATAAAAGTCTGCTTTTATTACGGATTACATTATTTTTTAATTTATTAAATGGGTTAATGTTTTAGATTAAATGGTTTGGATGTAGGAAATTTTTGTTGCATAGACTTCATTTAATAAGATCATAGTAATTTCTTAATGTAAAATTGGTTTTAGGCCGTTCTGGTTTGATACAGTTTATTTCATTTTGTCAGAAAAAAAGTTTTCACTTGTCTTATGTAATTTTTACAAGTTTTATTTATTATGTACAGTTTTCTGTTGAGTTATCTTGTGCTTAACGTTGACGCTGAGGTATTATTGATGTTTTCTTGATAAGAAGTGATCAGGTTATAAAGATTTATTTATATCAGATAATGGTTACAAACTCTTCAGATGTTGATGTTTACGAATTTAAGTGTTTACGGCTAAGAATATATTCAAGTAGCTAATACGATTTCCGGACCTATAAAATTTTAAAGGGGTTGGCGTTCAAATGTATTACTTTTACTGGCTTATATTTAGCCATATTTTAATTATTGTATTTTTATATAAGGAATTATAGAATTAAATTGTTTTACGTTTTCAAAAGTGCTTCTTATGGTTCGTTCCAAATTAGATAAATTGATTATAAGTTAATTAATATTATATTTAGGTTTGGACGCCGTATAAAATTACTTTGGCTTAAAATTGACATAATCTATGCTTTTGAACTATACAAATTGGCATGAAATTGTATTATTGGATGTTTTGCTGCAAACGCGTTTTTGTTCCTATGTCCTGTTTTGGCCGCTCATGTTCTACTGCAGGAGGCGACCGTCTAATCTAATCGCATCAAGCCGGTTCCTTGAGGCCCGGCTTTTAAATTTTAGTTTGAGAAAGATCTCCGGCTTGCAATGCTAAAACCTTAAGTGATGTATAAATTTTTCAACATCCAAATGGAACGTATCGTTTGTTAATATATGTATTTTCAGTTTGATATAAATACTTCTTTACTATTATTATGTTTTTCTACAAAAGTTGAATATATCAATCTTAATAAATTATACTTTATAGTATCATTTTAACCTCGAAGAATCTCAAAAGTATTTGGAGATGATGCACACTTGCACAGGCAATCGAAAATAGAAGGTGGTTTGCGTAAAACTTCAACCTGAAGTAACAAAATGCATTTTAGAATTCATGTACTACTACTACTAGTATATAGTAAAATATTTTAAGGAAAGTATTCAAAATTTGACTGAATATTGTTTCCTCATATTCTAAACAAAGAACTTTGCCAATTTCCATTTTACAGATTGCTTGTGTATAGGTCTACATTTCGAGAATGTGCTAGCATCCGTTAAGAGAACTGACTATTCAAGTCTCTCGTATCAGGTAGACATTACTTTGTTGTCTATGAATATTTTTTTGTCGCATGCTTTACTGGAAATTTTAATTATTATGAAAAAAAAATGCCGCAACATAGAATATTATTTAGTATTTACATTTTAATTTTCTATATCCATTTGTTATTTAAAGCTATAAAAAGCTAATCGCATTGTATTCGGTATGTTGTTCAACAAAAGATAGATTCAAATAATTAAATCTAATTAAGCTGGTTTTTTTGTAATCGGGCAGTTTAAAATATTTTTACATATACAGAGTTGTTTCGATTTATTCATAAATAATCTTTAGTGCGAGGCCACAATAATAAGTTAATGAATAAGTATAATACAATTATCCAGCTCAATTAACATACGTTGCAATACTCCTTCATATTAATTAAATATGACACGGACGATTTCTATTTCAAAGTTCTTGAAAAGTGGAAAGAAGTAAATATTACTTATCGAAAAAAAAATCGAAATTCACAAATCGGTTTAAACCAAATCATTTTCGTTTTCGATTTATTTCCATTATGACACACTTACCAATATGTGTGTAACTGTACCTGGCTGATATATTAAGAAGAGCGTTAATTATAATTTTGTTTAAGAGGCACCTAAAGAAATTATTAAATGAAATTTTTTACTAAACCAATAAATTGTATATTTGGTTATATAAACTTCGGGCCGGCCCGAATAGCCCGAAAAGCTTGAGCAGTCTGGCCCGGCCCGGCCCGGGCCCGACACGTGCTTGGCCCGGCTTGGGCCCGAAAAAAATTTGACCGGTCCGGCCCGAAGCCCGGCTTGATATTCGGGCCGGGCTTCGGGCCGGGCCGGGCCCAAGCCCGGGCCCGTGGCCATCCCTATAATACGAAAACTAATTGTGATTCCTTTTTGATTATTTCTTTATTTGTTAGTAATGTTTTAGTAGTATTTGTTGTTTCAATAGAAAAAGTGGTGAGGGGCGTAAATTTCTCTAATGGATAGCGGCGCGGTACAAAAGAAAACAGAGAGTGATAACAAAAAAAATTGGGAAAAATTGGGAACTTAAAATTAATTGGTTCAGAAAAAAATATGTGAGTGTGGTAAAGGCGATAGTCGATGAATAATTAAGTTTATAAAAACTCAACAATAAAAGAAACTCTCCACATTATGCTGCGGGATTATCTCGGCACGCACTGGTTACGAATTACACACAAGCGGTAATAGTTTTATTATGCGGTAAAATCAAGATCACAAACTTTACGTATATACGTTTAGTTGTCGCGAATGCTTGCTTGAATAATGGTATAGAATGTATCACTCATATGCTAGTTACATAGATAACCTAGCGCTCAAATTGTTGTTAACCTTGTGTTCATTGCGCACTATCACTTTAAAGTTTTTGATCAACACTAACAATTTGGCGCGAACTATAAATTTAATACAGGACGCCGGTCCAAGTAGGATATTTTGTTAATGGTGTATGAGTTTCTTCGTCATTTTTTTTAAATAATCCATTTTATATATAATTATGGTCTTTGCTTTTTATGTGCAGTAGATTATAATGTCTTTGTTTTGCTTTAAAAATATTTTGCAATTTTAATATTTTTGTTTAAATTATTGTTGATTCTAATTGACTTTTAGTTAAATGCAACCAGTTGGGTTTAGTTTTGTAATTTGCTAGAATATTACATGTTTGCTCTGATTTCATTTTGAGGTTTTTTTTTGGAGTTGTTCAATTGCTGGTTGTATACATGCAATAAATAATTCTATTGATAATTTGTGTTTGGGATTAAATGTATTCAATTTTGAACCTAGTGCTAGTATTTTTTGTACTGGTATTGATATTATTGTAGAAGTTAAATTTTCTATATTGTTTACATGTTCATTGTTTTAGGTTGGATGATTTGTATTTAAGGGGTATTGGATCTGGGTTGCTGTATTTTTGTATTCTGCAAATCTTTGTCGATGTATTAGTGATTCTAATTTTTTTATAAGCTTATGATGTGTTTTATTTTGAAAGTTTTTATAAAAGTCTGCTGTTTTGATTAAGGTATTACATTAATTTATTTTCCTCTGTTATTATGGGTTCTATGATTTTTAGATTAAATCATTTTTGATGTAGGAAATTTTTTGTTGCATAGACTTCATTTAATAAGAGCATAGAAATGATTTTAATGTAAAATTGGTTTTGTAGGAATTTTGGTTTGATACAGTTTTGTTTGCATTGTGTCAGAAAGAAAAGTTTTTAACTTGTCTTTATGTAATTATAACAAGTTTTATTTATTATGTACAGTTTTCTGTTGAGTTATCTTGTGCATAACGTTGACGCTGATCTATTGCTGATGTTTTCTTGATAAGAAGTCATCGGGTGTTCTTAATATTTATATCAGATAATGTTTACAACCATCTTCAAAAGTTATATGTTTACAATACTTCAAGTTGTTTACGGCTAGATATATTTTCTTTATTTGAATAATTTTCAAATAATTATTCAAATAGAAAAATATATCCAGCGGTAAACAACTTAAAGTATTGTAAATATATGTTCTATTTATACAACTTACTGCTGGGGTTTTTTTAAATATGAATATTAAAGTTATTTTAGTAGTGGTTATGGATGGTATATAACAGCTTGTTGAACAAATTTTGTATAGTACAGTAATAATATAATTGTTATAAACAACAAACATTCATTTACTTCAGTTACTGGTATGTTTTTGTGATAAACACAAAAATTATGTACCGCAATTAAAATTTGCCTCTTGCATTTGGTTCTAAAATGGTGAATCGGTCTGCTCGTATCATTTAGTGTTTTTTCATAACCAGACAATGCATGTGCAAAAACACCACATTGTTTATATCTCCTACCTTTTAACTTGCGCAATATTAAAATGTCCTCGAAATGACAGCATGCGCTGGGATAGTGTTAAAGTAACATTGAAAAGTCTGTGTAAAACATTTTTCCAAAATTCAGTTTCTTGTTTTAATAGTAGAGTATCTTTCTTATCTATGGTATAATTTGTTTCCACATATCGTAAATAAAACAACAAGTTAAATGAGATTGAGCAAGCAAATGCTCTTTAATTTTTTGATAAACCCTGCCAATCATTAATTCCGGTCGTCCAACTTGACCTTACTGAAGCAAACAGCCAACATGGTTGACAATAAACACAATTTTTAATTTAGAATAACACAACCACCCATTTGAATTGTGTGGTAAGTTTAACGTATTGCTTTTATTTTCGCTTGCAGTTATTAAGTAATAATAGTGAACTGAAAAACTTCTATTTTATTATCTTTAGGAAACGCACCATCTGGTCTACACAATCCGTAATTAATTATTTCTTTTCTTAAATTGTCATGTTGTAAAACATTGATTTTTAAAAATGTGCAAAATCGGTTGGATATTCTTTCGTCAGATCCATAGATAGTTCATTAAGTGAAAAGTACTACTCACATTTACCTCTGTAATTGTAGTGGTATCTAGTTCCAAATTTCTATCGCGGCCGTCATTATGTGATGTACTTGCGCCCTGGGTGAGAGTTTTAAAATTGTTGACGACTGCTGTTCGTCTGTAGCGGAACTAGTAGATGCTACTGTCGAAAGCCCAATTTCTTTCATAGATTGTTCTTGTTTTTCGGACTCTTTAGAAGTAAAAAGGAACTTATTTTTGGAATCTTGCTCTTTGATTCTTCCAATAGTTTCCTTTTCGTTTTTGCAGCGCCGCTTGTAGTGCTCATTGTATATTATTTCCTGCAATTTTGAATGAAATTAATTATAATGTAATTAGATAAGTAATAATTATTTAAAAGCCTTTTGAAATTACAAATAACACATACATACTTTGCTTTAAATGCTTTAATTAACAAAATATAAATGATTTTTATTGAATGCTTAAAGATTTATTTATATGTATTTCTCAGCGCGACTTCAACTATGATCAAATCAATAGTAGTTTAATAAAAATAGATATAAATACTTACGTTTAAATATGAAAGACCTCCTGTAATACGAACACAACACTATTGAGTAAAACGTACTGGAATGCTTTTTACTTCCTTTCCGTTATATATAATGCAGCTAATGCAACTACGTTGCAACCAGCTGACTAGAAACCACAAAATGAATTTCTTTCTAGTATTATATTTCTAGAAAGCGAAGGTTACTAAGCTACCTGCCATCCTGTGAATCTGTACTGTACAGACAATAGCCCTTTTATTCCTATTTAAAATCCCACAAACCAAACTAACCCTACTATACGTCGTTTAATAATGCTTTACCACTTTATACAACTTATCACTTAAGAATAATATAGACATCTTTGTTATTAAAGTTTACAGTCTCTTTCATCTGTTTATTAACCCTTACAAAATAGGACAGAACGGATAGAAAGAAGAAAGGATGCAGGCTGCAGGTGGTGTTCAGTATTTATCTTAATTATTATTTCTTGTATTTCAGCAGTTCCTAGTAGTAACATCAAGAAAACGTTCGTTAACCTGCGGTTTCTGAATTATCTGCAATATTTTCTTGACCGTTTCTTACCTGCCAAATACGTTGAAGATGAATAAGTTGAGTTTATTATCGTTTGGGCCTTCTTGCACTGGGGCCCCCGCATAGCGGGGCTGGCAGGTGTAGTTACGCCACTGAATCTAATTGTTGTTTCATCAACAAATGTGTGTATCAACTTTGGCTTGGTACACGACCATTTTATTGATTCCTAGCTTTTGTATCAACATTTTCATTGACTCCTTGCCAATTTTATAATACAAATGAAACGGTAGTTTGTGTATTAAAATACAAATGAAACAGATAATAATATTTTAATAAACCTCTGAAGGTTTCAAGATTTTGCTATAAACACACATGTACATCAAAATCGCCTTAGTAATAAATTTATACTAGTATAAAAACTGCACAAGCTCCAGAATCAAATTCAAAATGGGTTCAAATAACACGAGTTTGAACTACAATCCTCTCGTTATCGAAGCACAATTAGCAAAACTGGAAAACACGCTATCAAATAATAATGGGATCTATCATTTCCACAAGTTTTTAAATGGGAAACACCAGAGAAACCAATTATACGTTATCGGAAGGTTTAACAAATTACTGGATACCTAAAACATAGTATAGACTATTTAATTTACCGAATAAATTTTTGTTTTAAAAGCAAAAGGGATTTGAGTTAAAATTATGTTAACGTGGGCTTAAGAGGAACAGGTAAAATAGATAGGATACTGTCGAAGAATTTAAAAATAGAAATGGAATTTATTCGAGCGGGTAATGACCTCATCAGGGGAAAAAGGGTATTTAATTTAGGTAGGAAAATAAACGTAACAAAACATATTAGCTGTTTAATAAATTTATTTATTAAAGGAGCAAAAAATTATGATAAACATGTCTATAGGGTGTGCATAAAGAATCTCATATTTGAGGTTTTTAGAAAATTTCAGTGTAATATTATTATTTTTGGGAAATGCCCAGGTTAGTTCAGAATAGGAAACAATGAGGGTACGCGTTTAATCATTTCCAGAACTGAAGACCTAATGATGATGATTATCTTACTAATTCAAATTTAACTTCACTATATGCTTAAACAAAAATTTTTAAGTTTAAATTAGATGAGCCCGAGCTTTGCAATATAAAGAACTAAAAGTTGTCAAGTATATTATGGTAGCTTTCTAGGAATTGTCACTAAAGGCTTATTACTTTTAGTAAAGTTTCTATTATAGTTTTGGTTCTAGAACATTTTATAGGAACGTGCACTAAGAATGTTACAAGATCATTGAAAACAAATGTCCAAGCACAGGAATTTCTAGTAACTATCAAACTACTTGCAGATGTATTCAGTTTGACCAAAAAACAAAATAACAAGTTTAACTTATCCCTCGATTGAAAAATCTTTTTATTTTAACAAACCAAGAACAGGTAAAATCCACGTATTCCACAAACTTCAAGGCTTTGGCATGAGCTCATAAGAATGAAACATAATTTCGTAAACCCTCTTACAAAATAAAAATTGCCCGATGTTTAATTAGATAAACCCATTATGTAGATAATTCATAGATTTTGTAAAACTTTAGCAATATAAAACCATAATGTTATTTATATAGGTGTTAATCTTCTAAAGATGTTAATTAAATTTTGAATTGTGTAAACTTTCAATAATATTAAACCATAACCACGTTATTTCTAAAAATGTACTGTAAAAACGGTACTAAAATAAAATCGTGTATTTATTTTATACGAACCATTGGTTAGAAGGGAGAGCTAAATTTTCTGTAGGACATTCATTCCATCTACAACAAAGTTTTTTGCAGTTGTGCTTTTAGCGCAGAAGTCAATAAATAAGAACTCCATGAATATGAACAATCACGTGTATATTATAACATATTTACGTACACGCACATACACGTGCATAACCACACGCAGTTGCATGCTCACAAACACGCACACACATTTTCGCAGCAACTGTTCTTATGATTATAATATTGTTGTAGCTTGCATGCTTTGTATTAAGTTAAAGAATCGAAATTAGTACAAAACAGATGACCGAATGAGAACAGCCTTCAAGGGATTGAAAATAATACCAATAAAACAGTCGAGTGAAGTTAAAATTTAGTACAATGTCGTTGTAAGGAACATGGGAAGTGTTCTTTTCAGCACCTTTAATTTTTATTTTTTAAGTTGTTCCTGTTAAGGAAGACTTTACCATGCTAATGTAATTCCTTACTTACAAAATTTTACGATGTTTATAAATCAAGAATGTGTCTTCATGAGCATCATCGCATTTCTTAACTTGTCTATATAGGTAAGAAATTGTGCCATTGCATATATAGCCGTAACGCATAACTTTTCTGGTTTCTTTTATTAATGTCAAGTTTAAGTTTAAACCATGTCTAAATGCTTTGAGTTACCATTACTTTTTGATTATTCTATAGCATGTACAAACATTCACATAGACGGAGATCGGATCAAATGAAAAACTATACATTTTTAATGAACTAATGGTTAAAAATACAATTACAATAATGATGATGGTTGTAACAGCAATTAAGTTAGGCTGCAATTAAAACTTTATAATATCTTTCCATAACGACTTTAATTAATTGTTTTTGTTACTAATTCTTCTTTAATAAGTATATAAATTATAAATCAAGTTCAAATTATGTAAAGGCGTTATTCGCGTTTCTAAACAGTTCTTTGCAAGCCATACTATGGATCAGACAATTAAGAATTTAATATGGCCCCTAAAAGTATTAAAACAATTAGGGCTGTTACAAAATAAAACGGAAAATAGCAAAACTGTAACAATAACAGCTGGTGTGTATCTTGGACTTTGCGCCTTTAGTTTCTTTACTCAAATAATACAATTTTCAAACTTCAAAAGAGATATATCAGAGTTTGTTAGTATTGCAGAAGCATTGTCAGGCTTTGGATATGTAAGTACATAGTAGCACATTAGTACGGCGTGTGCTGATAGACACATTAGCATTTATTTACTGCACGCTGTTGAAAACCCTGCACTATTTTTGAACAGAAACCCAGCAAATAAATTAGTGATAAGATGATACTTATTAGAAAACGACTAATCTGCAGAAGGATTAAATGCTACAAATTTTTTTATGATAGGATGTGAATTATATAATATGCATTTAGTTTTAAAATATAAAAAACTAGCTATTTCAATTTCTGCTAAAAACAGATATCAAGATAAATTATGTTACATACAAGGAGTCGATCCTTCTTTGAGATATTTCAGCTGTGAGGAAACGCGTTTCAATTGCATTACTTGTCTTACGGTAACTTTTTGAAACAGAGCAATTCCGCATTAAATTGCAACTACCTTGATTAGAAACGCTAAACTAAACCCTTTGTTATTCTCAAATAATACAAACTTAACGAATACGTACTAAACCGTTCTGTATAAATATTTTTTGGAATCGTTTAACACCTCGAAACTTGCCTAAACAATTCATTGTAACATATTCTACCCGTTGCTTATTATTTCCAATACTAAATTCGTTAAAACAAGCAGACGTTTTCCTTCTAATAGGTTCTTGTTAAAGTGTCTCTCTCATTAAATATTTTAATTGGATTGTTTTCTGGCTAGGTTAGTGTGAAATTCTATTTTGTTATTTGCAGGCATTCGAGCTTACTCAAGTTTTACGGGTAATAAAATCGTTCCCACTAATTGAGTCGCTTCTCGTAGCGTGAATCGATAATAATACAAACCTCAATTGCTCTAAAAAGTCAGGCAACTGATTTGCTTGACCGTGTATCTGGTTGAATAAATTGCTTAAATGCTTTAAAATGTATTTTGTTTCCCATTCCAACAACGAAATTCAATAAAACTATCGTATTTTGTACTCGTTATTACTTGCATTCTACGAATGTTTTCGCTATTGTTGTCTGCTTGCTTTCGAAGAATATTTAACATTCTGTTGCTGGGAATGCTTTATGTTATTTCCTCCATGGTTTTTAAGTTGTATAAATAAATCTAAGTTTGGAAAGGCTCTCTCTTATTTATTTTGTCTCCTTACTGATACGAGTCTTCTGTTATACAACGTCTTTTGAGCATTGTAAATTTGTGCTTTTAAATTTCTATTTGTGCTCGTATAGCTAAGTTGGTGGTTTTATCACCCAGCCGCATTTCCTTATCCTAAGATGGTACCAAGGAGAAGATAGCTCTAGATACAGTGTATTTTTCTGTTTGCCTTATTTAAGTTGTTGTTTTGGAAGATAGACACTTCTTTTTGGTTGGTTCCGCAATAAATTGCAGGCCGTACGTTATCAAACGTACACTCACAATACGAACAATTGTGTGCTTTATTTTTAGAGATTGCTGTTTAAAGTTTTATTGCGTTAGAGCACTTTTCTATTGTTTACCTTTCTGTATAAAATATTGTCAACATCAACAACTTGCTGTTTGATTCTACCATTCCGTCCCTGTGTTCTTGTTGCGGTATTCGGTGTAGGCGATCGTCTGTACTTACTTTGCCGCTTTCTTTCTTGCTTGCGCGGAATACAGTAACACTTGTACACTACATATTTTAAAAAAACTGTAAAATTGGCTCTACACGTCGGTTGTATTCTTTGGCAATTTGTAAAAAGAAAGCAAGTTATAAACAACCTTGTTGTTTTTGCAGCTTCTCAGATTGGTCTATTTTTCCATTCATAAAACGCCAACAAAATCGTGAAATCAGAAACACTGTCTAAATTTAAATGCAAACTAGAGGATTTCCAAAACACCGTCTAACTAAATTCACCATCAAAATGGTACACGTAAAATAATACCTAGTAAATGTGTTGAGAGATTTGTACTAGGTTTTTAAACCGAAAATGAATCATATATCAGTTGGGTTCCTTGCCAATTTGTAAAGAGAGAAAGATAAACCCGAGAAGCCACGAAAACAATGAAACCAGTAGGTCCTTTCTCTTTATAAACTTCCATAAAGCACAACCAATGTATGCTTTATTACCGGTTTAGATACTGACTGGGCTCTTCATCACGGCTTCTACTAACATCTTCCTAGAATATTTGCTAATAAATTTGGCTAGATGGCATATTGGAAATTTTCCACTTTGTAAAACTAGCAGTACACGATTAAGAATAAAGAACCTGCTAAAACCTTTTTGTGTTATTTGCAGTAGGCATTAGGCATTTATGTGCGAAAACGAAGATGATGAATTAGCTATCCTTATGACTTGGTTTCGCGTAAGACTAGTGGCCACAAGGTTCTTTGTTCGATGTTTGATGTGGACCGTTTACTATATCTTAGACGTGCATACTTTATAACACATCCGTTCCAGTTCAGATAACGTTAAATGCAAATCCCACGTACGAATGATGTCATGTATGTCTAAGATCTCCACTTGGCGTCTTAACTATTTGGTTAGATTTTAAAAGAAACTTTGCCTTTTGGCCAACCTAGTGCATTTGGGTGGGGCATTGGATAATTTTTACATAGAGAGGTTGTAACATTTAAAAATTATTTCTACTCGCTAATGCAATACTACGGCTGTTCACGTACTGTGCTTTTATTGACGTTTGACTGCAGAATAAACTGAATTAGGGTTTGATGCTACTTACTACATAAAGCTCTAATATTAAAAGTCATCGTTACCGTATATAAATCCACACGTGCTGGAAACAGAAAATTTCCACAAAAACACCAGGAAGACCCAGAAAAACCATCAACTTTAAATCCTGCATTATGATTGGACAACGACACCCATTGGATAATGACACCCACTGGACAAAGAAATCACTTCCATACCAAACCAAAAGGGGAAAAGACTATAAAAAAAACTTTGTGGCATCCATTTGGAGCACATCATAGCCAAAGGGATCAACTAGCAGCGCTGCCCTATAGTCTATAATTTACTTCAACACTAGTGGCCTTGCTCTATAACCAGCTGACGCCGACGCCTCAACAAGCTGTGCGCTGCATCACGACGTCGACGTCGCAACGAGTGGTGTACTGCATCACGACGCCGATATCCCCTACATGCACACCATTATAACCTTTAACTATTCTTTTTGATTTAGTTTAACGAGAATTTCCGATAATTAAAAAAGAGCCCACGGCAAGTTCGGATGGAAGGTGGCTCTATGTTGAGGAAATCTCAAAGGTATAGCAGCTAGTCGAACTATATGCTCTGGGTAGAGAATGAGCTGTGGGTCGGGGTGTAATTGCAACCACTAATAATAAGAATAAGGCGCCACCGTATTTTTTTATACTGAGAAGACCTGATACAAGTCCCTTGTACAAGGCTAATGCGGAAACCTTTCTCCTATAACCGCTATATAATTTTCAAAGACCACCTAATCTTTGAAGTTTCTTACCTTAATGCTCGACCTTGACCTTAGCAATCCTCCACTGCACCTGTGAACAGATTAAACAAAGAAAAGCACTGTTTGTGCATTCATACTCAAAAAGAATTAAATACAATCAGAATCATCTTTCATTCCTCTTAAATAAAAAATAGCCTTTAGTCCGAAAATAAGAATCTATTCTTTTGGTATTCAATAATGTACTTTTCTACAAAAAAATATTTCTTTCTTTATAAGTTAATTTAGATTGTGAAGAGTTAATTATAATGGCACTGGATAAGATCCGTACCAATTACTATTTAATGCGGTTTATATAACAAATTGACAAAGCATAAAATTGCTTATTTATAGCAAAAAGTTAATTATGGTAGATCTACCTTAATTTCACAGTAGATAATTACAGATAAGTATTCATAAAATATCAAATATAGAAATTTAATTTTTAAGTGCTCATAATTGTAAGAATTCACTTTATCTAATTAGTAGTGACATTTTCTGATGTTAAATTGAGTTAGTAAGAGAATTTAGTAAGAGCGAATTACAGATTCATATCGCATAACATCGAAAAATATAATTGAGATCTGTCCTTGGCCTGTTTAAAGTTAACACAAGTCGATAAAGTAAAATTTATCTCGTTACTACGTCGATATTTCAAATAACATACGAACACAATTTTTTGTACATACCAGAACTCCAATCTGCACCATAATACCTGCTTGGGAGCTTACGTTAGCATTAACTACGGAATATTCCATTTTAAACAAATAGTTGTGCTGCACTCTGAAAAACACATCACTTGGCCTCCATTATCTGCGTTTCCATTTACAGATGTTCCAGGAGTAATTCAAACCACAAGAAAGAGCGAACGTTGTTTGTAATTAACTTGAATAATTTATATATGGGATTCCATGTTACATAAGAATAGAATTGTTTTCATTAATTTCGCTTGAATACCATTCAGAAAAATTGCTTTCTATAATTTACGTTGCATTATATTTTAATTTACATTATTCTTTAAAGTTACATGTTCCTAACGGCCCTGTAACAAAACAATTCCTCGTTCTCCACGAGTTGTTTCAACAAAAATTGGACCATCTAAAATAACTCGCCGAGATGGCATTCTCTTATTAAACTTCATACGAACGTGCTTCCAACACGACAAACAGTCAAAAAACATTGTTCCTAAGAACAATTCGACCTGCTATCACCACAGCTGTGCTAGAAGTGTCGTTGCTGCCCGGTAATAACGTTACCTTGCAGTTTCTGAGTAGAGGGGGCTTTAGGAAGGATACTAAACAAGAGCTTTTATATTGTCACCGTAGAAATTAATTTCTAATTTGAACTAACTGCTAGTACTTGATTGGACAATAGATGATATTAAATTAAATGGATTGGATAGCATTATAATGCATTATATTATTTACTATTAAATAAAAGGATTAATTATACTGATATATATTAGGTAGAAAATAAACTTGCTACACCATATCCAGCGGTGCATAAATCACAGTCTGCTGACGCCGACGGCTCAACTAGTAGTGCGCTGCATTACGACGCCGTCGCTTCCTACATTCGATGCTTGCAGTAAGCCACGACGTCTTTCGACGTCCAACAACTAACCTCCCCGTCGAGTTTGATGAAGAAGGAGAAAGCAGAGATAGAGGTAGACTTAGATTAGACAATTGCATACAGATAGTGAAACATGTGAACTATGGAAATTTCAGAGAAATGTATAGGTTAACTCAGAATAGAAAACAATGGAGGTACGCATCCAACTAGTTCTAGGACTGAAGACCTAATAATAAAGGTGTTAGAATACATAACTCATGTCTTTATGGGTTTTATTAATAAAATATTACTAAAATTCATAACCCTTGTTATTATGAAGGTTGTGCATCAATATACAAACACTATACGTAAATAGGTAGTAGAGTCAATACCTCACTCCTATTCTTTTCAGCCGCATATCCTGAGAACTATTGGTTTTGAGTAAATTTTGTATAGAACCCAGGGAAAATAGAACTACAAATAGTTTTCATACTGACATCAATTTATATTTTAAGAGGTATTCGCAAGAAACTGATTTTCCGCGACCATTGGATATTGATGTTACTATGAACTACTAATAGGCAACTTTTCAAACACAGACTGCGTAACCGAAGTATATTCTACAAAAGTCTCGAACTTTCCAGCATATACCGGAGTATGAATCATCTATTTAATTCAGGGTATATATAAGACCGCTGATGAAGTACAGACTTAGTCTATATCCAAATGTCGAATATAAATTATATCGTGTAAAGTTAATTAGTTACGCTTTTGAAAGTCCAAGAGCAAATATAAATTTGTGTTGTGTGAACGTGTATATTGTACCGCCAGCCAGTACATAAATTGACAAAAATGTAATAAATAAATTATAGTAGTGTTTAGTGTTGTCAATAGACCTATGGTTAAGAATTTAGTTTAAGAAGATATTAGTGTTTGTAAATATCATTAGTGTGATCGTACTTCATTGTTAATTGAACTGAAAACATCTATAAGTAAGACATATGCAGTTAATTAGACTGTGAATAGTGAGTAATAAAGACTTTTGTTATTACTTGTTCTAAATTAGTGAAACGCGTTAATAGTAGCTCACTAGAATATTTTTTATGCAAGCGCGATTTTGCATAGGACTTTTTAGACATTATTTATAATACCAAAATGAAGGTTATACAGGTGGAAAATTTTCACTTCACACTTGTTTAGCCAAAAAAGTATTATTTTTGTATCTTCTTGTAGAAAATTTAGCGACTTATGTTTGAAAACAAACGTGCTGCTGCTAGTTTTGTAGTTTATAAAAATTTTCGAAAGTTATGCATCGAAGGGTACGATTTTAATCTTTACAATAATTGTCGAAAGCAGGTCTAAGTTGGAATACTATGTTCGGTTGCTACATGTCACCGCAACTTTTGATTGATAGTTTTTGTTATTGCTATGAGGGCTTGTGTCGTGTTGCATATCAGATGGAGCAATTCATAGGTATCCTTCCAAGCTTGGTTGGGTTTCTAATTATGGAATTGAAACTGTAAGCGTTTTATTTCCAGCGTCCTACTATAATACTGTAACGGGCTACTACTACCGCGTTTCTTTAATTTAAAACAAGTAATAATAATGGTCTTTATTACTCACTGTTCACAAGTCTAATTAACAGTATATGCCTTATTTATAGATGTTTTCAGTCCACTTAACAATGAAGCACTATTACACTAATGAATTTACAAGCACTAATTTCTTCTTAAACTAACTTCTTTACCATAGGTTCATTAACAACACTAACACAACTATTTGTTTATACACTTCTATTTATTTATTTATACTACAAGCTGCATGTACATTAGACACAACACATCACATTTATATATACTTGTAAAAGCTCAAAACTACTATTACTTTACAACGTTATAATTTATATACGACATTCTATTATAGACTGCCTCTTGCATTTCTTAGCGGTCTTATATATACTCAGATTTAAAGATATGACTCATCTTTTGGTAATTACGAGAAACTTCCAGGTCTATTGAGAATAAACAGTGCCGGCGGCGTTTTGTGTGTTTGATTTCTAGAAGAATTCTCGTATCCTGAAAACTATGCAGAGCCTAAAGCGCTTGTGTGTTTGATGGGTTGCCGAGTAGTAGCTCGCAACAATACTCCCTAAAGAGTTTTTCTTTGACGCTTTGTATGCTATACTTTACTTAGGTATTTCGAAGTAAACTTTAAACAAAATTAAATCAACAAATGACCTGTTACCTACCTAGCACTGGCGGCCCTTCTAAGAAGGTACTACACCCAGTGCTAATCGAGGAAGTTGGTCGACGGAAACTAATCCGTTTCCAATTAAACATTAATGAATAATTTTGCCTAGCATGGAGAAAGTAATTCGAGCATAGAGGATCGAAATCAATATATAAAGTGTTGGTTATTTTGCAAAAAGACAATCCCGTGACCGGTTTCACTGTTCTTGCAGATCATCAGACGGACGCATATCTTTTTGCAAAACAACCAACTAAAGTTCTAAAATAATACACAAATTAGAGTGTATTTATAGCGCAAATATTTCTCATGCGCTCTCTATACTCGAGAATAAGCAACTAACTATCGAAGACTGTTTCCAGTCTCCGACGTGATAGTGTAGATGGCATTGCCAGACAAAATTTAAATAGCTAGTCAAAAGACAAGATGAAAATTAAATCAACAAGGTAGGTAACAGGTCATTTGTTGATTTAATTTTCATCTTGTCTTTTGACTAGCTATTTAAATTTTGTCTGGCAATGCCATCTACACTATCACGTCGGAGACTGGAAACAGTCTTCGATAGTTAGTTGCTTATTCTCGAGTATAGAGAGCGCATGAGAAATATTTGCGCTATAAATACACTCTAATTTGTGTATTATTTTAGAACTTTAGTTGGTTGTTTTGCAAAAAGATATGCGTCCGTCTGATGATCTGCAAGAACAGTGAAACCGGTCACGGGATTGTCTTTTTGCAAAATAACCAACACTTTATATATTGATTTCGATCCTCTATGCTCGAATTACTTTCTCCATGCTAGGCAAAATTATTCATTAATTTAAACAAAATAATACGTCTTTAAATTGGCGTACAAATTTGTGGTATAAATAACAACGCGCTTGTTAATTTGAAATACACTGTACATTTAAACTAAAAGATGTGTAACTAATCGCTTAATTATTTTTAGTTTTTTGGTATACTTACTGGTTTTACATATCAGCGGAGGGATTTTACGAAACTGTTCAAACAAGCATCAAATATTTTAAAAACTAATGAGTGTCCGCGTGCTTTAAAAACAAAACTGGACGATATTCTGGAAAATAATAGAAAATTTCAGATAGTTTTTTGCATTTCTATAGGAATATCTGTTATTGCATTCTTTTCTTCATGCTTGATTAGAGAAGATTTGCCAGTTGGAGTTTGGAATCTACAAAATCATAAAACTTTATTTGTATTTGTATTTATTGCACAGACCATAACAATGATAATAGAAATTCTGTTTGTTTTTGCTTACGATTGTATTTTTCTAACATGCTGTGAGGAACTGATAGTTCAGTTCAGAATATTAGGACATTACTTAAAGCAAATTGATGTTTTTCATTTCTGTGCAGGAAAACTAAAAGCATATATCGAGTATCACATATTTATTTTGAGGTGTGTTAAAAACGAAAAAGTATATAAAATATTGATAATCGTTTATTTAAGGTTCATCAAACAACTGCAGAAAGTTTATTCCTTGGGTTTGATAACTGCGTACCTTACTCTAACACCCTTAGTATGCGTTCAGATGTATGCTACTTTGGAAAGGTAAGTGTCTTTTAAATAGATCGTTGTATATTATTTTTATACTGGTTTGTACTTCAATTTACGCTTCATTATTCGATCCAATACAAGTTTAATTATTCACAAATATTTACTGACGATTCTTTATGGGCAACTTTTTTTTTATGGTGTAATGAGAACAACACCGTGAAAAGAGAGTCAGGCTCAAAAATGACGTAAGGGTGTTAGCGAGAGTTTTTGTTTGTAGACGAAACCAACGAACCAGTGGTTAAAAAGGGGTGGAATTAATGGCGAAAGCAATTGGAAAGACTCCGTGAGAGAAATTGGTTAGCTGGGTGTCAGGTCAGCGGTGGCATTAGCCCGGGGGGATAATAGAACCAGTGTGCCACCTAACTAGGAAAAGAAATTAAGAATAGGAGTTAGGGACCATTCAAACGTAGAAAGAAACTAAAGGAAAATTATTTAAAATCGGCTATCTAAAGAATTTTAAAGAACTTTAGTATTTGCAGATCATTATCGGTGCACTAATCTTTAATAAGTTTAAAATTAATCAACATTAGCTAACCATACTCTAACAAAAAAGAATATCACGGTAACAAACAGTTTACAAAACTTTTGACAACTCGATATAAACTCTAAATAAAGTTAATACACAACATAGTGAAGTTTTATGCACATAAAGCGAAACTAGTTCCTTACCGTTGAATCGGTTTTTGTTGGAATATTTAATGTCTAAGGTGACTGGGATGCATCCTAATTTCCTACATGACAAATAATTCAAAAATAAAAAAAATAATTTGGAAATAATTGTAAAATGTAATAATTCTTCGTAGTCGATTGAAATTTTATGGGCATTAAGCAGAAATTTCAAACCTAAAAAAATTATATGCTGATAAAATACATTATTTTTCATGCAGATACCCTTAGCACTTTAAGAAAACAAAAATGAAATTAAAATCTTACACAAGAATGCATCCCTATAGTAGGGGACAAAGAATACTGCTATAGTAAGTCTGTTTATCGTAAAAGGCGATTAAAAGGCGCAGCAAGGGGCAGCAGCCTTGCTGGCTAAAAGATATTGGAGGAGAGTCAATTGGTCTCGGGCGATCCTCAATTTACAAGGTTTACAAGGTTGTTGGGGGTTGGCCGTGGCAGATATGACTTTTTGCTAAAAACTTTAGAAACTGCGTTGTGGAAAGATAAGGGAACCTACCACAATATTTCCCAAGTATGCGTGGCCTAAAACACGAAATATGTTTGATGAAGAGCTCGCAAGTAAAATTCTTATCCGGAGGTAAAATACCCCCTTATTCGGATCTCCGGGAGAGGGTACTTAGGGCTCGTCATTATAAGAGCTTAAAACAACGGTTCGATTTGGTAATAGGGACTTGGAATGTGAAGTCATTACTTAGAGTAGATAAGTTAACGAATTTATTAGTCGAAATGAGAAAAGGAAAGCTGGATATTTTAGGTATTAGTGAGGTGAGATGGCCAGATAGTAATGACTTTTGGAAAGATAATGATAGAATAATTACAACTTCTTCAACTAACAGACAGGCAGGGATAGGAATAGTGTTAGGTAAAAGATTAGGACGTAAAGTTAAAGAGTACTTACAACTTAGTGATAGAATAGTTATGGTTAGATTGAGTACAAAACCCACAGACACTGTCTTAGTACAGGTTTACATGCCAACAACTCAGTACAAGGATAAGGAAGTAGAAAAAGTATACGAGGATATAAATAGTATAATGAGAAAAGTAAAGGGAGATGAGAATTTAATAGTTATGGGCGGTTTTAATGCGTCAGTGGGAGAAGGCGGTGGGGGAAAATTGGTAAAAAAATTTGGGTATGGCAGACGAAATGATATGGGAGAAAGATTAGTTGAGTTATGCCAGGAACATAGGTTAGTAACTGTGAACACCTTATTCGAACAACATGTTAGGAGAACATTTTTTTTTATTTTTATTTATTTGTTCCAACGTTTCAGTAGTCTGCTACCTGAAATTTAAGCAGACCTGGCTTTTCCACAGAAAGTAACCGTCATGTGTTATGTGCGTATGTGTGTGTGTGTGGGGGATGGTTGTGTGTATGTGTGTTATGTTGGTCCGTGTTACGTTCCCCCTCTAGGACCAGGACCATCGGCAGCCGGATATCCCAGTCGTCAAGGAAGAACGCTCAACGGACATTGCCTTGTCAGTCCGGACCATCGGCAGTCGAAAATCCAGATGTTGAAAAGGTAATGTGAGTGTGTGTTGAGGTGTGCGTGTGTGTGTGTGCGTGCGTGTGTGTGTGTGTGAGAGAGAGAGAGAGAGTTGAGTGTATGCGTGTTGTGTGTGATGTTGGTATCCGTGTTACGTTCCCCCATTAGGAACGCCTTATCAGTCCGGACCATCGGCAGCCGGAAATCCAGATGTTGAAAAGGCAATGTAAGTGTGTGAATGGTGTTTTGTGTTTGCACAGTGCATAAGAGGTGTTGTGTGTGTGTGTGTGTGTGTGTGTGTGTGTGTGTGTGTGTGTGTGTGAAGTGTTTTTGAAATGTTAATTTGTGTTTATGTTTGCCCAGGTTACCAAAAGGTTGGATTGAATTAGTATAATTTTGTACATGTTTGAACTAATACTATTACGTAAAGAAAATTAGGTTCTTTCAGAGGAGAGGATTTATTTGCTGTATTATTTGCCTCAGGTAAGTGTAAGTTTAGTTCTTAAAATTTAGCGTTATTAAAAAAGAAAAGAAATTCCCTATTCTACTACTTAAAATTAACTTACACTACTACTTAAAGTTAATTTATACTACTACTGTCAGTTATTGTTTGTTAGAGACAGGGTTGCTAATATGTAGAAGCATGCAAATTCTACATATTAAGGGGTTGGATTGTTACAGAGTCGGGTTGATGCTTTGATCTTGTTGCTACTGGTCGTCAAGAGCAGAGCTCTTGGCATTTCAGGAGATCGGTCTCCGATCTCCGGGGCAGACCCTCGGTCCGAGGAGAGGTGATACTTTTATGTCTCTGTCCGGGTAGTTTTGTTTGTGTCTTTTATCCGTCAAGATAACGTTGGTGGATGAGTGCAGTTGTTTTTTATGTGAGTGCATTTAAGTGTGGAAAAAGGTTTTCGTTCCAAATCATCTGGTGTAGGGTCTTGTTTAATAATGTTTTTCTATGTGCGTAGAGGTACGGTTGTAAGTCATTACACACGAATACTATATGTTCCGGTGTTTCTATTTCTCCGCACGTGCATATGTTGTTGTCAACTAAGATCATGCGTTCTCTGTATGCTGGATAGGGTCCAGTTAGGTAATAAATAAATCCCCGACTGGGCACCAGGTATTTGGCCTTTAGGCGGTCTTTAATATTTGGGATCATTGCGTATACCCTTCTACCGGTTGTGCTTTGTTCCCATCTTGTCTGCCAAGTATGTTGTTCTTTATTTCCGTCTTTGTCGTGGGAAGTTGGTGTGTGTTTAAGATACGATGTAGTTGTTGGATGTCATTGTATGTAAGATTGTACATTGCAGCTCGCTGTTTGACTACTAGGCCCAAGGGCATAGTTTCCACCAGTACATAAAGTGCATCATGTGCGGTAGTCCCATAAGTCCCAATAAGTCGCAGTAAAACACTTCGTTGTGTACTGTTAATTTTTTGTCTGGGTTTGATTGTGTTAAGGCGATGTCCCCACGCGCTCGCGGCTTATGATACCATAGCACCGAGCACGCTGTTGAGATATAGCATTACGCAGTTAAGTGGTATCTTATAAGTCCTTAAGGCCAGCGTTGCGATGTTCTGCATTGCAGAAGTTGCACTTGCACAGACGGTGTTTATATGTGCAGAGTAATTCTGTTTTTCGTCTAATGTTAAGCCCAGATATTTTGTGTTTTGTGTTCTACATATATTTACACCGTCTAGTTTGATGGTGGGGTTCCTTGCCAGGGTTCCCTTCATAACTAGGTACGTAGTTTTTTGTGGTGTTGTGATCATTTTGTTGGTTTTACACCAACTTTGTGTATGGGTAAGGACGATGTTAGCTTTACGTTCGATTTCCCTTCTGGAATTGTCTTCAACCACAGCAAGATGTCGTCGGCGTATGCAATTGTCGACAACACTTTGTCAACGGTGTCCAGCTTTTTCAGGAGTTTATCCGTTACAATATTCCAAAATAGGGGCCCGCATATAGACCCCTGCGGGCAATCTTTATTTATATGTTTGGTAATGCTTTCCGTGCCTAGTAGGGTTACATACCTGTCCCTTCAGTAGCTCCTGAAAGAATAGTATAGTCGTGATGGACAGTTTATGGTCGTAAGTCTTGTAAAAAGGGAAAACCACCAAAGGTTATTAAATGCGCCGTCTATGTCCACTAATATTAATAGGACGTATTTTTTGTGTGATTGCTTGATGGTTTGTATTGCTTGGTTTATGGCGTCCTCGGTCGATTTGTTTTCTGTAAAGCCGTATTGTCTTGGATGTACTCCTGTGATTTGTCTGTGGTCCTGCATTCGTTTACATAATAGCTTTCTTACGTTTTTCCTAGCGTGTTCAAAAGGCATATGGGTCGGTAAGAGCGTGGTTGTTTGAGGTATTTACCTTTCCCTTTAGGGATAATCACGACATTCGCCTATTTCCAGATGTTCGGAAAAACAGCTTGTCGTATGCATTCATTGTACAGTGTTGTTAGCGTCGGTGTTGATTTATTTTGTAGCGATATGCCAATATGCTTTCCTGCTCTTCGATTGGCATAGTGCGTACCTCACTTCGTCTTCTGTGAAAGGATATAAGTTGTCATCTTGCCTGTTCCATGGTCGGTTATCTACGTGGTTTTTGTCGATTACTCCTTGTCGTCTGAGTCGTTGTTCGTTAGTGTCGTCTTGAACGTTGTCATCGGACAAAAGTGTTTGTAATAGTAGTGTCGCAGTTTCACCCCAATCTTTTGTGTATGTACCGTCTTGTTTTATTAAAGTCGAATAAGTCATCGGTGGTTTGATTGTACCCTGAGTGATTTTATAGGGTATTCCCCAGGCACCAGTTTGTAAGTGTCTTTCCACGAATAATTTCCATGACCTCCTTCTTTTTGATATATGTCTTTTAATTGTCGATAATTTGTTAGGTGGTATGCTCTCTCGGCCGGTGTTAGGGACTTTTGGTAACTTTTTCTCGCTCGCTGTTTCCTTTTTTTAGGACTTGTAAGAGCCTTGTCCATTGAATTGTTTTTGTGTGTTGTATTTTCTGTTGTTTTGGGAGCACTTGCTCCATTGTGCGTCTAATTGTGTTGATGAGTAGTTTTGTGAACGTCTTCATCTGATCTTATATCTTGTGGGGGTACAAATGTGTCCCTCAGTTTGTTCCAATTTGCATTTCGTATTTTGTATCGTTGTACTTCGGTGAAGTTTTGTGTCAAATGGCGTGGTTGTCATGTCAATGTTAAACGTGATTAGGTTGTGGTCACTAACAATTTTGTGTTCTAATACCTGCCAGTCTTGTATGTAGTTATACGCCAGCCCATTTGTCAGTGTAACGTCTATGTTTGTTCCTGTTCCTGCATGGGTGTTGTATGTGGATGGGTTATTAGGAAGGTTGATTATTTCGAGTTGTAGTTGGTTAATCAAGTTTTCGACTTGGTCTCCGCGTTCGTCCATGAGGGAACTGTGCCACATCGGGGATTTTCCATTTACGTCTGCCATAATAACTATTGGTTTGTTGTTGTAAGTGTGTAATATGTTGCGTATGTTGTTTATGTACGGCTGGGGATCCAGTCTGTACTGGAAGTAGCTTGTTACCAAGATCCACTTCCCAATCCGCCCGTTTGAGACCTCCAGACATGTACAGTGTTTTCCGCTGTAGCGTTGGATTGTCGTGATTGTCAATGTGGGATCAAAAATGACCACTGCCGTTTGTGGGTTTCTACCTGTATGTATTTGTCTTGCCCTGACTGGCATGCTTGGAATCTTCCCATGCACCAGATAAGGTTCCTGTATAAAAAGTGCATGTAATCGTAAGGTTTCGGTTAGTTGTCTAAGCTCTTTTATTACAGTTGCACAGTGCATGGCATTTATTTGGCCAATTCTGATCTTTCCGTCGTCCATTAGGGGTATTAGGTGTTCATGCTGCATTCTGGTTGTTGCTTGTGTTTGTGTGAAAATGTTGAGTTTGAGAATAGGTTCCGTTTGTGGATGGGTTGCTATTTTGTCTGTGTGCATGTTCTCTTGTATTGTTGGTTGAAGATGTTGTCGATACATGATTGCCCTTACTTTGTCGCTTTGAATTTTTAAGGGTTGTTTGTGTTTAGTTTGGTTAGGTTTACTGTCCATAGTCGGTTTTTTATATAAGTCTGTCCATTAACATTTTGTGGGTTGGGGAATCTTTAGGGTTAGAAACGCACTTTTTGTTACGTTTTAAGCATGGTATGCAAACTGAGGGTTGTCCGTGCTTGGGGCAGACTGCCCTTTTGTGCTTGGAGTCTTCTTTCCCACAGTGTCCACATGTATCGATGGTGCGTGTGCAATGTTTCGTGACGTGTCCTAAATCGAGACATCGTAGGCATTTGGGTACTACTAAAAAGTTTTTCACTGTAACACAGCGATATTCGATATAGAGTTTCCCTAGATTTTATATTCCTCAATTTGCCACTTACCGTCGCAACATGATGTTGAGTCGGTTTGTTTTCGGTCCTGTTTTGAAACTAAGTTGAAAGTCCCTATTAAAATCCTCTCTGTTAATTAGGTGTTCAAGGTTTTGAGTATAAATTAAATCTGTCACGTCTTGATTTTTCAGGTACGTTGGTATGTCGTATATAATAACTAAGAGTTTTTTCTTGCGTGGTTTTTCGCAATTTAGGGTTTGTTTTAGGGTTGCATGGTTTAAAATTTTGTTTGCCTCGGTTTCGTTATTAGTATCTATAATTACTGCTTTGTTGGTTGTTCGGATGTTTTTAATCTTAATTTGGCTTTCAGTGGATTTACTGTTTTTGAAAAAATTTTTGAATTTGTCTAGGTGGTTCACCACGTTTTGACGTTATGAATACCGTAGTTTTTGGTTCGAGATCGCTTTTGAAATTGCGTCTTGTTTTGAGCTTTTGGTTCTTGTGCTACAGCACTGGCGTATGTCTGTGTTGGTATTGCCGTCACGTTTGCGTACGTGTTTGAAGACATGGTTGGATTGAGCATTGATTGTTGTTTCAGATGGCTGTTTTCTACTTTGGTTTAGATTATCTTGTTTTGTAGTGTGTTGTTTTGTTGTTTTATAAATTTATGTTCGCCGGTTAAGTCGGCTTGTAAATATATTAATTTTATTATCTTATCTCTCAAGGTTTTATGGGCTCCTATTGGTAGACGGTTACTTGGGTCTAGTTTGTGGTCAATAAAGTTTAGAAGGTCCGTCCCTAGGTTCTCTAGGTGCTCTAAGATAGACTGCTTCATATCTTCGGGGTTGTTGTGGCTGGGGGCTTCCTCTCAATCTCTTGTTCCGTGGTATTTCGGTCGTTCGTGGGTGGGCAGAGGATGTTAGTACGACGCTTATTTGAAACAGGATCAAGCTGCATTGGTGATGTCGAGGTGGTATGTAGTGAAGGATGTGAGTTTAAGTCAAGATCTGGTGTTGTTTTACCGCCAAGCAAAAGCTTGGGGGAATGTCGAGTAGGCATCTTGTACTCTTGCTTTCTGATGTTGTGATATTACCTATCATTAAGTTATTTAAATTAAATTAAAAAACAAATGAAATGACAAAAGTCTGTAATATTCAGTAAAAGCGCTATACTAAACTATCCTATGCTGCTCGTTGAAAATTGCTGTAGTAATACAATAATATTTCCACTAGAAGGTCATCTTTTTGAAAAATGCGATGGTGTTGTATTAATAATAATATTAGTTGTCTTTGACACTATTTCGTCGATGAATGTCGTAAATATGATAAAGTAAGGTAAATTGTCCTTGGCACTATTTACGTACACTCTAGTTACCCGGATGTTACTAGTTATTGTTTGTAATGAGGTCACTGTCGGTTATAAAGAATGTTATTATTTTCTTGCGTCACGGAAATCGCCAAAAACGATTTCAATACGCTAGCCTTGTCGCTTTTGTTTGTTTATAAGTTACTTATTTACGTTTCACTTTGTCCAATAATTAATAAAATTGTAAAAACCTTGTACTGTTTGCGATCAATTTGATTTCAAGGATACCCAAAAATTTCCCAAAATTGCTCCCCACAGTAAGACTTGTTCGGAGAATTATTTTGTACTTAATTAAGTTCTTTGATTATTATCGAAGTTTCGGTGTCCAATAATTTGGTTGTTTTCCCTCACTTGAATGCACTAAACTTTAACTTAACTATACTTATATTACACTTAAGACTAGTAAATAAAATAAAATTAAGAGCACTACATGGCACGTCTAATCAGTTCCAATACATGTCGCGTACTGTCCTAAGAAAAGATATACTAGGAAAGCGCCAGGTGATAGGACTAGATACCAAATAGATTATATTTTAGTTAAACAAAGATTTAGAAACCGAGTTAAAAGCTGCCGTAGTTATACAAGGCCTGACATAGATAGCGATCATACCTTAGTTAAAATGAAGTGTAATTTAAAATTCAAAAAACTGAAAAAGGGTAAAAGAGAGGATGGGGTCTAGGTATGCTTAACGATAGTAAGGTAAAAGAGGAATATAAACAAGTATTAGATAATAAGATCAAAGAGATAGCTATAGGAGGGAACGTAGAAAATAGATGGGAAGAAATAGAAAGGGATGTACATGATACAGCAACAGAGACTATAGGTAAGAAAAAAATAGAAGCGAGAAAACTCTGGGTAACTAAGGAGGTATTAGATGTGATAGAGAATAGAAGAAAGCTTAAACCTTTCAGAGAATTGGATAGTGAAAGTACGCAAAAATATAATAGAGTTAGAAATAAGATGGTACATTAGTGTAGAAAAGCTAGAAATAAATGTAAGGAGGAGGATTGTAAGGGAATACAAGATGATTTGAGAGTAGGTAAGACAGACAGGGCTTACAGGACAGTTAAAAAGTTTTTCGGGGAAGATAGGAAAAAATATAATGGTATTAAAGATGAGAATAATGAGCTTTTAATAAATAAAGTTGAGGTAACAGGAAAAGATATTTAGAAGATTTATATAAAGGAGACGATATGGACGAGTTAGAGAACGACCAAAACGAGGATGTAGAAACAGGGTTCGCAATATTAAGAGAGGAATTTGATAGAGCTGTTAGGAATCTTAAATTAAATAAAGCGTCAGGGATAGACGATATACCTGCAAAATTAATAAAATATGCAAGTCAGAAAACTTTATACAAGTTATATGAGCTAGTAAAAGTAATATATGACACAAGTGAGATCCCAATAGATTTCGAAAATAATATTATTATCCCAATCCCAAAAAGTCAGCAGCTGATAGGTATGAGAATTTTAGAACCGTTAGTTTAACTTCCCACGCTTCCAAAATACTAACAATAATAATTAAAAATAGAGTAGAAGCTTTGACTGCGAATTATTTAGGCGAAGACCAATATGGTTTTGTAAAAACAGAGGGATTAGAGAACCGACACTAATGATTAGGGTAATTACCGAAAAAAGGTTACAAAAAAATAAAAAGACTCATTTTGCGTTGGTAGATTTAGAAAAAGCATTTCATAGGGTTAATTGGATTGTTATGTACAGGGTTTTGCGAAAAATGGGATTCTCTCATAGAGATAGAAAAATTGTTTACAGTCTATATAAAAACCAAAGCGTAGTAATTAGATTTGATGAAATAGAAAAAGAAGCTAAGATTAGAAATAGTGTTAGACAGGGCTGTATACTATCTCCATTGATTTTTAATGTTTATATTGAGGAAGTTTTAAACTTAGCTAGAGAGAGAAAAAAGATAGGTATCAGTGTACAGGGACAGAAAATAGACATGTTACTTTTTGCAGATGATATAGCCATTATAGCAGAGTCTAAAAAAGAGTTAGAGGTTTTAAATATTTTAGATGAGATACTACAGAGTATCTATAGTATGAGAATTAACTAGGGAAATACAAAGATAATGACAAGTGAGTTACAGCCTAGTTCTAAACCAAAATTAAAAATAGATAGTACCGAGTTAGAAAAGGTAGATGAATTTCTATTTAGGTAGTATAATTACAAAAGACGGACGTAGCAGAAGAGATATTGCAGCTAGAATAACTTAAGCTAAAAAAAATTTTTTAAAAACGAAAAACTTACTAATAGCTAATAGTATTAGTTTAGATAATAGAAAAAGTTTCTTAAAATCGTACGTATAGAGCGTTCTGTTATACGGTAGTGAGACTTGGACAATTAAAGAGATAGATAAGAAAAAGATAGAAGCTTTTGAAACTTAGTGTTATAGGAAAATGTTAAAGGTTAGTTGGACAGATAGAGTAACAAATGAGGAAGTTTATAGAAAGATAGGTGAGGAACCCTGTATGTGGAAACTATTAAAGGTCAGGAGAGATAGAAGAATAGGACACCAGTTAAGACATGAGGGACTATTTAGTAAGATCTTAGATTATAGACTACCAAATAAAAATAGAGTAAGAAGGCCTAGACAAAGCTATATTATTCAAATTATTAGAGATTTAGGTTGTGAAAGGCATGTAGAAATTTTTAGACAAGCTCAGAATTGAAAAGTATTTAGAGCTGCATCAAACCGACCTTAAGTTCGGAAACAAAACAAACAAGAAAAAATAAAAACCAGTTAACTAAATGTCACCATGACATAACTCACAATTAGTTAGCGGTCTGGCATGTTGGTAGCGATTGGTTGCTTAAGCCTTACCATAACATATACTTTGACACTTTTCCTTTTTTGGAGGGGATAACCAGGTTATATTTCATATCCGTATAAATGGGAATCATGTAAACAAGTTCGAGTTCTTTAACAACCATCAGGTTGCTAATGTCTATGTAGGGCCAGATAAATAGGAAAAAGATAGAAGGGTATAGGAAGACCTAGACCAAGCTATATTAGTCAAATTATTAGAAATTTAGGTAGTGAAGAGTATGTAGAACTTTTTAGATCAGTACAGAATATAAAAAAAGTTAGAGCTGCGTCAAACCGACCTTAAGTAAGTTTGAAAACAAAATGATGATGATGACACAAGAATGAATACTTTCTCACAACGTGCGCATTTCGTTTACAACATTTTTATGAAAAACTTAATTAATGTAGTAAGGTAATTACATTCTTAAAAAAATGTTAAATCAATAGGCACGTCAAAGCAAAACTTAAAGTAAATAGTAGCTTTGTCAAAAACATTGTGATGTAATTTGTTACCAGAGTGTCCAGGTAACCAAAAGTGTATCGGGGGAAGACGGAATTAAACTCCAATCAGCCTTTGCCAGAGGCGACAATCTAACACTTAGTGTCTCTGTAATACACCGGGGTTTTCTAAATGTGAAAATTGTGCAGGGTAAAATTGGTTGACAAACGGCTAATCGTAAAAAGAAAACACGAGAAGGGGTCGAGAGCCGATTTTGGTTCAATACAAACAAAGATAAACCTAAAGGGTGCCACGGCCAATGAATCTCTGATGCCAAAAGTTACAGCAAAACGCAGAAACCAGTATGTTTCAAAAAGCTTAATCACAATAACAAAAAATAACTGACTCGTTAGTCATTTATAATTCAAAACTGTAAAAAAGAGTTCATTATTAATCAAAAACAAGACCACCGTTTGTGGTTCTCCACCTAAACACAAATACGTACAAAATAGCTTATGGGAAATCAAAGAAGATAACTCAGATGTTAACTTAGGTTTCATGTATTAACCAAAATTAATTTCGTTAGTTTGATATGTCACATTAATATACAAGAAATTCAATTCGATATTTTAAAAATTTTTGGTAAATATTTTATAATTAAATTCTGTAAAATAATACTGATTAATAACTCATTTCAAAGAGGAGAGCAAAATTTACAATTAATTGTTTTGTTCTTTTTCTCAGATCTGTTAAAGATTACACGTGTTTCTTAAAAAAAATATGATAATTTCAAATATCAACATTAAACAAATTATTTCACAAGCGTTCAAAGTTCTTTCGTATTTTTAAAGCACAAACAAGGTAAGATCATATTGATAAACTGACAAACAATCTAATATTAACTTTAAAAACTAATCAAAATTGGAATTTTTACAAATATTCTAAGGAATAAATTTTGATAACAAAAGATGAAAGGTTTTTAACCTTCATCAAGCGCTTTGTGAACACCTTATCTGCTCAAACTTTTAAAACATTATTTTTGAAATGTCCAAACTTTGCACATCAGTAACAACTAACAATCTTGTTACGAAATTTCGAAACAAGTAATAATACTTACCGTAGATAGAGTAAAATGTTAAAGTTTTTCATTCTAAGTAATTACCCTGGTTCAAAAATTTCATCACGACATGGAAGTATCCTTCATCTAAGAACGACCATCTGCGTCTTGTTCATACACAAACACCAAATTTCACATGATCAAAACCAAATAATAGTTGAGGATATTTGGTGTAATCATGACTGCATTTCCTCCAGCATCCACATTTCCTCACACATCTGGACCAAATTTACCTGTAAATTCCCATAAAGAGCAAATGCGGAGAGGAATATCCTCCTAGCTCCCTCCTTGCTCTCCTTCTTGCTCGAACACTCCGACATCAACCATTTTAATTACGTCACACCCGCATTCTTTCCACCCGCGAGATAAATCTTTCTCCGCATTTCCACCCACGAGATAAATCTATATTGTTTGGTATCAATTAATATTAGATTTTTCTCTGCTACCTGAATTTCTAGGAATTTTTTAAATAGCATCCCCCCCAGGGAGCTACCCCAATTTTAAGATATTTTTACCGCTAACATTCTGAATCAAATAGTTTTCTTCGACTAGCCATTTCCACCCACGAGATAAACCTATCTTGTTTGATATCAATTAATATTAGATTTTTCTCAGCTATTCGAATTTCTAGAAATTTTTCAGATTTTGGCCGTCTTTATAAATTTTTTAACCATGCGATACATCAAATTAGTCTAGAACTTTACGCAGCATCCAAATCTGTAAACAGATTTAAAATAGCACTACCCCTTACCGCTTTACACATATACCCTCTGCGAGATAAATCTTTCTCCACATTTCCACCCACGAGATAAATGTACATTGTTTGGTATCGATTAATATTAGATTTTTTTCTCAGCTATTCGAATTTTTAGGAATTTTTTGGATAGCATCATTTCCCAGGGAGCTACCCTCATTTTAAGATTTTTTTACCAGCAGTGATTTCTGACCGCCCTTATACATTTTTTAGCCATGGGACGCATCAAATTAGTCTAGAATTTTGCGCAGAATTCAAATATGCAAACAGATTTAAAATCCGACCACCTATTACAAAGTTACACCTTTTAAAGACCCAAACCTCTAAATTTTTGCTCATCTATGACATATGCTTTAACCAACCATTCCTAAAAATTAAAAACCGTGGGAATTTTAGAAATAAACCCCTTATAAGCCATAAGTGTTTAATATTTAAAACCGTTTTAAAACAGTAATATGCTGTTTTTAGAATATTCAAAACCACGACTTAAAAAATTTTAAACAGTAAAAATTTTATCAATTTTCTGGTTTTACATTTTAATTTCTAAACACGTCATAACATAATTATGTAGTCAATGCTAAATAGGTACTTGGAAAATACAATTCGTATCTGAACTAATTTCTTGACAACTATGAATTACCCAAATTACATGTGAAAGCAGTGTATAATTCCTTTTAAAGCGTATTTCTTCTACAAACAAATACATTAATTACAGAAGGAAAATATGCTGAATGCAAGCCAATTAATAGCTAATTTAATACTGCTTACTGACCTACTTTAATTGTTTGTACAAGGAAACACAATAAAATATATACAAATGTAGCAACTATCTTATATCTTTATTCCCCCATGCGTAGGTTGATATGCTTGCGGGGATGACGTAACGCTTGTCATCTTCGCCCTACAAATTAATTTTATTAATTAATTGGGTATAGTGTTGGTGTTTACATGGTTTCGTTTAAGACCTCGTACATATTTTCCAGAATACTAGAAGATGTTATAACTATATTTCTTGTGCTGAAGGATTTCACATCGGTAGTCTCTTCTCCCATTTTTCTGCAGACTCTGTAGAGTTCGCAATTAACTTTTGTTGCTGTATGTTGTGTTCTTTTTTCATTAATTAATCGATTAAACGGTTTTTTCTGCTTCCAAAGAAACTTGGACACTTCATCGTCGATACTGGCGTTCTTTATGCGATAGCTAGCCATACGGTTATTTCGTACAAGACCCTTTAACAGCTGGCGGAGCTGAACCTTTACGCATTAATGACATACCGTGCTGTTTTTCCTTGTGTTGTTGTAAGTTGTCCATTCTCGTAAAAGCGATACCGCAAGTACTTTGCTGCCGACGGATGTATAAGCTTAACCCTGGACGATGTTACACTACGACATTTGTTCTGTTTATATACATTTTGGAAACAATCGAAAATTGCCGAAGACACTCGAAGAGTGCACAAGCGCGGTCACTAAACCAATTATCATTAATACTAAGTATTCCGTACTTTCGTAGGTTGCTCATTTCCTAGAACCAAATCTTCCGCATAGCGGTCGGTAGCACGTCATTATTTCTAGAGCCGACAAGTATTCGATACCGCCCAAATAGAGAATTAGATGCTCGATGTCTGTTAACTTTCAATTCTCTCGTAAAAAAAAACTCGGTCAATCATCCGTCTAACTTATAATTCAACCCGCTCCCATTCTGATAATTTCCAAACATTTTTCAAACCACAATGGTCTCAGAATTTTTAAACCTCCGAGGGAGCTATAAGTGTTCAATTACACATTCTAAGTAATTACCCTGGTTCAAAAATTTCATCACGACATTGAAGTATCCTTCATCTAAGAACGACCATCTGCGTCTTGTTCATACACAAATACCAAATTTCACATGTTCAAAACCAAATAATCTTGTCGAAGTTACAGTTCTTAAGGTTCTTGAATAGTTTCTAATAATTTTTAATAAATTTCTAATGATTGCCTAATCGTTTAATTATTTAATAGCTGCATTGTTACACTAATAAACGAAATAATTTTATTTTAAATAATTATAGAGTAACATACCATTGAGGAGTTTCATCTATTGATGTAGACCAAGTCATTGATTCGAATAGAGTAAGCGAATTTTCTCTTTCGTGCTATGGACTTACTTTCGCCCGACATGTTGTCCGCAATCCTAGCACAAAAGTTCCCACGTATGTATTAGAATAAAAAATTAACAAACGCGTTACATGCGCATAAGGCAAATGACCAGTTCATATACTAGATCAGTGATGCTAAGGACAAATTTTATAGATCTTAGAGTTTTCAAACTAATCTAATATTACCTAACAAAAATAAATACGTTCGCGTATTAATACGAATTGGACAAGCTTGCGCAATCATAATATAGATAGATAATCAAGTATTATTACGATAAAGTAAATCTTTCAAAGCAAAACTAAACTCAAAATATATCATTTATGTAAATTATACAGAGTTATGATGAGCGGAATTTATTTCTGTTACAACATGTAGTTCAATTTCGGCATTCACGTATCAACAAAAGCAGATTCCTAAATCATAACACAATTTTTCGCGACTTCAAAACGTATATTGATAGAATTTTTGAACCTAAAGCAATATAAAGTAACATACCTCTTTCTGCGAATAAGAAATATACGTATCTTGTGTGGAAGTAAACTACATGCAGCATAAGAACTACTCAACCTTGCGTTCGATAACTTTATTTAATTGTTATCGCACGCGAGCATAATCATCTGTTTCACCATTCTAGTCGGTTGTTTAGTATGATTTTCAAACCCTAATTAAATTAAAATTGAACCACTCTATCCTCTATCCATTATGCGACAAATCGTAAAATAACACAAATAAATTTCTACATTCGATCGTCCAACAAAAAATCGTATGTAACTGCTTGTGCTAAAATTTAGATTATTACTCAAGGAAATTACAAATTTTGTAATTAATTAAGGACTTGCCACTGATTTTGCACTATGCGTTTTTTAGGCGCTTCCTTTGCTGCCAAAAGCCAATGTGTTCTGATGAGTTCTAAAAATTCATCGTAATCATCATCATCATCATCATCATAGTGTTAGGTAACGCGCTGGTGTTTTATGTTATAATACGCGGGCAGTCTTCTGTCTCACGAAGCTGCATTTGTGAATATTAAAAAACCAGCATTACATTTTCTCAATTTTACTACGTCTTTTATAATTAAAGCAACCCAGGTTTGATAATATAATTCAATATCCCAAAAGCTTACAAATATCTCATTTACCACTTAATCTTTTTTCAGTAAAAACATGATGGAAAGGCTTAAACATGGACAAAACTGCTTATCAATATTGATAGAACTAGCAATATATTTTATTCCGGCAGATTATTTGACACACGAAGTAGGTAATACACAATTTTCTACTGAACTAAACTAACTGCTTATATTTGTAGGCTTTGACTGTAGGATACGCCATCTATGAATCAAAATGGTACCACAAGCATTGTTTAGCCATCCAACGACCAATGGGATTTATAATCCAAAAGTCTAATAACATGCCCATATTTAGTGCAGGCGGGCTAGTTGATGTTAATTCAAAAGCACTGATATCTGTAAGTGGTTTGGATTCGTAGTCTAAGATTGTAGAAAAAATTGCTCTCAGTACACAGCAAACCGTTACTTACTTCTTTAATCTAACTGTATGTAGTCAGTAGACTTAAATTAGTACCATCAGCTATAGATTTATTATTTTTGGCTTATAAACGTTTGCTAGAGTAAACTAATTATAACCTTTACACGGAAATTGACTCTACAGTGTGTAGGTTGCATTTGAGCGATATGAGTTTTATTTGATTTGTTACTAGCAAAATAAAAATATAACTATCGAACATAAGAATAACAATCGCTGATTGTCAATTAATGAATTACCATCAAGAGTATTAGAGATTTCTAAAAACCCATGTTACAGTGGCAATTCTTGCTTGATTCATTAACACCCATTGGCATATACATTAATAAAAGTTATATTTATAGTATTTTTAAAATGTTTGCTAGTTTGTTTTATCATTATCAACCAAACTTCGTTTGGTTAATGAGATGGTCTAGTCTGTCGGTCGGTCTGTCTGTCTGTCCTGCATTCGTCCTTTGTCCGCGACTCTTCGATTTTGTCTTTTAGGTCCGTTTGTAGTTCCGTGTGTGTTTCTGCAATCTGGTCTGTTAACTCCGTTTGTTTTTCCGTGTGTGATGTCTTTACATCTGTCCGCGACTGTTCGGTTTTGTCTGTTAGGTTCGTTTGTAGTTCCGTGTGTGTGTCTGCAATCTGGCCTGTTAACTCCGTTTGTTTTTCCGTGTGTGAGGTCTTTACATCTGTCCGCGACTGTTCGGTTTTGTCTGTTAGGTCCGTTTGTAGTTCCGTGTGTGTTTCTGCAATCTGGTCTGTTAACTCCGTTTGTTTTTCCGTGTGTGATATCTTTACATCTGTCCGCGACTGTTCAGTTTTGTCTGTGAAGTCAGTTTGTAGTTCCGTGTGTGATTCAGCAGTGGTGTTCGTTACATCCGTTTTTAGTTCCGTGCATGCTGTCTCAATATCTGTCCGCCATCCGTCAAATAGGTTCATTAGTTCCGTGTGTGAAGTCTTAAACTCGTTCCTTAGTTCGGTGTGTGACTCGGTAATTTTATTTGTTAACTCAGTGTGTGAATCTGTAATTTGGTTCGTTAAATTTATCTGTGAAGTTTCAAAAACCGTCCGCGACTCCTTTTGTTCCGTACGTAAATCTGCAATTTGTTTTGTTAAGTCCGTCTTCAGTTCCGTGTGTGCAGTTTTAAAATCGTCTTTTAGACTCATCAGGATTCGTATAAGATCTAAACTTCCAGTGGTTTCTGCCCCCCTTTCCTCTGGTGCCGTCGCCTGGTCCGTGTCCATGTCTAACACCTCCGGTACCGTCTGCCTCACCTCCATCTCCTGGATGTCTCCCCCTGCGTCTAACTCTATGTCTTGCGTCCTAATTTCATCGTTTAGTGTCGTGATTTCTGCTTCAATTCCGTATATCCGTCCCGATCTCGTAATCCGTTTCATTTCTGGGTCCGTCATCTCTGCAGCCTATTATTGAACTCCTTTGCCTGAAAATATGTAAACCACGGGCCCCACCTAATCTCAAGATCCCGTATCCTAGTACTTCTGTCTAATTTCAACTCGATCTAGCCTTTTCTTCCAGCCCCACGTTGGGTTTGCCACCTCTACTGTTACTATCTATCTATCTGTATAATTACTACCCCCCTTTTTATTACTACTCACTGTCCGTCACTCACTCTCTTTTTGCCCCTTTTTGTAGCGCCTTTTTTGAAATGTGCACACCTAATGCACGCCCCTTACTTGCAACGTTTGGTTGGTTCTTTAATTAAATTATTTATTTCAATGCCTCGACTATTTAAGCTCTTAATCTCAGGGTGTTTAACTACTTATAGTGAGTTCTGTTATAAGTAGATGTACCAAGTCCAACCAAAGTGCACTCTTTTGTTTTAGTACTAAATTTTTTACTGTATTTTTGTATATGCCAAAATTTCTATTAAGATCAACGACGCTTTGTGCCAAATTAAATTACTACCAAAATTTATGACTATTTTTGACGTTTAAGATATTTCAGCACTCACCTGGTTTACACTTCGTTGTTGGCCGCGCTGATTGCTGGCTCAAAATCCGTGTCGCCGTATGCGTCTTTACACTGATGTCCTATTTGGTTGAATTTTGTACCGCCTCCAGGTGTCGTTCTTGAAATTTTAAGCTGCTCCCCAATACCTGAAATAATTAACCCGAATTTAAAATTTTGAATACCGAGTGCTATTACTTCCCCTGTGCTAATTTCTGCTTCGAATCCACTACCAATTATTGTTCTCCTTAATCTCGCTCGTCGTGTATTCAACAAATCCGTCCGCTTCTTCTTAATTAATCCAAATCTACTCGCTGTCCTTTTACAAATTGCCCGCTGCTCCGCTACCAATCTATAACTCGCTATCCAAATCCAACTACTGTTCCTTTATATGTCCTCCCGATGTCCTTGCTACCTTTAAATTGCTATCCAAATCCAACTTTCTTTCTTTTATGTATAACCACTCGATTTCCTGCTACCTATAACTCGCTTTAAATCGCTATCCAAATTCAAACTCCGTTCCTTTATATAAATCTTCCCAATGTCCTGCTACCTATAAATTGCTTTCCAAATCCAAACTTCGTTCCTTATATAAATCTTCCCGATGTCCTGCTACCTTTAACACGCTATCCAAATTCAACTTCTTTCCTTATAACCTCTCGCTTTCCAAATCTAATTTACCCGTCGTTTCACCGTCGCACAATCACCAATCTTTACTTTATGCTTTTGTCGCTGTTGCTTCTTTACCACACTTTATTAAATCACAACTCTTTTAGAAACAAATACTTTTATTAACTTTTTTCAAAATCGTTACAAATTAGCACAGTATGAAAAACACGTCTTTTTACAAATAAAGTTCGAAAATAATCTCCCCATTGTTTGCTTTCCACGGCAACCATTTTAACTTTTCTCGCCTACTACCCCATAACTAAATCGTCCAATACATCCTAACATCTCGTTTGTGTCGCACATACCATAGCTCATGTCCTTTCTACATTTTTATAAATCACATTAAATTCTATCATTGGTCCAAAATAATTACAGTTCATCAATCACATTTGATGTTGTTATAACTAATAATTTAGAGTTTACAAACATTGTCCAAAAGTTGATTCTATTTAAAATGCAAAACCAAAATAAATTACACTAGAACCTGGATGCGTAATCGATATTAAACATTCATAGACGCATCCGGTTTCCGGACGGCAAATGTACTTTCAAAGGCCTTTAAAATTCAAACTCGGTATAAACCATTGAGCACTGCACATCTTACTACGTCATTTAGTCATTTCGATATTACCTTTTGGCACTTAATTTCAACTACCATTTTGAATGGTATTTTAGCATATGTAGAATACGGGAAACATACATTTTTAAGTTTATATGATCAAATATGTGGATTATTTTGCTTGGCATATACGACCTTGTACTAAACCACCCTCAGAACTCTTGGTAGCTCCCTTATACATTATAATATATATATATATATATATATATATATATATATATATATTGAAGTGGATTTAAATGGTTAAATTTTGGTATAAACAATGCAATTTCAAACACCCTGTATAGAGGAAACAACCATAATTTACGTGCGAAAGTTATTTCATGTATTTAATTTAAAGTATCAAGTATTAACAGAATTTTATAATTAGGAATTAAAAATTCATAGGTTCGTAAAGAAAATAAATTGTATAAGTCAATAGAAATTATTATTTAATTTAATTCAATTTAATTCGAAGGGTTATAAAGTCAGAAAACGCATCAAAGCATGAAAAATCGTTAATTCCAAAGCGAAACGCGTTACTAACAAACAAACAGACGTCGAATATAGGAAATACCTCGAAACGCAAACTCCTAGAAATGTTATTTTAAAACGATCGTTAATTGAACACCTGCATGTTTTGAAAGGTCGACTTTTATGTACTTTGAAGCATAGCAAGCAAGTTTCAAAAAATATTGGTCAACCGACAGTCGTAGACCACGTATACAACTCCACGTGGAGTAGATAGCACGCGGACAGTAATATCGATTTTCTACCACTCAAACAAGGTTAGAAGGAAGCATCCAATATGCATAAGAGAGGAATAGAGCTAATACAGGCGGGGTTTTAAGACGTCACTGAAATATATCATTGGTCTAAATAGTTAGTTTTACAACAGACGAGCACGGGAGAGATGAATGCGGGTTTTTTGAAAAATAGCGTATCAACGAGCTAAATTTCGGGGAGTTTGAAAACGGTAATACAAAATTTGAAGAAAAAGTGAGTTCAATTAAATATTTCGCGTTAAGAGGGTCTGGAGAGGTTACATTTTGAAATCGTATAAATACGAGAGTTGAGTTATTAAGTATCCTTTTTGACTTCTTTAATGTGCATCGCTTACAACGTGCCAAAAATCTACTAATGAGCTTGTAAGTGTTAAAATTTATAAATTAAATAGAACACTGTTAGATTGTTGTGGCCTGATACTTTGAACGCGTATAGTGTGTAGTTTATTTATATTTAACTAAGGAACAACGTATACTGTAACAAGCTCGTAACGTAAATTAAATTATACAATAATAAAAAAGTGTAATATACTTGGATTTGGATATTGAGTTGGATCTTGAATGAGTAGCATGCAGCGCAACGTAGATGGTGTTCATCTATAAATAGCTGGAGGCGGCAAGCTTAATACATCGTCAACGGAGTTGGAATCTTCATGTTTCCAGGTAACGCATTAGAATTTGCTGTTTTTTATAAACTGTGGAAATTATTAGTGATGTGTGAGAGTGAACTTTGATGGTATTTTTCTTTGTTATTTTGTGTATTGAAAAGAATTCGCATAACTAACTTTTATTATGGTATTTGAATATAAATCTAAAGGTGTACGTAAGGCTTATTAACATTCCTCATAATTTTAAAAATTTATTGTTAAGAGTACATAGGTTTTTTTTGTGTTTGTAGTAAGAGTATGCAAAGTAGAAAGCATACATTAAAAAAAAACTGGGTTATCATAAGCTCACCATACTCAGAGTGTAATAATTAGAAAAAAAATAAAAAAAGTATTATTTAGGGCCCATTTACTCCTGTTACATTAAATGTGTTTGATATTTCAATTTAAAAACAAAGACTTTACAAAGATATCATTTATCGAGGTGAAACTTGAGCACCGAAATGTACATGATCTTGAATTATTATTTGTAAATAGTGGTAAATAAATATTGTATGATTGTTGTATTATTTTGTGGTTTTATTGAGAGTGTGCGTGAACGGTAAAGAGCATGATAGTAAATCTAGGTATCTAAGAGGAAGCCCAACTGAGCTAGCTAGGGAGCGGTTGAAGAAATCAGAGTTGATGGAAGCAGAATCTGGGTAAGAAATTTTTTTTTTGTAAATTTTCCTTTTTGTGAAATTTTCGATTTTTGTAAATTAAATAATTTTCGAATATACTGAGGTCTAGAGCGAAGTTACACGGCAATATATATATATATATATCTATATATATATATATTGCTGTTTGACAAAATAAACCCCTGAATCAAATAATAGTAATATCAATTTGTTTATCCCCAAAATCATAGCTCCTTTTAGTTAGTTTAAAGCCAGCAAAAATTACACTGTACAGTATTAGAAACACCCTTGATTGTTCAATGACCCTTCTATTTTACTTAAATTTTTACGTATACAAATATTTTTGATGACCCTTTACATAAATATTCTGGTACAATAAAAAATAATAAATGTTCAATAAAAAAATAATGCCTTATGCTATTTAGATAATGTTTTGACTAGTAGTTTACCTTGCGTGTCTTTTTTGTTGTCCCTATTTTTGTGGCTGCTACTGCGTGCTGCCAAACCCCATTCAATGTCTAAAACAATCCTCCGTTTTGTGCTCCGATGTGTAAATTCAAACCAATATGTTTATGCAATTTTAGATAGATTTAAATTCGGATTTATTTACAAATTTAGATTTATGTACTAATCTAGAGTTTTCCGAGATTTCAGCTTACAACCTAGAGCCCTATGTTATAAATATTAAAATTATGTTTAATTAATAAGCGTTTACTTACTTTTTCCAGCTAACGGCAAAACTTCTCTCGTATATTTTTCACTATTATTTTAATTTTAAAATTTTCTATCACTACTTCCCCGTAATATAATTATTTAATTTTTCTGTTCACTTTTACGTAAATTTTAATTTGAACTAATGGAAGTGTGTCCAGGTTGAAGGAAGACTGGTTGTTTATCAAATTGGAGTGATATATAAAGCAATGCTTCCATCAAACACCATTGGTTATCGGTGCTCTTCGGTCAAAGTTTACGGCAAGCTATAGGATATTGAAAATATTCTGGGCTTTCTCAGGTATGAATTTGATAATAGCCCGCCGAAACAATGCTGCCGTTCACGTAGTATTCCAGTTCTATATAGTAAATTTCTATAACTCTTGTACTCTCACCAGTCTGTTTTGTGTTGTTGCAGGAAATTTTAACTCGACTTCTCACGTAGATAAACTTATGGCTTTATTTTTGTCTAGATATGTTTTGGGTTTTGAATTTAATCTATGTTAAAAATTACGTAGGCGATATTTCTATAATGACGTAAATTGAAATGCGTTTATCTACAGCCTGCGTTTCTGAGACGTATTCGTCTTGAAAGATGCGTTAATTATAAGAAAACTTTATTTATTTGCACTATTGCGTGTTTAATTTGACAGAATTAATATCATGATTTTCTAGCTTTCGATACTTTTAATGCGTATTTATTTAGAATTTATGAATGCTTTTCTGGTATAAAATAAGCGTGATTGCGTAGAGTTATTTATTTAACGAATGTGGTTGTATTATTGAAGGATGAGCTTCCCTGCATTAATTAAAGTTAACTGTGATCTTTATACAGTGTGTTAAATGTTTGCCTTTTGCATAATTTGCGAATTATGTACCTTTCTTAATAAACCTGTTTAGTATTCTAGCTTTTAGTACTATTTACATGTAGTGTGCGACACGTTCAACTCTATATACCCCTAAATAACCCTATTATCATAGCATTATATATATATATATTGCTGTAGTAAGGGGTTGTTTAGGGGTGTATTGTATAGCAATGGTCGTGTAGTAACCATAAATTGCAATAGGAAGCAGAAAACTGCATTTATTTAGCAGAAAATTAAGTAATTTGAATATTATGTAAATAGTAAGCATTTAACACACTGTATACAGATCATAGTTAGCTTTAAACAATGCGAATAAGCACATCTTACAGCAATAGTGCTAGTATTTAGCAGGTAATTCATACATTAGGTAAATAACAAGTATTCAACACTTGGTATATAGATCTTTATTAATATTAAGTAATGCAAAGTGAGAATATTTTTCAGTAAAAGTACGCTTATTCAGAGAAAATGTAATTAAACACGTTTTGAGAAGTGTTTTAATTAGTTATAATATAATACGAAGATAAGAGATAAAGCCCAACAAAGCTTTACGCAATTACGCAGAAATAATAAACATTTTGAAAAGATTCTATTTTTCAAGAAGGCTATACAGTCCCAGATGGAAGCATAGACTTTCATTAAAGTTACAAAGACTTTGGGAGGATCGATACGATGTTATAGAAAAGATCAACGACGTTATATTTCGGATACGTAAACACCCAAGGGCAGAACAATGGTGGTGCATGTTAACCGGATATCATCCTACGTTAGTAATGACGTTTGTATTGCAGAAGAATGACAAGCAGGGAAACAAGCAAAAGGTTTACGCTCGTGTAATGAACAAAAGTCTACACCAAGCTATGATTGGTTGACGTTTCTGTACAGCGTTACAGACAAAACGAGGTTTCAGGTCACGGAGGAGAGTCAAGGTGAAGCATTCGATGTACCATCGGGATACTCCACGGCACATTGGGTAGCAGCGAATCATGGACTTGCCCGGGTATTTAAAAATAAAATTAGTGGTGGATCCACTACAACGACAACCACCAGAGGTTGGAAACAGAATACAGTTATAAGACCGACATAGTGGCGTCCATTGTCTGATGACTAAGCAAATGTCTTCTAGTAAATAGAATTACCCGAATCTATAAAAGGCGTTAGTTGACCTCAACGGTCAAATAGTTAAATCTAATATAAAAAATTGGCTATATCCAAGATCTTTTATGGGGCCAATGGATTGCACTGGAGGGTGTTTCGGAATATTCCACAGGAACTGTATCAGAAAACTGGGATACAGATCTTGATGTGTGGTTACAATCTAAATGGTACATCACTCGCTATGAAAAGCGTTGATTGTTACTTGCATCAATATAGGAACTGCAGAAACGGTTCCCACTGTCCTTACCGCCACAGGGACTTTTAACGTCCAGTTTAAAGAGTGTTCTGGGACAGGACAGCTTTAAGAGGGGGCAGTGAAGCGGGGCATCACATTGTCCACCGAAACAATGCATTTGGCAACACAGGACATCACATATAATTTATAGCCACCCGGTGACGTGACATTTTCAGGTGGATTTGATTGACAGTTTACAAAGGTTGCACTTAGCAACCTTATTAAGCTTACAATAGAAACCTTCTAAATGTTATTTGCATATTTCTTATACGTCTTTGAAATATTTCAGAATTATTGATTATCTATATGAATTGCCGTTTATGATTCTTATGTTTAACTTTAATTCAAGCTTTGATTATAATACATCCTTTTTATTCAAACTACAAAGTCGTGATGTGATACTGATATAATACTGTTAGAACAAATTGCTCTATGTGATATAAATTTCTGTAGTGATCGATATGAATAAACACTTAGTGCTTTGGTATAAATTAATCATAGTGTTTAGATAGTGATTATGAAGATAGCATTGTAGCCTTAAGAAGTTAGTAATTATACTGTTAGCGATTAGTTGGAAATAGAACGTCGTTGATACTTTAGAATTTCACTGTAGCTTCGAGTAGTTTAAAAAGGCTAATGTAATCAGTTGATAATAAAGAACTGTTGTTGTTACAAGAGTTTTTGTTACAGTACTATTGAATAATGTAGCATTGCCTAATAAATATTCATTGGGAAATTTTATGCATCACAAATCTATTCTACGCGTTATACAAACGTCTGAATATTTTACCAATTGTGGTGCAGATAGATATATTCAAAGCTTTAACTTCGTTAGAAATTTTTATGAGCAAAACATTTTTGCAGGACCAGGTTTGACTGCTGAAGTCGTTGCGCTCCTTTAATAAACCAATTTTCACACTACCGTTGCTCTATGTTATTTATTTCCCTAGCGTCCGTCTGCTACAAATATATCTAGATATAAAAGGGACTATCACATGCCTGCAGACTTTACCCTTTTCCTTTTATAATTCGCTGCTGCAATTTCATTCAAAACGACAAATAAAAGTGTAGAACTGCATTTCTACCGGAATATAAAATCCTCTCAGCGAGTTACGTTGTCCGCAAATATATATTGTATTAAATGGAAGGTTTAAAAATTGTTGAATGTTTAAGATATAAGAAAAAGCGTGTCAAAAAAGATACCACATCGCCGTTGATTTTACCTACAAATTGAATCTATTGTTTGTAGACGAATCTAAATTTACTAGCTTGCTTTTGATAAGACCTTAGGGCAATTCTCTCTCAGGAGAATCTGCTTTAAGTTTCAGACCTATTATATTGCAGGGCGCAATTTACTGATTTGAACAATGAACATTTCAACGACGATTATCATCCAAGCAACGCGTATAATTATCCTTAGCGTTTGGATGCTCTTAGCACTGTAAGCTAATTGACTAGACTTGATGATTGTAGTGATTGTCTCTTAAGCTAATCTAGTTTTAACAGACTGGAAAGGTACAGGAACATCTAAAAACTTTTTTCGTCAGATGCGGTAATGAAATAAAAAATACGTTTGCATTATATTAGAACATCCACATTAAATTATAAAAATTTTTAACCATATAAGTAGAGTATTTTTACCGGTACTGGGTCTTCATTTCCACCAGAATCCCTCATTCCCACACACATAAACATGTAAATTCCCATAAGGAGGAGTGACTCCTTCCTTGCTCTTCTTCTTGCTCAGACATCCCCCCCCCCACAACCATTTTGATTACGTCACACCCACATTCTTTCCACCCGCACGATACATCTTTCTCCACATTTCCATCCACGAGAGAAATCTATCTTGTTTGGTATCAATTAATATTAGATTTTTCTCAGCTACCCAAATTTCTAGGAATTTTTTATATAGCATTCTCCCCCAGGAAATTACCCTCATTTTAAGATTTTTTACGGCTAACATTCTGAATCAAATAGTTTTCTTCGACTAGCCATTGCATCTTTCGAGATAAACCTATCTTGTTCGGTATCAATTAATATTAGAATTTTCTCAGCTACCCAAATTCCTAGGAAATTTTTAGATAACATCATCCCCCAGGGAGCTACCCTCATTTTAAGATTTTTGGCTGGTAGCAATGTTTGCCCGACCTTATAAATTTTTTAACCATTCAATACATCACATTAGTCTAGAATTTTATGCAGAATCCGAATCTGTAAATATATTTAAAATCGGACCACCTCTTACCACCTCTTACCATTATAAATTTCTTGCAGCTGATACCTAAAGTAGCGGTTAAAGAATACTACTATAGTAAGCCTGCTTATCGTAAAAGGCGATTAAAAGGCGCAACAAGGGACAGCAGCCTTGCTGGCTAAAAAATATTGGAGGAGGGTCGGTTGGTCTCGGGCGATCCTCAATAATTTACAAGCTTGTTGGGGGTTGGCCGTGACGAATACGGATTTTTGCTAAAATCTTTAAAAACTGCGTTGTGGAAAGATATTGGAGCCTACCACAATATTTCCCAGGTGTGCGTGGCCTAAAACACGAAATATATATGATGGAGAGCTCACAAGTAAAATTCTTGTCCAGAGGTAAACTACTCCCTCATTCGGATCTCCGGGAGGGAGTACTTGGGGCTCGTTATCATAAGAATATAAAACAACAATTTGATTTAGTGATAGGGACTTGGAATGTTAGGTCATTACTTAGAGTAGATAAGTTAACGAATTTATTAGTCGAAATGAGAAAGGAAAAGCTGGACATTTTAGGTATAAGTGAGGTGAGATGGCCAGATAGTAATGACTTTTGGAAGGATAATTATAGAATAATTACAACTTCTTCAACTAATGGACAGGCAGGGGTAGGAATACTGTCAGGTAAAAGATTAGGGCATAAAGTTAAAGAGTACTTACAATTTAGTGATGGAATAATTATGGTTAGATTGAATACAAACCCACAGACACTGTTTTAGTACAGGTTTACATGCCAACAACTCAGTACGAGGATGAGGAAGTAGAAAAGGCATACGAGGATATAAATAGTATAGTGAGAAAAGTAAAAGGAGTTAAGAATTTAATAGTTATGGGCGATTTTAATGCGTCAGTGGGAGAAGGCAGTGAGGGAAAAATGGTAGGACAATTTGGGTATGGCAGACGAAATGATAGAGGAGAAAGATTAGTTGAGTTTTGCCAGGAACATAGATTAGTAACTGTAAACACCCTTTTCGAACAACATGTTAGGAGAAGATACACCTGGAAAGCGCCAGGTGATAGGGCTAGATACCAAATAGATTATATTTTAGTTAAACAAAGATTTAGAAACGAAGTTAAAAACTGTCGTAGTTATCCAGGGGCTGACATAGATAGCGAATCATAACTTAGTTAAAATGAAGTGTAAACTAAAATTCAAAAAATTGAGAAAGGTTAAAAGAGCGGATGGGATCTAAGGTAAGCTTAATGATAGTAGGGTAAAAGAGGAATATAAACAAGTATTAGATAATAAGAGCAAAGAGTTAGCTGTAGGAGGGAACGTAGAAAATAGAAGCGAGAGAACCCTTGGTAACAAAGGAGATATTAGATTTAATAGAGAATAGAAGAAAGCTTAAACCTTTCAGAGAAGTGGATAGTGAAAGTAAGCAAAAGTATAATACAGTTAGAAATAAGATAGTACATGAGTGTAGAAAAGCTAGAAATAAATGGATGGAGGAGAATTGTAAAGGAATACAAGATGATTTGAGAGTAGGTAAGACAGACAAGGCTTACAGAGCAGTTAAAAAGTTTTTTGGGGAAGATAGGAAAAAATATAATAGTATTAGAGACGAGAATAATGAGCTTTTAATAAATAAAGTTGAGGTAGCAGATAGATGGAAAAATATTTAGAAGATTTATATAAGGGAGACGATATGGATGAGTTAGAAAACGACCAAGAAGAGGATGTAGAAATAGGGTTCTCAATATTAAGAGAGGAATTTGATAGAGCTGTTCGGAATCTTAAACTAAATAAAGCGCCAGGGATAGACGATATTCCCGCAGAATTAATAAAATATGCAAGTCAAAAAACTTTAGACAGATTATATGAACTAGTAAAAGTAATGACACAGGTGAGGTTCCAATAGATTTCGAAAAAAATATTATTATCCCAATCCCAAAAAAGTCGGGAGCTGATAGGTGTGAGAATTTTAGAACGGTTAGTTTAACTTCTCATGCTTCCAGAATACTAACAATAATAATTAAAAATAGAGTAGAAGCTTTGACTGAGAATTATTTAGGCGAAGACCAATATGGTTTTCGTAAAGACAAGAGGGACTAGAGAACCGATACTAATGATTAGGGTAATTATCGAAAAAAGGTTACAAAAAAATAAAAAGACTCATTTCGCGTTTGTAGATTTAGAAAAAGCATTTGATAGGGTTAATTGGATTGTTATGTTCAGGGTTTTGCAAAAAATAGGAACCTCTCATAGGGATAGAAAAATTATTTACAGTCTATATAAGAACCAAAGCATAGTAATTAGATTTGATGAAATAGAAAATGAAGTTAAGATTAGAAATGGTGTTAGACCGGGTTGTATATTGTGTCTCTTGATTTTTAATGTTTATATTGAGGAAGCTTTAAACTTAGCTAGAAAGAGAAAAGAGATAGGTATTAGTGTACAGGGACAGAAAATAGACATGTTACGTTTTGCAGATGATATAGCCATTATAGCAGAGTCTAGAAAAGAGTTAGGAGAGTTTTTAAATATTTTAGATGAGATACTACAGAGTAACTATAGTATGAGAATTAACTCAGTAAAGACAAAGATAATGACAAGTCAGTTACATCCTTTTAGGTAGTATAATTACAAAGGATGAACGTAGCAGAAGGGATATAGTAGCTAGAATAGCTCAAGCTAGAAAAATGTTTTTAAAAAAGAAAAACTTACTATTAGCTAATAGTATTAGTTTAGATAATAGAAAAAGTTTCTTAAAGTTGTACGTATGGAGCGTTCTACTATACGGTAGTGAGACTTGGACAATTAAAGAAGTAGATAAGAAAAAGGTAGAAGCTTTTGAATGTTAAAGATTAGTTGGACAGATAGAGTAACAAACGATGAAGTTTATAGAAGGATAGGTGAGGAATCCTGTATATGGAAACAATTGAAGGTCAGGAGAGGTAGAATGATAGGGTAGGGATAGGGTAGGAAGGCTTAGACAAAGCTATATTAGTCAAATTATTAGAGATTTAGGTTGTGAAAGGTATGCAGACCTTTTTAGACTAGCTCAGAATAAAAAAGAATTTAGAGCTGCGTCAAACCGACTTTAAGTAAGTTCGAAAACAAAACAAAAAAAAAATAAAAATCAGTTAACTAAATGTCACCATCACATAACTCACAATTAGTTAGCGGTCTGGCATGTTGGTAACGTTTTGTTGCTTAAGCCTTACCATAACATATAATTTAATAAACGTCACCATGACATAACTCACAATTAGGTAGCGGTCTGGCATGTTGGCAGCGATTCATTGCTTAAGCCTTACCATAACATATAATTTAACACTTTTCCTTTTTTGAAGCGGATAACCAGGTTATATTTCATTTTCTTATAAATGGTAATCATGTAGACATGTTAGAGTTCTTTAACAACCTTCAGTTTGCTAATATCTATGTAGAGTCAGGTGGATAGGAAAAAGATAGAAGGATATAGGAAGACTTAGACTAAACTATATTAGTCAAATTATTAGAAATTTAATTTGTGAAGGGTATGTAGAACTTTTTAGATTAACACAGAATAGAAAAGAAGTTAGAGCTGCGTCAAACCTACCTTAAGTAAGGTCGAAAACAAAATGATGATGATAATACCTAAAAGAAAATCTAAAACCATTCTTAACACTTTTTATTACAGACAATTTTTACTAATACAATTTAAATTTTGGAAACCACATTTCTAAATACATATTCACAATTTTTTATTCTTAACCTAGAACATCGGTTTATACTTATTAATATTTATTTCTAAATAGAGTACCTTTTCCAAAGACCAATCGGACCCTCGTGTTTCAAATTCCTAAGATTTTGTTCTCATGGTTTCGCTTAAGACCTTGTACATATTTTCCGGATTACTGGAAGATGTTATAACCATTTTTTTTTTGTGTTAAAAGATTTCACATCGGTGGTCTCTTCTCTCATTTTTGTGCAGACGCCGTAGAGTTCGCAATTAACCTTTATTGCTGTATGTTGTGTTCTTTTTCCATTAATTAATCAAATAAACCGCTCTTTCTACTTCCAAAGAAACTCGGATACTCCATCGTCGACACTGATGTTCTTTATGCGATAGCTAGCCATACGGTTGTTGAACGCTGTGCTAACCATTTCTACACCATCTTCGTCAGTAGCGGAAACTGTTGCATTTTTATGTCTATTGCACCTCAAGTGTGCGACATACGTCGTCTTTTCCACTTTCAAATTGCACACTTTACACAGAATTTGTAGTTGTTTCGGACAAAAACCTTCAACAACTAGCGGAGCTGAACGTTTACAGCTTAATGACATACCGTGCTGTTTTTCCTTGTGTCGCAGTAAGTTGTCCATTCTAGTAAAAACGATACCGCAAGACACACAGTTTAAGTACGTTGGTCTATCATATTCTTCTCGTATTACTATACCTCCCACCATTTTTTCGACATTTATTTACTTTAACTCCATAACAGCCTTCTCATTTCATTAATAGTTGCTAGGATTTTTATCAAAGTACACCAAATGCCATTTTCTTACTAGTAATTTTTCTCTTGGAGATTATCGAGTAGCATTCCCTGTTTTACAATATAAATATTTGCGAACAAGCGGGGGGCAAGGAAAATGTAGAGATAAAATAATTGTAAACTCAGACTTTGAACCAGTCATCACTTCTATGGTAACTTCTAGAATGTTTACCAAATAAGATCAGAGAATAATCAACTAGGACCTTGAACTTGTTTTCATGCAGACACTTGCATAGATTAACTTACTCGTACTTTGAACTCATGCATTTTTCTTATATACTTGCATGGAAAGGTCTAGAATACCTTCATCAAATTCATACGATGACGACACACCCTCACATTGTATTGCCCATCAAATCAGCCATGACACACAGAGCTTAAATTAAACTAACAGCGCAACTCATCCACAGACTACCTTCCTCTACCGGGCTTTATATAAACCAAACAATTCATTTAAAACGCTTATTTATAACTTTATTAAAACAATATATACAATTCTCTACACCACCACCATCAGCACATTACCTTCTCGACCAATGAAACAACGCATATAGTACATATCCCAATCAAGTCATTCGTGACGAATAGCGGTCAATTACAACCATTCGCTACCAATAACAGTCAATTACAACCTGCTCACATGATCACACGACCACACAACCATATGGCTGCACGACTACTCGGTCACATGACCACCCGGTCGCATGGCCACTAGGTTATAACATAATCAACTAATTGTATACCATGTCACTTGTCGTATTAACCAAAGGTTTAAAAACGAAACAAACATTGCTATTACCCTTATTTTGAAAACAAAGATCCATGTCTACAAACTTTCTTTACGCTAGAAGTGGTATATGTATCAAAGTTTTGTATAGGTATTTTAACTTCTTGTTTTGCAGCTTACATTTCCAAAATATTTGATTCTTTACTTTTATTTTAAGCACCAAGTTTATCGAGGTGATCGCGTAGCGTTGTTCTAGGTACATTGTACAACCTATTAGCTTTACGTGTATTTAATACCTCTTGCCGAATTTCACTAATTGCTTTCTCTAAAAATTTCTTAGTGTACATCTTTCAAATATAAGTTTAAACTGATTCAAATTGAAAATAATACCCCTTATATACTAGCATTACAGGAATGCTTATGTTCAGGGGTGCGCATGGGCATGGGTGCGCCTGGGCGTACAACGGGATGCGCCAGGAACTGCATCGGATCGCTAAAAATCTTATTAGTATTAAAACAACATAAATTGTATACAATTTTAATAAAAAGCAATATATATATATATATATATACACATATACATATATATATATATATATATATATATATATATATATATACAAAATAGTTAATTGTGAATAAATCTATTAACAATTTCCGTAATGGGCGATGAGTCAGCCTTTGCCCTATGGAGAATTTGAATGGGCGGACACCAACATCGATGTGACATCAGTTCCTGATAATGTGAATGATGGTTATATCTTGGAGGTGGATTTGGAGTATCCGGAATGTATTCGTGATTTACATAAGGACATCCCATTATGTCCGGAGCACATTGATCCGAAGACTGGAAAACAGCCTGTATCAAAAACTCAAAGTACCAAATTAATGGATACACTAAATGCTAAAAGAAGGTATGTGATCCATTATAGAAATCTGAAACAAGCTTTGGAAAATGGACTTAAATTATCTGCAATTAATCGAGTACTAAAATTTAGACAAAGCTGTAGGTTGAAATCTTACATTGACCTCAATACTGAACTTCGGAAACGATCAAAGAATGAACTTGAGAAGAACTTGTTCAAGCTAATGAATAATGCAGTCTTTAGGAAAACGATGGAGAATATACGCAAATATTGTAATGTGAAACTTGTTCAAAAATGGGGAGGAAGGTATGTAGTCGAAGCCAGGATATGCAGCACGTTATTCAAAAATGTTACAATTTGCGTTAAAAATCTTGTGACGGTGGAACTTCTTAAATCTGAAATATATCTTAATAAACCTATATATGTTGGTATGTGTATCCTTGACATAACCAAGTTGACGATCTACGATTTTCACTATGAATATATGAACGCAACCTTTGGAGATGGGTGCTGAGTTCTTTACATAGATACGGATAGTCAAATTTATACAAGAATAAATCAGTATCCTATGAAACGGGACTGTCAGTAACGTTTCGATACTTCCGACTATCTTTCCAACTACATTTATGTAATTCCGCTAATTAACAAAAAAGTATTGGGTGTGATAAAGGATGAAAATAATGGGCAACGTAAGGCAGATTTTATTGGATTACGATAAAAGATATATGCTACAAGAATTTTTAAAACAGCCGAGGAAGAAGAAGCTGAAGTCTTACGAAAAGAGGGAGAATAACCTGGCATCCGAGACTTTGGTGTTACAAAGAAAATTAAAGAGATTAAAAGATCGGTGATAAAGAATAGAATTACGTTTGACGATTATGTGGAGTGCACAGAAAATTACAAGAAAGTATTTGTAACGCAGAATCGAATTCAATCATCCAAACATCAAGTTCACACCATCGCTCAGGAGAAGATTGCCCTAAGTCCACACGATGATAAACGCCACTTACTTCCTGGATCGTACGCAACACTAGCTGTTAAACGTTATTCGATTATGGAGCATGAAGAAATATAATAGTTATTGCAATTGTAGAATATATTATCTATAATAAAATTTTATATAGTTTAGTGTTATCCTATTCTTAAAAAATAAAAGTAATAGATTCCTCCGACGTGTATGTTGGTTGAAAAGTGACCTGAATTGATTTTAAGATCCTTCAATGCTTCGTATAAGAAAGTGCAAAACTGACCTTAAGTAACACGATAAAGAAAGTAAATAACTTCGTGTACCTTGGTAAGAAGCTTTTGAGTAATGGAACGCTGGATGGTGAAATAGAAAGAAGGGCAAATGCTGAAAAAAAAGTGTCGGGAAGTATGTGAGCAATGAACAGGAATGAAGAATTAAATATAAGTACAGAGCAGCCCATTTACAACAGTGTGTTTGTGTCAAATGTTCTGTAGGCTAGCAAAACTTGGAACTGCCAGAAGAAGCATATTAGTCGTATGAATGCTGCAAGGATGAGGTTTCTAAGAAGTGTGAGCAGAAAAACATTGAGAGACAAAGTGCCAAACGAATGGGTCAAAGCAGAATGTGGGGGTGCAAGTGATCCTTAAGGAGTTGAGTGAGCAAAGTACGCTTAGATGTTTTGGACATGTGGAAACAATAAATGAGGATAGACTGGTAGAGTTGCAAAAAGTAGACCGCGTTAGAGGTTGTTGGATATAGTAGAGGAGGTACTGAATGAACGACAGGTGACAAGTCTGAGGAATATAAAAGCATGCCAAAACAATGTATGATTGTTGCAGAGGCAAAGGAGGTGTGTAGGGACTTAGGATGTGTTCGGTTTGATCACCACAAATTGAAAAGTGACCTGAATTGATCTTAAGGTCCCTCAATGCTTCGTATAAGAAAGTGCAAAACGGACCTTAAGTAACACAATAAAGAAAGTGAATAACTTCGTGTACCTTGGTAAGAAGCTTTTGAGTAATGGAACGCTGGATGGTGAAATAGAAAGAAGGGCAAATGCTGAAAGAAAAGTGTCGGGAAGTATGTGAGCAATGAACAGGAATGAAAAATTAAATATAAGTACAGAGCAGCCCATTTACAACAGTGTGTTTGTGTAGGTTTCTGTAGGCTATCAAAAATTGGATCTACCAGAAGAAGCATATTAGTCGTATGAATGCTGCAAGGATGAGGTTTCTAAGAAATGTGAGCAAAAAAACATTGAGAGACAAAGTGCCAAACAAATGGGTCAAAGCAGAATGTGGGGGTGCAAGTAATCCCTAAGGAGTTGAGTGAGCAAAGTACGCTTAGATGTTTTGGACATGTGGAAACAATAAATGAGGATAGACTGGTAGAGTTGCAAAGAGTAGACCGCGCTAGAGGTCGTTGGATATAGTAGAGGAGGTACTGAAAGAACGACAGGTGACAAGTCTGAGGAATAGAAAAGCATGCCAAAACAATGTATGATTGTTGCAGAGGCAAAGGAAGTGTGTAGGGACTTAAGATGTGAAGAAGGTTTACGCATGGTCCTGGGAGTAAAAGTAGTGTAGTAGTCAAGAGCTATACCCCCTCCCCCCCTCAAGATGTGTTCGGTTTGATCACCACGAATGAGAATACCTTGGTTGGCAGTTTGATTTTATTTATGTTTAATTAACGTTTATTGTTCATAATATCGTAATATACAGCGTGAATCCATCGTCATTCTTTCTATCCAAAATGTTAATTTGTGTCCACTACTAACTTCAATAATTTATACATAGATGTATTTATATTAACACTTAATCTAATTTATTCCATATTACGACTTAACTGTGTGCGGATCAAAGCTTAGAATTCAACTGATTAATTAGACGCAACCCTAACCTATCGCGGTTTCAACTATAACACGAACATAGTTTTACCTTTCGCGAGTTGCTAGAACTACAGCGGTACAGGTTAAGGAACAAACAAAATCTGAATTCCTTCTGGAGTCTTTATATTATCTTAGAAATTACAATACCGTATTCAATTTTCTATTATAGAACAAAGCCATTGGAAAATGCTGGTTTCCTTCTTCTAGTATGCGATGTGATCTTTTATATTATACAGCGTCTTCTAATTTGTAAAGCTAGTGTTGGATGTGCATAAAGACCTTCAGAGTAGTTCAGAAAGAACCATACATTAATGGAGCAGCAAAAAATTCAGCGCACAACAAAAACCCTTTTAGCGACTGGTAAATTTTTGTCTCCGCTTTAGCGTGTTATGCAGCACACTAAGAACCGCGTCGGAGACGTGAAATCTACAAGCTATTATTTACTACGGCTGTAACTTTAATGGCTCTATATTACACTAATGCATTTATGCAGTAAAACGAGTAAACGTTTAAGTTAGTGTACGTTAAGCTTGCCGTTGCCGTTCGGTATTAATGTGTCTGCTTAATGATGCCAAGCTACAATAATTTTATAGGACATAGAATTGGTGACTTCGAAACGCGTCAGACGTTAGAGGATGAAAGTTTTGACATTCCAAGTTATCATTGTGTAACATCGCTTAAAAATATGTTCTAATTAACTAATGTAACCTAAAAACAATTGGAGTAGCATTTGTTTTTTTCCTAATACATTGTAACTACAAAGAAGTCAAACCAGTTAGATGTAAGCAAAACGTAGAAATGTTTGCTGTAAATATACTGACTATTATAAAAAACGCAACACAGAAGTTGTTGATAAATTTTATTAAAATTTAAAAAAAATTGCTTAGTGTGATGAAACATACAAATGATTAACATTTAGAAACAAAGGAAGAGTAATAAAAAGTTTTTTCAATAATGATTTGCTCCACCACGATTTGTTATGCACGCGTTAAAAGGCGGGGACACTATCAATCAATCGATCAATCTTTTCCTGCGGTAATCATCCCAATTTTGTGGGATTAAACATTTTAAATCATTTCTATTTTCATACCTGTCATTCCTAGTCAAAAATACAAAATGGACAACGAAATTTTTTTGTTCTTGAAGGAGTTCAAATCAAGCGTTGCGCAACGCGTGGCTGAAAATTCCGGAAATCTATCTGATAGTTTTGTGAAAAGATTTTTATTTTAATTATTGACATTTATAGATAATCTATTTGATAATGGTCTCTTTGACCGAAACGCGAGTTAAGGTTCGTGGCTGCAAGCGGTCCTTTTCAAAAAAACTTCTTGAACTTCTTAACACATTTATTTATTGTTTTACAAAAATTAATTGGAATTTTGACAATCTTGAATGAATTAATCTAAGTTCGAAATTAATTTACTAATTGTACAAAGTGAGTTATCTACGAACTGCAATGCTTAAGCTGAACGATGGATTAACTGTCTGTAAGTGGAGCTCCCGGGCCTTTTATAACATCCCTACCCCCTCACATTTCTGTGGGAACTTGCAAACCTAATGTCTGCTTTAATTTGACTCTTATTCATAATACATTGTTGCTATCTTAAATCTATTCATAACTACTTTGTTGCGAGGTTACTTCTCAGTAATCTCGGTACGTAACTGTCTACGAGCGCCCGTGACCTAAAATCTGCAGTGTCACTTATCTCTGTGCTACGAAGTAGCGTTTTCGTTCCCATGAACGTTAATAAACTGAAATGAATTGTCCTTCAATTACATTGTTGCGCATTTTCTAATATTTCTAATAATTCCTAATTATTAGTTTTTTTATTTATATATAACAAATGGGGGATTACATAACTTGCGTCATAGCAATATATATATATATATATATATATATATATATATATTGATTTTATACTACTACGATTCTTTGTTTCAACGACTGGTATATCTGACCAACTTCCAAGAATACACTTAATAATATTTATTTTTATGGTCAAGAATATCTTCCAATTATATATATATATATATATATATATATATATATTATTGTGAATGAAAAATCTGATAATAATATAAAGAGTTTAAAGAATAAATGGTTGCACAGATAAAGGTGGCGTCGGCCTTTCAAATATTTAGAAATAGCGGTAATGTTTCCTATAGTACCACAACCCTACTTACATGCATATATTTAACCACAATGCAAAATACTCTACTAACGTTTTGTATTTTTGTAAAATTAAATAAAGGAAGAATTTTGTTTATTTATGCCATGGAATTTTGAATCACTCTCAGGGATTATTATATCAAGATATTTCTACTCTGTAAGAAAACGTGGGTTCAGGTCGTCTTACAGGCACATTAACAACTTTCATATAAAGCGTCGTCTAGTTAAAATCACTTAACCTCTCGCAGTGCAGATGATGCGTTATTATTTTCAAAGATTGATAAATATAATCGCAAATGTATAATTTAGATAAACGTTTGAGATTCAAATTACTAACAAATATTTTTAAATGGTGCTTATACAAGGATTAATTTCAAATACCTGTAATTCTACCGAAAGTGCTTGAGTTGCTCACATCGACCTCCTCAATGATAAAACAAAATAGTCTGCGGACGCTTGCCGTTAATACCTGTAGAAAGTAAGTTTTAATTTTATGTTTTATTATATCTACTCTATTTTATGTTTTAGGACTAATAAAATAATAACTCAGGAACAGTATACTTAGAATCCGCTATATGAATATGTATTCTTGTAATACACGACCACATACAAACAAAACCTTGTCTTGTTAGACTGGGAACCCACTGCAAAATATTCGAGGCTTGCTGATGCTATTCTTCACCAACACTAAAGATGACCCTTTGGTTGCTTTAACGGGAATCACTCTTCTTAACTGCACATGGTTGTATAAAACCTTAGTTACTTATATGATGCACAAATATATAATTCTTTATATAGCTCCAATGTAACGATGGTCAAATAAAAAGGATAAATTTCAAATAGATATATTATTTTTTTAAATTCAATAACAAGCTCCAAAACAAAACATCTTTTTATCAAAATTTTCAAAATCAACTAACTTTCTAAAACACTTATCACATAGGAGATTTCTCAAAGATTATAAGTTGCCTACTATTTACAAAATGTTTAAGGACTACACTTATTGATCAATTATCATTATGTATACTTCCTATTTTGGAACAGATATTTGTGTCACTTATACTAATTATTATTGGTTGACATTCCACAAATCTTACAATTACTTTATGCTAACTAAACATGCTAAAATAAATTGTTTTGCAGGTATTATGTTACATTAATTAATTATTGAAATAGAGTATCCATCATACAGTTAACATGATATTTACAATCAACCGAAGCTCATTCAGTTGGAATTACATTAGATAAACGTTTTATTGAAGAACAGCTAACCAAAGCACTTCTTTTAAATCTCAAGCGCTTCACCACCAGTGAATAGCATTTTAGCTTAGTTTAACAAGTAATCATTTATCAATCCTCAGTTTATTGTAGTGTTTTAAATTTAGAAACCATTGATATGAGTGGTAAATTAATGTGTTTATCCTCAGATATCTTTTAAATCATTTTATAATATTTTAATATATATATATATATATAATAATGCTGTGATAAGGGGTTGTTTAAGGGTGTATTTTATGGCAATAGTCATGTAGTAATCAGAAATCACAATAAGAAGCAGAAGACTGCATATATTTAATAGAAAATTGATTAATTGGGAAAGTTCATAAATAGTAAACATTGAACACCCTGTATATAGAGTATAAGTAGTTTTAAGCGACGCAAATAGAAACAATAAAACGCATAGTTAGCATAGAAATAAGTAATTCATGCATTGGGTAAATAACAAATATTTAACACACGGTATATAGAGTTTTAGTAAATTTAGGTAATGCAAATAACTATATTTTTCAGTAAAAGCACGCGTATTTAGAAGTAAGCATAATAAATGTAATTAAACACGCATTGAAAACAATTCCAATCAGTTATGATAATACAGAGATAAAAGATAAAACTTAAAGAAGCGTAGTGTAAGGGCGTACAAACAATTAACAATTTTTAATAGTAAAAGTAATTAAAAATGCGTAAATAGATAAATATATTTGAAAATTGAAAGTCGAATTGCATCAGGTATTTTTGTATAATATGGAAAAGCGATTATTTTCTCAAAACACATGGTCTGATAACAAAGCATCTGTAAGCAAACAACAATTACTCGAAAGGCCGAGAATGTTACATCAGAAAACCACTTTAAGTGTAGGAAATAGAAGGACCTCATTGGTCAAGATTAGTAAGCCAAACCCACAGACTAAGGGGGAAATTACTATATATTAACAACGAGCAATAATAACGAGCTCAGTTTTCAACTCAACAAGGCCCAAGGTGCGTCACTCTGAATCTAAGAGTAACGTGTAAGAATAATATTTAAAAGTGAAAATTGTTTAGTGACAGATAGTGCCACGAAGATGAAAATTTCTATTGACGATCAACGTAAGCAGAATTTGGGAAATTTATTTAAACTAAAATATAATAATAATAGGGCTCTAAGTTTGGTGCGAGTAATCTATGTCTGAGGCTGGTGAGCATAATCTAAGTCTAAGGTTGGTGCGAGTAATCTAAGTCTGACGATGATATTCTAAGTGGGATGACAATGTTCTAAATCTAAATCTGACGATGACATTCTAAGTTTGATAATATTTCAAATGGGTATATAATAATTCCGAATTGGTGGAGAATAATTTTTAATACGATGTCAATGATCCAAATGGATGGGATAATAATGCATGGAAAATTCTAATTGATGTTGGTTGATAATGGATGCGTTGATAATCTTGATAGAATTTTGGGTTGCGAGAAAGAAATAAAAAAGCACGAAGTAAACAGACCAGGTTAGATCTTTTTAGTTTTAAGACATTTTTTTCTATTTGAATTTGAATATTGAATTTGCTTAATTAATATAAACTAGTGTAACTGAGTCAGCAACGAACTTTGCATACGTAGAAAGTACGTAATATAAAAAGGGGTTTTGAACATTCCAGGTTTTTTTTATAAGAACAATAGTTTTTTTAGTGACTTTAAATTGATAGCGAAGCATATGATTTTTGAGATAAATGAGATTTACAATAGTGATTGATTGAAAAGTGTATTTTAGTAATTTTCAAAACCTGTACATAATATTTGTTTTCATTATATGGAATTAACTAACTTCATTTTATAATTCAAAATAAAAACTACTCGAGGCAGAATAATAAAATTGGCGGGAGTGTAATTTGATAATTTAAACAGAGAGGAGGCGTCGAGTAAGAATACGCCATTGATACCGAGTACGGCGTTATCACATCGAATATTTATTGGACAGCCCAAAGTCGGCGATTGAGAGTTCCAGTTAATTCATAGCAAATTTATATGGCTGCTCAAGCCTGCAGATTGATAAATCCAGTAAGTACATAGCATATATATATATATATATATATATATATATATATGACGTATTTTCTAAATAAATTTAGTGAAATGTATTATTCTTGGCCTTGCATTGTTTTGTTAATGATGTCTAACTATCAATTGTAAAAAGTACTTTCATACAATTCTAGTTAATATATGGGAACACGCATTCTAATAATTTGATTTAAATTGGGTGAGTGTAAGAACAAATTATACTTATACTTTCTCTATGTGCATAAATACGGGGAAAATGATACTAAAAGTTAATTTTGAATTTATTTCTGTAAAACGTAAAGTCGTTGAAAGTGTAATAGTGTTGCAGAATTTTCTACCTTTCGGGGTAACACAACATTTTAAAACTTGCATGTTTTAACTGCGATTTTCAATTATTCAGCAACTTTATCTGCAAGACACCTTTTATATTCGCCGCTTGTAAACGTCGAAGAATTTAATATATACATGTATAATTCAAAAACTGTCAATCATTATTTTTTTTAGAATGGTTATATCTGAAATTATATTTGATAAATATTTTGATAGTTTGTAGCTTGGACTTTTATAAGAAGCCACCATTGGCCTTAAGGGAACATTTGTCTTATGCAATTCTAGTAAACTATAGATTTGTGGTGCAGAGGAATTGTATACGATAATTAATTTTGATTATTTTTATTTGTTAGTAATGTTTTTAGTAACATTTGTTGTTTCTAATTTGTATAGAAGAAGTAGGATCTTTTGTTAATGGTGTATGAGTTTCTTCGTCATTTAGTTTTAAATAATCCATTTTATATATAATTATGTTTTTTTGCGTTTTATCTGCAGTAGGTTATAATGTCTTTGTTTTGCTTTAAAAATATTTTTGCAATTTTAGTATTTTTGTTTAAATTATTATTGGATTCTAATTGACTTTTAGTTAAATACATTCAGTTGGGTTTATTTTTGTAATTTGTTAGGATATTACATATGTTTGCTCTGATTTCATTTTGAGATTCTTTTTGAGTTGTTCAATTGCTGGTTCTATACATGAATCAAAGGATTCTATTGATAATTTGTGTTTGGGATTAAATATATTAAATTTTGAACCTAGTGCTAATATTTTTTTTACTGGTATTGATATTATTGTAAAAGTTAAATTTTTTATATTGTTTACATGTTCATTGTTTTGGGTTGGATGATTTGTATTTAAGGGTATTGGATCAGGGTTGCTGTATTTTTGTATTCTGTAGATCTTCGTCGGTGTATTTATTAGTGATTCTAATTTTTATATAAGGTTATGGTGTGTTTTATTTTAAAAGTTTTTACAAAATTCAGCTGTTTTGGGTAAGGTATTGCATTAATTTATTTTCCTCTGTTATTATGGGTTCTATAATTTTTAGATTAAATCATTTTTGATGTAGGAAATTTTTTGTAGCATAGTCTTCATTTAAGAGCATAGAAATGGTTTTAATGTAAAATTGGTCTTGTAGGAATTTAGGTATGATACAGATTTGTTTACATTGTGTCAAGAAAATTCTTTCACCTATCTTTATGTAATTGCAAAAAGTTTTATTTATTATATACAGTTTTTTGTTGTATTATCTTGTACATAATTGATGATGATCTATTACTGATGTTTTCTTGCTAAGCAGTGATCAGGTGTTCTTAACATGTATATCAGATAATGTTTACAACTGTCTTCAAATTTTCTATGTATACAATACTTAAAGTTGTTTATGGCTAGATATATTTTCCTTATTTCAATAATTTTCAAATAATTATTCAAATAAAGAAAATATACCCTGTAACAAAAATTTTTTGTTACATTAAATATCTCTAAAGAAAAACAGTCTTAACTGTTGTCATTTTACGAATTTGTCATTTAGCGTCAAGTCGTTGAGTAGTTTATTTTACTATAAGGAAGAACACCTCTTTCCTTTTACATTATTTTTCACCTATACGGAGTATTCAAGGGCGACTCCTACACTTCTGATATCCGCAAATACGTAACTTGAGTTACATAAGCTACAGGCGTTCTGAAGTCCACTTGTGCAATTGATAGACGCAACGTCTGCGCATAAAGTGACGCGATAACTAGAGTGTTGGCAAGGAATGCGGCCATCTTGCAAACGACTACGAAGGAGTACGCTTCGTTAAAAGATGAAGGGCCCTGTTTGCAGGTGGAGGCTGAGGATAGCTCTACCGTCGGAGAGGGGCTAGTGGTTGCCGCGTGGAGGCGTCACGATAGAGCTCTCGTGAGGCTGCCCAGACAACCTAGAGCCACAGTTACAACACGTGGTAAGGAAGTCCATTAGTGCACATTTAGGAAACACGCTTGACAATGGGGTTGGAATTTGGTTGTGTATTGTGTAATTACTCTTTTTGAAGCTGTCCGAAGAATGCTTTTAGTAAAGGCATATTTCGCATCTTTCTAAATTCCAAGGAGATGGAATGTTATGCGTTTTAGTTGGTCTACAACGTTTGTCTGCATCACCGTTGTATAATTGGGGCAGAGCCAATCAGGTCCTTGTAAAACTATTTACTGAAAATTAATTTTACGTACTAATTACGGTTAAAGCTTTAGTTTAATATTTACTAAATCATAAGAAACTTTTGTTAAAGAATGTAAATTTCAAGTTTTTCTATGCAAGATGTGTTTATGCTTAAATCTCACGTAAAAATCAGTTTGAGAATGATTCCCTAGAAATTTAATAGGTCAAATACTTTTTTTGTTCAGAACTAAATTTTTTCATAAGAGGAATTTTTGAACTTTTAGATTAATTAAATTAAGGTGTTATTCAAGGCACTTAAATAATGCACATGTTGATTGAGAAAATAAGTGTAAAGTCCACTTTTGATTGAAAGGTGTTTATTTGTAATATGTTATGTGATTAGTAGAATACCTATGCTGCTTCTAACATATGTTGAAAAGACTTTCTTTAATTTCATATGAACTTTTGATGTAACAAGTTCTTTAGAGAAATTTTGTAAGCCAGAACAGATCTGTTTTATGGATGTTTAAGAACCCGACTGTATTAAATAATTTATAAATGCTAAGACCTCTCCGTGTAGAGAAGCAAATTCAAAAATTTTTGAAACTTACTTTATGTTGATTATTTTGATTATAGAAAAACACACTAAGAAATTTTTGAAACTTATTATATATTGATTATTAAATTTTTTTATAAATAATTTTTGCAACAAAAGAGAATACCATTTAAATTATATTTTGAATTAATACTTTCGTCTTTTTATTTCATTAATTGAAATTAACATTGTCCAAATTAGATAAGCAGAATTTTGAATGTGGAACTTAGAAAAAAGTTGATACAGTACCAGGTAATAGAAACGGAATAAGTAATTTCCAGTAGAGTATTTTTTCATAGGTAAGGTGTTGTTGAGATTTTGAATTCAAGACAGTCGATCTATAAAGATCGAAATATTTTGTTGTTGTAAGGCACAAACAGTGTCTTATATTTTATTTTTTTGTGTGACATTTTCTTGCAGGTCCGACATCGCAGAAGCTGGAGCAGAGGTCCAAGAGGTTTCCAGAGGTATTGCTTATTGTAATTTGTATGCTTTTTGGTAATCATTATATCCTATAGGTTTCTGCGTCTTCCTGTAGGATACTTTAGTTTGTTTATTGTCTATATAGATGCAGTGGCGTCCATTTACGTTTTTTTTGTTCTCGTTTGTAGTCGAGCCCACCCTATATTCACGCCCAAACTCATTGCTCACCCTTGGGGTAATTCCCAGACTAGGCCGCGAATATAGTAAAGCTCGTGGGTCCACCGAGGTTCTGTTCACTAATTGACTCACTCCATTAGAGAAAAGCTTTACTAAATTACACTTCAACCCAGCGGTAAACAACTTAAAGTATTGTAAATATATGTTCTATTTATACACCTTACTGCTGAGGTTTTTTTAAATGTGAATATTAAAGTTAATTGTCATAAGTATTTAGTAGTGATTATGGATGGTATATAACAGCTTTGCTAAACAAAGTTTGTATAGTACAGTAATAATATAATTATTATAATCAACAAAGATTCATTTGCTTCAGTTACTAGTATGTTTTTGTGATTAATACAAAAATTATGTACCACAATTAAAATTTGCCGCTTGCTTTTGGATATAAAATGGCGAATCGGTCTGTTCGTATCATTTAGTACTTTATCATAACGAGTCAATGCGTGTGCAAAAAACACCACATTACTTAGATCTCCTACTTTTTTTAATTTGCGCAATATTAAAACATTCACTTGCACAGTTTTCGCTTCCCGGTTTCTACATATACATTTTTCACATCCGCTATTGCAATCAATAGTGTTAAAATATCAGTATACGTTGCGACAACAGTAAGCCAATGTAATTGTTGTTTCAACAATAAGTGTGTCTGCATCAACTTAGGCTTGGCGCACGACCATTTTATGGTTTCTAGCTTTTGTGTCAATATTTTCATTGACTCCTTGCCAATCTTATAATACAAATGAAATAAATAATATTATTTATATAAACCTCTGAGGTTCCAAAAATTTACTATAAACACACATGTACATCAAAATTGCTTCAATAAAAAATGTATACTCGTATAAAAACATATATTAACTGTTTAATAAATTTCATTATTAAACGAATCAAATATTATGATAAACATGTCTATTAGGTGATATTGTCGGAGGCTTTCAAGACCGGAGTCATTTTAAATATTTATGGTTTCGGGTTGGAACCGTGTCATTTTATATATTAATGTATAAAATAACAAGGTCCCAACCCAAAACCATAAATATTTATAATGTCTATTGGGTGTGCATAAAGAAATCTCGTAATTGAGGTTCTTATAAAATTTCAGTGTAATATTATTTTGCTGATTCGAATTTAACTTCACCATATGCTTACACAAAAATTTTAAGATTAAATTGGAGGAACCTGAGCTTTGTAACATAAGGAAATAAAAGTTGTCAAGTATATTATGGTAGCTCTCTAGAAACTATTACTAAATGCTTATTACTTTTAGTAACATTTCTATTATAGTTTTAGTTCCAGAACTTTTTATATAAACGTGCATCGAAAATGTTATAAGATTATTAAAAACAAATGTCCAAGCACAGAAATTTTTAGTGACTATCAAACTACTTGTAGATGTATTCAGTTCGACAAACAAACAAAATAACAACTTTAACTTACCCCTCGATTGAAGAATCCTTTTACTTTAACAAACCGGGAACAGGTAAAATTCACGTATTCCACGAACTTCAAGGCTTCGGAATGAGCTTCATAAAAATAAAACATAATTTTGTAAACCGTCTTACAAAATAACAATTGCGTGATGCTTAATTAGATAAACCCATTATGTAGATAATTCATAGATTTTGTAAAGCTTTAGCAATATAAAACCATGATGTTACTTCTAAAGGTGTTGATCTTCTAAAGATGTTAGTTAAATCTTGAACTTTGTAAATTTTGAATAATATTAAACCATGACAACGTTATTTCTAAAAATGTGCTGTAAAAAGGTATTAAAATGAAATCGTGTACTTATTTTATACGAACCATTGGTTAGAAGGGAGAACTAGATTTTCTGTAGGACATTCTTCCTATCTACAACAAAGCAATTTGCCAGTTGTGTCTCAAGATATTGTATCCCATCTTAAATTGTTTGATACTTTAACACGACTGGCATTCGCTACATCTCGCCTGGTTATCTGACGATAAAACGCAGGTTCTTAGAGATCGCTAGAAATATGGCTCATAATATTAGAGCTTTGTATATTCCGTAATATCAAACCCTATTTGTGTTTATTCTGTAAGCAAACGTTAATACTATTATAGTATGTGAACAGACTCCAATATTGTATAATAATGTTAAAAGTTTATTACATGAATTCCTTTACAAAACGAAATTTATTGAAGTGTCATGCTTAATTAACATTACCATCGTGAAGTCATAATATACAGGATACGTCTGCATTTACTCTATCCGTTTCAAATTAATTCTATTTTCTATCTAGTTTATATTTAAAGCAACATAAACGCGTTACATTTAATCAACCAAAGTAATGACTAAAAGAATGTATTTGACCGCAAAACTCAATAAATAAGAATTAGATGAATAAACACGTGCATGCATACGCACGTATTCACGTACACGCACATACACGTGAATAACCACACGCAGATGCATGCTCACAAACACGTACACACATCTTCGCGGCAACTGTCTTTATGATTATAAGATTTTTGTAACTCGCATGCTTTGTATTAAGTTAAAGAATCGAAATTAATACAAAACAGATGGCCGAATAAGGACAACTCTCAAGGGACTGAAGATAATAATAATAAAACAGTCGACTAGACTTGAAATTTAGCACAATGGCGTTGTAAGGAAAATGGAAAGTGTTGTTTTCAGCATCTTTAATTTTTCTTTTTGAGTTTTCCTGTTAAGGAGGACTTACCTTGCTAACGCTATTCCTCACTTTCAGAATTTTACGATATTTGTAAATCAAGAATGTGTCTTCAGGAGCATCATCGTATTTCTTGACTTGTCAATATAGTTAAAAGATTGTGTCGTTACATATATGTATAGCCATAATGCACAGCTTCTCTGGTTTCTTTTATTAATGTTAAATTTAAGCCATTTCGAAATGCTTTGTGTTTCCGTTACTTTTTGATTATTCTGTAGCATGTACAAACATTCACATAGACGGAGATCGGATCAAATAAAGAACTATACATTTTTAATGAACTAATGGTTTAAAATACAATTACAATAATGATGATTGTTGTAACAGCAATTAAGTTAGGCTGCAATTAAAACTTTCTATCTTTCCATAACGATTTTAATTAACTTTTTTGTTACCAATTATTCTTTAATAAGTATATAAATTATAAATCAAGTTCAAATTATGTAAAGGCGTTATTCGCGTTTCTAAACAGTTCTTTGCAAGCCACACTATGGATCAGACAAATAAGAATTTAATATGGCCCCTAAAAGTATTAAAACAATTAGGGCTGTTACAAAATAAAACGAAAAATAGCAATGCTGTAACAATAACAGCTGGTGTGTATCTTGGACTTTGCGCCTTTAGTTTCTTTACTCAAATAATACAATTTTCAAACTTCAAAAGAGATATATCAGAGTTTGTTAATATTGCAGAAGCATTGTCAGTCTTTGGATATGTAAGTATATAGTAGCACAAAAGGACGGTGTGTGCTGATATACACGTTGGCCTTTATTTACTGCACGCAGTTAAAAACGCTGCACTATTTTTGAACAAAAACCCAGCGAATAAATCAGTAATAAAGTGATACTAATTAGAAAAGGACTTATCTACAGAAGGATTAAATGTTACAATTTTTTATGATAGGCTGTGAATGATATGATATTCATTTGGTTTTAAAATATTATAGAAAACTAGCTGTTTCAATTTCTGCTAAAAACACATATCAAGATAAACTGTGTTACATACAAGAGGTTGATTTTTGAGATTTTTCAGTTGTGAGAAAACGCGTTTCAATTGCATTTTAAGTTCATACATTACTTGTGTTACGGTAACTTTTTGAAACAGAGCGATTCTGCATTAAATTGCAACTACCTTATTTAAAAACGTTAATCTAAACCCTTTGTTATTCTCAAAAATAAAAATTAACAAATTCGTATTAAACCGTTCTGTATAAAAATTCTTTGAAATCGTTAAACACCTCAAAACTCGCCTGCTTATTAGTTCCAATAGTAAATTCGTTAAAACAAGCAGACGTTTTGTTTCTAATAGGTCCTTGCTAAAGTGTCTCGTGCATTAAATATTTTAATTGGGTTGTTTTCTGGCTCGGTTAGTGTGAAATTCTATTCTGTTATTCGCAGGCGTTTGAGCTCGCTCAAGTTTCATGAGTAATTAAATCGTTCCTTCTAAGTGAGTCGCTCCTCGTAGCGTAAATCGAAAATAATACAAACCTCTATTTTTCTAAAAAGTCAGGCAAATGATTTGCTTGAGCGTGTGTTGATTGAATAAATTGCTTAGCTGCTTTAAAATGTATTTTATTTTCCCAAACTAACAACGAAATTAAATGGAATTAATTATCGTATTTTGCCTTAGTTATTGCCTGCATTCTACAAATGTGTTCGCCGTTGTTGTTTGGAATATATATTTTTGCTTCCTTTCGAAAAATATTTAACATTCTATTGCTGGGAATGATTTATGTTATTTCCTCCAAGGTTTTGAAATTATATAAACAAGTCCAACTTTGGAAAGGCTCTCTCTCATACTTGATTCGTCCTCTTACTGATACAAATCTTCTGTTATACAACGTTCTTTGACCGTAGTAAAGTCGGGTTTTTATTATGCCATTTGTGCTAGTATATCTAAGTTGGTGGTTTTAGCACCCATCCGCATTTCCTCATCCTAAGATAGTACCGAAGACAAGATATCTCTAGGTCAGTGTATTTTGCTGTTTACTTTATTTGTGTTGCTGCTTTGGAAGATAGACGCTTCTTTTCTTTTTGGGCGATTCCGCAATAAATTGCAGACTGTACGTTACCAAAAACACGCTCACAATACGAACAATTGTGTACCTTTTTCGTCGAGCTTGCTGTTTAAAATTTTAATGCGTTAGAGCACTTTTTACTGTATACTTTTTATATAAAATATCAACAACTTGTTGTTTGATTGTACCATTCCGCCATTGTTTTTTTTTGCGGTATTCGGTATAGGCGAACTTCTGTACTTACTACGGATTTTTTCAAAAAACTGTAAAATTGGCTCCACACATCGGTTGTATTCTTTGGCAATTTGTAAAAAGAAAGCAAGCCAACGAAATTGTGAAATCAGAAACACTGCTTAAAGTTAAATACAAACTATAAAATTTGCAAAACACCGTCTCTAGTTAAATTCGCTATCGAAATGGTACACGCAAATAATACCTAGTAGATGTGTTGAGAGATTTGTATTTAGTTTTTAAACCGAAAGTGAATCATACATCAGTTGGGTTTGTTGCCAATTTGTAAAAAGAAAAGGATAAACCCGAGAAGACACCAAAACAACGAAACCAGTCGATTCTCTCTCTTTACAAGCTAAAAACAACCGATGTATACTTTATTATCGGTTTAGGAACTGACTAGACTCTTCATCACGGCTCCTACTAATATCTTCCTAAAAAGTCACCTACAATGCTTCCTGCTAAATTTGGCTAGACGGCATATTGGAAATTTTCCACTTTGTAAAACTAGGAGTACCCGATTAAGAATAAATAAACTGTTGAAACCTTTTTGTGTTATTTGCAGTAGGCATTAGGTATTTATGTGCGAAAGCGAAGATGATGGATTAGCAATCTTCATGGCTTGATTCGCGTAAGACTACTGGCCACAAGGTTCCTTGTTCGATTTTTGATATGGACCGTTTACAATATCTTAGGCGTGCATATTTTATAACACATCCGTCCCAGTTCAGATGATGTTAAATGCAAATCCCACGTAAATGATGTCCCGTACGTCTAAGATTTTCCACTTGGCAACTTAACTATTTGCTTAGATTTTAAAAGAACCCTTGTCTTTTGGTCAACCTAGTGCATTTTGGTGTAGCATTGGATAATTTTCACATCGAGAGGTTGTGACATTTAAAAATAATTTCTACTCGCTAATGCAATACTACAGTCTGTTCGCGTACTGTAATTTTAGTGACGTTTGACTGCAGAATAAACTGAATTAGGAGTCGTTGTTACCGTATATAAATCCACAAGTGCTGGAAACAGAAAAAAATCCACAAAAACACCGGGAAGATCCAGAAAAACCATCAACTTTAAATCCTGCATTCTGATTGGCCAGCGGCACCCATTGGATAATGACAACCTGGACAAAGAAATTACCACCATACCAAACCAAAGGGGGAAAAGAGCCTGCTATCTTCTTCAACACTAGTGGCCCTGCTCTACAGTCAGCTGACGCTGACGCCTCAGCGAGTGGTGCGCTGCATCACGACGTCGACGTCTCAACGAGTGGAGCACTGCATCACGACGCTCATACCTCCTACAAACACACCATAGCCAGCGGTGCCTAAATCACAGACTGCTGACGTCAACGCCTCAACTAATAGCGCGCTGCACCACGACGCCGTCGCTACCTCCCTGCAGTAAGCTACGACGTCTTCCAAAGTCCAACAACTAATCTCCCCATAGAGTTTGATGAAGAATCTTTAAATTGTGTATATATTGATTCTATAATTGTTTGGCCTTAAATATTAGTCAGCAAACAGAATCAAGGCTCACACACTTTGCATCAGAATTTGCGCGCTTCCCCCCTAACCACCGGCACCAAGCCGTAACACCATATTCCTAGCCATCTCTAAGAACCTGCTGTAACTTACGTTTCTTATCGTCGTATAAACCGAACGAAACGTAACAAAGTCAGCTGCGATCAAGCAACAGTTTTCATATTTTGAAACACGACAAGCGCATTGCTTTGTGGTAGGTAGGATGAAGTCCAACAGTAATTTAGTTTTTCGTTCTAAACAATGGTTCGTATAAAATAAATACAAAATTTTATTTAAATATCTTTTATAGCGCATTTAAGTAACATTATTTATAGAAATAACGCTAACATGTTTAAAAGACTAATACCATTAGAAGCAATATCATCATGGTTTCACATTGATAAAGTATATAATTTACGATCTAACTACATTATGACTTTATCTAATTAAGCATCAGGTAGTTGTTAGTTGCCAGAAATTTGAGAAATTACGTTTATTGGATGGAGCTCATACCAAAATCTCGAAGTCTGTGGAATTTTTGGATTTTAACTGTTTCTGGTATTTTAGGAAAAAAAAAGTTTCTTTAAAACACGGGTAACTGAAAGCCATTATTTTGTTGTTTGTCGAACTAGAAACATCTTCAAGTCGTCTAAATGTCTTGATGAATTCTTGCAATGTCGCTATCTTTGGTTGTAAGCAGTGTTGCGTAAACTTTTCTTTTGTGTACCCCCAAATAAAAAAATCTATGGGGGTTAAATCAGGAGAGTGAGGTGCCCATACTAGGGAGTCGTTATTAGCAATCCTTCTATCACAAATTGGCACGAATGGGCTTTAAAGTTTTGTCTTTTTAATATACGGTTTACTGTAGTTTTTGATTAACAGAAATTTCCTTGATAATCGCGTGAGGAAGCGGTAGGATGTGCCTCAAAAATGCTAGTATATTAATTTCCACATCTGTGTTGTCTTGAAGTGGCTTAACTTTTGTACTTTTCGGTGTAAATTGGCCAAATTGCACACAGTTTGCTAGTAAACGTCTTGTTATATCAGCAGTTGGTCCTGATCTTATAGGATATCTTGCAATAAATGTTCTGAATGTTCTACTCACAATAGCTCACACTCCTCATAAGTAATTAACAAATTTAGGAAATCCTCGTTAGACTGTTGTAAGCTTCAAAAATTTCTAAAAGTGATAAATTCAACCGTATGTACCCAACAAATGCATGTACCTAGAATCAATAAACCATAGGCTACTTGATATTTTCAATCCTTAATTTTTGCACTCAATTATAATATGTAATAATAATCAATTAAATTCATCAATAATAAATATTTGTGCTTTGCTTAAACACAACGTATTAAAAACATTATGCATAAACCTTGATTTCCAAAAAAAGCTTGAAATATTGACAAAATAAAAAAAATTAACTAATTCAAAATTTTTCAAATAATTGATCATGCTCGTTTGGTATCAAATGTAAGGAAATTTTATGCTCTTTCATATTGTAATACAAATATTAGGGAATTCAATTTGAAAAAAATTAGATACTTTGACAATTCGCGTTTTTCTCATTCCCTTCAACGTTTGTTAAGGTGTTAGGAAACACAACGTACAAAGACTTTTGAAAAAATATTTATGGTTCCGGTTTTATGATCTTCCGAAGTACACCCGTTCTGAAGACAAAAAATTTCCTGAAGAGAGAACAATTGCAGTTAGTTATGTTAATCTCGTCGTTGGACGCCCTGTATACGCACCTATAATTTTTTTCTAAAATGAGCTCGTAGTGGATTCTGCTTCACATTACGTACGATCTTGGGTTGCAACGGTCTAGTGATCCATTGTAAACTTATGGATAGTGATGTAGTTGACGGGATTGGGCGATGCATTTTGTGCCTTTTGTATATCTACTTTAATGGCTGATAGATTTTGTTTCATTTGTAATAAAACATTGACGAATGAGAAAATCATGACTGTCGATCGCGGTTTATAAACAATTATAATTCATTATCTTCTTAAAGGTTATGGCTTTAATATAGTTGTAGTATTTAATGGTATTGGTGATAACAGTATATATAATTATTAAAGCAATGGAACAAATTCCTCGTATGCAATTCACTCTAAAATCTGCTGACATGTTTTTTGAAGAATCCACTCACATACCTGAAAATTGGGAAAAATTGTTTTCCAAAAATGGTACAAAAGTAAGTTTATTTCTTTACTATTACAAAACTCGATACTGTTCAAATCAGAAACAAGCACCAGATGATAATGGTATTTTGATTGTTGAAAAAGTTTTCAAGGAATCAACTACGAAGACAACAGTTGTTGCTGGTAACGATGTTGATCTCTTAATATTCTTGATAGAACGCAGTCCGTCTATCAAAATATCTACTTTTCAACGAACTTCGTTCGTTTATGAAATCGATTTGTCGTCCGTCTGTCTGTCCGTCTGTCCGTCCGAGGCCTTTCTAATGGTCGGACATCAATGTGATACATCAATCGATTCAGCTCGGTGTCCTGAGGTTAAGTTTTGATGTCAGTTAAAATCGGGCCACGGGGACGCCGAACCCCCGGGAAAATCCACAGGGATAATTAAAATTTTTAATAAGTTTAAAATCAATATGCGACACATATTTGAACAATTTATGGCATTTCATGCCAATTATTCCAATATTATAGACATTGTTTAAACTTAAATTTTGATTGCCGAAAATAATTAGATTCATATAAAAAAAAAAATCTTATCTTATTGATGAGAACTAATATATAGCTTTTAAAATATTTATTCAATAAAATAAAATATATTAAAATGTCTCTTTTGTTGTTTATAAATTTTTGTATTTTATCTGAATACTTATAATTATTACAACATAATAATTTTAATTTCTTTAAATTGTTTTAAAGTTAGTCTACATTTGGAAGTTCGTTGCGACAATGCCTTGCATTTTCAACTTGTTAAAAATTGGAAAAGGAAAAATTAAAACAAAGATATACACTCCGTAGAAGATTGAAAAGTGGCCGACTGTAGAAATTATATTCTATTTTTGCACGCTGTAAGTGAATGTGGCACGACAAGCGCTTTCTTTCGAAAGGTAAAATAGATACACTCAAATTATTGCAAAAAAGGTCAAAGTAGGGTTTTTTTAGGGCCACGACTCCAAAATGTTCTCCCATTTAAATTACACTGTCTTCTTAAATTTCCCTTCCATATAAATCACATTGTCATTTTAAATCACCAGCCATTTTTAGCCTCCAGGAAGGACCCAGGTGTTACGTTACGTAATTCGTGGCAGTCCGGTTGGGCGCCAAATTTGTTACGTTATTAGGGGCATCCCTGTTCGGGCGCCAAAGTTATGCTACGTTGGCTCGTAGCCGTACGTAACACAAAGATATCAAAGAAGTGACCGGGCTCAATCGGAGATTAGGGGGGGTTGTAGAAAGCAGACCAACATACAATGTACGCGGCTGTAAGGAGTTAGTGATAATACCTGCAAGAAAAAAAAGTTGAATAGCAAACCTGCAATAAAGAAAAATTTTAGTCCTGCAAACCTGAAATAAAGAAAAAGCATAGCAGCAATGAAAAATCTCAGTTATTCAGTACTTTGTAGAATGTAAATAAAACTGTTTAGATAAACTATATTATATAATCACGATAAAAGCATTATAAAAATTTGTATTACAAAGTGAGGTAATATTGGGGAGTAGCAGAAACGTTTCCTCACACCCCATTTAAACATAAATCAGATAAAATGTTAACAAAAGGTAAATAGATAAGACACCATTGGTATGAGTAATTCAGTAGTATTGATTGTTCTTTCTTTCTTTTTTTTATGTTTTAAAATAGCATGCAAGTCTACTGCAAAAGGTATCAGAACGACAAAGATATGGCAAAGCCACGGATAGATATTTACAGTAATAACAAGTAGAAAATAGTTCAACTTACAAAAGTCCTTCAGCAACGCTTCCTTGCAACGGAAGTGTGAGATTAACGATGTCCTACGCTAACGAAGCACTCCACCCTTGACTGTGAGGGTGTTGATGGAATCTCTTACACTTTACACTAATCACTCCTATGTATTTCACTGGCGTTAGCAGCAGACATTATCATGCTTTCGAATAATGAAAATTTGCTCAAACAACAATCTATTTTAGATTCGTTGGGTTAGAAAAATGCAGAAACTACAGTATCCACTGTATTTAAATAATCCAAAGTATGCACTAATTTGATAAAACAAAGGAACACTAGACTAGATCGCACACACTATGAAATAGAAAGAATCGGTCAGTTTAGCAAGTTCTACGACTATTATTTCACAAGACAAACAACAAAAACCACAAATTAGTAAAGTACGCGTATCACTAAAGTAAGCCCGTCGACTGTTCCTTAAAGCATTTGTCTCACAAGAAAAACAACTAAAAACAACTAGTAGGCACGCGCAAGCACTAAAACCGTCCGTCAATGACCTTAAAACACACGTGCGTCGACCAAACACGTTCGTCTATAAAGCATACTTCTTTCAATCGAAATTAGCACTCTACTTTTCTTTACAGTTAATGTACAAGTTTTATTTCACAAGAAAGACAACTAAAAATCGTGCCGCGCTTGTTCAGGAACAATTCGAAATTGATCCCGCATTAATTCTCACTATTCAAAAGCAGAAAGAAACAGTCTCTTCCACGTAATTAATATATAGCAACCAAGAAGGAAACACGACTCCCAATCTGTTTATTCAACTCGTTCTATTACAACTTCTTATCGTCTCTTATCTAGCCTTGTATATATCCACATATTATAATACGATGCACTCTATAATTAATTACAAGCGGTTTATAATTTCCAATTTATCTATCTTTAAATTACTACACACGAGTTAATAAATATAGAATATAGAACTAGTAATTGCAGACATGTACTTACGAATTGAGTATAAAAGCGTAAAATGTTAAAACTATAAAAATGCCCGTTACACAGGCCTCATCATTTCTGCTCTGGACCACTGAACCTCAGCATCCTTCCAATGGACCATTATGATGCATAATATGGCCGCTGCAATCCATCGCAAAAAATTTGACCCAAGCAGGAATCGAATGAGGTACATAAAAAAAACCTTTTTTGTATTAATGTAAATAAATATGTGGGAACATTCCTTATACCCATTCAGCAATCCAGATAACATGGTGATAGCGTTTTACTTGTGATATTGATAGCAAATAATAGTAATTGTTACAATTCCAAGTAAAACCATGGTACATCCAATAACCTGCACAACTGTTTAGATCACATAAACGGTATATGTATTGAAATGTGTACTTACCTAGTAATGAGTAACATGTTGTATGCTCGGCACTACAATAAATTCCAAACGCCTCGGATCAATATATGATGGTTGTGCAGGTTATTGGATGAACCATGGTTTTTCTAGCGAATTGTAACAATTACTATTATTTGTCATCAATATCACAAGTAAAACGTTATCACAATGTTAACTCGATGGCTGAGTGTGTATAACGGATGTTTCCACATATTTGCATAGAACAAGGTGTTTTAGGTACCTCAGTCGATTCCTGCTTGGGCCTTTCTTCCGATGGATTGCAGCGGTCATATTGTAATGTCATAATGGTCCAGTGTAAGAATTGTCAGGAAATTCAGGATATTCAGCGGATGGGTGCTGAGGTCCAGTAGTTCAGAGCTGATATGTTGAGAGCATGGTCTATGCCGTAGGCTAAAAAATAGCTAGTTGAAAAAAATTATTAGGTACCGATAATTTAAAATGGCAATGTTACTTATACGGGAGGAAATTTTGGAGTTGTTGCCCTGAATAACTCCTATTGGCCAAAGCTACGGAACGTAGTGCAAATGTTCAAAGAACAAAATGTTCGCCAAATAATCTAATAAATTCTAGAATAATATTAATTTTGGCCATACCTGGAGCTCCAAATGCGGAGAATTCGCTTGAAAACCACCAACATTTAACATTTACTAAATGTTCAATGTTTAATAATTTATGGTTTTGTTGTCGACGGTCATACTAAAGTACGCCGGATGATGCGATTTTGGAACCGGTAAAAATGATAACGAAATACACCCCAATACAGCGTCTTCTGCTGACATGGTTATAGATGGTAACGTTATAGAAGATGAAAAGAAATAAATAAGAGAAGCAAAGGACGAAAACGAAGAAAAGAGGAAGAATAAAACGACTTGTAAGTAATATGTTATTGCTAGAAGCCATCCGATTGAGTCGATCTGCACCTTGAATATGTTCAACATTACTAGAAGTGGTAGAATTGTTTGAGTGTTTCAGTGAACTAAGGAGCCGACCTATAGATTTAATCAATTTAATGGGGTTTTTGTGAGGAACCAGACTAAGAACACAACACCTCTTTCAGTACTTAGAGAGGCGAAGACCATAGGGGTCGGTATGGCTTTCTACGAAAAACTAGAAGCATAAAGGCAAGAGAATTTGAAAATTAAAGTGAATAGGTTAGCATTAGACATAGTAGGGATTGGTGAAGTTCGGTGGCCAGAGGCGGAAAATTTTAGAGCGGAGCCTTTAGAGTAATTCATACAGGATCAGGGAATAGTTATGCGAAAAAAATAAGACACTGTGTAGAAAACTACTTACAAGAGAACGAAAGAGTACCCATGTTAGTATAGAATTTAAACCGGTAAATAAAGTAATAATACAAGTAAACATGCTCGCTGACCTCTAGCTACAATGGGGAAGAGGTAAAAGTGACCTACAAAGATATTGAAGACATACTAAGATTTGTAAAAGGACATGAAAATTTAATAATTACGAGAGATTTTGATTTCAGTGGTAGGTGAGGATAGAAAAAGAGCTGTAGTAGGTCTATTTGGTTTAGGCACGAGAAACGACAGTAGTAATAGGCTATAGAGTTTTGCGACAAAAACAATTTAACATACACGTTATTTCAAACATCAAGCTAGAAGAATATTAACATAGAAGATGCCAGTAGACATAGAAAATTATCAAATAGGTTACATTCTTGTTAGACAACAGCTTATGAATTAAGTAAAATATTGCATAAGCTATCCAGAAGCAAATATAGAACATGAAAACAACTTAGCTATTATGAAAGCCGCCTTTAATTTAAAAAATTTGATAAAAAGGAACGGAAAAAATTACTTTGACTTTGAGAAACTAAAACATAAAGATATCTACAAAAGATTTGGGAAAAGGTCAAACAAATTGCTAAAAACATTAGGAAAATTTCATATGCTGAGGAAGTAGATACATAATGCAATATCCTTAAATACAGCTTTGACATGGGGACCAGAGTTATTCTGGGGTATAAACAATACCAAAATGAGAAACCTTGGGTTGAAAAGGATATTCTGAATTTAATAGAAGTAAAACGATATAATACAAAAACAGACCATACGAAGCGGAAAAACAGAGATACAGATTCATAAAATGGGAAATAAATCGCCAATGCAGGAAAGCTAAAGAACAATGGATTGATGAAAAGTTCAAAAAGATACAAACTAAGATGGAAATAGGAAAGTCAGACAAAGGATACAAACCAATTAGAATAAATATTTGGGATATAAAACCGTATAGCAAAAATATAAGGAATGCGGGAGGAGACACCATTATAGGAAATGTAGAAAAAGGGCTTAGATGGTAAGAATTTACAGGGAATTTATATACAGGACCTGAACTAAAAGCACTGGAATCGGACACTGAAAAGTTTGACATGGGATATCCTGTACTTAAGGATGAGTTTGAATTAGCATTAAAAATTCTGAACAGTAATATAGCACCTGGCATAGATAAAGTACCAGCTGAAATTCTAAAAGCCGATATACAAGTAGTAATAGAACACTTCCTCTAATTTGTAACATTTATGTGTGAGACAGTCGAGATGCCCAAAGATCCAAATGCAACATCATAGTCACTCCACCAGAAAAGCGTGCGGGTACATGTGAAAAGTATAGAACAATACGTTTGACGGTAGACGTGTCAAAAATACTAACTAAACTTGTAGAAAGATGGATAGAAAAAGAGCTGAAAAATACTAGGAAAAGATCAATTTGGGTTTAGACGAAACAGTAGAACACGGGAGGCCATTTTAATTTTAAGGGTAATAATGAAGAAAATATTAGAAAAAGGGAAAAATGTATATATAGGACTTGTAGATCTGGAAAAAGCGTTCGACAATGTAAAATTGTGAAAAATGTTCGAAATACTCAAAAAGATTGAAATGAGTTATAGGGATAAACGGATAGCACAAAGCTTATACAAACAGCAAACAACTCTAATTGAATTAGAACAAGAACATAGAAAAGTAAATATTAGGAAAGGAATGAAACAGGGATGCGTCCCATACCCGCTAATTTTTAACCTGTATATCGAAGAGGTAATAGATCCTGTCATATGCAAGAATAGATTTGGAATTATTATGCAGAGCTAAAGGATTGGTATCTTAGATTTGCAGATGATATAGCGGTATTAGCGTCTAGCAAGGAAGAATTAGAAGCAGCTTTTTATAAAATGGAAATAGTACTGACAGAGAGATATAGAACGATAATCAACAAAAATAAAACTATGGTACTAGTATGTAAAGTAGGAAAAATAAGTCAAAAGCCAGAATAGAAATAGGAAACGAGAACTTAAAAGAGGTTCCGGATTTCTGCTACCTTGGAAGCCAAATAATGCAATATGGGAAAAGTACAAAAGATAGGAAACGAAGATTAGCACAAAGCCGTGCTGCCTTTAACAAGAAAGTGCAACTGCCGTGTTTAAAGACAATAAATTTTGGAATCAAGGAAAAGATTACTCAAGGCATATGTGTGCAGCTCGACACTGTTCGAGTGTGAAACTTAGACAGTGAGAGACACGAACTGTAAATGTTGTGCTACATACGTATGTTGAGAATATTTTGGACAGCTAAAGTTAAGAACAAAAAGATTCTAGAAATGGTATAAGCAGAAAGTAATATGTAGAAAACAATAAAAAGTAGGAGAGATAGGATGATAGGAACCATAGTAAGGCTTAAGGGAATAGTGCGGAATATAGTAGAACTAGAGCCAGGAAAAAGAAAGGTAATAGTAGACAGTAGGAGGTTTTGGACAGTTCTGGACCCTCATTTGCTCCCAAAACCCTCATTTGCTACCTCATTTGCTCCCTCATTTGCTCCCAAAACCCTCATTTGATCCCAAAAGCCTCATTTGCTCCCACATTAACATGTAAATCCCCATAAGGAGCAAATGAGGAGGAGCAACTATCTCCTTCCTCATTTGCTTCCTCATTTGCTACCAAAACCCTCATTTGCTCCCTCATTTGTTCCTCATTTGCTCCGCCTTGTGGACCGCCTTGTGGAAATGAGGAGAATCTCTCATTTCCTCCCACATCTGGACCAAATAGTTTTCTTCGACTAGCCATTTCCATCTTTCAAGATAAATATATCGTGCATTTTGATCTTAACATCCTTATTTCCTCCCACATCTGAACCAAATAGTTTTCTTCGTCTAACCAATGCATCTTTCGAGATAAATTTATCTTGTTTGGTATCAATTAATATTAGAATTTTTTCAGCTACCTGAATCTCTATGAATTTCTTAGATTGCATCATTCCCCAGAGAGCTACCTTCATTTTAAAAATTTTTACCAGCAACGATTTTATGATCGTCCTTATAAATTTTTTAGCCATGCAATACATCTTGTTAGTCTAGAATTTTACGCAGAATTCGAATCTGCAAACAGATTTAAAATCGGATCATCCCTTACAAAGTTACACTTTAAAGCTCTCAAACCTCTAAATTTTACTCTTTGCTCCCACATCTGAACCAAATAGTTTTCTTCGTCTAACCAATGCATCTTTCGAGATAAACCTATCTTGTTTGGTATCAATTAATATTAGAATTTTCTCAGCTACACGAATGTCTAGGAATTTCTTAGATTACACCGTTCCCCAGGGAGCTACCCCCATTTTAAGATTTTTTACCAGCAACGATTTTATGATCGTCCTTATAAATCTTTTAGCCATGCAATACATCTTGTTAGTCTAGAATTTTATGCAGAATTCGAATCTCCAAACAGATTTAAAATCGGACCATCCCTTACAAAGTTACACTTTAAAGCCTCAAACCTCTTTAAATTGTTTTGCTCTTCTATAACATAAGCTTTAAACAACCATTATTCGAGAAAATCTAAAACCGCAAGGATTTTAGAAATGAGTTCTTTATAAGCCATAAGTTTATAATATTTAGAATCATTTTTTTCAAACAGTAATGTGCTGTTTTCAGAATACGCAAAAACCCATGACTTTTAAAATTTTTCTGGTTTTAACATAATTACATGCACAATGCTAAATAGTTGGAAAATACGTAGACGAGAACAAACTAATTGCTTTACAAGTATGTGACGTATAGTGAAAGTAGCGTAGACCTTTCTTTTTTATTAATTAGTGGCTATATGATTTGAAAAATATATTTCAATGTCGTGCATTAGGAAATTCATCTATAATTGCTGGTGGTTTACACAATGTACTTTCTATTACGAGCTCGACTAGGAAAATGCAAACTTCATCTTGTAATACAGATCAATTAACGGTTTTCAAACCGTATATAACGCGGTCTAATTATTAAAAACCTATTCGTTCCGCATGCTTTGTGTAAGTTCGTTGAAATTTTCGTTTCGTATAGTGACTTTTTGTGAAAAGTTTTTGAAGATTTAAGGTAAGTTTACACTTTTTTATTAAAATAGAACTGAATTTATTTGCAAACACCAATTATTGTTTCTGGATGTATTTTAAAACATCTAAGAAACGTATAGATTTACATTAACCGGTATTAATTTTCCAAAGTAATGCGCTGTTTTACATGTATATTTTTTTCAAATTTTAAAGATAGGCTTGATGCTGCGAATGCAGTTAGTAGAAACACCGGAAAACGTCTTCCATGTTATACAGGTCGGCAATCGCATCGCATGCATATTAAAAATTTAAAAGAATTATAGCACATGCACACAAATTGGTTGCAAGCCGTGCAGTAGAAGATGCAGTGCTACTATAAACAATAACTTAATAAAACATTTTAAACCTTTACTGGAGGGATACCAACCTTGTTGTCTACAGAATACTTACTAATAAAACAATTTAATATTAAAAAACTTCTACGTTATATTTTCGGAAATGCCAGGCTTGAATATTTTCTTTGGAAACAATCGAAGATTACCGAAGACACTCGATGAGTGCACAAATGCGGTCCCTAAACCAATCAGCATTAATACCGAGTATTCTATGCTTTCGTAGGTTTCTCATTTCCTAGAACCAAATCTTCCGCATAGCGGTTGGTAGCACGTAATGATTTCTAGAACCGGCAAGTACTCGATATCGCTCAAATACAGAAGTAGATGCTCGATGTCCGTCAACTCCCGATTCTCTCGTAAAAGGTAGAAAAAACTCGGCCGATCATCCATTTAATTTAAACTTCGACCCGCTACCGTTTTGATAATTTCCAAACATTTTTCAGACGACAATGGGCTGAGAATTTTTAAACCTCCGAGGGATCTTTAAATCGTGATCAATTACAAATCCGAGCTACACGTAAACTAACATATTTTGTAGCAACTGTGCACTGTATAATACATCCATACCCCTCCTCTGCGCTACTGCTATTTTTGTAGTTGCTTGAAAAAGTCAGTCGCCCTTTTTACTGCTAGGGCCGCTAAAAAGCACCATTCCATACTTTCTTTATAAGTGTAGCACATCGCGCACTTTTTTGTCGGATAATTAAATTTTGTTTATGTAGGCCTTTACACTTTCGCTTATTTAAACATCTAATACGATCGATTAACCACTTTCGATTATTCTAACGGAGGCCACCTTTTTGAATCCAACGATCCTATGGGCTTCCGCACACTAACACCTGACGTATCTTTCCTACTATTTGTTAAACAAAACCTACCGGTATCGCCATTGTGGACGTAAACAGATGTTTGTGGATGTGTACGAGAATATGTAATCATATACATTAACCAGTCTAAGCTATTTTATTTAGTCCACGAAAGCTATTATTTTTCTAAACCACAATTAATAATCGCCTTTTTAGGTTCCACATTTCTACCATTTCCCAATGACTGATGCTACGTACATGGAAACTTTAATTTCTTATTAGAGAGAATTCTTATTCTCCCACGCACTGCTGCGTAGTTGCATGTCCATTCCTTTTGGAGGTATATGCTCGTTATAGGTTGTAAGACCCTCGGTTTTACTTAACTACACTTCGTGAGACCCCTTTAATCTTTTTAATCGTATCTTTCTCGCCTACAATACAGTAGGACTTAACATTACTACCAACAAATTCTAATACTTGACCCCCATTAAATACGTCTTTAAATTTCCCTACAACTTTTTTGTCGACAAGTGTTATATTGTATTTGTTATACGCGGGGTAGTCACTCTTTTAAGATAAATATATTTTGCTAGGTATCAACTAACATTAAATTTTTCTAGAGACCCCAAATCTGTAAATAAATTTTAAATAGGACCACCCCATACAAAGTTATGCCTTTTAAAGACCCAAATCACTGATTTTTGCCCATCTTTATTTAACTACATCTTAAAACCCTTTTTCGCTACCCAAGACATATGCTTTAACCAACCATTTCCCTAGAAATCTAAAAACGCTGTGCCCGCACACACAACGTGGAGGTAACACGTATATTCTGTCAACCGAAATAGAAACAGGAAGGATTTGGAAGGTAGACGAAGAACTTAAAAGTTATGGAATTTGAAAACTAATATATACAATAGATTTACAAAATCTATACAACTATCTTAGATTTATATCTTTATGCCCACCATGTGTATGTTGATGTGCTCCCAGGATGATGTTACGCTTGTCATCTTCGCTCGATAAACTAATTTTATTAATAAGCTGCGTGTACAAATCGTGTTTTTTACTCCGGATACATACGCAGGCAAGTACTCGATACCATCCAAATAAAGAATTGGATGCTTGGCAACTGTTAACATCCGCTTCCCTTGTGTACGCCCAGACACATCCCAGTCCATGCGCACCCATTGTCCATGCGCACACCTGCGCGCACCCCTGCCCATGCGCACTGCCCATGCACACCCACTTTTATAAATAAAGAACAATGTAATACTATTCTAAAATGTTTATTCTAACATTATACATAACAAAATTTAAAAATATTTAATACCAAGCATGGAGTCATTGAAACTTAATTTTAATACAAAGTTATACACAGAAGACAGTCCTTTCTTTATGTTTGTTCGGAGTGGTTTTAATTTTATCTAATTTTATTCGCAGCTTAAAATTTAAATCGACACCCAAGTCTTCTATCTCCATTCCTAGCCAATAGTTTGATACATAGAGACCGTCTAGGTTTTCGAATTGTAAAATGTAGCGAAGTTTGCCTCTATATTTAAATTCTTTGAACCCTCCGACAACCAGATCCATTCTTTCGTGTAATTCTTGCAGCTTGTGACAATCTCTTAATCGCAGCTTTCCCATTATATCCTGCTTACGTATTTTGTTAGCTTGATCGACTTCTTCTTGTCGGTATTGGAGGAAATCCTTATTCTCCCACACACTGTTGCGTAGTTGCATGTCCACCACTTTTGGATATATATGGTTGTTATAGGTTGTAAGACCCTCGGTTCTAAATGATCCGAAAGGTTCTTTACTAGGCAAATATACAATGTTTAGCGGAACCCCTTTACGTGTGGTGTACGCCAAGTTTACGAAACTCGCATTCCTTAGTTCGTCTTTGTTATCTGCCATTTTGATAAACACGTTTTTAGAATAACCTTTTAAAAAGTATACGGATTTAGTACCATCCTTTTCCGCAAGAACGCTTACATAACTAAAAGAGTCTTTCTTACTAACCGCAAACGCATACAGCTTGTACAACCCGGATGTATCTAAGTCAGTCCATCGGCACATAAAATAATCTTTTAATTCTTCCTCATCTTCTCCAATAAGATGTTCTTTGTCTAACACATCTTTGTATTGTTCGTGTATTGTCGCAGTGTTCTCCATGTAGTCCAATTTTCGCCTTTTTGCATCCATTTCCTCTAATTCCAGTCGTCTTTTCGTTCCACTTACAGCGTATGGCATGCATAATGGGGCAATTTCTTTTAGCGTAAACGGATAGAGTTTACTACCAATATTTGCGCGTTGTCGTACAACCTCTGGGCAAATGTTAGGTGTATTTATCAATCCCAATTCCGAAATGACTATTTCTTTTGGAATTGTAGAATATGGTGTTGCAGATTGTGTAAAATATGTAATACCTGCTTTAATGTAGCACTTGTGTAAGATTTTTATTTTATCTTGACTGTCTTCCTCCTCTACTATCTCCAAATAATTTACAGGTAAATAGTTAAAACTAAAAGCCAAAAGCACATACTTTATCAATGTTTCCTTTTCTTTTGGTTTTTCGGACAACTTAATTTGCAAGCCCGTCAATTTCTTTGTATTTCCATTCCCCCAATACACGTACTGTAGTAGATTATTATACACTAAACAGCAGGTATTTTGCAGCTTGTCCGATATCTTACTCTACATTTTGGCAAGTGGTACCGAGTACATTGGCGCCTTTAGGAAGTATAACTTATTATCTTTCAATAAGGTTAAACAGTCTTTTAAGGTATTATACACCTGTTCCGCACTGACATAGCTTCCAATTGCACAGTTGTATATTGTCGCTTCCAATCGCGTAATACCATGTTCTTTGGCCAAGGTAGACGCAAATGTATCCCTTAAACGTACATCTGGACAACGTAAAAAATCTAGTATATGATTGCCAAGTTGTTTATTAACACCAGGACTTATTATCTGACACACAAATTTGTTGTATATCTTAATTCTTGCATTGGTTGTTAGCCATGTTAACCAATCAATTCCCACAGTTTTATCGTTGTCAACTATAATATTGCACTTTTCCTCGTATTCGCCCTTATAGCAAAAGTTATGGTTTGTAGTTAAATAATTACACATCTCCATCTTGCTAAATATGCCCGCAAAATCTCGGTTACATCCATGTCAAAAGATAGTAATAATCTTTTGAGTTCGTCCAATATATCTGGTAGTCCCTACAATAAAGTTCCCAACTTAACATCTGCTAGTTCCACGTTGTATGGAACACATATAGGATTTTGAAATTTTTTATTAATGCTTGAGGTCTTCTTTTCCGATAACTTCTTTTACTCCCAGACCCATCTTGTTAGTGCTTTCCAGAGAAAACGTAAGCTTAGCTTTAACACCATGCCTAGCAGAAACAAACCGATCGAACTTTCTTCGTAGATAGCTGTTAAATACACCACAAATTTCTTTTTTAGGATAAACATCCTTTTGTTTGCAGATGTTTGCTCGGCGTCAGAAAGGTTGCAAATTTTAGTCAACATTATATTACCACAAAATGGTTCTGTAATTGGTGTGTGTAGTCCACCAGTCAGCATCTGCTCGCATTCGACATAACAATTATTACCATAGCTTGACGCACTCGTACGCAGGTAGCACAACAACATTTTGATCTTTCGTAATTGAATACGAAAATTTACCTTATGTACACTACAGAGTGTGGGCGAATATTGCCGAAGATAGCCGAATATGTCGGGCACCGTCATATCGCTTACATCATTAATAGGTTAGGTCAGCGCCGCGGCACTGAACTAACCTATTAATTTTTTCTTTTATCTAACCTAGATCCACACTTAGTTTTTAATGGAAAACTCATTAAAAAGCAATTAGTGCTAATGGGTTTTTAATGAGAAAACTCATTAAAAGACAATGAGTGCTAATGGGTTTTTAATGAGAAAAATCATTAAAAACGGCCTAACCTATCAATTTTTACTTTTATCTAACCTAAGTCCACACAAGCCCAGCTAACCTAACCTAGCTCCGGACAACACTAGCTAACCTATCCCCCGACAGCTCCACATCCAACCTAGGACGGAGGCAATTTTACCCTATGGAGTAATTTCATCCTAACCTAACATCCTACATATATCCGGACATATGTCGATGCGCACCCCTGCCCAGTTTGACCTAGGTCGGATTAAATCCGACCTAGGTCGGATAACAAAACTGTTCCTAAACAAGAGAATGTAAGCGATATGACGGTGCCCGACATATTCGGCTATGTTCGGCAATATTCGCCCACACTCTGTAGGGTACATAAGGGCAATTTTCGTATTCAATTACGAAAGATCGAAATGTTGTTGTGCTACCTGCGTACGAGTGCGTCAAGCTATGGTAATATTTGTTATGTCGAATGCGAGCAGATGCTGACTGGTGGACTACACACACCAATTACAGAACCATTTTGTGGCAATATAATGTTGGCTAAAATTTGCAACCTTTCTGACGCCGAGCAAACATCTGCAAACAAAAGGATGTTTATCCTAAAAAAGAAATTTGTGGTGTATTTAACAGCTATCTACGAAGAAAGTTCGATCGGTTTGTTTCTGCTAGGCATGGTGTTAAAGCTAAGCTTACGTTTTCTCTGGAAAGCACTAACAAGATGGGTCTGGGAGTAAAAGAAGTTATCGGAAAAGAAGACCTCGAAAGCATTAATAAAAAAATTTCAAAATCCTATATGTGTTCCATACAACGTGGAACTAGCAGATGTTAAGTTGGGAACTTTATTGTAGGGACTACCAGATATATTGGACGAACTCAAAAAAGATTATTACTATCTTTTTGACATGGATGTAACCCGAGATTTTGCGGGCATATTTAGCAAGATGGAGATGTGTAATTATTTAACTACAAACCATAACTTTTGCTATAAGGGCGAATACGAGGAAAAGTGCAATATTATAGTTGACAACGATAAAACTGTGGGAATTGATTGGTTAACATGGCTAACAACCAATGCAAGAATTAAGATATACAACAAATTTGTGTGTCAGATAATAAGTCCTGGTGTTAATAAACAACTTGGCAATCATATACTAGATTTTTTACGTTGTCCAGATGTACGTTTAAGGGATACATTTGCGTCTACCTTGGCCAAAGGACATGGTATTACGCGATTGGAAGCGACAATATACAACTGTGCAATTGGAAGCTATGTCAGTGCGGAACAGGTGTATAATACCTTAAAAGACTGTTTAACCTTATTGGAAGATAGTAAGTTATACTTCCTAAAGGCGCCAATGTACTCGGTACCACTTGCCAAAATGTAGAGTAAGATATCGGACAAGCTGCAAAATACCTGCTGTTTAGTGTATAATAATCTACTACAGTACGTGTATTGGGGGAATGGAAATACAAAGAAATTGACGGGCTTGCAAATTAAGTTGTCCGAAAAACCAAAAGAAAAGGAAACATTGATAAAGTATGTGCTTTTGGCTTTTAGTTTTAACTATTTACCTGTAAATTATTTGGAGATAGTAGAGGAGGAAGACAGCCAAGACAAAATAAAAATCTTACACAAGTGCTACATTAAAGCAGGCAGTACATATTTTACACAATCTGCAACACCATATTCTACAATTCCAAAAGAAATAGTCATTTCGGAATTGGGATTGATAAATACACCTAACATTCGTCCCGAGGTTGTACGACAACGCGCAAATATTAGTAGTAAACTCTATCCGTTTACGCTAAAGGAAATTGCCCCATTATGCATGCTATACGCTGTAAGTGGAACGAAAAGACGACTGGAATTAGAGGAAATGGATGCAAAAAGGCGAAAAATGGACTACATGGAGAACACTGCGACAATACGCGAACAATACAAAGATGTGTTAGACAAAGAACATCTTATTGGAGAAAATGAGGAAGAATTAAAAGATTATTTTATGTGCCGATGGACTGACTTAGATACATCCGGGTTGTACAAGCTGTATGCGTTTGCGGTTAGTAAGAAAGACTCTTTTAGTTATGTAAGCGTTCTTGCGGAAAGGGATGGTACTAAATCCGTATACTTTTTAAAAGGTTATTCTAAAAACGTATTTATCAAAATGGCAGATAACAAAGACGAACTAAGGAATGCGAGTTTCGTAAACTTGGCGTACACCACACGTAAAGGGGTTCCGCTAAACATTGTATTTTTGCCCAGTAAAGAACCTTTCGGATCATTTAGAACCGAGGGTCTTACAACCTATAACAACCATATATATATCCAAAAGTGGTGGACATGCAACTACGCAACAGTGTGTGGGAGAATAAGGATTTCCTCCAATACCGACAAGAATAAGTCGATCAAGCTAACAAGATACGTAAGCAGGATATAATGGGAAAGCTGCGATTAAAAGATTGTCACAAGCTGCAAGAATTACACGAAGGAATGGATCTGGTTGTCGGTGGAATCAAAGACTTTAAATATAGAGACAAACTTCGCTACATTTTACAATTCAAAAACCTAGACGGTCTCTATGTATCAAACTATTGGCTAGAAAAGTATATAGAAAACTTGGGTGTCGATTTAAATTTTAAGCTGCGAATAAAATTAGATAAAATTAAACCACTCCAAACAAACATAAAGTAAAGACTGTCTTCTGTGTATAACTTTGTATTAAAATTAAGTTTCAATGACTCCATGCTTGGTATTAAATATTTTTAAATTTTGTTATGTATAATGTTAGAATAAACATTTTAGAATAGTATTACATTGTTCTTTATTTATAAAAGTGGGTGTGCATGGGCATTGCGCATGGGCAGGGGTGCGCGCAGGGGTGCGCATGGACAAGGGGTGCGCATGGGCTGGGATGTGTCTGAGCGTACACAAGGGAAGCGGATGTTAACAGTTGCCAAGCATCCAATTCTTGATTTGGATGGTATGGAGTACTTGCGTGCGTATGTATTCGGAGTAAAAAATACGATTTGTACACGCAGCTTATTAATAAAATTAGTTTATCGAGCGAATATGACAAGCATAGCATCATCCTGGGAGCACATCAACATACACATGGTGGGCATAAAGATATAAATCTAAGATAGTTGTATAGATTTTGTAAATCTATTGTATATACTAGTTTTCAAATTCCATAATTTTTAAGTTCTTCGTCTACCTTCCAAATCCTTCCTGTTTCTATCTCGGTTGACAGAAAATACGTGTTACTTCCACGTTGTGTTCGCGGGCACAGCGTTTTTAGATTTCTAGGGAAATGGTTGGTTAAAGCATATGTCTTAGGTAGCGAAAAAGGGTTTTAAGATGTAGTTAAATAAAGATGGGCAAAAATCAGTGATTTGGGTCTTTAAAAGGCATAACTTTGTATGGAGTGGTCCTATTTAAAATTTATTTACAGATTTGGGGTCTCTAGAAAAATTTAATGTTAGTTGATACCTAGCGAAATATATTTATTTTAAAACAGTGACTACCCCGCGTATAATAAATACAATATAACACTTGTCGACAAAAAAGTTGTAGGGAAATTTAAAGACGTATTTAATGGGGGTCCAGTATTAGAATTTGTTGGTAGTAATGTTAAGTCCTACTGTATTGTAGGCGAGAAAGATACGATTAAAAAGATTAAAGGGGTCTCACGAAGTGTAGTTAAGTAAAACCGAGGGTCTTACAACCTATAACGAGCATATACCTCCAAAAGGAATGGACATGCAACTACGCAGCAGTGCGTGGGAGAATAAGAAATCTCTCCAATAAGAAATTAAAGTTTCCATGTACGTAGCACCAGTCATTGGGAAATGGTAGAAATGTGGAACCTATAAAGGCGATTATTAATTGTGGTTTAGAAAAATAATAGTTTTCGTGGACTAAATAAAATAGCTTAGACTGGTTAATGTATATTGTTACATATTCTCGTACACATCCACAAACATATGTTTACGTCCACAATGGCGATACCGGTAGTTTTTGTTTAACAAATAGTAGGAAAGATACGTCAGGTGTTAGTGTGCGGAAGCCCATAGGATCGTTGAATTCAAAAAAAAAGGTGCGGCGGGATGTATGTTGGCTTGCGTTAGAATAATCGAAAGTGGTTAATCGATCGTATTAGATGTTTAAATAAGCGAAAGTGTAAAGGCCTACATGAACAAAGTTTAATTATCCGACAAAAAAGTACGCGATGTGCTACACTTATAAAGAAAGTATGGAATGGTGCTTTTTAGCGGCCCTAGCAGTAAAAAGGGCGACTGACTTTTTCAAGCAACTACAAGAATAGCAGTAGCGCAGAGGAGGGGTATGCATGTATTATACAGTGCACAGTTGCTACAAAATATGTTAGTTTCCGTGTAGCTCGGATGTGTAATTGATCACGACTTAAAGATCCCTTTGGAGGTTCAAAATTTCTCAGCCTATTGTCGTTTGAAAAATGTTTGGAAATTATCAAAACGGTAGCGGGTCGAAGTTTAAATTAGATGGATGATTGGCCGAGTTTTTTCTACCTTTTACGAGAGAATCGGGAGTTGACGGACATCCAGCATCTAATTCTGTATTTGAGCGATATCGAGATCGTGCCGATTCTAGAAATCACTACGTGCTACCATCCGCTATGCGGAAGATTTGGTTCTAGGAAATGAGAAACCTACGAAAGCATAGAATACTCGGTATTAATGCTGAATGGTTTAGTGACCGCGTTTGTGCACTCTTCGAGTGTCTTCGGCAATCTTCGATTGTTTCCAAAGAAAATATTCAAGCCTGGCATTTCTGAAAATATAACGTAGAAGTTCTTTAAAATTAAATTGTTTTATTAGTAAGTATTCTGTAGGCAACAAGTTTGGTATCCCCTTAGTAACGGTTTAAAATGTTTTATTAAGTTATTGTTTATAGTAGCACTGCATCTTCTGCTGCACGGCTTGCAACCAATTTGTGTGCGTATGCTATATCTCTTTTAAATTTGTAATATGCATGCGATGCGATTGCCGACCTGTATAACATGGAAGACGTTTTCCGGTGTTTCTACTAACTGCATTCGCAGCATCAAGCCTATCTTTAAAATTGGAAAAAATATATATGCAAAACAGCGCATTACTTTGGATAATAATACCGGTTAATGTAAATCTATACAAGTCTTAGATGTTTTAAAATACATCCAAAAACAATAATTGGTGTTTGCAAATAAATTCAGTTCTATTTTAATAAAAAAAATGTAAACTTACCTTAAATCTTCAAAAACTTTTCACAAAAAGTCACTATACGAAACGAAAATTTCAACGAACTTACACAAAACATGCGGAACGAATAGGTTTTTATTAATTAGACCGCGTTATATACATAAGGTTTGAAAACCGTTAATTGATCTGTATTACAAGATGAAGTTTGCATTTTCCTAGTCGAGCTCGTAATAGAAAGTACATTGTGTAAATCACCAGCAATTATAGGTGAATTTCCTAATGCACGACATTGAAATATATTTCTCAAATCATATAGCCACTAATTAATAAAAAAGAAAGGTCTACTCTACTTTCACTATACGTCACATAATTGTAAAGCAATTAGTTTGTCCTCGTCTACGTATTTTCCAACTATTTAGCATTGTGCATGTAATTATTGCTACACGATTGTCCCACTGTTACCAATCGTAACATTTATAAAAAAGAAACGTTGGCTAGATAAAGACCGCCAGGCGCTAACGCCTAAAAATAAATATACATACAATAACGAGGACGAATAGGTATAACTGAATAGCGGAAAATACTAGGAACGTTTGCCGTAACTAGATCAGTGGAGGGGGGAGTGGGTCTCACGAAACCATCCCAAAAAAGAAAGATATGAGATCGAAAATTAATGAGCGCCACCCAATTGACATAACCTGAATTTCCGCGAACCCAATTGGGACGTTCTCCCGTCGAAAAGATACTCGAATATCCTACCATGAAATGATACTTAAATCACACATACAACTACGGAACATACCCAAATAAATACCAGTACACTATCACAATATTTACTAAATTTCTAAACAATCTACAGCATCAATACATATATCTTATTGAATCAAGTTTACGTAAATTATTTACCTATTATTTTATGTATGTGAAATGACGGAATACTTAATATTAATTGTGCACTGTATGTAAAGATATTGGTGACACTGATATCAGTTACACAATGTTCAAATTAGCACAATAAATTATATACAGTGGTGCACTTGTAAATATAAATAAGCGTTGATTGTTATTGATTATTGTAAAATGAATAATTAATTGTGATGGTTCAAATTGTAACTACTGAAATATTTCATCATAAAATGTACACAAATATCATTAAAAGGTTCATGCATTAACGTTATTAAATTTGTATTCAATAAACTTATAATAAAAATCATGCATAACGATACCCATCCAATGTCAACTCAGGAGGTTGCAATGACGGAATTCCCAACAACTGCCAAGCGTCGCAGGATAACAATTGAACTTGAAGCTTATCGGGTTTCACGCTTCACAATTAAAACTCTTAAGTTAAAGACTTAAAGCCTAAAACCCTAAAATCTGAATTCGAAATCTAAAATCTAAAATCTAAAATCTAAAATCTAAAATCTAAAATCTAAAATCTAAAATCTAAAATCTAAAATCTAAAATCTAAAATCTAAAATCTAAAATCTAAAATCTAAAATCTAAAATCTAAAATCTAAAATCTAAAATCTAAAATCTAAAATCTAAAATCTAAAATCTAAAATCTAAAATCTAAAATCTAAAATCTAAAATCTAAAATCTAAAATCTAAAATCTAAAATCTAAAATCTAAAATCTAAAATCTAAAATCTAAAATCTAAAATCTAAAATCTAAAATCTAAAATCTAAAATCTAAAATCTAAAATCTAAAATCTAAAATCTAAAATCTAAAATCTAAAATCTAAAATCTAAAATCTAAAATCTAAAATCTAAAATCTAAAATCTAAAATCTAAAATCTAAAATCTAAAATCTAAAATCTAAAATCTAAAATCTAAAATCTAAAATCTAAAATCTAAAATCTAAAATCTAAAATCTAAAATCTAAAATCTAAAATCTAAAATCTAAAATCTAAAATCTAAAATCTAAAATCTAAAATCTAAAATCTAAAATCTAAAATCTAAAATCTAAAATCTTAAAATCTAAAATCTAAAATCTAAAATCTAAAATCTAAAATCTAAAATCTAAAATCTAAAATCTAAAATCTAAAATCTAAAATCTAAAATCTAAAATCTAAAATCTAAAATCTAAAATCTAAAAATCTAAAATCTAAAATCTAAAATCTAAAATCTAAAATCTAAATCTAAAACCCTACAATTTGCAATATTAGTAATCAATATCAACACATAAATTCACCTACCGTACAACGGGCAATGAACTACGATAACATATACATCGATCAGCGGATGATCAATACGAACAGAAACATATGGCACCTAAAACACCTGTATAATAAAATCAATGGATTCGAATGTAATAATTAATTACCTACAAGTTCGATATGTAAATCCTCTTAAATGAGTTTATTGAGCAACCATAACAAAGTATCACCAAATAGATTGCCTCAAACAGTCCTGGAGTCACAAATCCCAAAAATGGTGAACGGCTAAACCGCATAAAGCAACAACCAGGATCGAAGTATATCGAAAAAGCAGAAAACAAATGTTAACTTGAACTGATAATGCGCTCTAGATATCCAATTAAATTAATTATACATCATATTCGAATCAACCAATAACATTTAAACATTTAAATTACCACGCAAGACCAATGCAACATTTCCTAATTATCCAATCATACTAGTAAATAGAGTTAGATCTACGAAAATTGAATTATAGCCTAGAAATTCGCAAAAATAATACAGAAATGTCGTTACGAGGAATTCGCCTGCAACATTATGTTAAAACCAGAAAAATTTTAAAAGTCATGGGTTTTTGCGATATTCTGAAAACAGCACATTACTATTTGAAAAAATGATTCTAAATAGTATACACTTATGGCTTATAAAGAACTCATTTCTAAAATCCTTGCGGTTTTAGATTTTCTCGAATAATGGTTGTTTAAAGCATATGTTATAGATGCGCAAAACAATTTAAAGAGGTTTGAGGCTTTAAAGTGTAACTTTGTAAGGGATGGTCCGATTTTAAATCTGTTTGCAGATTCGAATTCTGCATAAAATTCTAGACTAACAAGATGTATTGCATGGCTAAAAAATTTATAAGGACGATCATAAAATCGTTGCTGGTAAAAAATCTTAAAATGGGGTAGCTCCCTGGGGGACGGTGTAATCTAAGAAATTCCTAGAAATTCGGGTAACTGAGAAAATTCTAATATTAATTGATACCAAACAAGATAGGTTTATCCCGAAAGATGCATTGGTTAGACGAAGAAAACTAATTGGTTCAGATGTGGGAGCAAAGAGTAAAATTTAGAGGTTTGAGGCTTTAAAGTGTAACTTCGTAAGGGATGTTCCGATTTTAAATCTGTTTGCAGATTCGAATTCTGCATAAAATTCTAGACTAACAAGATGTATTGCATGGCTAAATATTTTATAAGGACGATCATAAAATCGTTGCTGGTAAAAAATCTTAAAATGGGGGTAGCTCCCTGGGGGACGGTGTAATCTAAGAAATTCCTAGAAATTCGGGTAACTGAGAAAATTCTAATATTAATTGATACCAAACAAGATCGGTTTATCTAGAAAGATGCATTGGTTAGACAAAGAAAACTATTTGGGTCAGATGTGGGAGCAAATGAGGATGTTAAGATGAAAATGCACGATATATTTATCTCGAAAGATGAAAATGGCTACTCGAAGAAAACTATGTGGTCCAGATGTGGGAGGAAATGAGAGATTCCCCTCATTTCCACAAGGCGGTCCACAAGGCGGAGCAAATGAGGAGCAAATGAGGGAGCAAATGAGGGTTTTGGGAGCAAATGAGGGAGCAAATGAGAAAGGAGAGAGTTGCTCCTCCTCATTTGCTCTTTATGGGGATATACATGTAAATGTGGGAGCAAATGAGGGTTTTTGGAACAATTGAGGGTTTTGGGAGCAAATGAGGGAGCAAGTGAGGGAGCAAATGAAGGTTTTGGGAGCAAATGAGGGTCCACAACTGTCCAAAACCTTCTACTGTAGACCTATATTAGACTATCGCATACAGATGGTGAAAGATATAGGCTGTGGGAATTTCAAAGAAATGTGTACTTTAGCTTAGAATAGAAATCAATGGAGGTTCGCCTCTAACCAATTGCAATATGAATAACCTAATGAAGAAAAAGTAATTGTACTCAAATCTGCTGATTATTGTAAATAACTACAGGTGTTGGTATTACAATATTTTCGGCAACTGTTGATCATGCAAAAGAATTAATTGTAGAAGCATTAACGAATATTAAAAATAAAATAAGAGAAATTATAACCACAAAGATAAGTAGCATTAAAATATGGATATGAGCTAGGCCTATTGGGGTCACTACTAAAAAAACAACGTTTCAAATTCCCTTCCAAATTCAGCACCTACGTACACCCGAATATCTGTAAAATAGGCTATATATTTAGAAAACGTTTAGTGGAGAGTCGTACTGCATCTAACAATAAAGAACAGTGGCTAATTCAAAGACAATAAACATAAAAACAAGGAAAGAATTGTTGAAAGCACATGTATGGAACATAGGGCTGCGGCTGTGTAATGCGGACATTGGGAAAAGCAGACAGGAAATTGATAGAAATCTTTGCAGTATGGTGCTTCATATATATTTTGGTGATAGCATAGACAGACAAAGCTAATAACTGTAATGTCCGTTTCCAATAAATACTAACTGCAAATAATGGCTATTACAATATCATAAGTTTTCTTTTTTAAATATAATAATAATGTATATAAAGCACAAAGAGAAAAGCACTATTCAATAATTTCCGTTTTCTTTACAAATAATTCATGGTGTGAGCAATGATTGGTTTTAATTAAAGTATAACTCAGCGGAAAGCATGGATTTATTCAGGGTGGATCCTCACACAACTCTCAAGATTGCCCCTTTTTGTACACTCTTTCTTAGGTTGCTCCTCAGCAGCTTTTCACTCCACCTGTATCTAATAATTCAACATAAACCCTATCTTATGCGGTGCAGTTACTGAAACTACTGAATTGCACATATATTTAATACAGCGTTCAACTTTAAAACTTGCAACAAAGAAATGAGCTTTTAATTATGGACTATACATATAACGGAAAAATGTAAGCAAATCCCTGATCTTTTGGCCAATAAGATTGTCTTATAAAACTAAAATAGTCACTTACCCTTATACTTAACTATTTACAATTAATGGCTTCTGGTTCCCTTCATAATGGTGAACTAACTATTGTGCTTTCTTATTAAACAGGACATTTAATCTATAGGCGGCCCAACTGCTGATTGAGAGCTTCCTATTCTTACTTCTGCCAACTTAAACTGGACTTTTGTTTAAATTCATTACTCATGATTGAACTTAAGTGCAAAAAGTAATGGCTCTGTTGTTCGAATGTGCTCACAAGCACTAACTGATTTGCACCCTGCAATTGCTCTAAGTTCTAAAAATAGCTAACCAAACTTTAATTAATAGTGCAAGGTCCGCATTCACTTATTAATTATAATATAACTCAGATGAATGTAGCCAGCACCAACTAAAATTGATACTGCACCACCCAAGTCTCAAGAACAAGTGCCCTGTCTTTTCATACACACAATCATCCCCAAGCTATTCAGAATCCAGTAAACACTTAGAATGTTACTCTAAACTATTCATAAAAGTTTAAAAGAATAATCAGTCCACTTCTTTCAGCCATTCACAAACCAGAACCTGGGTGTTCAAATTCCTAGAAATGATAGACTATTGCTATACCTGTTATATCTTTAAACATTGACTAATGCTACTTTCTACTTGAGAATTTTCCACTAAATACCTTTATTTTAAATTTTGCACAGAGCTGTACTCCACATTATTCTGAATGCAACTATTACTATTACAATGTTTTGCTAATGAAAAATATATGTATATTTTTTAAATCTTCCTTTAGCTGAGGATTCAGCCATTACATAACAAAGAGGTTCTGGAAGTAGTATGGGAAGTAAAACATTTGAGGAAAACAAAAAAGAAGAAGAAACCGAAGGATAGGAACCGGTCTAAGGCATGGGAGTGCGGACCTTATTCCCAGTATAGATAGAAAAAGAGAGAGGTAGAGGTAGACGTAGATTCAGATTATACCATTACACGCAAATAGTGAAGAATGTGAGCTGTGGGAAATTCAGGAAAATGTGTAGGTTAGCTCAAACTAGGAAGCAATGAAGGTACACATCTACACAGTTCCAGGATTGAAGACCTAATGATGATGGTGAGGGTGATAGGACACACACTAAGGCATGCGAGAAAGTACTGCATATGTTAGAACAAGAGAAGGAGAATGCATAGGTAGAGGTAGACTTAGATTAGACTATTGCATACAGATAGTGAAACATATGAACTCAGAATACAAAACAATGGAGGTACGCATCCAACTAGCTCTAGGACTGAAGACCTAATGATGATGGTGTTAGAATACATGACCCCTGTCTTTATGGGTTTTATTAATAAAATATTACTAAAATTCATAACCCATGTTATTATGAAGGTTGTGCATCAATATGCAACCACTATACGTAAACATGTAGCAGAGTCAATATCTCACTCCGATTCTTCTCAGCCGCATATCCTGAGAATTATTGATTTTGAGTAAATTTTGTATAGAACCCTGGGAAAATAGAACTACAAATAGTTTTCATACTGACATCGATTAACATAAAGAAAATATTTTAAGAGGTATTCGCAAAAACTGATTTTAAGCGACCATTGGACATTCATATTTTTTACGCAAGCGTGATTTTGCATAGGACTTTTTGGACATTATTTATAATACCAAAATGAAGGTTATCCAGGTGGAAAATCTTCACTTCACATTTGATTAGCAAAAAATTTTATTTTTTGATCTTTTGTAGAAAATTTAACGATTTAAATTTGAAAACAGACGTGCTGCTGCTAGTTTTGTAGTTTATAAAAATTTTCGAAAGATATGCATCGAAGGTTACGATTTTAATCTTTACAATATTTGTCGAAACCGGATCTAAGTTGGGATACTCTGTTCGATTGCTACCTGTCTCCACAACTTTTCATTGATAGGTTTTGTTATTGCTATGAGTGTTTGTGGCATGTTGCATATCAGATGGAGCAATTCATAGGAATCTTTCCAAGCTTGGTAGGGTTTCTAATTATGAAGTTGAAAGTAAAACCATTTTAGTTCTAGTGTCCTACTATAATACCCCTTAAAGAGTTTTTCTTTGACGCTTTGTATGCTATACTTTACTCATTTCGAAGTAAATTTTAAACAAAATAATACGTTTTTAAATTGGTGTACAAATTACGTGGTATATATAGCAGCGCGTTTTTAATTTGAATTACACTGTACATTTAAACTAAAAGATATGTGTAACTAATCCCTTAATTATTTTTAGTTTTTGGTATACTTACTGGTTTTACATATCAGCGAAGGGATTTTACAAAACTGTTCAAACAAGCATCAAATATGTTAAAAACTAATGGGTGCCCGCGTGCTTTAAAAACAAAACTGGACAATATTCTAGAAAATAATAAAAAATTTCAGATAGTTCTTTTCATTTCTATAGCAATATCTTTTATTGCATTCTTTTCTTCATGCTTGATTAGAGAAGATTTGCCAATTGGAGTTTGGAACCTACAAAATCAGAAGACTTTATTTGTATTTGTATTTATTGCACAGACGATAACAATAATAATTGAAACTCAGTTTGTTTTTGCTTACGATTGTATTTTTCTAACATGTTGTGTGGAACTGATAGTTCAATTCAGAATATTAGGACATAACTTAAAGCAAATTGATGTTTCTCGTTTTTGTGCAGGAAAACTAAAAGCACATATCGAGCATCATATATTTGTTTTGAGGTGTGTAAAAACTAAAAAAATATAAAATATTGATAATCGTTTATTTAAGGTTCATCAAACAGCTGCAGAAAGTTTATTCCTTAGGTTTGATAACTGCGTACCTTACTCTAACACCCTTAGCATGCGTTCAGATGTATGCTATTTTGGAAAGGTAAGTGTCTTTTAAATAGATCGTTGTATATTATATTGATATTTATACTGTTATGTACTTCAATTTACGCGTCTTCATTTGATCCGGTACAAGTGTAATTATTCACTAATATTTACTGACGATTCTTTGTGGACAACTTTTTTGATCGTGTAATGAGCAGAATACTGTGAAGGGAGAGTCAACCTAAAAATGACAAAGCCAGCGAACCAGTGGTTAATAGGGGTGGAATTTGTAAGGTGTTAATTACTAAGATAATTTAATACGTCTGGCATCGCTGGTTAAACAAGGATGTGGAAACACGGCACATGGGCATTGATGTACCGGTGGCGAACAGTAACAGACGTGTCATTGGAATTATGGACAGGTATAATTAATAAAGCCACTTGTAATTAATTCTAAATAATAATAATATATAAATACATTCATTCATTACCTAATGTACTCTAGTTTTATTTAACACAGTGCTCAGACAACACATCGTGTCAGGTGTAAAAAAGTAAAAAACTAATAGGTTAGGTTATACACGTGGAAGTAATCAGAAAAGCCTTTGAACTAATAATGGAATTTAATCTACCGTCAAGTTTACAAATGGAAAGTGTTAATAATTGGGAGAAATGGAAACAAAAATTTCAAATTTATTTGAAGGCATCTAAGAAAATTAGTAAGCTTAGAAATACAAAGGTAACTTTAATCACATATGGAGATTTTAAAATAAAACCTGTAGGTGAGATTAATTCATTATGTACATATAATCTGAACGAATAATATGTTACCCTTATCGTTGTAGACTTTGATTCTCTGCGAATTTTAGGTTTGAAGAAATGTATTGATTTTGGTTTAATCACTAGATTAACATTCAAGATAACGTGGCTACATTACCAAAGAGTAAACTGGAAATACAAGAAAAATACTCCCAGACATTTGAAGGTTTAGGTAAAATACCAGGCATATGTAAAATAGAACTAAATGAAAATGCAAAACCAGTAATTCAGTGTCAAAGAAAGGTGCCATTATCTTTAAAAGAATCATTGAATAAACTTGAGCAAAAACAAGTTATACAAAAAGTAAACTACCCTACGGAATGGGTTAATAGTTTAATAATAGTCGAAAAACCTGATAAATCACTGCGCTGGTGTAATGATCCAAAACCACTTAATAAATATATTCATCATCATTAGGTCTTCAGTCCTAGAACTGGTTAGACCCGTACCATCATTGTTCCCTATTCTGAACTAACCTACAGATTTCCCTGAAATATGCACCGTTTGCATCTATAACTGTCTGATCTAGGTCTACATCTACCTCTTTTTTCCTATCTCTGCTTGTAATATATCACATACTATTCCCCAAAAATGCCTTAGAACGTATTCCGCCCTACTATTTCTCTTTTTCCCCAGATATCCTTGTTCCCATACTATTTCTGTAACTTATTTGTTATTATCTTTGTCTGTCCATGCTATCGTCCTCATACATTTGGAGCATTTCAAAAGACTGCTACCGTTTTTGTGTCTGCATTTCAGCCAACATTTTTTAACATGTTTCTATTTATACAATTGAGGGGATGGTTATTAAAGAAGTGTACGATTGCATTATTGAAAGGCTTAAGTAGTCTATTTTTTTTATATTTATTTTGAGGGGGAAAATTCATTATTATTTAAGCTCCCCCTTTGGTAGATTTTAACATGGTTCTGAGGCGACTCTATGGCGGGTTTACACTTGTCAGATACCAATGTTGTTCTATGAAGATTGTATATGGATCTGAGACGACCCTATGGATGGTTTACACTTGTCAGATACCAATGTTGTTCTATGAAGATTGTATATGGATCTGAGGCGACCCTATGGCGGGTTTACACTTGTCAGATACCAATGTTGTTCTATGAAGATTGTATATGGATCTGAGACGACCCTATGGATGGTTTACACTTGTCAGATACCAATGTTGTTCTATGAAGATTGTATATGGATCTGAGGCGACCCTATGGCGAGTTTACACTTCTCAGATACCAATACTGTTCAACGGAGATTGTATATGGTTTTGAGGTAACCTTATTGTGGATTTATACTTGTCAGATACCAGTGCTGTTTTACAAGGATTGTTAATATGCTTATTTTTATGTAATTAGTTATTTTATGTATAAATAGAAATCATGTATGTAGGCTGTATTTCATGTTAATATTGCAAGGAAAATCCAGGAAAAACTTGCAATACTACCTAGATATTGTGGGCATTTGATTTTCATTTGTTATTTCTTTTAGTAATGGAATTCATTGTTTACTGAAAGTCCCGGATTCGTTTGCAACGCAGTTATTTTTATGTAGGGTTATATAGGCAGCTTCTTTGATTTTGCGTTTTGGTGGTTTTCTTCTTTTCTTCTTTCTTCTTTTCAGGAGTATGTGTATTCAGCTCGTTCCCTTTTATTGTTTTCTAATTGTATACCCTATTTTACCGAGATTCAGTGAAGGAGGTTAAGCAACCTGTGGCTACCAAGATCCCCAACACTTAGACATTTGCCGAAATAATGGTTTTCCAGTAAATCCTTTCACACACTTAACATTATTCGAGAATATTGCCCAACCAATTCTTGTAGTTACTTATAATAATCATCATGTTTACGCACAGTTATCTTTTCGTCATTAGTTTATCCATCTTGGGATTGGTTGGATGCGTACCTCCATTGATTTCTATTCTGGGCTAGCCTACACATCTCCCTGAAACCTCAACAGCCTACATCTTTTACTATCTGTGTGCAGTAGTCTAATCCAGGTCTGCCTCTTCTTCTCTTTTTTCCTATCTCTGCTTCTAAAATATTCCGCACTATTCCCTCATGCCGTAGTATGTGGCCCATCATCCTATCTCTCCTATTTTTTACCGTTTTCCACATATTTCTTTCTTCCCCTACCATTTTTAGAACCTCTATGTTCTTAACTTTGTCTGTCCATGATATCCTCATCATACGCCTGAAGCACCACATTTCAAAGGCTTCTACCTTTTTCTTGTCCGCTTCTCCTACTGTCCAGGCTTCACATCCGTACAGTGCTGTGCTCCATACATATGTTTTAAGCAATCTTTTCCTTGTTTCTATGTTTGTGGTCTTTGAGCACAGTAGTTGCTTTTTCTTGTTAAATGTAGCACGACCTTGTGCTAATCTTTGTTTTATATCTTTTGTGCTTTTCCCATCTTGCGTTATTTGGCTTCCTAGGTAGCAGAAATCCTTAACCTCTTGTAAGTTCGTGTTAAATACTTGTATTCTTGTTTTTGATTTATTTTCCCCACCTTTGCAAACTAGAACTTTAGTTTTAGTTTTGTTAATTTTCATACCGTATGTCTCTGTTAGAACCGTTTCCATTTCATTAAGAGATGCTTCTAACTCTTCTTTGCTAGATGCTAATACCGCTATATCATATGCAAATCTAAGCATATCAATTTTTGTCCCTGCATAGTAATTCCAAATGTCTTTCTGCATTTGACAGTATTCATTGCCTCTTCTATGTACAAGTTAAAATCAATGGGGATAGGGCACATCCCTGTCTCACCCTTTCCTAATGTTTACTTCTACGTTCCTGCTCTAATTCTATTACTGCTGTTTGCTCTTTGTATAAGCTATGTACTATTCGTCTATCCCTATAACTCATTCCAATCCTTTTGAGTATTTCAAACATTTTTTCCAATTTACATTGTCGAATGCTTTTTCCAGATCTACAAACCCTATATACATGCTTTCCCTTTTCTATTGTTTCTCCATTATCACTCTCAGAGCTAAAATAGCCTCCCGTGTTCCCCTGTTTCGCCTATACCCAAATCGGTCTTCTCCTAGTATTTCTTCAGCTCGTTTTTCCATTCGTCTTTGCACAATTCTAGTTAATATTTTTGACACGTGTGCGGTCAAACTTATTGTTCGAAAATTTTCACATCTATCCGCGCCTTTCTTTTTTGGTATAGTTACTATGATGCTACGTTTGAAATCTTTGGGTATCTCGCCTGTCTCATACATATAGCTTACAAGTTGGAAGAGACGTTCTGTTACTGCTTGTCCAGCGGCTTTTAGAGTTTCTGCTTGCACCTTATCTGTACCCGGCGCCTTACCATTTTTCAGACTCTTTAATGCTAATTCAAACTCGTCGCGAAGTATAGGATATCCCAAGTCATCATTTTCAATGTCTGATTCCTGTTCTAATGCAGTTAGTTCCTCTCCTTCATATAAATTCCCTATATATACTTGCCATCTACTCACTTTCTCTACGTTTTCTATAATGACGTTTCCTTGTGCGTCCCTTATATTTTTGCTATACGGTTTTATATCCCTAAAATTCATTCTAATTAATTTGTATGCTTCGTCTGTCTTTCCTATTTCCATTTTAGTTTGTACTTCTTTGCACTTTTCATCAATCCATTGTTCTTTAGCTTTCCTGCATTTTCGAATAATTTCCCATTTTATAGCTTTGTATCTCTGTTTCCTGTTTCGTCTGATTTATTTTTGTATTTTCGTCTTTCTTCTATTAAATTCACGATATCCTTTGTTATCCATGGTTTCTTATTTTCTTTTTGTGTATACCCCAAAATATCTCTGGCCGCCATGTCTAGGTTGGATTTAATGTTATTCCATTCTGTTTCTACTTCCTTAGTTTCAGATATTTTCCCGATATCATTCAGCAATTCATTTGACTTTGTTTCGAATCTTACTTGAATATCTTTATCTTTTAATTTCTCTAAGTCCAAGTGCCTCTTTCCGTTCCTTTTTTTCAGATTTTTAAATTTAAGTGCGGCCTTCATAATTACGATGTTGTGGTCAGTGTCTATATCTGCTTCTGGGTAGTTTCTACAGTCTTTTACTTGATTCCTAAACCGTTGTCTAACAAGAATGTAATCTATTTGATATCTTCCTATATCTCCTGGCATCTTCCACGTATATCGTCTTCTAGCATGATGTTGAAATAATGTGTTTGTGATGATTAAATTGTTCTTGTCGCAAAATTCTACCAGCCTATTTCCTGTCGTTTCTCGTGCCCAAACCAAATAAACCTACTACCGCTCCTTCCCTACCCTCACCTACCACAGCATTAAAATCCCCGTAATTATTAAATTTTCATGTCCTTTACGTATCTTAATATGTCTTCGATATCTTTCTAGATGGCTTCTACCTCTTCGTCACTGTAGCTAGAGGTGGGCATGTATACTTGTATTATTACTGTGTTTACCGGTTTAGATTCTAATCTAACCATGAGTACTCTTTCGTTCTTTTGTAAGTAATTTTCCACACAGTGTCCTATCTTTTCCGCATAACTATCCCCACACCCAAATTTCCGTCCTCTGCTCCTGTATGAATTACCCTGAAGTCTTCACTCCAAAAATCCCCGCCTCTGGCCACCGGACTTCGCTAATCCCTACTATGTCTAGTGATAACCTATTCATTTCGATTTTAGGTTCTCTAGCTTACCTACTTGTTCATACTTCTAACATTCCACGCTCCGACTCGCAGAATGTTCCCGACTCTTATTTTAACTTTCCGATCGCACCTCCGAAGTAGTCCCTCCCGGAGATCCGAATGGGGACTATTTTAACTCCGGAATCTTTTACCCCAGAGAATGCCATCATTTTATTATAATTTAGGTACGCTGTGTACTTGGGAGATAATGTGGTGGTTTCCCGTTGCCTTCCACATCGCGGTAGTGTGTCTTAGACTGCCATACCGACCCCTATGGTCTCTGCCAATCTAAGTACCGAAAGAGCCGCTGCCCTCTTTCGGGGACCTGTCTTAGTCTGGTTCCTCACTAACGACCCTACTACTTTGGTTGGACCTGTAGTTTGGCTCTTTAGCTCATTAGAACACGCAAGCCATTTCACCTGTTCTAGTAATTTAGAACTTCGGCAAGGTGCAGGTCCATTCGAAATGGAATAAATATATTAGGAGAGAAATTTATGATTCCGACAAGTAGAGATATAATTAGTAAATTAACTAGGAAAAAAGTATTTATCGTTATCGATATGAAAGATGGATACTGGCAAATCCATGAATGAAAACAGCTCTGATTTATGCACGTTTAATACTCCATATAGAAGATATAGGTTTAAAAGACGTGCATTCGGCATTTCATCAACACCGGAAATATTTGAAAAGAAAAATTGTGAACTATTTGGGGTATGCCAAATGTTGATAGTGTTGCGAGCTACTATTAGGCAACCCGTTAAACACACAAGCGTTGTAGGGTCTGCATAGTCTCCAGGATTTGAGAATCCTTCTAGCAATCAAACGCACAAAACGCCGCTTATTCTCAATGGACCGAGAAGCTTCTAGTAAGTACCAGAGGATGAGTCATATCTTTAACTCTGAGTATATATAAGGCCGCTAATAAATGCAGGAGGCAGTCTATACTTGAATGTCTAATATAAATTATATCGTGTACAGTAAACGTAGTTGAGCTTTTAGGAGTTCAAGAATTTATACATAAATGATATATGCTGTGTCTAATGTACATGCAGCTTGTAGTATACATAAATAAATAGAAGTGTATAAACAAATAGTTGTGTTAGTGTTGTTAATGGACCTATGGTAAAGAAGTTAGCTAAGAAGATATTAGTGCTTGTAAATTCATTAGTGTAATAGTGCTTCATTGATAAGTGGACTGAAAACATCTATAAACAAGGCATATACTGTTAATTAGACTTGTGAACAGTGGGTAATAAAGACGTTTGTTATTACTTGTTTTTAAGTTAGAGAAACGCGGTAGTAGTAGCCCGTTTCACTGGTGTCAGTGTGGGGTATATAGTGATTAATTTAAAACACAAGTCTAAAGACATTTAAGTAGTTTGTATATGCCAGTTACAAGAAATCAAAGTAAAATGGAAGCAGAAACTTTAATGAACTTCCTTAAGGATTTTAAATCCGAAATGCAAGTGACACTCAATGAAAGTTTAGTGAGGTCAGTTGAACTGGAATCGGCCCTTAAAGAATTTAAATACGGTATGGAAGTGACATTTAGTGAAAATGCTGAAAAGATAGAAAAGTTAAGTGAAAATACAGCCACGTTAGAACAAAGATTAATGGAAAACTCCATTGCATTGAAAGACGATTTCACTCAACAGATAAAAGCAGTTGAGCAAAAGTTGGACAGTAAATTGGTAAAAATGGAAGAAGATATGATGCGGCTGCAAGAACAGGTGATTTCACTAACAACACGGCCACTTAAAATAGCAAATCAAGTTGTAAATGAGAACATTCCAGAAATAAGAACCATGGAAAGAAGCGAGTCCATACCGTCTAAATTTAAAGTGAAACCACCCACATTTGATGGCAAAACACCTTGGCCCACATATTTGAAACAATTTGAAGCTGCGGCAATAGCCAACGGTTGGTGCAACATGTAGAAGGCTATCTCCTTAATAGTGGCCCTACGGGGGAAAGCTCGTAACATCTTACAAACGATTCCTGATCACCAGCAGAATAATTACGGCCTTTTAACATCGAAACTTGAGATGAGATATGGAGATGCTCACCTTCAACAGGTTTACCACGCACAAGTTAAGAACCGCTCGCAAAAGACAAGTGAAAGCCTGCAAGAATTTGAAGCTGACATCGCCAGATTAGTTAGATTGGCATATCCAACAGCACCAGATAGTTTCTTGAACAACTGGCTGTACAAACATTTGTGGATGGCGTTAAAGATGGCGAAATACAGCAAGCGCTAAGATTACGCGGGGCAAACTTTACATTAAGCCCCAAGAAATGCCACCTATTTGGAAAAGAGGTGAAATACCTAGGACATGTCGTTTCGGAGACCGGAATAAGAGCTGACCCTGACAAAATAAAAACGGTACAAGAGTGGACTACACCAGCAGATATACACCAACTATGCAGTTTTCTAGGATTGTGCACATATTACCGACGTTTTATACTTGGGTTTGCGAACATTGACAAACCGTTAACAAAATTAACCGAAGATGGACAAGAATATGATTGGAATGACGACTGCCACAGAGCATTTGAACAACTGAAACGGCTACTAGTTACAGCACCAATTTTAAGTTATCCACGGATGGAGGGGAAATTTGTGTTGGATACCGATGCCAGTAACACAGCTATAAAAGGCGTTCTTTCTCAAGTGCAGGACGGACAAGAAAAAGTTATTGGGTATTTCAGCAAGGTCTTGTCGCAGCCAGAAAGGAACTATTGTGTGACAAGAAGGGAGCTGTTGGCCGTCGTCAAATTCGTAGAGCACTTTTATAAGTACTTATACGGCCGTAAATTCCTATTGAGAACAGACCATGCTGCACTGTAATGGTTACTGCAGTTTCGAAATCCTGAAGGACAAGTTGCAAGGTGTATAGAGCGGCTGCAGGAATATGACTTTGACACAGAACATCGGGTAGGAACTAGCCATCGGAATGCAGACGCTTTGTCAAGAAGACCTTGTCCAGTAAACTGCAATCATTGCTCCAAGATGGAAGAGAAAATAAGTGTCATTCATAGAATGACGGTAACCGATGATACTTGGCAACTCGAAAGAATACGAGAAGACCAGGAGAATGACGCTGAATTGGGACGTATTATTGAGTGGAAAAATAGAGGACAGCGACCAGTTTGGGAAGAAATTAGTATTTTAAGTAGAAGCCTGAAGGCATACTGGGCACAGTGGGACTCCTTGATGATGGAAAATAGAATCTTGAAACGACGCCTGGAATTTGAAGATGGCACTGAGAGACTTGAAGTGATAGTGCCGAGAAGCAGAGTGTGGGAAGTGTTGCAGCACTTGCACGATGGTATTTCCGGAGGGCACTTTGGCGTGAAAACAACTCTCGAAAGAGTGAGAGAAAGATTCTATTGGGTGAACTGCAAAGATGATGTGAAGGAGTGGTGCCGGAAATGTGGATTGTGTGCCCCTGCAAATGGCCCGGTCACAAAACGGATAGCCCCAATGAGACAATATAACGTGGGGAATCCTTTTGAGAGGGTAGCCATTGATATAGCTGGTCCGTTTCCTGAATAAGAGAAAGGAAATAAATACATCTTGGTTGCAATGGATTATTTTACCAAATGGCCGGAGGCATATGCTATACCTATCCAAGAAGCCGAACGGTTGCAGAGGTACTAGTGAAGGAGTTGTTTTGTCGCTTTGGAGTTCCGTTGGAATTACACTCTGATCAAGGTCGGAACATCGAATCAGCATTGTTTCAAAATGTCTGAAAGCATCTTGGAATCAGGAAGACTAGAACCACGCCACTTCATCCCCAATCGGATGGAATGGATGAAAGAATAAACAGGACGTTAGGGAAGTACCTGGCCACAGCAACGAGACTGGGACCAATATTTACATTTGTTCTTACTGGCGTACCGATCTTCGGTACATGACAGCACAGGGTACTCGCCCGCTTGCGTAATGCTAGGACGTGAATTGCGGCTACCATGTGATCTTCAGTTTGGATTTAAACTTGGAGAAGAGATCGCAGGTGAAAATTACGTTAGTAAGCTTCGTGAAAGATCAAATAGGATTGACGAAAACGCCCGAAAGAATATCCAGGCAGCAAGCGATCGAAGGAAATCACAATATGACACGAGAGCACAAGAAGGTGGTTATCAACCTGGAGATTTGGTGTGGTTGTATAATCCACAGAGAAAACGTGGGTTGTCGCCAAAATTACAAAGACAATGGGAAGGCCCGTACGAAGTGATGAAAAGGATTAATGATGTAGTGTACCGGATCAGAAGATCTCCCCGTGGTAAACCGAAAGTGGTACACTTTGACCGTTTAACATCCTACGCTGGCAACAACCAAGAAAGCTCGAATGATGAGAATGGTGTTCGACAAGTTATTAATCATGAGAAAATGTAGATTTTGAGAGCTTTATGGCGGCGTATGGTGGTTCCGCTAAGGCGAGATTTGGCGTTGTTGTTGAAAAACAGCAAGATCTGTTTAGAGCACCAGAAGAGTATTCCCTTGCACATTGCGTAGCTCAAGATTTGGCAATGTCAAGGGGAATAGCTGTTGTTTTCAAGAAAAAGTTTGGATGTGTGGATGAATTAGTACAACAACGGCCAACTGTAGGAAAAGCTTTGGTTCTTCAAGACAAAAATCGTTATGTTTACTATCTGGTCACTAAAAATTCTTCATGGCAGTGACCTAGTTATGGTCATCTATGGGAGGCTTTGCTAAATCTTAAAGCGCACATGATGGAAAATGGAGTAAGGAGACTAGCGGTGCCCAAGCTAGGCTGTGGACTGGATCGCTTAGATTGGAGGATAGTCCGAAATATGCTAGAAGTAGTTTTCTAGAAAACCAACGTCCAGGTCCTTGTTTGTTGTTATCAACCGGTTGCCTACCAAGACCAAGAAAAGAGTGTTGACTGTTACTTCCAACGACGTGGTGGATGCACCAGAGGATATAGCTGCCGATTCCGTCATCATTCATCAAATTGGCGTCAAAATGTATTTACAGTTACGAGACGTAACGGTTTTAAAGAGGGGGTAGTGTTGCGAGCTACTATTAGGCAACCCGTTAAACACACAAGCGTCGTAGGGTCTGCATAGTCTCCAGGATTCGAGAATCCTTCTAGCAATCAAACGCACAAAACGCCGCTTATTCTCAATGGACCGGGAAGCTTCTAGTAAGTACCAGAGGATGAGTCATATCTTTAACTCAGAGTATATATAAGGCCGGTAATAAGTGCAAGAGGCAGTCAATACTTGAATGTTTAATATAAATTATATCGTGTACAGTAAACGTAGTTGAGCTTTTAGGAGTTCAAGAATTTATACATAAATGATATATGCTGTGTCTAATGTACATGCCGCTTGTAGTATACATAAATAAATAGAAGTGTATAAACAAATAGTTGTGTTAGTGTTGTTAATGGACCTATGGTAAAGAAGTTAGTTAAGAAGATATTAGTGCTTGTAAATTCATTAGTGTAATAGTGCTTCATTGTTAAGTGGACTGAAAACATCTATAAACAAGGCATATACTGTTAATTAGACTTGTAAATAGTGGGTAATAAAGACGTTTGTTATTACTTGTTTTTAAGTTAGAGAAACGCGGTAGTAGTAGCCGTTTCAATATATATATATATATATATATATATATATATATATATATATATATATATATTTATTGATGATCTTATCATCTCGGACCGAACTGAATTAGAACACGATATAGCATTAAACGAAGTGTTTCAAAAGGCAGTAGAAACTAACGTAAAAGTTAATCTATCGGTAAGTGAAAAAAGTTATGCACAGATCGAAAAAGAGTTACTCGCAATCGTGTTTACGTGTTAAAAGTATCATTATTTTATTTATGGTCATAATATTCTGGTTCAATCAAACAACAAGCCCTTAATACCAATATTTTCCAAAAATCTAGAAGCTGTCATTGCCCCTTTGCAACAGATGTTATTGAAATTGTTATAGTACAATCTTTGTGTTGTATATTTGTCAGGAAAGGAAATGTATGTGGCTGATCCGCTGTCTAGATCGTACATTGACACAAAATCAGTAGATGACCCTGAAATGGAATACATAATACACTCAATGTCAAATAATATTCCTACGACTGAAGAAAAAAAGAAAATATTTGTTTGAGCAATTTATAACGATACAATTTTATCACAGGTAAGACGTCCTGGCCGAAGTCAAATAAAGCTCTTGAAACAGAATTGAATCTATTGCACAATCCAAAAGATAATATTTATGTATCAAATGATTTATTATTTTTAAACGAAAAGATTATTGTTCCTAAATCATTAAAATCAGAAATGTTCTCGAAAATTCACGAAGCACATTTTAGAATGAACAAATGTAAACAAATATTTTATTGGCCACAAAAGTTGGTCGATATAGAAAAGTTAGTAGAAAACTGTAAACTTTGTCAAAAATATCAAAAAAGTAATCAAAAAGAACCACTAATTAATCAAGAAGTTCCATCTCGCCCATGGCAATATTTATTTACAGATTTGTGTGAATACAAAAATAAAAATTATGTAGTACTTGTAGATCAATACTCTAACTGGATAGAAGCCACAGAAATTCGCGATAAAACAGCAGAATCTGTAATAAAATTTCTTAAAAATTGTTTTTCTCGATTTACTGTTCCAGATATATTGTATGCAGACAACGTCCCTTATAATAGTTTGAAGTTCAAAGAATTTTCAGACAAGTGGAATTTTAAAATAAAATTTTCAAGCCCACATTACCATCAGTCAAATGGTCTAGCAGAAAAATATGTAGGAATCTTTAAAAACATGTTAAAGAAAATAACCCCTAATTCTGATTTAGAAGAATATTTAATGGATTATAGAAATACACCTTTAATTGATATGAATTAATCACCAGCTCAACTTTTACTAAATAAAATCCTGAAAACAAAAATACCTACCTCTGAAAAATGCATTGAACTTACAAATGTCGATCCTAAATTAATTAGTAAAAATATAACTGAGAAACAAAGAAAACAAAAATTTTATTATGATAGAAATGTTAAAGAACTTTGTCAATTTATCATAAACCAAAATATCTTATTACAAAAAAATAATAGGTGGGTAAAAAGTAAAATAGTTGATATTGTTAATGATAGATCTTATATGGTTAGGGATGAATATGGTAATATTTATAGACGAAACAGAAGATTTTTAAAGGTAGCTAAGACGCTGTAATAATAAATTTCTATATGAAGACATTGACATCTTTGGTCCCTTTCAGAATATACCCAAGGTAACAAATGTAAATTCTGAAAGGTCAATTAAAGTAAAAAGAGTACTGCTGAATGCAAGTTAGGTGTAAGACAGGGCCTAATGGCCCTAATCGCGCTTGATGCAGTTTGTATCAAAAGTTTATATTTTATAATGTATATTTAACTTAATAATAAACAAGTTTCAATCTATCAATCAATCAATCAAGAGTTCCGGATCATTTAAAGGACTATGCTGTAGACGTAGTGTATGATTTTGGCTTGCTAGAATAAAAGAGGAGGTGTAAGGTGTTAATTACTAAGATAATTTAATACGTTTGGCATCGCTGGTTAAACAAGGATGTTGTGGAAACACGGCACATGGGCATTGATGTACCGGCGGCGAACAGTAACAGACGTGTCATTGGAATTACGGACATGTATAATTAATAAAGCCACTTGTAATTCTAAATAATAATAATAATATATAAATACATGCATCCATTACCTAATGTACTCTAGTTTTATTTAACACAGTGCTCAGACAACACAGAATTAATGGCAAAAGCTATTGGAACGACTCCGGGAGAAAAATTGGTTAGCTATGTGTCAGATCGACGGTGGCATTAGCCCGGGGTGGATAACAGGGTGAATCTTTATTAGAACAACAGTGCCACCTAGCCAGGAAAAGAAATTAAGAATAGGAATTAGGGGCCCTTCAAACGAAGAAGAAAACTAAAGGAAAATTATTTAACATCGGCTATCTAAAAAATTCTAAAGAACTTTAGTATTTGCGGAACATTATCGGTGCACCAATCTTTAATAAGTTCAAAATTAATAAACATTAGCTAACCATACTATAACTAAACAAGAACATCACGGAAACAAACAATAAACAAATTTTTTGACAACTCGAAAAACTATAAATAAAGTTAATAGACATATTGAAGTTTTATGCACATAAAGCGAAACTAGTTCCTTACCTGTGAATCGGTTTTTGTTGGAATATTTAATGTCTAAGGTGGTTGGGATGCATCCTAAATTCCTATATAACAAATAATTCAAAAATAAAAAAAAATAATTTGGAAATAATAGTAAAATGTGATAACTTCTTCGTAGTCGATTGAAATTTTATGGACATTAGGCAGACATTTCAAACCTAAAAAAAATTATATGCTGAGGAAATACATTATTTTTCATGCAAATTCTCTTAGCACTTTAAGAAAACAAGAATGAAATTAAAGTCTTATACAAGAATGAATACTTTGTCACAACGTGCGCATTTCGTTTACAACATTTTTATGACTATAAGCTTAATTAGTGTAGTAAGGTAATCACATTCGTAAAAAAATGTTAAATCAATAGTCACCTCAAAGCAAAAATTGAAGTAAATAATAGCTTTGTGAAAAACATTGTGATGTAATTTGCTACCAGGGTATCCAGGTAACCAAAAGTGTATCAAGAGAAAATGGAACTAAACTCCAATCAGCCTTTGCCAGAGGCGACAATCTAACACTAAATGTCTCTGTAATACACCGGGATTTTCTAAATGTGAAAATAGCACAGGGTAAAGTTGGTTGACAAACGGCTAATCGTAAAAAGAAAACTCCCTATAAGTTAATACGGCTAACTGTGTAACTTAATTCAGCGTTCTTGCATGAGAAAGGGTCGAGAGCCTTTTTTGTTTCAATACAAACAAAAACATAACTTAAGGGCGCCACGGCGATTGAATCTCTAATACCAAAAGTTACAGGAAAACTCAGAAACCCGTATGTTTCAAAAAGCTTAATCACAATGACAAAAATAACTGACCCGTTAGTCATTTCTGATTCACAGTTGTAAGAAAGAGTTTATTATTAATCAAAAACAAGACCAGCGTTTGTGGTTCTTCACCTAAACACAAATGCGTACAACATAACTTATGCGGAATCAAAGAAGATTTAGTTTCGTTAGTTTAATATGTTACATTAATATACAAGAAACTAAATGCGATCTCAAAAATTTTTGATCAATATTTTATAATTAAATTCGTAAAGTAATACTGATTAATAACAAGTTCTTACGTATTTTTAAAGCACAAACAAGGTGGGTCATATTGATAAACTGACAAACAATCTAATATAATTTTAAAAAACGGTCATACTTTAAATTTTTTCAACTGTTCTAAGAAATTAATTTTAATAACAAAAGATTACAGGTTCTTAAACTTCATCAAGCGCTTTGTAAACGCCTTATCTGCTCAAACTTTTAAAACATCATTTATGAAATGTCTAAACTTTTGCACATCAATAAAGACTAACAATCTTATTACGAAGTTTTGAAACAAGTAATAACACTTACCGTAGATATAGTAAAATGTAAAAATTTTTCATTCTAAGTAAATACCCTGGTTAAAAATTTGATTACGACATAGAAGTATCCTTCATCTAAGAACGACCATCTACGTCTTGTTCATACACAAATACCAAATTCCACATGATCAAAACCAAATAATCCTGTCGAAGTTAAGAGTTCTCAAGGTTCTCGAGTAGTTTTTAATAATTTTTAATAAATTTTTAACGATTGTCTAATCGTTTAAATATTTAATTGTTGCGTTGTTGAATTGTTGCACTAATAAAAGAAATAATTTTATTGTAAATAATTAAAGAGTAACATACCATTAAGGAGTTTCGTCTATACATTTAGACCAGGTCATTGTTTCGACTCGACTAAGCGAATCTACGCTTCCATGCTATGGACTTATTTTCACCCGACATGTTGTTCCGCCTAATCCTAGCACAAAAGCTTTTACGTACATATTAGAATCAAAAATTATCAAACGCATTACATGCGCATAAGGCAAATGACCAGTTCATATACTAGATGAATCATGCCAATGTACAAATTTAATAAATATTAGACTTTTCAAACTAATCTAATATTACCTAACAAAAATAAATACGTTTGTGTATCAATACGAATTGAACAAGCTTGTGCAACTATAATAAGAATTTAATGCGGATAATCAAGCAATATTACGATACAGTAAATCTTTCAAAGCAAAACTAAACTCGAAATATATTATTTATGTAAATTATAGAGAGTAATGATGGCAAAATTTATTTCTGTTACAACATGTAGTTCAATTTTGGCATTCACATATCAACAAAAGCAGATTTCTAAATCATAACAGAATTTTTGCGACTCCAAAACATATATTGATAGAATTTTTTCACCAAAAGTAAAATAATTTAACATACCTCTTTCTGTGAATAAAAAATATACGTATCTTGCGTGGAAGTAAACTACATGCAGCATAAGAATCTCTCAGTCTTGCGTTCTATAACTTTATTTAATTGTTATCGCACGCCAGTATAATAATCGGTTTCGCCATTCTAGTCGTTTGTTTAGTATGATTTTCAAACCCAAATTAAATTAAAATTGAACCGCTCTATCTTCCATTCGATATATGACAAACCGTAAAAACAACAAAAATAAATTTCTACATTTGAGCTTTCAACAAAAAATCGTATACTGTAACTGCTTATGCTAAAATTCAGATTATTACCAAAGAAATAAGAATTTTGTAATTAATTATAGACTTGGCACTAATCGTGCACTAAGCGGCTTTTAGGCGCTTCTTTGCCGCCAAAAGTCAATGTGTTCTGATCAGTTCTAACAATTCATTGTCATCATCATCATCATCGTCGTCATCATCATCATAGAATGGTTAGGTAATCCACTGTTGTTCTATGTAATAATACGCTAGCAGTCTTCTGCCTCACAAAGCTGCATTTGTGAATATTAAAGAACCAGCATTACATTGTCTCAATTTTACTACGTCTTTTATAATTAAAGCAACAAGAGTTTGATAATATGATTCAATAACCCAAAAGCTATAAAATATCTCATTTATTACTTAATCCTTTTTCAGTAAAAACATGATGGAAAGGCTTAAACATGGACAAGGCTGCTTATCAATATTTATAGAATTAGCAATATATTTTATTCCAGCAGATTATTTGACACACGAAGTAGGTAATACACAATTTTCTACTGAACTAAACCAACTGCATAATTTGTAGGCTTTGACTGTAGGATACGCCATATACGAATCAAAATGGTATCTCAAGCATTGTTTAGCTATCCAACGACCAGTGGGATTTATAATCCAAAAATCAAATAACATGCCCATATTTAGTGCAGGCGGGCTGGTTGATGTTAATTCAAAAGCACTGATATATGTAAGTGGTTTGGACTCGTAGTCTAAGATTGTAGAAAAAATTGCTCTCAGTACACAGCAAATCGTTATTTACTTCTTTAATCTAATTGCATGTAGACAGTAGACTTAAATTGGTACCTTCAGTTACAGATTTATTATTTTTGCTTATACAGAGTGGTAGAAAAGTCCCGGAACGGTCAAATATTTTGGGAAATACTCATCGCATCAAAAAAAGGAAAAATACGTGTTCAATACTTTTTTAAAAGCTATCAAATGACACCAAAATTGAACCCCCACCCCTACCCCCGGGGGTAGGGGTGGGGCAACTTTAAAAGTTTAAGTGGAAACCCCCATTTGTTATTGCAGATTCGGATTACGCAGGATAAATTATCCCAAATCGACCTACAATACAAGCCATTTTGGACGATAGAAGGCGTTGTAATTGACAAAACCAAAATAGGGTTCAAAAACATTTGAAATCGAAAAATGTCAGAATTACATTCATTTTTAGTATTCATTTCGTTACTAGCTTTTGATATTATTTCGTGATGTCTCTGTCTGAAAGAGAAAGAATAATTGTCCTGTAGATGCGGGGTTATGGAGATAAAAAAGATCATTGCAGCAAGTCGCAGATTTATTCAATGAAGTCAATGCGGAACGTCAACCGATTTCTAAATCTACTGAGTCGAACAGTGAAAGTTTTGAGCGAACTGGTTCGGTGAAGGATGAACCAAGATCTGGAAGACCTAAAAGCGCGACAAATGGTCAATTTGAACACCTTCGGCGGTAATTTCGTTATGTATGAAATAATTAATTTATTATTTTACTTATTTTATTTTCTGATCCATCAATTCTTCTAGAAATAGTTAATTTTGTCGATTGCAGCGCCACCTGCAAAAAACCTAAAAAAATTATGACTAACATTTTGTGGCGAATCCGAATCTGCAATAACAAATGGGGGTTTCCACTTAAACTTTTAAAGTTACCCCACCCCTACCTCCAGGGGGTGGGGAGGGGGGTTCAATTTTGGTGTCATTGGATAGTTTTTAAAAAAATATTGAACACGTATTTTTTCTTTTTTTGATGCGATGAGTATTTCCCAAAATATTTGACCGTTCCGGGACTTTTCTACCACTCTGTATACATTTGCTAGAGTACACTAATTACAACCTTTACACGGAAATTGACTCTACAATGTGTAGGTCGCACTTGAGCGATGAGTTCTATTTGATTTGTTACTAGTAAAATAAAAATATAACTATTGAACATAAAAATAACAATCGCTGATTGCCAATTTATGAATTACCATCAAGAGTGTTGGAGTTTTCTAAAAACACATGTTACAGTGGCAACTCTTGCTTGATTCATTAACACCCATTGGCATATACATTAATAAAAGTTATATTTATAGTATTTTTAAAATGTTTGGTAGTTTGTTTTATCATTAGTTAATACATCATCATAATTAGGTCTACAGTCTGTAACATTTTTATTTTCAGTAATAATTATTTGCATTGAATTACAAGAATAATGCGCTAAGCGTGCATTGTTCCTTATTGATCTACTTATATTAATATATCTGTGTCACATAAAGCTATTTCCAAGCGCATCTCTAGTTTTTTATTTCGTATTCCACGCCTGTAACGTCCCGACCACTCGGTTATAGTTTCGACAAGTTAGTCGGCCGCTGGCAACAGCTTTATTAAGATGTATTTTCGGCTAAAGGCTAGCAACCTTCGCATCAATTATTAACTATTGAGATATCTTCTACTAACGGTTGGTAAAATATATATTTTACGAACTAATTTAATTTGAATTAATTTATTTAGCGCGACACGTAGAATGAAACAAGTAGAATTCGTCATGTAGGATCCAAAAATTTAGAATTACCGTTATTTAGGAACAGTCGATTTGAAATTTGTCTAATAAGAAATTTGTCTACTAGGAAATTATGGATGTTAATTTGGATGCAGTCATATCTAATTAGAAATGGCTGGTAACTTTGTTTGAAGAACGAAATTTCCATCTCAATTTATCGTGAAGCAACAAAAGCAGTTTTGGTTCGTTACTAGTTATAAGATATTTCATGCATGTGTTTTAAAGGTTAGAGCACGTAAACTTGCTATTATGTTTACAACAAGTAAATTGTGTAAATCTCAATTATTGTTGAACTGGTTTTATAAGCCGTAGAACAAAATTTTGTCAGATTAGCTTTCTATAAAAACAAGCTTTGTTCCATTTGAACCTTCGATAATTTCAGCGTATGTTTTCGACGTCATATTTTTTTGTTTTGCACAGTTGACAGATGTTGTCTTGAAAACAGATGCTTTGTGCAGCTGCAATGGAATTTAAACAAAACATTCCTATTTTTGTGATCAGCTTTTATCTATACATAAATTATTAAACGTAAATAAGAAAGTTCAAATCCACGTTATGTAAGATTCTAGTAATTGTAATCTACCTAAAAAGATCTGCCCAGGTTACAACGTAATTTAGTGTGTTATGCTTACAAATTATTATCACTCAAATACTTATAACAGGTTTATGTTTAAAGTATAGTTGGTTGTTTTAAAAAAAAGTCAAAACTTTAACTTTGATGTAGTTGTTAATGACAATTTTTTTTCTTGTTAAAAAGTTCCGATATTTTAAAAGAGTTTTTTTTAGTAAACAATTAGTTCAAATTTAAGGCTTTTATTTTGGTCAAATGCGATCAAATCTAATAACACAAAGGTAAAATTTTTCTGAGTAATAATTTGGTGCCAATATTATATTGGATATACATTTTTTAAATTTTTTTTATATTTTTATAGGACACAAATGGTGCTCTACTTTTTTATTTATTTAATCTTTGCAATTTCTTACAAAAGCTGCGTCTTATTTTGATAAGTCAGGTTTTTGTTAACGAAGGCGATTATTTTATCTTTGGGTTTCCACGTCCGCCCTTAGAACTGTGCTTTGCTATTATCGTAATTATCTCAGGACATGGTGGCGCCTATTTGATTTAGCTTGGCTTTGGTTTGCAAACAGAATTCGACTCCCCTCCCCCCACTTCTTATTGCTCTACCCAGGAATAGACCCCGAGCTATGTCGAAAGACTTTTGGTTCACTAGCGCCTTAATGTAGAAGAAATAACGTTTGAGTGGTGCTTTCAGTACAATAGAACAAAAAGACGTTTCAGTCTTTTGTAAAGAAATAGTCGTTTTAAGTCCTAGAACTAGTTGTGTGCGTACCTACGTTGTTTTCTATTCTGAGCTAACCTTCACATTTCCAGAAAATTGCCATGGCCCACATCGTTCACTATCTGTGTGCATTAGTCTAATATATGCCTACCTCTACCTCTCCTGTTTCCTTCTCTGCTTTCAATATATGCCGCTCTATTTCCTCATGCCTTAGTATGTATCCTATCATCCTATCTCTTCTATTTTTAACAGTTTTTCACATATTTCTTCCTTCCACTACCATTCCTAGTACGTCTTTGTTCTTAACTTTGTCTGTCCATGATATCTTCATTATACGTCTGTAGTACCGCATTTCAAATGCTTCCATCTTTTTCCTACTATTCACATTTTATAGTCGTGCAGTGCTGTGCTGCATACATATGCTTTCAGCAATCCTTTCCTTGTTTCTATGTTTGTATGTTCAAACATGGCAGCTGTTCTTCTTGTTAAATGCAGCACAGCCGTGTGTTTATCTCTTTTTACCTCTTGCACATTTACTTTGCTATTGTTTTGTAAACATATACATTATTTCACCGATACTCAATGGTACGCAAAGGGGGTTCAGCAACCTGACGTCTACCACGATCCCCCTACCAATTATACACTTGCCGAATCAATAGTTTTCCAATTATTTCTTTCGTATAATCAACATTTGTTGAGTATATTGTAAAACCAACGCTTGTAGTTGTATACGGTAATCTTCAGATTTAAATAAAATTACTTTTTCTTCGGGAAAAAAATGAGTACTTTACCCGGATATGTGCAAATAAGTAACCACTCGCAGAATTAAATTGACAGATATTTGATTACTTTAAAGGTTTCCGTAGCAACGCAAGTCTAACTGTCCCTATAAGTACAACAGTCTACTTTTTTGAAACTTCAAATTTGATATCGATTGATTTTTCGACTTTAATATATTGTAATATTTTTTCAATATTAAATCATCGTTTTGCCTGTCACAGAAAAAATAGTGTATTATACACAGGTAAAAATATAAGATTTTAGCTCTCGGTGTTTTGTCTCCCTCCACTTTGCGTCGGGAGACAAACACACCTCGAGCTAAAATCTAGTACTTTTTCCCTTGTATAATAAATAAGTATTTTTCATCATTAGGTTTTGCGTTCTGGAACTGGTTGGACGCGTACCTCTATCGATTTCTATTCTGAACCAACCTACACGTTTCTCTTAAATTCCAAGGGTCTACCATAGCTGAAATGGGTCACCTAAAATGTGACCCATGACCCAGTGACCCAAATGAGGATGTTACCCACCACCCAGTAACCCATGACCCAAATTGACCCAGTGACCCAAATTGACCCAGTGACCCACATTGACCCAGCGACCTAAATTAACCCACATTGACCCAGTGACCCAAATTGACCCACATTGACCCAGTGACCCAAATTGACCCAGTTACCTAAATTGACCCAAATTGATGCAGTCGCAAAAATTTTCTTACTGTCTCATTTTGGCCCTCTGTAATGTCTTCAATTAGCGGGCGAGTTTTATCGAATAACCGAATATGAAATTTGGAAATTGTATTATTAATTTTTAATAAATATGTGCTGTCTACGAATTACAGTTACAAAATAAATCTCAGAACTATCTGGCAGAAGGAGTAGCTGCTGTCCGAGACAATTTTAATTAGTGTGAGAATGTTTAACAATTAAATATACTAAATGATCAAAATATTTTTTAATGACAGACGCAATAAAATATAAATTGAATAATCCTGTTTTCTGACATCGAGTTAATACAGGAACATTGTTTTATATGATCTTCATCATTCTTTTAGTTAATTAGTCTTATCAAGAAAACTCGGTCTCACGGAGATTTATAAAAGTCAGCACTTATGTATAAGGTTTAAATTACAATTAAGGTGATGTTTATCCATGCTTAATGATAATGATTTACAAATTACAAAAATAATGGACACTGTAAAGAACCGGGTATATAATATTAAGATTTTTGCTACAAATTAATTCAGTTCTTATGTGAAAAAATACTATTATTTGAATTGTATACGTTCATAACACTGCATTCTCGCGGCACAGCGCCACAGCACGTTTCTTGAAAAACATGTAAAAATTCGTTTCGTATTATATAAAAAGCAATGTATTGATTACAAAACATTTTAGCGTTTGCTTGAAATATGAAACGAATGTTAGCAACTAACGGCACCAATAAGCTTATGCATTTGTGAAAATAGTTAATAAATTGAGCTGAAAGTATGAGAAAAAGATTTTTATGACTTCAATAATTCAATTTGTTACTGAATCAATTGGGTCAGTTTGGGTCACTGGGCCAGTTGGGTCACCGGGTCAATTTGGGTCGCTGGGTCAATGTGGGTCACTGGGTCAATCCGGGTCAGTACACGGGACCCACTGACCCAGTGGCCCAAACAAAAAAGTGACCCACTTAGACCCAGTGACCCAGTTGACCCATGACCCATTTCATCTCTGCGGTCTACATCGTTCAAGTAAGGCTTTTTAACTAATATGACCTCAAAAATGCGATAGATTGGATTTTATATGTATAAGACAGAGACCAGCCCTAGATGGGATTTTACATGTAACTTCCCATGTATGGACTCCATATGAGTGGAAGAGAGATAGACATACATTATCCTTGCTAATTACATCAGCTTGTCTGTTTCACAAGTCTCTATAACTTGCTCATTATCTTTCTACAATGTTAGCAAGTAATCTTTTTATAACCTTAGTCTATTTATTATCTATATGAGAGATAGACAGACATACGACACATTTTTTAAATAACTCTATTCCAAATCCTTTTCTTCATTCCATTACAAATACACATGCAGAAATATTTTCCAATTAACCCTAGTAGAAGCAATATTGTACAATATTCGCACAAAGTAATATTTTATACTCTTCAATTAACATATTCCACTATGCATTATTTTTACAAATTAGACGTTTGATGTGTTTCCTATTGGTATCAAAATTTTCTATTTTTGAATGGTATTCTTGTCAAAATTTAATTATTATAGAAATGGGATTCAGTACGTTTCGTAATTTAAGGATAACAGCAATCTGTAAATTATAAGCCTTCAATCGTTTCGCTGGACTAGTTTAACCATCAATATTTCATACTCAAATATAATTAATGTTTATAAATTGTAATAGATATGACATATGGGGCGAAAACAATGCATGTGGTCAAAAGAGGGACATTTCGAACTTGGGAAAATTTTAGTTTATATATGAACACGGAGCAACGGTTTTGCATAAGTAGTGTAACATTTTAATTTTCCAGTCGTAATTTAATTGCATTGAATTACACGCTAAGCACGCTAAGCGTGTATTGTTCCTTAGAAATCTAATTATATTAGAATATCTGTGTCGCATAAAGCTATTTACAAGTAAATATCTATTTGATTGTTTCGTGTTCCCCCCTCTGACGGCGCGACCGCTCGGCTCTGGTTTCGATGAACAGTCGGCCACGGGCATCAGCTTTGTTAAGATGTATTTTTGGGTAGAGACCGGCAACCTTCGTATCAATTATTAATTGTGGAGATATCTTCTAATAACGGTTGGTAAAGTATATATTATACGAACTAATGTAATTTGAGGTAATTTATTTAGCGCGACCTGTAGAATGCGACCTGTAGAATGCGACTTTTAGAACGCGACAACGTACAACGTAGAATGCGACCTTTAGAACACGACAACGACAAAATGTAATGCAACAAAATATAATGCGACAAGATTATGATTCGACAACGTGGATTGCAACAAATATAATTCGACAATTAAGAATGGAACGAATATAATTCGTCATCTAGGATCCAAAGAATTACCGTTATTTAGGACCAGGCGATTTAAACTTTGCCTAATAAGAAATTTGTCTGATAAGGAATTATAGAAGTTAATTTGGATGGAGTCATTTTAAATTGGAAACGCTGTTAACTTTGCTTGAAGAACGGAAATCCCGTCTCAGTTTGTTGTGAAGCGGCTAATGCAGTTTTTGGTTCGTAATTAGCTATAAGATCTTTTTTTTGCATGTGTTTCAAAGTTTAGAACACGTTAACTTGCTTTTATGTTTATTACACGTAAATTGTGCAAACTTCAATTAACTGTTTAGCTGGTTTTACAAGCAGTAAAACAAAAATTTTGTTGAATTAGCTTTTTAAAGCAACATGCTTTGTTCCCTATGAACCGTCGATAAGTTCAACATGTGTTTTCGACGTCATATTTTTCTATTTTGTACAGTTGACAGATGTTGTCTTAAAAGCAAATGCTTTGAGCAGCTGTAATGCAATTTAAACAAACATGCCTATTTTTGTGATCAGCTTTATCTATACATAGATTATTAGACGTAAATTTGAAAGTTCAAATTCTCATTATGTTAGGTTCTAGTAATTTGTTATCTACTTAAAAAGATCTGCCCAGGTTAGAATTTAATTCACTGTGTTATGCTTACCAATCATTATCACTTTAGTTTGTATAACAAGTTCATGTTTAAAGTAAAGTCGGTTGATTAATGAAAGAAAAAAAGGAAAGTTAAAACTTTAATCTTGATGTAGTTGATTGTGATCATTTTTTGTTACAAGTTCCGATATTTTAAAAGAGTTTTTTTAGTAAACATTTAGTTCAAAATCTAAGACTTTTATTTTGGTCAAGTGCGATCAAATCTAGTTACATAAAGCCAAAATTTTTCTGAGTAATAATTTGATGCCAATATTATATTGGAAATACTTTTTTTATTATTTCTTTATATATGTTTATAGGACACAAGTGGTGTTCTACTTTTTTATTTATTTAACCATTGCAATTTCTTACAGGAGCTGCGTCTTATTTTGTTAAGACAGGTTTTTGTTAACGAAGGCGATCATTTGTTCTTTGGGTTTCCACGTCCGCCCTTAGAACTGTGCTTTGCAATTATCGTCATTATCTCAGGACATGGTGGCGCCTATTTGATTTAGCTTAACTTGGGTTTGCAAACAGAATTCGACTTACCCCCCCACTTCTCATTGCTCAGGAATTGCCCAAGAATAGACCCCTAGCTTTGTTGGAAGACTTTGTTCTCTAGCGCCTTAATATAAAAAAAAAGACGTTACAGTCTTTTATAAAATAGAAGTCGTTTCAGTGGCACCCATCCAACGTAAGGCCTAGCAAAATAGTTACACTGACGTCACAACGTGAGGCCAGCCAACTTCAAAATCCGTATCAGTAGAAACAAGAGTTTTGTTTCGGAACCAACCTAAAAATTTTGTTTTAAACTGATCCTTGGACTATGTGCGACTACAATGTTTATAAATTTGTAAAGGACTTAGCATGCAAACAGAATTTAGATTTATTTATTTGGAGGTTGTTGTTATTTATTTTGGAATTTTTCATCGCGGGATTTTATTGAATTTTTTTAATTTATTGTTGATTTGTTTATGTAACTGTTGCTTATGTTATAACTGTTTATGTTTTTTGTAAAGCTCGGTCAAGGTACAGGTATTTAGAAGTGTTTAACTAGATGCTAGCTTGGAAAGCATACCACATATCGACGGTGGAAAGTTGAAAGGTCGTAACCATAAAAATGAAAAGTTGAGAAATATACAAAAAAACTAATTTTAAAATGTAAAAAAGTTTATAACTTTTTATCAGCAAACTATAGATAAAAATGTTCCATAGCGATATAGTGTGGTTTTTTATTCACTTTCAGTGTGTAATATTAACATTTATCAAATGAGCCTAGAACAAGCCGTTTGTGTTGGTTATTCCCTTTCTAGGTTTCTATTTTTGTATGGCATTGGGGTTTAAACGCTAATTCTGATAGAAACATTAAATCCTTTAAAATGGTTTGAACACAGAAAGGATGTAAATAACTTGCATTGTAAATGATGAAGAGTGTAAGTGCACTATGCATTATCGGTAAGTCCAAATTGCCAGAAGTAAGTATTATGCGATATCTTAAATGCGAGATATAAGAAAGGGTGTATAAATAAAAAACAATTTTTAAAGCACAAAATAATAGTTTTTAATTTGTCAACATAAACTATCTTAGCCTTGTAAAAAGTAATTCATAATAATTTTTTTGTTCATCACTGAAAAAAAAATTTAAATGAAAAACATCTTCCAATCGCACTAACCACACATTAGAGACAAAAGTACTAACTTTGAAAATAATGATAAAAACTTATACATTTTAAACACACGCCATCTATACACTAGGATATTTAAAGAAAAATACCGCAAAAGCTAATCAAGGTATATAACACAAATTGTGGAAGAAAAAAATAACTTAACGCCAATCTAAGAAAATAGTGAACGCAGATCTAAATAATAATTTGAACAAAGAAAAGGTAAGTTTATTCAGTTTTGGTCTTCGTCATCTGTTGCAGGCAAACCGTCACTAGTTTTCGATGAGTGCGGGAGACTTAAATATTCCTGTGCATATAATTTAAGGATGATGCCTTTATCAACTATTTTTTCAAATCTTTGAATTTTTCTTCATTAATGGGAAGGCGTCTTGGATATAAATCTTTTAACCCTTATCTGGCTAAAGGTGGTACCCGGGTATTTTTAGTGCATTTAATGTAAGATATTTCATTTTTGGTAAACCGACTCAGTGTGGGCTTCTAGGACATCTTCAAGTAGATCATTATACACACATTTCAAAATTTTTAGATATGGTGGATGTATGGGGGTTGCATTTTTTTACCATAGAAAAATTTTACATCCTTCAGGCGGATTGTGGTACCTGGGTACCACATGTATTTTATACAGGAAAACGATGGAAAATTTTTGTAATAATTTATTATATTGTTAGTTTTGTTTTAATGTTATATACATGTAATAAAATAAAATGAAAAAATAATAGATGATTATTTATCCTTGCACTGAAAACACTTAGCTCTTGCATCTGTGTGCTGAAGGCACATCGGATGTTTACAAACGCTACATACTTTATGAGTTTTTCCTTTTATTTTCTCTTCGCTGTGGTAGCATATTTTACATATTCCTTTTACTGCGATGCGTCCAGAAGAATCCCGCTAATTTATAGAATTAGGGTTATGTGAAACCAATTCTTAAAATGCTTTCAATCGCGCTTTTAGTAAACCGATTTCGCAATATTATGGCATTTTCACTTCTTTGGGTTACGGCAGGTAAACACAAATCACGAGCTAGGTCTTTTAGAAAACTTTGCCTCTTATATGTACTATTATAAATTTGAAGGTTGTTGTTCGTATATATGACGAAGACAGACAGAGTTCCTATATCCAGTATGTTGCAAAAAAGGTCAAGAGCTAGGGACTTGTTCGCTTCTTGGTTGTATAACTAATCGAACATTTTATCCATAACGGCAACGCCTGACTTAGAATGGTTGTAAAAAGAAATAATTTCAGGTGTCATCTACTGCATTTGTTGAGTGCATTGCAAATAATAAAACTACTGCTTTATTTACTTTTGAAACATACGAACACAGCATAATATCTTTCTGGAACGCAAAAGTAGTAGAATAGTCATCTCTCTCCTTGCCATCCAGAAGGACCTTGGGAATGTAGGGTTTGTTTTTTAAGGGTACCAATCAAAGTGAGACCTATCGATTTCAGCATGCGAGCAAGGGGCATTGATGTGAAGAAATTGTCGACGGTAATATTACGGCTCGAATTTTTGTAAAGTTGCCATAATTTTATAACTGTTCTTTCACCGATGTTCACTTCTCGCCCATTGCCAGCTAATTTTCCAGTGTAAATTGATCCTTGGTATGGATAAAACGTTTGCCATCACATACCCAGAATACCTTAAATCCATACTTAGCAGGTTTGGAAGGCATGTGCTAAGTAAACCTTGTACGTCCACGATAAGGAAAAAGTTGCTCATCAACAGTTAGGTGTTCATTAGGGGAATAACACTTAAGCAGATTTTGGTTTAGCATAAGCCAAATGTCGCTTATTGCCGCAGCTTTATCCATTTGTAATCTATCCGGTCTTGTTATGGAGTTATGAAATCTGATGAAACGTAGAATCTGTTTGAAGCGGTCTCTACTCATTTCTGCTTTGTATAATGGTAAGGCGTCTGATTTCCACAATTCATCAATATGTTCAGTATTTGATTTATGAACGTCTGCCATTAGTAACATCCTCAAAAAAACATCCAGCCCCTGAACCGTAATCTTTTCAGTCTCGTGTTGCTCGAGGCGGGTTTTTGTTGAAATCATAATAAACTCTTTTAGCTATTCGATTAGACTGCTTTATGATAATCGATTTTATTTCAGATGTCGCTAATGCACAGAACGTATCTATACGTGAATGCAAAGCGGTTATTTTAGTTGGACCACCCTAAAATGAAAATCAAGACATTAGATGGGACAGAATAGGCGTAAGAATTTACCTCGTTTTCAAATAATATTATACGATTGCGTTAGAGTTGAACGTAGTGGTTTCTTGTGCCAGATAGTTTCATATTTAGCACGATAAGCGTTATCTGATGATGGTGTTGTAGTTTCTTTCCATGGCTCTACAAACAATTCCTGTTTCTCGTCACTGTCTACTGTTACTGATATGTCGATGTGAACCCTCTCTCCAGCGCGAACATCATCGACATCTGAGCCTTCGTCGCTTACTGCTGGTACATACTCATCGGCGGCTCCGTGGCGTAGAGGTATGTGTGTGACTACTACGCCCAAGGTCCCGGGTTCGCATTCCGACACGGTCCGCTTGAAAAATGTTAGGCAAGCATTTTTCACCAAAATACATCCTCGTTCGGATGAGAGGTAAAATGGAGGTCCCGTGTGTAGGTGTCGTCACGCACGTTAAAGATCCCTACCTTGCTTGGAACAGCAAGGGTTCGGTAAAATTCCAAATTTTCCAGGTAAAAACTTACTTCCTGGCCAATGTAATACCTTCTGGTGGAGCATTGAAAAATCACGTGTAAGGTACATAGTCATCTTGGTCATCATCTTCATACAGATCATTAAATTCTTCATCGGTAATTACATACAAACTATCGAGGTGCTCATCTGTTATTCTATACGCATATAAACAACAATCAATAATAATTACAAAAGCTGTAATTTGTATTCTTAAATATCTACATAAACAAAATTATAATAGGCCAAGTTACTAATCTAATTCAAGATATCCTGTTGAATTATATGGCAGGTCAGCAATAGGAGTTCTACTTCCAGAAAGTCGACTACCAGAAGCTGCACTGGTACCAGGAGTTCTATTTCTAGAAGGTCTATTACCTGAGGCTGCATTGCTACCAGAACTACATTCACCGCCTTCAGAAGTACTTGGAATATTATGTTGAATTCTACGCATTGTTATAGTAACACTGCTAAACAACATACCGCACCATATAAATCAACAAATCTGACTAAACATCCGCTTTGACCGTTTCTCCTATCGCAGGAATGAATGTAAAAGCGTATCTTAGTTTACGCGATTATGATAGCACACCTAAAAGCCTGTAAAATATACTGTGGTACCCGGGTAACACCTGTCGCCATGTACGTAAAGTTATTTTTGCGGCCTTATAAGGGTTAAAGAAGCTGAAAATATCATATCATTTACATTTATTTTTTTCGCAGTTGCTTTAGAGGCGTCTAAAAAGCTGTATTTTACCGTTTCCTTTGCTTTTTTTGAAAGTGGTGTAATGTTTGTCGATGCTTTACGACTCGTCACAGAAGCGGTTGCCCTTGAGATCCGGCCCTGGCTAGCAGCAACCCTCCTGGATACACGTGGATTCCTGTATAGTTTCGTTGTCTCGCTATTACCTGTTTAGAAGAATGAACCAACTCGCAGCCTATTTTCTATGGGTTTAATGAAATAATATTATAAAATAATGTAACAAAGTTGAAACAAATGCCAATGCTCGGCGTGTCGAATAATACAATCACAACGAGGTTAAACGACATTCCTTATAGATATACGCATATAGCGTTGCTATTCGCAAATGAATAAAATTCTAACTACTGAAACTTATCTGTTGTAGTAATCCAACAATGAACGAATTTCAAAGATGCTGTCACTACCACATCGATTGAAATTACTAAATAATTGACAGCTCACTAAGTTTACAAATTAACAATCATTAATACACGACCGGAGGACACACAACCGCACGGCGTCGCATCCTTAACTCGACTACTTATACCTAAAAGACCCTAATATACAAAAGTATTCATATTTCAAGGGCGGGCCAGTACAGTGGCTATTTTTATTCTCTGATATTGTACTTTGTTGCAATTTGTAACGAAAGTTTTGGATGTGATGTTATCATAGCCTTTAAAATCAGTACACTCAAGTTTGGCAACATTATAGCGTTTTGGATTTTTTCTTGCTTGATAAATAATTGTTTGTTACTGATATGGAGCCCAAATAAGTGAACCTTTTACCTCCGTTTCAATAACGGAGTGAACTGAATCGGCAGGCATATACGTGTGCCCGGAAATAAGATAATTAATCTGTATGCATTCAAAATTGATGGATTTTTGAAGTGCATAGTTAAGCATGCAAAGTACGTCCCGGTTGCGGTTTTGTCCGCAGCAACTGTCACAGTAAAGTATTAATTTGCGAACCGTTTACCTGTTATCAACTTCTTCCATATACTTATGTAGAACACACGCAATTTCATTACTGCCGCGTTTCGCATCCAATTCTCCCCAAACGTAACAATATCCTTCTCTGGTACCAGATTCATACACAGTAAAGTTGTATATTGCATATTTTCTACTGTAAAATAGTAGCATCAAATCACCGTACGGTGTGTTTAGGACCTTTTGGAGATCAAAGCTCAAACAAACTACGGATTTGTCTTTTTTGTGTAGTTCTTGGTGGAACTTGAACCGAGCAATGGCAGCATTTTTTCTCAGAATGATGCACCTCTTTGTATTTTATATCTTTTTCAGTTTTATCTTCTTTATTCTGAAATTGAACACATAATTGAATCTTATCTTTTTTAAGAATATGTATTCCTATATTGAATGATTCTTTAAACCAAAAAATAAATTTTTGTTTCCCAAATAACTTGTGAAACGTTGATTTCATCACAGTAGTTTCTATAAATTCTATACAAATTCGTAAAAGATTTAGTGTCTTGTGGTAAATATAATCGCGTAGAATTTTTGCGAATATGATGTGAGGGCACCAATGGAAGACTTTGAACAAACTTTTTGCTTCTTCGTAAGCACACTCTGGAAATTTATATAAGGGAGGATTTCTCCCTCTGGCGTCTAGTTTGGCAAAACCTATTGACATGTTATTAAGCGTATACGAAATGAATTTTTGAATAATGCAGAGAGTCGATATCAACCATTGTTGGCAAACTTGTCTTCTGCATTCGTCTTCATTAATGTAATAGGCAAATGAGAAAGCTCGCCTACTTTCATCACTTGTTGTGCTTCTTCGTTTTATCTCCGTTATGACAGCACATTGGGCAATCCAAACACGTCTCCTTTGATGACTTCCCAACTCGTTAAAGTACGTAAATAACTTTTCTCTTCTTTCTTCAGGAATATCACCACTTTTTACCGATGCAAGGATTAAGAGCCATTTTTGCCCCCTCTATTGTTTTACCCTCGGTATCACAATATTGCTTTCGGAAAGTTTTCTTACATCGGGTTTTTTTGTATTGTTTTGTTTCGTGGTGGTTTTTCAACTGATTTTAGAACATCCACGTCGCTTTTAAGATTCTTTACTGGTTTCAATTTTGTTTATTTTTCTTACATTTTTTTGTTTGTAAATTCTGCGTTTTTGTCATGAGAGCTACCGAAACTAGCAGAAGATGACGAATATTGAAAAAGTTCGTCATCTGTATCTATAAAATCTACGTACGATACTTCTATCTTTGATTTTTTCGTGTTACGTGTATTTGGGTATTTTGCAATATTTGGAGGACCATTTTGTGCAATATTTAATTTGGTTTCAATTTTACCTTCTTCTTCATTGCTTGTACTGTCATAAGTTTCTTCGTACCTGTCAAGCCCATGATGGTTTAGTATGTCGTCTTCTGTTAGTAGGTCTTTAAGGGTCGATTTTTTTCTACTTCTTTCAATACTTTGTAACAATTACGATTTTCTGTTATTTAAATATACAATTTTGTTCAATACACCTAATCAATAAATGTTTAATTTCTATTGAAACCTTTTATTATAAATTCATACATAGTACGCCATCTACATTAGAATAGCATAAGTACACTTAAAGCGAACTTCTAGTTGTTTGTATCTTGTTTCAATTTCCTCTTTCCTGGCGCATGCTTGTATAACTAAGCTTGCCTCGTGGAATAAGCCATTTTGATATCAGATGTAGTCCGTAGACCAGTATTACCCTGTGCTTGCAAGTTTTTAATTAAACATGCCTCCCGAACAATTATTTAAGTGGAGTCAACATGTACCACAAGTTAATTTTGGTAAAAGCACCGACCTAAAACGGTTGTAGATATATTTTTACGCGCAAGTTCTTCTTCTCCTTTTTTTTAGTTTAGAGTTTTAAGGATTAAACTACCTATCATTAAATATGAAGATAATTATAATTCTAAATTTTAAAATATTAAATTCAAGTTACAAGTAATGAAGTAATGGAAATTTAAGTATTATAAAGAAAACAATCGTTAAACATAAGGCAAGCACTAGAGTGAGAAGCAGCTTCAATTGTTACTAGGCAGGAATGTAGAAACCAGCACATGTGATTGGTTTGTATGAAGCTTAAATCAGAACCCCTGCGTCAGCCACGCTCAACTATAATAGTAAGGACGCAGATGTTTAAAAAAAAATTTTTTTTAAAAAGAAAACCGGCCGCCAAGCAGATGGCCAGCGGTGAGTCATCCTCCATTTTTATACTTATATCTTTTCAAGAAACTTTAAATTAAAATGCTCAGATAAATTTTCGAAAAAGCTATTCATAAGTTTGTTTAAAATTAATTCTCGAAATTTTGCTAAAGTACATAGTTCAATTAATTTGTTTCATTTAAAAATTTAATTTAGAAATTTAGTATTTGAATAAGGCATAAATGACCTTAACATTTGTAAGATCTTTGTATAAGATTATGTTTGAAGTTTCAAAGTTGTATTGAAGGGTTTGCTTTATTGAACATGTGATATGATAAGAATTTGTTTGCCGAATTATTGTGTATAACACATTGTGATAATACATCTGAAGTATAATTTAATGTCGACAATAAGTACTTCTCTTTGACCTTTGATTTTATTAAAGATAGCTATTAAAAATGTACAACCATAACTAGAGAAATTATTTTTGAATATGTAATTTTTTTGTGAACTGAAAAGGATCCTATTCTAGTAGCATGAAGTCACTGTAACATAAAGTAAAAGTAATATATTTCTGAAAGAGATCTGAAATAATTTATGCAATTAATAAAACAATATTCCAAGAAAGCTTAGAGATTAATATTTAATAGTGAAAACGGAACTGTTTCGAAAGTCTCCGTATAAATAAGTTGTATAAACAATGTGTATATGAATATTTTTTTTTTAAAATTAATAGAAAAAATATTAAGTTGTCTCAAAATTTTCTTTCTTTGAAGTCAACAGTAATTATCCTACAGAAGCAAATTGTTTATAATTAAGAAACTTTAGTACTGAAGAAAGGTATTATTGGTGCTGAAGTTAAAAGTTTTTCTTGAAAGTAAAATTTTGACTAGTGAATTTACATATAATTATTTTTGTGTTAAAGTGACTAGGCTCTAACGAAGCCCTAGTTTGAAAATGTTTAGGTGTGATTAATTTTTCAGATAGCACGAGAACGTCGTTCCTATTCCAGGTTGCAGAAACCACAGTAAGTATTGTTGTATATGTTGCTTGTAGTAAATTTTTTTTCTCTTTCGAAGATTTCCGTATCTGATCTTCGAATAATTTCTTATAAAACACTCATTAAGATACGGTGGCGTCCAATAAAATTTCTTTTGCTTTATCGTATACCATCCTACGACTCTAGCTCATAGCTCTGCCCTAAGTTGAAGAAACTTAGCTGGCTGGAAGAACTCTTTAGAGGGACCCTTTTTTCTCAAAGTCATTCAACATCCTTTTTACCCTGGGCTTGACTATCAAACAGGAACCCCTCGTAATCTATCGAGGCTCTGCCGCCTGTATGGTAGAGCAGACATATTATCTTCCTTTAGAGGAATTTAATAGGTTACATAAACTCGATTTATAAAAGGCTTGAAGGTTACAACTTCAATGCCAATATCGTTTACTGTTGGTTCTGTTCCACTGTCGTCCGCATTTTTTTTTGTGATGTTAACTTTCATTGAGAATTTTTCTATTTCAAACTCATTTGTAGAGACATTTTAATTGCTCCAATTCAGACTATCAAGGTCTTTTTCCGTTGAAAGGCATCCAGAGCCTTTCAACGTACTATTAACAATTGTTTGGTCTTTTCTATTTCTTTTTCCGTTGATATTATTTGGACTTTATCAAGCTCATTCGTTGTAATATTTTGGTCAATACTGCTGATATAATATGCAGACATTTCGGACGATTTTGTGTCAACCTTGCAACTTTCAACAGCATTGGCTGGACACGAAATAGTATAACTTAACACAGTACTTATTTTTTTAATGTAGTTCGGACTCGATTTATTCAGTTTGTTTTGAACTACCTAATTCTAATATACCTGCCGTTGTTATGCTGTTTTACAAACAAAATGCTTTCTTGGCCAGTGAAGCGCTCATTATCATTTTCCTTTTGGCCTTCGCCGGAATTACCAATATTAAGCACTTTCCTCACTGCCTGAAAAAAATAAAAGCAAGGATTTATTAAATAGGTATTTTAAATTTAAGTACTAAATTACTAATTTCAAAAACAATTTTAGGAAGAAGATTAAAAATACCCAACGAAAGTAAAAAATCGATCCTACCTTACTTCCCTGTTTTATTGTAATGTCCTCTAATATCTTAATTCTTTTGCCTTTGTGCATGTTTTTGAGTTTTAGCTTCAAACCTTTCAGAAATATTCTTCGTGTAGACATGATGTGAAATAATGACAAATTATGAATAAATTTTTTTAATAACTGTCACGAAATTTCTTTGCTTGACAACACTTTAAACCTCATTTATTATCCCTTCTGTAAGACGAGCAAGTAATAAACTGCAATAAACAGTTAAATAATAATGTTTACGCATCAACCCAATATTTCAAACTAAAATCACTAAAATTAAATGACAAAAGTAAGGGAAACTGTAACTAGAAAAAGTGCATTTACAAACATTACATTTGATTTTTTTTCCAATGCTCCACCCGAAGGTACTACATTGGCCAGGAAACGAGTTTTTTTTACCTGGAAAATTTGGAATTTTGCCGAACCCTTGCTGTTCCAAGCAAGGCAGGGATCTTTAACGTGCGTGACAACACTCATACACGGGACCTCCATTTTACCTCTCATCCGAACGAGGGTGTATTTTTGCGAAAAATGCTCGCCTAACATTTTTCAAGCGGACCGTGTCGGGATTCGAACCCGGGACCTTGGGCGTAGAAGTCACACACATACCACTACGCCACGGAGCCGCCCGCATTTACAAACAACAGAATTAGCAAATAAATCTCACGCAGTAAAAATTATAACGCCCCTTACCTTTTTTGTTATAAACTACTTTAATTATTATACTTGAGCATAAATAATTTTCACTGCATACTGCATTAACAAAAAGCACTAATCCAACTAGTAAACACGTGTTTAACAGATCACTTTAGATTTATTACTTACTGCCACGCAAAATTTAAACTATCAATTTCCGGCAAAACAATTGTGATGGATGAGCTCAAGCTTGTATTCGAAAAGCGCGCGTTGCATTTGCCGTATTAAATGCATACATTGTATTTAGAATGTTCTCCAAAAGTGGTGATGTAACCTGACAGTGTTAATATGAAACGGTTATTTATGAAACGGTGTAGAGTAGTCTGTACTTGGCATTATAATTTATAAAACTGGCAGTAACGGAAATATTTTAATAATATTTTAAATAATGTCGGGATGTATCTCATTAGCTAGTTACAAAATAAAAAGTCAGAAAGGGCGTAAACACATATTTTTCATTTGTTAAAAATAATCAAGGTATTAAGTACGATTTTTCTAAAAATAAAAAATTAATTTTAAACGTATCGAAGACATGACTATCCAAGAGAACAATTAAATGGTCGTAACAAAAAGTAAAAGCAAAATTACAAATATATGGACACTTACGAAAAAAAACTTAAGAATATCACAGAAAAATTGGCATGTTTATCAAGGTCGTAACTGACAATGTTTTAACCTAAAGAGGTGTGAATACGACAGATCGACGCAGATTTTTTTCTGAATACACTGGTCTAGAAAATTGAAATAGGCAATTTTGTTGGTTACGACCTTTTAACTTTCCAGCGTCGATGTAGCAAATTTGTGCAGGGCAGTAAATTTGTACATAGAGACGATGTTATTGATTTAAACTTTATTGGTGTTACGTCATCATCGAACAATTCGGTATTTTGTGACAATAAATACCGTCAGTGCGTGCATCCTACAGTTGTCAGTGAAACATTATATACCGGCAGTGAGTGCGTGAAGTGACAGTCGTACTCGAGCCTTTACAGAAGCAAGTCGCATTCGAATCCATGCAGAAGCCGGTTGTATTAGAGCTTTTGAAAGCGAGACCGACACCGATTCGTGCGTGTTACTGGTTCTCCGTCGAAAGCTTTTGTGCGTTAATGTTTATTGCCCCCAGCGGCACAGGATAAAAGGTATTTATACCCTTTATTAAGTAGTTTGGTGTAGTTGTAGTTATTACATAACCGCTCCACTGCTATCGTTATTGCTTGCAAAAAGCAATTGGTCCTTCCCTGTAATTAGCATATCTTTATCAATTTATATCATCTTCCTAAACCCCCATCAATCATTGGTCCTTCAAGCCGGATTCACCAGTTCTATGGTATTCGCATGTCCTAAATTAAATATTGTTTTGCATTCCAACGAGCTTTTTAATTAATTAATGATTTAGCTTTAAATTTGTGTTCAAGCTCCATATTTAGCAGGTAAAATATGTACAATATTAGCTACATACTTTCGTTAAATTAAATACAAATACTTTAGCATCAAATCTGTTAGTTTTCAGTTTTAAATTTATTTTAGCGGTATAAAGCACAGCAGCCTGAAAATTATAGTCGCCTTATACTTCTTAAACAAGAAAGGAAAGGGATTTGCTTTGTATTTAAAAGCTATTGCACGTTTTGTATCACAACCCTTTCAGTCGGTTTGCGGTAAAATATTGAACATCTGCAAAGGGTAATAGAATGTAAAAGCTGAACGTTTCTTGCAAACACGTTAAGCTGCATCTTTCGGCAAATACGTTAAAACCACGTTTCTGTGAGCTTTGAAGTAATGGCCGACCGTAACCGCCCGGGTTGTTAAGCTGTAAATCTTATCTTCACGCTTTGTTTGACAAACCGGTAGGTTTTCGACGTCTCGTTTTAAGACCCACATTGCAAGCTAATGGTCATAAAACGTGATTTATTGCTTTATACGCTGTCTTACCTTTTCGTGCTTTGAACAAATCCTAATATTTTAATATTTCTCAGCCCACATTTGAACTTTGCGGTTTTACAGCATTTTTATATTGTAGATCTTTCAAATAACAGTCACTATGGCTCCAAAGAAGGCACATGTGGTAGAACTAGAATTACTGAAAACACGTATTATAGAAATGTTTGAGCTTTGTAAGACTATACAAAGTGACCCAAGTTTAAAAACCTTGTTCCTTATTCAAACAAGGGGAATAACTGACCTTTATACAAACCTTGCTGTTCTAACTAACTTAAAGTTTCCCACTGAACATTGGAACTTTATTCTGGTCGATTGTCTTTTAGAAAAACTCGATCCGTTCACTAGAAAACGCTTCGAACTCCAATCGGATCCGAAGCAAATACCTAATTTCGAGGATTTGAGATATTTTTTAACCCAACAATGTGCAGCGTTGGAAACCTTTTCTTCAACCGCACCTGTTTCTTATTCGACGACTGTCCATACATCTCACACATCAGTGCCTAAGAAATCCTCAGCGTTTCAATTTAAACCAAGAGTTTCTTCTAACGTAGTCTCACTGGACACACCAAGTAGCTCCAGTGACTCAAAGAATTCATTTTCGCACCATTGTCCTTCTTGCAAGGGCAATCACTTAATTTACAGATGTCAATCATTTCTAAAAAAAACTCCGACAGAACGTTTCGACATTGTCAAACGCTTACGCCTTTGTTTAAATTGCTTACGAACAGACCATGCGTCCATGCAATGCAAATCTTATAATTCCTGTCGAACTTGCGCCAAGCCGCATCATACCTTGCTACATTTTGAACCGCAACCTGCTTCTAGCCGTTCAGCTGAATCGACCGCTACACCTATGCATAAAAATGCCAATAGGACGCACTCAGCCTCTCCTATTCCGGCAAATGTTTTGTCTTCACAGACGAATTCAAATCTTGGGGTTACTGTCTTACTCTCCACTGCTGTTGTGGAAGTTCAAGACCGGTCTGGTAGATACAAACACATCAGGGTACTCTTAGACCCTGGCTCTCAAGCTAGCTTTATTCGAGACGATTGCGTGAGCAAACTTTGGCTTCCACGCATATGTTCTCAAGTTCCGATTTATGGACTTGGGCAGACAACTTCAGCAGTCAATAGAGGTGCCGTCAGCTGCACCATTCGCTCTATGTTAGACTCTGAAAAATCTCTAGAAGTCACAACTTTTGTGCTTTCGTCAATATCTGGCAAATTAACTAGCGTTGAAGTTCCTAATAATTGGGAACACTTATGCGGCCTGCACTTTGCAGACCCGACCTGGAACTCTCCAGGAACTATTGACATGCTCCTTGGAGCAGATGTTTATCCGTTCATCATCAATGGCGGTGTTATACAGGGCAAGTTTCTTCAGCCTGCCGCCATAAATACAATTTTTGGTTGGACTATTATTGGTCCCACAAAAAGCTTGCAGTCTGATACTGTCCAAGCATTTTTTACTTCTGTAGAAGATCCTATCGACCAGACCCTAAGGCGGTTTTGGAAGATAGAAGAGTTGCCATCCAAGCCTTATACTTCTCCGGAAGAAGAAAAGGCAGACTTGATTTTTGAAAACACGTTTTCTCGTGACCCTAGCGGTCGTTTTATTGTTGCGTTACCGTTCAACGATACTTTGCCCGTTTTTGATAATTGCTTTGAGATGGCTAAAAAGAGACTATTTTCGTTGGAGCGCAAATTGAATGCTCAACCGGAGCTACGCGCCCAATACAACAATTTCATGCAGGACTATCTTGATGCGGGTCATATGGCATTACTCGATTCTCCGCCCGTTGGGAACGATAATTATTTTTTACCCCATCACCCTGTGTTTAAAGAAGAAGGTCATACTTCTAAAATTCGTGTGGTTTTTGACGCCTCTGCAAAGGCTAAAAACAACGTGTCACTTAATGACACTCAATTGGCTGGACCTAGTCTCCAAAATGACATTTCGTCAATCTTACTTAAATTTCGCTCTCATCGTTTCGTTTTACTTGTGATGTTCGCCAAATGTATCGACAAATTTTGGTTACCGAAGAACATCGAAAGTTTCAGTTAATTGTTTGGCGGTTCTCCGCAGAAGAACCCATTCAGACTTATCAGCTTAATACAGTGACCTATGGTATTAAGTCATCGCCTTATCTAGCATTAAAAACTCTTCAGCAATTAGCCATTGACGAAGGCAAATGGTTTCCGTTAGCCGCTGAGGCTATACGGTCAAATCTATATATTGACGATTTCGTCGCCGGTGGAGATTCTATACAATCGGCCCGCGAAATTAAAGATCAACTCATCCGACATTTGCATTTGGCTGGTTTTGAACTTCGAAAATGGAGTTCTAATTCAGCTTCTATTTTGGAAGGCATTCCGTCAGATTTTTGCCAATAAAATTATTAGGTCTTCAATGGTCACCTACAGAAGATATTTTCTCATTTCGGGTTAAACCATTAAACCCAATATGTACAAAGCGCAACATACTTTCGCAAGTTGCCAGAATATATGATCCATTAGGGTTTTTAGCCCCACTAACACTTTTTGCGAAACGCCTAATCCAGCATCTGTGGATGTTAGGTTTAAATTGGGATGACATCCCACCAGCAGACATTTCGTCTCAATGGCAGCAGTATCAAGGAGAGTTGCCGTTATTATCGTCACTAAAGTTACCACGTTGTTTACCCCCTTCGGATCCTTTTACTTGTCATTTGCATGGGTTTTGCGATGCTAGCGAGGTAGGGTATGCAGCGGTTGTGTATTTCCAGTTCATAAATCAAACTACTGGAGAAATAACTGTACAATTTGTAACCGCTAAAACAAAAGTAGCTCCAATTAAGCGCATTTCAATTCCACGTTTGGAATTATGTGCCGCCGTTTTATTAACCGATTTACTTTCCTTTACCATTCGTTCTTATCAAGGCTTGATTGAAATCTCCGATGTTTCAGCGTGGAGTGATTCTACGGTCGCTCTCACTTGGATACGTTCTCCACCTTTTCGTTGGAAAATTTTTGTGGCAAACCCTGTTAGCCACATTCAAGAAATCATTGCACCTAGCCGATGGTTTTATATTAAATCTTCGCATAATCCGGCTGATCCTGCATCTCGGGGATTAATGCCAAGCGCGGTTATTTCATGTTCGCTATGGTGGGCGGGGCCTGAATGGCTTCACTACCCTAGTGACTCGTGGCCGCCTCAACCAACATTGTCAACCTCAATTGCTGAGGTAACTACGGAAAAGAAGATCCTAACATTTGTCGCTCAAACAGATCCAAACGTCATTGACATTTTACTAAGTCGCTTTTCATCGTTATATAAAATCCAAGGCATCGTGGCTTACATTTATAGATTTTCCAAACCCATGGCTCAACGTCATACAGGTCCCTTAACAGACATTGAATTACACAATGCTCTCATGATTATCGTTCGGCATGTACAAAATGTTTTATTTTCAAAGGAAATATCTTCGTTCAAGGCAAACCGTAAATTATCTAAAGGCTTGCGAAAACTTTCTCCATTTGTTGATCCACAAAACATCTTAAGAGTAGGTGGGCGCTTGACACATTCTTCGCTCTCCTATTTCGAAAAGTTTCCTGCGTTATTGCCTCAGCGGCACCGATTAACCGAACTTATCATTCGGTCAACTCATGAAAGGTATTACCATCCCGGTGTTAATACCACAGCGTATCTTATACAACAGAATTTTTGGATCCTTTCCATTAAAAATTCAATCAGAAATTACTTATTATCATGTCATAGATGTTTTCGTACCAAACCGGTCTTGATAACCCCTCCTATGGGAGACCTACCGGCAGCACGTATTACCCAGATGAAAACAGCACATGGCACACTAAAACGAACTTTGGTCAAACTAGCGCCGCTACCGGTATTTTAATTTATTTTTATGTTTAGATGTATATACACATTTTTTACATGTATAGTAGTATATTATTTTTACATATTTGCTTATTTATATATATATTTTTATTTTTGCATAGTTGGTAATATCGCTCGCTGTAGTGCACCACCCTATCTTTCGTTACCTGTTTTCCTAGCAAGGTCAAATCCCATGTGATTTCCTTCACCCAACCTATTTCCCTCCTTTTCAAATTTCTATGAATTTGGTGGGCGGTATGTTACGTCATCATCGAACAATTCGGTATTTTGTGACAATAAATACCGTCAGTGCGTGCATCCTACAGTTGTCAGTGAAACATTATATACCGGCAGTGAGTGCGTGAAGTGACAGTCGTACTCGAGCCTTTACAGAAGCAAGTCGCATTCGAATCCTTGCAGAAGCCGGTTGTATTAGAGCTTTTGAAAGCGAGACCGACACCGATTCGTGCGTGTTACTGGTTCTCCGTCGAAAGCTTTTGTGCGTGAATGTTTATTGCCCCCAGCGGCACAGGATAAAAGGTATTTATACCCTTTATTAAGTAGTTTGGTGTAGTTGTAGTTATTACATAACCGCTCCACTGCTATCGTTATTGCTTGCAAAAAGCAATTGGTCCTTCCCTGTAATTAGCATATCTTTATCAATTTATATCATCTTCTTAAACCCCCATTAATCAATTGGACAAAAGATTTTCATGTGCGAAGGCTTGAGAAGGCAAATGCTTGTCTTGCAAAAAGCTGTAGTTATGTACAGAAAGGTAAATAACGAGGAGTCTAACTTGCAATTCCAAGTACTATAGACATGTATTTCGGCTCGGGATTTTGAATTAATTGTAATTCGATCGAAAAGTAATTGTGACTTCGTAAAAGTTTACCGATATTGATAGCGGTACTTGTAAGCCAAAAGAGGCATTGAATAAGGGTAACCGAGTTATTAGGTTACCAGAGTTTACCATTTGTATCATAATATTGCATATTGCTTGAATTCGGTTGAAGAATTGCCATCCGATCTATATTGTGATTTAAATAGAATGTTGTCGAAGCTGAAAAGCGTTTTACTGTAGTACTCGTGGGACGCGGTACCGAACTTGAAGTTGGTGTTGCTGAGAACGGACCCTGAATTCCGGAATCAAAATCGAACAGGTAAGGATTAGTTTTGTAACTATTTTGTAAAGCTGTACAAAGCCGGTAGGATTTTAGGTGAGTCATTGTTGCATTTCAAACTTGCTTTTGTTTGTGTATTTATTTGGTGTTGTTGCACCGTATTCACGGGCTTGAAAAAAAGGTTGAGTAACGCATTAATCAATCAGATAATTTAAATATAGCGACAGTATTTGGCAAGAGTAATCGGGTTTTATAGTCATTTCCATTACGAAACCGTTAGTAAATTCATTGGCTTCGGTATACGGCACGGAAAATAATTTTAAACTTTGGGAGTGGTACTGAACCTCGGACAGTTCATTTACATTTCCAATGCTCCACCTGTAGGTACTACATTGGCCAGGAGGCGAGTTTTTTGTTGCCTGGAAATTTTAGAATTTTGCCGAACCCTTGCCGTTCCAGGCAAGGTAGGGATCTTTAACGTGCGTGACAACTCTCACACACGGGACCTCCATTTAACCTCTCATCCGAACGAGGGCGTAATTTTTGTGAAAAATGCTCACCTGCCATTTTTCAAGCAGTCGGCCGTGAACCTCGGACACCCTAAGGTAAAAGCATAGCTCAAACAGTAGATCTCTAAGAAAGAGTACTCACAAAGCAGCCGTGGTTTCAAAAATTGTATAGGGGGCACGAACATTTTCAAAAGCAGAAGCACTAACGTTAAATTGACGGAAAAGTCGCCGATCGTGTAATACCCATATAAGGAGCATAAGCTTTTTTTTATAAGAAATACAATAATTTAACAAGATGATAATTTTCCAAAATTAATTTATTATTATTTTTTATAATTGGATGACAAATTAAAAATTTTTAATGGTTTTTAAAAATCATCATTATAAGACGTAGAACTGAAATAAAATTTATTATTAAAACTACTTGTTTTAAAAATTGAAAGTGTTGTTTAATTGTTACTAATATTCATCTAATGCAATTGTAGAATAATTATTATCAATAACGAGCTTGTGATGTATTATACATGGTTTGGAGATAATTTATCAAATCTCAATTAGGAATAGAGAAATTTGTTGAAAAAAATGTAATTGTAATATAATTATACTGTTGCGAGCTACTATTAGGCAACCCGTCAAACACACAAGCGTTGTAGGGTCTGCATAGTCTCCAGGATTCTAGAATGCTTCTAGCAATCAAACACACAAAACGCCGCCAGCACTGTTTATTCTCACTTGACCGGGAAGCTTCTTGTAATTACCAGAAGATGAGTCATATCTTTAAATCTGAGTATATATAAGAACGCTAATAAATGCAAGGGTCAGTCTATACTAGAATGTCTAATATAAATTGTATCGTTGTAAACTAATAGTAATTTGAACTTTTGGGAAGTTCAAGTGTATACATAAATGTTATATGCTGTGTCTAATGTACATGCAGCTTTTAGTATACATAAATTGACAAAGTGTAAAATAAATAAATAGTTGTGTTAGTGTTGTTAATGGACCTATGGTAAAGAAGTTAGTTAAGAAGATATTAGTGCTTGTAAATTCATTAGTGTAATAGTGCTTCATTGATAAGTGGACTGAAAACATCTATAAATAAGGCATAAACTGTTAATTAGACTTGTAAACAGTTAGTAATAAAGACCTTTGTTGTTACTTGTTTTAAATTAGTGAAACGCGGTAGTAGTAGCCCGCTACAATATGAACAAAAGATCAAGTGTTTGTCGTAAAAATAAATCTTTTTTTCACTGTAAGTATGTGGGGTTTTCTGGCTTTTTACATACTGTGAACCAATATATAATAATACCCGTAACAACATAGATTACTGTCAAGAGAATCAATCGATTTGAAAATAAATTATATTAACCTCCACAGTAGAAATTCCTTTTAATAAAACAACAAGCTATTGGCAGAAAATTAAAAAATACCGACCTACAATTTGAATTTGAAACTTTAATTTTGAAACTGCAGAATTATTTTCTTTAGGAAAAATGGGAGAAATGCCTAAACAAGCTTTTGAGATAACTTTAGAGTGTCTGTATTTCCACTCTGAATAATTATGCGGACTACCTACCTCTTGGTCCTCTATTTAAATCTAATACACGACAAATCTACCGAAGAAAGCGCGATCACGATAATCTAATTACGATATCCGAAAATATTCTTCTTATCAATAAAGGTCAGTCATCAGCATTGCCATATATGTTTTGAAAAAGCATCCAAGGGTTACTCAGTATCTAAAATAAAAAAGAAATTCCATAAAATATTTAACGCAAACTCGTGAATACCTAGTTGTAATTATAAATGGTAATTTAGCCGTCACTGTACGTACCACCATGAACAATAGCCAGTAGGGCCCTTTAACCATAATCATAAAATGTATACGGCATTTGCTTGTATTTCTTTTTTTAATCAAACACCAAAAAGATTAAACAAATTTAATATCTACTGCAGACGCTTACAAACCATCTACACGAGAGAATTTTCATTCAACGTATCCTGGATTATTCTTGCTTCTTCTTTTTTAAGGTAAGTGGAAAAGTAAACCGTTAAAAACATAAAAAGGCATTCATAACCATTTTAAATGAGGTTTCTGTATTTAATTAGGTACCATAACTATATCTTGAAACTATAAACTCATTAAGTGGTAGCTCAGCCGTCTTTATAGTTTTATCACAAAATTAATTCCATTAAAATCCATTTCCAATTTTTCTCACGATTTGAAATAATGTTAACAGGTTAAACTGAAAACAAATACTTATTATTCGACTGTTTGAAAAAATTTTGATTACACGCCTTTAGCAATTGGCGCTTGCTCTAATTCATTTTAAAACTGATATAGGCAATATAAATTATTATTCCTTAAAATTAGAAATTTTTGGAAGATCAACAGCTCTATTTGTTATACTGTCCGTATCAATTTATGTTTCTAATTGTAATTAGTAAGGTGAATTAATGAATTATTTTCAAATAAAGTTAAAATTACTCATGTGGTCGATTTCTTAGTATTCTACGTTTTTTATTAGCAAGATTTGCAATTAACATATGTTTGCAATTTTTAGGAATTTGTTGCTAATTACATTCTGCACTTATGTAAGTCTAAAAACAAGGGTTAAAAAATTAATTTTGGTCAATCATCTTGTTTAGTAGTCAAGTAATTTATTGAAAATTTGGGAACAGAATTATTAACGTGGCGCGAGCAAATTTATTTATTTTGAGGGGAGTCCGCTGATATTTACCACCCCCTTTAAATTTTTTTAAACACCTGCAAATATGTTTTATTTTACTCTATTTCGTTTAATTTTTTATGTCTTTACACTTCCGATGAATCGAACGACTTTTTATGGTACATGTAAATGAACAACACTCATTCGATGTAGTTAAAGTTGGAAAATAGACTAGTTTTCGATTAAAGATTTACAATTAATTTGAATTGTTCTCCGATAAAAAGGAAATTAAACCTTTATTTTTTAATCATCATCATCATTGTCTTCAGTCCTGGAACTGGTTAGACGCGCACCTACATTTTTCCTAACCTACACATTTCTCGAAAATTCTCACAGTCTGCATCTTTCACTATCTACGTGCAATAGTCTGATCTAGATCTACATCTACCTCTTTTTTTCCTATATTTGCTTGTAATATAGCCCGCACTATTCTCCAAAACTGCCTTAGAACGTATCCTGCTTTCTATTTCTATTTTTTTTTGTTTTCCACAGATATTTTTATTCCCTAAAATTTCTATAACCTTTTTGTTATTAACTTTGTCTGTCCATGCTATCATCATCATACATCTGAAGAATAACATTCCCAAGGTTTCTACCTTTTTCCTGTTTGCTTCTCCTACTGTTCCTATTTCCTAGACATACAGTGCTATGCTCTACACATATGCTTTCAACAATCTTTTTCTTGTTTCTATGTTTGTTGTCTTCGAATATAATCGCTGCTCTTTCTTGATAGATACAGTTTAGTTTCTCTTCTATTGTTTTGTAAATACATACGCTATTTCAACGATATCCAGTAGTATGTAGTGGAGGTTTAGCAGCCTGTGGCTACCAACATCACCAAACACAGACATTTGCCGAATTATAGTTTTCCAATAAATCAATTCGCACTATTAAGATTAGTTGAACATATTGCAAAACCAACACCTGTTGTTTATAATAATCATCAGATTTAACTGCAATTATATTGTCGTCATTAGGTTTTCCGTCTTGGAACTTGTTGAACGAGTACCTCCACTGATTTCTATTCTGAGCTAATCTACACAGTTACCTGAAATTCCCACTGCCTAGTTACAACTCGGTTCCCTTTCTATTGTTTTGTACATATATATACCCTATTTCACCGATATTCAGTGGTAGGTGAAGAGGGTTAAGCAGCCTGTGGCTACAAAGATCCCCAACACTTGAACATTTCCCGAATTAATAGTTTTCCAATAAATCCTTTCGGACAACCTAGATTAGTTGGAAATATTGCAAAAGCAACACCTGTAGTTGTTTATAATAATCATCAGGTTTAAGTGCAAGTATTTTTTCGTAATAAAGTTTTCCGTCTTGGATCTGATGGGACGGGTGCCTCCAGTGATTTCTATTTTGAGCTAGCCTGCATATTTCCCTGAAATTTCCACAGCCTACATTTTAGATTATCTGTGTGCAACACTAACAGACCTTTCTTATTCCTATCTCTACTTCTAAAATATTTTGCACTATTCCCTCATGTATGTCATCCTATCTCTTTTATTATTTACTATTTTCCATATATTTCTTTCTTCCTCTAACATTTTTATAATCTTTGTTCTTAACTTAGTCTGTCCATGATATTTTGATATTTGATATTTCTTCTACTGCCAAAGTTTTACATCCGTGCAGTGCTACGCTCTACATATATGCTTTAAGCAATCTTTTCCTTGTTTCTATGTTAGTTGTCTTTGAACACAGTAATTGCTTTTACTTGCTAAATGTAGTACGACCTTGTGCTAATCTTTGTTTTATATTTTTTGTGCTTTTTTAATCAAATCACTATTTTTCTTCTAAACTCAAAATTAAATTTTTTTAAAACAAATATTTTTAAAGCAATAGGGTATGTCATGAAGAGGTTTTATGTTTTAATATAAATCTACGAATTTCTTTTATTGTAGAGTTAAGTATCATTGTTTGAGTTTCATTATGTCAATTCTCAAGCTTTTGTTAGTATATCGACAATAGCGAGATTCTTTCGTTTACACCTAAAATTTCGATATTACTTGTGGTGGCCAACAAATTTTTGGACACTATTCCAGAATTTACGCTTTGAAATAAGATTTGTTTCAGGGCTCTTAGGCAACACCAAGCTGCGATTTTTACCTTATTCGCACATCGCCGGCTAGAGCTATACTGCTAAAGAATTAGTAACTTTTCCATTGTGTCGCAGAGCCATGCAGTTCCGTAACAAGGAAATTTCTACATATTGTTGCGAGCTACTACTAGGCAACCCGTCAAACACACAAACGCCGTAAGCACTGTATATTCTCCAGGGACCCAGAATTTTCTAGCAATTACTGGAGAATGAATCATCCTTTTTAATTCAGGGTATAAATAAGACCGATGATGAAGTACAGAGTTAGTCTATATCAGAATGTCGAATATAAATTATATCGTGTAAAGTTAAATAGTTGAGCTTTTAGAAGTCCAAAAGTAAACATAAATGTTATATTATGTGAACGTGTCTAATATACATGCAACTAGTAGAATACATAAATAGACAAAGTATAATAAATAAATAGTTGTGTTAGTGTTGTTGATGGACCAATCCTAAAGAAGTTAGTTTAAGAAGATATTAGTGCTTGCAAATTCATTAGTGTGATAGTGCTTCATCGTTAATTGGACTGAAAACATCTATAAATAAGGCATAAACTGTTAATTAGACTTGTGAACAGTTAGTAATAAAGACCTTTGTTATTACTTGTTTTAAATTAGTGAAACGGGGTAGTAGTAGCCCGCTACAATATGAACAAAAGATCAAGTGTTTGTCGTAAAGATAAATCTTTTTTTCACTGTAAGTATGTGGGGTTTTCTGGCTTTTTACATACTGTGAACCAATATATAATAATACCCGTAACAACATAGATTACTGTCAAGAGAATCAATCGATTAGAAAATAAATTATATTAACCTCCACAGTAGAAACAAAATAAACGTGTGTATCATTTTGTTTTCGACCTTATTTAAGGTCGGTTTGACGCAGCTCTAAATTCTTTTCTCTTCTGTGCTAATCTAAAAAGCTCTTTTATTATCATAATATTTGAAATACAAAACAAACAACACGTTTTAGGTAAATTCTAAAAACAATTGATCGTTTAATTGAAAAAAAAAACATGTTCGTTACAATTTATAAAATCAGGCCGAAAAACAGAAATTAATATTGTGGCGAAATGACACTAAATTAGTCAAAACTTAAACGATTTGCACTCAAAATGATTTTTAGTAACTGGCGTTGCCTTCACGAGCTGCAAATTTTCCATTTATTATTCTTGAATCCTGACATAATTAAAATTACTTGACATATGACCTCTTGGAAGTAAATTACCATTCTTCTAAAAGAGCTTGTTGTGGCCGATTTAAAATTAAAAGAACAGGAATACGATTTTGAATGCTTCACCCTAACATATTCAACCGGGTTCACATTTAGACTTGGTGTTCGCCATTCCATAACAGGAATAGTTACGTTATTAAAAAACTGATGAATGATTCTCATGGCGTGAGGTCTGGTATTATCGTAGAAACTCAGCTCTAACCGCCTCAACATAAGAAACTACAAAATCTAAAAAAATTTTATCATTGTAACTGCTAGCTATCCATGAGTCTATTGTAGAATGTACACACTCATAACTGAACGCTCTTGGTAGATTACTCTAAGATAAAAGGTATAAGTGCAAAATGCGTTTTTGCATCCATCTGGATAACGCAAGTTAAACTTGAACTAATCGCTGAACAAAACGCGATCTCATTCATTTTTATCGCAGTGTTCGTGATTCCTGCCAAATGAAGTCGTGCAATACCATTGCGCCTGAGAAACCCTGAGCTTTGTGCAAGTCTGCGTCTGACTGTCCGTTGGTAAAATCGGTTTTGGCAAATCCGGTTTTGGTAAAACTGGGTTCGGCAAGACGTACTCAAAAACCGATTTGGCATATAGAACTGTGATTAAAATTTTACTCTGTCTAAGTTGATGATACTCATTTTAATGATTTTGTTTTTTGTAGCATAGCTTGTACTTTCTCAAATTATGTTCTCTGTTTTAGAATAATAGAATAATGGAATTTCTCAACAAGTTGTAGATAGTATACAGTAACGAAGTATTAATAATAAAAAAGCAACTTCAGTTATTCTGTTTTTGTATATAAAACGTACAAAACACGAAATTACAAACATATTTTACTCCCGGTTTAAATGTCTAGTTATTCTTTTCGCATTCTCAATGTTTCTATTCAGGAAAGCTGTTTGCTGTATTATAAAACTTATAACAGAGACGTAAGAATGGAGGAGTACGGCAACGTATATATTTATTTGTATATCACATGTCCAAGAATAGCTTAGCATAAGTGGTATCAAGCTTGGCACATCAATATAATGCACAAAGGGTATAACTAGTACTTATACTTAGAGAACAGTCTCGATTTTACTAGATGTCAGGAGAAAAATTCTAAGCCCTTATAGATGAAATTCTAATAGAATATATATGAAGTATTTGTTTTTTAATAAGAAATGAGAGAAAGTAGATCTTTAAAGTTAGTTACTGCATTTTTAAATTTTACTAAGGATAATCCTAACCACTGTAAAGTATTGTTTGTTTACTACAGAAGTCGGTTCCGCCGACAACCTTCGGAATACGGCAAACAAATTTACTTAGTCACATTAACAATTACAAAAACAAACAGGGCCACACAGTAGAATACATTCTTAATTCCATATAGTTGATTATATAAAGAAATTAACTAAATACCGTAATCAAATAAAACATTTTTAAAAACTTTTGCTTGTCGATTCGTATCTACATACATCCAGGAACACGATACAAAAAGAATCGGTACAAAGAACAGCACACAAAAAGGGCACAGCGCCACACGAAAGAAAACAATCTTAAAAAGAGTAATTTCTACTTTGCGATCGCTGTAACTTTAATTGTGTTTTGTTCTAATTCATTTTATATCGTGTTTCTGGACGTGTGTAGATGAGAATGGCCGCAAACTGAATTTTTGAAAATGCCTCCTTGGCAGTCAAAAGAATCGGAAGGTATTGATTTAAAATATTAGAATGCATTTTATGATTTCTATTTTATTAACTCAAATATGTATCATTAAATCATAGAATAACATAAAATGCCAACTTCTAAATTAAAAAATTAAAATAATTTGTTAAATACAAATTAAAATTATGTATACACAAAAGTAATATTTTAAAAACGTGTCTATTTCTATGTATTTTGAGGAAAGAAATATTTTAATTATAAACAAAAAATATAAATAAATAATCCTGTTGTATACGTGATGTCTATCGGTTTCCTATGTTTTATAATTGTTACGCAAAAATACTAGCATATAGATATTTGGAATTAATAGTATTCTCTGCATTTGAAAACACTCTTTCTGAGGGCGTTGAAGTTGAAGGTATTGCAAAATATCTTTCGGTTAATTTCGTCAATTTGTGTAATCTTAATGTGATGGCTGCCCACAATTGTAGGGGGCATAAGTTTCTATTGATTTCTATCACCTTGGACTTAAGTTTCATTTAAAGTACTTTCTTGGCGTATCCCAGAAGAAATTATATCTACAGCTGTTTTATGCTGAGTAGTAGGTGGCGCTATGTCGCTGTACTTCTATCTTTATCTGAAATGTTAGTAATTTGTTTTTCCAAAATGTTTTTTATTTCGAGTCTGCTTCGTTTTCATCTTTTCTCGTTTTTATATCGCGGATCTAGAAATGTGCATATATCGGTAAATGAGACTTCTGTGCCAATAGTAATTATCTTGAACCAGTTTTTTAACTCATCAGACACTATATTTTTAAAACTTTGTATTGAATCTACATCGCTTTCATCTTCAAGAAGAAAATTGTTTAACTAATCTTATTATTGGATGGATCATTGAAATAGTAGGATTTTTTCTGAACTCATTACAATTGTAATTAGAGAAAATGGTTGTAAAATATCTTTTAATTTTTCTAACAGTTCCCAAGCATCTTCAGGTAGTTCTAATGCGCCCCTCATGTGACGAGATGTGACACTAGCATTATATAATACACCAACGACAGCATCTTGTTGTTAATCTTGTTGATAAAATAGTAAATATGGGACTCGATTGCCTTGTGGTTTAAGGACGTTTTCTTGGGACACTGGTTTTACGGTTGAACTGTTATATCGTATCCAGATTGTGTAACCTGTGTGATATTTATCAGTTAGGTACTGGCCGTTTGTTGCTTCTTTGTCTTCGTGCTAAATTATGGCGAATAGTTTATATTGTTTTTCTTTGGTTGTGTAATTTTTTTGTGATAGTAATTTGGAGCTGATTTTTAAGTCTATTGGGTATTCTATAGACTTTATTATTTTAGAACAACTGTTTAATTTGGGATCGAAAAAATTAAGGTGTATTATAAGTATAATTGGGAGCTTTTCTAATGTGATTTGTTCCCATGTTTCAATTATTTCGGTTGTTTTCGACGATGGTATGTCTTGGATTTGATTTTTTGAGACGAGAGTTTCTAGTGCTTCTGGTATAATTGTAGCTTATATATATATATATATATATATATATATATATATATATATATATATGTAATGTAAAAGACTGTTGTATATTGTCCGTAACTGTATTATCTGCTCTATGTATTCTTGAACGCAGTAATCCACTAAAGATCTCGCTGATAGGGGTGGGTTGGTTACTTGTATGGTGTGTAATTGGGTAATTGTGTTTCGTTCTTTTTGCCTGGTATTGGTTTGGTCGGGAGGTATGTATTTTGAGGAATTAAGGGTGGGTATAACATTCGGTTTGTTGGTGTATGGTTGATTTTTTATTGAAGATTTTTTTGTGTTCGTGGTCATAAAAATTTCATCTAGAGAGGACAAAGAGAGGAAAGTTCCTATAAAAGGGGCGGTGTTACCTCTTTGAATGGCAATGCTAATTTGTTGAATAATGAATGAGGTAGCTCTTAAATCTTTGTTTTCAAATGCTATTTTCCTTCCTATTTCTTTAATGAAATTTATATCTGTAGGTCGAAAACACCGGAGGTTTCAATTGCTACCGGTATGAAAATGTAATTGTTTTCTAAGTTTCATATTTTAAGATTTTATTTTTTTCTCCGTGTATGGCTGCGGCACCTGCAGAAGTAGAGGTGGATCTGATGTGCGAAGCCGCCCAAGTATCAATGCAGGTAAAGTCACATACCACTGATTTGCTATATTTCCAGGAAATGGACGTCATGCCGTCTGGACGTTTACCGTCATCTCGACTAGTGCCTAATGGTTCTAAAGAACAGGGAATTTGTGCTGTGAACTGACTACGTTTTATTAGATTGTTGACTAAAGAATGACAAGAGAAACGGCCAGCTTAGGCCGTGTCTTCCGAACGTGTCTACAGTAGTGCCGCAGATACATGGATAAGGCACGCAGATTTCATAACCTAAACGAAGGCGTCTTTTAAGATATTTTACAATTTTGAAAAAAGAAAGAGGTCACAAGAACTAAGAACTGGTGAATAAAGAGGGCTGTGGAATAATAGGAATGTCTTTTAATGTCAAAAATTCCGTGATGAAAGTGGCCGTGTGACCTGGGGCGTTGTCGTGATGCAGCATCCACTTGTCTGCAATCTCCCGTCTGACTCGATTCACTCTGTTCTTGGGCCTTTTAAGAACATCATTGTAAAACACTTGGTTGACAGTTTGTTATGAAGGAACAAATTCTTTATGCATAATAACCCTACTGTCAAAAAAAGCAAATCTGCATTGTTTTGATTTTGGATTTGCTCACTTGAGCTTTTTTCGGTAGAGATATCTCAGTGTGCCACTCCGCACTTTGCCGTTTTGTCTCAGGATCATATTTAAAAATGCAGGATACGTCACCTGTAACACACGACTGAACCATTCGGGTATCATTGACATTCCTTTCAAGAAGTCAACGTACACGTTTTTTCGATTGTACTTCTGCTTAGTTGTGAGGTTTATCGGCAACATTGTGACACAAATCTTTCGCATTTGCAAATATTCGGTTAAAATTTGTTGTACGGTGAAAGTGTTTAAGTTTAACAGGTCGCCCATTATCTTTATTATTAAACGTCAGTCTGACTTCGCAACAGCACGCACACATTCGACGTTTTCGTCAGTTTTTGGCGTTGGAGGTTTCCTTGAGTGGGTTCATCTTCAATGTGTTCTCGGCCTTCCAAAAATGATCTTTGCCAACGATAAACGTGTGCTCTTCATAAAAAATGTTTCCCATTGGCCTGTTTTAACTTTTTAAATGTCATACTCGCAGATTTTTCAAGTTTAACATAAAACTTGATGGCATAACGTTGCTTTAAATTATGCTGTTCCATTTTATAACATTCAACAAAAACACAACTTTACTAATAGCGATCTCAAGAATTACGTGCTGCCTGCACGGGGCTAAAACTTGGACTGTGCATCTGGAAAGAGTGAACGCATAGGTTTAGGCAAATAGAAAAACACCGCGAGTAGATGATTATTAAGAAAACCACCACCACATTTGCACCAGCATCCACATTTGCACCCGTATCTGGACCAAAAAGATTTCTTCGACTAACCATTTTCAACTTTCGAGATAAATATATCTTGTTTGGTATCAATTAATATTAGAATTTTCTCAGCTACCCGAATCTTTAAAAATTTTTCAGATAGCATCACCCCCAAGGGAGCTACCCTAATTTTAAGATTTCTTACCTGTAGCGACCTTTGAGCGTTCTTATAAACTTTTTATACATGCGATACATTAAATTAGCTTAGAATTTTACGCAGAATCCGAATCTGTAAACAGATTTAATATACAAATACGCCCTGCAAAGTTACACACATACCCTCTACGAAATAAATCTTTCTCCACACTTCCACCCACGAGTTAAATGTACATTGTTTGGTATCAATTAATATTAGAATTTTCTCAGCTATCCGAATTTCTAGGAATTTTTTAGATAGGTCCACTCCCCAGGGAGCTACCCGAATTTTAAGATTTTTTTTATCAATGTCGATTTCTAATCAGCTATCCTTTTTAATATCTACAATCCTTTAACCAAACACGTAGCAGTATTAACATAAATAAATTAAGCACGCAAAAATTTAATAATTTATTTTATCCGATTTACAGTTTAATAAACTAATTACAATTTTTACAAAGTATAACATTTATCTTCTTTGTTTAACCAAATCCAAGCAGGTTAAAGTAACCTGTAACAAAAAATAAAAATTAATGTGTTGTTTAAAAAAGACCTATAACAAAAAGAGATTAATGTAAAAAAGAGGAGACGTATTTTTGGTCAATAAGACATATTGTTGTTAATCTAACAATATGAGAATAATGTAAAAACATTCCAATGTAATGTGTTTTTAATATAGAAATGAGAAGGTCGACTTTAGCGTAATCATCGCTCCAAATTACATGTGAAAGCTGTATATAATTTCTTTTTAAAAGTGTATATCTTCTCCAAACAAATACGGTTATTACAGTAGGAAAGTATGTTAAATGCGAGTCAAATAATAGCAATTTAATATTGCTTACTGACCTACCTTAATTAGGTTGCTGTACTATTAGGAATGATGTACTTTTTGTTGTCCTCACTCGACAAACTGATTTTATTAATTAATTGGGTATAAAGTTGGTGTTTACATGGTTTCGTTTAAGACCTCGTACATATTTTCCGGATTACTAGAAGACGTTATAACCATACTTTTTGTGTTAAAGGATTTCACATCGGTAGTCTCTTCTCCCATTTTGGTGTAAACGCCGTAGAGTTCGCAATAGACTTTTATTGCTGTATGTTGTATTCTTTTTTCAGTTATTAAACGAATAAATCGCTCTTTCTGCTTCCAAGAAACTCGGACACTCCATCGTTGACACTGGCGTTCTTGATGCGATAGCTATCCATACGGTTGTTATACGCTGTACTAACCATTTCTACACCATCATCGTTAGTAGCGGTAACTGATGCATTTTTATGTTTGTTGCTCCGTAGATGACCAGGGTATGCAGACTTTAACACCTCCATGTCGCACACTTTACACATAATTCCTGTTTGTTTCCTACAAGACCCTTTAACAGCTGGCGGAGCTGAACGTTTACTGCTTAATGACATACCGTGCTGTTTTTCCTTGTGTCGCTGTAAGCTATTCTTGTAAAAGCGATACCGCAAGACCCACAGTTTAAGTACTTTGCTGCGGATGGATGTATAAGCTTAACCGTTGACGATGTTACACCACGACATTTGTTCTGGTGCCGTTTGAGAACATTTTTCCAGGTATAGGAAGCACCGCAAGGGTTGCACTTAAAAACGTTTGCAGATACCATTTTAGTACAAAACAAAATCCGCACTATAGCACTTTGGTTAAACTTGTAAGCGAACTAACTTATAACTAAAGAGTTTACTCGTGCGTACCTGCTTTATGAACCTTATAGAATGCATACCGAAGGTTTCCGAAGACGGCCGAACGATGTTGAGGATTCAGCAAGGAACTAAATGACGTCATAATCCTTGCTGTTCGTCCAGTACATTTAGCGCCAATGCATGCGCCCGGTTCGCTTCGTCCATGCTGCGAATGCCGTTAGTAGAAACATCGGAAACGTCTTCCATGTTATACGCATCAACAATCGCATCGCGTGCATATTAAAAATCCTAAAGGGTGGTAGCACACGCACACAAACTGTGTGCAAGTCGTGCTGTAGAAGATGCAGTGCTACTATCAACAAAAACTCAATAAAAACACTTTAAGCCTTTACTAAGGGAATACCAAACTTGTTGTCTACGGAATACTTACTAATAAAGCAATTTAATTTTAAATCACTTCTACGTCATATTTTCGGAAATGGCAGGTTGTATATTTTCTTTGGAAACAATCGAAGATTGCCGAAGACACTCGAAGAGTGCACGAGCGCGGTCACTAAATTAATTAGCATTAATAATAAGTATTCCGTACTTTCATAGGTTGCTCATTTCCTAGAACCAAATCTTCCACATAGCGGTCGGTAGCACGTAATGATTTCTAGAACCGGTAAGTACTCGATATCGCCCAAATAGAGAATTAGATGCTCGATGTCTGTCAACTTCCGATTCCCTCGTAAAAGGTAGAAAAAACTCGGTCAATCATCCATTATACTTCGACTCACCCCCGTACTGATAATTTACAAACATTTTTCAAACGACAATAGGCTGTGAATTTTTAAACCTCCGAGGATCTTTAAGTCGTGATCAATTACACATCCGAGCTACGCGTAAACTAACAATGCGCTGTATAATACATGCCTACGCCTTCCCTGCGCTACTGCTATTCTTGTAGTTGCTTGAAAAAGTCAGTCGCCCTTTTTACTGCTAGGGCCGCTAAAAAGCACCATTTCATACTTTCTTTATAAGTGTAGCACATCGCGCACTTTTTTGTCGGATAATTAAATTTTTGTTTATGTTGGTCTTTACACTTTCGCTTATTTAAACATCTAATACGATCGATTAACCACTTTCGATTATTCTAACGGGGAGCCACCATACATCCCGCCGCACCGTTCTTTTTGAATCCAACTATCCTATGGGCTTCCGCACACTAACACCTGACGTATCTTTCCTACTATTTGTTAAACAAAAACTACCGGTATCGCCATTGTGGACGTAAACAGATGTTTGTGTATGTGTACGAGAATATGTAACCATATACATTAACCAGTCTAAGCTATTTTATTTAGTCCACGAAAACTATTATTTTTCTAAACCACAATTAATAATCGCCTTTATAGGTTTCACATTTCTACCATTTCCCATTGACTGGTGCTACGTACATGGAAACTTTAATTTCTTATTGGAGAGATTTCTTATTCTCCCACGCACTGCTGCGTAGTTGCATGTCCATTCCTTTTGGAGGTATATGCTCGTTATAGGTTGTAAGACCCTCGGTTTTACTTAACTACACTTCGTGAGACCCCTTTAATCTTTTTAATCGTATCTTTCTCGCCTACAATACAGTAGGACATAGCCTTACTATCAACGAATTCTAATACTGGACCCCCATTAAATTTGTCTTTAAATTTCCCTACAACTTTTTTGTCGACAAGTGTTATATTGTATTTGTTATACGCGGGGTAGTCACTCTTTTAAGATAAATATATTTTGCTAGGTATCAACTAACATTAAATTTTTTTAGAGACCCCAAATCTGTAAATAAATTTTAAATAGGACCACCCCATACAAAGTTATGCCTTTTAAAGACCCAAATCACTGATTTTTGCCCATCTTTATTTAACTACATCTTAAAACCCTTTTTCGCTACCCAAGACATATGCTTTAACCAACCATTTTCCTAGAAATCTAAAACGCTGTGCCCTCGAACACAACGTGGAGGCAACACGTAAATTCTGTCAACCGAGATAGAAACAGGAAGGAATCGGAAGGTGGAAGAAGAACTTAAAAATTATGGAATCTGAAAACTAATATATACAATAGATTTACAAAATGTATACAACTATCTTAGATTTATATCTTTATGCCCACCATGTGTATGTTGATGTGCTCCCAGGATGATGTTACGCTTGTCATCTTCGCTCGATAAACTAATTTTATTAATAAGCTACGTGTACAAATCGTGTTTTTTACTCCGGATACATACGCAGACAAGTACTCGATACCATCCAAATAAAGAATTGGATGCTTGGCAACTGTTAACATCCGCTTCCCTCGTGTACGCCCAGACACATCCCAGCCCATGCGCACCCCTTGTCCATGCACACCCCTGCCAATGCGCACCCCCTTTTATAAATAAAGAACGATGTTATATACTATTATAAAATGTTTATTCTGACATTATACATAACAAATTTAAAAATATTTAATACCAAGCATGGAGTCATTTAAACTTAATTTTAATACAAAGTTATACACAGAAGACACTCCTTTCTTTATGTTTGTTTGGACTGGTTTTAATTTTATCTAATTTTATTCGCAGCTTAAAATTTAAATCGACACCCAAGTCTTCTATCTCCCTTTCTAGCCAAAAGTTTGATACATAAAGACCGTCTAGGTTTTCGAATTGTAAAATGTACCGAAGTTTGCCTCTATATTTAAAGTCTTTGATTCCGCCGACAACCAGATCCATTCCTTCGTGTAATTCCTGCAGCTTGTGACAATCTTTTAATCGCAGCTTTCCCACTATATCCTGCATACGTATCTTGTTAGCTTAATCGACTTCTTCTTGTCGGTATTGGAGGAAATCCTTATTCTCCCACACACTGTTTCGTAGTTGCATGTCCACCACTTTTGGGAATATATGGTTGTTATAGGCTGTAAGACCGTCGGTTTTAAATGATCCGAAAGGTTCTTTACTAGGCAAATATACAATGTTTAGCGGAACCCCTTTGAGTGTGGTGTACGCCAAGGTTACGAAACCCGCATTTCTTAGTTCGTCTTTGTTATATGCCATTTTGATAAATACGTTTTTAGAATAACCTTTTAAAAAGTATACGGACTTAGTACCATCTTTTTCCGCAAGAACGCCTACATAACTAAAAGAGTCCTTCTTACCAACCGCAAATGCATACAGCTTGTAGAACCCGGATGTATTTAAGTCACTCCATTGACACATAAAATAATCTTTTAATTCTTCCTCATTTTCTCTAATAAGATGTTCTTTCTTTAACACATCTTTGTATTGTTCGCGTATTGTCGCAGTGTTTTCCATGTAGTCCAATTTTCGCCTTTTTGCATCCATTTCCTCTAATTCCAGTTGCCTTTTCCTTCCACTTACAGCGTATGGTATGCATAATGGGGCAATTTCCTTTAGCGTAAACGGATAGAGTTTACTACTAATATTTACGCGTTGTCGTACAACCTCTGGGCGAATGTTAGGTGTATTTATCAATCCCAATTCCGAAATGACTATTTCTTTTGGAATTGTAGAATATGGTGTTGCAGATTGTGTAAAATATGTACTACCTGCTTTAATGTAGCACTTGTGTAAGATTTTTATTTTATCTGGGCTGACTTCCTTCTCTACTATCTCCAAATAATTTACGGGTAAATAGTTAAAACTAAAAGCCGAAAGCACATACTTTATCAATTTTTCCCTTTCTTTTGGTTTTTTGGACAACTTAATCTGCAAGCCCGTCAATTTCTTTGTATTACCATTCCCCCAATACACGTACTGTAGTAGGTTATTAAACACTAAACAGAAGCTATTTTGTAGCTTGTCCGATAGCTTACTCCACATTTTGGCAAGTGGTACCGAGTACATTCGCGCCTTTAGGAAGTATAACTTACTATCTTCCAATAAGGTTAAACAGTCTTTTAGGGGTTTATACACCCGTTCCGCATTGACATAGCTTCCAATTGCACAGTTGTATATTGTCGCTTCCAATCGCGTAATACCATGTTCTTTGGCCAAAGTAGACGCAAATGTTTCCCTTAAACGTACATCTGGACAACGTAAAAAATCTAGTATATGATTTCCAAGTTGTTTATTAACACCGGGATTTGTTATCTGACACACAAATTTGTTGTATATCTTAATTCTTGCATTGGTTGTTAGCCATGTTAAACAATCAATTCCACAGTTTTATCGTTGTCAACTATAATATTACACTTTTCCTCGTATTCGCCCTTATAGCAAAAGTAATGGTTTGTAGTTAAATAATTACACATCTCCATCTTGCTAAATATGCCCGTAAAATCTTGGGTTACATCCATGTCAAAAAGATAATAATAATCTTTTTTGAGTCCGTCTAATATATCTGGTAGTTCCTGCAATAAAGTTTCCAATTTAACATCTGCTAGTTCCACTTTGTACGGAACACTTATAGGATTTTGGAATTTATTATTAATACATTCGAGGTCTTCTTTTCCGATAATTTCTTTTACTCTCTGACCCATCTTGTTAGTGCTTTCCAGAGAAAACGGAAGCTTAGTTTTAACACCATGCCTAGCGGAAACAAATCGGTCGAACTTTCTTCGTAGATAGCTGTCAAATGCACCACAAATTTCTTTTTTTAGGATAAACATTCTTTTGTTCGCAGATGTTTGCTCGGCATCAGAAAGGTCGCAAATTTTAACCAACATTATATTGTCACAAAATAGTTCTGTAATTGGTGTGTGTAGTCCACCAGTCAGCATCTGTTCGCTTTCGACATAACAAATATTACCAATATCTGTCACCAGATTATTGTTGCACATATTTTCTGCCAAAAGCCACAATCCAAATCGCTCATTTGTTGGTTTCACTTTATTACCTAGAAGTTGAGGAACTGTTCTAGCTACTGCTGAATACTAAACCGGCATCCTGCTCACCTAGGTCGGTAGGGATGCGCATAGACATATGTCCGGATATATGTAGTATGTTAGGCTAGGGTGAAATTGCCCCATAGGGTGAAATTGCAACCCTTGCGGTGCTTCCTATACCTGGAAAAATGCTCTCAAACGGCACCAGAACAAATGTCGTGGTGTAACATAGTCAACGGTTAAGCTTATACATCTATCCGCAGCAAAGTACTTAAACTGTAGGTCTTGCGGTATCGCTTTTACAAGAATAGCTTACAGCGACACAAGGAAAAACAGCACCGTATGTCATTAAGCAGTAAACGTTCAGCTCCGCCAGATGTTAAAGGGTCTTGTACGAAACAACCACGAATTATGTGTAAAGTGTGCGACATGGAGGTGTTAAAGTCTGCATACCCTGGTCATCTACGGAGCAACAAACATAAAAATGCATCAGTTACCGCTACTAACGATGATGGTGTAGAAATGGTTAGTACAGCGTTTAACAACCGTATGGCTAGCTATCGCATAAAGAACGCCAGTGTCGATGATGGAGTGTCCGAGTTTCTTTGGAAGCAGAAAGAGCGATTTATTTGATTAATAAATGAAAAAAGAATACAACATACAGCAATAAAGGTCTATTGCGAACTCTACGGCGTTTACACCAAAATGGGAGAAGAGACAACCGATGTGCAATCCTTTAACACAAAAAGTATGGTTATAACGTCTTCTAGTAATCCAGAAAATATTTACGAGGTCTTAAACGAAACCATGTAAACACCAACTTTATACCCAATTAAATAATAAAATCAGTTTGTCGAGTGAGAACAACAAAAAGTACATCATTCCTAATAGTACAGCAACCTAATTAAGGTAGGTCAGTAAGCAATATTAAATTGCTATTAATTGACTCGCATTTAACATACTTTCCTACTGTAATAACCGTGTTTGTTTGGAGAAGATATACACTTTTAAAAAGAAATTATATACAGCTTTCACATGTAATTCGGAGCGATGATTACGCCAAAGTCGACCTTCCCATTTATATATTAAAAACACATTACATTGGAATGTTTTTACATTATTCTCATATTGTTAGATTAACAACAATATGTCTTATTGACCGAAACACGTTTCTTTTTTTTTACATTAATCTCTTTTTGTTATAGGTCTTTTTTAAACAACACATTAATTTCTATTTTTTGTTACAGGTTACTTTAACCTGCTTGGATTTGGTTAAACAAAGAAGATAAATGTTATACTTTGTAAAAATTGTAATTAGTTTATTAAACTGTAAATCGGATAAAATAAATTATTAAATTTTTGCGTGCTTAATTTATTTATGTTAATGCTGCTACGTGTTTGGTTAAAGGATTGTAGATATTAAAAAGGATAGCTGATTAGAAATCGACATTGATAAAAAAAATCTTAAAATTCGGGTAGCTCCCTGGGGAGTGGACCTATCTAAAAAATTCCTAGAGATTCGGGTAGCTGAGAAAATTCTAATATTAATTGATACCAAACAAGATAGGTTTATCTCGAAAGATGCACTGGTTAGACGAAAAAAACTATTTGGTTCAGATGTGGGAGCAAAGAGCAAAGTTTAGAGGTTTGAGAGCTTTAAAGGGGTATAGCTTTGCAGGGCGTAGTCGGATATTAAATCTGTTTACAGATTCGAATTCTGCGTAAAATTCTAAGCTAATTTAATGTATTGCATGACTAAAAAAATTTATAAGAACGCTCAAAAGTCGCTATAAGTAAGAAATCTTAAAATTAGGGTAGCTCCCTTGGGGGTGATGCTATTTGAAAAATTCCTAAAGATTCGGGTAGCTAAGAAAATTCTAATATTAATTGATACCAAACAAGATAGGTTTATCTCGAAAGATGCACTGGTTAGACGAAAAAAACTATTTGGTTCAGATGTGGGAGCAAAGAGCAAAGTTTAGAGGTTTGAGAGCTTTAAAGGGGTATAGCTTTGCAGGGCGTAGTCGGATATTAAATCTGTTTACAGATTCGAATTCTGCGTAAAATTCTAAGCTAATTTAATGTATTGCATGACAAAAAAATTTATGCGGACGGTCAAAAATCGCTACAGGTAAGAAATCTTAAAATTGGGGTAGCTCGGGGGGGAGTGATGCTATCTAAAAAATTCCTAGAAATTCGGGTAGCTGAGAAAATTCTAATATTAATTGATACCAAACAAGATATATTTATCTCGAAAGATGAAAATGGTTAGTCGAAGAAAACTTTTTTGGTCCAGATGCGGGTGCAAATGTGGTGATGGTTTTCTTAATAACCATCTACTACCGCGTTGCCAAATCGCTCGGAGTGTTGCCAGTCTCATTACTTTGCTCACAAACCTCGTATATGGTGAATTTAGTGCGAATGTTAATTCGATTGTAGTGTGTTAGAAGCAACTGCTATTATTTTGAATCAAGCTTTACCCCAAACAAAGAGTGTGCTTGATTTACCCGTTTGCAATATGTTGCTTCCTAATGCGTTATATTTAACGTTCATATAATGTTTTTGAATCTTCTGCATTGTTCAAATTTTCATTTCAAAATGTTGAGAAGTAATTTTATTTCCAGATAATGAAGATATCTTGGTCTGCATGTACAGTCATGAGAGGACTAAAACGTACTCGCTGATATTATATAAACCAGACCAACAATTCGTAGATGTTTCACAACTTGCACAATCACTATTATAGTTTAGCATTGTTAAATTTGGGCTAATTGTTATATCTTTAGTGTAGTGTTTTATGAATATATATTAACTGAATATTCTGTTTTAATTAAGAGGTATCTTAAAAGCAAATCTATCTCTAGTGTCTCAACTCTACAGTTTGAAGCGTTACTTTTATTAAACAACTAGTTGAAATATTGAATATTGCTGGTATAACAAACAAACCGGAGTAAGTTTCTATTGTGTTAAAATGGAACTATTTTAAGGCATCTGTTTTATTCGATATGAAAATCGCATTGAACTAACAAACCTAAGAAATCTCGTTTCTTGTCTAAGATTCTAGAACTCATTTTAGCTATATTTGGAGTGTTAAATCTAATCATAAAATCATTTTTGTCTATCTGCTTTATTTTGTAATTTAGTGTTTTTAACGTGCAATTCTATATGAAAATCGCAGTTGTAACTTCATTGTGTGCACTTCTAAATCATATATACAAGGATTGGTTTCTGTATATCGACTATGAAGTGCTAATACCTCCTATCTAACACTTTTTGTGATTTGCACTTTCTTATGTAATCATACATAAGGTTCAATTTAGCATGAATTGCAAATACCTGCTATGTTGTAATAGTATTAAAATAGTAAAAAAAAGTAGTAGTAGAAATATCTCCCAAATTTTCTACGATAGCTTTTGGACAATTTGTTAAAGCAATTAACTACTAACTACATCAAGGTTTTATTGCATTTTGTCTAGTGTTACAAACGATCAGGAATCGGGTGAAACCCCCAGCATGTCTGGTGAAATACTGTACAACCAACCACGCCTCTCTTTCCTACCACTAATATTCCCACCATTGTATTACTTAGAGAGCAGTCATGTTGTATACAACATGGAATTTTTACGCTAATTAGGCTTGCTTTCTAATTATCTATTTTGACCATTTCATCAATTATTTAAAAATCTGAAGAAGTGGATTAAAAGTGTATAAATCAACTAGTAACATTTAAGAGGTATGTACAGTTATTCTAATAATTTCTGTAAATTTTTAAGTGCACATAAATTTATGAAATTTGTAGATAGGGGATATTTCTTAAAAAATATTTTCCTTACGCAATAATGACGTACATGCAACTTAATGGAGTAATTGTATTTTTGTAGGAAAATGTCTGGGTTGTCTCTACATTTTTTCTGAAATCGATCAAGAATGTTTATTTTTCAGCTAAAAATCGAGTGCTAAAGTACACTATTTCATTATACGTCAAAAAACTGTACAGCTTTTTATCCACATATTAAACAATATAACCCACTTCAATAGCAATCTCACAAACTACACACAAATAAATCTTTTTATTAAAAAAGTATTACACCAATACTATGTACACGTATAATGCAACAACTATAGTGTATTTATATTTATAGTAATGTTGCAATTTGTATAACCATGAAATAGTGGCTAAACTTTTCCAGAAAAGCTGGAGACACTACTGCTGTCTATTGTTAATAATTCTTCTGCACGCTTGTTTTGAATGCGATTTCAGAAATATACTATTATGGGACGGTCAAGCCGCATGTTGGAGCGTGCTTTAAATTCTGTAAAAGAGGAGAACTCGAGACCTCTACTTGCTATTCCATCAAATTTGCCAGAATGCGAACAAAACAAAGTTAATCGAATTTTAGAAATATTTCACGGACATGAGCTAATTTGGATATTTGTAGAGAATAGAAAAAACGTGGATGGATAAGCAGACCCGCCGTAACCGTGTCGATCGCCCGGGTGCAAGAGCAGAAAGTGGCGCTTTCCTACTGTTTTTATTACCCTAATTTGGAATATTTTTCAGAAGTGCTTTTTGTTAAACAAGTTATCTACCGAAGAAATCAGTCATTTGAAAAAAAAGCTATAATAAACACTATATTTTTGAAGTACGAATTCGGCAGTCGTAGACAAATGTTTTCCAAAACCACCGTAAGTGCGGTTTACGTCGCCGCGACGGCGCCGCAGATATATGTAGACTACACTACTCAATTAAAATTAATGTACTTCATGTCGCACTTACGGTGCCGCACGCCTAAACACCAGATATGTGTACAGAACCTAAACATTCAGCAAATAATAGAGAAAATGATCAAAAACTAAAAATTAGACAAATAAGTAGCAAATTCAATCTTCATCTATGTATGGTATCAGCTATTAACAATATTTCTTGTGAATATTTATGGTTTCAGGTTGGGACCGTGTCATTTTAAAAACTAAGGTCGTTTCGCCCACTTTTGTAAGGGACTTTATCAGGGCACAAAAAACAAGTAATAAAATAAAAATAATAATAAAGATAAGAATGATAATATTAAATAGAACAGTTAAAGTGTAAAGAGGAAAGTTACTCCTGAACCAGCAGACTCACTAGCCTATTCAAAGCCAAAAGGTGTCTTGTGGCAAAGTAACTGCTGAAAGTAGTGAAAGTGGTAGTTTATGTAGGGTGAGAACTTGATACACCTTTGTAAATACTCCCTGTATGTTTGTTGTGGTTTGTTTAGCATTCTTCTTAATCTTCTTTGGGAATGAAACCACTCATAGTTTTTAAAATCTATTTTATTTACGTTTCGATCCATGTCCTAGGATCGTTGTCAAAATAATAAAAACTTCAAGTTTGACATTTATGACATAAATTGAAGGTGACTTTGATTTATTGAAATATTTGGTTTGAGTACAATAAGCAAAAATTTTTAAAGTTTAAAAGAATGATTGCCTTCAATTTGTGTTGCGACCTGGGATCGACTTTCTTTAGATAGCCAATACGCTTAACTATGAGTGGTTTCATTCCCAAAGTAGATTAAGAAGAACCTTTGTAAATATCTAGTATATTTAAAAAATTGTGTATCACCGAATCTAAAGGCGAATTGCAATTCAAAATGTTTTATATTATTTACTTTAAATTGTTCGTTGTATGTTATTAATAATTGTGTTGTATAAATAAAAATCTCTGAAACAAACTTTTCTTAGTGGGACTGCAAGTGTTGAATTTGGAAGTACGCTCAAAAATAGTTAATAGAGTTGTTAATAATTTGAAATGTGGCATTATAATAAGATTGCTTAAAATTGAGTAGCAGCGCATTTTATGCGATTTGTATGGTTTAATATGTTTTAAATTCGCTGTTGATCAGTGTGTTTGTTTGCATCCTTCTTTACCAACGCCACTGTTCGTTCGGAAAAACTCGTAAATTCGGTGCTGAAATTAACTGCCAAGTTCATGCCGGTGTAGAGTAGATTGTAGAAGGAAGCAACGATATCGCTTGCAGTTTCAGGGACTCTGAACTACAGAAGTTGCATATGCAGATGGCATTACTGCTAATGAATTAAAAGTGAAATGTTTACTTGAAACATTGTGCAAAGAAATATATTCATATCACGACTAAAATATAGGAACGAACCTGAAAAAATAATATATAGAAGAATTTTCTTTAAAAAACACATTCTAAATAATACACCCGATTGGAAAATGACTAGGCAATAGACAAAATAGCACGTTTTATCCTTAGAACAAATAACATTAACCACGTATCCGAACTAATAGTATTCAGTTATCAACAAAGTGTATAGTTGAAATCGATTTAATGGCTTTGAGCAACTATCTGGTGCACCGGTAAAATAAAACGTCATTCAGAAAATCATCTAGTAGAATTTGTCTCTACAAATGACATTTTTAATTTGCGCGGTTGCGGACTTTTATATTGAGTTACTAAAAAATATCTTAATTAAGAATGCTCATAGATTCTGCAACTTCAATCTCCGTTTAGCGCTCTAAATTTCCTTAAATAAGATAATTTTTTGAATGCTAAGATTTCAGATGCTATGTGGTTAAAATTTTTATAATTTAATGTGGATGTTCTAATCTAATGCAAACGTATTTTTTATTTCACTACCGGACTACCGCATCTGACAAAAAAGTTTTTAGATGTTCCTGTACTTTTCCAATCTGTTAAAACTAGATTAGCTTAAGAGGCAATTACTACAGTCATCAAGTCTAGTCAATTAGCTTACAGTGCTAAGAGCATCCAAACGGTAAGGATAATTATACGCGTTGCTTGGACGATAATCGTCGCTGAAATGTTCATTGTTCAAATCAGTAAATTGCGCTCTGCAATATAATAGGTCTGAAACTTAAGCAGATTCTCCTGAGAGAGAATTGCCCTAAGGTCTTATCAAAAGCAAACTAGTAAATTTAGTTTCGTCTATAAACAATAGATTCAACTTGTAGTAAAATCAACTGCGATGTGGTATCTTTTTGACAGGCTTTTTCTTATATCTTAATCATTCAGCAATTTTTAAACCTTCCATTTGATACAATATATATTTGCGGACAACGTAACTCTCTGAGAGAATTTTATATTCCGGTAGAAATGCAGTTTCTACACTTTTATTTGTCGTTTTGAATGAAATTGCAGCAGCGAATTATAAAAGGAAAAGGGTAAAGTCTGCAGGCATGTGATAGTCCCTTTTATATCTAGATATATTTGTAGCAGACGGACGCTAGGGAAATAAATAACATAGAGCAACGGTAGTGTGAAAATTGGTTTATTAAAGGAGCGCAACGACTTCAGCAGTCAAACTTGGTCCTGCAAAAATGTTTTGCTCATAAAAATTTCTAACGAAGTTAAAGCTTTGGATATATCTGCACAACGATTGGTGAAATATGCAGACGTTTGTAAAATATATTTGTGATGCATAAAATTTTCCAATGATTATTTATTAAGCAATGTTACATTATTCAATAATACTGTAACAAAAACCATTGTAACAACAACAGTTTTTTATTATCAACTGATTACATTAGCCTTTTTAAACTACTCGAAGCTACAGTGAAATTCTAAAGTATCAACAACGAACTATTTCCAACGAATCGCTAACAGTACAATTACTACCTTCTTATAGTTACAATACTATCTTCTTAATCACTATCTAAACACTATGATTAATTTATACCAATGCATTAAGTGTTTATTTATATCGATCACTACAGTAATTTACAGGGTGTAACAAAGTAAGTGTAAAACATTTCAGGGGGTGAGGTTGTAAGGGGTGGAAAACGCAACCCCTAAAATTTATTTCCAATGTAACTTTTTGTCTTATTATTTGTTTGCCATTTAAAAAATTTATTTCCAATAGCTTATTTCATTCTAAACAAAAAATGTCTCTTGAATTTTTTGTCCAAAATTAACCAGTTCGCAAAAAAAAATTATTTTACAAACAACTACAGAGATACATTGTCATAAGACGAAAATGCGAAACTAATTTATCTAGTAGGCCGCTATTAGTGATAGCGACAATTAAATTGTTATCACGCTGTCAGTTTGTAAGTTTTTGAAATTGAATTAATAATTGTGTGTCGCTGTTCTGTTCTTAATTTGTTAGTTTAATAATTCACTTATTAAAATGGCATACACAAATGCGGAAATGACTGATATGCATTACGTTTACGGTCTGTCGCAGAGTAATGGATTAGAAGCTTGTAGAAAGTATGCTGAAATATTTCCTCAACGGCAGCTTCCTTCGCATAAAATATTTTCCCAACTTGATCAACGATTACGAGGATATGGTTCATTCGAAAAAAGAACGCAGGATTGTGGTCGCCATCGAGAAGTTAGAATACCACAGCTTGAAGAAGCAGTACTCAATTTGGTTGAAGAACAATCCACTAGCAGTATCAGAAAGATTGCTTTCGAGTTAAATGGTGATCATAGAACGGTATTTCGAATTTAAAGGAACAACTCTTATACCCCTACCATCTACACTACATTTGATTTTTCTAATGCTCCACCCGAAGGTACTACATTGGCCAGGAAGCGAGTTTTTTTACCTGAAAAATTTTGAATTTTGCCGAACCCTTACTGTTCTAAGCAAAGTAGAAATCTTTAACGTGCGTGACAACACTCACACACCGGACCTCCATTTTACCTCTCATCCAAACGAGGGCGTATTTTTTTTAAAAATGCTCGCCTAATATTTTTCAAGCGGACCGTGTCGGGATTCAAACCCTTGACCTTGGGCGTAGTAGTCACACGCATACCAACTACGCCACGGAGCCGCCCCCGTACCATCTACAACGAGTACAGGCACTGTTACCGCGAGATTTTCCGAACCGTCTTGAATTTTTCAATTGGATGCTAGAAATGATTAGAACAAATCCTAACTTTCTGAAGACGATCGAATTCACACACGAGTGTATTTTTTCTCGGGACAAGACTAATAATTTTCATAATAACCACACTGAGAAAAGGATTTTGTTGCTTCAACTGAAAATTAGTTGATTCAATTAGAATTTTGGTTTGTATATAAACAATGATCTATATGCATTAAATAGAACATAATAAAATGTTGGAAAACAAACCTAAATTTGTACCACAATAATTATGGCATTTACTCAAATTGCTATTAATGTAACTTGAATGTTAGGTATCGTTCCCTCAATTGCTTGTAGGTTTGATTTGAATTATTTAATACTTTTATTAAATAAACTGTTATGTTAAATCAACACCTTGAATATCCCACTTACATATAAAAATCATTGAAGCAAATACTTGAAAGGGTTTGCAGCATTAAAACAACTATTCAAATCTTTCCACTAACCAAAAAGCGTCATTGGTTTAACTAACCCATATGTTGAACACAGTTAATAATTATTACGCTAAGTGGCTAATAAGGGTTCAAATAATAACATTTTTGGTTTAATCAAACTTTTATTGTGTTGAATTGAAACATTTAGCTCTCAAATCAATCATTTCGTTGCGTTGTACATTGTTTAGAAATAGAATTAGTTTCAACATCCAAGGTAGTTTGATTCAATATCCAGCTTGATTGATTTTGATTTAATGCAATTATGTTAATCAATTATTTTAATACAACTTGGCGATCAACAAATGAGTTTGTTCATCCCTAACAGATTTTTTAAAAAATATTGATTTAAAATAACTTCATTCAGTCACATTATCAAGTTGTATATTGAATCAAATCTCACCTTGAATGTTACATTAACCCTAGTTCATCCTGCATAATTTTCATTTTAGCTTCCACTTCAATTTTATAAAACTGACACTGATTATTGAAAGTTTGTTTATTCCTTGAGGTTGCCATTGGTCTTTGAAGTTAGACGATCGCTTATATAGTTGAATGCTAAAAACAACGGCAATAAGACTAATTTACAGAAATGTACTTACGTGTTTTTAGACGAAAAGATTTTGTTTAAACATGGCACAGCATGCTAAATTTATCTTCCATGTATTTTTACAGTTAGTTGAAATACTTTTATGAAAACTAACACAATTAACAATGCGAAGTAACGCTTGACGCCATGTTGACGTGTCGCAGTCGAAGGTTACCAGTATATTAAAGATATAATGTGCGCGCGCTGTACACCAATACGTAGCATCGGAGACGTACAATACCCTTGCGTTCGAACAAATAACGTCGACGTTTGATTTGGCAATCGTAGTTTATTTAAATCAACAAGCTAGAGACGTTTGTTTCAATATTAAATTTGTTACAAAACGTGTTCATTTGACACTTTTTCCAGCATTCATTTAACTAAAATGGATTTTTTTCAACATTAATGTAGTATTGGACTAAAATATGAAATTTGTTGACAATATTAGCTTGTATTAAATACGACTGTTGTTCAATGAAATTCACTTTTGCATTCTTTTATTAACCAACTGTTATTATGCATTCAAACAAACAAATTTAAGTCAACTAATTTTTGATGTTAGTTTATCCATCTGAAAGCGGTTCAGTGAATATAGTTTCGTTTAGAACGACTAAAAAATACTTGATCAAATGCTTTACTCTTCAAAACAACAGAATTGGTTGTATCAACCAAATCACTTTTCTCAGTGCACATATGGGCTGATGAAAACCCTCACGCTATTGTCCAAGCTAACCATCAAGAACATTTTTGTCTTAACGCGTGGATCAGAGTTATTGGGGATTATTTAATTGGCCCTCATTTTCTACCTCCTCGATTAAATGGTGAGGCATACACTCAATTTTTAAGAGAAGTGCATCCATTACTGCTGGAGAAAGTTCCTTGTGGTTTCAGAGGGGTTATGTTTTTTATGCATGATAGGGCTCACACCCATTTTAGTTAATCAGCACGTCAGCATTTAACTCAAACATATCCAAATGATTGGATAGGTCGAAGAGGACCACAGAATTGGCCCGCTAGATCCCCGGATTTGAATCCTCTAGATTTCTTTACTTGGGGCTATTTGCAGAGTTTGGTTTTTCCTACTCCTGTTCGAGATGTAAAGGACTTAAGAAACCGCATCATCGATGCGTGCAAGGTAATTAGAGAGACTTCAGGAATATTTGAGCGAATACGTGGCTCAATGCGCCGACGTCTAGACGAATGTGTCTTGACTAAAGATGGACATATTGGACATTTACTATGATTTCTACATGTTGTATGTTTTGTTATTAATAAATTTTTGTTTATTCATCTTTAATCATACTTTGATGCAGGTAGTAACTACAAAATAACAATAATAATCCAGTTCGCATTTATGACGATGTATCTCTGTAGTTGTTTGTAAAATAATTTTTTCTGCGAACTGGTTAATTTTGGGCAAAAATTTAAGAGACATTTTTTGTTTAGAATGAAATAAGCTATTGGAAATAAATTTTTAAATGTCAAACAAATAATAAAACAAAAAGTTATATTAGAAATAAATTTTAGGAATTGCGTTTTCCACCCTTTACAACCATGGGGTAAACTAAATAAATTACTGTGTATTCTTGATAGTAGAAAATGTCACCTTAATTTCAATTTTTTAACTTTTTTAGTGTTTGTAAAAAAAATTAAAAACAAATTTTTTTGTACCGCCTTTAAGGGATTGTATCTTAACAAGGGATGCTCTAATGAAGTTTCTTTATATGAAAGACCCTATCTCTTCCTGAAATGTTTTACACATATTTTGTTACACCCTGTATATCATATAGATCAATTTCTTTTAACAGTATTATATCAGTATCATATAACGACCTTGTACTTTGAATAAAAAGAATATATTATAATCAAAGCTTGAATTAAAGCTAAACGGCATTTTATATATATAAACAATATTTCTGAAATATTTCGAAGACGTATAGGAATTATGCAAATAACATTTAGAATGTTTCTATTGTAAGCTTAATAAAATTGTTAAATGCAACCTTGTGTAAACTGTTTATCAAGTCCACCTGAAAATGTCATGTCACCGGCTATGAATTATGTTTGATGCTCCGTGGTGCAATATGCATTGTTTCAGTGGACAATATGACGCCCCGCTACACTGTCTCTTCTTAAAGCTGTTCTGTCCCAGAACACTCTTTAAACTGGACGTTGAAACTCCATGTGGCGGTATGGACAGTAGGAACCATTTCTGCAGTTCCCATATTGATGGAAGTAACAATCAATGCTTTTCATAGCGAACGACGTACTATTTAGATTGTAACCACACACCAAGATATGTATCCCAGTTTTCTAGTACAATACCTGTAGAATATTCTGAAACACCCTCTAGTGCAATCCATTGACCCATGAACGATCTTAGATATAGCTAACCTTTTATAATACATTTAACTATCTGACCGTTGAGATCAACTAACGCCTTTTATAGATCCGGGTAATTATATTCACTAGAAAACATTTGCTTAGTCATCAGACAATAAATGACACTATGTTGGTCTTATAACTGTATTCTGTTTCCAACCTCTGGTGGTTGTCGTTGTAGTGGATCCACCACCAATTTTATTTTTAAACACCCGGGCAAGTCCTTGGAACTTATTACCGTTCGCTGCTACGCAATGTGCCGTGGAGTCTTCCCATGGTGCATCGAATACATCACCTTGACTCTCTTCCGTGACCCAAAATCTTGTTTTGCCGGCACCGCTGTACAGAAACGTGAACAAATCATAGCTTGGTCTAGACTTTTGTTCATTACACGAGCGTAAACTTTTGTTCGTTTCCCTGTTGTCGTTCTTCTGCAATACAAACGTCATTACTAACGTAGGGTGATATCCGGTTAACGTGCACCACTATTGTTCTGCCCTTTGGTTGTTTACGAATCCGATATATAACGTCCTTGATCCTTTCTATAACATCGTATCGACCCTCCCAATGTCTTTGTAACTTTAATGATAATCCATGCTTCCGCCTGGGACTGTATAGTCTTCTTGAAAACTAGAATCCTACACCCTAGTGTAATATCTGGTCTTTTCACAAACACTTGCGATCTGAATATTATTTCTAACGGTACCAAGCATGCTATGCATCTTGCACTTGAGTTTCGCGACGTAGCTCTCGCCTACGATGTCATCTGCGAGTTTACACCAAACCCAACGGCACTTGGTAGACGTATTTTGCTTCCCAGCAGAGCACATGCAGGTGTCAGCCTCGTACCCTAATGAACCGAAGATCGATATGCCAATAAAATAGATCTAAATATGGGTTCCAGTATTTCTGATATTGAGAGACCACCTTGGAAAGGTACTTCCTCATAGTATGGTTGATGCGTTCAATTATACCATCCGATTATAGGTGCAATGGTGTTTTCAGTTCTTTCTCGTTCCCAGCAACCGGCTTGGAATATCGTTCGTTGAAAATTTCTGCCCTGATCGGCGTGCATCTCTATAGGAACTCCAAAACGGCAAGAGATTTCCTTTGCTAGTACGTCAGCAAAAGTTGCAGGTTTTTAGTTTGGTATGGCATACGCTTCGGTCAACTTCGTAGAATAGTCCATGGGTTCCAACATGTACTTATTCCGTAGTGGGTTTTAGGGAATGGATCGTTAATATCGATTGCTACACTCGCAGAGGGGTTTTCCACATTATAATTGCCCCATCGAAGTTTTCCGTTTCCAAATAATGTGCACAACTGTCACTTGCGGCACAACCTCTTAACATGGTTCTTGCAGCCTAATCGTAAAAACCTTGTTAGGATATATATATATATATATATTGCTATAATAAAAGGGTTATTTAGGGGTATAGAGAAGCATAAAGTCACACAATACGTGTAAGTAGTACTACAAGTTAAAAAACTACATTTATTTATCATTAAAAATTCGTAATTTGCATATTATGCAAAGAGCAAACATTGAACACCCTGCATAAGGATCGCGGTTGACTTTAATTAATGCCGGAAAGCATATGTTTCAACAATAAAAACACATTCAGCAAGAGAGATAACTCTACACGCAATCAAACTTATCTTAAACCAAAAAGCATTAATAAATTGTAAATAGATACGCAGTAAATGCAGTAAAAGCTAGGAATACAATTTCCATTAAAATTGAACATGCGATAGTGAAAGGAGATAGCAAAGCGTTCAGATAATAAACGCATTTTTCAAAATAAATACGTTTTGGAAACGCAGGATGTAAGCAAAAATGCGTTAATTTACGTCATTTTATCTACGTGATTTTCGACATGGAGTTAATACAAAACCCAAAGTATTATTTAGACAAACAAAAGCCATAAGTTAAATTACGTGTAAAGGCGAATTAGAAATTCCTGTAACAACAACAAAACAGACGGTCAAGAATAAATACAAAATAGAAATCCACTGGTATCCTACGTGATCAAAAACATCGTTCCGGCGAATTATTATCAGACGGATACCTGTAAAAGCCCAAAGTATTCAAAACATCCTATGGCTGGTCATAAACTTTGAACAAACAACGCCAATAGCCAATAAATTTTAGATAGAGGGCGTTGCTTATATAACACGCAAATTTGATAAGCAGGCAGTCTTCGTTCAGACTGAGCACAGTTCACATCACTTTAGTCAAGAATTTACGAACCGAGTGAATATTAAAATTAAATAATTAAATATTTGTGAAAGTGGTGTTAGAAAATTTTAAAGTAAATCATAGTGAGAAATAAATGAGACAAGTTTTACCGTTTGCTGGAAAAACGGGAGTAAAAGTTCATTAATTAATTAATATTAAATATTTATAATTTAGGGCTCAACGTGAATCTAAGAAAAGACTGGGCAAATCTAAGTGATAATAAAAAATGCTGAGTAAATCTAAGTAAGACTAAGAAAAGACGGGGCAAATCTAAGAAAGACTGCGGAATAACTGGGTAATACTAAGTAAACTAAGAATTATTTAATTATTGATTAAACGGGGTAAAATTTGGAAACTAAATAAATTGATAGTACTGGGAAGAAATCCAAATAAAAATATTGGTTTAAATCTATGCAAAGGCGCACAAAACAGGATTGTTTAAGCATCGAATGGAGCAACTCAACTGAAAGTAATCCTGGAGTTCTGATCCACAGTTTGCAGTAGCGGATCCAGGAAGAACAAAGAAAGTCGGACAAGGAAAACTAAAGGCCAGAACTAGCTAGCATAAGGCATTATTTTGTCTTTATTTTGAACATTGACTATATTTATTATACCTGAATATTTTATGTAGAGTCAACAAAAATTTCTTTTATACGTAAAAATTTACGTAAAAAGGGGAGAGGTCTTGAACTTTCAAACATTTTCCAGTAGAGTACAATGTCATTTTTGCTGACTTTAAAATAAAGAAAGGGAGTAATAATTTTGGGGATAAATAATTTAAAGATTCTTACTATTTGATTCAGGGGTTTATTTTGTCATAAATACTGTGAAGTTAGACCTGTACAAACGTGCCCCAGCGTTGGGCTGACATAATATTGTGAAGTTAGCTCTGGAACGTGCCTGGAATCATGCCCCACTGTTGGGCTGCATAAATACTGTGAAGTTTTAGCTCGAATCTTGCCCTCGGCTGCTCCTAATATTGCTTCTTACCTAATTTCCTAATAATATTGACACCTACCTGTTACATCCAAAAACGTCCTCGCAATATCCTCATGCTAAAACCTAAATAGACATATTCACACACTCAAAAATAACTCAATTGACCAAATATATAACACTTTATATAAGTTAGATCCATAGTACATTTTAAAACACAATTCCCTTAGGTACATCTATAAAGTTCAATAATTATAATAATAATAATAATTCAAATTGATAACCTTTTAAACACATACATTTTTATTTAAAGTAAGAGGGCGTTCCTCATACCTTACGTTACCCTTTTGGTCTTAGCATGAGCTCATAATTAAACTCTACGACTGTGCATATAAATTTCCTGCACTACCAATAATCAACAAGCCCTCTATACCTTTTTACAACATTTGGTTATCTGTAAATTCATTAATTATTTTTAAAATCAATTTGCTTTTATAGTCCCATAAACGTCTGTTCATAAAATATCAAATAATAATAAAACACATCAAACTTAAATACAAATAATCACAAACCCTATAAAAATATTCACCACTCAATGTCCTATTCTATCGCCTACCTGGTTTTTATCTTCTACGTGTGCTTCACCATCTAGCTTCTTGAAAATGCTGCGGTCTAGTAGCTAGCCAGTCCATCAGCTAACTCCCTGCCATGCATACCGATGTTTTCACTTTCCACTCCAAAGAGTCCAATCTCCAAACTTACCTTTTATTATTCAATTATCGCTTTTTTGAATCATCCACACACTTTCAAACTATAAAATTTTTGTGCATTCCAATACCAATTTAACAAGATTTGTACTTACGTACTACATTAACGTTTTACCACAAAGATGCTTTATTAAATCTACATACATTTTATTAACTTGCACTAGTTCAGTTTCACTTTTTCACAAATAAAAAGAAAATTTTTTTTTTGTTTCAGGAAACTGACGACTTGAGAGGAAAGGGTGGATTGTTGTAAATAATTTTAGTGATAGTTTTAGATTTAATTTTTTTGGTGTGTGAAACGGATGTTGAGAAAGGAGTGGCTTAGGAGTGAAGGAGTGGAAATTGGAAGTGACGATAGTGCGTTATTTGAAAAATCAGGAAGAATGGAAGAGGCAGGAGGTAGCAGGAATCAGTAGAGAACTGAATCGGGAGAGCAAGGAAATGAGCTGATAATGAGAATGTTAGACGAAATGCGACTAGGTAGACAGGAATCAAACCAGAAATTAGAGCAGATGAGTGGCGAATTGAAACGGAAGTTTGAGCAATTGACTTAAGTGAGAAGATAGAGAGATCAACCAAAGAATTCTCTGATTTCAAAAAGAGTTTAACAGTAAAAATGGGGAGGTTGAAATGAAAGGCGAAAGGAATGAAAGGAATATAAGTGGGATTCAGAGTGAGATTGGACAGCTAAAAACGGAAGTTGGAATTTTTGTGAAGAGGAGATCAATGGAAAAATAACTGAGGTGAGTGAGTCATGTAGAGACCAGATAGGCAGAGTTGAGAGAAAGGTGACAAGGATTAAACAAAATATAAGTGCTTTACCGGGGGAAAGCCCAAGGTTGTTTGCGAGTAATGTTTCACAGCAACAACAAATGAAATTTTATGGAGGCAATAGAGCGAACTTACATATTTTCATAAATAATATCCGAACTTTAGTATGTACTTTATATGACGAACAAACTAAATTAAATGTAGTAAAGGCTTTGCTGAAAGATAACGCAGAAGTCTGGTATAATTTGGAAGGGTCGGATATTGAGTCATATTTAGATTTTGAGGAAAAATTTCTCAAGCATTATTGGAGTGATCATAGGCAGGATCAGGTTAGGAATCTAATTGCAGGGAGATACAAGGGAGAATTTGGAGGATCCCGGGAACAACATGCGATTAAAAAATATAGCTTCGCGAAGCAATTAAATCCACCTTTGACGGTTTGTCAAATCATCAAATATTTGTCGAGACATTTTGGGTTATACAACACAGAAATATATATATATATATATATATATATATATATATATATATATATATATATATATATATATATTACTCAAATTTAGACCAGGGTAGAAAATTAATTAATTACATCAAATAATTTTAATCACCGTGTATAAGGAATTTTATTAGATAATACGCTTTATTAAAAACCGTGGAGAATAAAAATTCATTCGTTTCATTAAAATAAGAGATTTAAATTATTTACAAGACGCTTTCTATAAAAAGAAGCAGTTTTAAAATGCTCAACGTGTAATTTAATTATTCCGAGTTAAGAAACAAATGGAAATTACGTGCAAAATGTATATTAATTGATTCAAGTTTGGGTAACGAGTATTAAACAAAATGTACAGATAATAATTGAATATTTGATTAGGATTCACTAAAAATTAAAGGGTATTATTTTAATTGGAGTTAATTGAACCATTAGTAACATATAATATGCATAAAAACTTGTAAAAACCCAATAATATTCAAATCGTAGAAGTGTCAGTTAGAAGTAGGACGATTGAACACCTGCGTATCTTGAAAAGTCTCGTTCTGCGTAAATTTTGCAGATAACAAGTGGTTACAGAGAATGTTGGAGAAACCGTCGCTTAATATTTACGGAAAATGCTAATAAGGTGGGTTATTTCACAGTCCACGTGGATTGAAAATAACCGATACTAAAAGAATATTGATTTGTACCACTCGGAACAGGGTAGATAGAGACAGATAATATGCGCAAGACAGAGACACATATAGTAAAAGGCGTGATTTGAGCAACGTCACTGGGTTGCGATTGGTTGAAAATAAGAGGCAAACATGAGAGGTAAAAATAACATTTCTGTATAAAAATTAATTAGTTATTCTCAGACGCTGCGAGCCGTGTGGAAATTTCTGAGATTTATCTGGTGCGAGTGCAAATTTTGTAAAAGCTGTGCCGAGCGATCGAAAAGGAAACATAGAATGACGAAATTCTAGAAACTGTCCGTTTTGGGGATAAAAGCGACGCACGGGCAAGCGATTATATAAACCCGTGTTGATAGGAGTGGGGCTCTCTTAGTTTTTCGATTTTGATTGAATAATTTAAACAGTTTGCTCGTATATTTTGGTGATTATTTAATACTTTAAAACAGTTTGTTCTTTACGTGCTACAATGAAAGTAATTTAGTGCAAGGTAATAAAGTCTAGTTATAATTGCGAGTACTGTACCAATTATTCAAATTTGCAACGACAAATGAATACACAAAAGTAGGCAGTTTTGGCGTATAGCGTGAAAGAAGTATAAATTTCTTTGCTATTTTTTGGGGGTGTTAATAATGAAATGGTATTCGTAATCGTGATTGGATTCCCAAAATAAGATGTTGATATACATAGATGAGTTCCTGAAAAGCCCTGAAACAACTTTAGATGAATGGTGGTGTAGAAAATTTTAAAGGCGACCAATAATCCGAGGACCTAAACATAACCCAGTTGGAATGGTGTGATTAACAGAGGACGATGTACATGGGAGCCACAAGTGCATTAACCTTCAGGTAACTTATGCTTTGTTGTTCGATTTTTGATGTTTGGTGTGTGTTGAATAACTTTATAATTTATTTACTTAAAAGGGACAATAGTGAATTTGTCCTAACAACAAATTTTTAATTTTAAGGTGAAATTTTCTTGTTTAAGTAGAAAGGAATATTTAGTATTTATGTTCTTGATGAAAATTTGGGTATGTCTTTGAGCTCAATTAGACGAACCTGGTTAATTAACGTAAAGGGGTGGGATATGCTCCCTTTGTACTCAGACTCAGGTCTGCATATATTGTTATATTAATTAGTAGGCATCCTACAAGGACTTTAATTCTGGATGCACATTAAAATGATAATAAATTTAATCTTGAAGTTTTCTGATACTGAAATTTATGCTGAAATTTAATTTTGAAATTTTAATGTATTATGAATATTGATGGAAATAGAGTTAACGTTGATGTTTGTGGTAGGAATGTATTTGTTTCTTTTTGAATGAGGATGAAAGTTTTAACTAGGTGAGCAGCCGAGGCGGAAAAGAGTAAAGAGGCGATTAACAGAAGAAAGTCAACGGACCAGTTAATTTAAAAGGTTTCACAGCATTCTTGACGCCCAATCTGTGGGGCTCGAATGTTTTTTTTAAAGGGCCAGTTCCTGCAGATATGAGAGGATTCACAGCATTCTTGACGCCCAATCTGTGGGGCTCGGTTCGAAAACCTCAGTTTAAGATTAATGGAGAGGCTTTTTGTACATTTCACAGCATTCTTGGCGACCCAAAAGTGAGGCTCGAGTTCCAAATAAAATTTTTGTGATTTTATTCCAGGAAACTGGCGATCTGAGAGAGAGAGTTTCTGTTTGTGTATAAATTTAAGAGTATTTTTAGAGTGTGTGTGAGTGATTAGAACGTATGCAGAGAAAAGAGTGGTTAAGGAGTCAAGGAGTGGAAATTGGAAGTGACGATAGTGCATTGTGTGAGAAAAATTCTAAAATGGAAGAAGCTGGAGGCAGTAGAGATCAATCGAGGACGGAATCAGGGGATCAAGGAAACGAAATGATAATGAGGATGCTTGAAAGAATGAATGAGACGTTAAGCGGGGTTAGAGAGGACTCAAATCGAAAATTTGAGCAAATGAGTGAAGAATCGAATAAGAAATTTGACCAATTAAGTCAGGAATTAGGGGATAAAATAGAAAAATCGACGAAAGAATTTACAGAATTTAAAAATAGTCTTACCGTGAAAATGGGGGAAGTAGAAAGTAGGGTTGATAGAAATGAGAAAAACATTACAGGTCTTCGACAGGAAATGGGACATTTAAGGTCCGAAGTACGCAATTTTTGTGAAGAAGAAATAAATGTAAAAATGACTGAAGTAACGGACTCATGTAGAGGTCAGTTAGGCAGGGTAGAACGCGAAGTTAGTAGTATTAAATACAACATGTCAAGTTTAACGGGGGATGGTCCCAGATTTTCTACAGGTGGAGTAGCATTGGACCAACACATGAAGTTTTATGGCGATAACAGGGTAAATCCACAAATTTTTATTAATAGTGTAAGAAATCTAGTGGGAAATTTATTTGACGAACAGACTAAACTGAATACAATAAAGGCTTTATTAAAGGACAATGCGGAAGCATGGTACAATTTAGTAGGACAGGACATAGACACGTATCAGGACTTTGAAAACAAATTTTTACAACACTACTGGAGTGATCACAAACAGGATCAGATTAGGGACGACTTGATTACAGGAAAATTTAAGGGAGAGTTTGCAGGATCTAGGGAGCAATATGCCATTCGAAAGTACAGTGTGGCCAAACAACTTCATCCACCATTGACGGACAGACAGATAATCAAGTACCTATCACGACATTTTGAACTGGAAATTAGACAACACGTAGCCTTACAAAATATCACAGAACGGGAGACCTTTTTTGAGTATTTACAGCGATATGACGATGTATGTGTAGGACGGACAAGAGAGATACGGGAACGGAACACTAACACGGTTAGGTTTGACAACAGGACACAGAATTTTGCGAGACGGCCTGACTACAATAGGAATTTTCGACCGAATTGGGAACGACGAGGACAGGAATACAGAAGCAATAGTGCGACTAGGGGACCGACGCCAAGACCGAGTTACACGAGGCAGAACAGTTTACCGGAAGTAAACAGGACTGGGACGAGCACGCCGAATAGAGACAGGGACACGGATACAAATACAAGGAGGACGTACGCACAGGTTGTAGAAGCACAGCCAGGACCAAGCACAGAAAACAGGGCGAGACAGGATTTTTAGAACGCGACAGACCACTAGATTTCAGTGTAAATGTATATGAACATCCACGTGAATTTTTCAAAATTGAGGAAATAGAGCCAGAAACTATAGAAAAATTATGTTTGCCAATTATTAATATAGAAATTTTTGAGAATAATGTAGAAGTATTACTTGATACAGGGACAGAGGCGAGTTTAATATCGGAGGAATTCGTCAGCAAAATTAGGGATAAGGTTTGTGATAGAATTATGCCTATAAAGCGTAGCCATTTAGTAGCTCCAAATAAAAAGAAGTTTGCTGTAGTGAATATCGTTGTGGTGCTTAGGATAAATGTAGGAGGTTTAAGCTGTAAACAGGAGTTTGTAATTGTACCTGGACTGAAGTTTTAGAGCATTTTAGGTGTTGACTGTATGATGCAGTTAGGGGTTTTGATAGATATGGAAAGGAAGGTAGTAAGGATTAAGGATAGGGTAGTGCCATGAAAGGGCAGTTATGAAGTCACAGAGGATGACACGGGGTTGAGTATTATTAATGTAGTAGAGGTAGAAGATGATGGAGGTAAACAGATCAACACAATAAGATGTCCAGAGGATAGGAGAGTAGAGGTTCAAGCTTTAGTACAAAAACATGCAGAATTAGTGGGGGTAGAAGCAACAGCAGCAGATCGGGAGCAGGTGAAGGCAGAATTAAGTAAAGATGCACGTAAAATTAACCAATGGACCAAACCGCAATTCCATTGTCCACCATCCATGGACACATTTTTGACGAGGTTAAATAGCAAGTTTGTTTTTAATAAAGTAGATTTAAGGAATTCATTCTGGCTGATTCCATTACACAAGAATTCTAGAAGGTACATAGGATTTTCCGTAGAGAGAAAAATCGAGAATTTTAAAGTAGTATCGTTTGGTTTGTCGGCAGAAAGGAAAAAAATAGTAAATAAGAAACAGACAAGTGTAGGGACTGAAAAAGAAGTAATATTTAAGAGTCAGGATAATAGGGATGAGTTTATTGTATGTGAGATAATAGGGATGATAAGTATAGATATAAAAGGAGGAGAAATAGGGATGAAGAGTATTAGGTTGGTGAGAAGAAAGACGTGGAGGGTCAAGAAGAGAGTTAGATTTAAATAACTTGATGAACAAAGGATAGAGATAGGTGAATTTTAGTATAGATATAGAATAGAGAGTAGATAGGTGTATAATAGAGTAAAATTCAAATAGGATAGGGATAGTATAGGTGTATAAGAAGAGTAGCAGTAAGTGTTTATAGAAAATAAAGCTAGGTATAGGATAAATAGGGGAGATAGTTAGAAATAGGTATATAGGATGAGAAGGAAAATTAAATGTAGGAAGAAAATAAGATAGGCTAAGTGTAGATATTTCGTATAAGATTAGTGGGGAGTTAGGAATAGAATAAGAATAGGATAGATATATATGATTAGGTAGGGGGAAGTGAGTATAGTTAAAAGTTAAGAATAGGATAGGTAGATAGGATGTATATAGGACGTTTATAAAATTAGGTGAGAGTTAGGAATAGGATAGGGATATAGGACAGGTGCAAATATTTTTTTGATTGGATATAAGTTAGGTAAGTTAGATAGATAAGGGTAGAGAGAGATAGGCAATTTTTTTTTGTAAATTAGTTTTGGCAGTCTAAATGCTTTATATTTGCATTCAAATAAGTGGGATTATTTGTATTCAAATAGGGGGAAAATACTCAAATTTAGACCAGGGTAGAAAATTAATTAATTACATCAAATAATTTTAATCACCGTGTATAAGGAATTTTATTAGATAATACGCTTTATTAAAAAACCGTGGAGAATAAAAATTCATTCGTTTCATTAAAAATAAGAGATTTAAATTATTTACAAGACGCTTTCTATAAAAAGAAGCAGTATTAAAATGCTCAACGTGTAATTTAATTATTCCGAGTAAAGAAACAAATGGAAATTACGTGCAAAATGTATATTAATTGATTCAAGTTTGGGTAACGAGTATTAAACATGATGTACAGATAATAATTGAATATTTGATTAGGATTCACTAAAAATTAAAGGGTATTATTTTAATTGGAGTTAATTGAACCATTAGTAACATATAATATGCATAAAAGCTTGTAAAAACCCAATAATATTCAAATCGTAGAAGTGTTAGTTAGAAGTAGGACGATTGAACACCTGCGTATTTTGAAAAGTCTCGTTCTGCGTAAATTTTGCAGATAACAAATGGTTACAGAGAATGTTGGAGAAACCGTCGCTTAATATTTACGGAAAATGCTAATAAGGTGGGTTATTTCACAGTCCACGTGGATTGAAAATAACCGATACTAAAAGAATATTGATTTGTACCACTCGGAACAGGGTAGATAGAGACAGATAATATGCGCAAGACAGAGACACATATAGTAAAAGGCGTGATTTGAGCAACGTCACTGGGTTGCGATTGGTTGAAAATAAGAGGCAAACATGAGAGGTAAAAATAACATTTCTGTATAAAAATTAATTAGTTATTCTCAGACGCTGCGAGCCGTGTGGAAATTTCTGAGATTTAACTGGTGCGAGTGCAAATTTTGTAAAAGCTGTGCCGAGCGATCGAAAAGGGAACATAGAATGACGAAATTCTAGAAACTGTCCGTTTTGGGGATAAAAGCGACGCACGGGCAAGCGATTATATAAACCCGTGTTGATAGGAGTGGGGCTCTCTTAGTTTTTCGATTTTGATTGAATAATTTAAACAGTTTGCTCGTATATTTTGGTGATTATTTAATACTTTAAAACAGTTTGTTCTTTACGTGCTACAATGAAAGTAATTTAGTGCAAGGTAATAAAGTCTAGTTATAATTGCGAGTACTGTACCAATTATTCAAATTTGCAACGACAAATGAATACACAAAAGTAGGCAGTTTTGGCGTATAGCGTGAAAGAAGTATAAATTTCTTTGCTATTTTTTGAGGGTGTTAATAATGAAATGGTATTCGTAATCGTGATTGGATTCCCAAAATAAGATGTTGATATACATAGATGAGTTCTTGAAAAGCCCTGAAACAACTTTAGATGAATGGTGGTGTAGAAAATTTTAAAGGCGACCAATAATCCGAGGACCTAAACATAACCCAGTTGGAATGGTGTGATTAACAGAGGACGATGTACATGGGAGCCACAAGTGCATTAACCTTCAGGTAACTTATGCTTTGTTGTTCGATTTTTGATGTTTGGTGTGTGTTGAATAACTTTATAATTTATTTACTTAAAAGGGACAATAGTGAATTTGTACTAACAACAAATTTTTAATTTTAAGGTGAAATTTTCTTGTTCAAGTAGAAAGGAGTATTTAGTATTTATGTTCTTGATGAAAATTTGAGTATGTCTTTGAGCTCAATTATAGACGAACCTGATTAATTAACGTAAAGGGGTGGGATATGCTCCCTTTGTACTCAGACTCAGGTCTGCATATATTGTTATATTAATTAGTAGGCATCCTACAAGGACTTTAATTCTGGATGCACATTAAAATGATAATAAATTTAATATTGAAGTTTTCTGATACTGAAATTTATGCTGAAATTTAATTTTGAAATTTTAATGTATTATGAATATTGATGTAAATAGAGTTAACGTTGATGTTTGTGGTAGGAATGTATTTGTTTCTTTTGAATGAGGATGAAAGTTTTAACTAGGTGAGCAGCCGAGGCGGAAAAGAGTAAAGAGGCGATTAACAGAAGAAAGTCAACGGACCAGTTAATTTAAAAGGTTTCACAGCATTCTTGACGCCCAATCTGTGGGGCTCGAATGTTTTTTTTTTGAAAGGGCCAGTTCCTGCAGATATGAGAGGATTCACAGCATTCTATATATATGTATATTTTATATATATATATATATATGTATATGTATATATATATATATATATATATATATTGCAGTGGATTCTAAAAAGAATCGAGCCTCACGAATTGGGCGTCATAAATGCAGTGGATTTTCAAAGGAATCGAGTCTCACGAATTGGACGTCATAAATTGCAGTGGATTCTCTCAGGCATCTCAGTAGATTCGAAAATTAATTTATATAAAAATCAAAAATTTCACCAAAAATAAAAAATTCAAAAAAAGCTTCTTACCTAGATTCCTCTCACTTCTTCACCTTAATACTTCTTCAGTTCTCAGGCTAGCTCAGTTGGGCCTCCTCTTGGATACCTAGATTCACTATTATGCTCTGCATCGTTCACGCACACTCTCAATAAAACCACAAAATACAACAATCATACAATATTTATATTTCAATATTGACAAATAAAAATCCATTATTATCCATATTTCAGTGATCAGGTTACACCTCTATAAATCCTAGTTTTGCAATGCCCTGTATTTTAATTTAAATTATCAAACACATAGAATGTACTCGAAGTAAACGGGCCCTGAATAATATCTTATTTTCATTCTTTCTTGATAATTTATTTTAAATTTACGTAAACACTGGAGTATTGTGAGCTCATGATAACCCAGTTAATTAAAAATAATGTATGCTTTTTAACTTGCATACGCTGACTGCAAACAAAAACCCCATGTACTCGTAACAATAAAAAATTTTAATTCCTGATAGAACGTTAACAAACTTTATATACCTTTAGATTTCTATTTAAATACCCTAATACAGTTAGTTATACGTATTATTTCAATACGCAAAATAATGCACAATACCTTCAAAATTCACTTTCACACGTCACACAATATTTATAGTTTCATAGTTTACAACAACAATGTTAAAGCGTTACCTGGAATTTCTAGAAGATCTCTGCTCGATTGACAATGCGGTAATGTAGTTTCGCTCTGCTCTGCTGGCCGCCTCTAGCTATTTGTCGAAGGACATCATTTATGTTATGCTGCATGCGCTGTCTTCACGGTACATCCCATTTCCAAATCCAAATTAATTACTCTTCTTTTATGCCCGCGTACTTTAGTTAAATTCGATTTCATATACGTTTAATTACTTCACGTCACTTTACGAGCGTGTTTAAGATCAATGTTGCACCTCTAATTAAAATTTAGACTCGACACTAATTTGCGTATCAACTTAAGAGGCCAACACTGTATTATTTAATTTAAATTTATTTATACTTACAAACTCGTATTTGAAGCAATGTACATACTATTAGATCGAAGTTAAAAGAGAGCCAGCCGTGCTAATTCATCGAGTATTTATATCCTTCGACTGTAACCTCTCCAGACCCTCTTACCGTGAAAATCTAATTTAAAATAACACGTTCTTAAAATTTTGGTTCAACCGAATCCCTGAAATTTAGCGCGTCGTTACGATATTTTCTAATAAACCCTACTTCAAATATTCTCGTGCTTGTCTGTTGTACAACTAACCATATCGACCAATAGTATATGCATTGACGTCTTAAAAATCCCGCCTATATTAACGCTATCCCTTGCTTATGCATATCATATGTTTTCTTCTAACCTTGTTTGAGAGGTAGAGAATCGATATTACTGTCCGCGTTCTACAACTCCATGTGGACCTGAATACGTGCATTTGCGACTGTTGTTTACCAATATTCTTTGAAACTTGTTTGCTATCTATAAAAATAAGGGGAATCTGACATTTAGAAAACATGCAAGTGTTTAATTAACCAACGTTTTAACACATCATTTCTAGGAGTTGGCTTTTTGACGTATTTTATATCCAACGGCTGTTTCTGTGTTAGCAACGCGAGTTAATGTTCGTGGCTTCGAGCGGTCCTTTTTAAAAAGACTCTTTGAACTTTAACACATTTATTTAGTTTTCTATACAGAAGTTAAATATTGAATTTCGACAATCTTGAATTATTACTCTAAGTCCAAAACTATTACTTAATTGTACAAGTGAGCTATCTACGAACTGCAATGCAAAAGCTGAACGTTTGATAAACTGCCTGCGAGCGGAGCTCCCGGGTCTTATATAATCTCCCTACCCCCTCACAGTTCTGTGGGAATCTGCGGACCTAATGTTCGCTTACACTTGATTCCATTCATGATACATAGTTGCTATTTTAAAAGCTATTCATAATTACAATGTTGCAGGCTTACTTCTGCGTAATCTCGGTACGTGACATCCTACGACCGTCTGTGACCTGACATCTGCAGTGTCACTTATCCTTGTGCTACTTTGTAGAGCTTCCGTTCATGGGAACGTTTATAAACTGAAATAAATTGTAACAAATTACATTGTTGCTCATTTCTTAATATTTCCTAATAACTTTCTTAGGTATTAGTTTTATATTGATACAATAAATGGGGGATCACATAACTCGCGTTTCACCTTGGTATTATCGATTTTCCATGCTTTTATGCATAATATACGTAAATAACCGTTCAATTAAACTCAATTAAATTAATAAATTAATTTAATTGGCTTCTACAATTTATTTTCTTTGCAAACCTACTAAATTTTGATCATTTTTTGTAAATTTTTGTTAAAACTTGTTGCATTAAACTGAACTAAATGAAATAAATTTCGCACGTAATTTCTGGTTGTTTCCTCTATACAAGGTGTTTCAAATTACTTTGTTTATAGTTAAATTTAACTTTTAAAACCACTACAATATATATATATATATATATATATATATATATATATATATAGTAATAAGTAATACATACCTACAGCTTGGTCAGGTACTTTTGGGATACAACGGAAAGTTGTATTTAAAAGTAAAAGTCTGAAATCACATTTACAGCGGTCTGAAACATACTGCAAGGATGATTTGCTTACAAAAGCAAGAAATGTAAGAGACACAATAGTAACAGAAAATTGTCAATTGTTATTGTGTACTCCGTAATTTATCTGACTTTTTTATCAAACGTCAGCACCGTTATATTTTTTTTGCCAACATTGTTTTATTTCTTAATTTCTCGGATATATTGCTGTGCACAGTGGCGTAACTCAAAACTGTTGGGCCTCCCTGCAAGAAATATTGAATTAAGTTCTGAAGCTGTTTGGTAGGGTTAAGCTATAACTGTAGTTGTCGCAGAGCCCTTCTGTAGTTGTCGCAAGGGCCCTTTTGTATACTAGACCTCACCGCAATGCGGGGGCTGCGGGGGTGACGTTACGACACTGGCTGTGCATTTGTGTAGCGTTATGGAAATTATTAGCGTTGCGTATTATATTGTGTGATATTAAAGTGTTTCTAGAATCGCCTTATTTACTTACGTGTTTATATCATTTTAAAAATACAACAACGTTTAAGGAAAAAATACGAACAAACAATTTTCAAGTGCGTTGGGTCTATGATAAGGTATGGTTGTTACTGTGCTTTAACCTCGTTGTGTTCAATTTTTGAACTAAACTAATACCTTCTCCTTAAAGGTTGCTATTCAAAATAATAATATTGATAAATGATAAATTAAAGTTTTTTTACAATATCCCCCATAGCCTAGGCTCCTCCCATAACATCTCTATTTGGGACGCAGCACAAAACTTGAGATTACCGACACAAAACAGCACTAACGTAGCACAAAATTGTAACAAAGTTTATGTCAAAAATTGTAAGTGGGCGGGGCTCTCCTTTCTTCAGCCCCTCCCCCAATATCACTGCTTGGGTAGCAACACAAAACTCAGGATTACCGGCACAAAACAGCACCAACGTAGCACAAATTACTGGCAAAGTTTTAGGCCAAAATTGTAAGTGTACGGGGCTCCCGTTTCTTCAGCCCCTCCCACAATATTTCTGCTTGAGGAGCAGAACAAAACTCGCGGATACTGGCATAAAACAGTACTATCGCAACACAAAATTTTGACAAAGTTTCTGTCCAGGATTGTAAGTGGGGGGGGGGGCTCCCGTTTCCTCAACCTTTCCACAATATCTCTGCTTGGGAAGCAGCACAAAACTCGGCGTTACCGGCACAAAATAGCACTAACGCAGCACAAAACTATAAAATACTTTAGTTTAAAAAATTTGAAATGAGGGGCAAGGAAATGAAGCTGAATTCTTTTGACAAATAATACATGAAACAATCGCACTATTAGTCACGAAGGACCTTGTTTACTTTTTTAATAGTGCGTGCATGTAGCGACACAAAATTTTGCTTTGCTCTTCAACAAACGTGAGCACTTCGATATGTAGGTGTGTTTGAATCTCTACGATTTATTTCAAAGGATTTAATTGTTTGGTTATCTAATTTACAAAGTGCTAAATAAGACAACATGAAATCTGCTACATCTTGCAACTTCAAACTTTTCAATGCGCTTACCGCCATATCAAACTTCTCTAGGAACGCGTGTAAGTGGTCAGCTGATTCAAAACGGGCTTGTTTAAATTCTAGTATTGTTTGTATATAATGGTTTGGTATCAAATGCTTGAAGTGTGGTAGAACAAATTGTTAAAGCTTTTCCAGACAAACGACCTAACAAATAATGCCATTTACTAATTGAATCTAAATTTGTGTTTTCATGAATTAAACTTTTGAATGTCTAAAAGAATATATGCCAAAAAATGGTAACTCTTGCTTTAGTAATTTTACTACGGTGCTTTTAACCGGTTCAGTAACCAAAGTGGTTTGTTTTTCTTGGGGAAGCTGCTTGGCGGCTAACATGCAGTACCCGCATAGTTCGTCAAATAAACCCAGAATCTTAAAATCTGGTGCGAATGTATTATCGATTCTATTGAAATTGCGTTAACTCTTATCGACTATACCACTATAAAATTCGGTTTTCGTTTCTTGAAAGGTTTCAAACCGTGCGCGAAACCTTTTGATGGCTACTTTGTTTTGAACCTTTTTACTACAATCGTATAACGTTTGCATGCGCCTAAACAAGGTTTCCTTTAGCTATCAATATTTTCAAAGTTTCTTCCTGTTACAACCTTCACGGTTCCTGGATGTTGGTTGCCTTTGGGGCATCTTGTGCGCACGCATGTGTTATAAGCCCTTGCTTGAACAGTTCAGTTGCATTTAGACCTATAAGCACGCTGCTGCGTAGTAATAACTGTAACTCATTATTATACGATACAGTCCACTACAATTATAAATAAATAAGTTCTTACACTTGTTGGTTATATTATTTATCGATCAACCACAGCTGCAGTGAGAATTTCCATTCTGTGCTGCACGCATCATTTTGGTCCTTCGAGCCGGATGTTCCAGAAAATTGCACCACTTCGGTCTTAATCCAGTAAATGTTCCAGAAAATTGCATCATTTCGTTCGTAAACGAGCAATTATTCCAGAGAATTGGGTTACATAACATCCAAGCTCTCTATAAGTGCACGACTTTCATCAAAAATGTTACCGCGCAATCCGTGATTGCAAAGTGAATAATATACGTTATTAAACAAATCGGTTTGCCGTCGCATTCTGATTTTAACAGCAACCCGGCATTTACAGTAACGTGTGGTGTTCGCGGGCTTATTCGATACGTGTTGCAGCTAATACGAGCTCGAGGCCATCCAAGAAGCCGTGCTTCAGGTGTCCTACCGGCAGCTATATTATTAGCCTGTAAACAAAACACGAAGTTAAGCAGCTCCATAGCGAGAGTCCAGCGGCCGTGTCACAGCGACAACTCCTGCGAGCTATTTCGACAGCAGTAAACAAGGTTAGTTACTTTGATTTTTTTCCTTATTTTCACTTCAATCACAAAACATGTTTACAACTCCAGACTCGATTAGTGAAATTCTCAAACGTCTTAAAAACAAACGCGCATATTTGAAGCGTAGTTTAACAATTTTACAAAAACAACTTGCAGATTTTACCGATTCGCCTGAAGACATCGATAAAATTAAGCTTCAATTTGCGATTTGTGAACGATCTATAAACAATTATAATTCATTTTTAAAACAAAATTTTGATGACGATTTTGCAGATCAATTCGATGAATGTTTTTTAGAAGGTAGTATATCTAAATTGTTTTCAAAATTAAAAATAGATTCAACGAAAATAATTTCGAAGGGACAGGTAAATGCATCAGCTGACAGTTCACAAGGTCATGCATTTATAAAATTGCCGCCGGCTTCACTACCCAATTTTAGTGGTCGGTACGACGAATTTTTAAGCTTTCGTGATAAATTCTATGCTTTAATTGATTCCAATCCTACAATTCCCAAAATTCAAAAATTAGAATACTTGATGTCATCAATCTCAGGTAATGCATATGATGTTTTAAAATTCCTTGAAGTAACGGAATCGAATTACGAAGTTGCTCTAAACTTACTTCATGAAAGATTTGAAAATAAACGTATAATTACTAAATCTCATTTAAAGGCGTTATTTGAATTTCCGAATATCACAAAAGATTCTCACCAGGCTATTCGAAAACTACTGGATGTTTTTATACAACATCCGCGAGCTTTATCGTCTCTTGACCGACCCGTCGATCAATGGGACGATATGATAATATACTTAATGATTTCAAAGCTCCCACACGGCATTCGTTGCGAGTGGGAAGAAAAAATACAATCCAAGGATAACCCATCTTTAAACGATTTAAAAACATTTCTTAATAACAAGTGCCATGCACTCGAATTTAGTTTAACAAAAGAAACCGCTTCTTCCAGCAAAGAAGGGTTTCGTAAACAAGTTATCTGTAGCGCCTTCGATAGGTCAACAACCACCAAATCATGCGTATATTGCAATAAATCGCATTTAATTTATCAATGCCAAGAATTTCTTAAACTAGATGTTAAAGATAGACTTAAGGCGGTTCAACAAAAAAGGGCTTGTATAAATTGTCTACGCGTAGGTCATTCCTCTATAAACTGCAGGTCTTCTAAATGTAGGCATTGTAATAAAACCCATCACTCAACGCTTCATTCAAATGTTACTGATGACGGTCCAGCAGGTGCCGCCAGTCTAGTTTCAATTATAAATAAGCCACCTTCCTTTGTATTTTTAACTACCTGTCTGGTAAACATACAGGACGTTGCTGGCAATTACCACGAAATACGCATCATGCTCGATTCTGGTTCTCAAATAAATCTTATTACAGAACAAGCGATTAGCGCCTTATCGTTACCTACAAAGGAAGTCATTTTACCCATAGCAGGTATTAACAACAAGGGAAGTGTGGCACGGAATTATGCTTATGCGACATTAGTCTCTAGGGTAAATAACTTTAAGGTCAAACTGGCTTTCTATATTTTAAACGACATCACTAACCGTATACCTCAGAAGAATGTAGAACCCATTATAATTCCGGACAATCTGGAATTAGCGGATCCTACATATTTTAAGGCAAGAAAAGTACAAGCATTGGTCGGTGCTGAAATATTTTACGATCTTTTGTGTGATGGTCAAATGCGACCCAGTCAGTCAGGTACAGTATTTCAAAATAGCTTATTTGGCTGGTTAGTTACTGGAAGATTACAAACATCTCACAAGGGTGCTGTAAATTGTAACTTAGCAATACAAGCAGATTTTAGACAGTTTAATACGCAGTTTCTGGGAAGTTGAACAATTCAACTCGCCCCATAAACACATCTGTTCTACCGAAGAACAGGACTGTGAAACACATTTTCAACAAACCTCCCGGCGTGATACCGATGGCCGTTTCGTCGTGTCATTACCTTGGAAGGGTGACCCATTGTTACTGGGTGATTCGTATAACTGCGCTAAACGCAGATTTCTCGCTTTAGAGAGGAAGCTTAATAAAAATTTCGAACGCAGAAATGATTATAACTCATTCATTTCAGAATACATCAAATTAAATCACATGAAATGCGTTACGGATACCGTAAATTTTACCGATGCGGGTTATTTTTTACCTCACCACGCTGTGCTAAAGGATAGCCTAACAACAAAATTGCGTGTGGTTTTTGATGCGTCATCAAAAACCACGTCAGGTAAATCTTTAAATGATCTTCTCATGACCGGTCCGAAATTGCATGACGACATTTTCTCAATCCTATTACGTTTTCGTACATATCAGTACGTAATAACTGGCGATATCGCTAAAATGTATCGCCAGGTACAAGTTAGTCCCTCAGACGCGAAATATCAAAGGATATTATGGCGATTTAATAAAACAGATCCCATCGATATTTTTGAATTGCAAACAGTAACATACGGCACATGTTCCGCATCCTTTTTAGCCACGCGATGCCTACAGGAAATTGCCAATGAAATCAAACAAACGGAGCCGAAAATCGCCGAGATAATTACTCGCGATTTTTATATGGATGATCTTCTTACAGGGTCAAACAATTTAAACGAGTTACACGAGATTCAGAACAGGGTTTCGGAACTACTCAAGCAAGGCGGTTTTGAGCTCAGAAAATGGGCTTCAAACAGCGAAACATTTTTATCGGAGTTAGGCAATACTTCTGATAGTAACTTTGTTTTACATTTTGATTCAGATTCGCACTTAAAAACTTTAGGAATCTATTGGATTCCAAGCTCTGACGAGATTCGCTATTATACGTCATTGACAACTACGCAAGGTTGCATAACAAAGCGATTAATTCTTTCAACTATAGCTAAGATCTATGATCCAATCGGGTTGTTAGGGCCTATAATAGTGATTGGAAAACTTATAATGCAATCTCTATGGCAATTAAATCTTTCTTGGGACGAGCCAGTTCCTCAAAAAATCCAAACGCATTGGAAAGAATTTTTAGGCGAGTTAGAAAAACTTCCTGAAATTAGAACAAATCGTAATCTTTCTTGTAGCCCTAATGCTACATATGAAATTCACGGATTTTGCGACGCTCGCACTGTCGCTTACGGCTCTTGTGTTTATTTAAAATCCATCGCCAGTAACGGCAATATTATTTGTAATCTTTTGTGCTCCAAATCCAGGGTGGCACCACTAAAAACAATCACCTTACCCAGACTAGAATTGTGCGCTGCAGTTCTACTTGCGGAATTAATTACTCGCGTAAAGGAATGTCTACGTATAAAATTCAGAAGCGTATTTTATTATAGTGATTCTACTATCACACTGTCATGGATAAAATCTTGTCCTACACGCTGGAAAACCTTCGTTTCACATCGTGTTGGAAGCATTCAAAAACATTCCGATTTAAATAATTGGTATCATGTCATTAGCGCTGATAATCCAGCCGATCTTGTTTCACGCGGTTCGCCGCTTACAAGATTACGCAACTCCCGCTTGTGGTGGCACGGTCCCAATTGGTTAACTAATCAAAATATAATTTTACCTCAACCTGCAATTCAGGAGGAACTACCTGAATCAAAGGCGTTGCTGGTAGCAATCAACCCACCAGATTTCTCTTGGCACGAAAGGTACTCTAATTTAACAACACTCATAAGGGTTACAGCCTTTATGAGGCGGTTTATTTACAATTGTAAAAATCTCGAGGCTAAATTAATCGGACCTTTGTCTGTACAAGAACTAAGGGACGCAGAATTAGTTATAATAAAAATTTTGCAGAATCAATATTTTTCGGGAGAAATAAGCATTCTTAAAAAATCTTTAACTTTACCTAAAAATAACAAGTTATTGTGCTTAAATCCGTTTTTGGATGAACAATGCATTCTGAGAGTTGGGGGTCGTTTAAAAAACTCTAATCTAAAATACGAAACTAAGTTTCCCATTTTGCTGCCAAACAGCTGTCATTTTACAGACATTATGATTAAACGTGAACACTTACGTACTTTACACGGGGGTACTCAAATTACATTAGCAAGGATACGCGAAGGCTTCTGGTTGATAAACGGTAGAAGTTCCGTCCGCAAAATATTGCTTCAATGCATTTCTTGTTTCAAGTCTAATCCTATTAGGCCTGAGCCCCTTATGGGTCAATTACCTAATGTACGTACCGAAACAACTAGACCTTTTTACAATACAGGTGTTGATTATTTTGGACCCCTGTATGTAAAGGAAACGACAAAACGCACGAGTCGTCTTGTTAAGGCATACGGTGTAATTTTTGTTTGTATGGCTACGAAAGCGGTGCACATCGAATTAGTTAGTAGTCTTTCTTCGGACGCGTTTCTAGCTACTTTTAAACGTTTTATTGCGAGAAGGGGTTGTGTCAAAAATATTTATAGTGATAATGCCACTAATTTCGTAGGCGCAAGCAAGGAATTGCGTGAAGTATTCAATTTCTTTAACGATAATTTAAATAACGCTTTTATATCAGATAACTTAACTAAATTTCAAGTTCAGTGGATTTTTATTCTGCCGCGCGCGCCTCATTTCGGAGGACTCTGGGAGTCTCCTGTAAAATCTGCAAAAAGGCATCTTAATCGAATCCTTTCTAATGTTCATTTAAATTTCGAACAAATGACTACAGTTCTCGCACAAATCGAGTCGATTTTAAACTCACGTCCCTTACTACCTCTATTCAGCGATCCAAATGATTATTCCTTTTTAACGCCTAGTCACTTCCTAATAACTAACAGGATGGACACTAGCCTCGAGCATAACCTAGTAGATATTCCTACAAATCGGCTTACCAAATGGCAACGTATTCAGCAATTGTGCCAACATTTTTGGAAAAGATGGCGGCATGAATACTTAACAAATTTACAGCGTAGAAATAAGTGGAAATCTTGCGCTGGCTCTCAACTGAGAGTTGATCAACTTGTTTTAATCTCAGAAGACAACGTACCTTCAAACCATTGGCCAGTAGGTCGCATCATCGAGGTTCACCCTGAAAGTGATAACGTCGTTCGTGCGGCTACAGTGAAAACGTCAAGGGGCATTTTTAAGAGACCCGCTATAAAACTGTGTGTTTTACCATTCGGTGAGAATAAATAGCTTAAGTCTTTTTATTGATTATTTAATTCATTACGCATACTCAAGTTATCCTTTTATTAGTTGCTTTTTGGCTTTATATTACTTAAATGACTATACTTAGCATTGTTTATTAATTTGTTGCGTTCACTAGCATTAAGTTGAAATACTTAGTTATTTCAAGGGCGGGGGCATGTTACAACTTTCACGGTTCCTGGATGTTGGTTGCCTTTGGGGCATCTTGTGCGCACGCATGTGTTATAAGCCCTTGCTTGAACAGTTCAGTTGCATTTAGACCTTTAAGCACGCTGCTGCGTAGTAATAACTATAACTCATTATTATACGATACAGTCCACTACAATTAAAAATAAATAAGTTCTTACACTTGTTGGTTATATTATTTATCGATCAACCACAGCTGCAGTGAGAATTTCCATTCTGTGCTGCACGCATCACTTCCTTAGAAGGCATTGTTAAAATGGCGTATGAACTGTATTTTAATATAAATTTTTGATAAAGAATAATGCGTTTAAAATTATATAAATGATGCGTTAACAAATTATAAACAACTTGTAAACAATCTTTTATATGAGACTTTGTACACATCATGCAAAATTAACTTGCGTTTAATGAACATTTTTAATTTGTTAAATTGTGAACCTACTGTGATATTACCAATTTTCCTAAAAAAATATTATTAGATTTTGTGTTATCGCATATTCAAGGTGATCAAAGACCTTATTTACAAGTGAAAATACAGTATTGCCCGAAATAAACAGTACTGAAATTGTAATTGTTTTGTATATTTAAAAAATACATCTTATTGACACTTTATTATATGTTCTAAATGTGCACCTCCTCGTTCGAGACAGACTTCATAACGATGTTCTAAGTTTCTGGTCATGTTATTGAATAAGGGTTGTCTCAGGGCTGCGAAGAAGACTCTAACGGCATCCTTTAATTCATCGATGGTTTGTGGTGCCCGTTTGAAAACGGCATTTTAGCCATGCCCCAAATGTATGCGTCTGGAGGTGTGAGGTCTGGAGAATGTGAAGGATAAGGGAAGTCAGTAAATCGTGATATGAATTTGCTTGGAAAATGTTCTTGAAGAAATTGACGAATTGCGGCAGCAGTATGGCAAGTTGCCCCGTCCTGCTGAAAAATTGGTTTCGAAATGCCAAGTTACGTGCACGACAGAATTGACGTAGATCAGGGATAAATCGTGTTAAAATTTGTCTGTACCTCTGTTGATTAAGTGTGACTTGCCTACCATTCTCTTCGATAAAGTACGGACCAATGATTCCGTGTCCGGAAACAGCACACCAGACACTCACTTTTCACTATGTAAAGGAACCTCTTGAACCTCATCGGGTCTGGCAAAGCCCAGAAATCGATTTGTGCGACGATTCACATAGCCTGACAAGTGAAAATGTGCTTCGTCTGAAAACCAAACATTTTTCAAAAATTCAGGATTTTCATACTGTAACGCGAGAATTCTGGCGCAATATTCCACTCTACTGCGATAATCCCGAGGATGTAGTTGTTGATGTACCTGAATCACATACGAAAATGTACCCAGCTCCTTCAGGATTCTTTGAAAGGAAGTTCTTTTAAATCATGTTGTAACGCTGTCCTTGCCTGGCTGACTTTCGGATTTTCTAAGATTTGCTCAAAACACGTTCATGGTTATTGTTGTTGTTAACTGTCCTGGGACGCCCTGAGTTTCCTTTTCGTTGGCACAATACACTACCTGTATTTCTAAACTTTTCAATAACCTTCAAAATTACAGCATTACTTGGAGAACGTTTATTAAACCTTTGTGTGAATTGATCAGACACGTATAGCAAACTTGCACCATTATGTCGGCCGATTTCGTATGAACGAAAATAATGCTCTACCAGAAACACTTTCTCCTCTGTACTTAACACCATTTTTAACAATTAGGCCCTACTAATTACTTGTTTCAGGTTTACTTGACAGGTCTATACTAGCTAACTTGAGTGTGACAGCGCACGCATAAAAACACCGCCAACTTAGTTTCAGTACTGTTTATTTCGGGCAATACTGTATTAGGTCATTCCTGATCAGCGCTATTGGATAGTGGAGCCACCGAATCTGTAGTTGTTTTACCTGGCTATGAACTATTTCAAAATTTGGGTTTGACTTTAGTGCAATTACCTAGTAACTGTACCGCAGATAACGGTCAAACTTGTAAAAGTATGGATTACTTCACGGTCCATACGCAACTTATAAATAAATTATCATTAATATTTTAGTAGTTCCTGATCTTGCTCACACTTTAATTCTGGGTGTGAATTTCTGAAAAATAATGCGAATTATAACCAATCGGAAAGAACACGCTTGACATTTCTCTAACCACCCCAAGATTTCGGAATTTACTGGTACTTGTAATACAGACAGTTTGACCAATGAGCAACGCCTCTTACTGAATGCTCTTATTTCTGATAAAATTAAAATGATGAGCAACGGATTAGGTTGACGCACTACAACCGAACATATAATTAAAATACTCCCAAATACTAAACCAATAATGTAACGATATTATCCTGTATCCCTGCGAAATAATAAATTATTGATAACGAATTTCTGACAGAGATAACGGAATTGATAGCTTTGTATTTAGAATGGACAATGACACGATAAAGAAAGTGAATGACTTCATAAACCTTGGTAGAAAGTTTTGAACAATGGAACGCTGGATGGTGAAATAGAAAGAAGGGCAAATGCTAAAAGAAAAGCGTCGGAAAGTATGTGAGTAATGAGCAGGAATGAAGAGTTGAATATAAGTGCAAAGCAGGCCATTTACAACAGTGTTTTTGTGTCAAATGTTCTGTAGGCTAGCAAAATTTGAATCTGCCAGAAGAAGCATATCAGTCGTATAAATGCTGCAAGGATGAGGTTCCTAAGAAGTGTGAGCAGAAAAACGTTGAGAGACAAAGTCACAAACGAATGGGTCGAACAGGGTGTGGGGTGCAAGGAGTTGAGCGAGCAAAGTACGCTTAGATGTTTTGGACATGTGGAAACCATGAATGAGGATATACTGGTAAAGTTGCAATGGGCAGACCGCGTAAGACGTGGTTGGATGTAGTAGAGGAGGTACTGTAGGAACGACAGGTGACAAGTCTGAGGAATAAAAGAGCATGCCAAAACAATGTATGATTGTTGCAGAAGCAAAAAAAGTGTATAGGGACTCCGTATGTGAAGAATGATTGCGAGTGGTGCTGGGAGTAAAAGTAGTGTAGTAGTCTAGAGCTATACCTTTCTACTTGTCAACCATGTTTTGGCGCGTTGATATATTTATATATATATATATATATATATATATAGCTATGATAAGGGGTTGTTTAGGGGTGTATTGAATAGCAAGGGTCGTGTAGTAACCATAAATTGCAATAGGAATAAGAAAACTGCGTTTATTTAGCAGAAAATTAAGTAATTCGTATATTATATAAATAGCAAGCATTTAACACCCTGTATATAGCCCATAATTAGCTTTAAGCGATGCAAGTAAACACATCTCACAGCAATAGAACGCGTTTTTAGCAAAAAAATAGATAATTCATACATTATGTAAATAGCAAGTATTTAACACTCTGTATATAGACCGTTATTAATTTTAAGTAATGCCAGTGAGCATATTTTTCAACAATAGAACGCGTACTCAAGAGAAATGATAGTACATGTAACTAAACACGCATTGAGAAGTGTTTTAAATAGTCCTAAAACAAATACGAAGATATGAGATAAAAACTAACAAAGCTTTATGCAATTACGCGAGTTATGTGATTCCCCATTTATTGTATCAATATAAAACTAATACCTAAGAAAGTTCTTAGGTAATATTAGGAAATATTAAGAAATGAGCAACAATGTAATTTGTTACAATTTATTTCAGTTTATAAACGTTCCCATGAACGGAAGCACTACAAAGTAGCACAAGGATAAGTGACACTGCAGATGTCAGGTCACAGACGGTCGGAGGAAGTCACGTACCGAGATTACGCATAAGTAAGCCTGCAACATTGTAATTAGGATTAGCTTTTAAGATAGCAAGTATAGATCATGAATGGAATCAAGTGTAAGCGAACATTAGGTCCGCAGATTCCCACAGAACTGTGAGGGGGTAGGGAGATTATATAAGACCCGGGAGCTCCACTCGCAGGCAGTTCATCAAACGTTCAGCTTTTGCATTGCAGTTAGTAGATAGCTCACTTGTACAATTAAGTAATAGTTTTGGACTTAGAGAGTAATAATTCAAGATTGTCTAAATTCAATATTTAACTTCTGTATAAAAAATTAAATAAACGTGTTAAAGTTTAAAGAGTCTTTTTAAAAAGGACCGCTCGAAGCCACGAACCTTAACTCGCGGAAACAAGAAACGTTTTGATAAGAAAACGCAGTTTTCAAAGACGCATAAACGAAAGCAGAATTAAAGTTACATCATTTATTTTGTACAATTATTGAAAAGGTGATATGTACACAAAACAACGTATGGTCGAGATAACGAACAATAAGGTATCAAATAAACCATTACACGAAAAACCGAAGAAATTACATCAGAAACAACTTCGAAATGCATGGAATATTAAAGACCCCACTTGGTTGAGATATCCGCAAAACTGCTTGAAAACCCAGCCTACGTGTAAGTGGGATGAGCCTATATTAACACAAAGCAATGGTAAGACGGGTCAGTTCACAACTCATGCAGGGCGAAGCTGCGTCACTGCTAACCAGAAAGTTACGCGTAATTTAATATTTAATATAATATCAAGTGTATGTTACAGTGATAGTAGTGCAACGACTATGAAGACTCTTTTGCCGTTTAACGTGATAGAATTTTAGATAATTTATTTAAACTAAATATTAATAATAATAGGGCTTCGAATTGATGGTATATTTCTGAATATTTCGAATCTGTGATATAACATTCGAATCTGTGAATATGTTGATGACAATAATTCAAATTTGGATAGATATAACATTTCGAATCTGTGATATAATAATTCGAATCTATGGTACATTTCTAAATATTTCATATGTGTTGATGATTATAATTCAAATCTGGGTCAATATAATATTTCAAATTTGGGTCGACAATTATATTTTGGTACAATTCTGGTACAATTTTGAGTTGCGAGATTCAAGGCATATAAAATAAAGAAACACAAAGTAATTTTTGGAGAATGAGGGATAACAGTACTCAAACATTGGTAGACGAATGAGGACAACAAAGGGGTATTGATCCACAACCCGAGCAACACATAGCAGGTAAGATCTATTTAATTTTAAGATATTTTTCTATTTAAATTTCAATACTGAATTTATTCAATTTATATAAAATTTGTAATGAAGTCAACAACAAACATTGCATACGTTAAACTTACGTAATATATTATAAAGGGGTCTAGAACGTTTCAGGTTTCTTTGGTAAAAAGGCAATTTTTGGTGACTTTAGGTTGAATTCGAAGTATATAAATTTTGGGGTAATCGATACATATGATATTGATTGATTGAAGGGTGTATTTAAATATTTTTCAAAAATTGTAAATAATATTTCTTTTCATTATATGAAACTAATTGAGTTTGTTTTATCAATTCAAACAAATAGGTAATCATAAAGGGGTGGAGAAGGGAAAAATTGATAATCGTAACGTTGTGCACTCAGTGTAGATTAAAAAGGGCTAGCCGTGGCATAATAATAATAATAATAAAATTAGTAAGATTAAATTTGATTTGAGGACAGAGCGGTGCAGTTAAGTAAAAACGTCATAACACCGAGTACGGCGTTATCATGTCAATATATATATATATATATATATATATATATATATATATATACTGGGTGCTTCAAAAAAATGTATACACACTTTAAACTATTGTAGTTTTCCCGCACTACAAGGCTAATGTTATATTTCTTCGCCAGGTGCCAGCATAATCGTCCCTCTATGTTATATTATTAGTTGGAATATGTAATATCAACATGGCGGACGTACGTTTGAGTTTTGAAGAACGTAAGCAGGTTATTAAGTGGTACTGGAAGTTTGAGAATGTAAATGAAGTTCAAAGACAGTGGAGAAGGGAGTATGATACAGAACCACCTTCAAGATTAACAATTACACGCATACGAGACAAATTCGAAGTTCATGGAACAGTGTGTGATGTGCATAAAGGTCTTTCAGGTCGGCCTCGAACAGCTACAAGTGATGAGTCATCAACAACAGTCTTGGAACTGTTTCAACGCTTTCCTAACAAATCTTCAAGGCAAGGGGCACGTGAAAGTGATGTAAGTGCTAGCAGCGTACTACGCATTCTGAAGAGAGGCAAGTATCGTGTTTACATTCCAAGGCTGGTGCAACAGCTAAATGACGACGATCCAGATCGAAGGTTGCAATTTTGTGAATGGATTCAGGAGATGGTGATACGTGAACCGGGATTTATGGGTAGCATCATTTGGTCGGATGAAGCCCAATTCAAACTTAATGGAACTGTCAATAGGCACAATTGTGTTTACTGGTGTGAAGAAAATCCTCACATTACAATTGAAAAAGCTGTAAATTTGCCTGGTGTAAATGTGTGGTGCGGTTTGTCTTCAAGGGACTCATTGGACCTTTTCGATTTGAAGGCACTGTAACTGGTATTAATTACCTAACAATGCTTGCTGATTCCATATTTCCTGCCATTCGTGCATTATACGGTAATGATGATTTTTATTTTCAACAAGATGGTGCTCCGCCGCACTATCACAGGGACGTACGAGCTTACCTGGATCAAAATTTGTCGGGCCAGTGGATAGGACGCAGGGGGCCAATCGAGTTTCCAGCACGCTCTCCAGACCTTACACCACTGGATTTCTTCATGTGGGGCACAGTAAAAGATGAGGTGTACAAACGTAAACCACGTAACCTAGACATTCTTTGGAATGAGATTCAAGCAGTGTGTAGAGAAATCTCATTGGATGTTTTGATACGATGTACAGAATCTATGGTGACTCGTACTCAGAATTGTATTGATGCTGCAGGTCACCAATTTGAACAGTATTAACATTTGTTATTTATGTTTCATTTACATTGGACTTTCAGCTTTCTATTTTCCTGAAATTTAACTTTGTAGAACGGTAAATAAATTTTCTATGGAAGTTCAAAGTGTGTATACATTTTTTTGAAGCACCCAGTATATATATATATATATATATATATATATATATAGACAAGTTGATATTTTTATTTTTTGGGATACTTTTTGTTCGGATTTTTTTATTAAATATTCATTTGCTGGTTTCTGACGTTTCGATTTATTTAAAATCATTGTCAAAGAGCTAAAAGTATAAAGATAATAACAGTATTCAAATTATGGTTTTTGGCATACACAGCTTGAATAGAAAATATTTGACATTGACATTGACATAAAAATAAATGTGTAAATAAGGTAACTTGTAGAAACTGCAAAGTAGTAGGTTTGTAAATTGTGGATGTAATGTTTTGATCATTTGGGATGTATAGTATGGTGTGGTGTGTTGATTTAAATATATTTTGAAATGTAGAGGTAAATTAGTAAATTAGTTTTATGGATGGTTGTCTATTTTGGTGATGTTATATAGTTGTGAGTACACTGCACTGAGGTTATTGATGTCTTGTTTGTTGTTGATGCAATTATTGTCTTGTATTATGTGGTAAAATTCTAAAAATAATCGTCTTTTGTGGTTATTGTCTTTTGTTAATATGGCGATTTCATTAAAATTGGCTGTATGTTTGGTAGAATGTAGATGAGAAGCAAGAGCACAATAAGTTTTTCCAATTTTTGCATCGCTACGATGTTGGGTAAGTCTATTTTTTAACCATTGTGAAGTCTGTCCTATGTACGTTTTTTTGCAATTGCATGTGATTTTGTAAACTAGGTTGCTGCGTAAAAGTGGATTAGTGGGGTCTTTTAGTTTTGTGAATAAATTTCGAATCGATTTTTCATATGTGTAAGCTATACAGATCTTACGTTTTTTTAATATTTTAGAAATTAGTGGGGTTAAATTTTTGATGTATGGTAATTGTATGTATTTTGTGTTGGCAATTTCGTTTTTTAGAATAGGGGTTTTTATTGTGTTTGTATATAAAAGTTTGTTTAATAGTGATTTTGGATAGCCATTGTTATGAAGTATATTAGAAAGATCTTGTTTATTTTTATATAAGAATTTCAGTTCACATATATTTTCTATTCTATGTTTTAGGGCTAAAGCAGTGTTTATTTTGTGGGTATATGAGTGATTGGAATGGTAGTTTATGTTTCTTTCTGAGTTTGTGGGTTTTTTGTGTATATCGAAATTGATTTTGTTATCTTGAGTTCGTATAACGAGGGTGTCTAAAAATGGGATGCTATTGCTGTTTTCTGTTTCATAAGTGAATTGTAGGTTCGGATTGAATATGTTGAATTGTTGTAATGTTTAATTTATGAAATTATTAGGAATTGAGCATAATATGTCGTCGACAAATTTAACTAGGAATGTCATTTTGAATGGTAATTTGGGTAAAACTGTGTCTAAAAGATGATCCATGATTACTTGAGCTATTATGGGTGAGAGTGGGGATTCCATTGGGGTTCCAAAGATTTGTAAATAATATTCTGATTGGAAGACAAAATAAGTATTGTTAAAAATTAGGTTAATAGTGGTTATGAACATTTCTTTGCTTAAATTGCAATTGGATTAAATAGTATGCCATTTAGTGTTAATGACGTCTATCAGTAAGTCTATTGGAATGTTAGTAAATAGGGATGTTACATCTAAAGATATTAAAATATGATTGTTAGGTAATTGAAAGTATCTATAGGTGTCAACAAATTGAAGTGTATCTTTTATGTTGTGGCCTTTTAAAGGGAATGATTTTTGTAGAATATCGGATATAAATTTAGCTATTTTATAAGTAGGAGTATTGATGGATGATATAATTGGTCGTAAGGGAGTATTGTTTTTATGTATTTTTGGAAGTCCGTAGTATTTACCGGGTATTGAATTATTTATAGTTAAAGTTTTTTTGTCTTGATCTGGAATATATTTTTTTGAATGAAGTAATTTTATGTGGTCATTTACTTCTTTTGTATACTAAAAGTTGGGTCTTTGAGAATTTTTTTGTAAGTATGTTGATCTTCTAGTATTTCTTTTGATTTTGAGATGTAATCTTGTTTTTGTAAAATAACTGTCACTGAATCTTTGTCTGCATTGGTTATTATTATATCTTGGTTGTCGATAAGAAATTTATTCACTTTTTTGTACATTTCATTTCCGAACTGTAAATTTTGTGTGTTGGTTTTTGAATGAAATTAGTAATTATGTTAGTTATACGTGAGCGTAGAATATTTTTCTGTTGTTGGTTAGTATCAGTAATGTCTAGTATGGATTCTACGTTTGCAAGTAGGTTACCAATTTTTATGTCATTGACATTGTGTTCAATGACAACATAAAATTACTTCATTCAAAAAAATATATTTCAGATCAAGACAAAAAAACTTTAACCATAAATAATTCAATACCCGGTAAATACTACGGACTTCCAAAAATACATAAAAACAATACTCCCTTACGACCAATTATATCATCCATCAATACTCCTACTTACAAAATAGGTAAATTTATATCCGATATTCTACAAAAATCATTCCCTTTAAAAGGCCACAACATAAAAGATACATTTCAATTTGTTGACACCTATAGAAACTTTCAATTACCTAACAATCATATTTTAATATCTTTAGATGTAACATCCCTATTTACTAACATTCCAATAGACTTACTGATAGACGTCATTAACACTAAATGGCATACTATTAAATCCAATTGCAATTTAAGCAAAGAAATGTTCATAACCACTATTAACCTAATTTTTAACAATACTTATTTTGCCTTCCAATCAGAATATTATTTACAAATCTTTGAAACCCCAATGGGATCCCCACTCTCACCCAAAATAGCTCAAGTAATCATGGATCATCTTTTAGACACAGTTTTACCCAAATTACCATTCAAAATGACATTCCTAGTTAAATTTGTCGACGACATATTATGCTCAATTCCTAATAATTTCATAAATTAAACATTACAACAATTCAACATATTCAATCCGAACCTACAATTCACTTATGAAACAGAAAACAGCAATAGCATCCCATTTTTAGACACCCTCGTTATACGAACTCAAGATAACAAAATCAATTTCGATATATACAAAAAACCCACAAACTCAGAAAGAAACATAAACTACCATTCCAATCACTCATATACCCACAAAATAAACACTGCTTTAGCCCTAAAACATAGAATAGAAAATATATGTGAACTGAAATTCTTATATAAAAATAAACAAGATCTTTCTAATATACTTCATAACAATGGCTATCCAAAATCACTATTAAACAAACTTTTATATACAAACACAATAAAAACCCCATTCAAAAAAACGAAATTGCCAACAAAAAATACATACAATTATCATACATCAAAAATTTAACCCCACTAATTTCTAAAATATTAAAAAAACGAATCTAATCTATACCTTAAATATTTATGGTTCCGGATTGTCATTTTATACATTAAGGTCGACGTTTCGTCTACTTTTGTAAGGGGCTTTATCAGGACAAATAAAGAAATAAGTAATAAAATAAAAATATAAAAATAAGAATGATAATATTAAACAGATAAGTTAAAGTGTAAAGTGTAGAGTTACTCCTGAACTACCAGACTCACTAGCCAATTCAAAGCCAAAAGGTGTTTTGTGGCGAAGTAACTGGTGAAAGTTGCGAAACTGGTAGTTTATATAGGGCGAGAACTTTATGCATGAGCGATCATGAATAGAGAGGAGTGTCGTAGCGAATCAGTGAACGTCACGATTTTGCTGTTGTGGACATAAGTTTTTTTTCCAAATGGGGGAAAGGTAGTAGCCATCGTCTTTGTTTAGGCTATTAGAATTTTTATTGATTTTTATAGATTCTCTAATTTTTGTATTGTAGAAAAATGGAATTCTGGCAATTAGCTTCGTTCTGTCAAAGTTAATGGTATGGTCTGTTTCATGTTGGCCACCGCTAAGCGACTGTACTGGCGTGTTCTTAAGCATCGCTTATGCTCGTTTAGTCTAGTCTGTACTGACCGTCTTGTTTCTCCTATGTATACTAAACCGCAACTGCAAGGTATACTATATACTCCTGGGGCTTTAGGACTATTTTTGGAATCTTTTGGGGTTGGTAATATCCGTGATATTTTATTGGTGGGTTTATATATTGTTTTGATGTTGTGTTTACGTAGAATTTTGCCAATTTGGTCAGTTACTTTGTGTATATATGGAAGGATTGCTAAAGATCGTGTATCGGAATTACAGCGTGGTTTGGGGGTTTATGTAGGATGCAGATGTCGGTTTATTACTCTGCCGATATCCGAGTTACAATAGCCGTCTTTATAAGACTGGTTTAAAGATGGGTCAGTTCATTAGATAAGTGTTCTGGTTGTGAAATCTTAATTGCACGGTGGACTAGCGAGTTGACTACCGATAATTTTTGTGAGGGATGATGATGTGACGACGCATATAGGCATCTGTCTGTGTGTGTGGGTTTTCGATATACGGAATGACCTAGTCGTCCGTTAGTTTGGCGCTCCACCAGAACGTCAAGGAATGGCAGAGTTCTGTTCTTTTCAATTTCTATAGTGAACTTAATATCTTTATGTTGATTGTTTATGTGATCTAGAAAATTATTAAGCGTTTGATGTTCTTGAGGCCAGATTACAAAAGTGTCGTCTACATAACGGAGCCAAGTTTTTGGTTTAAGTCTATGGATTCTAGAGCCATGGATTCTAAAGACTCCATGAATATATTGGCCACAATAGGGGATAGAGGTGAGCCCATTGGTGTGCCAGAGGTTTGTTTGTAAAATTGTCCGTCAAAGACAAAATAGGTAGAAGTTAAGCATTTTTTAATAAGTGTGGTCGGTACTCAAATTTTTCTTGAGGTAGAAGTTGTTTAATAATGGAGACAGTCTCTATGACAGGTACGTTTGTAAATAGGGATGTTACGTCAAAACTGACTAGTATATCATTTGGATCTAGTTCAATATTTGCAATTAGTTCTATGAAATAAGTGGAGTTTAAAACATTAGTATGGGTGTTACAGAAATAAGGTTTTAAGAAATTTTGACAGGCATTTTGCCAGATGGTAGGTTGGCGAGTCAATTGTGCTAACTATCGGACGCAGAGGGACATCAGGTTTATGGACTTTAGGAAATGCCGTACAAGCAAGGTGGTTTAGATTAGCGAGGTATTATGCATTTAGGATAGTTTTGGGAATATTACAGAATTTCATAAGTGCTGAAATTTCCCGTTCAAACTATAAAGTGGGGTCTTTTGTTACAGGAGTGTAGGAATAGTCTTCTAATAATTGTTTAATCTTTTCCTAGTATTCTGTACGGTTTAGAATTACAGTCGTATTACCTTTGTCGGCAGGGAGTATAACAATTTTCTTGTTTGTTCGTAGGTGTTTTAAGGCCGTTATTTCTTGCTTTGTCACATTTTTGTTAGGAGTTTTGGCATGTCGGAGACATTTAGTTGTTTTAAAGCGAATTAAGTTGACATCGTTTTGGGGTACAGATCGGATTGCTGATTCTACAGAGCTAATGATTTCTTCTGCGGGAATTTTTCTGGGTGCAATTGCGAAGTTTAGTTTTTTGGACAGGGCTTTTATAATATTCCTACCCCCTCACACGGCTGTGGGAACTTGCAGATCTCATGTCTGCTTACACTTAACTCTATTCATAATTACATTGTTGTAATCTTAATTTCTAAGTAATCATGGTACCTGACCGTCTGTGACCGTCTGTGACCTGACATCTGCAGTGTCACTATCGTCTGCGATACAAAGTAGCGCTTCCGTTCTCATGAACGTTAATAAATTTTACAAATTGTCCTTGTGTTACAATGTTGCACATCACTTGGCGTTTGGCGGAGTTATTCCTCAAGTTATTGCGTGAAAGGTACTTTCAATATTTTAAAACATTTCTTTTTATTAATCCACTTTATTTTTCGCTAATGTTTTTTTATAATGTGAGAGCACATAAAAAGCACATAATTCTGACCTATTCGTTTCTTCGACTACAGCACTAAAATTGGATTTTTCAATATGGCTGTGCTAACTTTTATCTTAAGCTAGCACAGCCATTGTTTTTAACGAATTGGCTGGAGCAACAAAATCGGGAATAGAGCAACAAATAAGCACACAATTTTTGTACAGATCGCATTCGATTGTGCTGAAGTGGCTGTGCCAGCTTAATACGTGTGCCGATTCGTATCTTCTAATAGCCAGCTTTGTTCCTATTTATTGCATTGCTACGACGTTGGCGCTACGATGCAATGAGGAAATTCTACGGCGATACCGAGTATAAGGCTTACCTCAGGTTACAAATTGTATATAGTATATAATATAAACCTCAACTTTTGAGAAATGATACGTTATCAGTTCACAAACCTCGGGGGGAGGTTTCCTATAGTTGTGGGTAAAGGTAGTTAAAAATACCACCAAGCGCAATTGGCTTTTCTTTTAAAAAAAGGATTTTAATAAGAGAAATTTTTGGATCAATGACCAGTTTTCGTTTAATTTTCTGGTCGGTTTGACATTTTTAAAACATACTTATAAAACGATATCTAGTTTTGTATTGGTAGCGCTTCTGCGTAGCTGACACTTCTACCGTGCCAAGGAAAAAACGTGTATGTGCAAATTGACAGATTTGAAGGAATTGTGTTTTATGTTTATTTTGTTTGCCGTAGCTTTCCAAAATTACTACAAATACTGCAGCCCGTGTTTTCAAGTAACAACTATCATTCTCTTTCAATATATTGATATAATTTATCGATATCTACTGATTTAATATAGTTTTTGCTATTTATAAGTTTCTCCTCAGTATAAACTTTTTATGTTTCACTGTTATACAAAGGAATGTAACTGTATATACTTTTATGAAAAATGTGCTCCACTAAATTACAAAGATGATGAGATGTATATTGTTATACATTGTTAAATGTAATACATATTGCGTGTATAATTTAATGTAGTATTATGAAATAGTACTGTATAATCTGATACAAACATTAAAACGTTATTTAAAAAGTAGGAGCAAAGAGACGTTAATGCTAAAGTAATAAAGGAATTCTAATATGGAAATAAAAAAAATATTGAGAAATCTTTTTTAATATAAAGTCTGATTTGCTGACAATATTCAAAATATAAACAATTCCATGAAAAATAAACAAATAAAAATGTCAACATAATCATTGAAACCTGAATTAATGTAATACAACTTACTACAATAAAATCACACGTATTAATTTTTAAATATATAGGAAACATACTTATTAGTTATTTGATGTAGCTAAGTTGTGCCAAAAGTGTCTTCTATTGACTGGCATTTTGTTTACTAGTTGCCTAATTATTTGATCTTTTTTGTCAGTTGATATTCCGACAGGTCCGCACATGCCATTTGGAAGACTTAATTTGTTTTTTTTCTTCAATATATTGACAGTTGTTATAAAATCTGGTTGTTCATAGTCTGACTTATATTCAAAATCGTAGGAACCGCGTGTAAACTTTGCCATTATTATATTTGAAAATAGCGGAATGGTATTTCCTTTCGCCTGTCGTGACTTGATATTATTTGGAAGTTGGTCCATTACATCCTTAGGTTCTAACTGAACTACTTTCATTTTTGTTGAAGATTTTTCACATCCGTTACAGAAATCATTCATATCATATATATTCTTTGTTCTTCTCATATTTTGTTCAATTCTGCCGTGGATTCCATCTGCTGCCATATACGTGTGACCTGCTACCAAATACTTTAAAGTTATATTTTCTGTGGCGCACAGATCAGAATTTATGTACGTAATTAGTGTAGAATATAAAACCCAGTTTTTGTTCTGGCCGCTACAATTATCTAACCAGAGAATTACTTCTTTTTCATCCCTCAATTTTTGAAGAAATTTTATGTACGCCGATGTTACTTGTTCACAATTCCTCTTGCAAATAGCCTCATGCCATACAATGCAGTAATGAGACAATCGTTTATGCTTGGTCATGCTCACAAATGTTTCATTATATACTACGAGTCTATTACAAAAAAAATGAATCTTTTATGTCGGGCATTCTAGGTAAGAGAGATACTTTTTGCAGATCAGCAGCATAAACAGCAGTTGTGTCGCTCATTGTTTCGGAATCATTATTATATAAATTTCTAGCAATTTTTGCGGTTTTTAAGTGTATTTCTTTTTCATCCAACTTTCCTTCAAAGTCCAGTCTTATACATTCGCCACATTTGTCTACGTCAATTGAATTAAAACCGATATTTTCCGAGGCGATAAATTTCATAAGATACTGCTTTGTCAGGGTGTTTTTCGTTAAAGTCCCCGTGCATTATTTTTATATTTAGGTCTTCTGGCAAGAAGCGTTTATTTGGCGTGTGAGCTCTTTTATAATGCGAATGTTGGGGTTTGAATAAATTTATGTGTTCAACTATACATCCCCTGTCTTTCTTATTGACAGGATTGCTTGTTCCTGTACGATCCTTATGTGGTATCAAACGTTTTGTTCCATCTTCGTTTTGGAACATAAATAACTGATTCATTTTATAGCCAAATGGAGAAACATTTTTGGCAAACTTTGAGTTTATCTGCTTATATTCCGTTGGGAATACAAATATTCTATCTTTAATCTCCGACTCTCTTTAAAGTTTTTTTAACGGCACTTTTTGTTTAACCATATCCTTGTTGATGTCTACCAAGGTTCCAAAGTCTATGCAAATTTTTCCTTTTTAAGTATTTTATTAAAACATTTGAGATTAATTGCACCGGGCAATATCAGATGTTTTAGTAAGACCATTTTCAAGAATCCTGCCCACATTTCCACCAGCATCCACATTTCCACACATCTGGACCAATTTACATGTAAATTCCCATAAGGAGTTTAAATGGGAGATGAATCTTATCCTTGCTCCCCCTGTGGACCCCTTGTGGAATTTTTTTTGATTACATCACACCCGCATTCTTTCCACCCGAGATAAATCTTTTCCACATTTCCACCACGAATAAACCTATCTTGTTTGGTATCAATTAATATTAAATTTTCTTACTACCCAAATCTCTAGGAATTTTCAGATTGCACATCCCCAAGGGAGCTACCCTAATTTTAAGATTTCTTACCTGTAGCGACTTTTGAGCGTTCTTATAAATTTTTTACATGCGATACATTTTAGCTTTAAAATTTTATGCACATCCAATCTGTAAACAGATTTGAAATCGGACCACGCCCTGCAAAGTTATACCCCTTTAAAGTCCTGATCTTCTAATTTTGCTATTTGCTCTATAAGCAAACCTAACAAATAGTTTTCTTCGTCTAGCCATTGCATCTTTCGAGATAAACCTATCTTGTTTGGTATTAATCAATATTAAATTTTCTCAGCTACCCAAATCTCTAGGAATTTTTAGATTGCACCATCCCCAAGGAGCTACCCTAATTTTAAGATTTCTTACCTGTAGCGACTTTTGAGCGTTCTTATAAATTTTTTATACATGCAATACATTAAATTAGTCTACAATTTTACCAAACCCGAATCTGCAAACAGATTTGAAATCGGACCACGCCCTGCAAAGTTAACATATACCCTCTGCGAATAAATCTTTCTCCACATTTCCACCCACGAGATAAACCTACCTTGTTTGGTATCAATCAATATTAAATTTTCTAAGCTATCCAAATCTCTTTAAATTTTTCACATAGCACCATCCCCAGAGAGCTACCCCATTTTAAGATTTCTTACCTGTAGCGACTTTTGAGCGTTCTTATAAATTTTTATACATGTAGCACATCTTGTTAGTCTAGAATTTTATGCACAATCCGAATCTTAAATAGATTTAAAATCGAACAACCCTTACCATTTTACACACCCTTTAAATTATAAATTTCCTGCGCTTATACATAAAGAAAATCTAAAACCATTCTTAAAACTTTTTTACAAACAATTTTTACTAATACAGTTTAAATTTTTAAAACCACATTTCTAAATACATATTTACAATTTTTATTTTCAACCTAGAACTTGTCATATCGGGTCATACTTATTAATATTTATTTCTAAATAGAGCACTTTTCCAAAGACCAACCGGACTCGCATGTTTCAAATTCCTCTGATTTTGTTCATGGTTTCGCTTAAGACCTCGTACTATTTTCCAGATTACTAGAAGACGTTATAACCACATTTTTGTGTTAAAGTTTCAATCGGATTCTCTTCCCCATTTTGGTGTAAACGCCGTAGAGTTCGCAATAGACTTTTACTGCTGTATGTTGTATTCTTTTTCATTTATTAATCGAATAAATCGCTCTTTCTGCTTCAAAAAACTCGGACACTCCATCGTCGACCTGGCGTTCTTTATGCGATAGCTAGCCATACGGTTGTTAAACGCAGTGCTAACCATTTCTACACCATCGTCGCTAGTAGCGGTAACTGATGCATTTTATGTCTGTTGCTCCTTAAATGTGCGGCATACGTAGTTTTCCATTTCGAAATCGCATACTTTACACATAATTCGTGGTTGTTTCGTACAAGGTCCTTTAACAGCTGGCGGAGCTGAACGTTTACGGCTTAATGACATACCTGCTGTTTTCCTTGTGTCGCTGTAAGTTCCATTCTCGTAAAGCGAAACCGCAAGTCCCACAGTTTAAGTACTTTGCTGCGGACGGTTAAACCTTGGACGATGTTGCACCACGACATTTGTTCTGGTGCCGTTTGAGCATTTTCCAGGTATAGGAAGCACCGCAAGGTTGCCTTAAAAACGTTTGCAGTACCATTTTAGTACAAAACAAAATCCGCACTATAAGACTTGACTTGTAAGCGAACTAACATAACTAAAGAGTTTATTCTTGCGCACCTGCTTTATGTACCCTATAGAATGCAAACCGAAGGTTTCCGAAGATACCCGAACGAAGTTGAGGATTCAGCGGGGAACTAAATGACGTCATAATCCTCGCTGCTCGTCCAATACATTTAGCGCCAATGCATGCACCTGGTTCGCTTCGTCGATGGTGCGAATGCCGTTAGTAAAACACCGGAAAACGTCTTCCATGTTATACGGATCGCGTGCATATTAAAAATCCAAAAGGGTGGTAGCACACGCACAAAAGTGTGCAAGTTCTTAGAAGATGCAGTGCTACTATAACCAAAAACACTTTAAACCATTACTAAGAAAATACCAACTTGTTGTCTACAGGATACTTACAACAATTTAATTTTAAATAACCTACGTCATACTTTAGGAAATGGTAGCTTGAATATTTTCCAAATGAATCACCAAGCGAAAGTATATGTAACATATTAAATTACCCATTAATTTCCCATTTTACGACCGTGGTTAATTATAGATTAAAATTTAATTTGTGCACGTTCGAGCTTCTCGTAAACTAACATATTTTATAGCAACAATGCGCTGTATAATACATGCATACCCCTTCGCCGCTACTGCTATTCTTGTAATTGCTAGAAAAAGTCACTCTCCTTTTTACTGTTGGACCGATGCAAAGCACCATTTTTTATACTTTCTATAACATCGCGCGCTTTTCGTTGATAATTAAATTTTGCTTCTGTGGCTTTTACACTTTCGCATAGCGTCGGCCGCACGTAATGATTTCTAGAACCGGTAAGTACTCGATATCGTCCAAATAGAAATTAGATGCTCGATGTCTTCAATTTCCGATTCCCTCGTAAAGGTAGAAAAACTCAGTCAATCATCCATTAAACTTCGACCCGCTCCTGTTCTGATAATTTACAAACATTTTCAAACGACAATGGGCCGAAATTTTTAAACCTCCGAGGATCTTTAAGTCGTGATCAATTACACATCCGAGCTACGCGTAAACTAACATATTTTGCAGCAACTGTATAATACATGCATACCCCTTCTCTGCGCTACTGCTATTCTTGTAGTTGCTTGGAAAAGTCAGTCGCCCTTTTTACGGTAGGACCGTAAGCACCATTCCATACTTTCTTTATAAGTGTAGCACATCGCCACTTTTGTCGGATAATTAAATTTTGTTTATGTAGGCCTTTACACTTTCGCTTATTTAAACATCTAATACAATTGATTAACCACTTTCGATTATTCTAACGGGAACCACCATACATCCCACCGCACCGTTCTTTTTGAATCCAACGATCCTATGGGCTTCCCACACTAACACCTGACGTATCTTTCCTACTATTTGTTAAACAAAAACTACCGGTATCGCCATTGTGGACGTAAACAGATGTTTGTGGATGTGTACGAGAATATGTAACCATATACATTAAAGTCTAAGCTATTTTATTTAGTCCAGAAAACTATTATTTTCTAAACCACAATTAATAATCGCCTTTATAGGTTTAACATTTCTACCATTTCCCAATGACTGGTGCTACGTACATGGAAACTTTAATTTCTTATTGAGAATTCTTATTCTCCCCGCACTGCTGCGTAGTTGCATGCCCCCCTTTTGGGGTATATGCTCGTTATAGGTTGTAGCCTCGGTTTTACTTAACTACAATTCGTGAGACCCTTTAATCTTTTAATCGTATCTTTCTCGCCTACAATACAGTGGACTTAACTTACTACCAACAAATTCTAATACTGGACCCCCATTAAATTGGTCTTTAAATTTCCCTACAATTTTTATCGACAAGTGTTATATTGTATTTATTAACGCGGGTAGTCACTCTTTTAAGATAAATATATTTTGCTAGGTATCAACTAATATTAAATTTTCTAGGGACCCCAAATCTGTAAATAGATTTTAAATAGCCCACCCATACAAAGTTATGCCTTTTAAAGACTAATTTTGTCCATCTTTATTTAACCCATCTTTAAAACCCTTTTTTTGCTACAAGACATATGCTTTAAACCATCTCCCGAAATCTAAAACCGATGTTCCCTCGAAACCACGTGGAGTAACACGTATACTCTGTCAACCAGGATAGAAGCGGAAGGATTTGGAAGGTGGGGAAGAACTTAAAATTATGGAATTTAAAACTAATATATACAATAGATTTACAAAATCTATACAAATATAAACAACTATCTTATATCTTTACGTCCCCATGCGTAGATTGTTGTACTATTAGGAATGAGTAACCTTTTGTCATCTTCCTCGATAAACTAATTTTATTAATAAGCTGCGTATGCAAATCGTATTCTTTACTCCGGATACATACGCAACAAGTACTCGATACCATCAAATAAAAATTGGATGCTTGGTGACTGTTAACATCGCCTCCCTCGTGTACGCCTAAGCACGCCGGCCATGCGCCCCTGCGCTTGCACACCCCTGCCCATGCGCGCCCCTGCGCGTACGCACCTGCCCATGCGCTCTGCCCATGCGCACCCCTCTCTTGCGACTGCTATTTCGTGGTAACGTCACAGCCTTTTATAAATAAAGAACAATGTTATATACTATTATAAAATGTTTATTCTGACATTATACATAACAAATTTAAAAAAAACAATGCCAAGCATGGATCCATTTAAACTTAATTTTAATACAAAGTTATACACAGAAGACAGTCCTTTCTTTATGTTTTGTTTGCGGTGGTTTTAATTTTATCTAATTTTATTCGCAGCTTAAAATTTAAATCGACACCCAAGTCTTCTATCTCCTTTTCTAACCAATAGTTTGATACATAAAGACCGTCTAGGTTTTCGAATTGTAAAATGTACCGAAGTTTGCCTCTATATTTAAAGTCTTTGATTCCGCCGACAACCAGATCCATTCCTTCGTGTAATTCTTGCAGCTTGTGACAATCTTTTAATCAGCTTTCCCACTATATCCTGCATACGTATCTTGTTAGCTTGATCGACTTCTTCTTGTCGGTATTGGAGAAATCCTTTTCTCCCACACACTGTTGCGTAGTTGCATGTCACCACTTTTGGGAATATATGGTTGTTATAGGTTGTAAGACCCTCGGTTTTAAATGATCCGAAAGGTTCTTTACTGGGCAAATATACAATGTTTAGCGGAACCCCTTTCGTGTGGTGTACCCAAAGATTACGAAACCCGCATTCCTTAGTTCGTCTTTGTTATCTGCCATTTTGATAAATACGTTTTTAGAATAACCTTTTAAAAAGTATACGGATTTAGACCATCCTTTTCCCAAGAACGCCTACATAACTAAAGAGTCTTTCTTACTAACCGCAAATGCAAACAGCTTGTAGAACCCGGATGTATTTAAGTCACTCCATCGGCACATAAAATAATCTTTTAATTCTTCCTCATTTTCTCTAATAAGATGTTCTTTGTATAACACTCTTTGTATTGTTCTATTGTCGCAGTGTTTTCCATGTATCAATTTTCGTCTTTTTGCATCCATTTCCTCTAATTCCAGTTGTCTTTTCCTTCCACTTACAGCGTATGGTACATAATGGAGCAATTTCCTTTAGCGTAAACGGATAAGTTTACTACCAATATTTACGCGTTGTCGTACAACCTCTGGACGAATGTTATGCGTATCTATCAACCCAATTCCGAAATGATTATTTCTTTTGGAATTGTAGAATATGGTGTTCAGATTGTGTAAAATATGTACTGCCTGCTTTAATGTAGCACTTGTGTAAGATTTTTATTTTATCTTGAGCTGTCTTCCTCCTCTACTATCTCCAAATAATTTACAGGTAAATAGTTAAAACTAAAAAAAGCACATACTTTATCAATTTTTCCCTTTCTTTTGGTTTTCGGACAACAATTTGCAACCCGTCAATTTCTTTGTATTCCATTCCCCAATACACGTCTTAGCAGGTTATTAAACACTAAACAGCAGCTATTTTGTAGCTTGTCCGATACTTACTCCACATTTTGGCAAGTGGTACCAGTACATTGGCGCCTTTAGGAAGTATAACACTATCTTCCAATAACGTTAAACAGTCTTTTAAGGGATTATACACCCGTTCCGCACTGAAGCTTAATTGCACATTGTATATTGTCGCTTCCAATCGCGTAATACCATGTTCTTTGGCCAAAGTAGACGCAAATGTTTCCCTTAAACGCACATCTGGACAACGTAAAAATCTAGTATATGATTGCCAAGTTGTTTATTAACACCAGGACTTGTTATCTGACAACAAATTTGTTGTATATCTTAATTCTTGCATTGGTTTTAGCCATGTTAAACAATCAATTCCTACAGTTTTATCGTTGTCAACTATAATATTACACTTTTCTTCGTATTCGCCCTTATAGCAAAAGTTATGGTTTGTAGTTAAATAATTACACATCTCCATCTTGCTAAATATACCCGCAAAATCTTGGGTTACATCCATTCAAAAGATAGAAATAATCTTTTTCGAGTTCGTCTAATATATCTGGTAGTTCCTCCAATAAAGTTTCCAACAACATCTGCTAGTTCCACTTTGTATGGAACACATATAGGATTTTGGAATTTTTATTAATGCATTCAGGTCTTCTTTTCCGATAATTTCTTTTACTCTCTGGCCCATCTTGTTAGTGCTTTCCAGAAAACGGAAGCTTACTTTAACACCATGCTAGCGAAACAAATCGGTCAAACTTTCTTCGTAGATAGCTGTTAAATGCACCACAAATTTCTTTTTTTGGATAAACATCCTTTTGCTTGCAGAGGTTTGTTCGGCGTCAGAAAAGTCGCAAATTTTAACCAACATTATATTGTCACAAAATGGTTCTGTAATTGGTGTGTTAGTCCACCAGTCAGCATCTGCTCGCCTTCGACATAACAAATATTACCAATATCTGTTACCAGATTATTGTTGCACATATTTTCTACCAGCCATAATCCAAATCGCTCATTTGTCGGTTTCACTTTATTCCCAAAGTTGAGAAACGTTAATCACCTTGGAGACGCTCATGTTTACCGTTCTAGCTACTATCGAATACTAAATTAAATACGAAAAATTGTTCTCTTATGTATTCTACAGGTGGGGGCGTATATTGCCGAAGATAGTCGAATATGTTGTTATCCGACCTAAGCCGACAGGGATGCGCATCGACATATCCGGATATATGTAGGATGTTAAGTTATGAAATTGCCCCATGACCACATGACCACATGACCACATGACCTTATGATCACATGACCCATGAAAAATTGATGGAGGCTGTTTTAATGACCATTAAAAACCCTAATAATTTTTTAATGACTCATTAAAAACTCGTTAACCTAATTGCTTTTTAATGGGTTTTCTCATTAAAAACCCATTAACACTAATTGCTTTTTAATGAGTTTTCCATTAAAAACAAGTGTGGACCTAGGTTAATAAAGGAAAATTAATGGTTGGGCGGCCGCGGCGCTGCCATTTTCGCTTTTTTAAAACTGTTCTTTGTAATGGGTAAAATCGTGCCTTATCTCATTCGAATGTGTCGTCATGTGGGGCGGCCGCTATGTCGGATTTCGGCGTGTTGTTCGCGTTTCGCTGTGGGGCTAAAATTTTCATTGGTTTGGGGGGCAGGTGATGGTTTCAACGGGGTGGGTGGCGTTGGTTTGAACGGGGCGGGGCTTTGTGACTGGGGACCCCTGGGTTTTGTTGGTTAAATGCGACTCCCTGGTGCAGTTTTCTAAAAAATGTGGTTCGCGGTTTGCCGGTGGAAACCTCCTGGAGCGAAATGGTTCGGAAGGTCAAAACTATGCAAAAAAGGGATGGTGGGTTTGGGAAAGGAGACGGTTTTTGCGGAAGGGGGGGTTTTATGGGCGAAAAAATGGTTGACAACAAAGTGAATTTTCTTACTGCGGGAAATGGGGTTGAGCGGGAAAACGGGACGGCGTTTTCTGGGCCGTTGCTCGGTGGAAAGCGCCGGGTCGGTTTTGGCGTTTGGAGGGTGCTTTAAACAACTGGCGTGGCAATAAAATGCGTTGGTGTTCGGTTGTGAGAATGAATTGGCAAAAAAGGAAAATGTGTTTGGACCCCTGTTACCTTGGTTTGAGAAAAAGGGTTAAAAAAATTTATGCGCTGAACCATTTACTGTTAAAAATATTGTTTTGGAGGAACTCGGAAAACTACCTTTGTAAACCCGAGTAACCCTGCCAATGAAAAACGGTGGGAATGGGTGGGGGTGGAAAGGCTATTGGTTTTTTGGGCCTTTAAAAAGGGTGTACCTCGGCTGTGGGGGGGAAAGACTTTGGGTGGGTTCTTGAAAGTGGAACGTTGCTAGGTTTTTGGTTTATTGGAAAAGAAAAAGAAGGGTTTTGCGTGACCTTTCCGCCCTGTTGCTGCCTTTGGATCTTCGGTCTTAATGAAAATGTTAAATGTGGAATTCAAAACGTGGGGTTTTAAACGAAAACTAAAACAAATGCGAATGTGGGCTCGATGGTGGTCAAAAACGGGTCGCTGGGCAAGGGGCCCGATTGCGGACGTTTTCACGAGAAAAGGATAAACGCGGTGCGAAAGATAGTAAAAACTAGGCTGCTTTGGGGGAAAAGTGGTAACCAAACGGCTTGTTTTAAATTTGTTTGGCGGGAATAATTTAATAACGGTTTGGGTGGGTTTGGGGTGGCAAAACCCGAGTACCCCAACTGGGGTGAGGCCCGGGGGGGTTGGCGTTGGCGTGGCTGGGCCCTTTGTTATGGTTACGCAAAGGTGGTTTATGGCAGAACACAATCGCGGTTCGGGTTTGTTTTGGGAAATGAAAATCCTTTTCGTTCTTCAATTAAATCTCTGGTTTTGATCGTTCCTATTTCGAGGCGGGTTCAAATGGAAATGGCAACGGGTTTAAAAAGGTTTGTGGAAATTTTAAATTTTTAAAAAATGAAAATTTTCTGACAATTGGGTTATGCTGGCAAAGGTTTAAAGAATGGTGTGTGTGTCTGCGTAAGGAAAAGGTTTGGCGGTGGTGAAATCGGGAAAAACGGGGGGTGTTGGTTGGAAGGGGTGGTAAAATAACAAATCCGGGTGGTTCGTAATCCATTTGTTTGTAGGGCGTCGGGTGAAAATGGGAAAAATTCGGGTTGGGTGGGTTGGGGTTTAAATAATTTCCCGGTAAAACAAATTGTGAAAACTGGTTAAATGGTCGAAATCCGCAAAAATTGCTTCCGTAACCCGGTGGGGCCCGGTGTTTAACTTGGGCCGTGTTGGTTGGGGGGGCGTGGGGGGTTATTATCAGGGTTGGTGAATGTTTTAACATGGGTCGGGATGTCCGGCAAAATGGGATGTGCCTGTTGAGGCGGGTTTGAAACGCTGAACGCCAAAATTTGGTGCGGTGCGCAGTTGGGTTTGCGCGCGGAATTTTCAACCGGCGTGTTGTAATTGGGCTGGTGGTTTGGGATGCCCGGGCGGTGTAATTTGGGTTTGTTTGGACATTTGATGGGTTTAAAATTTTACTCGCGGGCAAAGGGCTTGGCACGGCCCGGTGAAAATGAAAAGTGTGTTTGGGTTGGGCAACGGAAATAACGGCGGTTGCAAATTTGGGTTACTCGGGCCGGTGGGCAATCTTTAACCCGGTCTGGGTGTGGTTTTATGCTTTTGGTTTGGCCTTTCTAAAATTGACGGGTTAAAATTTATAAAAATGGGAAGTTGTTTTTGTGGTTTAATTTTTGTTTAAATTTGCTCTTCTAAACGTTAACATTTTGCTCATTTTAATCGCGAAGGGTGTTTTCGGTGTTTTGGGCAGTCGGGAAACGGGCGCGGGTGCGGCGGGGGGTTTTTCCGTAAATTAATCGTTCGCGCTGGTTTCATAGGGTGTGGTGCCAAAACTGGAAAATTGGTTCGAATCAAATTTGGTGGGTTTTTGGAAATTTGTTGGCTTTCTGGGGGAAAATGGGATTTGCCGAAAGGGTTTTTTAAAGGATAAGGGGAAAAAAGGGATTTTTTGTAACGCCCTGGGGACCGGGCGGGCAAATTTGGGTTTTCAAAATTTCGAGACATTAAAATGTGGTTACCGCTGGGGTGGGTTAATTTTAAGGGTTTCGTAAATAGGGGCGTGAGTGGTTTTTGGGGCGAAGTTTCGTAAAAAATACCCGGGGTCTGTGATCCCAAAAAAATCGTGGCTGGCGTTAATTAAAGGCGGTGGGTTGTCGAAAATCTTGGAAAAATTTTGTGTAAATAATGTGGGTGTTTAGGAAATTTTTAAATTTTTAAAAAAGATTTGAAAGGTTTTGTTTTGGGTTTTGGGTGTTTGGGGTTAAAAATGATCATTAAATTGGATTTATCTGAATTTGATTTGGGGCCTTTCAAAATGGGGTTTTGGGGTTTAATGTAAAAGTTTGGGTTTAAAGGGTTTTTTTTGGTTTTTTCAACTTGCCATTAATCTTTGATTCTTTCAAAGAATTAATTGTTGCGTTTTGTGAAATTAATTTTTTTTAAATTTTTTGGTTTGATAAAAAAAGATGGGAAAATTTTGCAAACCTGGTTGTTAAATCCCCCAAATTAAGGGGGAAAATGGGGTTTGAATTTAAAAGGGCAGTGTTTATCAAAGAAAAATTAATTTAAGTGCCATTTAATAAAGTTTGGTTTTAATGTTTTAACACCATTACTTTAAATAGAATCTTTCCTTAAATTTTTAATAAATATTTTTTTTTTCAAATTGAAAAATTGAAAACCTATTAAAATGAATATTTTATTAAAACAACTTTAAAATTAATTGATATTTAAATTAAAAAAAAATTATTTTGGGTAAATATTTAAATTTTAAAAGTTTTTATAAAAAAAAAAAAAAATGATTTATAATTTTTTTTCATAAAATATTTTTCATTAAAACCCCTTTTATAATAGTATACATTCTTTTTTCCTTTGAGTATTTTTATTAAAATTTTTTATATTTAAATTGGGGAAAATTAATAAGAGAATTATTATTGCTTTCAACCAAAATTTTAAGTAAATTCACACATTTATTTCCATTGTTTCGTATCCAATGAATTGAGCTTTTCATGTAAATTTTAAAAATATGTTTTTATGGTGGAAGGTTTCGTAAGACTTTTACGTGTTTTAATTTGGAAATTAAAAATAAAAACGTGAATATTCAATACACTTTTTCCTTCACGGAGATTTTCAATACTTTTTTAAAAAGGTTAAAACTACCTCGCATTTATTAACTAATTTTTCCGACCACACAATTTCTTCGTTGATTCCATTTAAAAGGTAATTACCTTTATTAAAACTTCGCTATTCATATCTTTAATAAGAAATTCTAAAGAAAATTTAACTCAAAACCACAAAAACCAAGGAGATAAACTTGGAAATAATACAAACAAAAACATTTGCAAATGTTTGGTATAATGATAAGCGAATTTCCCAAATAAAGGTTTATAAAAATTTGTCTTTTTAACGTATCGCATATTTTGTTTTTCTGTCCAAGAGCATTACAACCGTGTCTGATTGGGAAATTGAAACAATTTTTGCTTTGTGAATCTACAACCTGCCATTTACACTAGAATTTATTTCCCATTTGTGTAATAAATTGTAATGGGTGAAACTTGTACTTTCGGAATTTTTTAATATGAAGTAAAAATTTGGTTGGTTGGCCATACAATATTTCTTCTTTAAAGTTTCATTTAAAATTTAATTACATTGTTATGAATGAAATCCGCTCGTTGCAAGGTATTGTGTATTAAAGGCTTGGGTTGAAATTGATTTTCAGGAGCCTATTCAAAGAACCACAATTTGTACCTAAGAATGATTTTTAACCCTTTGTAGGACAAATATCTACAAACACAAAACACAATTTAATGCAAAAGTATGTTGGTTGGGACGTATAAATAAGATAAACATTGCGAATTTTCCAAAAAAAAAAATAAAAAGGTTACATAATTTTTTCCTGGTTGCTTTTTCGAACAGTATACATCTCGCACCATAAACTTTAGTGCACATATCGGTTGTGAAAAAGCGAGTAACATCCGATACACAAAGCAACCTTGCACTTAGAACATTGCACACTTGATCTTTTGGTTTTTTCTTTGTGTTGTATCTACCACACTTGCGAGAAGTAGTCGACTGAGGTAAATGATCTCCAACATTTGATGGAGGTATAATTTCGATATCATTTTTGTATGCCGGTGAAAGGACGCTTAGATTACTTGTTCGGTTAAATAATCTTTTCTTAATAATTTGTTATGCTCTGAAAAAAATTGGATGCTTGTCCTAAGTACAATATTTTTCTTGGTCGATTTTACTATATGCTGTTACACTTAAACAATTGTTATACTGCACAATTGTTATACTCGCGGTATGATTCCCGAGGCGGCTCCGTGGCGTAGTGGTATGTGTGTGACTACTACGCCCAAGGTCCTGGGTTCGAATCCCGACACGGTCCGCCTGAAAAATGTTAGGCGAGCATTTTTCACAAAAATACACCCTCGTTCGGATGAGAGGTAAAATGGAGGTCCCGTGTGTGAGTGTTGTCACGCACGTTAAATATCCCTACCTTGCTTGGAACAGCAAGGGTTTGGCAAGATTCAAAATTTTTTAGGTAAAAAAAACTCGCTTCCTGGCCAATGTAGTACCTTCGGGTGGAGCATTCGAAAATCACATGTAAGGTATGATTCCCGTCATATTTCTAACTGATACCGAACACGTTTTAAAAGTGATGCAACCGCTTTTTAAGTCAATTTGCAAGCACAATTTAAATCAAAACAAATTACTTACATGGCGGCATCTCGTGAATTCGTCTCTAGGTCCCACCATAATTTTGCAGAATGGGTACAGCTTCCCATGTTGAATCAAATTACGATCCGTTCTTCCTTTTACTACACTCGTAGGGGAACGACAGGATTAGGCAACAGGTACTATAAAAGGTAAAAGATACAAGGAACCTACATACCTCTTCCCAAAAGGAAAAGGCACACCCCTCAATATAGTTGTTGTTTCGTCAAGGGCTCGTAACTTAATGGCGTCTTATAACACCACGCGCGCACTCCGCATCCTTTTGCGCAGACGCGGCTGTCAGGGACGACGCAAATTAACGTATTCATTTAAAAATACGCGGCAATTTATTTACAAATTAAATCCAACGTGATGCATGCCAGTTAGCATGTAACAATGTAAGCAAAAAAAATCCTACTAAAATGATATATAACTCCAGTTTATTCAATACAAGTAAAACGATACTCCCATCTAAATTATAAAAATATCTTAAGTACTTCTATTTTTAATAAGTATATTAATTCTTATTGAAAGGAAACAATTTCCAAATAACACATTGCTAGACATCATGTACTAACCATAAGTATATGTTCTTATTTGCCGTGGAAATGTAGATGCGCAGGTGTATTTCGACAAAGACGCGCAAACGTGATGCGAACCTGACAAGTTGAATCCAGAATGTTCTGGGGAAACAGGAATTTAACGTACTTCTATATTAATGGCCATCGCCCGTTACAGTTTTTACTGTGTCCTGTATTTAACTTCCTGATGCAATACAAACTGAAGAATTGTTAAGGAGCTGGAACCTTCCAGAATTGATTAAAACGTTTAAAGGTAAGTTATAAATCTTGCATTATATATTTAAGTAAAAAATTGGTGTGTGTAATTGCGTCCATATAAAAATCTAAAGCGTAGTAGTCGGCATGGGAATAATAAATTCACAATGGCTATAAGGGATTCGCCTCGACTTGAGAGTCATTGTTAGTTAATTGCTTAAATAGTTTTATTAATATCTGATGATAAAAAAAGTGAGGCACATTCAGTTACACTACACTTGTATAGATTGTGAAATTTATGTGTTATCACGATTGATTTGTCTGGCATTCATTTTGCACTAAAGGTCAATGTGGACGTCTCTGTATTCCTGCATGTGAAATATTGAATTCTAAATATGGTGTATTCCATAAAAAAGTTGCAATGTATGAATGTTTGGGTTCAAGGTAGTGTTATTTGTAATATGATTGCATTCTAACCTTCTAAAGCTGGAACAACAAAAATGAATTTGTTTGTAGAAACCGAATGATGTTTATATATCTTGTAGATAACGATATGGAAGTAATTTCATTAATGACTATGGATATAATCTAAGAAGTGATACCAAAAGTAGGGATTCGTTTAAAATGTTTAAATCGTTGGCAAAGTGTTTATGGCCACAATGTTCAAGAAATAAGTTTTTCAAATTGTTCTGAAGTCGGTGAAATCAAAACTGTAAATTTAAACGGAGCCGGGTTACATATTCTTCATATACATCATCAACTACGACTTGTACCACATCTGAAAATACTTTAGGTAATTATGAGTTTTTATTCAATAAGCTACTTAATCTTCAAAAGATATGTATATTTTAAATTTTGTACATTCCAAGTACAATAGCTGCTCATATTGTTACTCTGCATTTATTTTAATAGAGGGACAAGCGCATAGAAATTAGGGATGTGTCATTTAAATGAAAATATATTAAAAGTTCTGCTGCATAACCTGCCGAAAGGCTGAGTGTTTTTCATTTCAAAATAAAAACAGTTAAGAATATTTAAATACGCGATTTAAGCATGTAATACATTTTTACATTGCCAATTTAACAGGCGACTACTCAGCTCATACATAATATTTCGTTTTAAGTTCATTTTAACAAAATCGTTTAAATAGCACTGCCCTAATAGAATAGTTATTTATTTACCGAGGACGGAAAGAGGCCAGATCACCTTGCCCTCCTCCCAACATACAAAACTTCTTAATTTTTTTATATAGCAGCTAATTGCACTACACAGCACCGCTAGTCTGATAGCCAGCACCCAAGAACTATGGAAGTTATTACAGTTCAAAGTTTTACAGTTGGGGGGGGGGGGCGCGCTAAGGTGATTCTGCCACACCCCCCACGCTTTTATAACTTTTTTTCACATGCACCTAATAGTACTAACTTAGCACCACTAGTCCCATAGCTAGCACTCAAAAAATGGCGACGATCTAACAGTTCGAAGTTTGGGGAGGGCAAAAGTTGTATATAAACCGCTTTAACTTTTTTCTGATTTTTATCTTGTACCTGCTAATACTATCATAGCACTGTATAGTTCCAAAGAATGGTAAAACTACAACAGTTCAAAAATTGGGTCCGTGGACAACTCTCCCTCCCCCCAAACTCATATTTTTTAGATTTTTCGATTGTATCTGCTAGTATTAGCATAGCACTTCCACTTGCGATGATAATACCACCAGTCACAAAACTAGCGCCTAAGAAATGGCGAAAATAAAACAGTTCAGTTTGGGGAGAGCTAAATTGGTGTCAGTTTAGTACTAACATTCTAAGCACCATCAGCTTCACCCAAAAAATAGGAAATTTACAACAGTTCAATTTTTCCGGAAGCTAATATGTCAAAATCCCCCCTCCTATGCGTTTGTTTGCTTAATTTCTTTTTTGCATCTGCTAGTATTAAAGTTATAGAAATTTAATAAACACCATTCTCCTCATGGGTAACGTATTTTTTACACTAATTATAACTTCCAATTTATTCAAGATAAAAATGATACCAAAATTTTTATGATTATGTACATTTACTTGCCACAATTGACAACTGTCTAAGTATAAGAACTTTGCAAAAAGAGGTTGCAGTTTTCTGAACTTCTTACAAAAATCAGATCGCCATCTGGTTTCGTTTTAAAATTGCAAATTACGTATCTGTGAAAAAATGGCTTCATAGTCCGGATAATTAACTAACTCGCTCTGCTCCGCTCGTTCGTTAAAACATCTCGACTTAATAGTAGCAACTTAATAGTAACAAGTAAATATACTTAATCATAAAAGTTTTGGTGTATATTTATCGCGATTTGGGTATAATATCCATCCATTTTTATCTTGAATAAATTGCAGATTCTGATTAGTGGAAAAATGCGTTACCCATGAGGAGAGTGGCATTGATTGGATTTCTAAAACTTCTTTAAAATTAGTACTAGCAGATGTAAAAAAGAAATTAGAAACGCATGAGGGGGCTTGGTATCACAGTAGCTCCCGCAAATGTTAAACTCTTATAACTATTCCATTTTTTGAGTGTCAAGTGTGAAGCTGATGGTGCTTAGAATGTCAATACTAAACTGACACCACTTTAGTCCTCCCCAAACTTCAAACTTTTTAGTTTGCCATTTTTGGGTGCTAGCTATGGGCCCGGTGTTGGAATGTTAGTACTATCAGGTGCAAGAGAAAAAATGTTTAGTGGGGGCTGGCATTGCCTGAGGCCTTAATCTGCGCCATTTTTTGGGTGCTAGTTATGGAACTTGTGGTACTATATGGTGATATGTTTGTACTATCAGGTGAAGGAGAAGAAAATCAAAAAAAGTGTGGTGGGGGTTGGCTATACCTTAGCCCCCACACTTCTTTGAATTGGAATAACTTCCATAGTTTTTGGGTGCTAGCTACCAGACTAGTGATGCTATGTAGTGCAATTAGATGCTACATAAAAAAAGTTAAAAATTTGTGTTGGGGGCCAAGGTGATCTTGCCATAAAAATGTACACAGTTTCAGCTGCATCAGAGATTGATGACTTATGCGAAATCGAGGCCATCAACCTGAAGACCTTTTATTGATTCATAACCAGACCACGACTTGATTTTTATGTAACTACATAATGAATGTAGAACTGCACATTCACTGGTCCTTCGTTATAGTTTTAACAGAAACTATTATTATTCGTGGTGGGCCACGTGATTTGTTGCTAGTCTAATATTTTTATGTAACAAAAAATTTTCTTAAACGATGTTATTGTTTTGAACCTGGATGATAGGTTATAAATACAAATTAATTTTAAAAGGTTTATTCCTATTATTCCGCTGACAAATGAAATAATTTAAAATAATAGCGTGTTTAATAAAAATTAGTGCAAGTAAAGTATTCCCAATTATTATGAAGTGTCTGCTGTTAGTTGATTTTGTCAATTTTGAAAAATTGTAAGTAGACGTATACATTTTAAATTAGTTTAAGTCATGGAAAATTAGTTTTTAGGCTTTCATTCCAATTCGAATTCAATTCCATCCAATTCTAATTCTATTTGATTCAATCACAACCTATTCGACTTTATTTTGTTCCTTGGTTAGTTTTCCTGAATTAGTATTATTGAAATTCTTGTATATTTGAATTCAAGTTAAAACACTATTGATGCTAATCAAATTTGATGGTAATCATATATGGAGGAGACCTTTATTAAAGGAGCTTTAATCGTTTGATTGTGTGGAATTTTGGGATGGCTGAAAAATCTAGAATTATTTAAAGACACCTGTAAAAAAGGTAAAAATTAAGATTTGTGGTATTTTGGAGACTCTATGCCGATATTTAAATAAACAATTTGCATAGAGGTAATATCTTTCAGGTTTAATCAATTTAAAATCTCACGACCTTTGCTTAGGAAATTTATTATTTGTAGGACAAAAAGCAATTTGCACGTATTATGGGGAAAAGGTATATTTTAAAAGAGTAAAAATGGAGGTGTGAATTAACCCAAAATGTTGTAAATACAACGTACTATTAAATTTGGTATAAGTTGAAACTTTGGTCTTATTTATGTTGTTAAAATTTTCATTTTTCTTAATCATATTATATTATTTGTGAATTTGCAATTGAATGTTTAGAAAGATACAATATATCAATTTTTATATCAATTTATTAAAGCTGAAGATTCTTTTTAGTGTTCTTCTAATTAAAATAGTCGAGAAAGTGTATTCTTAAATGTAGGGTTAAGATTCAGCGTATTTTGTGTTGAGAAGCGAAGTATATCACTTCCACAGCATAAACTTGCTACCTCGTTTCTTCTAAAGTTCTTGTCAATTTTTTTTGCGTAATTGTATGATATAATTTAATTAAGTTTAGAACTAAACGTTGAAACACTATTTCTATTATCAACTTAGTAGTAATAACAATAGAGCGCACCCTACTTTCAGGTGCAGAAAATGTTTAAAAGTCAATAATATAAAAAATACATCTAATACCAATCTAAATAAAAGATGGCATTTTTATGAGCACTGAGGCCTTAATAGATTCAGGGTTCTCAAGCGTAGTATAAAAATACCTATTGCATAACCGCTTTATATGAATAGTCACTTTTATTATTGTGTACAACTTCATCTATTTTATTATTTCCAGGTGGTCTCTCTATTGTACTAAACTATCCAAACTTTAAAAAAAAATTATTGTTCGGTTGTAAGTAGGAAATACCATGAACAGTAGTTAATTTGTCATCAAGCGCTGTAACCGAACAACGGCTTTTCAAGGACAATCTGACTAAAATTATATAAGAAAAACAAGAATGCAATTAGATTTATTCATTCTCACCCTTTGCAATGGAGTGCATGTAGTGAGCCCGTAGCTATAAGCAGCAGAATTGTACTTTTCCATTTAGTGGTACCTATTAAAGAAATTCCAAAGCGAATTTCATATGTTGACCTATTTAATACTGTTGGTTCTTTTGAGAGAAAAAATGCAATTAAGTAGAGATCAATTTAGAATACGGTTGATTGTTTTAAGATATACTTACTATAATACGGTATATTAATATTTAATTACAATTATTTTAGACTCGCATCTGTTCCTAAAATATCACTTATGAATAATTCATATAATGGTTATCAGTTTTCCAATTTTAATAAACGAACTGATAACATACTATTAAAATTTAGCAAACCGGTAGTTGGTATTAGTATTACCAGTGACGTGTCGTAAAAGTTTTGACTGAGAAAGCTATAAAAATGAACTTTTGTTATTTCAAGTTAAGGAGGATTCTCATTTTTGTGACGGACTCGTCGCTGACGTTTTTATTAAAACTTTTGCATCAAATAAATTTTTTTTAATTGTTATGAACGCAAATTTAAGCAGCTATTTTTGCCTGTTCAAACTTGATTAAAAGGTTTTTATTACTGCATAAAACACCTCTTGCAGAAGTACTTGTAACAGAAATTGCGAGACTTAGTTCACACAATTTAATCGTGATTAATTTAAAAAGACACTAGCTTTACCTATTGCTTTCCAATGAGTTGAAATCACTAAAAGCTTGAATTGCATTGCAGTTAAATTAATTCATTTTTGGGTATTTCAATATCGTTTTTGTTACATTAAAATGTACATTGAAACTGAATAACTCTTTATAGAGGTCCAAGGAAGAGGTAGCGCCGGTAAATGCATAGATACAAAGAATCTGTAGCTTTAAACCTAACTCTAAAAAACGAAGCTATAGAATAAGATAGCTGAAATTTTTGAAAGATCAAAAAGTTCTCTATACTGGTGTAAATAAAATTGTAAGCTAATTTGTAACCGTAAAACGCACAGGTCAGGCAAAAACAGAAAGGATAGTGAAGTAAAAACCCGTACGAATCACGATAACGTATAAAAAGATAAAAAAAACTTAAAGGTGCCGTGCTAACTACAAGAGCTGAGAGTAGAGTGGTTCACATAAACAAAGAAAGAACATCGACATTGTTTATTGGCAATAAAAACAAAAAAATTGTATTAAAAAGAAGAGTTATATTCTAGAGACAATTTTGATTAATTGGGATACGAAGTGCGCATTTCGTCTTGTAGTATGTAAAAAAAAGTAATCGGTAGTAAATATAAGCAAGCGCGAGTTATAGGATCCCCATCTATTATACATATAAAACTAATATTTTTATTAGGAAATATTAGGAAACATTAAGAAATGTTAGGACAGTGCAACAATGTCGTTGCAACATTTTATTACAATTTATTAAGATGATTTCAGTTCCCACGAGTGGAAACGCTACAAAGTAGCACAAGGATAAGTGACACTGCAGATGTCAGGTCACAGACGGTCGTAGGATGTTACGTACCGAGATTACGCAGAATATGCCTGCAACATTGTAATTATGAATAGCTTTTAAGATAGCAACTATGTATTATGAAGTGTAAGCGGACATAGGTCCGCAGGTTCCCACAGAATTGTAAAGAAGTAGGGAGATTATAAAAAGGCCGAGAGCTCCGCTTCCAGTCAGTTCATCGACGTTCAGCTTTCACATTGCAGTTCGTAGATAACTCACTGTACAATTAAGTATTAACTATTCGACTTAGAATAAATTAATTCAAGATTGTAATTGTTCAAATCTGTATAAACAAATAAATGTGTTAAGGACCATAGAAGTCTTTTTAAAAAGGACCGCTCGAAGCCACGTACCTTAACTGGCGCAGTCGTACGGATGTCAAAAGGGCACTAGCGAATCCAACTTCGAGGAACTTGTGGTCCGGGAATTTCAATTCCGATTTTGGCAGAACACAACAAAAAGTTGGAGGAGAAACACGCATCGTTCAAGTCCAGCAGTTGAAGGAGAAACAAGCATAGTTCGAATTCAACAAAAGAAAAAATTGGAGGCGATACAAGCATAGATCAAATCCAAGAAGCCAAAAGAAAAAACGGAAACAAAGAAAACAAATCAATGAAAACAACCAAGCAACTAGTGTAAGTTCATTTTCCTAAACCAATTGAAATTTATTTTATTATTAACAAAGACATTTGATATTTGCTAGTTTATGATTTATTTATGTATATGTTGACTATTGTTACAAATATTTTATGCCATTTTTTGAAAATAATTGACTTAGCAATTGCTAGAGATTATCTTCAAGCCTTTATTGAAATTTTATTATTGTTTTACTTGTATATATGAAAAATTTACAAAAACTTGAGAACAAAAAATTCTGAGACTAAGAACTGAGAAAAATTATTCTGAAACAAATACTAGAGACAATTATTAAAAAAAAGTCGCAAAGCGCAAGAGACTAGATAGAAAAATTCTTAGAAACAAAATCAAACCTCTTAAGATTGCGGAATTAAATCTTAACTGGCGCGGAAAAATTTTTAAAACCTCTAACTCAACAACTTTAACTGGCGCAACAAATTTTAGAATTGTTGAATCAAACCTTAACTGACGCGAAAAATTTTTAGAATTTTTGAATTAAATCTTAACTTAACTAACGCAAGAAATTTTTAGAACTTCTAATTCTACAATCTCAACTAACACAAGAAATAAAAACTTCCAATCCCCCAATAAAAGAATTAACTGACGCACAAAAATAATTTAAAATACACCAAGAATAAAAAACGCGAAAGCAAAACCACGAGCAATTGAAGAACCAAAACCATATAACACCACGATTCAAACTCAAATACCATCCATAAATAGACAAATTGCATTCTATTATTAAAAACCACATCTTAATACGAGAAATAACGAAGCGCGAATTCAAATTGAACGCAAAACCAACACTCATACATCATCAAAAGCTATTTAAATACATCGCGAAACCTTTCAGCATTGTTAAATTAAAAGCAACATAAAATCACGATCGGACACTTTATTAAAGTATCAACTAAAACTACTCAGAAAGGATAAATAATTACGGTACTAAAAACGCAAATTACAACCGTATTCAAACGTGAAAACATTTCAGTAAATTAAAGACGCACAAATTTTAGTGTATAAAATCACTGCGAGTAATAAATTACACCCACGGTAAAATAAAAAAAAACTTATAATAGAGACGCTAACGCAACTAACTAATTGATTACATTGTAAGCATTGCAGACACCTTACAATCGCATAAACCAACAAGATAATTATTACGCACCTAAATAAAATCGACATAATAAAAAATTAGAGAAGTAATAACTGACGCAAATAACGCAAAACATTCACACATGATAAATTACCACAAAAATTAACCCAGCCTATTGAAACTTCGGAAATTAAAATTAAAAATCGGCAAATCAAAAGTAAACTCAACCAAACTAATACCAAGCGTAAAACTCATCAAATAACACCGAAAAACCACAAAATAAACCCAAATTTTTTTTAAAAAAAATTTTTTTTATTTTTTTAAAATTACCCAAATATTACCCAAGCCAAGATGACTAATGAAATGAAGCTGTACCTCGAAATGATCCCAAGCTTTAACGGAAATCAATGTATGTTAAGTACGTATATTTCGACTTCCGAAATATTCTTAAAAACCTTTTACGAAAGGAACATTTTGCCTTAATTAACATTAAGGGTATCTTTGGGGGGTTTTCTGTCATATTTGGCTTTATCACATAATTCGCACTGGTTGATAAAGTCTGTAGTTAATTCTTTCATGTCTTTGAAATAGTAACGTCTCATAATTTGTTTTAGGGTCTCGTTTATTCCTCGATGGTTGGTCTTTCCTTCGTGTTGGTTTCTTATTACATCGTTTATTTCGTCAGGGTCGTCTAATGTTATTAATTTTCTTGTGCATCTTATAAGTTCGGGGCCAGAATTGTTAAATAGTTTAACATATATTTCTGAAAATCGTTTGTATAAGTTTTCTGTGTATTCTTTTAGAATTTTAATTATCTGTGATTCATTGTCGTCTTTAGTTATTTGAACTTTGTAAATTTTCTTATTATCCACTTTCGTGTATTTTACAGGGTTGGGGTTGTTTAAAACTTCTGTGATTATGAATTGATTGGGTTTCATGTCTATAGCTTCGTTTAAAATTTTTATTGCGGTTTCCGGTTCGTCATTTTGTGTCGAATGTATGGTTTCTATTTCTTCTGGGTCTTCTCTGACTTCAGTTTCGTCTACGTTTCCTACTAATGATTCTGTCTCAAGTGCGTTAAGTTGGATTCTACTTAAAGCGTCTGCATTATTGTTGTAAATTCCCTTTTTGTATATGATCTCATAGTCATATTCTTCTAGTCTGATTCTCCATCTTTGTAATTTCGAGTTAGGTTCTTTGAGTTTGCATAGCCATACTAATGGTCTATGATCGGTATATATATAGAATTTCCGTCCGTATAGGTACGGTCTGAAATACTTTGTTGCCCAAATTATGGCTAACAATTCTTTCTCTATCGTACTGTATCGTTGCTCTGTTTCGTTGAGGGTTCTTGATGCGTAACTGATGGGTTTATCGTTACCTACTGTTCCTTGGCTTAATACTGCGCCTAAGGCTACATTTGATGCGTCCGTTGTTAATATGAATGGTTTCGAAAAGTCTGGGTATTCTAATACGGGGTGATTTGTTAAAATATTTTTGATTTTGTCTACTGCTTTTATGAATTCTGGGGTATGTACAATTTTGTTTCCCTTTTTTTAAACAATTGGTTAGGGGTTTTGTTATTTGAGCATAACCTTTTACGAATTTTCGGTAATATCCGCTAAGGCCTAAAAATCATTTAATCTCTTTATTCGTTTTCGGTATGGGGTAATTTAATACAGCGTTTGTTTTGTCGGGGTTTGGCATTACTCCTTGGGGTGTTATTACGTGTCCTAAAGAGGTTACTTCTTTCTCTAGAAATTCGCTTTTGTCTAGTTGTACTTTGAATTTTGCGGTTCTTAATCTTTCGAACACTTCTCTTAATCTTTCTATGTGCTCTACTAATGATGTGGAATACACTATTATATCGTCTAGGTACACAAGGCATTTTTCGTTGTGTATCCCTCGTAGTATGTTATCCATTACTCGTTGAAAAGTTGCGGGTGCGTTTTTCAGTCCAAATGGCATCCGTTTATACTCGTAGTGTCCTCTAGGTGTGCTAAAGGCTGTTTTCTGTGTATCTCCTTCTTCCATTTCCACTTGATGGAATCCTGATGCTAAGTCTAGCGTCGAAAAATATTGGCACTTGCCTAACTTATCTAATATTTCTGTGATATTCGGTAACGGGTATTTATCGTCTACCGTTTTTTCGTTTAATTTGCGGTAATCTATTACCATTCGGTATTTCCGTTTTCCTGATGCGTCTAGTTTCTTTGGTACTATAAGTACGGGGCTGCTCCATGGTGAATTGGAGTGTTGTATAATATCTTGATCTAATAGATCGGTTACTTGTCTGTCAGCTTCTTCCTGACTTGCCTGGGGTAATCTGTATGCTTTGGTTGTTACGTTCAATTTAAGCATGTTACTAAATCCACGCAAATATAATTAAATATAACGTTGTTTCTATTTCGCCGATTCCAAATTCATAATGCCTTTAAACTAAGCAACCTATACTACTCTTGTCTTCTGTATATCTAGATAGCGGTTCTGAAAATTTTTTGAAAGTTGACAAAATAAATAAATTTTGACGTTTCGCTGTTCATTGGAACGGAATTAATTTACGGTGATGGTTTTTCAATTCTAGCGTGTCCCGTTGTTTAAAGGGATGCGATCCGACAAACTCTAAGTAATTCTCTACTTCTTCGAGGATACAGCACGAAGTATAAGTCTAAATTCGGACAATTGCAGTTATACTCGTGGTAAGTTACGAATAATTTTTGCACTCGATTCGTTAGTGTTATACTTTGGCTAATGCCGATATAATTTTGTAGCTGTTTCCTTTCCGTCCTCTTCCTACGTCCTGGTCTCATCCTGGTTGAACGCTAGCTCACTTCCTGGGGCTGGGTTCAAATAGTTCTTAAATGCTGTTAACGAATGGTGCTCATGGTACTCGACTCCCACCGTCATACTCCGAAATCTAGGTACACCTAAGAATGCACATGGAACGTTGAGGAAACTTTCTGGAGTAGCCGACAAAAAGTAATTGGTCTCCCATCAAGTTAGGAACATTTCGTGTTGGATTTACTACAGAGCTAAGTTCCCCAAATTAAATATGATACGTAAGTAAGTTCCACGAAGTATCCTTTTACCCTTTATATTGTTTACCTCCTATATCCTCTGGAGATACTTTTCATGCCATTGACTGCGTGATCTAGCAGGATATATTTACTGAGTGTTGCGAAATGAATAGTGTTTACTGTTTTGGTTGTTGATTTAAAAACTTAACTTTTATATGCAATAGTCTACATAAACCTTGGTACTTACTAGTATTAAGCATAAAGCGCCTGGCACGGATGGTGCCGTAGTGATAAAATATTTGGTTGTTTGCTTGAATGCCATTAGCTTTGCGGAACACGAGCTCGCTATGTTGTTATAGTATAGTGCGTTATGTAATATAAACACCTCCACCATAGGTAGATTAAGTTATATCCGTTTATGTGAACTTACCATATATCATTGCTAGCTCCGATTTATACTTATCTGATATTGATTAACCGCCACCGAAGTGGCTTAAATAAAAACTCTAGTCCTGTTAAAGTGGAAATTATTTTAGTTTTCTCCCTCCTTACTTAGCTTGGCCTGTGGTGCATTCCAGACGAGAGTTACTTAGTGTTCAGTTTCCGCCCCCTAGGATACTAACAATTCCTGTAAGTATTTATATGCCTGTATATACGGGAGTGCATTTCCGGAACAACGACCTCCCTAAGGAGTCCTTAGAACTGTCACTGTCCTGGTATTTCACTGATGCTAATATTAGACAGACTAATGGTCTGTCATCATTTGTTTATCTATTTTTTTTTCTTCCTGTTGATGTACTAATCCAACGTATATTCCAGCGGTATTCTTTTACCTGGCTACGTTGACCCTACTCCCCACCCCTAATCTACGACGGCTAGCCGTAGCATCCTGTTTTGTTTCGGTAAGGAACCCGGGTAGAAAGTTCCTTTCCTGCCTTTGCTTCATTTCCTTCCTGACCCGTAGGTTTTACCGTGACATGGTGAATAGGGGTTTGTTATCCGTTAGCTCAATGTTGTGCTTAACTGTATTTGTAAACGTTAGGGGTATTCCTTCGCAATGGAATATATCGCGGTATTCATAACATAATTTTTGTATTGCGTTTTGTTCTTCGTGATTTATGTCGCGGTTAAATCGGATATTATTTAAATTTTGTTTTAACATTTCGTCATTTTCTGCGGGGTTGTAATTTTCGTTCGGGGATTCATCTATTTCCATTTCGTTAAAGTTTAATTCTTCTACGTTTATTGGATTTGTTAAAGATAGTTCTACGGGGTAATCGTTTGAGTTTAATATTGTTGTTGTGGCGTAATTATTTTTGATTTTTACTAATGCGGTTGGAGTTTCTACTCCTTGTTGAAAAGTTATGTGGTTTATTATTCCTAAGTTTTTATTTGAATTTACGGGAATTCTTATTTTTTTTTCTGTTCGGGGTTCTAATGTATATTTTTCGTCGATTTGGGTATTTTGAAATTTAATGGGGATTCGTCCATATTTGGTTCTTAATAATCGGTTTTTAATATCTATGTTGGCTCCTAATTTTCTTAGAAGGTCCATTCCTAATAGACCATCATATTTGTCGTTAAATTCAAATATGCAGAATTTATGTTTCATCTTTACGTTAAAGGTTTTTGGTAAAGATATGTTTGCTACGAATTGGTGTATGGTTGTTTGATGGGCGGTTTTAATTTTAAAGGGTTCTCTCTCTACATAGTTTAGATAAAAAATTTTTACTGTTCGCGTGCTTATTAATGTTTTTGAAGATCCGGTATCGATTAGTAATTTAAATTCAGCGTGGGGTATTTCGATATAGGGTAATACAAGGTGATTCATATTATTTAGATTTATTATATTGGGTCGTTTATAAAATGGTCCATCTGAAAATTTGAACATGAGTTCTCTTCGTCGTCTTCCTCGTAATTTTCGTGTGGTTCTTCGCGTTCATAATGGTTTGATTGATTCTGTTCATTATTCGTACACGGTTGATTGTTATTATTCTGGTCATCTTCATACTCTTCTACTTCTTGGTGAAATAGCTCTTCTGAAGAGAAAGTGCGTTTTTGATTAGGGTTTGGTCTTATGTGCGTTATTTGTGTTAGGTCTGGTGTTACCAGATGAGGTATCCATTGGTGTAGGTTTGTAATAATTATTGGGATTATTATTGTTTATCATCGGTGAGTTTCTGTTAGGATTCGCGTTAAATGCTGGTCTTTGTTGATTTATATTTTGGTTAAATCTCGGTTGAAATGCGGGTTTTGAAAAGTTCGAGTTAAATGTTGGTTTTGAGAATTGTTTGTATTGGTTGTTAAAGTTTGAATTATTAAAATGTGGATTATTTGTTTGCGTTTGGTTTGTTTGTACATTGAATGGGTTAAATTTTTGTTGTGGATTTATTTGTCTTGCGGGTTGTATAGTTTTCATTGGCGTATAGCTTTTATTCGCGTTGAGGTTATATAGTCGGTTTCTATAGTACATTACGTTTTCTTCTTCGATTATCATATTCATTGCTTATTCTAAGTTTTGGGGGTGTTGAAATCTAATTTTATCTGAAAGTCTTTCTGGTAGTGCAATTAGATAGGTATCTAATGCCATCTTGTCATACATTTTAGTTTTTAAAAGTCTCAAGTTTGGGTCAGTTTCTTCGATTTTGACTTTTGTCAAGATTAAACTTCTTACATCTTGGCATCTCATTCCAAATTGATAGGGTGACTGGTTGTGTTCCATTCGTAGGCTGGTTAAATCCCTTAAGAAACATTTTAAGTTCCGTTGATCGCCGAAATATGCAATTAATATTCGTTTATACTGTTCCCATTCGTCTACGTCTTCGCGTCTATTAACGTTAGTGTCCTTCCGGTTAGTTTACTGGTAATGAGGCGGATAAGCAAAATGTTCCTTTCGTTATCGCCTGGCTTGTAAAAGGTTTTTAAGAATATTTCGGAAGTCGAAATATACGTACTTAACATACATTGATTTCCGTTAAAGCTTGGGATCATTTCGAGGTACAGCTTTATTTCATTAGTCATCTTGGCTTGGGTAATATTTGGGTAATTTTAAAAAAATAAAAAAATTTTTTTTTTAAAAAAATTTGGGTTTATTTTGTGGTTTTTCGGTGTTATTTGATGAGTTTTACGCTTGGTATTAGTTTGGTTGAGTTTACTTTTGATTTGCCGATTTTTAATTTTAATTTCCGAAGTTTCAATAGGCTGGGTTAATTTTTGTGGTAATTTATCATGTGTGAATGTTTTGCGTTATTTGCGTCAGTTATTACTTCTCTAATTTTTTATTATGTCGATTTTATTTAGGTGCGTAATAATTATCTTGTTGGTTTATGCGATTGTAAGGTGTCTGCAATGCTTACAATGTAATCAATTAGTTAGTTGCGTTAGCGTCTCTATTATAAGTTATTTTTTATTTTACCGTGGGTGTAATTTATTACTCGCAGTGATTTTATACACTAAAATTTGTGCGTCTTTAAGTTACTGAAATGTTTTCACGTTTGAATACGGTTGTAATTTGCGTTTTTAGTACCGTAATTATTTATCCTTTCTGAGTAGTTTTAGTTGATACTTTAATAAAGTGTCCGATCGTGATTTTATGTTGCTTTTAATTTAACAATGCTGAAAGGTTTCGCGATGTATTTAAATAGCTTTTGATGATGTATGAGTGTTGGTTTTGCGTTCAATTTGAATTCGCGCTTCGTTATTTCTCGTATTAAGATGTGGTTTTTAATAATAGAATGCGATTTGTCTATTTATGGATAGTATTTGAGTTTGAATCGTGGTGTTATATGGTTTTGGTTCTTTAATTGCTCGTGGTTTTGCTTTCGCGTTTTTTATTCTTGGTGTATTTTAAATTATTTTTGTGCGTCAGTTAATTTTTTTATTGGGGGATTGGAAGTTTTTATTTCTTGTGTTAGTTGAGATTGTAGAATTAGAAGTTCTAAAAATTTCTTGCGTTAGTTAAGTTAAAATTTAATTCAAAAATTCTAAAAAATTTTCGCGTCAGTTAAGGTTTGATTCAACAATTCTAAAATTTGTTGCGCCAGTTAAAGTTGTTGAGTTAGAGGTTTTAAAAATTTTTCCGCGCCAGTTAAGATTTAATTCCGCAATCTTAAGAGGTTTGGTTTTGTTTCTAAGAATTTTTCTATCTAGTCTCTTGCGCTTTGCGACTTTTTTTTAATAATTGTCTCTAGTATTTGTTTCAGAATAATTTTTCTCAGTTCTTAGTCTCAGAATTTTTTGTTCTCAAGTTTTTGTAAATTTTTCATATATACAAGTAAAACAATAATAAAATTTCAATAAAGGCTTGAAGATAATCTCTAGCAATTGCTAAGTCAATTATTTTCAAAAAATGGCATAAAATATTTGTAACAATAGTCAACATAAACATAAATAAATCATAAACTAGCAAATATCAAATGTCTTTGTTAATAATAAAATAAATTTCAATTGGTTTAGGAAAATGAACTTACACTAGTTGCTTGGTTGTTTTCATTGATTTGTTTTCTTTGTTTCTGTTTTTTCTTTTGGCTTCTTGGATTTGATCTATGCTTGTATCGCCTCCAATTTTTTCTTTTGTTGAATTCGAACTATGCTTGTTTCTCCTTCAACTGCTGGACTTGAACGATGCGTGTTTCTCCTCCAACTTTTTGTTGTGTTCTGCCAAAATCGGAATTGAAATTCCCGGACCACAAGTTCCTCGAAGTTGGATTCGCTAGTGCCCTTTTGACATCCGTACGACTGCGCCAGTTAAGGTTCGTGACTTCGAGCGGTCCTTTTTAAAAAGACTTCTATGGTCCTTAACACATTTATTTGTTTATACAGATTTGAACAATTACAATCTTGAATTAATTTATTCTAAGTCGAATAGTTAATACTTAATTGTACAGTGAGTTATCTACGAACTGCAATGTGAAAGCTGAACGTCGATGAACTGACTGGAAGCGGAGCTCTCGGCCTTTTTATAATCTCCCTACTTCTTTACAATTCTGTGGGAACCTGCGGACCTATGTCCGCTTACACTTCATAATACATAGTTGCTATCTTAAAAGCTATTCATAATTACAATGTTGCAGGCATATTCTGCGTAATCTCGGTACGTAACATCCTACGACCGTCTGTGACCTGACATCTGCAGTGTCACTTATCCTTGTGCTACTTTGTAGCGTTTCCACTCGTGGAACTGAAATCATCTTAATAAATTGTAATAAAATGTTGCAACGACATTGTTGCACTGTCCTAACATTTCTTAATGTTTCCTAATATTTCCTAATAAAAATATTAGTTTTATATGTATAATAGATGGGGGATCCTATAACTCGCGCTTGCTTATATTTACTACCGATTACTTTTTTTTACATACTACAAGACGAAATGCGCACTTCGTATCCCAATTAATCAAAATTGTCTCTAGAATATAACTCTTCTTTTTAATACAATTTTTTTGTTTTTATTGCCAATAAACAATGTCGATGTTCTTTCTTTGTTTATGTGAACCACTCTACTCTCAGCTCTTGTAGTTAGCACGGCACCTATAAGTTTTTTTTATCTTTTTATACGTTATCGTGATTTTGGAGCTACTAATTTAAGGTGTTCCAAGTGTCGTGCTTTCTTGAAAACGTTGCTTTACACTTATTTTGTTAAAATACATATAAATATCTTCATTGTACTCACCTTCCCCCGGGAAAATGCAACAACTTTCTGTCAATTTAATAAATCCAATCTCGTTGTTTCTTGATAAGGAGTACAAATTTTGTTCTATACTAGTAACTTGGTTTTGGTTTTCTTCCTGAAAGATTGATTTGTTGGCATTGGGGGTATTTGACAGAAACTCTGAAATAAAGTTTAGATTTTTTTTCAAATTTACCTCAAGGTCTACAAAATAAACATAAATTACACTCCTGGAACACTTTCATTGTCGTAGTCTAACTTGAAACAACCGTACTACAAGGACCACATTAATAATAATTATTTTAGTTTTTAATTATAATATTTATCTTCATGTAACACATACGACACATTCACTTTCGACGGTGGCTTCAGCGGAAATAGGTAAATCGGATGCTGTTTCGATTTGAAGATTATTATCTATATTTTCTTCACGAGTTCCACAATCTTGGTTTGTCTTACAACCACACTTCTGCACACATTCCTTTTATTCAATGCTAAATTAACTAAAATGCGTCCATGATTCATAATTACTAATGTTAATTATTGTAATCTAATTATTACAAAAAAACTTCTGTAAATCGCCTGTAAATCTACAAGCTGTGACTGAAAAAACTGCGGAAATATTAAATCCTAAGCAATAACTACGTATACTTAGCAGATATGCTAGGAAACAACCGCATAAGCGCTGTTATTGCGGGGGTATTTCTTAGTATTAGGGAGATAGGTGGTTATGGTTAGTATTATAGTTCACCGGAGCAAAAATATGCGTTATTAAAGTAGACCGAACCTTTTTAAAACTATAAACACGCATTTTTCTTTGTAAATATGTTTAAAAAGCCAATACAAGTTCTACGATTGATATACCTCAATTTTAATAAAATTGTGGACTACGTGGTTTTTTACGATGACAATATTGACTACGTTACAAATATTCATTATCCACAAAGATAAGATTTTTTTATATCGAGACATTCATTCTGTACCATACTTCAATTGTTCCCTAAACCAAATCGTTTTTCTAAATTTTATGAGTGGTAGTATTTCTTGAATAATTATTTGCTTGTCTACTTATAAAACTCCATGGAAATCGTGTTTCGTATTACCCAGGAATCCGTAAACTTCCAGCTTTAATTGCCCCCAAAATTAAAACCCTTTGTCGCATTAATGAGGAGACTTTATGCCGAGAATTGTAGTCGGACAAACTTTCTACGTCGACCAAAAACCTAACTTTCATAATACTGAAAATGTATTCCCCATTGAATCGACGGTAGGGTAGTTTATCGAATTTACATCAAATACATTAACTATTTTCGTAAATATTCCCTTAGGTGAGTAATAATTGATGCATTTTACAGCAATTTACGTATTCCCAAAATAGTATTTCTCCGGAAGAAGCGCAGACTATTAAACAAGCTTCAATCTAAAAGGCCACGGGAGGAATATATTAAATGCATAAGGTGATCGCAACTTCAAGCCGGGCGAATGATATGTATCAATTTGCAGGTAATTTTCATTTATAAAATCGGGAAACTTCTGATGATGTTTTCTTTTCGGTTTTGCGCTTATGTTTTCATAATTATAGATTTCTGATAACTACTTTTTTGACTTAGGAGAAAAGATGGCTGTATATTTACACCAAAAGTATTAAATTTGTGATATATTAGGCAAATATGTATTAGTGGAGAGAGGTCGGTCGTTTTGAGGCAAACTGCTGACATGCAAAAATTTATCGTGACGCTTTTAGCAAAAGCGCATACGTGAAAAAATACATTGTACCGTTTTCAGACTAAATTGCGTACTTGCAAAAATACGTTTCAGACTAAATTGTGTACGTGCAAATATGCATTATTTCGGATTCAAACCAAAAAGCGTGCTCGCCCACTGTCCTCTACATCGCACATCTAAAAATTATTTTGTCGTGTAAGTTAACAAGTTACTTAATTAACCGGTGGCTTGCATGACCTCTAGCATATATGTATTCTTGTTATTTGAGCTGGTGGCTCCGTGGCGTAGTTGGTATGCATGTCTCTACTGTGCCTAAGGTCGTCCAGGGCTCGAATCCCATTAGAGTCCGCTTGAAAAATGTTAGACGAGCATTTGTCATAAAAATACGCCCTCGTTTGGATGAGAGGTAAAGTGTAGCTCCTGTGTGTGAATGTTGTTTGCACGTTAAAGATTCCTACCTTGCTTGGAACAGCAAGGTGCGGCAAAATTCAAAATTTCTAGTTAAAAAACTCGTTTCCTGGTCAATATAGTACCTTCGGGTGGATCATTAAAAAAATCAAATGAAGTGTGAAGGGATAAAGGGATGAACCAATGATATGGAATTCACCTACCTTTAATGACTGCGATCTTGATTCAACGCTGGTCGATCAATGTAACGAAACTATTAATTGATTGCGGACTGTAATAATGTTAATTAGCACACGAACCGATTGTACGGCACTAATTACTGCAAAATAACCACGACAACATATTGCGTACATGTGACGCTTGCTACGACTTTCGAAGCACTGAAAGTTCTGTCCTTTCTCACCATTTAGTCCCTTTTCTTGTAGGTAGGTAGTGGATAAAACCGGATCATAGGAAGGGGTTAAGTACTGTTAGGTTAAAGGATAAGCGACATTAATTAATATCTATAAGCTTAAGGTAAAACGTGTAAATAGGGTAAATAAGCCTAAACATACCGCCCACCAAAATAAGTGTGAAGCAACTTATTTTAAAAGTAAACGGCAACAAATACTTATACGTATACACTTACGAAAAATACTAAAACTATTTTTACAAAGGAAGAGGACATAGTTTAACAAGTGGTCTTTTGAGAAAACCTTGCATTGTTTTCACACCTGCCACGCGGCTAATGTTGTCTGAACCAACATACAGTTTTTCTATGCGCCCTAATTTCCAATGTAAAGGTGCGACTTGATTGTCATGAATTAAGACTACCGTTCCAATTTTCGCCTCAGAAGTAGGGTAAACCATTTTGCCTTCTGTTGCAAAGAATGCAGATATTCATTACGCCAACGCTTCCAAAATGATTGTTGGATGCGTTGAATAAGTTGCCAACGATCTAATTTTGATATTTCCAACTCAAGGAGAACTGGATCGGGTATGACAGAAACAGGCTCTATATTCAAAAATGGGACGGACTTAAAATGAAAAATCATTCGGATCTGAGCTCATGGGGCACATAGGCCTTGAATTTAAAATGGCTTCAACCTGAATTAAAACCGTGTTTAATTCCTCGTATGATAATATCTGGTCGCCAATCACTCTTTTTAAATGTGTCTTGACAGACTTAATTCCAGCCTCCCACAACCCTCCAAAATGAGGAGATGAGGGAGGATTGAACACGAATTCAATTTCTTCAGCATGCGCTGATTGAGTCATCAGTTGCGAGATTTCGTTCGATGCTCCAACAAAATTGGTACCGCAATCGGAATAGAGTTTTAGGCATTTACCCCGGCGGGCTATAAAGCATCGTAACGCGGCGATAAAAGCATCCGCCGACAAACTTGACACAAGCTCTAAATGAAGAGCCTTTGTGCTGAAGCAAACAAATAAACAAATGTAAGCCTTTAGTGACCTTACACCTCGATTACGGCTCATGAGAATACAGAAAGGACCTCCAAAATCAACTCCCGTGTGTAGGAAGGCCTTTACAGAGGTAAACCTTGATGCAGGCAAATCACCCATCGGAGGACAATAAGCAATTGGTTTCACTCTAAAACATCGAATACAAGATTTTAAACACTGACGTATGACTCTTTTGCTGACAAAATCCAATAATTTTGGGTTAGTAAAAATTGTGTGGCTTTAAGACCAGGGTGTAAGTATGTTTTATGGCAGTCCAAGATGATTAATTCTGTTAATCTGTGAGTGCGAGGAAGTACCAATGGAAATTTTGTTTCATATGGTAATTCCGAGTTTCTGAGCCGACCGCCCACCCTCAACAAACCACGCGAGTCGATAAAAGGGGTAAGAGGTCGAAGATGTTTACTAATTACCTTACCCCGTTTAATATTTTCTATATCCTGACCAAATGATTCTTGCTGAATTCTCTTAATCAATAATTCCATAGCGTGTTGCTGAGACACAGACACGTTATCCAAATTCTCACCAACTGCCTGTCTAGCAAATTGTAACTTACGAACAAACTGGTAAACATATGAAACAATTCTACATATTTTTTGTAGATTTGAAAATCTCTCTAGTAATGAATCTAAAAAATTATCTGTCACAACAACATTTAATACCATTGTACGTTTCTCCACATCTATTGGAGATGTATCGATTAACTTTGGCATGTGGGTTACCGGCCAATTTTCTTCTGGAAGTGACAACCATGGAGGGCCTGTCCACCATAACTGATGATTGACTAAATCTGATGCTAACATCCTCTACAGGCGCAGTCTGCGGGGTTATCATGTGACCGAACATGGTTCCAAGATGCAGGAGGAACGCGATCCTGAATATGCGAAATCCGATTACTTATAAAAGTTTTCCAGTTATAAGATGACGATCGAATCCAACACAGAGCGACTGTAGAATCGGACCAAGCAACTATACGATCTAACGACAGACGAGTTTTATATGTATTTTGGACAAATGCCACTACATCAGACAATAACACAGCACCGCACAATTCGAGTCTTGGCAACGATATGCGCTTTGTGGGCGCAAGTCTAGATTTTGCACATACTAAGGCAACCATTATATCACCCTGTATGTCAACAGTACGAAAGTAAATCACAGTAGCATACCCTGCCTCAGAAGCGTCACAGAACGCATGCAGCTGTAGATCTTGAACATCATCAGAAATAATCCACCGAGGAATTTTAAGGTCTGATAATTGCGACATTTGTTGCAAATAAATTTTCCACTTTGAACTTATGGTCAACGGGGGACTGTCATCCCATTCAAATCCTAAAATCCATAACGATTGTATTAAATGCTTGGCCAAAAATACTAAAGGCGCTAATAGCCCTAACGGATCAAAGATCCTTGCTACTTCGGACAACATATTTCTTTTAGTACATGGTCTGTCTATGATATTTGTATCATAGAAGAATTGATCAAGCGACGGTTGCCAACGCAACCCTAATACCTTTGGGTAACATTGTTAGATTCCTCGAAGGAAACAGCTTGTTGATAACGATAAGATTCTGGTAAATCATCAATGATACTAGCAATGTTACTATTCCATTTTCTCAATGTAAAACCTCCAGCCTCACAAATCTGATTTAATTCAGAAACTAGACGTTTAGCTTCATCAGGTGAACTGCACCCGGTAATCAAATCATCGACATAAACATCAGACAACAAAACCTTGGCAGCGTTTGGATATTTAGGTGCTTCAGCATTCGCAAGCTCCTTAATAACACGCATTGCCAAGAACGGTGATGAAGTAACTCCGTAGGTAACAGTATTCAATTGATACTCGACTATTGACTCTGATGACGTTGGTCTCCAAAGTATTTTTTGATAAGCCCGATGATTCGGAGCAACAAAAATCTGCCTGTACATCTGTTTAATATCGGCAGTTAATACAATGGGATATAAACAAAATCCAACAACAAAGCAAAAATATCGTTCTGAAGCGGAGGTCTTGGCATCAAATGTTCATTCAATGAACCACCACTGGGACAAACCGCGGATGCATCAAACACCACTCGAATTTGTGTAGTAGTGCTTTCCGGTTTCATAACCGCATGGTGCGGAATATAATATTCCGGAGATGGAATATTGCTACTAATTGAAGCATTTACTGGTGTCATATGCCCACTGTCGGAATAGTCTTGCATAAATTGTTTATACAAAGTGTATAATTCCTGATTCTTTTCCAAGCGACGTTCTAATAATAAAACCGATTAAGTGCGACATCCGAGACCCAACAAACAACGGTTCAGGACCACTAAACGGCAACGATACAACGAAACGACCTGTTTTGTCTCTCGAATAATTGCTACGAAAGTGTTTTCACAAATTTCCTCTTGTGGGGATAACTTGTGTGTTGGAATGTCTGGAATGTTTCCCAGTTCCCAGAATCTAGTGATACTAGACTCTAAGGGTTCTACGAATGCACACAATGACGTGCCACTTGTCACTGGAGACACAAATTTGCCTGTCAGTAACCAACCAAATGAAGTGCAATTGCAACTGGTTCATCAGGTGAACCCGAACGAGTTTCATTACCCAAAGTGCGGGCAAAAATATCTGCTCCCAACAACAAGTCTATATTACCTGGTTTATCAAAAGAGGGATCGGCTAAGTCTAAACCTTTTATATGTATCCAATTTTTCGAAGAGATTGGAGCCGTTGGTAACTTTCCACAAATTTCTGGCAATACAAATGCTTGAACTGAATATTCTGGCATTGTGTGTCCAACGGGTTTAATTTTACAAACTACCTTTCCGGTAATATGAGATGACTCTAACCCCAAGCCGTTGACGGCATTTTTCCGTTATAAAGGATTCCATACTTCCACAATCCAATAATGCTCTTACTATTTGCGCTTGTCCAAATTCATTGCGAATAGAAACTTGAACTGTTGATAACAATGTAGAAGCACTTGACAATTTCGACGAGAACAATGTACTACAATTTGAAGTAGAGGCAACATTTGAAACATTTGCAGCAGCAGGTTTTGTTTCAACAACAGAAGCAGAATTTTCAAAATGAAGGAGGGTATTGTGACCCTTTTTGTGACATTTTTTACATACCGATTTTGAAGGGCATGTTGCAATTTTATGTGTATCTTGAAGACAATTGATACACAAATTTTTATCCTTTGCAGTATTATACCTTTCTTGAGGAACCTTATCCAAAAAATTTGACAACGATAAATCTGATGATTACCATTGCAAACAAAACATTTTACCGCGTTTGAAGTTGTAAGTAATGAGGTTTTAAAATATGACTTCGGATTAAAAGAAAAATGCTTTTCATTAATGTTTGTATTCAATGTGTGTTTTGAACTTGACTTCGATGTTTCGGACGAAATCATACTACTAATTTCCAAAGCTTTACACTGTTTTTCAAGAAATGATTTCAATTGCTCGTATGTAGGTATTTCTTCATTATTTTCAACCTCAAATGCCTTTAAGAGGTCAGCATCAACCTTTTTGCTCAACAAATTAAACAATATTAAATTAAGTAAATCAATTTTTATTTGACGTAAACCTGACAAATTCTCTGTAAAACAATTCAACAAATCCCTAAGTTCTGTATGTGATTTTGCTTTCACCTTAGGACAATTTTCAAGAGTTGACCTATATGTATTGACAATCAAACGACGTGAGTCATAGCGTTGTACTATAACGGAGTATGCAATTTCATAGTTGTCATTATTTATTGGTAGATGACGAATTAAATTTCTGGAATCTACATCCAACGCTTCAGTAAGAAATAAAAACTTTTCGATTGGTAATAACTGTGTATTTAAATGAATGAGATTTTTATACAAACTATGAAACGATTCTCAATGCTCTATGCGTCCAGAAAAGCTCCCAATTGCGACCTTTGGAAGTTTTAAATTACTGGTGATACCTATACCAGCGGTATCATACGACGATCTACTTGTAGAAAACGGTTTCGCTTCCTGCTTACTTTCAACCAAACTAACAAATTTTGCCCCAATAACTTTAATTGATATTAAAGTTTTATCCAATTCAATTCTGATTGCTGTAATTTGACTCAAACTGTCCGAATCATCCCCGTCTAACACACACCTTTTGTAGGATGCATCAAATTCTTCCTTTATCTCTACAGCTGACTGTACCATCATCGAAGCGATTGCTTGGTTTTCAAGATTATATTCCAACTTTGAAGTACTTTCAAACAAATTTTCTATTCTATCCAAACACCCTTTTCCATCTACTATAAGACGGTCCATAAGCATCTGAGTCATTTCGAACAAAATAGCTATTCCCCTAAACACGAGTACCCTTGTCACAAAAATAACAAATCTTAAAGATGTAAACCCAAACTAATGATGAACATGTAACTACTCTACCAATTTTCAGAAACTAGCAATTATGTAGCTAATCCTGAGTGACACTTTAATTTAACGTTAAAATGAGACTTGTGTTGACCACAACCCTTAAGATACCTCGAGGAATAACGGTTCTTTAAGCTCTCATCAAAATAGATTAGTGCAGCTTCAGGTATACAATGCAAGTTCTTAGAACAGGGGTATCGCAATGATGTTTTTCCTATTTGTATACGCTTAATTTAAATTAACTGCTTTTTTAATGCACTTAAATTTTAAGAAGTAACTTTTTAAAATGCAACGGCATGCACAATATTATGAAATAAGCCTAACTGCAATTACTATTAATGTGTAAAACTGCCCTGATTACTCTAATTGTTTGATTAGATAATCAATTTTTATATGCAAATATTAATTAATCCGGCTCGAAGGACCAAAATGAAGGGATAAAGGGATGAACCAATGATATGGAATTCACCTACCTTTAATGACTGCGATCTTGATTCAACGCTGGTTGATCAATGTAACGAAACTATTAATTGATTGCGGACTGTAATAATGTTAATTAGCACACGAACCGATTGTACGGCACTAATTACTGCAAAATAACCACGACAACATTTTGCGTACATGTGACGCTTGCTACGACTTTCGAAGCACTGAAAGTTCTGTCCTTTCTCACCATTTAGTCCCTTTTCTTGTAGGTAGGTAGTGGATAAAACCGGATCATAGGAAGGGGTTAAGTACTGTTAGGTTAAAGGATAAGCGACATTAATTAATATCTATAAGCTTAAGGTAAAACGTGTAAATAGGGTAAATAAGCCTAAACAAAGTGTTCTTTGGGCTCTTAATATTGGCCTGGCAGCTTACTACTGTCTCGGTTAATAGCTTGTATAACTTTCGGTGACGTCTTATTGTCCTTTCAACGAGTGTGAATGTTTTAAAACCTTATGAAGCTTTTCATCAAGTTTCCCAAGAACAAAGGATTAATATTATCAAAAACAATGAAAAACAGCATTGCTTATACAACTGAAATGGCATGTTAAAATGAAGCAATTTTTTTGCATTTAAGGAACATTTGTACATTACTCCGAAGGCCATGTGCTGAGAGTACCGCCAGTTAATGCCTTGCTTGTTATGTATAGGTATTATGGTTGTTTTACTTCATTCTCTTTAAGGTTTTGAAAATATCGCAATGGCAATATACTTTTAAACCCTTCTGTTTCCACTAAAACTTTTTTGTCTCCACAGTTTCAATTTTCAAAACCCCACACCTATTATTTACTACAAGATTTATCGAACATGTATATAACTTGCAGAATGTAGCTGTATGGAGTACATTAATACCCATATTTTTGTAATTTTTTTACACTTATTTAACACGCAAAACTGTCGATTGATATATTGATATGGTTTGTTTTGTTACGGGTGTTCGAAGCATTAAATTATTGAATTTGTAATTTCTCAAAAGGGGTGGCAATCCCATAACAAAACAAAGAAGCACGGGCTAACTACAGTGGTGTGGGGTGAGCCCTGTAGATATTAGTAAGGAAAATAGAACAAAATTGAATAATATATAATTTATATGGGTGCAATTTCAAGCTATGTTACTAATAACACCTACCTTGTTAGATTTTCAATCAGTCAAGTCTATTGGCGTCAGCTCGTTTAATTAAATTTAGTGAGAATGAGTAATCCAGGAGGGGAAGGATTTTAATTACCGTACTCTCTTGGTGAAATGCATTTTCTCTTACAAAATATCACCTGTATGTTTGAACAAATAAAATAACAAATCTCAACTTATATTACCTAAATCTATTCTATAATAATATTATTTCTGCATTGCGGTGAACAAGGGTGCGTATGACAATTTAAAATTTACGTCAGTGACCTAAAGACATTTCTGTAACAAAATACAAAGGAAAATGATAGAATTTCATTTTCAGTTTATTCTTAATGCATCAAAACCCATATCATTAAATATCGCAATCACTTGTAATTGAATTTGCAATGTCCATACCTTATAACTTCAAATATTTAATACTATGCGGTATTTAAACAATTTACAACATAACCATCATAAACAAATGCCACCAAAAACAACCTCGTACTTCTAAAAAAGTATGACTTACAGTTAAGTCTTGAAGTGGTTACAACAGAATTCCATTGGAGGCAAGAATAATTTATCCATTCTATGGGGTGTTTAATTCCAAACTGACTTTACTAGAAATCAAGCCGTTCTGATATCTTTCAGTACTGTAGGTTATGTCGAGTTTCGTGGTTCACCACAAGGACCTTCGTTTATTATTTCATAATTAAAGGGATGTTTGATGACAAACCAACCTTTACTGTTTGGCTGCACTTATACTTGTGTTCATGGCCTGCAACTCATTAGTAAATCCCGTTTTTCTGACGGGTGTAATTGCTTGTCATTTACTTTCTACTTCTCCTTGTGTTTTGTTTTAAGCGGTAATTATGACTGTGATTAAAGGTAAAATAAACAAGTTTTCTTGTGTAATTGACAAGGGCTGGAAACCATTTCCCTGAAACTATCACAGTCTGCAACTTTCACTATCTGCAATGGTCTGATCTAGGTCTACCTCTACCTCTTTTTTCCTATTTCTCCTTGTAATACATCCGGCACTATTCCCCAAAAATGCCATAGAACGTACCCACCCCTTCCATTTCTCCTATTTTTTGTTTTCCACAGATATTTTTATTCCCTTACTATTTCTATAACCTCTTTGTTATTAACTTTGTCTGTGCATGCCATCATCCTCATACATTTGAATCACAATATTCCAAAAGGCTTCTACCGTTTTTCTGTCTGCTTCTCCCACTGCCACTATTTCATAGCGACTGTGCTGTACTCCACACATATGCTTTCAACAATTTTCCCCTTGTTGCTATGTTTATTGTCTTTGAAAATACCCGCTACTTTTTGTTGTTAGATGCAGATCGGTTCCTCTTCTATTGTTTACAAATATATACTCTAATTCTCCGATATTCAGGTGTATGTGAAGTGGGTTAAGCAGCCTGTGGCTACTAAGGATCCCCAATAATTAGACATTTGTCGAATTAATAAATTTCCAGTCAATTCTTTCGCACAATTAACATTACTTGAGAGTGTTGCAGAACCAATATCTGTAGTTGTTTATAATAATCATCAGGTTTAAGTACAGTTATTTTTTTCGTCATTAGGTTTTCCATCTTGAAATTGGTTGAACGCGTACCTCCATTGATTTCTATTCTGAGCTAGCCTGCACATTTCCCGGAAATTTTCACGGTCTATATCTTTCACTAACTGTGTGCAATAGTCTAACCTAAGTCTACTCCTACCTCCCTTTTTTCCTACTTCTGCTTCTCATATATTCCGCAATATACCCTCATGCCTTAGTATGTGGCCTATCATCTCTCTCTCCTATTTTTTAAGGCCTTTTTACATACTTATTCCTTCCCCTGACATTTCTAATACCTCTTTGTTCTTAACTTTGTCGGTCCATGGTATCTTCATCAGACGCCTGTAGCAGCACATTTCAAAGGCTTCTATCTTTTTCCTGTCCGCTTCCCTCACCGTCCAGATTTCACAGCCGTACAGCGCTGTGCTTCACATATACGTTTAAAGCAATTTTTTTCTTGTTTCTATATTTGTGGTCTTTGAACACAGTAGTTTCTTTTTCTTGTTGAATGTAACACGATCTTGTGCTAATTTTTGTTATATATCTTTTGCGCTGTTCTCATCGTGCGTTATTTGGTTTCCTAGGTAGCAAAATCCTTAACCTCTTGTAAGTTCCCATTACCTATTTGTATTCTTGTTTTGATTTATTTTCCTCTGCTTTGCATACTGGTAATTTAATTTTATTTTTGTTAATCTTCATATCGTATCTCTCTGTTAGAACTGTTTCCATTTCGTAAAGAGCAGCTTCTAACTCTTCCTTGCTAGATGCTAATACCGCTACATCATCTGCAAATCTAAGCATATCAATTTTTTGTCCCTGCATCTTAATTCCAAATGTCCTGCATTTGACAGTATTCATTGCCTCTTCTATGTACTAGTTAAAAATTAATGGGTAGAAGGCACATCACTGTCTCACCTCTTTCCTAATATTTAATTCTCTACTTTCCTGCTCTAATTCTATTACCGCCATTTGCTCTTTGTATAAGCTATGTATCATCCGTCTGTCTTTAAAACACATTCCAATCTTTTTGAGTATTTCGAACACTTTTTTCAATTTACACTGTCGAATGCTTTTTCCAAATCTACAAACCCTATATATACGCTTTGCCCTTTCTCTATTGTTTTCTCCATTATCACCTTCAGAGCTAAAATAGCCTCCCGTGTTTCCCTGTTGCGCCTAAACCCAAATTGATCTTCTCCCAGTATTTCTTCAGCTCGTTTTTCCATTCGTCTTTGTACAATTCTAGTTAATATTTTTGAAACGTGTGCTGTCAAACTTATATATATTGGGCGGCTCCGTGGCGTAGTGGTATGTGTGTGACTACTACGCCCAAGGTCCTGGGTTCGAATCCCGACAAGGTCCGCTTGAAAAATGTTAGGCGAGCATTTTTCACAAAAATACACCCTCGTTCGGATGAGAGGTAAAATGGAGGTCCCGTGTGTGAGTGTTGTCACGCACGTTAAAGATCCCTACCTTGCTTGGAACAGCAAGGGTTCGGCAAAATTCAAAATTTTCCAGGTAACAAAAACTCGCTTCCTGGCCAATGTAGTACCTTCGGGTGGAGCATTGAAAAATCACATGTAATGTCAAACTTATTGTTCAAAAATTTTCACATCTATCCGTGCTTCTTTTTTTTTGGTATAGCTACTATGACGTTACGTTTGAAATCTTGGGGTATCTCGCCTGTCTCATACATATAGCTTACAAGTCGGAAGGGACGTTCTGTTACTGCTTGTCCAGCGGCTTTTACAGTTTCTGCTTGCACCTTATCTGTACCCGGCGCCTTACCATTTTTCAGACTCTTTAATGCTAATTCAAACTCGTCTTTAAGTATAGGATATCCCAGGTCATCATTTATAATGTCTGATTGTTGTTCTAATACTGTCAATTCCTCTCCTGAATATAAATTCCCTATATATTCCTGCCATCTAGCTTTTTTCTCTACATTTTCTATAATGACGTGTCCCTACGCAACCCTTATATTTTTGCTATATGGTTTTATATCCCTAAAATTCATTCTAATTAATTTGTATCCTTCGTCTGTCTTTCCTATTTCCATTTTAACTTGTACCTCTTTGCACTTTTCATCAATCCATTGTTCTTTAGCTTTCCTGCACTTGTAAATAATTTCTCATTTTATGGCGTTGTATCTCTGTTTTCTTGTTTCGTTTGATTTATTTTTGTATTTTCGTCTTTCTTCTATAAAATTTAGGATATCTCTTGTTATCCATGGTTTCTTATTATTTTCTTTTTGCGTATACCCCAGAATATATTTGGCCGCCATGTCTAGGCTGGATTTAATGTTATTCCATTCTGTTTCTACTTTCTTAGTATCAGAAATTTTCCTGATATCTTTCATCAATTCATTTCACTTTTTTTCAAATCTTTCATGCATATCTTTATCTTTTATCTTCTCAACATCAATGTGCATTTTTCGGTTCCTTTTTTTCAGATTTTTAAATTTAAGTGCGGCTTTCATAATTACGATGTTGTGGTCTGTGTCTATGTCTGCTTCCGCGTAGCTTCTACAGTTTTTTACTTAATTTCTAAACCGTTGTCTAACAATAATGTAATCTATTTGATATCTTCCTATATCTTGGCATCTACCACGTGTATCGTCTTCTAGCATGATGTTGAAATAATGTATTTGTGATGGTTAAGTTGTTCTTGTCGCAAAATTCTACCAACCTCTGTCCCCTGTCATTTCTCGTGCCTAAACCAAATGAACCTACTATCGTTCCTTCCCTACCCTCACCTACCACTGCATTAAAATCCCCCGTAATTACTAAACTTTCATGTTTTTTTACGTATGTCTTCGATATCTTTGTAGATCGCCTCTACCTCTTCGTCACTGTAGCTCGAGGTGGGCATGTATACTTGTATTATTACTGTATTTACTGGTTTAGAATCAAATCTAACTATGAGAATTCTTTCGTTCTTTTGTAGGTAGTTTTCTACACGTCGTCCTATCTTTTTTCGCATAACTCTCCCCATACCCGACTGCTTCCATTTCATTAAGAGCAGCTTCTAACTCTTCTTTGCTAGATGCATATCAATTTTTTGTCTCTGCATATTAATTCCAAATGTCTTCCAGCATTTGACAGTATTCATTGCCTCTTCTATGTACAAGTTAAAAATTAATGGGAATAAGGCACATCCCGGTCTCACCTCTTTCCTAATATTTACTTCTCTACTTTCTTGCTCTAATTCTATTACTGCTGTTTGTTCTTTGTATAAGCTATGTACTATCCGTCTATCCCTAAAACTTAGTCCAATCTTTTTTGAGTGTGTCCAACATTTTTTTCCATTTCACATTGTCGAATGCTTTTTTCAAATCTACAAACCCTATGTATACGCTTTCCGCCCTTCTCTATTGTTTTCTCCATTATCACCCTCAGCGCTAAAATAGCTTCCCGTGTTCCCGTGTTTCGCCTAAACCCAAATTGATCTTCTCCCAGTATTTCTTCCGCTCGTTTTTCCATTCGTTTTTGTACAATTCTAGTTAATATTTTTGACACGTGTGCGGTTAAACTTATTGTTCGAAAATTTTCACATCTATCCGCGCCTCTTTTTTTGGTATAGTTACTATGATGTTACGTTTGAAATCTTTGGGTACCTCGCCTTTCTCATACATATAGCTTACAATTCGGAAGAGACGTTCTGTTACTCCTTGTCCAGCGGCTTTTAGAGTTTCTGCTTGCACCTTATCTGTACCCGGCGCCTTACCATTTTCTCTAAGTATAGGATATCCCAGGTCATCATTTACAATGTCTGATTCCTGTTCTAATGCTGTTAGTTCCTCTCCTGAATATAAATTTCTTATATATTTCAGCCATCTAGCTACTTCCTTTACATTTTCTATAATGACTTGTCCCTCCGCGACCCTTATATTTTTGCTATATGGTTTTATATCCCTAAAATTCATTCTAATCAATTTGTATGCTTCGTCTCTCTTTCCTATTTCCATCTTAGTTTGTACCTCTTTGACTTTTCATCAATCCGTTGTTCTTTAGCTTTCCTGCATTTGCCAATAATTTCCCATTTTATGGCTTTGTATCTCTGTTTTCCTGTTTCATCTGATATATTTCTGTATTTTCGTCTTTCTTCTATTAAATTCAGGATACCCTTTGTTATCCATGGTTTCTTGTTTTCTTTTTGTGTATACCCCAGAATATCTCTCGCCGCCATGTTTAAGCTGGATTTAATGTTATTCCATTCTGTTTTTACTTCCTTAGTATCAGAAATTTTCCCGATATCTTTCAGCAATTCATTTGACTTTTTTCAAATTTATCGTGGATATCTTTATCTTTTAGCTTCTCATAGTGCCCTTTTCCGTTCCTCTTTTTCAGATTTTTAAATTTAAGTGCGGCTTTCATAATTACGATGTTGTGGTCAGTGTCTATATCCACGACTGAAATGTATTAACATAATCAGTGAATTGGGCTTTGTTCTTAAATGGTATGTGCCCTTAAATTTTTTAATATCTACCGTTGATATCCCTTACTAAGCCCCACGATTTGTATGTTATATTTAATTTGTTTACCACGACTAGCTCACTGAATGCTTGACTTCCTAATAATAAATTTTATTTTACTCTTTAAATGGATTCAAATAAAGCAGTTCAAAATCAGACAATACAATGATTGATAATATGTACAATGTTGTGTAAGTTCAAAATTTTCCCCTGTATAGAATATTTACATTTACTAAATTTATGCTTTCCTGAAAGCCAGCAAAATTCTCTTTTAATTACTCTCAAGTATCGTTGAACGTACTAAAATGCTTTCCCTGTTTTCATATTTTGAAATGACTTTTGTGATGACTCTTACAAATATATAATGTATAGCAAATATTAAATTTGAAAGTCTTTAAATAATAGAAAGTGTAAAAATCGCTAACCTAGAATGGTCACTGGAGTTGCCTCATAGTGTCTGTGGTCTGCATTCCTTGTTATGTCCGCTTTACTTATTGGCCAGAGATATCCATTTTTGATTTCTGGTATTTTTACTTGAATTAACTTTGAGTAGCTTTTTGATCGCACTTTCAGATGTATTTTTAGATTCGCGTTAAAGCTTAGATCTCAACATGAACATCGACTTGCATATAAACTTAAATATCAACTTAGTACATATGACATCAATGAAACTGACATCAACAAAAATGGCATCAACAAAAGCCGTCTTAACCAAAGCTTTATTTTGTTAAATATTAAAAGTAAATTTAATTAATTGTTTAACTTACATCTATTTGTAGATCGGTCTATTTTCCGTCGCACAATTTTTATACTTTCAAATTTTACTTATTCTGAATTTTAACGTTGCACTAATTAAATGCTTCACGTAAATTTCTACTGCATTTGAGCATAGTTTGTACTTGGTTGAATATGAACTAACTTCTGTATTCATTTTCTATTGTATTTATAAGCCCTTCCTAACAATCGTTTACATTGGCGTGTTTATTGATCAAGGCTTGTACATTGCCTTATCTCTGGCAGAACTTGATATTTTCTCAAAATCCCTGTCCAATTCTTGGTGACAATGCTTTATTAGTCACGTAAGTGTTCTGTATTATATGGTTACTTCTCAGGATTCCCAATTATTACCCACATTTAATCACGTAATTAATGTTTGTCGATTAAAAGTCCAAGACTTATCATATAATGAACTGCCTGATGTTTAATTGTTTGTTACAGAATGCTGGTTTTCTGAACAAATGTATTCTTTCTAGTCACGTATTTAGTGACGTATTAGAATGCGTTTTCTTATACATGCGTTGATATTTTCGACATAATTATTAAATATTTGGAATGCCATTATATCTATGTTTCCCGATAATTTATTTTGATACTATTAGTTGCTTCTAAAACCTTATCTTTACTCGTAAATTATACTTAAATATATTATACGACGCACACATTACTATTCTAATTAAATGGTATAGGATTATTACTAAATGAGTTTCTTTCTCATGCATTAGATCAAATATACTTTATATACAGTGTCCTCGCAATTGACTTTTTGTAGAATAGTCGATTTACTCCTATAAATGATGGAATTATTTGATTTTCTTAGAGTTAAAGTTATTTATATCTATCCTACAACCTCTATGACTTAATCTACCCTTAAGCTACCCTCTTATCATAGCAATATATATATATATATATATATATATATATATATATTCTTATGCCGCCCCCCCTTCACTGTTTCTGTGTTGCGCGCCTTTTTTTAATTAATTTTATGATTTTATATGATGTGCAAATACTTATTTCACTCCACGTATTTTAGCAACGTTTGGTTGGTTAATTAAATCAAAATTGTTTTTATTATGCCTCGACTATATGAACTCTTTCTTCTCAGGGTATCCACCTACTTACCGTGGGTTCAGTGGTAAGTAGATGTGCAATGCCCAACCAAACTGCACTATCTTTTGTTTTAGTACCTTTTTTTTTAGAATTTACTTGTGTATATGCCAAATTTTAAGTGATCTACGTAGCCTTGTGCCAAATTAATTAATACCACAAAATACGGACTTTGACGTTGTAATACACCGTACTCACCTGAATTATACGTCGTTTCTGGCCTCTCTTAATGCTGGCTCAAAATCCTGTTCGCCGTATGCGCCTTCACAAGGTTTCACTATCACTTTGAACTGCCGTCTAGCCTCCAGGTAACTTTTCTGCAATTTTGTTGCGCCCAAATCTAAAACAAATATAACCCAAATTTAGAATTTAAAATACCCTTTTTATCTACTTCCCCTGCGCTAATTCTTCCGTAGTAATTTCTTCCTTGAATTGTACACTTCCACTTGCTGTTCATACGCTGCTTTCTAATTCTGCTCCTCTCGTTCACTCGTTCCAAATCTATGCTCGTTCCTATTTACCACTCAATCCAAATCTATTTTCGTTCCTGTTTACCACTCAATCCAAATCTATCTTCGTTCCTGTTTACCACTCAATGTCCCGCTACATATAAATCCATATCCAAATCAATCTTTATATTCTTCACTCTTATGTTTCTCACTCGATGCCTTCTACCTATATAATCTCGTTCTAATCCAAACTTATCTTCCGCCGGTTCGCTGTCGCACTAATTCCAATATTTACTTTTATTCGTCACCGCTATTGATTCTTTACACTGATGCTACTCTTTACTCCTTCTTTATAAATCAAACTCTTGCAATTCAAACACATTTAGTTACTCTTCCAAAAATATTTATACAATTTAGCGCAGTTTTATAAAACACGTCTTTTCACAAAAATAATTCGAAATTAACTCCCTTTGTTTACTATCCTAGGTGATAATTACAACATTTTCTGCCTACTCTATTACATATTATATAAACTAAAACCATCCAATAACATTTTATCAATGAGTTTGTGTCACAAATACCTTAAATCTTGTCTTTTACACTTTCCTATTTTATACATAATATTCTATCATTGGTCCTAAATGTTTCACAACCCTTCAATCACATTTGACACTGCTATTACTTATAATTTTGAGATTACATGTTTGTCTAAAAGTTGATTCTAGTAAAATAAAAGCCAATATAATTCACATATGAACCTGGATCTGCGTGGTTAATAGTGGACAACCATAGACGCATCCGGTTTTCGGTTGGCAAATGTACGTTCAATGGCCTATTAAATTATAACTCAGTATAAAACCTTGAGCACCGTGTATTTTATCACGTCATCAAGTCATTATAATTTACGTCTTGGCACTTACATTTCAACTAACATTTTAAATACTTTAACGTATGTAAAGTACGGCAAACATACATTTTAAAATTACGGGATCTGATATATGGATTATTTTATTTGGCATACACTACCTTCTACACAAAACCACCCTTAGAACCCTTGTAGCTCCCACTGACATTACAATATATATATATATATATATATATATATATATATATATATATATATATATATATAAATGTAATAAGGATGTCTTAGAAAGTTATTGAGCACCACATTCTGCGAGAAAAACCCACCCCTAAGCTGAGAAGAGTAAAATTTTCCGATATCTAGTTTTTGCCCTATATAATATTCTCGTAAGATTTCTTTATAACATAAGTGAAGTCCAGATGGTGAAAAGTGTTAAAAATGAAGCCCAATCTTAAAACAAGCTTTATTACACTTCTGCAGACTGAAAATAGCATAAAACGCGTATAAGGTGTAAAGATTCATGCACTGTAAGAATACTAAATAACTTTAATGTGAAGTTATTTTTATAAAAGATGTCATTTAGAACAAGTTCTAGCCGCTAAAAATATAAAAAGCGTGCTTTTTTGAAATCTAAATTCAATAATACATTCATCCTCTTTAGAAATTCCATCTAATGTATGTTATTTTATCCAAAACGAAAAATAAGGCGTTTATTCGCATTTTTTTAAACAAACTACTTTACGAGAGTCTTCTTGAAGTCGTAAATCTTTTGCAAATAAGCAAAGGATAGCTAATTATTTTCGTGAATAAATGCACGTCAATTCGTGAAACGCGATAACACCGAGAACGACCATTTAACCAGATAAGATAACAAGTTTTAATGGTTATAATTATTACAACAGCTTGTAGAATTATCATAATTATTAGCCTCATTCATTAATAAAAAATAGAAAATTTTATAATCGGGCTCATATAGATACAAACACGCAAAACTGCGGTTAATCAGTAAATCATAAGGAAACTTGTACTTCTAGAATGCAATCAGAATTCGAGATTATATTACGTATTTAGATTTTAATATATAAAGACGAAATTTAACGAGGAGCAGGCATTCAAAATTTGAACATAGGTACTTCGACTTTCGATTATTGATAGATAGTTGCTGAATAGCTTTTTATAGTTCAACGACGCTTACTTTATTGCATCAATATATAAATAATAAGTCATCTTGGCGCAAGGTCACCGGCTATATTAACCTATTAACCTATTAAAAATAAGAATACTTTCGAAAACCGATTATGTATAAAGTATAAATTTTATAATCAAAGCTTTATTTAAAACAAAACTCAAACGCCTTAACGGGCAAGATATATATTTAATTCTATAAATCTGAAACGTACTTGGATTATGCAAATAAAAACAAAAAGGTCTTATTAAACCTTAATAAAGTTCTTAAATGCAACCGCTTGCTAACAAGCAATCAAGACCAACTGAAGATGTTACGCCACCAGATAGATGTTAATTATCTTTGGCGCCCAATGATGCCGAGTGCATTGTTTCGGTAGATTACGTGACGCCGCATTACAATGTAATTAGCAATAGTGAGAAAATAAAACAAAACAAGTGCATCTCAGATTCATTTTTGTGGTGGTAGGCAAAATCGTGTCTGGAAACTAGTATAAGTCTTCCTCGCGTGCTTAATTTGATTTCCATGTTTAAACTTGTTTTCAATGATTATTATCAGGTATATTCCAATTAACCTGAAACCTGTAAAAAATATATCTTATGATTGTTTTATAACTAATTTTTAGACGGATGTCGACAAGATTTATATAATTATTATAATATAACAATGTGGTACTAAAAAAAAATGTCATCCTTTATAAACGACGATAGGAACAACTACTTACTATTATTGTAGCATACAAAACACAAATATGAAAAAAAATAATACACATGCAGACAGCGCCTATGCGCTTGCCGTCTTCCCGTATACTCATTTAGGTATATCGATTCAAAATGTGCTCACAGTCACATGTTTTCAGTATTTACGTTATAACCGATAAAGCACTAGTTAGTTCCATTTTATTAATGTCTTGTGTGTTAGCCCATAAAATAGCGAACGTAACGAACGTAACGTAACGTAAGCTGGTAATAACGACATTTGTAGATGATTATCAAGCAAAAAAAAGATCATGCGTTCTATTGTAGCGAAAATCGATGTATTTCATTGAACTGGTCGATTTAGACAACTTGCTTTTAGTTTGCAACATCAGCAAGCAATCTTTTTCACAAGGTTAGCTAGTCCAGTTTTAGCTTACCATTCCTGTATTATGTAGAGATGTATTTTGTTCATCTTTGTTCACGCCGCCATTCATCCATTGTAGAGTTTTATTATAATAGCCTTATTTTTTCTCTTGTTGTGAGTATCTCAATACCATATAAATAGAGTACACAGCACCAGTATTAGATACTATTCATAGGAACTACTGTTATTCTTCCAACTAGCAATGGTCGGATTTTTCTCTACATCAGTTTTATGGTATACTTTTTATTTCTTTTTAATTTCTCTTGAAAGGATTTTCTTGGTATTTCTGTTTAAACGTATGATATCAGTTCCCTAAATACGTTCTTTAGATAAATGACTAAAGAGAGGTACATTTTAAAAATTCTGCTTTTAGACAATCATTAGCTAGTTAAATCTTCACAAGAAAAACTCCAGGACTTGCGTTTGCATTTTTATATTCTGGTGAGAAATGCATCGATACCCTTGGAACCTGTTTATGTAACTACTTTGAGCTCAATCCACTTAAGATTGTAACGCCAAAGCATAAATTTGCTTTTTATAAATTGATTCGAATCACGACGTCCAAAATAAGGGATCCTGGCTTCATCAACACTGCGAACTTTACCTATCGAAGCAAATTTTGCGAATTTTGATTTAGTAAATTTATTGTTTGAACCATTTGCTATTGTGAGCTACATGAAAAACCATAATTGGATGGTTAAACCTATTTCGAGAAAATGCTTCAACAATAGCCATAAGTGAACGTATTTATTTCTCTCTCAACACATATCTGTGAAATAAGAGTGACGATTTACACCGAATACAACCACAGAGTACTGGGCGAGATTGATAACCGAATCATAATCGTGCAAAGTTTTAACTAAGCTGTGAACACTTCAACAAGTTTACTAATGTAACAACCTGGTAATCAACTGAAAAAAAGCAAACATAATATATATATATATATATATATATATATATATATATATAAAGTAAAAAGGAATTATTGGCAAGTGACTCAAATTCAGCCACGAGGCTCGTGGCTGAATTTTAGTCACTGCCAATAATTCCTTTACTTTGTTTAATTTAAGACTCATTAAACCTACTTTTCTCTTATATATATATATATATATATATATATATATATATATATATATATATATGGTTCGCGGCATATAATTTTAATATTAAAACATTTCTTTCTTGTAACGCGTAAAACTTCATTTTCATGAATAAATCTAAAGCATCAATGTTCGATTCTTTAGCTAATGAATCCGCACAATATTTTACATTATATAGGGAATTATTTAAAAACCGAAAATAGTCGTTGTGTTTTGTAATTAGTTAAAATTTTTCATCTAACTTTGATATTGTATACCGCTAATGAAAATCTGATTCTGTGCCGTTTCATCATGTCACCGACAAAGAAACTTTCCAAATTCAAAGCTTTTATGTCGAGTGCGCTTGAACTGTCAGAACGTATTCCCTACCCACTCTTAAACTGTTTACAAGTTTTACAAATAAACTACAATTGTATATTGTATGCACAAGTACATCTGTGTACTCTACGAGAAATTTTCAAAATTTGTTACTTATAAATAAATCCTACAGATACTATACCTTTGCATCCGCGTTATCTCTACTTCTCCTGCACCCTTTAAAGTCTCTACAGAGATGATTTATATAGAAACTTTCATCTGCCGCACGTCTTGTCTCATACATTTTAAAATCTATTTTGCGCTTTTTTATGAAGCAAGTAGAAAGCGTCCTATACTAACTACCGGTCGAATATTTAATATCTCCTAAATTTTAACGTCTTCGACAAACCCCGTGTAAAAATAGTTTAATCAAAGACTAACATAACACTAACCGTTTAGCTATATCTCATAAAATTCCACATCTCTTCCCGTAAATTTCCATTTTGCAATTACCGTATGATGACAAGCTAGACACAAAACGAATGAAATTTGGAGATTCCACTTCACCTAACTTTTTAATATAGAGTCCACCTGAAGGCAACAAATTTACTTCGAAGTGCAAAAGTTAAGAAACTCCGGAAATTTGTACAAATAAATAACCTCCCTCTAGTTGAAACTGAATGCGAAGTTGAATCTCGCGAACTTTTTAGTTATCTCGAACTGAAATATACAAAGAGCCGGTAATCGTATTTTAAACCGAGCGTAGTAAAGATTACTTCTCGCAAAGACATACGGTATGTGTTCTGAATGCGTTGTAGAACTACGTTAAATATGAATCTCTTTTTTTTAGAATAAATCTTAAACAATAGCAGCCGAAACAAACCAATATGAACATATGTTATAGGTATTAGTATGATTCAAGAAACCTATTTCGATCTATTACTAACTTTATTGCTACCTTGTGTCTTAAAGGTACTATAGTTACTGTAATATCCTCTCTATAATTTACTATCGAGTTTATACTCTAAGATTCGCAGACTTTACAGATTAGAATTCAATACTTTTCAATTTATTTTAACAGTTCATCAGTGGGGTTTCCATAAAATATATTTAACCTTGTGGAATCCCTGTTAGCGATTACTGTTAAATTATTACCAGCTATTTTAGGTACACGGTTTACCGTCTGAAAGATTCGCAGAACTAAACCTCCAGTCTTGGGTACATGACTTGGCCACTTTACGAAATTTGCCTTTAGACTTTGGTTTGAATTGAATGTATAAAATTTAAACTCTTTGAGTGACGCCGTAGTCACTTTTACTCATTAAATTTGAATAAAGATTACAACAATTTATTGACTAAAATATGAAAGGTAACTAGTACAAAAATAAAACAACATAGATAACAAGAAATAAATAATTAATGTTTATAACCGTTAGCGAGTAAGTTCATAGAATAGGATTTACACTTTCCCACTCACTAGTGCTGTGGAAGATTTACTGCTCACCATGGAGTCATTGTGTTTTAATAAATATACACTGATTAAATATACCTAATATTGTTTGGCGTATTCCGAAAATGACAAACAGTTTCACAAAGTCTGCTGCTATTTACCGAGGTGGCTACCCTCGCAGCAGGTGGCGAATGTTGCGTATTGATGGTCGGTATGTATCATTTGTATGTGACGGCTTGCATAAGTGGCGACTAATGGCAAGTGGAATATTAGCAATAATTTTGACACTTTTATTATTCTTATTTTTATGCTTTTTATTCTTATTATTACGTGTAAGTAATTATAACAACTCTTAATCAAACGCAAGGAAGCAAGAAGGGAGCGCGCTTGCATAGAAAATCAATAATTTCAAACGCAAATGTTATTCATTTTAAACGCCAACGGTTGGTTATACAAATACGACGAAGCGGAAAAACCGAGAATGGTTATTTTCAACGGTCGGTTGTTTCTAGAAACACCTGTTGTTATATGTCAGGTTCATAGAATATATAACGAACGTTAACACAAAATTCCATAGAAATTGTTGTCAACGGTAAATTTGGATAAGCTGCTACAATAACCAGTACCTTAAGGAGTGAGTGGAATAAACAATCGATAATATAAAACAGACAGAGAAAAGTATAAATGAAGCGTTGGATAGAAATCACGTAAGATATACACCTGCAAAGGCGAACGCCAAATATAATATCGATTTTCTGTAACTTAAGAGGGGTTCTAAAGAAGACAACAAATATGCGTAGAACAGAAATAGATAAGCTGAGAGGTGGCGCATCTGAAAGCGGGAAAATTCTATCATTGGTCGATGACGAGCAGTTTTCGAGAAGTGCGCGTACGGTAAGGTAGGAAACAAAATTCTATGTAAATAGCACGATGGACGGGAGAAATTTTTCAGAAATTATAGTCGGTTACGTTCAAAATTTTAAGAAACCGCTTCGAAAACAAGCTTTTAATAGGAAACAGGTTCCACTAGGGAGGTTTGGAATAATATAAATACTCGAACGAATATATTAAAGCTCTCTTTTCTTTTCATTTAGATTTGAATACGGGTTCAGATCTACAACCTATAATAGTAAAAGCTTTCGGTTAACAATTATTGTGTTCAGTAAAGTTACATTAAACATCCTGTTAAAAATCATAAAAGCAGTAGTAATGGACCGCAAGTTATAAAAGTGTTTGCACAAGTTGGTGGTTGTTAGATAAAAGAGGCCGTCACTACGACAAAGTTATTAAATGAAGAGATGATATTTTGGGGTAAGCGAAACTGAAAGCAATTTGTATGCATGAAATATTAGTATGAAATGTTACTGTTGAGACGAAGCTGATAGCTGAGTAGAGGAACCGGAGTGGTAGCGGAGAAATTGAATGGTGGGGATCTGTGGATCCAGACTTCGTCGTATTAGATGGACACAACAACGAGGGTTTCTGGTAGCCATCTGCAGCGGTGACGAGGAACGTAGGTAACTCCAGGTAACGAACTTTAAATTTCTTGTTTTGTATAAACATTTGTGGTAATATTTTGGTGTTTGTGTGTTTGACTTATTGGTGGCGTATTTTTAAAACTTGTTTAAAAAGGTACATGTGCAGGACAATTAATTTTGATTATTAAAAAAGGGTTTATTGATTATATATAAAGGTTTAATCAGGCTATAAATTGTGGTTGTAAGGAGTAAACGGGTCTGTAAATTTGTTTTCAATAATGCAAGGTTTAAAAATCATTTACAAAAACTGGTTTATAATGAACTCACAATAAAGCAGCAGGAAGTCAAACTAGGGTTGCATGTGGGGCATGTGGGGCCCATTTAAAAACCTTTAAAAATTGAGCTGGTAACATGTGTACTAAATGGTTTGTACGCATGTATAAATATCTTATCTGTTAATATGTGTAAATAAAAGGTTGCATGGTTGTTGTATTATTTTGGCAATTTCATTTGATGGTGTGTGTGTGTGTGTGTGTGAGAGAGAGGTATGTACTTAAAGATAGGTATTCAAGAAGAGGCCAATTGCTGATCTAGCCAGGGTGAGCAGAGAAATCCGAAGGCGTCCGAAATAAAGGGTTACAAATCTTTTTTTATAAAAATTTTTTTTGAAAATTTTATGTTGGCCCAGGAGTGAGCACGAAATTAATCAAAGGTTCCACGGCAATATATATATATATATATATATATAAAAACACTTGTTGTTGATAAAATTATTGGGAACTATGTAGTTCGAAACGAAATGCTTGCAGTATAGTGTATTTATTTATATACCTGACGTTTCGAATCCTTTTTGACTCTATTTCGAAGGCTACAATGGTAACGGTTAAAATACAATTACATACAGATATATATATATATATATATATATATATATATATATATATACATAGATATGTATATATATATATATATATATATTGCTATGTATAAACAAGAATTGGAATTATCGTTCTCCGACGTTGGGCTGTCTTATTAATATAGCTATGAACTCCCTCCAAGAACTCAACTGGATTTTATCGTGTCTCGACCTTGTCGACCAATAACAAAATTTGATACGTTACCGCCTTACTCGTTATCAATTTCGTATTCAACTTACAGCTCCTCCTTGATTGTTTAAATTATCAAATCACTCCCATTAACTTTATCTTATGACCTGGACTAGCATTTATTTGGAATTATAAAATTCGGTTAATTCGATTCTATATAATGAAACAAATATTATGTACAGTTTTTGTAAATTTATTAAAATACACTTTTCAATTAATTAATGTTTTAATCAAACCCAAAGTCACCAAAAAACCCTATTATTTTATAAAAAAAAGAAGTGTGGAACGTTCAAAACCTCTTATCATATCACGCATTTTATACGTTTACAAGTCCTCTTCTTGTTGACTTTTTCACATTCATTTATATTAAGCAAATTCAATATTCAAATAAAAAAATAGAAAAAAATGTCTTATAACTAAAAACTGACCTGGTCTATTTTCTTGGTATTGACGCATCCATAATCAGCTAGTATTTCCCATGCATTAAGCCATCCATTTGAATAAAATTTATTTTCCCCCAATTCAGAATTATTACATGCCCATTTGAAATATTGTTTATCCACACGCTTGAACCATTGCATTTAAATTATTGCCATCACCCTCTAGACTACCATTATTAACTTATACTTATGCACCCCAATTTATTGTCATCTCATTCAGACTTATTACTTCTTATCAATTTTCCCAAACTTAGAATTGGATTATCATCCTCCCTAAACTCGAATTTGTATTATTATTCTCCCAGGGCTCGGAACTTGGAATTGTTATCATTTATTTTACCCTGACTCGGAATTGTATTATTTTCCCCGGACTCGGAAGCCCTATTATTACTGTGCTTTAGTTTAAATAAATTCCCTAAAATCTACTTACGTTTAATCGGTGATCGTAATTTTCATCTTAGACGCACTTATACAATTTTTCACTTTAAATTATTACGTATCTCACTTTGTCTCAGAGTGGCGCTCTTCGGCCTTTGTTGAGTTGAAAACTGAGTTCATTATCACTGTACCTGTTAATATATCATTGACCTCCTACTCCGTCAGTGGGTATGGTCTACAAACTCGTCGCTAATTTTAACCAATCAAATCTTTGCGTTTAAAGTAGTTTCTGATGTAATTTTCTATGCTTTCCAATAATTGTGGCCTGCTCGCAGGTGCTTCGTTATCAAGCATGCGGTGTTTTGACGAATCTAATCGCTTTTCTATAAACAACTGATGCAATTCGACTTTTAATTTTCATATATGCATGTTATTTACGCAATTTTTAATCTCCTTTCTTATTAAAAATGGTTAACTATTTTGTACGCATTCACACTATGCTTCCTGAAGCTCTATTTCTTATCTCCGTATTAACCTAATTGTTTGGAACTCTTTTGAATGCGTGTTTAATTACACTTTATTATGTGTACTTACAAAATACGCGTGCTTCCACTGAAAAATATTATATTCTGCCTTACCTAAATTAACTAAAATTTTATCTACAGGGTATTAAATATTTACTATTTACTTAATGCATGTCTTCCTTATTCCTACGCTAACTATGCGTCTTCGCGTGTCTATTTGCGTAGCTTAAAACTATTTATACTTTATATACAGGGTGTTGACTTCCTACTATTTACAAACTATCTCCATTTCTCAATTTCTAACTAAGTAAATGCAGTTTTCTGCTGCCTATGGTAATTTCTTATTTCTAAACGACCTTTACTATAAATTACAACCTTAAACAACCCTTTATCACAGCAATATATATATATATATATATATATATATATATATATATTGCTATGATATTCGCCCCACGATTAGGCATGTCATATTTATTCCTATGAAATTGCCCTTATTGTATTTTAAGCCCCAATGTTGGGCGTCATATTTATTTGCTGTGATATGCCCTATTTTAGGATTATCGAGCCTTTACGATGGGAGCCATTTTTACTGCTGTGATATTCCTTTTATTGCTGTGCTATTCGCCCCATTTGACAAAAATGTTAAATTAGGATTTTACCCCTACTAGCTTACTGAACAAATCTTATTGAATCAAATAAAGCAATTCTAGAACACAAAATATAACACTTGATAATATGTACAATACTCAAAATCTTCCTTTTTGTACAAAATATCTACATATACCAGATTTATGCTTTTCTGAAAGTCAGCAACAATATCTTTTAACTACATGCAGGGACCTTCAAAAATTCCAAGATACCTTCCCTTGTTTTCATATTTTTAAGTGACCTTTTTGATGACTCTCACAAATATACAATGTATGGCAAATATTAAATCAAAAACAGGCTTTCGATAATAAAGTGTATTAAAATTGCTAATCTGGAATGGGTTCTGGAGTTCCAATCCTAGTCTATGATCTGCATCCCCTTGCTGTATCCGCTTTGCTTATTGGTATTTTACGTTCGCGTTAAGACATCAACAAAATGCCATCCCCATATAAAAATTGCCTCCCATAAATCGCTTCCAATTAAAATCGTTCCAAATTAAAGTGCATTCAAAATTAAACGTCCCAAATTAGAATATGCTTAAATTAAAAGTTGTCCAAATTAAAATATCAAACATCCCAAATTGGAATGTGTCCATATTAAAATATCACCAAAATTAGATGCCCTGTTTTGTTAATATTAGAAATGAATTTAATTATTAACTTACGTCTATCTATAGATCGGCTTATATTTCGTTGCACAAAATTCTTGCACTTTTAAATCTCATTTGTTTAATTTTTATTTCATTAATTGTCTGAATTTTTAACACCTTCGAACATAGCTGTTTCTCAGTTAAATATAGACTAAAATATCGTTCAGTTTCTATCGTATATATAAGCCCTTCTTCCAACAGTTTTCATTGGCGTGTTTACATTCAAGGCTGTATTTTACTTCATTTGACAAAATCGGAATTTTTACGACAAATGCTCTGTTCATCACGTCCGCATTTAGCATATTGCAGTATTATCCTAGGATTTCCAACTTTTGGCTTTTCATTAACTCACGTATTCGATGTTTGTTAATTTATCATATAATTGAACCGCCTGGTGTTTATTTGTTTTCCACAGAATGTTGGTTTTCTGAACAAATGTGTTCTTCTCTAGTCACGTTACGATTTTCTAATAATGAATTATTTAAGATGCGTTTACGTTGATATTTTCGACGCAATTGTTAAATATTTACAATGCCAATTTATCTATGTTTCCTGGTAATTTAATTTTGATGCAATTTGTAGGGATTTAAAATCTTATTTTTACTTGTAAACTATACTTAGACATATTTATGTTCTCATGCATTTATTTTATATTTATTTTATATACAGTGTCCTCTTAATTGACATTATGTAGAATGACTAATTTACTCTTATAATTTCTGGAATTATTTGATTTTCTTAAAGTTAAAGTTGCTTATATTTATCTTATGACCCCTTATGACTAAATTTACCCTTAAACTACCCTATTATCATAGAATATATATATATATATATATATATATATATATATGTAAGTTAAATATTTAACTTACATATACATTATAAGAACAGTCAATATTACTAATTTTATATGTATATATATATATTATATATATAATATATAATATAATAAAATTGCAGTGTTTTCTTAGGAATCGGCTGGCTACTTCGTGTCCCTTCACTTTCGGAATTTTTCCTTTTATGGATGTCTACTTACCCTAGCTTAACTCAAAACCAAACTCCTCTAATTTTTACCTAAATAAAACAATCCATGCTTCCTTCAACTAATCTTCCACGGCTACTATTTCTCCCAACACCTTTATATTAAAGAAAAATAAAGAAATTCAAAATAAAATCTTTCGACAAAACATACTGCCTTTTACTCATGTGACATAAGTTATGATTCATACAATCTCAATATTTACAAATTATTTACAAAATATATAATATATATATATATATATAAGATGTATATATATATATATATATATAATATGTATATATATATATATAATATGTATATATATATATAATATGTATATATATATAATATATAATTTTGATTGCGTCGGCTAGCTCAGTTTTTGAATTACGCACAGAGCTTGCGACAATACGACAAACAAAGCCTTTAAACTTACCACCTACTTCTCATTCCTGTTTTAATCTTTAAACCAAAACACCATTAAGCACAAATTATTATAATGTTCTCAAAAATATTTACAACGTATGAAAAGGTTAAATTTCTTTAACTGAAATTTTCTTCCAATAATTGAATCGATAAATTTAATTAATATTATTACCAAAGATGATCAAAAAGTCAGCAAAATCACTAATATTATTAATTATTAACTAAAACCTGATAAACCTTCATTTAACCTTGTTTATTATTTACGTAATTTACAACGTATACCCAAAAATTAGCTCTTGCCGACCCCTTACATAAATTATCATGAAAGCAATTTTTAAAGTATTTAAATTGGTAATATTTAATTAAATGTTAAATCTTAAGTTATTCAGTTTGGCAAAGTGCAATGAAATATCCACAAATAAAATAATAAAATAATAAACATTCAGATTGGCTAACCTGTTGTTTTTTAGCTTGAATCAGTCTCTGGTCCAACCGTTACGTGCATCCCTCATAGGATTGCCTTAAATACACTAGCGTACTCCATTAAGCTCTTTTACCATTAATTATTGAAGTAAATGCATGTTGCATTTCCTCTTTTCTTCCAATAATAATCGCTTCAGAGTGTAGTATTGTAAGATTGTAGTATTGTATCGAACAGGCAAATAGGAATTTTTAAAAAGATCTCCTAGGTGATAAGTAACAATTGAACAACTTGATAAAAGAACTTGTTAATTTTTATAAAGAGAGAATAGATGTTTTTTTACATGCTCTCGAGTTTTTATTGAATTATTTAAAGCTGAAGTTATTTGAAAGAGTTTTAACTGTGAATTAAAATAGACCTTGTGCAACGGGTAACAAGTTTCAAGGGTTTAAACAACCATTTGAGGTCAAGAAGAATAATTCTTCCTGTAAAGGGAAATGTGTACAGCTTACAAGCTGATATGAATTGAAGTGAAGAGAGTTCCAAATATTTCCAGAGAATTCCCAATAATATGAACAGTGTTCCAGCAGTGATGATAATTTGAGTGGAAGTTCCTAGTTAGATCGCCGGTTCTGATTATATGTTTTCTATAATATTATTTTAGTATTCCTAAAGCCTGAAAATAAAGCGTAAATTATTTAAAATACAAAATATTAAAACTTACTTTTAAACAGGTATTGTGAACTTCAAGTTTTTGTAACTGTAAGCAGTGAAGAGGTCTATTCTTGTAAACTCAGGCGACTTTAGTGAAATTACAGGTATCAAATAAATTCATCCTCATATTTGTAACACCTAAAACCATTAGTACTGATTGAAATCTCAAAATTTTTATCAAATTTAAGCATTCTGGGCTTTGTTTGCACTATGAATAAAATTGCTAGTATGGTCACACCCGCACCTATGGCGAGTATTTTTAAACATAACTAGATGGTGTTTTGACTGGCAGTGGTTATATATATTGTAGTGGTTTTAAAGGGCTAAACGTAAATATAACTAAGGCAATTTCAAAACACCATGTATAAAAGAAACAACCAAAATTTACGTGCGAAATTTATCTCATTTTATTCAGTTTAAAGTATCAAGTATTACCATTATTTTATAATTAGGGATTAAGAATTTAATAGGTGCGTAAAGAAAATAAATTGCATAAGCCAATGGAAATAATTATTTAATTTAATTGAGTTGAATTCAAAGGAATATAACGTTTAAAACGCATAAGAGCGTGTAAAAATCAATAATACCAAGGTGAAACGCGTTGCTAACAAACGAACAGCCGTTGGATATGAAATACTTCGAAAAGCGAAATCCTAGAAATGTTATTTGAAAACGATCGTTAATTAAACACCTGCATGTTTTCTAAATGTCAACTTCTCCTTATTTTGTGTAGATAAAACTCAAGATTCTTGGTATATTGTACAAACGGTCGGATGTTTTCGCATTAAACGCTAATTAGGGGTTACTTAAAGCACGTATGCTAGTCCACGTGGGGTTAGTTAGCAGATGGGCAGGAATATTGATTTCTACCACTCAAACAAGGTTAGAAGGAGTCGTAGGATATGCATAAGAAAGGGACAGCGTTAATATAGGCGGGATTTGTAAGACATCAATGCATAGACTATTGGTCGATATCGTTAGTTGTACATCAGACAAACACAGGAATATTGAATGTAAATTTTTTAGAAAATATCGTAACAACGCGCTGAATTTCGGGGATTTAGAAGACGGTTAAACCCAAAATTTTAAGAAATATTATTGTAAATGAAGGACTTTGCGTGTAATGCGGCCGAGAGGTGGCATCGGAAATTGTATAAATACTTTTTGAAAATGAATAAAAGTCCCTTAGTATTTTGATTGCTTCAGACTACGTACCGAAGTTACCACGAGCTTGTAAGTATAGAAAATTATTTTAAATTAAATAGTATGGTGTTAGCCTCATAATTTGTACGCGGATAGTGCTGAGTCTAAATTTTATTGAGGTGCCACATATATTTTTTTAACAAGCTCGTGTAGTGACGTTATGTAATGTGAACTAAATTAAACAAAGATAAAATAAGTGTAAATTTTGGATTTGGATTTGGAGGTATCGTGTATGAACAGCATTTCAGCATGACTTAGAGGGTGTTCAACTACTAATATCTGGAGGCGGGAGCAGAGCAGTACCACGAAACAACTTAATGGCATCATCGTCAACGGAGCAGAGATCTTCAAGAAATTCCAGGTAACGCTTTAGAATTTGTTGTTGTTGATAAACTATGAAGGTTATTGTGATGGGTGAGAGTGAACTATGATGGTATTTTACATTATTTGGCGTATTGAAAGTAATACGTACAACTAACTTTTATTGTGGTATTTAAATCGAAACATAAAGGTGTATATAAAGCTGATTAACGTTCCTCAGGAATTTAAATATATTTTTGTTATGAGTACATGGGTTTTGTTGTGTTTGTAAAAAAGAATATGCCAAGTAAAGAGCATACATTAATCATAATTAACTGGGTTATCATGAGCTCACCATACTCCAGAGTTTCCTAATTGAAATTAATTATAAATAAATAAACAAAGATAAGGTATTATTCAGGGCCAATTTACTCGGGTTATATTCAATGTGTTTGATATTGCTGGTTAAAATTCTGGACTTTACAAAATAGAATTTATTGAGGTGTAACTTGACCACTGAAATGTAAATATTCTTGAAGTTTTATTTGTAAATATTGGAAAATAGATATTGTATGATTGTTGTATTATTTTGTGGTTTTATTGAGAGTGTGCGTGAACGATAGAGAGTATGAGAGTGAATCTAGGTATACAAGAGAAGGCCCAACTGATCTAGCCAGGGAAGCAGTTGAAGAAAGCAATTCAACCGAGGAAGCAAATTAAGAAGAGAGGAATCTGGGTAAGAAATTAATGTTTTTTGAAAATTTTGTATTGTGTGCAAATTTTCGATTTGTTATAAAATTGATAATTAGAGGAGTTCCGATTATTATTCACAGATCCAGAAGTATATATATATATATATATATATATATATGAGGTAAGATGTATCTGTAAACAAACTCTTATAAAAGCCATTGACAAATACAAATCGGGCTGGTAGTTATATAGCCATTAACAAAACATTAGCTTTATTACTTCATAGGGGAGGAAACATCCACTGACCATGGTTTCGGCTTGTTAGCCTCGTCAGAGTGGAATAGTTCCCAAAGTCAGTGGATGTTTCCTCCCCTATGAAGTAATAAAGCTTATGTTTTGTTAATGGCTATATAACTACCAGCCCGATTTGTATTTGTCAATGGCTTTTATAAGAGTTTGTTTACAGATACATCTTACTTCATATACAATTTTCTTATTGCAGACTGCAAATAACTTGTCTTTATATATATATATATATATATATATATATATAATACTTTAGGTAGTAAATTATACAAGGAAGTTGATAAATACTATCGTATTATAGTGAATAAGATGAAATAATAACTTAGACTTTTATGCAAAGCCCAAGTGATCATTTCAAATCGAGCTGGTAATTGAAAGATGGAAAATATAAGGTCTTGAACAAGGCTTAAATCTGTATCTTGGTTTTGCCGGACCCATGCGTTTACCAATTACGCCACCGAGACCGATGACGACATTTGGGAAATTTACAAATTTAAATCGTGTACACAACTATACATAAACCTAACTTTCAATTAAGTTTGGCATTTTTGTCAATCACATCTGACATTGTTTTAAGTCTTCCTGAGATTACCTTAAATAAATCTCTTAACCTGCGTTCTCCTTGGCATTGGCTTTGCCAGTTTATACAGTTATGTTGGCAACGTTGGTCACAGGAGTATTTACCTTCACTCAACGAAATAAATGGAATCGTCCTCTGGTTGATTTATAAGTTTGTGACTTAGTTTGTATCACGGGAATCAACAGCACCCCCTTAATTTGGCCTCTCGGTCATATTATTAAATTGTTTCCCGACCGTGACGGCATTGTGTAAGTTGCTTGGAGTAAGTGCACTAGCGGCACTTATATTCGGGGCGTCCCCGTGGATCAATGTAGTAAGCGTAAGACTACGGATCCCAAGGTCCCGGGTTCAAATCTCGACACGGTCGACTGCTTGAAAAATGGCAGGTGAGCATTTTTCACAAATATTACGCCCTCGTTCGGATGATAGGTTAAATGGAGGTCCCGTGTGTGAGTGTTGTCACGCACGTTAAAGATCCCTACCTTGGCTGGAACGGCAAGAGTTCGGCAAAATTCTAAATTTCCAGGCAACAAAAAACTCGCCTCCTGGCCAATGTAGTACCTTCGGGTGGAGCATTGGAAATGTAAATGAACGGCACTTATATTCGTCCGATGTACAAACTTCTCGCTTTCTCTATTAGTTAGATATTACTTATTATTCCTTTTCCTTCTATTTGTTCTTGTTCTTTTTTTGTCTCCATTGTCCCTCTTGTAAACCCGATTATTCAGTAGGTAATCCGTCTGTCTCCCTAGTTGGGATAAAAGTCCAATTACTCTCATTCTGATATACGCGTTTCTTAAAATATCTTAATTTAAGGTGGATGGTGCGTTCGCACCGTATACGGTTTATTGCATATATCTGCGGGGTTGTCCGATATTTTCAGGCAACGAATTGTGGGCATCCTGCCAAATCCTCACATATTTTCTTATTATTCACGTCTTTACTACCTTGTGGGATTACGAGATACTGCTGCGACTATAGTGTCGGTACAGTTTGTAATTGTAGTCAGACGAGTGATCTACCTAAAACTACCACCTTATTCGGTGAATGACTTCAATCGTACAGGGTTAGAAGTCGCAAAATATTGATACAAAATAATTGCAAATAAAGCACATACAGTAAAAATTTTAGAATGGAGTCAGTAGTTAACCCTCTCGTTCAAAGAAGCGACTGTTATAAGCACAAATAATTTAGGTAACAGAAATGGGACACTATTATTTCGTAACGAACAATTAATGTGTGTGCGCAACTAGTTTACAAAAACTCTCCTTAACACAACGTTAAAAATATAAACCTTATTAAGAGAAAACGTTATTCGAGTACCATTTGTAAAAATAAACAAAACATGCGACTTCGCCTAAAGCTTTTACCAACTTCGACTCTCGTGAGTAGTGAATCGTAATTGATTGCTGCTTCAAACGTATACTTTTTATTAGTGGTCGTTTGGCAATAACCTGATCATGCAAAAAATATACATTAGCTCTTCTGCTTTCTGGTTGCACTATGCGCTCGGGAAATCAAAGCGCATTTCCCCGAATGCGACTCTGCATTCCATTACTTTTATTCCGCTTGCCAGTCTTCCTTTTTATAATATTTCAAGTGTTAAATTGCAAAAACTGTTGCACGCTCAATTCTGCAGGAACGTACTGAAGCTTAAAAGGTTCCAATACAAGTCTAACAAAAGGGGTGAAAGCTAATCAGGATGACGTAAAAGTAAGCTTTTTATTATAAAAGTCGGGACAGACTATTAACGTTGCAGGAGAAGTAAGCTAAAAGCACTCTTTTCTCAGTGAGCAATATATATATACTCCTTTTTATTCAAATTTACATCACAGTTCAACTTTTATCTTTCTATGTAAATATATTTGTTTTGTTACAAATGAATTGAAAACGTGAAAACACATACATAATGACGAGCGTTTTAATAGGCAGTTTATCTTGAATTCAAGTATTACAAAAAATACCGACCATGACGACTCCACCAGTGAAGCAAATAAAACACCGATTCGCCTAAAATTGTTCATAGATTATACATCCCATTTTTAATCATTATTCGAACGGTGTGTTTTGTTAAATTTCTTACTTCAGCAGCAACAAAATATCTGCTATTTATTTGAAAGCATAAAATTTCGTTAAATCTTGTTCAAATTGCAATATCCAGTACCAAGCCGCGCACAAACATCAAGAAAGCAGATTAGAAGCGGATCATATTTCCGCGCCATTACAATGAACTTGCTTACGCTAGTATCCATAGAAACAGAGCTCTGGAATTGTTGGGAAGTAATCAGATACAAGGGAAACAAACTATACGACGCTCCACTACACACACGATAGTTTTAAAACCTCTGAAACCAAAACACGTGATTTCTAAGAATGCGATGGTTTTGATTTTGCTTAAGAGCGCGATGGTTGGCTGCCTAAAATCCATCAAAAAACAGGTTATTCTGTTTGGTAAATAACTTTTGTTGGATTGAAAATATGCAAAATGTAACTTCACCATTAAACTCACAAATCTTTGTATTTTCTAACGAAGGTTTGGTTTTTTTTTCTAAAGTGGAGTAATAAGCAAGAAATAACTGTTAAAAGTAATGTTAAAATTCACTTACTTTATTTTAGTTACTACATCTAACATAATCAATTTGTATATAAAAAAAAGCATTCGTTGGATAGCAGAATACATATATAATCGTCCTGTTAAAAAAAATTTCAAAAATATTGATCATGATAGTCGTAGTGTACTAAATGGATTTTATTGAATTATTACATTAATTGTACGCCATTTTAATAGAAATCGTTCACGACTTTCTCCGAAGATGGCACTGTTAATGATGTGTAGAATAAGGTTTAAAACCAGAATATTTCAAATTGAATTATTTTGGACTTTGTTTTTGTCGCATTGAAATGAAGTAAACTAATAATATATGGTGAATTACCTTTTTGATAAATGTAATATAATAATGATTGGATTAATTGCGAATATTTATGAAGCCAAAAATTACATAACCTCAACATCCATGGTTGTTTGTAAACTTCCATGTTTATGTTTACAAGCGATAAGTAAATTATTACAGCAGTGTTACTTTGTGAAGCTTATACTATGTTATAATAGTTTTTAAAAAAAGGGTAGTGTGCCGTATCCCAAAACGTAAATAGATACTCTATAATATTCAATGTAAGCAAAATATTGCATCATGTTAGCAAGAGTAATGTTTATTAAAATATCTTAGTGGAACCATCGCAGGGAAATAGGATACATTTTGTTACAAATTAGGTTGCGAGTTTGGTACTTGGCAAAATGATTTACAAATTTGAACGATCTGGGGGAGGACGTTCTCAAAAAACGATAATTTTTCCTACATCATTTTACACTTCACTTTGGGGACGTTCATTGTCTTGTGTATCTTCACCAGGGGTCTGCAATGGTAATTATATTTTCAATTTGAAAAGTGTCAAAATCAGCTTTAAATATATAGGCAACTTATTAGTTTTCCCATGCTTTACCTCCACGTAGCAGCCTTCCCTTATTTTTTGGTCATACAAAGTTCACATGTAACGTCAAATAGATGTGATACAAATTGTGCTGCCGGCAAAAAATGATAATAATAAACTATAATAAACTTCAAAACTCCCACTAATTATGAAATATATTTAGGCTAAATTAAAAATAAAAGTGTAAAAGTTTATTTAGGATTAAACAATTTACGAAACTAGACCTAACTTTAAGCATTAGAAATAAACCATAAAAGAATTGCTTTTTGGTTTATTCTGTCAAAAAATAGCTATTTTGTTACATTAAATCGACTCTGTCAAAAACGACTAAACGTTTATTTCAATAAATATTTCAAACTAATAGAATATTTGGGGTCTTCGGTTTAATATTTTTCATCAAGTGCTAATATCGAAAAAGGCATTTCCAATACAAAAAGCTTTGAGTTGTTACCTGTAAAGTGTGCTTTATTAAAACAAAATTATTACAAATGTTTTATTTTTAATGAATAACTAAGAAATTAAAAATAAGTTCAATTGTTGTAACATTTACAATGTGTATATAGGTATTTTTGAACAGTAAATCATTACTAACCAAAAACTTAAAAGGAACACTGTTTTACAGAATACGTAGTAATGTAAATGATATAAAACTATTGGTGAAAAGAAGTGAATAACAGGCATTTGTAAATAATATTTTTAAACCCCACATTTTAAGGTCAATAAATAAACGTTTAGTAATAAATATACGAACAGCTTTCGAATTGAAATTGACTTTATTGTTGTTAATATTACAAAATATTAGTATATAAGGCATATTTGTAGGTCCATACAGGCAAAGTTTAGTCATAGACTACTCTTACACTTAACCTGCATAAACCACTACATATCTCTACAAGGAAAATTAATGAAGCAAATGAATAATTACACAATAATTGAAAAATATACAATTAGGCTATGTTACTACTTATCCAAAATATGCGCCCTGATTTGAACCTTGAATGCAGTAAAAGTAAAAAAGATTTTTATATCCATCTGGAATTGAATTATAAGTAGAAACAGCATTATAGATGAATCTTCTCTGAAACATAGCAGTCAGTTGCTTGGAAATTGTTAAAGTTTTAGTGTGTCTAATATCGATGCAATGCACTTTGGAGCGTGTCATTAATATTTTAGCAATATCCTCTGAAGACATTTATAATTATTTTATGAACAAAACATAACAAATGATGTTTCCTGCAGTTATCCATATTTAACCAGTGCAACTCTTTTATCTTATACGATACATGATCAAATTTTTTTAGTCCAAAAACTAAACGACAACAAGTATTTTGAATCTTTTGTATTTGTGTTATAGAAGTGCTATCAAGGTTTGGACCATATATAAAATCACAATAGTTAAATAATGACAAAACTAGCTTCTGACAACAGCTTTTTCAATTGTAAGGTTAGTATAGACCGACAAGCATATAGTTGTTTAAGTGCTTCATACGACCTTTTTATTAACCTTGCAACATGTGACTTAAAGCGTAGATCATCGTCAAGTATTAAACAGAAATTTCTTGAAGAACTAATTAATGGAATAGAGGTATTGTTAATTATGACTTTTATCTTATCCTTAACACAATCTCTAATTTTCTCTGTGATCCGAAACAATATCAGCATCAATAGTACACCTGCACGAACAAATAATTCATCACTTGATAAATATAAGGAATCAATAAAGAGTACTGCTGTTATTTACTATGCGCGTAGGTTTGTTTATTACTTGGATGAATCCATAAGAATCAATGCAGTGTGTGATAATATTACTTAAATTGAAAAGATTCACATTGACATCACCTAAACATATTATATTATCCATCATTGGTGCTAAATAAGATAATATATTATCTAGTTCACCAACACAACTAAGCAGATTAGAGTTTGGGGATCTGTATACTGTGCCTACAGTAAAAGTTTTGCGATTTAATTTAAACATTATCCAAAATATATTCAAGTATACGAGTCAATTGCAAACCAAACAAAATAACCTGACATTTAAGATCCTTCCTTACGTACACATCACCCCACCCCTGGACCCACTCTATCATTATGAAAACAATTATACCCATTTATATTGACAGAGGTATTGGTGACGTATGAAGTAAGCCATGTTTCAGAGACACCAACCAAATCAAAACGGTTTTCATCTATTAAATTGATCAAATCATTGAAACTAGGCAACAAAGAATGCACATTTAAATGAGCAATTCTCATTTATAAAAAACTATACTAGCCTAATAGAACTATTTAATTTACTTTAATTTAATTTAAACAAAACAAATACAAAAAATTAAAGCACTCGTAGCTAAATAAAAACGAAGCAAAAAAGAAAAAAATTCAAAAGAGGCTATCTCCAACGTAACAAATTATCGTATTCTAACAATCAGCAACTTAAGTATAATGTACTGCATGCTTAGTAAACTATAACTACTATATACCTGTTACTTATTACCAACTATGCTACAGGAATTTAAATTACTAGAGGTTACAGTGTTGTACAAATGTAAATAAAATTTTTTTTCAGTAAATAAAGACAGTGTGGCATTTACATTTGCACTAACTGTATGGTATCGTTGTTGATGATGTTCTACAAGTTGTATTAATATTCAGCATCTGTCTCGTACATACATCATTTCACAGGATGTAGTATCCAAGTGGATTCATTATATTCTTTATCGTCTTTCAACGTTTGATCATATTTGGCTCGTAAAGAGGCCAATATACCTTCTTTTTCATAGGCGTGATCCAATTTCGAAGTACAATAGACACCCTACCTGATCGCTACTCCACAAGTACCAATTTTCTCAATCTAGAAATATATCATGAAAAAATTATGTTCTGATAGAAAATTGTATCAAACCTACTTTGTGAATGAAGTTTCTCTGTATTTAGCACTAATAAGTAACCCAACGACTTTATCATCAACAAAAGTCGCCAACCGCAATGAATAATTAATTTCTTCCAAATCTTTCATAAGATTGTCCTTCCATACCTAAACAAACTGTCAAGTAAGATATTAAACAATTAGATTTTCTTACAGCGCCTAACTCAGCTTCAATTTTTTTAAACTGGTAGAGTGTCATGGGAGGTATATCCATAACTGAAAATAATTCCTGAGAATGGCCATGTGTACTGTCAGTTGCCAGAGTACCCCAAACAAATCCATAATTAATTTTTGATTTTTGCGAAATATCTTCAGTGTAATGCTTGTATATCTTATCACACATTGTACATGCAAACATAAGGCAGCTTACTGGACCTAATCCTCTGTTACATTCCTTTTTCAGATATAGTTTTCCACCAGTACAAATTTGGGAATGTCGGTATTGCAGCTCTATGGACCAACTTAATACATGTTGCAAATTCACAATGCGGTTTCCACTAACAGTTGGTTCTTTATAAGACTGATTTATCTCAAAATATAATTCAAGAGCCTCTATTCTGAAAAACAAAACAAAATATTAGATTTTTTAGGAACCCAAAATTTAGCATATATACAGGACAACACATTAGTGTGACAAAGTTTAATATATCGATTATTTATTGTAGAAATTATAAAAAAAAGCAATTTACACAAATTTTAGGCTGTATTATTTTAAAAATTGTTTTATATCTACAGGGTGTTCATAATTATATATATATATATATATATATATATATATATATATATATATATAGCTAATTTTGACATACTAAATGTATCACCCTGTAGATAAATTTCCTACCTATACATAGTTTCCGACATGGATATGAAATACAAATAACAATGTATTACCTATTATAGTCTGCTTCTGGTATAAATCATCAATTATCTGGAAGTGTATGTGACCTTTCCTCGGTTGATTTTTCACAGTTCTCTAAATATGAAATACAATGATATAATAATTTAGATTATTTATACAAATTAGCATACTCTGTCTCAGTCTGCGACTTCATTGTTTCTGGCTCGGAAGTTTCTTCAGATAAAGTACTTGCATTACTAACTACCTCAGGTAATCTTTGCAAACCTGATGGGCCAGGCTTGTCTAAATTATCTGATGTGGATTTCAAACTAAAAAAGTTAGGGTTTTATTATGACATCTAATTAATATGTGTATTTGTGGAATTATAATGAAACGGGCATAACCAGTGTAGTTAGAAGGCTTGAACCATTGTTTGCAAGTGAGGCAAAATTACTCATTTTTAGTGTCAGTACTTAATAATTATATAAAAATCATATGACACATCCGAGAGCTTACTTCGTTCAAAATAGCACAAAAATTCTTCGCATTGTTGTCAAAAACAATCTAAAGCTTATGAAATCCTATAGAATTTTAGAAAAAAATTAATAATATTTTGTAAAACACAGCTATCAAAATTCAACGAGGTAAAAACGTAAATGTTATTGTTATGTATGTACCCTACAAATTTGATGAGTATTTCTAATACAGTACAGATGTGCTATTCTGACGTACATTTAAAACTATTCGTTGACAAAATACTAAGTAATTTTTTTCTACGTCATAATTTCAGGGTAATCAAACTAACTTAGTTCTATGAAGAATGCGAAAACACTTATATTTTTAGTTTGCATTATCATATTTATAAATTCCAAATAGTCATAAGTGGAGAGTCGGGTAATTTGTGGTTTTCTATTCTCAAGGCATCTGAAGAATGTATAATTCTTGTGGGTGGATATGCGACATTTAAAGAGGTATACTTTCATTCTTTTTAGATTTTATATTCCAAAATAAACAGCCACATAAAGATATCCTAGCTACACTACTGATGAATATATTATAACTTACAGCGGTAATTGTTGCATTTTCAGCCATCTTAAGCGGACTTCTTTAGACTTGGACGATCGTTTTCTGGTACCACCTGGATTTTGGTTATACACCTTCTTATATTTACCCATCTGAAAAATGTAAATACGTAAATAAAAGAAACTTTACACCAGGCGACAACAGGAAGTAAGTATACTGTAACTTTTTTCGTATTTCAGATAAATATTTGAAATTTGAAAGGCTTGTACAAGACAAAACGGGAATACAAATTTTTTGAAATAATTGTGAATTTCAAATTATTTACGGTCTGACTAGAAGTAAAAAGCACTGTATAAACTACACACCCTTTAGTTTTGTACATTTTTAGAATCAGTTGATCATTTTTAGTCCTAGGACATTATTTCAAATTTTTTAGAAATAGGTGTTTTCTTATTTAAGTGTTGAAAAGAAAAGTAAGCGACTGTAATTCTCCTAAATTGGTGTATAATTGTGAGAAAAATTTGAAATCTAACGACCTTTCATGTTATTAGTAATAGCTATATTTTCGCCAGAAATTTCAAACATTGTTTTTTCTTAAAAGTAAGATTTTGAAAAATCTATTAGGCTGGATCTCGATAAATTTAAAAAGGATTTTTAAAGTTTTTGTACCCTAAATAATCACAACATGTTAGGACATTTTTAGGGGACTGCTTAAATTATAAATAGGGTTTATGTCGTTTTTAAACTGGTTTATATAGGACAAAAAGGTTAGTGTACACAGTTTCTGTCATTTTCACCATTCGGTGTCATAAATTAAATAATGAATATTTTTGATAAAATAGTGTATGCAAAACAAATAATGTATTTATTCAAGAAGACAGTAGTTGCTCGACTAAATCAAATCTACAAAAATTAATGTCAATATTTGAATACGTATTTTCAAAATCGAATGAAATATATAATTAATTTTGTCCATTACTTCCACAAAGTATAGGAATTTTAGAATATACTTACCCCCAAGCGCAAATACACCCACACTAAATAAAGCATTAAATGTTTGTTTCTAATAATAACGAAATGTCACTCTATGAACAATAAACTACACATTCAAAAATAAAAACTAGCGAATACCATATGCACATAAATGAAATAATACAATACAATACAAATTTGTTTCGGCAAACGACCTTGGCTATTATTAGAATGCACTATGTATCTAACGCTTTGCTTGCTGTTCAACAACTTCGAATTCGCTGAAGATCATTTACGACGAATAGTTACAGGAATGGAGAAAATAAACCAGCATCGTACCGTATCCTAGCAACCGTTATTTGCCTAACTTGGAAACGAAACACTAAACTACTAAAGTTTAAATAAAGTAGTTCCCTCTATCATGCGAAAGTTATACCACAAAGGCGGCTATTTTAAAATTAGTTCGTGTTATGAAAATAGAGGGATGCTATCGCTCCCTTAATAGCTATTATCTTTACCGTAGAATAAATCTCTTTACATAAAGTACTATATTGTAAAGATCACGAACATAAAAACTCTATAGACGTTGAAAAAAGTGAAAGGATTCATAAGGACAGCAAAATTTTTTTGTTTTTGAAAGACTTACTCCGACATGAAAGCAAAGTAAGAAGAAAATGCTTAAAAAAAAACAAGGACTAACTGCCGCAAAACTTTCGGAGAAACTAAATCAGATCGCCGCCAACTTACAAAAAAATTTTACCAAAAAATTAGACAAAAATGCAAAAGCGGATAAACAAAAACCAATTGAAAATTATAGCCAATTTAGAGAGGAATATATATAGGAAACTACAAAATCCGAGGACCTGGGATCCAAATTTTCAGGTGATTTACAGAAACTTGAAACGAAATTTTCAGATAAATTTTTAGAAAATTTGCGTAAAATAGAAAAAGAGATACTGAGAATAGAGGAATGGATGAACTCCCTAACAGTGCAAGCATCAGAGACCTTAGTGCCTGTGATACAACAGCACACTCCAAAATTAAAGAAATTTGTGGAACGCAAACATATGCCAAAGTTCAGGGTCAAACTTTAGCAGATATGTTGAATGCAATTACATTCTGCCGCGAGAGCTAACAGCTCGAACGGTGGTGAAAGGGTAACCGCGTTAATTATCGCGTTACGAGGTGAGGCTTTGACGGGGTTGAGAAAGAACCACTCACAAACGTGTGTTCCGCGAAGTTTTTGGATCAGTGGAGGAAACTGTGCCAGCTTCTTTAACAACAACTGCCAGGACATAAGAACTTGATCCGACAGTACTCGGACGGCGACTGTCGAAGGCCTCGGTAGTCAAACATAGAATCGATATAGAAAGTGCTTGGCCATTAAGACAGCAGCCGCGGAAGCTCCCATTGTCCAAACTCCAAGAGGCTAAAAAAATGATTGGAGATATCGAGGGATAAAGAGTGATTGCGCATTCTGTAGTCCTTGGACATCCCTTGTTTTGCTTGTTAAGAAGAAAGACGGGTCGACAAATCTTGTGTAGTGTACAGACGATTGAATAACGTGACGAAGAAGGATAGCTACCCACTTCTTAAGATTGACGACGCCCTCGATACACTTTTAGTGCGGCGATGGTTCTCGATCTTGAATTTGCAGAGTGGCTACTGGAAAATGGATATGGAACCTAAACATAGGGACATGACTGTTTTCACTATGCTGGTAATGGTCTGTGGCAACCTACAGTTATTTTATTTGGTTTCTGTAACGCTCCAGTCTCCTTCAAGCATTTAATATATACCAACTTGTGTGAGCTATCATAGGAAACGTGTCTTGCACACTTAAATGATGTGATCGTAATTGAGAAGTCGTTTGGGCAATGCTACGATCTTAGGTTGCCTTTTGTCGCAAAGCAAATTCATCTTAGATACAGACGCAAGCAATGTCGCTATCGGAAGTGTAGTATTGCATATACTAGACGGACAAGAGAGACTCATTGGTTATCTTAGAAATATGCTTTCGAAACTGGAACGGAATTATTGCGCTACATAACGGGAACTGTTAGCTGTAGTGAAATTTGTAGAACATTTCTATAAGTACCTCTACGGGGAAAATTTCACCTGACAACCGATGACACCGCCGTGAAGTGCCTATTTTAGTTTAGGAACGCCGAAGAGCAAGTCGACAGATGGGTGGAAAGGCTGCAGGAGTATAACTTCGATACGGAACACCGTTCTGGTACAAGTTATCGTAATGTGAATGCCCGTTGAGTTTCACCATTACTTCGTACTGTGCACAATGGAATTCCTTAAAAGTAGAGATTGGGATTATGGTACGATCTTTAGAGAATGGAAATGGGTCCGTGAATACGCTCTAGGGCGTGGTTCCTAAAAGTCGAGTGTCTGAGGGTTTTAGGACGTTTTCGTAATACGACCTAGGGAGGAAACTTCGACGTTAAAAAGAGTCTGAGAAAAATCCGAGCAAAATTTTACAGGTTAGGCTCCAAGACGATATATAAGTGTGGTGTCGTGCCAGCTGTGTGCACCATTAGAAAATCGTAAGGCTTCCATGAATCACTATAACGTGGGGAGCCCTTTTGAGAGAGTACCAATCGATACCACCAGTCTCTTTCCCAGACACCGAGTTCGAGAATAAGTACATTTTGGTAGCCATGGACTACTCTACGAAGTAGACCAAAGCGTATACCATACCAAACCATAAAGTGCTACCATCACTGACATACTGGCAACGGAACTGTTCTACCGTTTTGATGTTCCTATGGAGTTGCACACCGATTAGCGCTAAAATTTTGACTCAGCATTATTCCAAGAAGTTTGATGGTTGCTGGGCATGAGCAAGACCCGAACAACACCAATGCATCTGCAATCGGATGGCTTGGTGCGGCGCACAAACCGTATTTTGGGCAACTACCTTTACAGTGTGGTCTCACAACATCAGAGAGACTGTAACCAATATTTATACCTATTTGTATAGGCTTATCGGTTTTCGCTTGATGAAACCACTAGAAGACACAAACATGGGTTATGCTACGCTGGGACGTGAGATACGTCTACCGTGTGATCTTGAGTTTTGGTGTAAGCTCGTAGATGACATCGGTGGGCTATATCTACGTCGAGAGGCTCAAGCGCAAGATGCACGACATTCATGGTTTGAAAAAATATTCAGATTGTAAGGAATCAGGTCAAGGCCAGATATGCGCTCAAAGCATAGAAGTCTGGTTTTAATAGGGCGACCGCGTCTTACTATTCAAACCCAGACGGAGGCGTGGACTGTCGCCAAAGTAACAAAAACGTTCAGCGGGTCGGTACTAAGTTGTTAAAAGAATTAACTGCGTGGTATATTGCATTTGTAGGCTACTGAAAGGAAGAACAATAGTGGCGCACACTAACCGATTGGCGCCCTACGGTAGTGATAACACTGGTAATACCGAAGAACGGTAAGCAGTGAGACTAACGAACAGTTACGCTCGTGACGACGAATCTGGAACAATTTATGATTGGTTCATATTTCTGTACAGCGACACAGACAAAGCAAGATTTAGACCTCAATGGTCAGATGATCGAATTTGAAGACAAGAGGTTGGCCATACCCAAGATCGGTTATGGGCTCGATGAATTAGACTGGAGAGTGGTATGAAATCAGCTAAAGGTACTGCTCCAGAAAACAAGATCCAGATTTTGGTGTGTGGTTACAATCCAAATGGTACGGCACCTGCCATGAAAAGTGTTGATTGCTACTTCTATTGACATGAAAATGCAGTAATGGTTTGAACTGTCCTTACAACCACCGGAGCTTCCAACGTCTGGGTCACAGAGTGTTCTGGCATAAAAACAGCTTTACGATTGAGTGCGTTGTAGCACCGAATGGACTACTTCTTGCCAGAATAAATACATTAAAACAAAAGCGCAGCATTTATGCACAAAATATGATTGACAGCCCCTGCGGGGCGAAAACTCTTAATACAGATTCAAGACTGAATTTAAAAGATTACAATAAGAAATCTTGAAAATATTATTTGCATATTCGGGTATGTTCTCGAACGATTGGATACAATACAAATTGCCGTGATGAGAGCTAGTTAGTTCAGTGCAGCTTTGATTACGATATGCTCCAGTCTAAAGGTTCGAAAGGTGTGATGTGAATATCTTTGTACTGTCGATATAAATTAGTGTTGATATAATTGTAGTAGTGATATTATATACTAGTGAATATTGCTTGGAAAGTTGATTATAATACTTCGATAGTAATGAAAAAGATAAGATTGTAGTTTAAGAATACAATACTTGTACAGTTAGCGATTATCTGAAAATAAATTATTGTGAGAGCTTTTAGCACATACCATTGTAACTACGAGTTGTTGAAAGGACTTGTATAATCAGTTTAAAAATAAAAAACTGTTGTTGATGGAATAGAGTTTTCGTTACAATATTATTTCAGCTACAGTTGGAAAAGTTGCGTATGTTAGTAGGCACACGATATTAAGTCTGAAATACTAAAAATTCTTGTAATTTGGATGTCATATAAATCATTAACATACACAAGATATGTCAGTACTAGCAAGGTGATTGAACTTATACTACTAGCACAAGTCGGTTTTGGTGCAAAAGTTTGTACTAGAAGACCTATACGGTGCAGTTTGCTTTACGTGTTTCGATTAAATGCTGGTTGGTAGAAGCGTGTAAATTTTGATGAAATTAGCATACTTATTTGCTCTTTTTTTATGTTAGATTTAAAACCGATGACGATAAACTTTTTTTTACACAAATGTGCACGCCCATTATGTATGAAAAATGTTTAAAATGTAGATTGTGTATTATTAATTGAAATTACTACTTAAAATGACAATATTTTGTACTAATATGGGTTGTAAGAGATTTGCAATATTTTATTTATGCAAAAGAGTAAATACTAAAATCCATACACGTACTATTATTATAATAGTCTTAGATAAATATATGATAGTTTGAAGGAGCTTTAATTTTTCAACATATCACACCCAGTTTTATCAGTAAACTGCCCTTCCTTTATATTTTCAGGTTTGTGGGGCACACATTTCATTATAAATAATACGCATATTCACCTCACAAATAAAAGCCTAAAAGTATATATCATAGAAGACTGACTTGTTAGAAAACTTAAATATTTATTTATTATTATATAGTATTGTTATAAAACTAGTTCTGAAATTTGTACCGATGCCAACTTAAATGCCATATTGTGGAAAGTTCGAGGCTACAGGGTTACATTATTAAAAGATCCAAATTTATATGACTTAAGTGAGAACTTCGGTTGAGTCGTTGAGTGCTGACGTCAAACCGACTCAAAATTGATTCATTAATTAGGTATATAGTTGGGTCGCTTGAAAGACATTAGGTGTGAAATACCAATGTCGCTGCAACGTAAAATACTGTTTGGGTACTATCTTAGATCAAAAATGTGTCAATTAAGAATTGTAATTTTTAAAAGAACAACCCTATCCCTATTGGTGGGATTTATCCATACAGAAATTATTAAAATAATACATAATTATATACATTTCAGAGGAATGTTACAAATTGCCTGAGAAAATCATAAAAATACTTGTTTTGAAGCATACTACAGGTATTCTGTTAGTAATACTTTTTTAACTTAGTTTTTGCCATCGGTTATGGTCTGTTTTAATACGACTTCCCTACCTTTCTATTATGTGTCAGCTTTTTCATGTCAACATACCTGGCACAACCTGTATCTTTTATAATTTGTGTCAAATATTGAAATCATTTTCTATCTGCACACATTTTTCAACTATATTTAGTAGCGTTAACTTAATAACCAATCCTGGATGACTTAATTGATTCGTTTCGTTGATCCATTCTCATTATTATGTTATCCCAAGTGGACCGTTTTCCACCAGTTCGTTTTACTACACTTTCATTTGTTATTCCGTTTTCCTAGTTAATTTTCAACATTTTCCTATAATATCACATTCCAAGAACTTTATTCCTTCTTCTTGTTTACCCCAGAGTACGTGTATACCACCAGCTAGAGATATTTTTAGATTACTATTTTTCTTTGAACGCAGAACGCCTGGTATCTATCGTTCCATAAATAGCGTGCATGGATGGAAAGGTAGTTTGGTGTAATACTACGCACGCAAAACGCTTGTTTCGCATGCTAGAAAGTATAAATTTGTATTTTGCGCGTCTAAAGGTGAACTGTTAGTGTAAATTCATGTTCGATCGAAACTTTAATAAAGTAAATCGAATTTTAAGGTTTATTTTTTTAAATATCGTAAGGTCGACCTTATTTAAAGAGCTTGGGTTGAAGAAATACCAATCACTACTGATGTACAGGCTTCAACTGATTCATCCCTAAATAGTATAATTCCTTATAATTTCTCGAAGTAAAATCGTCTGACTAGGCTATCGTTTAGTTCAAGTTGACATTCAATATGCAGTATGAAACAGTCGGTACTATTTATTATTGCGAGTTAAACAAGCTATTCATAAAGAGCTACTAGTAATTTAACTGCAATTGCAATTTTATTAATAAAAGCATAAGAAATAACTCCCTCTTGACGCATTGCACAATAATCATAATCGTCGATAATTAAGTAAAAATTATCTCTTGTGTAAGTAAAACGCAGCATAATTTATTTCTCGATTGGAAAATAAAATATTCTATGAGAACAGACCATTGGTTTTTATTACAACATATCAAGCACAGTATTCCCTTTCGGTGTAACCAAACCTAGCACCTCTTTCTGGGAGAATATGCGCCATATAACAGACTACTACAGTACTTATATTCCCAGCACCATTCAAAATCTTTCTCCACATCTCTTGGTTTCTACACACTTACTTTGCCTCTGTAACATTCATACATTGATTTTGGCATGCCCTTTAATTCCCCATACTTCTCACCTGTCGTTTTTGTCAGAACATTCTCTACTACATCGAACCATATTTTACGCGGTCTGCCCATTGAAGCTCTACCAGTCATCTTGCATGCTTATATATACGTTTGGTAAGTCTATTTTCGTTCATTTTTTCCATATATCCAAACCATCTTCGTTCGCTCAATCCCTTAAGGGTCACTTGTACCCCACGCCCTGCTTTGATCCATTCGTTAGGCACTTTGTCTCTCAACGTCTTTCCGCACACAGTTCTTAGGAAAATCATTCTGCAGCATTTAAACGACTAACATGCTTCTTTTGCCAGACCCAAGTTTCGCTTGCTTGTGGGTGTTCAGTTTACGATTTTGTATTTTTATGGAGTCACCTTTTGTTTGGTTAATGCTAGAGACAACAAATACAGTAACATGAAATTGAAAATAACAATTACATAAGATTCTACATGAATATGTAATATACAAATGTCCTTAAATTTATGCATGAGAATAGAGTTTTTATGTGAACAAATTTTGTTAACGCTAGAAATGCAAATGTCCTTTAGCGTTAGAAAATTTATAGTGCGGATTTAAATGCATGTAATGTTTGTACACAAAAATATAAGGAAAATTTGCGAACTGGCTTCACTATGAACTTTGATGCGTGTTGCTGTTAAGAAACACGGCTCAAAAAGAAACGTATTGTAACGGGCTACTACTACCGCGTTTCTTTAATTTAAAACAAGTAATAACAAACGTCTTTATTACTTACTGTTCACAAGTCTAATTAACAGTATATGCCTTATTTATAGATGTTTTCAGTCCACTTAACAATGAAGCACTATTACACTAATGAATTTACAAGCACTAATATCTTCTTAAACTAACTTCTCTACCATAGGTCCATTAACCACTAACACAACTATTTGTTTATACACTTCTATTTATTTATGTATACTACAAGCTGCATGTCCATTAGACACAGCTTATATCATTTATGTATATATTCTAAAAGCTCAACTACGCTTACTTTACACGATATAATTTATATTAGACATTCAAGAATAGACTGACTCTTGCATTCATTAGCGGTCTTATATATACTCTGGATTACAAGGATGACTCATGCTCCCGTAATTTCTAGAAGAATTCTGGAATCCTTGAGAATACGCCGTGCCCCGAGCGTTTGTATGTAATTGATTGCTAGAAGAATTCTCGTATCCTGGAAAGTATGCAGAGTCTACAGCGCTTGTGTGTTTGATGGGTTGCCTAGTAGTAGCTCGCAACACTGCCCCCTCTTTAAAACCGTTACGTCTTGTAACTGTAGATACATTTTGGCGCCAATTCGATGACTGATGACGGTATCGGCAGCTATCTCCTCTGGTGCATCCACCACGTCGTTGGAAATAACAGTCAACACTCTTTTCTTGCTCTTGGTAGGCAACCGGTTGAAAACAACAAACAAGGACCTGGACGTTGGTTCCCTGGAAAACTAGTTCTAGCATATTTCGGACTATCCTCCAATCTAAGTGATCCAGTCCACAGCCCAACTTGGGCACCGCTAGTCTTGTTAACTCCATTTTCCATCATTTGCGCCTTAAGATTTAGCAAAGCCTCCCATAGATGTCCATAACTAGGTCTCTGCCATGAAGAATTTTTGGTGACCAGATAGTAAACATAACGATTTTTATCTTGAAGGACCAAAGATTTTCCTACAGTTGGCTGCTGTTGTACTACTTCATCCACACATCCAAACTTTTTCTTGAAAACAACAGCTATTCCCCTTGACATTGCCAAATCTTGAGCTACGCAATGTGCAAGGGAATACTCTTCTGGTGCTCTAAACAGATCTTGCTGTTTTTCAACAACAAAGCCAAATCTCGCTTTAGCGGAACCACCATACGCCGCCATAAAGCTCTCAAAATCTACATTTGGCTCATGATTAATAACTTGCCGAACACCATTATCATTATTCGAGTCTTCCTGGTTGTTGCCAGCGTAGGATGTTAAACGGTCAAAATGTACCACTTTCGGTTTACCACGGGGGGATCTTCTGATCCGGTACACTACATCATTAATCCTTTTTAACACTTCGTACGGCCCTTCCCATTGTCTTTGCAGTTTTAGCGACAATCCACGTTTTCTTTGTGGATTGTACAGCCACACTAAATCTCCAGGTTGATAACCACCTTCTTGTGCTCTCGTGTCATATTGTGATTTCATTCGATCGCTTGCTGCCTGTATATTCTTTCGGACGTTTTCGTGAATACTATTTGATCTTTCACGAAGCTTACTAACGTAATCTTCACCTGCGATCTCTTTTCCAGGTTTAAATCCAAACCGAAGATCACATGGTAGCCGCAATTCACGTCCTAGCATTACGCAAGCGGGCGAGTACCCTGTGCTGTCATGTACCGAAGATCGGTACGGCAGTAGGAACAAATGTATATATTGGTCCCAGTCTCGTTGATGTTCAGAGACAACTTTGGCCAGGTACTTCCTAACGTCCTGTTCATTCTTTCAACCATTCCATCCGATTGGGGATGAAGTGGCGTGGTTCTAGTCTTCCTGATTCCAAGATGCTTGCAGACATTTTGAAACAATGCTGATTCGAAGTTCCGACCTTGATCGGAGTGTAATTCCAACGGAACTCCAAAGCGACAAAACAACTCCTTCACTAGTACATCTGCAACCGTCTCGGCTTCTTGGTTAGGTATAGCATATGCCTCCGGCCATTTGGTAAAATAATCCATTGCAACCAAGATGTATTTATTTCCCTTCTCTGATTCAGGAAACGGACCAGCTATATCAATGGCTACCCTCTCAAAAGGATTCCCCACGTTATACTGTCTCATTGGGGCTTTCCGTTTTGAGACCGGGCCATTTGCAGAGGCACACAATTCACATTTCCGGCACCACTCCTTCACATCTTCTTTGCAGTTCACCCAATAGAATCTTTCTCTCACTCTTTCGAGAGTTCTTTTCACGCCAAAGTGCCCTCCGGAAATACCGTCGTGCAAGTGCTGCAACACTTCCGGCACTCTGCTTCTCGGCACTATCACTTGAAGTCTCTCAGTGCCCTCTTCAAATTCCAGGCGTCGTTTCAAGATTCTATTATCCATCATCAAGGAGTCCCACTGTGCCCAGTATGCCTTCAAGCTCCTACTTAAAATACTAATTTCTTCCCAAGCTGGTCGTTGTCCTCTATTTTTCCACTCAATAATTCGTCCCAATTCGGCGTCATTCTCCTGGTCTTCTCGCATTCTTTCGGGTTGCCAAGTATCATCGGTTACCGTCATTCTATGGATGACACTTATTTTCTCTTCCATCTTGGAGCAATGATTGCAGTCCACCGGACAAGGTCTCCTTGATAGAGCGTCAGCATTCCGATGGCTAGTTCCTACACGATGTTCTGTATCAAAGTCATATTCCTGCAGCCGCTCTATCCACCTTGCCACTCGCCCTTCAGGATTTCGAAACTGCAATAACCATTTCAGTGCAGCATGGTCTGTTCTCAACAGGAATTTACGGCCGTATAAGTACTTATAAAAGTGCTCTACGGATTTGACGACGGCCAACAGCTCCCTTCTTGTCACACAATAGTTCCTTTCTGGCCGCGACAAGACCTTGCTGAAATACCCAATAACTTTTTCTTGTCCGTCCTGCACTTGAGAAAGAACGCCTCCTATAGCTGTGTTACTGGCATCGGTATCCAACACAAATTTCCCCTCCATCCGTGGATAACTCAAAATTGGTGCTGTAACCAGTAGCCGTTTCAGTTGTTCAAATGCACTGTGGCAGTCGTCATTCCAATCATATTCTTGTCCATCTTCGGTTAATTTCGTTAACGGTTTGGCAATGTTTGCAAACCCAAGTATAAAACGTCGGTAATATGTGCACAATCCTAGAAAACTGCGTAGTTGGTGTATATCTGCTGGTGTAGGCCACTCTTGTACCGTTTTTATTTTGTCAGGGTCAGCTTTTATTCCGGTCTCTGAAACGACATGTCCTAGGTATTTCACCTTTTTTCCAAATAGGTGACACTCTTTTGGGGCTCAATGTAAGGTTTGCCCCGCGTAATCTTTGGAATATCTTCTCTAGGTTCTTAAGGTGTTCTTCAAAAGACCGGCCTAACACTATCACGTCGTCCAGGTACACCAGACAAGTCTTCCAAGACAGTCCACGCAGTATCGACTCCATCAATCGTTCAAAAGTAGCAGGGCATTGCATAATCCAAATGGCATGACCTTGAACTGCCATAATCCAGTTCCAATTGTAAAGGCAGTCTTTTCTTTATCGTTTGGCTCCAAGCCTACCTGCCAGTATCCGCTTTTCAAGTCCAAGGTCGAAAACCATTTAGATCCGGAAAGAGTATCTAAGGTGTCATCAATTCTGGGCAAAGGATAGCTGTCTTTCTTTGTTACATTGTTAAGCCGCCGGTAGTCTACACAAAACCTTGTCGACCCGTCCTTTTTCTTGACAAGCACTACCGGGGATGCCCATGGACTATTCGAGGTTCAATCACTCCCTGTTCTTCCATATCGGTGATAATTTGCTCAGCTTCCTTACGTTTTGCCAAAGGAAGCCGCCTGGGTGTTGTCTTATCGGTTGCGCATCTCCAGTATTGATCTTGTGTTGCACAACATTCGTCCTTCCCTTCTCACTATCATCCAGTGCAAACACACCTCGATATCGTCCGACCAGTTCTTTTACCTTGCTCAGTTGGTCGCCATTTAATCCTTGACACGAGGGTATCAACATATCCAGCAATTTCTGTGAGCAACCGTTGGTTGGTTTATTTTTCGTGTCGTCCATACAACGTTTAATATGACATACTGGAATGCAACTTCCCACAATCATGCCTTTCTTCAGGGTCACTGTATGAGGGTTAATGTTCAGCACCCTTACTGGTACCATATTTCTAGACTTTACCAGCGTTCTTCCAATCAGAAGTCCCTCTTGACCCATTCCCGATTCCGTTGCTTCCATCATGCATACTTGTCCTTCCCGGAGCGTACCATCCGGGCGTCCCATTACTATCATTTCCGCTTTCTCGGGTATTTTCATATCGCAAATCACTCGAACTTGCATCGTCTGGTTACTCCTACCTTGAAATGGAATCTTATCATCATCTATCCGAAGCACATTTTCTTTCATGTTTACATGAAACCCATATTCTCTCATGAGATCCATTCCCAAAATCACTTCTTCTGTAATTTCAGCTACCAACACTCGATGATTAATTAATTTGTCCCCAATTGTCAACATAACGGCAGTCTCTCCGTGAGTACAAATTTTCTCACCACTTGCCGTTCGAAGACACACCGATACAGGTAGCACTTTTCCACGACCAACCAAATCTGGTCTCACAATAGTTTTTGTCGCTCCTGTATCCACGAGTAATCGGACACCCCTACCATTAATTCTTCCATCGATATAAATGCTGTCCAGACTCCCCATCGACGATGCAGCACGGATGATAATCTCCGGGGCACTACGTTGTGCTGTTGACGTTCGCTCCCTTACGTCGACTTGCTTTAGTTTTCCTGCTGCTCAACCGGTTGTTTTTTTGGTTGAGTGCAGCGTCTCTGTATATGACCAACTTCGCCGCAGTTCCAGCATCGCAAACCCCATCCCCGCGGTCGTTGTCTTTCAAGCTTTTCCACACGGTTGATTATTTCATCTATGCTGTTCTGGGCTTGATCAGGTTCCTCTAAGGCAGACCGAACTTTGTGACTCATTCTGTGTGATGTCTGCTTAGCTGCTTCAAATTCAAGCGCATGAGCCAGTGCGTCATCTAACATTTTTGGCCGTGCTAATCTTAGCGCTTGCTGTATTTCGCCATCTTTAACGCCATCCACAAATGTTTGTACAGCCAGTTGTTCGAGGAAACTATCTGGTGCCGTTGGATATGCCAATCTAACTAATCTGGCGATGTCAGCTTCGAATTCTTGCAGGCTTTCACTTGTCTTTTGCGAGCGGTTCTTCACTTGTGCGTGGTAAACCTGTTGAAGGTGAGCATCTCCATATCTCATCTCAAGCTTTGATGTTAAGAGGCCGTAATTATTCTGCTGGTGATCGGGAATCGTTTGTAAGATGTTAAGAGCCTCCCCCCGTAGGGCCACTATTAAGGAGATAGCCTTCTCTTTGTTGCACCAACCGTTGGCTATTGCAGCAGCTTCAAATTGTTTCAAATATGTGGGCCAAGGTGTTTTACCATTGAATGTAGGTGGTTTTACTTTAAATTTAGACGGAATTGACTCGCTTCTTTCCATGGTTCTTATTTCTGGAATGTTCTGATTAACAACTTGGCTTGGTACTTCAAGTGGTCGCGTTGTTAGTGAAATCACTTGTTCTTGCAGCCTCATCACATCTTCTTCCATTTTCATCAATTTACTGTCCAACTTTTGCTCAACTGTTTTTACCTGTTCAGTGAAATCTTCTTTCAATGCAACGGAACTTTCCATTAATCTTTGTTCCAACGTGGCTGTACTTTCATTCAACTTTTCTTCCATTTTGGCAGTATTTTCACTTAACCTTTCCATTTTCTCAGCGTTTTCAGTAAACCTTACATCTATTGTCACTTCCAGTTTAGCTGACCTCACTAAGTTTTCATTGAGTGTCACTTGCACTTCGGATTTAAAATCCTTAAGGAAGTTCATTAAAGTTTCTGCCTCCATTTTACTTCGATTTCTTGTAACTGACATATACAAACTACTTAAATGTCTTTAGACTTGTGTTTTAAATTAATCCCTATATACCCCACACCTGACACCAGTGTAACGGGCTACTACTACCGCGTTTCTTTAATTTAAAACAAGTAATAACAAACGTCTTTATTACTTACTGTTCACAAGTCTAATTAACAGTATATGCCTTATTTATAGATGTTTTCAGTCCACTTAACAATGAAGCACTATTACACTAATGAATTTACAAGCACTAATATCTTCTTAAACTAACTTCTCTACCATAGGTCCATTAACCACTAACACAACTATTTGTTTATACACTTCTATTTATTTATGTATACTACAAGCTGCATGTCCATTAGACACAGCTTATATCATTTATGTATATATTCTAAAAGCTCAACTACGCTTACTTTACACGATATAATTTATATTAGACATTCAAGAATAGACTGACTCTTGCATTCATTAGCGGTCTTATATATACTCTGGATTACAAGGATGACTCATGCTCCCGTAATTTCTAGAAGAATTCTGGAATCCTTGAGAATACGCCGTGCCCCGAGCGTTTGTATGTAATTGATTGCTAGAAGAATTCTCGTTTCCTGGAAAGTATGCAGAGTCTACAGCGCTTGTGTGTTTGATGGGTTGCCTAGTAGTAGCTCGCAACAGTATGTTAAAAAGTATTAACATAGGAGTAAGTACTCACAGATACGTTGTCGCCTGGGATGTGCAGCTAACAGTTTTGTTAAATCGACGTCGGTCTACGGTGCTCTGCGTGGCAGGTCGATCAACGCCGGTGTGGGTTTCGTTATCGGTGATACGAGACGTCGAGCGACATACTGATGGCGAATTCTTCGTAAAAAGCGTCTGAATTGGTGCGGGGTGTGATATTCACACGTCCAGGCAACTAGGCCCGCTTCAGGGAAGGTGAACGGTGAAGACGGGGACGTCACCGACGACTCGGACATCAGGTCTCGGTGAACCGCGTTCAACAGCATGTGCTGATACCAAAATGTTTTACGAAGTAACTTCCTTTGGTGGAAGTCAGACCCTGGTGGTAGGATTGGGCGCACTTTGCCGGCAGGGCGTGGAGTATCCACGTTGGTGCATAACGCACAACCTTCTGGTTTAACCTCCAGGCTTTTGTGTGCCGTGATAAAAGGTTAAACTCAGAAGATCAGAAGCTATTGCTTGCTCCTGGCTATTGCCTGTCGATATATATCCAACAACAAACGAAAACTCGCCTCCTTGATCATTATAATTAATGTTTGTATTATAGTAATCGGAATTCCCTGACGAGTCTATTCGATTTAAGGTGTGTTGATTAGCGAGTCTATTATTAAGGAGCGTTTGCGTTTGCGTTTCTATGACGTCTATGAAGTTTGTTAGGTGCAACTTGAGGTGCATACCTACAGGTATAAGCATGGTATTATCTTGGGAAGTCGTCGTATAAAAGGTATAAACGAAATTATGTAACGTAAGCACTTGTTGATCTCACCGGCAAGGAATGACATCACCAAAAGAAGCTCTGAAGAAGGTTAGCGTGTCGATAAGAAAAAGAGTATAATAAAAACCAGAAACCATGAAACGTGCAGGACTTACGGAGCCACAGAGTTCAAATTATATCCAACAACCGATAAGTTATAGTAATGATGAAGTAGGCAAAGCACACCATTGAAACTTTTATTTACCGTAAAGTAGGAATTGTTCAAACATGTCGTGGAAAATTATTAGTGCCAGCCTAGAGTTCGGCAATACAGGTGAAACATAAATATGAAACAGCGGTGACACAAAATGTTCGCTTGTCAAACACAGTTGGATTTTATTCTAAAATAAGGTTGGTACAACTTAAAAGTTGCAATAGTAAAGAAAGTGAAAATTTGAACACATTCTGGTGTCTCTGAACCTTCTCATTTTTCTAAATGGCGGCTAGAGATAAACACAACTGTGAACCGTACGTTTTTGAATAACCATTCTATATTTGCATGTTAATTTCTACTGAACTATGTATACATTCTCGCTTATTGCTAATTGTGGCGTTAACAAAAATTTGATCGAACAGTAAGTGCGTGCCCGATCAGTTCGATTATAGTATGTGTAGAAAATTAGTTGTTGCTTGTCCTTAGGGATACTGCAATTTTGGACGATTCTGTATTTTCATTTCACATATTTGTTGTGCTAATGTAGGTTTATCATGATTAAGTCTCCAGTCCTGGAACTGGTTAGACGCCTATCTGCATTATTTCCTATTCTAAGCTAACCAACACTCCCTGAAATTCACACAATCTGCATCTTTCACTATCTGAGTGCAATAGTCTGACCTAAGTTTACATCTACCTCTTTTTTTCCTATATCTGCTTGTAATATAGCCCGCACTATTCACCAAAAATACCTTGGAACGTATGCTGAGCGTATTTCTAAGATCCGAATGAGGGACTATTTTAACTCCGGAATTTTTTACCCCAGAGGGTGCCATTATCTTAAGTAAAAATTTAAGTACATTGTGTACTTGGCAGGTTTTAATGGTAAGAAACGCCTAAAAAGATAAACTGAATTTAGAAAGACCAGGCTAACTACAAGCACGGAGGGTGGGTGAAACTTCACATAGGCTAGAAAAATATACCACCATCGATTTTCTATTTACAAAAAAAAAATAAAATTCTAGTTAGACGAGAAAAAAAATAATGTTACTATTCAAATAAAGAAAGCCCTTGTGGTTGGTTACGCATTGGGCGCGTCTCCAGGTGGCGGATAGGAGAAATCACAGGATATATGGCCAAGGGATTCGCTATCTACTCTGGGAAGGATCGTGATAAGCTTATTTCTTTTAGTGACCCAGTGACCTGAGTGACATAAAACCCACAACATGGTGCAGAGCAAGAGACCGTGCTGGTGCGGGATAAAATCCGCTCCCTAGCCAAGTGAAAACGATTCCGCGGACCAAACCCTTCAACCCAAGCTATAGTTTCGTGGCTAATGGTCCCTGCACTGAGGTAAACGAAGCCGGTGGGGCAATTCTGCAACACCGTCATACCGTGCCTTCCCTGCCGTCGTGGTCGTGTCCCACGTGCAAGAGGGTGTGGGGGTCTTGGCTTAACCGCCCGGACCAAGAGGAGACAACCTCGTTAAAAATCCCTAAATCACGTGGTGTAAGACCGAGCCCAGTGGATGCGCGACTGGATAGTTGACCAGTCTCAATCGGTCTAAAACTCGGGGAACAGGGCGGCACCCCGTTTTATTTACACCTTCCATGCCAACAGTTGGCACATGGCATGGCGACCAATTACATCCCCCACACTCATGGAAACAATCATTAATAATATTGGTACCACTAGTTAAACTAAAACTGAAGAGGTGGAACTAGCAATAGGGGACTCCTCAGGTAACCAAATGTATCCATGGAGGTGGAGCAGACCCGGGATGCAAGTCCACTTGCAAGACCGGTATCTGGAACACCAGACATGGAGAATACTGTAAAGAAACTTGATGACACTGAACTGCAGGCAAAGAGGCTTTCGGGAGCTGAGCGTAGAAAGCTGAGGGAAGCCAAGAAAGTCGAACCTGTGACTTGGACGAAGTCACACCCGTCCGCTATGTAAGCTGAAGGGGGATTGCGATACAGCCCTTATCCAAAAACTTTGTATTTGCAAAGGATAGATGCTAGGACTGACTTCAATCGGCGGGGCACTTGTATATAGTCGATCCACTGATAGACCCAGGACTTGTATACTAATCAACTTAATCAGGGTCGCCACAACAAGCCTTTTAGACTGCAGTACGGCGGAGCCGTTTGGCAGACGCACCCGTCAGGGGGAGTGGTTTTAGTGGGTATGCCGCAAGGAGAGTCCCACACTTTGGTTATAAAAGCTATTCACTCCACCGGGTTTGGATAACTATCAAAAAAAATATAAACAAAGCACATTTACTCCATGTATACATTCTAGAATTGTTCCACGGAGTGTGCAATTTGTAGCTAACAGATAATAAATCTAATCAGTAAAAAAAATAATACTAATATTTTCGTGTAAGCAAGTGCGTTAAGAAGAAAAACAGTATTAAATTTAGAATCATTTTTAGTAAGATTTTTAACATAACCAGAAACATTAGCGCAGCTAATTTTAAAGCGGGTCCTTATAACATGTTTTGTTCGTCAGCACCATGCGACTTGAGTCTATCCTCCAGTAAGTAAAAAAAAAACAAAACAAGTCACATACCTCTACGTGTCGGGACAGTTATCTTACAGCCAAGCCATCGTTGGTGAATCAGCAACACTTCGCCCCGGGAGCTACGCGGTTATCATAACTGCAACGGAGGTCTATAGACAAGGGCAGTTGGTTTACTTAAAAACAATTTGGCCTAACGCAGAAGAACCACTGGACCTATGAGCAATCGAGAAAATATATGAAACCACGAACTGCAGAATCAAAAATGAACTCGTTTTATAGCGAGAATTAAAATTGAATAGCCGGCGTTATCAAACACAGGTGATAATAGAAACTCAAAACAGACTTTTATCAGAAGAGTGTGATCCATTATTTCAACGAGTCTTTAGGTTTGAGTATTACAAGAAGTAATATGTATCGAGCCAACGGATACCTAAAACAAGGTACCGACTATTAAGATTATAGAAAAACTTTTCATTTTGCTGCAACTAAATTTACACGTATTGAAAGCAGAATCTATGTCAATGAGTAACGAAATAAAAACATAAGATTTATTACACCGTCGAAAACTGGACGTAACAAGGTAATGTGGTGGTTTCCCTTTACGTTCCACATCGAAGTGGTGTATTTTAGAATGCCATACCGACCTGTAGGGTTTCTGCCACTTTAAGTACCGAAAGAGCTACTACCGTCTTTTGGGGACCTGTCTTAGTCTGGTTTCTCACTAAAGACCCCACTAATTTGGTTAAACCTATAGTTTGGCTCTTAAGATCACTGGAACTCACAAGCCGTTCCACCCGTTATAGTAAATATAGAACTTCTTCAGAATGCAGGTTCATACAGAAAGGAAACTACCGGCAATCTAACCCGAGCCCGCTAGGTAAAAGCCAGGTACCTAGACAGTAGACCATAGTAGATTATTAATATAGGTAGTTTCGATTATTGGTAGAGTTTTATTTACAAAAACGGTGAAAGCATCGTAATTGTCAGAGGAAATCCAACAACCTTGGTACCGTGAAAGCTGTAGCAGATAGTAGGAGACGCTAGCGCCCTGAAAAGGTTTTGTTTTTAAAGAAAAGAAATGGGGAAATGAGTTAGGAGTAAACTGGAAAGTAGCGGAAGAGTTAGGAAAACGTGAAGTATATTCAACTCTTATTTACGGATGTAGTGGGTGAGGTTTTTAAAATTGCAGAAAAAACGGGAAATGGTAAAAATGCTTTTAAAAGTATACTGTAAATAAAAACAGAATGACAAATAAGGTACAAATAAAAATTTTGTATAGATAAATATAAATTCAAACTGAATTGTTTTTTAAGTTTTAATTTTAATTTGTATTTATTTATACAAAATTTTAATTATACCTTCTTTATTATTTAATTTCTATTTCTTAATTTACTTTAAAATACATTACTAGCACCTGTCACCTTTGCCATCTTATAAAAATTTTATTTACACACACGCGCACGCGCACACACACAAACACTCATGCGCACACACACATGCACACACACTCTGCACGCATGTGCGCACGCACGCACGCACACATTGTATAAATAGCTAACAACATATACAGTTTCAAATATATATGCTAAACCTTTTGCTAGTTGCATATCCCCCAATCCATATATGTATAATAAAATAGGAATTATTAAGAAATTATAAAGAAACTTAAATTGTAATTCAAGGATAAATAAAGAAAAAGTTAATGAAAGTTCACAAGCAAGTTGTGAGAACGGATGTGAATACATTGTATTCCAGACGTAAGTGATACTTCAGGTGCAGGTCAAGGACGGTTAAAAAACCACAATTATTAAAATTAAGATTGTTACTTTGTATAAATGAATTGAATAAAGAAATAAGCCGACGAGCTCTGCAGTTCCCACAGAAATGTGAGCAGCAGAGACAACATAAATACCTCGGGAGCCCCAAGATCATAAGTCAGTCTTGAGTATTTCAGCTTTTGTTGTTTGTTGTTTGCTTAGGCTACTCGTCCTAATTTAACTTTAATTATTAGTAAATTTCGACTTAGTATAATTTATATAGTTTGTCAAAATTCCATATGTAATTTTTTCTAAATAAATAAATTTGATGCAAGAAGTTTTGGAAGAAAACTTTTTAACAAGACAGCTCCCAAGGCCGAAAACGCAACTGGCGCAGCCGGTCGGTCAGTCGGAGAACTGGTGACCAAGAATTTCAATTTCCAATCTGGAAGAAAGAAACAAATTTGGACGAGGTACAAAAATCAACCGAGCTCAAAGAAACAAACTTGGACAAGAAAACCGATGAAAATTATGTAAGTTCATTTATCCTAATTTATTCTTTTACAAATTATCGATGCTAGCTAGTAAGAAAAATTTTATGTATGTACAAAAATTTTTACATTATTATCGCAATTTATGACATTTATGAAAAGAATTTACTCGTTTAGAACAAGAACTTATTTTTAAACACGAGAATTTATTTAAACAAGAAAACTGAAAAGACGCATATATATGCACAGGTTATTACGAATTATTAATACAAAACAAAACGATTCAATTCAGCAAAATTAAAATTAAAGTATAAAAATAGAACGCAATTATTTTACCATTTTATGTTCAGCAAATATTATTACCGAATGCTTAATGTATAAATAAAACGCAATTCTTATTGTAAGCAATTAATTATAGAAATATTTTATTCAAAATTTAACCTTCACCAATTATACACTTCAGGGCAACAAATTGACAGAAGTGCGTAATTGTAAAAGCTTTTTGTAATTCATTATTAAATTAACTCGTCACAAGTTGAAACAAAGCGTGCAAATTTACAATGCTAATTCTCATACAATTATTACCGGAAACCGTCATTGAATAAAAAATATTCAGAGAATCCAACTCTATAAAGCTATAATTAAATTATTATTAGTACTGAAAAAATCCATTCAAACTTGGCATATTTATAATTAAATACTTCAGCACAATTATTGCAGTATATAACCATAAAAAAACGCAATTCATTTACTTATCACCGAAACTGAAACAACATCATTCAGTAGACTTAAAACTTTATAATTAGACAATTCAAGGTAACGAACTGTACAGGTATAGAGGAAGCATTTACGTACTTTTAATGCAAAATTTGACGAGATAATTATAGCGAGCACTTAGTTACTCAGCAGGACTGAAATAAAAACGTACAAATTATAATATAATCATCGCAAAAGATTATTGCTCACATAAAAACCTTTCAGAAAATTAAAACTTGCAACAACTGTAGCATCTACAAAGTATAAAAATATACGAGTTCAAGGCTACAGCAATTGACTAAACATTACCAAGCATAAACTCAGCAATATAATTATAACACTGTATAACTACAGATAAAACATAAGTAAAGCGATTCTTTAAATAACCCAATACAAACCAAACCGAAAAATAAATCTCAACTTGTACAAAAACTTGATATTAACTAGAACTGAAAGCAACCATTAAATTATTAGAGCAACCATAGATTCAGATATGAAGATTTATCTCGGAAGTATCCCTCAATATAATGAAGAGCAAGTACTTCAAGAGAATTACCTTACCGCGTGTGAAATATTTTTAAAAACCTTGTATAAACCAGCAGCAAGGGGCAGCAGCCTTGCTGGCTAAAAGATATTGGAGGAGGGTCGGTTGGTCTCGGCGATCCTCAATAATTTACAAGCTTGTTGGGGTTGGCCGTGACGGATACAGCTTTTGCTAAAATCTTTAAAACTGCGTTGTGGAAAGATATGGGAGCATACCACAATATTTTCCAGGTGTGGGTGGCCTAAAACACGAACTATGTATGATGGAGAGCTCAAAAGTAAAATTCTTGTCAGGAGGTAAAATACTCCCCCATTCGGATCTCCGGGAGGGGGTACTTGGGGCTTGTCATCGTAAGAATATAAAACAACAGTTCGATTTAGTGATAGGGACTTGGAATGTAAGGTCATTACTTAAAGTAGATAAGTTAAGGAATTTATTAGTCGAAATGAGAAAGGAAGAGCTGGACACTTTAGGTATTAGTGGGGTGATATGGCCAGATAGTAATGACTTTTGGAAAGTTAATTATAGAATAATTACAACTTCTTCAACTAATGGACAGGCAGGGGTAGGAATAAAGTGAGGTAAAAGATTAGGGCATAAAGTTAAAGGGTACTTACAATTTAGTGAAAGAATAATTATGGTTAAATTGAATACAAAACCCACAGACACTGTTTTAGTACAGATTTACATGCCAACAACTCAGTACAAGGATGAGGAATTAGAAAAGGTATACGAGGATATAAATAGTATAGCGAGAAAAGTAAAAGGAGATGAGAATTTAATAGTTATGGGCGATTTTAATGCGTCAGTGGGAGAAGGTAGTGAGGGAAAAATGGTAGGAAAATTTGGGTATGGCAGACGAAATGATCGAGGAGAAAGATTAGTTGAGTTTTGCCAGGAACATAGATTAGTAACTGTAAACACCCTATTCGAACAACATGTTAGGCGAAAGATATACCTGGAAACCGCCAGGTGATAGGGCTAGATACCAATTAGATTATATTTTAGTTAAACAAAGATTTAGAAACCAAGTTAAAAACTGTCGTAGTTATTCAGGGGCTGACATAGATAGCGATCATAACTTAGTTAAAATGAAGTGTAAACTAAAATTGAGAAAGGTTAAAAGAGAGGGATGGGATCTAGGTAAGCTTAATGATAGTAGGGTAAAAGAGGAATATAAACAAGTATTAGATAATAAGAGCAAAGAGATAGCTCAAGGAGGGAACGTAGAAAATAGATGGAAAGAAATAAAACTGACTGTACATAATACAGCAACACAGACTATAGGTAAGAAAAAAATGGAAGCGAGAAAATCCAGGGTAACAATTAACAAAGGAGATATTAGATTTAATAGAGAATAGAAGAAAGCTTAAACCTTTCAGAGAAGTGGATAGTGAAAGTAAGCAAAAATATAATACAGTTAGAAATAAGATAGTACATGAGTGTAGAAAAGCTAGAAATAAATGGATGGAGGAGAATTGTAAGGGAATACAAGATGATTTGAAAGTAGGTAAAACATACAGGGCTTACAGGGCAGTTAAAAGTTTTTTGGGGAAGATAGGAAGAAATATAATGGTATTAGAGACGAGAATAATGAGCTTCTAATAAATAAAGTTGAAGTAGCAGATAGATAGAAAAGATATTTAGAAGATTTTTATAAGGGAGACGATATGGATGAGTTAGAGAACGACCAAGAAGAGGATGTAGAAATAGGGTTCTCAATATTAAGAAAAAAATTTGATAGAGCTTTTCGGAATCTTAAACTAAATAAAGCGCCAGGGATAGACGATATTCCAGCAGAATTAATAAAATATGCAAGTCAGAAAACTTTAGCCAGATTATATGAACTAATAAAGGTAATATATGACACAGGTGAGGTTCCAATAGATTTCGAAAAAAATATTATTATTCCAATCCCAAAAAAGTCAGGAGCTGATAGGTGTGAGAATTTTAGAACGGTTAGTTTAACTTCTCATGTTTCCAAAATACTAACAATAATAATTAAAAATAGAGTAGAAGCTTTGACTGAGAATTATTTAGGCGAAGAGCAATATGGTTTTCGTAAAGACAGAGGGACTAGAGAACCGATACTAATGATTAGGGTAATTATCGAAAAAAGGTTACAAAAATATAAAAAGACTCATTTCGCGTTTGTAGATTTAGAAATAGCATTTGATAGGGTTAATTGGATTGTTATGTACAGGGTTTTGCAAAAAATAGGAATCTCTCATAGGGATAGAAAAATTATTTACAGTCTATATAAAAACCAAAGCGTAGTAATTAGATTTGATGAAATAGAAAAGGAAGCTAAGATTAGAAATGGTGTTAGACATGGTTGTATACTGTCTCTCTTGATTTTTAATGTTTATATTGAGGAAGCTTTAAACTTAGCTAGAGAGAGAAAAGAGATAGGTATTAGTGTACAGGGACAGAAAATAGACATGTTGCGTTTTGGAGATGATATAGCCATTATAGCAGAGTCTGGAAAATAGTTAGGATAGTTTTTAAATATTTTAGATGAGATACTACAGAGCAACTATAGTATGAGAATTAACTTAGTAAAGACAAAAATAATGACAAGTGAGTTACAGCCTAGTTCTAAACCAAAATTAAAAATAGGTAATACCGAGTTAGAGGAGGTAGATGAATTTTGCTATTTAGGTAGTATAATTACAAAGGATGGACATAGCAGAAGGGATATAGTATCTAGAATAGCTCAAGCTAGAAAAATGTTTTAAAAAAAAAACTTACTAATAGCTAATAGTATTAGTTTAGATAATAGAAAAAGTTTCTTAAAGTCGTACGTATGGAACGTTCTACTATACGGTAGTGAGAAGTGGACAATTAAAGAAGTAGATAAAAAAACTTGGTGTTATAGGAGAATGTTAAAGATTAGTTGGACTGATAGAGTAACAAACGAGAAAGTTTATAGAAGGATAGGTGGGGAACCCTGTATGTGGAAACAATTGAAGGTCAGGAAAGATATAATGATAGGGCACCAGTTAAGACATGAGGGACTATTAAGTAAAGTCTTAGATTATAGACTACCAAATAAAAATAGAGTAGGAAAACCTAGACAAAGCTATATTAGTCAATTATTAGAGAAGGGTGAAGGGTATGCAGACCTTTTTAGACTAGTTCAGAATAGAAAAGAATTTAGAGCTGCGTCAAACCGACTTTAAGTAAGTTCGAAAACAAAACAAAAAAAAATAAAAATCAGTTAACTAAATGTCACCATGACATAACTCACAATTAGTTAGCGGTCTGGCATGTTGGTAGCGATTCGTTGCTTAAGCCTTACCATAACATATAATTTAATAAACGTCACCATGACATAACTCACAATTAGGTAGCGGTCTGGCATGTTAGCAGCGATTCGTTGCTTAAGCCTCACCATAACATATAATTTAACACTTTTCCTTTTTTGAAGCGGATAACCAGGTTATATTTCATTTCCTTATAAATGGTAATCATGTAAACATGTTAGAGTACTTTAACAACCATCAGGTTGCTAATATCTGTGTAGAGCCAGGTAGATAGGAAAAAGATAAAAGGATATAAAAAGACCTAGACCAAATTATATTAGTTAAATTATTAGAAATTTAGGTTGTGAAGGGTATGTAGAGCTTTTTAGATTAGCACAGAATAGAAAAAAAGTTAGAGCTGCGTCAAACCGACCTTAAGCAAGGTCGAAAACAAAATGATGATGATATATAAACCAGGAGATAACGATCGTAATGTTCTATTTTTACGCCTAATAATATGTAAACTGACCGGAAGGGCACTAACGCTAATTGCCAGCCGAGATGATTTTAAACAATAGGAAGACTTCAAACGCATACTAATTGCATATTTCGGTGACCAAAGAAACATCAAATGTCTAATCCGCGACCTAATAAACCTAGGAATGGAACAAAACCCATCTCCATATCAATTCGGAATGAAATGTCAAGATGTACGAAGTTTAATTCTAACAAAACTAAAAATCAAAGAACCCGACCAAAATATCCGCTTACTAAAGCCGAAAACGTATGGCGAAATTGCTCTATACACCTACATAAACGCACTACCTGAACGGTTATCAGACAAAATAAGATTCCAACATTCCCAAAATTTAGAAGAGGCAATGAATATGATCATACAAGAAGAAAACGTCATGTATTACCAAAATAGACTATATAACCCCAACGCAAATAAAATCTATTCACCGATAAATACCATACAAGCCGCGAGACAAATATCTACGCAACCAAAATTTACACCATTTAACGCACAAATGAACCAACCGCGAATTAACAACCCAAATCTTAATAACACAAATTTCAACAATCCATTCAGACAATTTCCGAGACCAACATTCAACTCAAATTTTACGAAATCCACATTTACACCAAGACTCAACCAACACGTAAACCAGCCAAAACAAACATTCGGTGCAAACCCCATCAGAAACACACCAACAATAAATAACAGTAACAATCCTAACAGTTATTACAAACCAACTACTATGGACACCTCATCTGGTAACACCAGACAAAATACATAATTGTCACAAATCAAACCCAATTATAATCAAAAACTAAACTTCAATTCCAAAGAACTATTTCAGCAAGAAGTGGAAGAATTTAATAACGACAGAAATAATTACACCAACTCCAGCAGAGACGATGTACCAAATCATTTAGAAACTTACGAACGTAACGACCCATGGAAAAATTACGAAGAGGACGACGAGAAAAATGCGTGCTCAAATTTTCAGATGGACCGATTTATAAACGACCAAGCATAATTAATTTAAATAATGTTATTCAACAAATATGCCATACATAGAAATACCCCACGCAGAACTTAAATTATTAATCGATACGGAATCTTCAAAAACACCAATTAGCCCCGAACCGTAAAAAATACATTATTTAGATTTTGTAGAAAGAGAACCCTTTAAAATTAAAACAGCCCATCAAACGACATTACATCACTTCAAAACGAGCATACCCTTACCAAAAACTTTCAACGTAAGAATGAAACATAAATTATGCATTTTTGAATTTAACGACAAATACGACGGACTAATAGGAATGGACCTTTTAAGAAAAATAAGAGCCTACTTTGACATAAAAAACCGCGTATTAAAAACAAAGCACGGAGAATCCCCATTAAATTCCAAAATAGTAATATACAAACCGATCAAAGATACACCATAGAACCCCGGACAGCGAAACAAATAAAAATTTTAGTAAATTCAAAAAACAACGTAGGCATTATAAACCACATCCCGGAGTAGAAACATTCACAGCATTAGTACAAATAAAAGACAAATACGCCACTACAACAATTCTAAACTCAAATGACTACCCCATACAACTATGACAAACCCAATTAACGTAGAAGAAGTGAATTTTAACGAAATGGAAATAGACGAAAATTTAGAAAAACAAATACAACCCTATAGAAAACGACGCCGAATTCAGTTCCTAAAATTTTTTACCTGTGCGTAGTTTTGTTACATTCATTATTTTTACCTTCTACTATATGTGTAACAGTAGAAACTAAATTGGACTTTGCATTTTATATGAGAGAAAACGAAAGATGCAAAATTTAATATGCCGCGTGTTTATTTGCTTTTCGTGTATTGAAATAAGCAGATGCGCGAACGGTACAAACAAGTCTAGTTCCGTCAAGGATATACGCTTATGACAAATACGAAATGCATATAATAATATTTACTTTTATAGATTGCTTGTATATGAAATTATGTTATTTAAATATTTCAAATTATCGTTCCAAACCACTATTGGGAATATACAAAATATTTATTGCACATGTAAAAGAAAAAATAACTGACAAGCACAATGCCTCTACGATTTAAATTTTCGTAAAAATTTCGAGATTACACATTGATCACTTATTTGCATGCCAGATGCGTCGCGCCATTATTCAACTTCTAAATTACAATTTTAAATAAGTCGGTGAAACCTTCTATTCACTAATAGACAAATTAATTGTTTTGAATGCTTCTTTTACTGCTACAAAAAAAATGGCAGTTACATAAATTATGCTCTATCCGTACGATTCAACTTTAAAAGGTGTCAGGCTTCATACATATTATAGTATCGATTATCAGCTTGCATTGTGCAATTACATTTATTTTTAAAATAATTAAGCACCAACGTAATGTTAAATTTCATACATGAAAACTTTTGACTTTAGCATTAGTTAAATAGGTTTTGGAGTTTTCGTTGAAGTATGAATTCCTGGTATTGTTCTGCGTCACAACAGCATCAAAGAGGAAACCAGTTTTACCGCTATTACATTATTCGGCAAAAAGAAAATAGTGTACGTGGTAAAAATCGTTCCAGGTTGCATACTAGAGTGGGCATTTCACTGTAATTGAAATAGGGACAAGGGTCTAATAGTGTGTCCTTCACTGAACCACGCTTTATTCAAATGTTCAGTATTATAATTAGTTATTAAGTACTGAAACTGATTGAACGCGAATCCTCATTGTTCCTTATTCTACACATTTTCTCGAAATTTCCACAGAGTACATCTTTCATTATCTATGTGTGGCAATCTAATCTAGGTCCACTTTCCTTTTTTTTCCTTCTCTGCTTCTTATATATCCCGCTCTATTCCCGCATGCTTCAGAACGTGTCTTATCTTCCTATCTCTTCTTTTGTTTCACTGTTTTCCACATATTTCCTTTTCGCTTGCTATTTCTCACACCTCTTTATTTCTGCTTTTGTCCGTCCATGATACGTTTGCAGCTCAACATTTCAAAGGCTTCTATAGTTTTCTGTCCACTTCACCTATTGTCCATGTTTCACAGCCGTACAGTGCTATACTCCACACATATGTTTTCAGCAATCTTTTCGTTGTTTCTATTTTTGTTGTCTTTGTACAGAGTAGTTGCCTTTTCTTGTTAAATACAGATCGGCCTTGGGCTAGTTTTTCATTTATATTTTTTGCACCTTTTCCACTTGCGTTTCTTGGTTTCCTGGATAGCAGAAATTCTTAACCGCTTGTAAATTCTCGTTTCATATTTTTTATTCTCGTTTTTTAGTTATTTTCCCCCTTGAACCTTAATTTAGTTTATGGCATTGTCAATTTTCATTGCGTATTTCTCTGTTCGTACAGTTTCCATTTAATTAATATCTACTTCTGACTGTACATGGCTGGATTTTAATACTGCTATATCATCTGCAAATCTAAGCATTTCAAACTTTTGTCCCTGCATAATAATTCCAAATGTCTTCCTGCATTGCCTCTTCTATATACAAGTTAAAAATTAATGAGGATCGCTCACATTCCTGTCACACTTCTTTCCTAATATTTATTTCTGCACGTTACTGTCCTAATTCTGATACCGCTGTTTACTTTTTGTGAAAGCTATGTACTCTCAGTCTATCTTTATCTCATTCCAATTTTTTTAGTATTTCAAACATTTTTACCTATTTTACATTGTCGAACGTTTTTCCAGATCGACAAACTTTAAATACGCGCTTTTCTATTGTTTTCTAAAAACATCATATTTCGCAGATATTTAATGGTAAGCAAAGGGGTGTAACCAACTTAACGGCTACCAAAATACCCTACCTTTAAGCATTTGCCAAAACAATAATTTTCCAATTACTTTTTTCGCACTGTCAACATTTGTTGAGAATAGCAAAGGCTGCGCATGTAGGTGTCTACAACAATCATCAAGTCTAAATACAATTTTCCGTTCTGGAACTGGTTGGATGCGTACCTCGATTGCTTTCTATTCTGATCTAACCTACAGATTTTCCGAAATTCTCACAACCTGTATCGTTCACTATCTGTGTGTATGTCTAATCTAGGTCTACCTCTGTATTTTACTTTCTTCGTCTGTGATATATTCCGCACTATTCCTTCATGATTCCCTCATCATCCTATGTCTCCCATCTTTCACTGTTTTTCACATATATCTTTTGTCCCCTACTATTTGTAGTTCCTCTTTATTCTTAACTTTGTTTGTCCATGATATCTTCATCATACGCCAGTAAAACCACATTTCAAAGGTTTCTATCTGTTGCTTAACCCCTCTTCTTGGTGTCCGGGTTTCGCATCCGTACAGTACTGTGCTCTACACATATGCTGTCAGCAATCCTTTCCTTGTTTCTATGTATATTGTCTATAGCAGAATTCAGTAGCCTCATTTAAATTCTTGTTTCTAATTTTTATTCCGGTTTTTAACTTATTTTCTAGTTCTTTGTTTTTAGTTTTGTTAATTTTCATATCTCTCTATTGGTACCGTTTTCATTTCATTAATAGTTGCTTTTAACTCTTCGCTGCTAGATGCCAATGCCACTATATTGCAAATCTGAGTTTATTGATCGTTTGTGCCTGTATAATAATTCTAAATTGTCCTTCTGTTTAACTAAATATACATTCCTGCCTCGTGAGAGTATCCAATTAACAATAAAATAATAAGGCATAACCCCTAAATCTAAAGTACCCAAACGTTTCGGAACATTGCCTCGCAAGCTTGCTACAGTCGGTGAGAGGGTGAGGTTTATTAAGCTACAACACACTAAGATATAAATTTAGATTGTTTTATTAACTGTACATTACATGTGCTTTTCCAATGCTCCACCCGAAGGTACTACATTGGCCAGGAAGCGAGTTTTTTTTACCTGGAAAATATTGAATTTTGCCGAATCCTTGCTGTTCCAAGCAAGGTAGGGATCTTTAACGTGCGTGACAACACTCACACACGGGACCTCCATTTTACCTCTCATCCGAACGAGGGTGTATTTTTGCGAAGAATGCTCGCCTAACATTTTTCAAGCGGATCGTGTCGGGATTTGAACCCCGGACCTAGGGCGTAGTAGTCACACACATACCACTACGCCACGGAGCCGCCTTTATTAACTGTACAACTGATTAAACCTTAACCTAATGATATATGAGTACAAAATATATACAATATTTGCCGTTATATACAATAGGGCGCCATCGTAAGGGAGGGGAAGACTTACGTACCTTATCAAGGGATTATCACTCGTTGCACTTTTTTCTTGATAATGGGAAAAGATTGTCACAAATATGCACGCAGAAAATTTTAACACTGCACTACTGTGGAGCTTTATAGTCCCCGGCTAGCTAAACACTATATGACTAAACAAAATTAATGTCTAAATTCCTTAGGACTAGTCTACTTTTTAAGGATATAAGAAACAATTTCGGGCTCAAACACCCAAATACAATAATTAATTATATATACAGTATTCTAATAAAGTTACCTACTGTGACCCACGCTCTCAGTTCACAAGGGTGTCTCCAACTAACGGAACAGAAACGACCTTTTCACCGGTCAACTATTACTGTAACGGAACTCGTTCAAGTACAACAAAGATTATCACTACGGGGGTCCTTTACTACTATACCCGACCTGAAAATTGCGTAATCAGGTAGGTTTCGTGGCTAAGCTATTGCGTGAGCCCCCAGACTACCGTCGAAATAACAATGAAGCGGTGTACCCTGCTGAAGCCTCCCTGTCTGCCTAAATAAGTACACAGGGAATAAAATTTCAACGCGTTCAAGTTAAGCCCAAACTCAGAGCTTTAATCTGAACGTTGGTATTTTTACAGAACGTCGGCACAATTTAGTTAACCAATTACGGATACATAATTCATAACACAACCCTTGAGTTCATTATTTAAAAAAATACCATACCCTCTGTTTTAGTAACTGGGAAAGTACTTACTCAGAATAAAATAAAAAAACAAACATCACTTTACTTTCAGAAGTACAGAAATAAACCCTGTCTGTCGGAAGTATCGAAATAAAAAAGCCCTTTCCATCCCACGCTGAACTCCTTATATACCTTTAAGTTAATTGAAAAATACCCAGTCCAGTTTAGCTCTCATAATCGAAAAGGTTAAGCCTGTCATAAATCTTAAAAGTTACTTAAAACTAACAATTGCTCTAGGATAACCAAAATCTGCCTCACAAGAAAACTCCGAAACTATAATTTTAGTTAAGTACCAAAACTAATTCAAAATTATTCAAACAACTCGGGCTGTTTTATACATAACTAGGGTCTTAGCTACTTGATTGACATCTATTAGTAGATACTACTAATCTGACACGCTAAGTGCCTTCTAAGTAGAGCTTCATAACTTGGGAATGTTAATTAAATCTTTGGATTATATTTTCCAAGAACTCTGCTCTGGCTACTTGGGAACGGAGCTTTTGAAGCCGTTTAAAATCGCAGACATATTTATGCTACAAAACCGTTATCCTAATAATTGGAACGCTAAAATTAAACTAGAAAATAAACCAATTTGAGAAATAATAGACAGTTATTTTTACATAACCGACTGTACTAAAACAGTATGAGTAGGTAAATAAAGCCGGTCCTAATTCAAAACGCGACAGACGTATTTTCCATGTGTAAAATACGTCTGTCACGTTTTGAATTAGGATCGGCCCTATATAATTTCAATGTAAAATAGTTGTGAAAACATTTCAATGTAAAATAGTTGTGAAAACATGAATTCTTATATACTTTTAATGTAAAATACTTGTGGGCACGTTTTGAATTAGGATCGGCTTTATATTACTTTCAATGGAACATACATACTTCAAAACACACGTACGTTGAAAAATGTAAGTGCAGAGAAAATGTGTGTAGATGTTTTGAATTTGGTTTTCTAGCGAGAGAGTATGACAGATGCAAAATATCGCATTCAAGTCAATTGTGTTTTAATTAAAGTGGATTCTGATTTATGTTTAGAGGCTGCAAATACACATGGGCCGGTTTCAATTCAAAATGAGTTCACTCTTGTGATAGGTTGAAAAGTGGGTTGGAAAAGTACGCAGATGGTGGTAATCTGCTATATAAGGAGATTGCTTCTAATATTAATTTAATTATTCAAAGAAAAGCAATATGGATTTTAATACTCTTAATGAAACCACATATCGCAAACCTTATGTAAATTCAAAAGATCTTGTAGTGAATAAGAGGTTTGAAGTTTTAAAAGTGGAAACAATCAAGACAAAATATGGAGAAAGAGTATTAGTGGAAACAGAAGAGTTCAAGAGTATATTGCCATTGAGATATTTTGAATACCTTCAAGCACATGGAGTGAAACAATTAAATGAAAGTATTGGCTCGAACAAACACGTATACATAACTAGTAAGGGATCGATCGGTCTAACTGTCAACATAGAATTTTTAGAATAATATGTCACTAATTTAAGAAATTAGTTTATTATTATAACACATCTAAGTCGATTGTATAAAGAATGATGTATCAAATTAAAGTGGGTTCTGATTTATGTGCGTTTTACTTTGAGTTTACTACCTTGTTTAGAGAAAGTCTTGTTTCAAAAGAGAACTTTTATAAAATACTTTTTATTTTACAAATTGTTGAATATTTTGATCTAACTATTTATAAATGAAAAGTATTTATTAACTCCCGTTCTTGAAGTATCTGCTGCTCCTCGCTGTTAGTTCCTCTCTTTTTGCTTTATTATTTCTAGTTCCAAATCTATACGACGCAGTAGCTTCTCTCCACGCTTTTAAATGCGTTAAGCAACTCTACTGTGTCATCTTCGTAGGATTTGTCATCTTCACAGCAAACAGCCATATTAGATTCTGTACATAACTTTTCATAGTCGACATGTTTTTGCCTGATCTGTGAGCATAACATAAAAGATTATTGTAGGTTCACCTTTTCTTTTGTATACTACCTGATGTTTCTGAGAGGATCAGAGTGTGTCAACGATCCTACGATAGCCTCAGAATTTCCAGAATGGTTTTTTGATCTAATGTAACTTATAAATTAGTACTGTTTTAAAAACACATGTATAAATGTGAAAAAAGCACTTACCGAGATATATCTATTACGTCACTATCAAAAATAGCAGAAGTGTTGAATTGAGGTGAAGAACAACCAAAACTTCTTTAATCACGACTTCGTCAGAAAGTAATATAAATTGCTCTAGAACTTTTACGTTGGTACTATTACAATTTTTGATTGATGACAAGTTACTCATTTTTTAAAAGTTGCTAGTAATAGTAACTAATAATTATACAAGAGATCTGATTGAATACTGTTGGTAAAATCTACGTGAAGTATTTATATTAAATAATAAACTGATCTGTTAGAAAAAATTAAAAATTTGCATCGTTTTCTGAAAAAAAATTCAGCTCTGTAATCTATTCTAATGAACAAAACAGTATGTAAGCGAATATAATTATACCTCAGCAGAAATAATGAATTAGTTTCATTGACTGAAAAAGAAATTGAAATGAATGCACATAATAAAACCCTAAATTAGATTAATTTTGTTTTAGATTACCGCTGACATAATTTATGCTGTATAAGAAATTTTTTTAAAGGTACTGCTCAGCAGAAATAATGAATTAGATTCATTGTCTGAAAAGAAATTGCAATGAATGCACATAATAAAAACCTAAATTAGATTAATTTTGTTTAGATTACCGCTGACATAATTTATATGCAAATATATAGGTAATTGCGTGTTTATGCGATTTTATGCTGTATAAGAAATTTTTTTTAAATGCACTGCTCAGCAGAAATAATGAATTACATTCATTGACTGAAACAGAAATTGCAAGAAGGCGCATAATAAAACCTAAATTAGATTAATTTCGTTTTATATTACTGCTAGCATAATTTATTTTCCATAAAAAATTAACAAAAAATTGACTTTATATGCATATATATAGGGATGTAGTGATTTGTGCTGAATAAGAAAAATTCTTTAGTACTATCAACGTACTGGAAAATGTTTTTTTTTAATGCGATTTACACTATCCAGTATCTTTACATGAAATTCACAGTGGCTTACCTTTGGCGCCTGAACATATGATACCACCAGTACCTTCTAATAAATCAAACTTAAAGAAATTACTTACAACTTTATATCCAAAACTCAACTATATTATTCACTACAAGAATTTAAAAATGTATTTAAGCTACGGTTTAGAACTGAAAAAGATTCATAAGGTTCTTCGGTTTAAACAAGCTCCTTGGTTAAAAGAATACATTGATTTGAATACGAAATTAAGACAACAGTCAAAAACAGTTTCGATATATGCTTTTATAAAAATATGACAAATTCGGTTTATGGAAAGATGATGGAAAACGTACGGAAAAGGAAAGATGTGAAATTAGTGACCAAATGGGAAGGACGGTTTGGAGCTCGTAGTTACATAGCGAAGCCTAATTTTCTTAGTTGCATTGTGTTAGACAAAGATCTAGTCTTAATAGAAATGAAGTAATTAGAGGTTTACTTAAACAAACCCATTTATGTAGGTTTCTCTATTCTAGATATTTCAAAAACCTATTTATATGAATTTCACTATAGTTATATAAAATTGCAATTTGCTAACAAAGCAAAGCTGCTGTACACAGATACGGATAGTTTGATATACGAGTTTAGCGTTGAAGATATTTACTCTTATATCAAACAAGATATTCATAGATTTGATACTTCCGATTACGACCTCATAACAAATATCATATTCCATTATCAAATAAAAAGTTCCTGGTATTATGAAAGATGAAAACAATGGTGACATCATGCTAGAGTTTGTAGGACTTAGATCTAAAATGTACACTTACAGAGTTCAGGATAGGATAATAAAAAGTCAAAGGGATCTTCCTTAGCAAGTATTAAGCAAATTTCTTTTGATGATTATAAGAATGCTTTGTTTTATAAACAGACTGTACAGAAACAGCAATGTTTAATTAGATCAGTCAAACATGATGTCTGTACTATTAAACAAAACAAAATTGTTCTTAATCCAAGTGATGATAAAAGAATTCTTAGTACCTTAACCACTGATACTAAACCTTGGGGGTATAACTATACATACATACAGAAATGACTTGTAAAGCTTCAACCACTGGCTCAAATAAAGAATGCAATTTATTTTATCTAGATTAACATATAATATTTTTTAGTTATAATACTTCAGTGTTATGTTTATACCTGCACAAGTACGCCGATTTTCGTTTTTGGATGTATCAAAAAATAGGATACCTTTCAATCTGCCCGAGTTTTGAACTATATATAGTAGTAGTAGTAACCGTTCTGTTTAAAAAAATCCAGTTTGTTACTAACATACCAGTTAGTTTATTTGAGAAATGTATAACAAAACTTTTATTTAAAATTGTCAATGTTTATGGCTGTTTACTAAATCACTTAATAATTCAAACATGTAAAAGATATTGTAAAACATGTAAAAATATTAATAAATAGACTGTGATTGCTAAATGATTTATTGTTTTTTCATAATTTGTAAAGGCACAGTAATAATAATAATAAAGTAATTATAATATTCTTATGCTGTTTGAGAGTGGATTGTATTTGACTATCTTATCATGAAGTATAAGGCAGTGACAAGATGTATTTGGCAAAACGTTTCTGCTAGTTTCAAATTCTAATCTAATATCGACAGTACCAGATTTTAACGCTTCGTTTTGTCTAGAACAATCTATGACTACTAATGGTGCAATACTTCGTAAGTCTTCAGGATTAAAAAGTGGCTCATTTTCATTTTCGTAGTATGATTGCTGAAACTGAGCATACATCTCATATAACAACGCAGTCTGTTTATTCTCGAACCTCAAATTTAAGTTATCGTACGGGAAAATTTCTGAATTTAAATATAGTTTCATGTTGGTTAAATAGCAATGATCAAAACGACTGTAGTTGCTCATGTATCTATTTTTTCGGTTGGTTTGGAAACCAACAATCACAAATCTTGGTTTTTCTAATTGTGTTGTTGTTTTAATGTTCCATGTATGACGTTTCGTTTCTTGTAGAAGTTGATATTCATGCAACTCCCATCCTCTAAACGGAATATGCAAATCCTGATTTTGTGCAACGCATTCTATTAAATTAATTCGTTGAGTATCATCAACGGCTACATGCGGCATTTTCCATAAAACTTTGTTTAAAACAACTTTTATTTCTTCATCGGGTGTAGGATTAATTATAGCATTAGTATCAAAACTAGAACGTAGTAAGACTAACTCATGACGGAGGTTTAAAATAATTTTTTTAAAATCTTCGCATAATCCGAGAACCATTGAAAGGTTTATTGCAACATTAAAATTCCCATTGGCATCAACTATTTGTGAATCATCCATAGGAAACCACCCAGCGTTTTGTAAATGTTTACTTTGATTGCTATTATATGAAACATATCCCTTCATTATAGACGTTAATCCAGGATTCCGAACACGATCTACAATGATACCACCAATCTCATATCTAATTACATCAAAAAGCAGCAAAATTTCTTTATTTACAAACTTTGCTGTCTGAGACGGCGTTCCATCTGTTTTAATTAATTTGCCTTCTATGTACAGCATGCTTTTCGATGGTAAGGTGTATACATCTTGTTGTTGTATAGGGATTCGAATTTCATCATTATTGTTTAAAGATGTGTTAGCATAAGGTTGATGAGTATGTTTTTCAATATTAACAATTGCATTGTCGAAGTAAACTTTTTCACGCACGTTCAGTATTTCACTATTCACTCTACTTTTTTTTTAATTAAATGCAGTTCTAACGATTGTAGAAACTGCCGGTTTTGTGTTGTTAGCGGTCTTGAAACAATCAATCGAGTGTCGATTGCTTTGAAATTTCCAGCATTTATATCAATTCTTGACATGTTGCGTGCATTATACTTAACACCCATGGCTATTGCAGATTTTTTTTAAATGCAACCTTACAGTTAGCAGTTCTCCTCTGAAATTAACTAAATTTACATCTTGATCTAACACTTTAACTATTATTTCATTTATTATACGTGACCTGATTGGTAGATATATAATCGTAGGTGGACACTCGATAATTTTAAAACCTGCAAGTACTTGAGGAAAAAATTCGTGTATTACATGGGCTGGTTTACTATTTAAATAGGATCCACTTGCAATATTGCAATCGATTAAAACTGCATTCACTTTACAAATGTTGATCGCGTAGTCTGCTTGATGCGAGACAAATGCTAGCAATTTGCGCGGATTGAAACCAAGTAGAGAACCAATTGAATCCTTTTTGGTAAAATTCACATCTAGACTACATTTAATACTACATTTAAGTGTATTATTGTCAGCTGTAATTTCTATATACACTGGCGTCTTTCTAGCGCTTCGTGATTGATCCATACGACCACGCCATCTTTCATCACCTAAAGCTTTTTGAAGATATTTATTAATTTCTCTAATCTCATAAGCACCTTCAGGTATTTCTATGAATTCTCCGTTAGATCCATAATAAAATTTATTATTTATTCCTTTTCTATGTTTGGAATTGTGTTATAAGACTCAAAATTTGTTAATCCTAATACGTACTCCGAATCATTATCCAAGTTTATAGGCGGATTAAAATTGCTTGTTAAAACTGAAGTGTTTCCGTTAGAGTAAAAGTGTACGACATAACAACTTCGTACGCAGTTCTATGCACTACTTAGAAATTGTAAGCATAAATGACCGCAAAACACAGTACCGTACGATTGTTCTTGGTTAATGTTATAAAGAATTTTACATTTACCCCCGCTATTCAAATAACTTATCAACTCTGTTCGGTCGCAAGTTTCCGTAGCTGTCATAGTAAATAGCGCTACTACCGTACTTTTTGTAAGAGGTCCAATGCGTGCCTAAACCTTCTATTCCATCTAAATTAATTATACCACATTCTTTTAAATTAACTTTCTTGGGAAGATTGTTTCTCATGAACACTTCACGGAAATATGGTACTTCTAATTGCTTAACAAACTCTATTAATTCTACATTGCTTAGTGCTCGATTAGGTAAAATCAAGTTGCGTTCCTTTGAGGTTTTGCAGGGGCTAAAAAAAGACCAAAACCTTTTTTATAAGGTTCGATGTACATGCCGTTTCCGACTGCAATGTCCTCCATTGCCTTGTTATGACGTTGTTTTTCCGCTAGTTGTTCCTTAGCTATTTTAGTATCTGAAACTGCTTTTGCAACAGCAGCTGCACCTCCAGTAAGAGTACCAAGGGCGCTTAGGCCTGCAAAATTGGTATTAGTGGGAGAAAACCTCCTGTTTTAGGAATTGATATAATACGAGCTGATTTAATATGCTTCTTTTGTTTTGCTGTATTGGCGGCCTTAATTGCTATGTTGATTGCATCCATAATATTAGATCCTTTAGTCTTTTTTAAAGCTGTACGTGCTTGTTTGATAATACTTTTAATACCTAGCGTACTTCTTATTTTACGTTTCTTTATCAGTTTTCTTATTTTATTGATATTTTTTGTTCTCAGTGATGCACAGGCACCCATACCAAGTTTTACTTTAGCTTTCATTGCGGTAGCTACTCCAAATGCTGCTACTTTTTCACCTAAAGACGAGTCACCAGAATTTAGTCTTTCTGTAGCTAACTGAGCTAACTTCGAATCTGCTTGATGACGTTTCGATAGATCCTTTTCTTTGGTGTATGCAATATCGTGCTCCTTACAAGCCTCGTCTAACTTGTTTATTCCCTTGTCTCCCCGTGCTAACCGTTCGATTAGTTTTGTACCCGGATCGCAAAATTTGTAACCCGGAATATGCGCTTCAAATGGTAAATTGTTAATACAGTATTTATTAGTCCGTTCCCAGTAGTTTTAGAATTATTATATGTAATCATTAGCGGACAACTATCCTCTCAAGCTGTGCAGTAAATAAATAAAATATTATGAATTAATGATTCTTTATATACTCGCCGTTTCTTATATATATATATATATATATATATATATATATAATTCCACTTTTTTTTACAAATCGAATTTAGTACTTGCAAACATGCGTGTTGTGAAACAATCAACACCTTTAACCATAAACAATAATGACATTGGCGTGCAATCCTTAGTTAAAAAGAAAAAACATAGCGTTCTTCTGCCTTCATCTATTCGATGTCTAGTTGTTGGTCCATCAAATTGCGGTAAAACCAACGTTATGATTGGGCTGATAGAACATCCTAATGGTTTAAAGTTTGAAAACGTATATGTTTATTCTAAATCACTTTATCAACCAAAGTATCAATACCTTGAAAGTCTACTGCAACCAATAAAAGGGATCAAATATTATACATTTTCCAGTTCTGATAATATTATATCACCATCTGATGCTCGAAATAATTCTATATTTGTTTTTGATGATGTAGCTTGCGATAAACAGGGTACCATTAGGGAATACTTTAGTATGGGGCGTCATAAACAAGTAGACAGTTTTACCTTTGTCAAAGTTATACTCGTATACCTAAGCACTTACTACGTGATAATGCTAATCTTTTAGTTTTATTTAAACAAGATGATTTAAACTTAAAACACATATATGACGATCACGTCAATACTGACATGAAGTATGATAAATTCCGTGAAATATGTGCTGCTTGTTGGCAAGACAAATACGGTTTCTTAGTTGTAGACAAAGATAGTGATCCAGATCAGGAAGGTACCGAATAGGTTTTGATCACTTCATACATATTTAAACCTTGAGAGACGCAAGTATCGTTAGTACCGAAGAATTTTTTACTACAATAAACTTTTACGCAATGAACAAGGAGGCGATAAAACTTAAAAGAATTTTAATTAAGAAAAGAAACATTGTAAAAACAAATTGCGTCAGTTAAAAGATAATGAAGTCGTCCAAGTGGAATCAATCTTACCCATAACATCACGATTAGAAACTATTGCTAATAAACTGGATGGGGAAAGTGCGGTAAAGAAAGAAAAATTTAAAGAAGAAGAAGAACTGCCTCATAGCAGTGTAAAAAAAATTAAACCTAAATTGCTAGAAAGGAACGTTGACTATATTGATTCCCCGGTTATTGCTCAGCATATACCAAATATAAAAAATGATGCCATAGAGGTAGATGATGTTGATGATGACGATGTTGAGAATGAACACGAAGCAGAAATTAATCGAAATGCACAAGAAGCCCAGGAATATATTCAAAGCTTTGCCGATTCACCTGGTATGACACATTATCTCGAACAGCTACATCCGCTACCTCGAGAATATATTTACAAAATGTTTAAAGATGTTAAGAACGAATTTGATCATAAATATGGTATTAGGTTTAACCCTGATTCAAATGGTCTTATGATAGGCAATTCGAATTTCGCGTTGGATGATGAAAATGTTCTAATAAATGATTTGAAATATAAAGGTACTCCTGTTTAAAAAATATCCTGTCGGGTACAGTCATAAAGATCTAAAGTCGTATCTTGATATTGTAAAAAGAACAAATGCTAATAGAAGATATTATTCTGAAACAGAACAAATTCAGGGTAATACTTCATATAAGTACAAAAATATAATATCTACATTAAACATACTTCCTCAAACACCCCGTAGACCTAGAACATTACCCTATAGAAAGCGTCTTGGAGACGGTATGACAATGGAAGTATCAAATAACGCTATAGATTATTTATATTGGAATGATCCCAATGAACTTGTAGATAGATTACGACTTTTAGTTTCATCTCAGACTGCTGGACACACAGGTCACGGCAACGAGTTAAATTCGATCATTGAAGAATTGCGTGAGGCGAAAGTAATTAGATGATATGATAATTAAAAAATTTGGAAGGCACTTACATAACCGTAAAATAGATATAAGTGAACAGGAATATGAAAACAAAAGTGAAGGTTTTGAAACCTTAATTGAGTACAAGTTACATATGCTACATTACACGGTAGTAGCAACGTTTTACTCTAATACATTCCTCAACGGTGACAAGACATTCCTTATTTTCAACATTAAACATAATTATGAATTTCCTTATGAGGAAGCAGTCATTGAGAATATTAAAGGATACCCGCAAGACATTGAAATTCTTATAAACGAAAAAAGTTATGTAATTGCACAGTTACAAGGATTTTTGCTTAAACGTATGGATGTAATCAGCTTTCGTGATAGCGGTGCTATTAAAAACAATACCACAATGTTTCTTGATTTTATATTAAAAGTTCCTTTCAAAGCAAGTGGAGCCCACGACATTCAAACATAGAAGTATTTCATTAATTGTATTTGGTTTGGTATGCCTTAAAGCCAAGCAACACTGTTTTCACCTTTTTCTGGCCTCACGTTTAATCAATAGTTCCAGAGAGCATAAGTGGGCAACTATCATAAAACATGTTATCAAGAAAAATAACTCATATGGAGTAACATGGCAGCTTCTGACTTGTACCGATCTTAATAAGTACTCAGCAGATTTTGAAGAGAACATTTTTGTAAAATCCTTGGTTAATGCGTTTAGCAAAATATCAACGTCGTATCCGGGTTTTCCTAAATTTAAAGAAGACCTTTATTTAGTACCAACAACCAGCTGTAGGTTGATTGCAAGCGATACTGTGCCTCCACTATTTAGCAAACGATGGGTAGAATATGGGTTTAGAACTATTGCCGATTTTAGGAAGGAGATGAATGGATAACACATGCAAAATGAAAGAACGACTGCATAATGCCCCATGCTCAATAAAAAAACGACCTTCTACAACACTACAAAAGGATCACATTATTTTTCGATAAATATACGAACAGCGCAAGCAACGGCAGTGAACGCAAAGCGCATCGATGTAGGCTCAATGTCGATATAAACCAAACATCATTGGAAGTGACAAAAGACAATCGCAGTAGGCTACAACAGAGTTTGGTGCTTCTGTTACTCAACTGCAAGAAACCCTTGAGAAGTAGTTGGACAGATGATGAGGTAATTTGAGTTCCTTCTTCAAGCCCCCCACACTCGGACACGAATCAATAATCTCTTGGAGGTTTGTAAAGAATAGATTGGCCGATGCAAAGTTCCTAAACCACATAGGCGTAAAAGACACGTCAGTCTGTCAATGGTGTGAAAGTGAGGGCAATGCCTGGCATATAATGATTACTTGCAAAAAAGCAAAACATTTGTGGCGGTTTGTAACTAACATCGTACAAATTTTGATGAAAAGGAAGGGACTCCTGATCAAAGAACAATGTTATGGAATCAGCGGCAATACAGCAAAGAGTGACCTAGGAAATTACGTAATAAACCTAGCTAAAGCTTGCATCTATTGGACAACGATTGATGCGATAAAAAATGTTAATTCTAATATACCGTTGACCCAATATTACAAACAGCGTTTAAAATCTAGGATAATTAAAGAGTTTGTTTGGCACCACTCCAGACGTTCACTAGACAAGTTTTGCAACATATGGTGCATCGAAAAAACTATATGCTGGGTAGAGAATGATAATCTACAGTTTAGTGGCAATTTAATGCAGTAACTTATTGAAATTTGCGCAGATTACCAAAGCGAATGTTGTGACATGGATGCATGTACACAATAATTAAGTTGGAAACGTTTTGATTTTTAATTTTTTTTCATTTTATTTTATTCTGTAACATTTATTTCATTTTATTTTGTTAGTTTTTTACTGTCGTTTTATTATTTATTTTTTTTTGGTGTTATTTCGGCAGCGTTGCACTTGCCGTTCTTAACTACCTTTTTTCTTGTAACTACTGCATTTTATAGTTAGCGCTACCTTTGTGACATTATAACAAGTGTAGGTTTTATAAGATCTTATATATTAATATCTATTTTTTTATATATTTGAACCATATATTATGTAAAAACCTAAAGTTTTAATAAATAATAATAATAATAATAATAATAATAATAATAATAATAATAATAATAATAATATCATACACACACACATACACTTACCTACTCATCCATCAACACACACACACACACACACACACACACACTCACATGCTTATTCATCAACAACACACACGCATACACACACGCACGCACACGCATACACATACTCATACATAACTACACTGGGATTCTGTTTTATTTTCTTTTGTGCGATTCTTAGGTTTTTTGTGGTTCTGATACTTGTTGCTTGGTGTTAGTCTTTTTGTTATTTCTTTTTTTCCTCGTTCCTTTCGTTCCATATTTCTCGTCTTTTTCCTGTGGCGGGTGTTACTTTCTGTCGGTCTTTGTGCCGACTTGGTATATTTGGCGATCCACTTCCTGTGATAGGTTTTTTAGAAACCACGACTTAGTCCACTTTTGCACAAGTTAGCAATTCTTTTCTTCAGTTTCTCTTTTGTTGCGATTCTTTGTGTACCGCAGTTTGAAGTAATTTATTTTTCTTGTTTATCCAGCATTCTTGTTGTTCCCGCGCATACTTTGAGGTTTGACACTTTTGTCATGCTGACTGTTACTGTTGGTTTTGTTTCTCGCCTCTTTTGCTTTACCTTTGGTTTTTTCTTCAGGAAACCAAACGTTTTTTGAGGTCGAAGACTTTACTGTTTCTTTTCTGAAGAAGCATCCGTCCTTTGACGACTTTGGCAGTGTTGACGCCATTCTACCTTTGTCTTCGGTTATTGCTACCTTCTACTTTTTTCCCTGTATCCTCTAAACTTCTTGATTTAGTCCGGTACACTGGTTTTTCAAACCGGATGAGAGTTCCTTTTTATTTTGGGTTTTTTTTTTGGTTTTTTGTATTCGTAAACGAATTTTCTTTTAGTTTTGTTTTCTTAAGCGAATTATTTTTGTGCTTGGTTTTTTGGTACTGCCTACTCCCGTACTTTTGCTTTCCTACCCCGATCTTTTAATTTTGCTGAGAGAATTTGTTACGTTCATTTCCGACGATAAAACCGTATCCGTTTATTTTATTACTCATTCTCATAGATTCCGTTTGCACTCTTCGATACCCCAACAACATCTTGTATGTTTTACCCGTTTACAATAAGTACGCATTAATTACTTTTTCAATTTCAATTCTATCTACTCTAAAACAACGAGTTTATGCTATAAATTATATAGTTGGCACCTTGTTTTGAATATCCTTTAACTTGCTAAACAGTACGACAGCGTATAATTAATTCTTATGTGATTTCCGACTTGTCGAAACAAGGTCGCGTACTATTAGATAAAATCGTGCTTTAAGTTTTTTAATCACGTTTGATAACACTAGTATTACTTTGAACTCTGGTTACTATTTTAACAAATTAATATTCACTTTTTTTCCTAAATTTTCAAAAGCACGCGTGATTGTTAAATTTTTTGTTCCCGGTTTATGGAATCTTGTTGCTTCCTCCGGTGGGCCTAACGTTTAGTTTGAACCATCGCTCCTGTTGGAACGGGAGGACATGCGCACGGTGTGATTCTGCACACAGCTGTTCCACTCTGTCGTTAGAGACGGGAACTAGCCTACAACTTGGAGGTGGGTGAGTCTATAGCTCCGAGATCTTTCTGTTTTTTCTGTTGGCATTACTCCTGGGAAAGGGTCGCATTCACATGTTTATCGGGTTTTATTCGAAACCTACACTTTGTAGTTGATAACACGAGAATCATTAAGTGAGATAGTATTTATCATTAATATTGTACGTACTGTGATCATCCTACATCTGTAATGGTATACTTACAATGGTGATCTAGAACCGGGGGTTCCTTTTTTTTGGGGTTATATGTTTTAAATAAAATAAAAATGTGTATCATTTATATTGTACGTACTGTGACCGTCCTACATCTGTAATTGTATACTTACGGTGGTAATTTAGATCAAGGAGGGTTCCTTTTTCGGGGGTTGTAAGTTTTTGCTAATTAAGACGTAGTGCTAACGATTTTACATGTTACATTGTTATATTTAAGATAATGATTTAGAGCTGTTGCTTTTAGGGTTGTAATTTCTTTTTCTTTTTCTTGGTAATTAGTATGGGGGACCTAAAAACGGCAACTCGCCATGTAACAAGTTTATTTCGCAGTTACTAAATCCAATCATAAAAAGCAAAGTCATAAAGCGCTTTTATTCAAATTATTAGTAAAGTACAAGCAACGAGTTTAATAATACGCTAAGGTCGTATCTACATATTGTTTTCTATGTATAAAACGTTTCGCAGGCGCGTGTTGCTTGAAGGCCTCTGCTGGGGGTTACGCCGTCGCTCGTGCGAGGTGATAAGAGAGTCGGTCCTGCAAGCTTGTGAAATGACCAGGTACAATTGAGGCAGTTGCCGCGAACTTGCGGTTACATTTCGACGATTAGAGATCCATCTTTAAATAGTCGGTTGGTATCCTATAATGAATATTTACTTTGTTTAATTATGAAGTATTTTGTTTAGCGCGTATTCCACCACCATAAAACCAACTATAGTAACCACAATTCCAACTACTGATGTGAGAACGACTTTGTATTGCGTTTCGTAAGAAGCGGCTTTGGTAATTTAGTAATTGAATAATTGGTAGAAGAGCATATTACCACAAACCTGATGAAAGTTTGCATTTTGTTTGTTGTACAACACGTGTTAACATCCAATTAATACAGTTCTGGTTCGTAGATAGCTTTAAGAATTTTGTTCGTGTTCTAAATGAGAAACACGCTAGTTTTGTTTAGTGCATAAAAGCACGAATAATATAAATTTTAGATTGTTTGTTGGACTGAATTTTCAGTGTTAAAATTATAATTCAGCATTTATAATGATTTGAGAAACCATACGTGGTTCATTTTGTTCTGTTAGTAACAACGACAGATGTCTTGTTACGTCACTTGTTTGCTTGACAGTGTAATGCTGACACCTGTGTTCAAATAACATATGCTTTGAAATAATGCTTGCATAAGTTGAACTTATAAGAATATTTTACAATCTATTCTTTATGAGAACTAAAACTGAAACAATTAATTAAGATTAAGAAAAGTGATTTAATATGTATTATTTTGTAACCCTCTCGACAGATCTGCCAGAGTCGGCTTTTCTTTGTAACATGTAAACACTAACTTTTAAAATGTTTGCTGAGAAATTATTTTGATGAAATTTTATTTAAAATATTTGACCTCATTTAGATTATTTATGAAACCTTGTAGTATTGAATTTTGTTTTAAGAGAATCTTTTGAGTAAATTAGTAGTTCAAAATTAAAGCTTTAATTATTTTGATCAAAGATGGTCAAAACTAACTACAAGAAACTAACATCCATATGAGTAGAATTTTAATGACAACCTTATATAGGAGTTATTTATTTTGATGTTTCTTTAGGTATATTTGTGGCACACAAATAGTGTTCCACCCTTCTATTAAATTAATTATTACCATTTCCTATTACAGGAGCAGGCGTCTTATTCAGTTAAGACGGGTCCCTGTCATCGAAGGCGATATTTTTCTTTGGGTTTCCACGTCCGCCCTAGAATTATACTACGCAATTACCCTAATTAAGTCAGGACATGGTGGCGCCCTATTTGTTTTAGATTAGATTCAGTATACAATCAGAATTCGACTTACCCCATTTCTCATAGCTCTACCGAGGAATAGACCCTAGTTGTATGTACTGAGAACAGTATTGAATCGCTTGACTGGCTTTCTATAAACGTAGGGCAGTTGCTTTAAAAAACATTATTCGTTTCACTGGCACCCGGTGCAGGGCTGGTGTAATAATGTTCAATAAGAAATTCGTAGCAGCCATTTTAAGAATTGATTTTTTTGTGTTCATTTTTGGCACTACTGTTCTGGTATAATATGCTTTTTTTGGTAATTATAGGTTGTATGATTATTTTTGTGAGTTGTAAATGAGTGCGTGTCTTTTTATTTCAGATCTTCCCTTATGGTGGTAGTTGGAATACCCCGCGTACTCACCGATTGAGCCCGGTCCTTCTTTCTTTGTTTTTTTTGTTTGTGTTTAGACAACGTCGCTGTACGTAGCAAGGTCCCTTGTTTAAATGCTTCAAGTTTTTCTTTTTGTAATATGAGTTGACTGCTTCAGAAAAATATTATAAACATCAAATGTGTAGGTGTTCACTCTTTAAGGGTGCCAAATAGCTACGTATGGTATTTTGCACGTATGCAGCTATTGACACCTACCAAGGGATGAATAACCACAACTAACTTTTTTTTGAAGTCCTTGTACTGGCACAAGTTTTAGGCTAGTTGTGTTTTTTTACATGTATAGTAAGGAATAAAAGTGTAGCTATACAACCCATTTTACGATAGTTAGTGTTGCATCGATATTTATTCAAGAGATTGTAAAATAAGTAATAATAAATGATTAGTTCTGACAAGAACTGTATTATATTGTAACGTACTTTTTTTCCTAGTTAAAACTTCGTTCTTTAACATAAAATAAAACAGCAATAATATAAAATAAATAATTTATAAATTTCCGTTCAGTAAAATTACTACATAAAATTAATAATAGAATATAGACTCCTTTACCAATATGGTCTAAGATTCGTTATTAAGCTCCGACGAGTTGTCAATTTGATCACTTTGCTATCAACGTTTGAAGAAACAAGCTGCGATAAGCGGCGTAGTAAAGTCAATATGGTCGTGTCTATTCACGTGGCCTCTAACACGGTCCGAAAAAGAAGAGATAATTGATTGATGGAAGCTCCCCCTCATCATTAACACAGTTAGTATAAAATTATTTAAATAAATTTTATTAACATTTTCCCTATAGTGCAATATCGGATATGATAAAATTTTATACAATATGGTATATGGTAATATCATGTTATACAGTTTCGTATAATCCAACATCATAAATAAGTAGCATCGAATAAGCAAATCTTGGATCTAGAAAATTTGTTGAAGTACTAAATTTAATAAGAGGTAAAATCGAGCAGAAGTTGGTTTCGTTAAATAATGGTTGTATTCAGAAAAGTTTTGGTAATTCCAGTAATAATTTTGTAAGTATTCACATGGTTTCTGTTTGTGCGTCGCAGATAATCGATGGTTATGGAAATTTCCGACAGCTGAAGCCAAAGTCCAATTTCTTTCGTTCAGAGCAGTATTACTACACGTGAGTGTTCCTTAGAATTTAATCACTTTGGATATTAATTAAGTTGCAATAAGAAAATAGCACATTGAAATTTTGTAACGTAAAAAGCGTTTTAGGAAAGAAAGAATTAAATAACAAATCTATTGTTTGTCAGAATGTTTGCACATGCACACAAAGTTTACATTTAAAAAGTTGTGAGTGACATTTTATGTCAGATATAAAAAACATAGATTCAGTTGTCCTATTTAGAACTCACGTGTCATCTTACGTTTGTAACGGGCATTTTTGTAGTTTAGCATTTTTCGCTTCCTTTCTGTTAACGTACTTAAAAATAAATCGTTTCTTTGAGATCGCTGTTTGTATAAAGGAAATACTTCCGAATAATTCAGATGTGTATGCAATTTAACTCGTCGTTATTACTTTAAAAGTAGATAATTTGTATATTTGATTTTCAATTAATAAATAAATTGCATCGTTTCTTGTCTAACCGCTGATATAAATGTTGTTCTTTATGTGAATATACGAGTCTTGATAGGCGATAAGCGGTTGGTATAACAACGATGGAGATAAGCGGACGGGCAGTTGTCGTTTGCTCTTCGTTCCGAGATTACGTAAAAAAAGAATGTTTCCTTGTTGCTTGACAAATTGTGTTTTTGAGTTCTAGTTTGTCCTTTGTTACTAGATGTTAATTACGTGACGTTGTTAGTTTGTGACTCGTGCCTATAGATTGTTTTACGTTGAAGTAAACGTTGTTTTTTTACTGTAGAATGTGTTTACTCGACCGCACGGGTTTGAAGGTCATTGACAGACGGTGTTATTGCTTACGAGTAGCTTTACTAATTGTTTTTTTGTTGCTGTGATACTGTGTTTCTGAATTTTCTAACAACAGGGAGTCTGGAATGGATCCTTACTTGTGCAAGTTTCGTGTTTGCGAAGTATGGCAGATTGCCGGTTTACTAAGGTATTGTTTGAAGTTTCTCACTGCTCGTTGGGATGTTTGTGAAAGTAATGTGCATCTGGTCCCAGTTGAAATCAGACTGGTGCTGCGGAGTGTTGCGGAGTTATTGTCTCAGGAAATAGAATTAACAAGAAATTTATCAATGCTACCTGGTTCCATCAGCGTGATAATGTCTGCTACTAACCCCAGTGATGTGTGATTAGTGTAACGTGTGATTAGTTCCATCAACACCCTCATAGTCAAGGGTGAAGTGCTTTATTAGTGCAGGACATCGCTGAATCCCACACTTCCGTTGCTAGGAAGCGTTGCGGAAGGACTTTTTGTAAGTTGAACTATTTCCTACTGGTTATTACTTTAAATATCTATCCGTTGCTTTACCATATCTTTGTGGTTCTGATACCTTTTACAATAGACTTGCATGCTATTTTAAAATATACAAACAAAAAGAAAGAAAGAAAAAAATCAATAATACTGAATTACTCATACCAATTGTGTTTTATCTATTTATCTTTTGTCAACATTTTATCTGATTTATGTCTAATTGGTGTGTGAGGAAACGTTTCTGCTACTCCCCAATATTACCTCACTTTGTACTAAACATTTTTTTGTATTGCTTTTACAGTTGTTATATTATATAGATTATCTAAATAGTTTCTTTTTTTTTCCATTCTACATAGTACTAAAAATTTTTGTATTGCTTTTTCTTTATTTCAGGTTTGCAGGACTAATCTTTTTTATTGCAGGTTTACTATTCTAATTTCTTTTTTTGCAGGTACCGTTACTAACTCCTTACCGCCGCATACATCATAGGTCAGTTTGCTTTCTACAACCCCCCCTACTCTCCGATTGAGCCGGGTCATTGCTTTGACTTTCTTTGTGTTACGTAACATAAATTTTGGCGCCCAACGTGGCTGCCACGACGAAAAAACGTAACACGTTAATTTAAAATATGTTTAAATATTTTGAGGTCATGAACTTTAATTTTTAGTCGAAATGTGGAATTCGCGTTATAACTGTTAAGTAAAAGTTACTTTAGGTAAATACATGCTAGTTTATCAGCATTTAGGTCATTAAATTTCATTGTGAAGGTCGAAGTAGTACTACTATGACTTGGAGAAAACTTGTAATAGGAATAATTACGAAAACTCAAATCCTTACATTTAAATTTTTAAGAAAGATCCATTCAGAGATCTTCATATTATCGAATACAAATCTTTATAAGTATATTTTTGTTCCATAAAAGTTATTAATTGAAAATATTAAAAAAGAATCCTGAAAATTATTCAAATAGAACCTAATTTTTTTAGCATGATTTTTTATTATTTAAAATTCAAGGAAAAATTACAAGTCATCCCTGATCAGAAATTGTGTGAAATGAAAACAAATTCCCTGGGTGTATATTTTAGAAACCTAAATTCTATTATTTTATTTTTGGCAAATATTTTCGAGGACACAAATGGTGTCCATGTTGTACTTTTGTTTGTTCACAGGTCAAGCCGAGGCATTTGTATGACATCTGGTGTTTGAGATTTTGGTAAGTGTGTTTAAAAGAGTGAAATTCAGGTTTTATGGCTATGTTAGTGGTGATGACATAAGGTTTCCGCATTCCCCTTGTTACGTTTTTTTCGTGGCAGCCACGTTGGGCGCCAAATTTATGCTACGTTGACTCGTAGCCGTGCGTAACCCAAAGAAAGTCAAGGAATGACCGGGCTCAATCGGAGAGTTCTACTATTTTTATTTCCAACAGAAAAGCAACAAAAAACAATTAGTAAAGCTACGCGTATCACTAAAACCGTCAGTCAATGACCTTAAACAAGCACGTGCGGTCGAGTCAAACACGTTACATATAAAGCATATTTTCTTCAAATGGTAAACAGAACTACGCTGCTATAGTTAATATACAACTTTTATTTCACAAGAAAAACAACTAAAAGCGTGTCGTAATTGTTCATGCACGATTCGAAATTGATTCCGCATTAATTCTCACTACTTTCAAAGCAAAAAGGCAACAGTACTTTCAACGTAATTAATATATAGGAACCTAGAACAAACTACAACTCAAAACACAATTAGTAAAGCAACAAGGAAACAGTATTTTTAACCTGATGTATCGGACCAAAACACAAACTACCACTACTCATCTGTTTATATACTATCGTTGTTACTACAACTGCTTATCGACTCTTATCTAAACTTGTATATCCACATAAGGAACAAAATTTATTTATTAATTGAAAATCAACAACCATTATTTCGGCAATGTCTAAGTGTTGGGGGATCTTGGTAGCCACAGGTTGCTTAAACCCCTTCACTGAATCTCGTTGAAATAGGGCATAAAATTAGAAAACAATAGAAGGGGAACGAGCTGTATACACATGCTGTGTGAGAATTTCAAGGGACTATGTAGGCTAGCTCAGAATATAAATAAGTGCAGGTACGTGTCCAACCAGTTTTGAGACGGAAAACCTATTGACGAAAAAATAAGGGCAGATAAATCTGATGATTAGTATAAACAACTAGTTGTTGGTTGCGAAATACCTGCAACTAATGTTGACTGTGCGAAAAGATATATTGGAAAATATATTAAATCGGTAAATGGTTAAGTGTTGGGGGAACTTGGCAGCCGCAGGCTGCTTACCTCCCTTCACAACCACTGAAGGTCGGAGAAATAAGGTATATAATTGTAAAACAATAGAAGGTGACTGAACGGCATCTAACAAGAAAGAACAGCGCCTATGAGGAAAGACAACAAACATAGAACAAGAAGAAAATTGTTGAAAGCATATGTGTGGAGCACAGCACAGTATGCCTATGAAATACGGGCAGTCTGAAACGCAGACAGAAAAACGGTAGCAGCCTTTTGAAATGCTGTGCTTCAGATGTATGAGGACGATAGCATGGACAGACAAAGATAATAACAAATAGGTTATAGAAATAGTAGGGGAACAAGGATATCTGGGGAAAAATAAGAGAAATAGAAGGGCAGAATACGTTCTAAGGGATTTTTGGGGAATAATATGGGATATATTACAAGCAGAGATAGGAAAAAAAGAGATAGATGTTGACCTAGATCAGATAGTGATACACTTCTGAATTATTCTGAAGTATTTACTTTATACTAATAAATATAAAATATAAAACTAGTAGTTGCAGAAATGTATTTACGAATTGAGAAAAAGCGTAAAAATGTTAAACGATTAAAAATGCACGTTACAAATTAATACAAGCACAGTTAAATTATGTTGGTTATTGTATTGAAAAATACGGTGGCGCTCATTAAATATATTTTTGGTCTTTTGACAACCCATGGCCCAAGCTCATGATCTACCCAGAGCTAACACTCGACTAGCCGTTTATGTTTTAAGAGTTTTTCTTTTTCTCAAGCCATTTTCCATCCAACTTTACCTTGGGCTTATATTAATAATAAGAAATTCTCGACCTTGTGATATCAGGTTAGGGTTTAGGAAATTTAAAGGTGTAATTTATTAGCTGATAGTCACGAGGATAAATTAAAATAATTAAAAAATAAAAGAAAAAATTTTTTATATTACAATATAGTTAATAAAAGCGAGGGTACGCTATTGTACTGAATTAGTTAGTTGCAAGAATTATATGCATGATAGTAAATTAGAAGTAAGCTCTTTTAACCAGAATCCGATTATACATGTGCATTATAATGAATAATTATAATTAATTATAAAATGAATGAGAAGTGAAAACAAAATTGGATTTTGGTTATATTTGCTTAAAACTTTCTTTAACCGTTTTTGGATTGTCATTAGATGACTAATAAAATTACTCTTTTGTTGTAAAATTTATTTATTCGTTAATTCACTCACACATTTAATAATTAATAAAATATCGACGAAAAGAATTTTAACATAGAATCACCCTAATCAGCTACAACCAGCTGGTACAAAAATGGTACTTATAGATAAGGTGTTTAGATCACCCTAATAAGTCGCTTGATATTGTTTGTCCGTGACAGTCACGGCAAGCTCGGAGACTATTTACATAATTTTCTACACAGACTGCATAACGAAGAGTGCATCTTACAGAATGTGAATTTAGAAGCTATATAGATTTTGCAGACATTCGAATATTTGTGGTATTTAAAGTGTAGTAATTGACATATTACATTCTCTCCAGACAGAAACACTATAAAACCAGACTAAAAACTAACACTCATTTACTGCAGTTAAAATTTATGTTTAAAAATGTCGGTTTCAAAATCGAGGTGATGATGATGATGATCGTGTTCATGCTCATGCAAAAAAATAGGAATTTTTTTCTCGACCACTACAGGATATGGAACCTTTACAGGAACATGTTTGTGAACAGTAACAGGGTAAGGCTTTGGGACAAACACTTTATGAGGAACGTCAATAGACACTTTAACGGGCACCTTGACAGGATATGGTACTGGTTTATGGTGAACAACTGGATAAGGTTTAGGAACGCTTACAGGATAAGGTTTCGGGACCTCTACATGATACGGCTTTGGTACCTCAACCGGTACTTTGACAGGTACAGGAACTTTGTATGGTTTATACACTGTGTATGGAACTTCATGTGGTACTAAATACGGTTCCTTTTTAGTTATTGTTTTCACTTCGACATGATCGTGCTTTTCGTGGTGGTCATGCGATTCTCCAAAGCCGGATTCCTCTTTGAACTCTGATGACGAATCGCCCAATTCATCAAACTCATGTGCTGCAAGCACCACAAACAACGTAAAAATTACCTAAAATTTTTAAATTAGTATTAAACAAATATTATTGAATGTACTTACAAATAGCTGCATTACGGTAGTTTCTGCATTGAAAGAGAACCTACTGCTTTTATAGTAAATCTAATTAATGAGACTTTCCCATTTCCAGATAGGAAGTGGAACAACATCTTGCATATTGCATTTAACTTTCTTGGTGTTAAATAATAATTATGCAATTTAGTTGTTTGCAAACAGTCATTATTGATTTTATAATTCGATTAATTAAGTATGTAGGACACATTTGTTCCAAGATGCAGTTTGCCATATCTGCTTAAGCAGACTAATTATTGTACTTAATGAGCGAAGTATTAACTGTTGTGCGTAAAACATATTCTTTTATTTCCTATACATAAACAAGAACAATTATTACATACAAATATTGTTTTATGCTTTCTATACTCGTTAGCAAGGCGACCTAAATAATGCTAGTTCCTGTTAAATATCTTAAATTAAAAGAATATTTTAAAATGAGTGTATTCAAATCAAGTATATAGATAAGAGATAAATGTCTTTTGTAGAATGGTAGTTTGACTGACTTAATCACGTTTCAATTTGACAAATACTGTAAAATTCTGTCCATATATTTTCCTTCCTGTTTGACTTTATTTGTTAATAAGCATTCAAGTAGTTTTAATTTAGCAATTTTATCGATATTAGTTTATTTTCTTATGAAAATTAGGATATGTTTATTTTACTCCTCTTTGTGTGTGTGTGTGTGTGTGTGTGTGTGTGTGTGTGTGTGTGTTTGTGTGTGTGTGTGTGTGTTTATTTTACTACATTTGTTACGTTTATTTTCGGTTAAGTAAAAATACATCCTTTTCTGGCAATGCATCATTCATTGGAACAGAGTTCGCTTAGATTGTAAGAACATCCTCCTGTATCTTTTACAGCTTTACAATAGAACACTGCCTAATAATTTCCATTTCAATCTATTTACGTTATAAAATGAAAATTTTCAATATTAAGTTAGATAGTCGGTACCTTGTTTTAGCTGTGCGCGGGCTTACTAGTCTGATAGCATGAACGTACTTTCTGATTGTACCGACCTAGGTATTCGTTGAAATAATGTATCGGACTATTGGACAAACATGTGTTTCAAGTTTTAATCACCTGTTCGATAACACTAGCATTTTGCGTTGAATGCTTATTATGGACAACGAATTGTTTGCTACTAAATTCTGTCCTAGAGACAACAACGATTACTCATCGTTGCTGTTGTAATTTTTTTTTTGTGTTTCCGTCTTTCCGAATTTCGCACACACTATTGTGTGGTAAGTATTTGTAATGGGAAAAAAATTAACTTTTCTTTTGTACCGGTTTTAATCTTTGTTTGTAATTTTTTTGTAGCATCTTTCGGCGGATAGGACCGCCCTGTCATCTTGGCCCTAAGGATGAGGCGAGTGCCGTCCCTTTTTATAGCACAACTTACGTGGTACTAGGCCCCGCTACTCCGCTCCGACCTTAAGGAGGGTTAATAGGCACATCAGCATCGACACATGGATAAGTGTTGATCTATTATTTGCTATATGGGTTTTTATTATATATACTGATCCTTCACCGTGAGAACTTCACGTAATGAGCTTTATTCTCACGATAGTGATTTTCTATTTAAGACAAGTATGGCTATCATAGGAAAGTTTGTTTTTAATGACATGGTAGTAAAAATGATTGTACATATGTGAGTATATATGGATTATTCATATTGTATTTACGGGGACCACTGCAATCGTGTATTTGTATGTATTTGTCTCTAGGCTTACTATGATCACTTGGAGCTGTGGTTTTTAAAGTTATAGTGTTGGTTTTTTTAATTAAGATGGGGGAGCAGCCTAAAAATTACAGCTAGCCATTGTAAAAAATGCTTTCTTTTGGGTTTTGCTTTTAGATGTACATTGTAGTTATTGAGTATACATTTTTGAGTACTACTGTGCTCCTGTAATATATTTTGCTTAATTATTAGTTTTTTTTTATGTTTTGTTATGAGTTATGAATGAGGACGAGTATGGTTTTTTCTTATTTCAGGCCTCCCTTTATTTCGTAGTAGAAATACCTCACCTACTCACCGATTCCCCGGTTATCACTTACTTTTTTTTGTAGGTTACAGCAATGTACGTAGTATAAATTTTGACGCCCAAGCGTGGGGTCCCGATTTAGTCTTCGATTGTGGTTCGTGTAGCTTTGGCTCCGATTTGGTTTTGTTTAATTTCTGGCCCAATATTTGTTTGTTGTTACTGCCTGATTTCCGACATTACCCGCATCTATCGGTCTGATGCCATTTATGTTTTCTTCCCTTACGTTCGAACTGGTATTTATTTCTTTTCTTTATTTCTTGTGTGGGTTCGATCTTCTTAAATTTCAGTTTTGTTTTCCTTCTTAATCTCTCAATATCATTGGTTGGTTAATTTCAGATTATTGGGCTTGTGTGTTCGCCAATGATTCTAGACCCTTTGAAAACTAGCGCTCTGTTTCTGATTTTATTGACTATATTCTTTTACATTCGGTACTCCTTTTGAAGTTTAATTATTTTGTCAGTTTCCTATTGAATAAAATAGTTTTGTTGGGATTCACTTCTGATATTTTATAGCTTATTCGGTTGAGGTTGGTGATTTTGCATTGCTCTGATATACAGTGTGTATTTCTTTTGTCACAATGGTTACGTGGGGGCTGGATGTGAATAGGCTGTTAAAAACCGAGCTTCAATATGAATTATCTACTCTAGGATTTAACTCTGACATTAAATTCAAAAGCTTGCGTAAAGCCGTCCTCAACGGGATTCAAGTGGAAATAGCTCTTATTTGTTAGGTTTGCAGGGGATCATGAGGCTATTAAACGCGCGCTTACTAAACTTGGACCGTCTTCTGACGACTTTACTGGAGATGTTACTGATAATAAGTTTGCGCGTTTACACTCCTTATGGGTACATATTCAGCGACGTTGTGAGTTGATGGGGGCTAGCTCTGAAGAGGAAGCCCTTACGAAAAATAAATTATTATTCGCTTTGCAGACCATTGGTTCTGATGTTAAGGCGACGGTTAGAAAATTCAAACGAGTTACTTTTGCTGATTTTACTCAACAAACTTCGTCCAGCCTACACACTCTTACTGTAGCTGCAACCGTTACCGGGGAAGTTCCTTATCTGTCATTTGATTCCGACGAAGAATTGGGCACTTCTACTACTAACCATACTATGACCCCTACTAAAGGATACCCGCTCGCTAAAGTGAATGTTTCTTTCACACGTAAAGGTTTGCTACCGCAATTCGTGATTCGTATTAAAGAACTCAGCGTTTCGCATAATATTTCTGCTCAGCAACTTCTTTTTTTTACTCCGGAATTACTTAACAGAAAGGCTTTACTTCTCTTCCGCGCACATTACCGCTCCCTCAAATGTTGGGAAAACATTGTTACTTTATTAAAAGCCGAATTCCTACCCGTGGATTATACTGAACGCCTATTAGATGAAATAAATTCTCCAACTATGGGTCCTACCGAAACCATTGGTCTATCCTTGGCAACAATGCAAAGCTTATTCTTACGCCTATCCACTCCCTTATCGGAAATCCAACAATTGGAGATTATGCAACCCAATCTAGCCCCGTACTATCAGTCTGGATTAGCACTAATCGACCTTACTTTTTTTCCCAACTACTATCCTTAGGGAAAAGATTAGAATTTAGCAAGTTTTTTGTGGACACTTTCGACCACCACCTTCCAGCACTACTTCTCATTTGTGGGAAAAATTTATGCTACGTACATTGTTGTTGCCTACAAAAAAATCAAAAGTAAGTGATGATCGTGCTAAATCGGTGCGTAAGCGAGGTATTTCTACTACGAAATAAAGGAAGGCCTGAAATAAAGTGAAACCATACTCGCCGTCATTCATAACTCATAACAAAACATTAAAAAAACGTATAATTAAACAAAACATTTTACAGGAGCACAATAGTACTCAAAAATGCATACTCAATAACTACAATGTACATCTAAAAGCGAAACCCAAAAGAAAGAATTGTTTTTACAATGGCGAGCTGTGGTTTTAGGTGGCTTTCCATCTTAATTAAAAGAAAAAACAACAGTACAACTCTAAAAACCACAGCTCTAAGTGATCATAGTAAGCCTAGAAACTAATACCTACAAATAAATGACTACAGTGGTCCCCGTAAATACAATATGAATAATCCATATACACTCACATATGTACAATCATTTTCACTACCAGGTTATTAATTAACAAAATTTCCGGTCATAGCCATAATTGTCTTAAATAGAAAATCGCCACCGTGAGAAAAAAGCTCATTGCGTGAAGTTCTCACGGTAAAGGAACAGTATATATAATAAAAACCCATATAGCAAATAATAGATCAACACTTATCTATGTGTTGATGCCGATGGGCCTATTCACCCTCCTTAGGGTCGGAGCGGAGTAGCGGTCTAGGACCACGTATGTTGTGCTATAAAAAGGAAGGCACTCGCCTTATCCTTAGGCCTAAGATAACAGGCGGTCCTATCCACCGGAAGATGCTACAAAAAAAAATTACAGGCAAAGATTAGAACCGGTACAAAATAAAAGTACTTATTTTCCAATTAAAATACTTACCACACAATGGTGTGTGCGAAATTCGGAAAGACGGAAACACAAAAGAAAAATTACGACGGCAACAATAAGTAATCGTAGTTGTCTCTAGGACAAAATTTAGTAAGAAACAATTCGTTTTCCATATAAGCATTCCACGCAAATTGCTACTGTTATCGAACAGGTGATTAAAACTTGAAACACAGATTTATCCAATAGTGCGATACATTTCAACGAGTACCTACGTCGCTGCAATCAGAAAGTACGTATATGCTATCAAAATAGTAAGCCCGCGCACACCTAAAACAAACTACCGACTACCTAATTTAATATTGGGAATTTGCATTTGCTAACGTAAATTGAAATGCAAATTATTAGGAAGTGTACTATTGTAAAGCGGTAAATACAGGAAGATGTTCTAAAGATCTAAGCAGATTCTATTCGAATGAATGATGCATTACCGAAAGGGATGTATTTTTACTTAGCCGAAAATAAACGTTACACATTCTCAATTCAGCTGGAATCAAATTCTCATGGCCCGATATTATACTTATATTTGATGTTCTTTTTAATATAGCTATTCGTTCTTTTCAAAAATGTTAGCTTTGCCTGTCTATCAACTATCATTATCCTTTCTTGATTTAAACAAATGTGCACTTGTTCTGTAGGAAATTACGAATATTGCTATGAGGCAGTACGTGATGGTGTAATAGCCAAATATCATAATAATTTATAGTTATTTCTTCGAATTAAGTTTTATGCATTTAAAAGGTGAGTGACTTGTTATAGGAAGTGAAAAGTGCGGATTTGTACAGGAAGACAATCGATAGGAAGTACACGTGCAACGAACTCTAGGCTAGGTGTAATTTGAATTAGTAAATAAGCATAATTGCATAATCATTGTTAGCAGTTAAGGATTAATATAGAATAAGAGCATTATAAGTCTAACCTCCGATGTAACAGTTGTACTGCACCTTAAAGTGACAAGTAAATTAAATATGTGAATTGGTCTTCGACTTTGTTTTAATCACCTCTAATAAAGACCCCAAGAGAACTCTACATGGCGACCCTGCCAGCCCTGCTAATCCTGCCAGCCCTACTAATTTTGCCAGTCCTGCCAATTCTGCGAGTCCTGCTAGTTCTACAGATTAAATTGTAATAACCGAAATTTGAAATGGGCACCAGCAATTCCAAGGAAGAAGTAGTTATTGCACAAACTGGAATGAATAATGGTTCGATAAATGGCTATTCAAATTCTGAAGTAATAGGTATTACGTCAGGTACAATTTTAGCGTTGTTGGATATTTTATTACTTTTTAAAATGTTCAAGAAAATGTTGGACAAGAAGATTAGGAGAGAGGTCAGTAGAAGCCAGCAGATTGTATAGTAAGAATTATTTTATTTTAAGCTATAAAAATTAAGTACGAGTTAAAATTAATGACGGAACACTTGAAGCAAATTTTAGAGGAATTTAAGATTTTATTAAAATTTAAATAAAGATGGTCAAGAAAGACGAAACGATTTAGATGTTACTAATAGGAAATTTGATTATTTGAATGGGTTATGCGAGGAGTATAGGTTAGAGAAAGATAAGATTAAAGTCGCAAAATTTGATAGTTCTGAAATTATCGATAAAATTAAGCAGCACATAGCCATAATAGATAAGTGTATAGGAGATATTACTGAAGTTTTAAAAAGTAGGAAGTTAAGTATTTTAAGTAGGAAAAATCAAGACACTATGGGTGAAAAATTTGAATTAAAAGTAGCAGCCTCTATGATTCCAGCCATGGACGGTTCAGAAAATACCACCAAGCAAATGGTCGACGCAATTGAACTATATGATAGCTTGTTAGATGATGAAGGTAAGAGATTGTTAGTAAATTTTGTCATAAAAATTAAGTTAAGTCAAAATGCTAAAATGCGATTAGACAGTAAGTATGAGAATGTAGAAGCGCTTGTGAACGATATCAAACATCACCTGTTAACTAAAAAATTAGCATCAGGATTGTCTGCCGAATTACATAACTCCAGACAAAATAATAAATCAATTGAAAATTTTGGTAAAACGATCGAGGAATTAATGGTCAATTTAACAATAGCTCAAGCAGAGGGTAAACAATCATTAAAAATTTTGACAGCCGCTAACGAAAAAATTGCATTAAACGTATTTACAAACGGAATAAGGGACGAAAATTTAAAAACAATTATAAAAGCTCAAAATTACGATAAATTAAAAGACGCCATAATAGCCGCGAAGGAAGAGGAAATTGCAAATAAACCTCAGCAAGTATATTACACAACCGGAAAAGGTCGTCAATTTACTAGACGCGTAAAATATCATAACAATAATACAAATAGAAGTCACAGTACCTCACACACCAGGTATCAAGGTCGAGGAAATAATCCATGCACGTTCATGAACACTAGAGATCGAGGAAATGCACACGTAGGTAAAACTGTAAGAGGTCATCAGTTTCATAATAGGAAACCATCGCAATTTTTACATCAACTCGTCAGAGAAAACTCCACAGAAAATAATTAGACCAAACTACGGAACCGAAAACATTTTTCGAGACCCCCAGAATAATTTAAAGAATGTTCACAACATTTTAAATATTAATAGTGTAAATTTCATAGAAGTCGGATACAATAACAATACAATTAAATTAATTTTAGATACAGGAGCATCAGTAAGTGTTATTTTCATTTCTAGTTTAACAACTAAGATAAATATTGATACAAATAAGCAAATTTTTATTCAAGGAGTATCGGGTAAAACAAAAGCAATTGGAACAGTAAATCTACCAATTAAAATAGGAATATCTCAATTAATCATACTTTTGTTGTAATGAACGATTTCGAATCAGACGTAAATGGAGTAATAGGATCAGATTTTTTTAATAAGTACAGATCAAATATCGATTATAAAAATTATAAATTTACTTTCGTAAGTAATAATGTATCAACGTCAATTCCATTATTAGCAAACGAAGATTTATATACAACAATCCCACCACGATGCGAGATTATCAAATATTTTACAGTAAATTACAAAGAGGAATGTGTAATGAAATCACAAGAATTGTGCGAAGGTGTATTTCTAGCAAACGTAGTTGTAAAGCCAGTTAAAAATTTTATACCAGTAAAGTTATTGAATACGAACGACACCGAAATTAAGTTACGAAATTTTAAACCTACCATCGAACGACTTTCAGATTACAAGATAGTTAAATTTGAAGAGTCAAAATTCTCAGTTGAACGTATTGATAAATTATTAAAAGACATTAACGTCGAAGGTTTAAATAGCGAAGAACAAACCATCATTCATAAGATATCTGCTAAGTTTGCAGACGTATTTTATGTCGACAATGACCTACTAACCGTGTCAAACATAAGTGAGCAGCATATTCAGTTACAAACAGATGCTAGATCAACGTACGTTAAACCATATAGGTTACCATATTCACAGAAAAGTGATATAGGAAATCAAGTAGATAAAATGTTACATGACGGGATAATAGAACCCGCACAGAGTGCGTGGTCTTCACCACTAATAATAGTACCGAAAAAACCGGATAGTTTAGGAAACAAAAAATGGCGCGTAGTTATTGATTATAGACAATTAAACACTAAATTGCAAGATGACAAATTTCCGCTACCAAGTATCGAATCAATTTTAGATTCGTTAGGAGGTGCGATATATTTTTCACGTTTAGATTTATATCAAAGTTATTATCAGATAGGATTACAAGAACAGTCCAGACCGTGTACGGCATTTAGTACAGACAAAGGACAATTTCAAATGACTAGGTTACCGATGGGGTTAAAAGTAAGCCCGAGTATTTTGCACGAGCGATGACAGTAGCTTTATCAGGATTAAATTACGAGAATTGTTTTACATATTTGGATGATTTAATTGTATTCGGAGATAGTTTAGAAAAGCACAATACAAATTTAGTAAAAGTACTCAATAGGTTAAGAAAAGTCAATTTAAAATTAAATCCAAAAAAGTGTGAATTTTTAAAGAAGGAAATTTTATATTTAGGGCACGTTATAACGGCACAAGGTGTACAACCAGATCCAGAAAAATTGCAGTCATGCAAAATTATCCAACACCACTTAACGCAAACGACGTTAAAAGGTTTGTAGCATTTGCCAATTACTATAGAAAATTTATTCCAAAATTCGCTGAAATAACAGCACCGTTAAACAAATTGTCTAGGAAAGGTGTTACTTTCCAATGGACCAATGAATGTCAAGCAGCATTCGAACTGTTAAAACAACTTTAACAAACCCACCAATATTACAATACCCAGATTTTTCAGATAATAGTACATTCATCTTACGCACGGACGCATCAGGTTACGCGTTAGGAGCAGTTTTGTCGAATAGCGACGACAAGCCAGTAGCTTACGCAAGTAGAGCACTTAACAAAGCCGAAATAAATTATTGTACAATAGAAAAGAGTTATTAGCTATAGTATGGGCAGTGAAAAATTTAGACCATACTTATTTGGCAAAAAATTTCAAATTTTAACGGATCATAGACCGTTAGTATACTTATTTGGTATGAGTAATCCATCTAGTCGATTAACAAAATTTAGGTTAACATTAGAAGAATATGATTTTACAATAACGTATATTAGGGGTACAGAAAATGTGACAGCAGACGCTTTATCTAGAATTATTATAGATTCAGATTATTTAAAGAATATGAAGCGAGCGGTTCACGAAAAAGTATATGTAACAACAAGAGCCCAAAGTAGAAAATTAGGCGACTCTCAAGTCGAATCAAAAGCATCAAAGGATGATGGGACTGATCACCCCAACATTGTTGAACTTTTGAAGCATCCGAAGGATGCAACAGAATTACGATTTGTATCAGAGGAGGAGTTTAACAGAATCATTAAATCCAATAAAGGAAATAATTTTGTTTACATGCATGCATTATCAATTTATGATAGAAGTAAAAATATAATTTATTTGAAGCAAGGATCTCGATCAGCGTCAGCCTTCGAAGCGTCGTTGAGAGACCTGCAATTTCTTCGTAGAGAATTTACAATTCCGGAATTTATTATTATAAAAACGAAGAATCGAAGTCATTTTAAATAACTGTAAAGCCGGCCGCAATTTACTTAAAAAATGACATACGAATTAGTGTGATTAGGGAAGTCACTAATATTCAAAACTCAGAAACGCAAAGATTAATCATTAATGATTTTCATTTATTGCCTACGGAGGTCACGCGGGCATCAATAGAACATACAATAACATAAAGCGATACTATTTTTGGTCAAGTATGCGAAAAGATGTAGAAACATTTATTAAAAATGTGACGAATGTCAAAGACATAAACATTCAAATATTAGCAAACAGCCGATGATAATTACAACCACAGCTTCGAAGCTTTCGAAAAGTTTTTAGATTTAGTTGGACCATTGCAACCAGATGCAAATGGAAACATGTATATTTTGACACTACAGTGTGATTTAAGTAAATTTGTAGAAGCATATCCATTACCAAACAAAGAGACTGAAAGTCTAACTAGAGCGTTTGTCGAGAATTTTATTTTACGCTACGGCATCCCACGCGAAATTTTAACGGATAAAGGTTCAGAGTTCATGTCGGAGATTTTAAGGAAACTTGCAAATTATTAAATATAAAACAATTAAATTCTACAGCGTATCATCATGAAACTATCGGTGCGCTCGAAAACTCACATAAAAATTTAGCAGCATATTTAAGGATCCAATGTCCGCAGTATTCAAATAATTGGAGCAGTTGGATACCTTATTGGTGTTTTGCATACAATAATTCAGTGCATACTGAAACTAAATATACCCCGCACGAATTAGTATTTGGGAAAATTAATCAAATACCGTCAAACGTGGTAAACTCAGTAGACCCACTTTATAATTTTGATAATTATCCAGCAGAACTAAAGTATAGATTGCAAGTCGCTGGAAATGAAGCGAGATATAATTTATTACAATCCAAAAGTAAACGAAAGCATAAGTTTGATATCAAAACTAAGCATGTTAATTATAAATTAGGAGATAAGTTGTTAGTTAAGAATACATCTCTTAATAAAGAGATCCAATATTTGTAGGCCCATATGAAGTAGTTTTAGATAAGAATCCTAATGTTATAGTTAAGATAGATAATAAGTTAGTAGAAATCCATAAGAATAGGACAAAATTATATAACGTATTGTAATTTATAAAATTTTTATTTGAAAAACAAAAATTTTTTTAGGGCACCCCGTGGAGGTGTGATGGTGTAATAGCCAAATATCATAATAATTTATAGTTATTTCTTCGAATTAAGTTTTATGCATTTAAAAGGTGAGTGACTTGTTATAGGAAGTGAAAAGTGCGGATTTGTACAGGAAAACAATCGATAGGAAGTACACGTGCAACGAACTCTAGGCTAAGTGTAATTTGAATTAGTAAATAAGCATAATTGCATAATCATTGTTAGCAGTTAAGGATTAATATAGAATAAGAGCATTATAAGTCTAACCCTCCGATGTAACAGTTGTACTGCACCTTAAAGTGACAAGTAAATTAAATATGTGAATTGGTCTTCGACTTTGTTTTAATCACCTCTAATAAAGACCCCAAGAGAACACTACAAGTAAAGTGTTTGTAACTACTGCTAAAATATACATATGTTTATTATATATTTTTATTTGCAGTAAGTTATTATTAACCCTTGAGCACATGCGCCTTAAATTTTACGCAAGAACACGCCCATGCGGAGAGAATCTACGCATGTTGCTCTTGTTGATTTAGTGCTTCGAAATATTTCAAAAAAGACTAATTGTAATTTAATCATATTAAGGGTGCAATAAACAATAGAAATCAATAATTCTAAAATAGAATACATACCATAAAGTTCAATGACATGGATATACATTATGAGACATATAAAAAAATATTTTTACTGGGAATATAGAACAAATACACTACATAATACGGAATGACAAATTTATTCGTTAGATACATAATTTTCGTCTTCTAAGTCACATTTCGTGCACAATTTTTTTAGTGTGTTCTGTACATCTTAGTTTTTGATAAATTGCATACTGCGACTTTGTTGGGCAATTTTTTTTCGGTCGCAGTATTGAGGTGCGTAAAGTTAGTCGCGACTTTGTAAGCATTAGTGTTCTTATAGGTGCCGAAAGTTAGTGCTTTGTTATTGCTTTTTAGCGCTGTATAAAAGGAATTGACCGAATAATCGTCTCTTCGAAAATGGCAATTCATAATTTTCTTTAGTCAAAAAAAATTTTTTAAGCCGAAAGTTAGTGCTTCGTTAGTATTTTTTAGTACTTCATAGCTCAGCGACGTACGATTACTATTAAAAAAAGTTGTGGCCAGTTTAATTTTTTTAATTTTATACTAATTAATTAATTAATTAACAACAATTGGGGCCATACACTAACACAAAAAACAAAATACTTATTCTATCATCTTTAGTTAACACAAAAAATGTTCAAATTGTGTAGCAACTAAATATTGGGCCAGTGTAAAGTAACTGTTTCAAATTAAGCAAGATAAGAACAGTAGGCTGTGAAAGCAATGGAGAGCAAAACGTCAAATAAATTCGCAATTCTTTTTACCGTATTGAGTGGATCGTTGTGTTTATTGAACAAAATAGTGCGTAGTATCTCTACAAATTCAAAAATGCGTGAGTTAGTGCTTAAAAAGTATTGCCACAATAAAACAATACGTGAAGTTGCGGATGAACTCAATATTCCTAAAACTACAGTGTGGAATATAATAAAACATTACGGAGAAACGTGAAATATCCTAGATAAAAAGGGTAAAAGTCCCTGTCGACCAAAAATAGTTTGTAATAGAGATAAGAGACTCTTAGTAAAACTATGCAAAAAAGGCCGAAGAAATACTTTAAGACAAATTACGGCTGAATGGAATTATGAAACTGGATTCATTTTGTCAAGAGAATGTTGTCACCAGTGGATTCATAAAAGTGGACTGAAGTTATATAAGGTCGAATTACAAGTAACAATTTAAAAGTATAGTTTTAAACGAAATTGTTCTCTTATAGGCAAAGAAAAAGCCACTGTTCACAGAAAAACAAAAAAAAACCCGGCTTGCTTGGGCAAAATCTTAACTATCATGGTCGGTAGAAGATTAGTCCAAAGTAATTTTTAGTAACGAATAATCAAAATTTGAGGTATGTGTTGGTGATCACCGTAAACGCGTGATTTGCACTAAACATGAGACTTACCACAAGGATCGTTTAAAACGTATCGTAAAATTTTCTACAGGGGTGATGATTTGGGGCTGCATGGCAGCTTCAGGATTAGGATGCTTTGCATTTATTGATGATATCGTGAATGCTGCGAAATATCAACAAATATTGCAAAACAGTTTGCTACCAAGTATCGCGAAGTTAAATGTTGGCGAAAATTACATTTTTTAGCAGGATGTGGCGCCTTGCCACACTGCCAAAACCACAAAAAAGTGGATAGACGACTACAACATTAGTGTTTTTCCTTGGCCTTCTAACAGTCCTGACCTCAATGCCATTGAAACAGTGTGGCTCAAAATGAAACAAACATTGAGAAATAACCCACAAGGGACATTACCGGAACTTAGAACCGAAATAGAGCAAATTTAGAATGGATTTATTCCTGAAAAGTGAAGAACCTTAGTAGAGTCGATGGCCAACCGAATTCAAGCGGTCATGAAATCTAAGGGCGATATTACACCATATTAGACGTAAATATTCTTGCTTTGTCCCAATATTTAGTTAATACTCCCTGTATGTTTGTTGTGGTTTGTTTAGCATTCTTCTTAATCTTCGTTGGGAATGAAACCACTCATAGTTTTTAAAATCTATTTTATTTACGTTTCGATCCATGACCTAGGATCGTTGTCAAAATAATAAAAACTTCAAGTTTGACGTTTATGACATAAATTGAAGGTTACTTTGATTTATTGATGTTTGAAATATTTGGTTTGAGTACACTAAGCAAAATTTTAAAGTTTAAAGAATGATTGCCTTCAATTTGTGTTGCGACCTGGGATCGACTTTCCTATGGTAGCCAATACGCTTAACGTGAAATCAGCTGATTAATTTTTATTGGTGAATTTTATATAAATTCAATAATTTGGAAAACATTTTTAACATGTTTCTATTTATACAATTGAGATTTCTGATTTCATGTCTTATTTTACCGAGATTCAGTGAAGGGGGTTAAGCAACCTGTGGCTACCAAGATCCCCCAATATTTATAATTTGCCGAAATAATGGTTTTCTAGTTAATATGCTTATTGTTATGTAATTAGTTATTGTATGTATAAATAGAAATCATGTATGTATGCTGTATTTCATGTTAATATCGCAAGGAAAACCCAGGAAAAACTTGCAATGCTACCTAGATATTGTGGGCATTTGATCTTCATTTGTTATTTCTTTTGTTATTTCTTTTAGTAATGGAATCCATTGTTTACTGAAAGTCACGGATTCGTTTGCAACGCAGTTATTTTTATGTAGGGTTATGTAGGCAGCTTCTTTGATTTTGCGTTTTTGGTGGTTTTCTTCTTTGTCGATAATTTTTGCATCTTCCCATTTTATTTTATGACTGGAGTCCCATGCATGTTGGCAAATCATGGATTTTTCAAATTTTCTATTTTTATATATGATTTATGTTCTCTTAATCGAACTTCAAATGGTCTGGAAGTTTCTCCTATATAAAACTTATTACATTCGCACGGTATTTTGTAGATACAGTTTTTGAATTTTGTATTGCGTTTTTGGGTTTTGTTTTTGTTAATTGTGCTCTTAGTGTATTGTTGGTTCTAAATACTGTTTTAATTCTAAATTTGTTTCCTATTCTTTGAATTTTTCGGAGAATCCTTTTATGATATGGTATTGAGAGCATTTTGTGGTGTGTATCGTTGTTTTGTTTTCTTTTCTTTATTTTAGGGTTTTATTCATTTCTTTCTCTATTATTCTTTTAGGATATTTGTTTTCTATTAGTGTACATCTGATTAGGTCTTTCTCTTTCTTTAAAATTTCTTCGTTTGATGATATTAATTTTGCTCTATCATACATGGTTTTGATAATTCCTCGTTTGACACATTGTGGGTGGTTTGAATCGAAGTTTAAGTATCTGTTAGTGTGCGTTGGTTTTCTATATACCGATGTATTAATTGTTGTATCGTTTTGCTAACTAGAATATCTAAAACGGAAGTTTTCCATGTTGTTCTAATTCATATGTGAATTTAATAGTTGGTTCTATTTCGTTAATTGACTGTATAAAGTTTTTAATTAATTCTATATTATGAGGCCAAATAGCATAAACATCATCAACGTATCTCCACCAGATCAATGGTTTCAATTCTTGTGTGAATATCACATCTTTTCGAATTCCTCCATGAATATATTACTGAAGATTGGGGATAGTGGACTTCCATTGCCATTTCGAAGCTTTGTTTGTAAAATTGATCATTTATTTGAAAATATGTGGTATTTACGCATAAACCAAGTAATTCCATAATCGATGATATACTTAGTTTTGTTCTTTCTTTAAGATTGCCATCTTTTTCGAGTTTGTTTTATAATATTAAGCGTTTTGTTTATAGGGACATTTGTAAAGATTTACTACATCAAAGCTTACCATTGTGTGTGTATTTTCAATTTTTATGTTTGATAGTTTTTCTAAAAGTGTTGGTTGTTTTTAATGAAAGAATCCGTTTTGCCTGCTAATGGATTTATAATTTTTAGTAGAAATTTTGCTAAATTATGGCATGGTGAATCTATTGAGCTTACAATAGGTCTTAGAGGAATGTCTTTTATGAATTTTGGTAGACCGTAAAGTGGGGTGGTTTACTGTAATGTGGGACTAGTTTACTTCTTTCTTTGTCTTCGAATTCATTTTTAAATTTAAATAGAGTTTTGTATATTTTATTTTCAATTGATTTTGTTGGGTCCGTTTCTAAACTGTTGTAATTCTCAGTGTTCAATAGTTCGTTGACTTTTGTGTTGTAATCGTTTTTATTCATTATTACTGTTGCATTGCCTTTGTCAGCAGGTAGAATTATAATTGAGTTATCGCTTTTAGATTGCGAATTGCTTTTATTTCGTTATTACTACATTTGGTTTTATTTTGTGATTCTTTTCTATTTCAATTTTACATCGTATTCTAAATTCGTTTGCTTGATCTTCTTCGAGTTGGTTTGCTGTTTTCTCAATACAGCTAATTATTTCAAAGGTTGGTATTGATTTTGGCGTTACTGCAAAGTTAAGGCCTTTTGAAAGAATTGATTTTTCTGTGTCGTTAATAGTTCTGTTTGATAAATTTATCACGGTGTTTAGCATGGTGTTGCTGTTTTCTAACGTTTTAGTTTGAGTGCTATTTTTTTTATAAATAAGTTATTAAATTTCTTTATGTGAATTTCTTTTTGTTTGGAAAATACTGATTCGTAGTAGGTTTTTGCACTAACGAGAATTTTATCAAAATCATATTTTGTTACCTTTATTCGTATGAAATTTATAATGCCCTCAATATCTTGTTTTAACTTATAAATAATGTGTCGGTGGTTTTGTAGTCTTTCCCTCATCATACTGTAACTTGCTCTTTCGAGAATTCTTGATAGTTTATTGCTTGTCTTTTTATAATATTAATATTATAATTTGAAAAATCCATGATTTGCCAACATGCATGGGACTCCAGTCATAAAATAAAATGGGAAGATGCAAAAATTATCGACAAAGAAGAAAACCACCAAAAACGCAAAATCAAAGAAGCTGCCTACATAACCCTACATAAAAATAACTGCGTTGCAAACGAATCCGTGACTTTCAGTAAACAATGGATTCCATTACTAAAAGAAATAACAAAAGAAATAACAAATGAAGATCAAATGCCCACAATATCTAGGTAGCATTGCAAGTTTTTCCTGGGTTTTCCTTGCGATATTAACATGAAATACAGCATACATACATGATTTCTATTTATACATACAATAACTAATTACATAACAATAAGCATATTAACTAGAAAACCATTATTTCGGCAAATTATAAATGTTGGGGGATCTTGGTAGCCACAGGTTGCTTAACCCCCTTCACTGAATCTCGGTAAAATAAGACATGAAATCAGAAATCTGTCAATTGTATAAATAGAAACATGTTAAAAAATGTTTTCCAAATTATTGAATTTATATAAAATTCACCAATAAAAATTAATCAGCTGATTTCACGTTAAGCGTATTGGCTACCATAGGAAAGTCGAACCCAGGTCGCAACACAAATTGAAGGCAATCATTCTTTTAAACTTTAAAAATTTTTGCTTAGTGTACTCAAACCAAATATTTCAAACATCAATAAATCAAAGTAACCTTCAATTTATGTCATAAACGTCAAACTTGAAGTTTTTATTATTTTGACAACGATCCTAGGTCATGGATCGAAACGTAAATAAAATAGATTTTAAAAACTATGAGTGGTTTCATTCCCAACGAAGATTAAGAAGAATGCTAAACAAACCACAACAAACATACAGGGAGTATTTACAAGTCAGGTATGGGCCTGAAATTTGTATTTGTTTTAGACAGTTGGACAATCTAAACCTAAAGCTATCGCATTCCAAAAATTCACTCACATTCCTAATAAAATGCAGAAACAACGAAATAATACCAAAAGGATTTAGAATCAAATTTGGAAAGACAAGCAATAAACTATCAAGAATTCTCGAAAGAGCAAGTTACAGTATGATGAGGGAAAGACTACAAAACCACCGACACATTATTTATAAGTTAAAACAAGATATTGAGGGCATTATAAATTTCATACGAATAAAGGTAACAAAATATGATTTTGATAAAATTCTCGCTAGTGCAAAAACGTACTACGAATCAGTATTTTCCAAACAAAAAGAAATTCACATAAAGAAATTTAATAACTTATTTATAAAAAAAATAGCACTCAAACTAAAACGTTAGAAAACAGCAACACCATGCTAAACACCGTGATAAATTTATCAAACAGAACTATTAACGACACAGAAAAATCAATTCTTTCAAAAGGCCTTAACTTTGCAGTAACGCCAAAATCAATACCAACCTTTGAAATAATTAGCTGTATTGAGAAAACAGCAAACCAACTCGAAGAAGATCAAGCAAACGAATTTAGAATACGATGTAAAATCGAAATAGAAAAGAATCACAAAATAAAACCAAATGTAAGTAATAACGAAATAAAAGCAATTCGCAATCTAAAAAGCGATAACTCAATTATAATTCTACCTGCTGACAAAGGCAATGCAACAGTAATAATGAATAAAAACGATTACAACACAAAAGTCAACGAACTATTGAACACTGAGAATTACAACAGTTTAGAAACGGACCCAACAAAATCAATTGAAAATAAAATATACAAAACTCTATTTAAATTTAAAAATGAATTCGAAGACAAAGAAAGAAGTAAACTAGTCCCACATTACAGTAAACCACCCCACTTTTACGGTCTACCAAAAATTCATAAAAAAGACATTCCTCTAAGACCTATTGTAAGCTCAATAGATTCACCATGCCATAATTTAGCAAAATTTCTACTAAAATTATAAATCCATTAGCAGGCAAAACGGATTCTTTCATTAAAACAACCAACACTTTTAGAAAAACTATCAAACATAAAATTGAAAATACACACACAATGGTAAGCTTTGATGTAGTAAATCTCTTTACAAATGTCCCTATAAACAAAACGCTTAATATTATAAAAACAAACTCGAAAAGATGGCAATCTTAAAGAAAGAACAAAACTAAGTATATCATCGATTATGGAATTACTTGGTTTATGCGTAAATACCACATATTTTCAAATAAATGATCAATTTTACAAACAAAGCTTCGGAATGGCAATGGGAAGTCCACTATCCCCAATCTTCAGTAATATATTCATGGAGAAATTCGAAAAGATGTGATATTCACACAAGAATTGAAACCATTGATCTGGTGGAGATACGTTGATGATGTTTATGCTATTTGGCCTCATAATATAGAATTAATTAAAAACTTTATACAGTCAATTAACGAAATAGAACCAACTATTAAATTCACATATGAATTAGAACAACATGGAAAACTTACGTTTTTAGATATTCTAGTTAGCAAAACGATACAACAATTAATACATCGGTATATAGAAACCAACGCACACTAACAGATACTTAAACTTCGATTCAAACCACCCACAATGTGTCAAACGAGGAATTATCAAAACCATGATAGAGCAAAATTAATATCATCAAACGAAGAAATTTTAAAGAAAGAGAAAGACCTAATCAGATATACACTAATAGAAAACAAATATCCTAAAAGAATAATAGAGAAAGAAATGAATAAAAACCTAAAAATAAAGAAAAAGAAAACAAAAACAACGATACACACCACAAAATGCTCTCAATACCATACATAAAAGGATTCTCCGAAAAATTCAAAGAATAGGAAACAAATTTAGAATTAAAACAGTATTTAGAACCAACAATACACTAAGAGCACAATTAACAAAAACAAAACCCAAAAACGCAATACAAAATTCAAAAACTGTATCTGCAAAATACCGTGCGAATGTAATAAGTTTTATATAGGAGAAACTTCCAGACCATTTGAAGTTCGATTAAGAGAACATAAATCATATATAAAAATAGAAAATTTGAAAAATCCATGATTTGCCAACATGCATGGGACTCCAGTCATAAAATAAAATGGGAAGATGCAAAATTATCGACAAAGAAGAAAACCACCAAAAACGCAAAATCAAAGAAGCTGCCTACATAACCCTACATAAAAATAACTGCGTTGCAAACGAATCCGTGACTTTCAGTAAACAATGGATTCCATTACTAAAAGAAATAACAAAAGAAATAACAAATGAAGATCAAATGCCCACAATATCTAGGTAGCATTGCAAGTTTTTCCTGGGTTTTCCTTGCGATATTAACATGAAATACAGCATACATACATGATTTCTATTTATACATACAATAACTAATTACATAACAATAAGCATATTAACTAGAAAACCATTATTTCGGCAAATTATAAATGTTGGGGATCTTGGTAGCCACAGGTTGCTTAACCCCCTTCACTGAATCTCGGTAAAATAAGACATGAAATCAGAAATCTGTCAATTGTATAAATAGAAACATGTTAAAAATGTTTTCCAAATTATTGAATTTATATAAAATTCACCAATAAAATTAATCAGCTGATTTCACGTTAAGCGTATTGGCTACCATAGGAAAGTCGATCCCAGGTCGCAACACAAATTGAAGGCAATCATTCTTTTAAACTTTAAAAATTTTTGCTTAGTGTACTCAAACCAAATATTTCAAACATCAATAAATCAAAGTAACCTTCAATTTATGTCATAAACGTCAAACTTGAAGTTTTTATTATTTTGACAACGATCCTAGGTCATGGATCGAAACGTAAATAAAATAGATTTTAAAAACTATGAGTGGTTTCATTCCTAACGAAGATTAAGAAGAATGCCAATATTTAGTTGCCACACAATTTAAACATTTTTCTTGTTAATTAGAGTTTGTAGAATAAGTATCTTGTATTTTGTGTCGCTGAATGGCCCCAATTGTTGTTAACTAATTAGTATCAAATTACAAAAATTACTATAAAAACAAATAAACTGTTAAATAAGTGAGTTATATATGTATTTTATTTTGTCCAAATACATAGTTGTTAGGGCTTATACACCCTTAATCCAAACTCAAAAACTATAAATTTTTATTCATTGCAAGGGTGGGGAAAATAAATCAAAAACAAGAATACAAGTATGTAACACGAACTTACAAGAGGTTAAGGATTTCTGCTACCTAGGAAGCCAAATAACGCAAGATGGGAAAAGCACAAAAGATATAAAACAAAGATTAGCACAAGGCCGTGCTACATTTAACAAGAAAAAGCAACTACTGTGCTCAAAGACCACAAACATAGAAACAAGGAAAAGATTGCTTAAAACATATGTGTGGAGCACAACACTGTACGGCTGTGAAGCCTGGACAGTAGGAGAAGCAGACAAGAAAATGTAGAAGCGTTTGAAATGTGGTGCTACAGACGTATGATGAAGATTTCATGGACAGACAAAGTTAAGAACGAAGAGGTACTAAAAAAATAGGGGAAGAAAGAAATATGTGGAAAACGGTAAAAAAGAGGAGAGATAGGATGATAGGCCACATACTACGGCATGAGGGAATAGTGCGGAATATATTAGAAGCAGAGATAGGAAAAAGAAGAAGAGGCAGACCTAGGTTAGACTACTGCACAAAGATAGTAAAAGATGTAGGCTGTAGGGGTTTCAGGGAGATGTGTTGGCTAGCCCAGAATAAAAATCAATGGAGGTACGCATCCAACCAATACCAAGTTGGATAAACTAATGACGAAAAAATAACTGTGCTTAAACATGATGATTATTATAACTAACTACAAAAATTGGTTGGGCAATATTCTCGAATAATGTCAAGTGTGTGAAAGAATTTACTGGAGAACCATTACTTCGGAAAATGTCTAAGTGTTGGGGGATCTTGTTAGCCTCAGGTTGCTTAACCCCCTTCACTGAATCTCGGTGAAATATGGCATAAAATTAGAAAACAATAGAAGGGGAACGAGCTGTATACACATGCTGTGTGAGAATTTCAGGGAACTATGTAGGCTAGCTCAGAATATAATAAAGTGCAGGTACGTGTGCATCCAATTTTGAGACGGAAAACCTAATGCCGAAAAAAGCGCAGATAAATCTGATGATTAGTATAAACAACTACAGGTGTTGGTTGTGAAATATCTGCAACTAATGATAACTGTGCGAAAAGATATATTGGAAAATATATTAAATCGGTAAATGGTTAAGTGTTGGGCGAACTTGGCAGCCACAGGCTGTTTACCTCCCTTCACAACCGTGCATTTATATTTCCAATGCTCCACCAGAAGGTACTACATTGGCCAGGAGGCGAGTTTTTTGTTGCCTGGAAATTTAGAATTTTGCCGAACCCTTGCCGTTCCAGACTAGGTAGGGATCTTTAACGTGCGTGACCACACTCACACACGGGACCTCCATTTAACCTCTCATCCGAACGAGGGCGTAATTTTTGTGAAAAATGCTCACCTGTCATTTGTCAAGCAGTCGGCCGTGTCGGGATTTGAACCCAGGACCTTGGGTCCCTTCACAACCACTGAAGGTCGGAGAAATAGGGTATATAATTGTAAAACAATAGAAGTTGACCGAACTGCATCTAACAAGATAGAACAGCGCCTATGAGGAAAGACAACAAACAGAACAAGAAGAAAATTGTTGAAAGCATATGTGTGGAGCACAGCACAGTATGCCTATGAAATACGGGTAGTCTGAAATGCAGACAGAAAAACGGTAGCAGCCTTTTGAAATGCTGTGCTTCAGATGTATGAGGACGATAGCATGGACAGACAAAGATAATAACAAATAGGTTATAGAAATAGTAGGGGAACAAGGATATCTGGGGAAAAAGATAAGAGAAATATAAGAGCAGAATACGTTCTAAGGCACTTTTGGGGAATAGTATGGGATATATTACAAGCAGAGATAGGAAAAAGAGGTAGATGTTGACCTAGATCAGATAGTTATAGATGCAGACTGTGAAATTTCAGGGAAATCTGTAGGTTAGTTCAGAATAGGAAACAATGATGGTACGCGTCTAACCAGTTCCAGAACTGAAGACCTAATGATGATGCAAGGTTTTCAGGATTTTTGTAAATTTTAAAATTTTCACTTGAAATTACGAGGAAATATTAATTGATATAAAATAGAATATATTGTACATTTTATAATTTGTTTAAATTTTGGCTCGTATTTCTTTAAATGTACATAAAGAAATCTTTTTTGTTTTAAGAATATTTATTTAATGAAAACGTTTTCTTGTTTTAAGATATACATATTGCTATGATATATCCTGAACAATCGAGCCCCAGCGTTGGGCCGTCATAAAATTGCTATGATATTTGCTTTTATTATTATTTTGAGCCCCAATGTTGGGCATGTATAAATTTTGCTGTGATACTCGATTTTAGGATTAATGAGCCCTAATGTTATGAGATGATCGGCTTAGCCAAATGTTATTCAAAGATAACCAACAATGTAAATTTTACACAAACTTACAGATCAAAATTTATTACATAACTGCGGGTATGTTTTTATTAACTTTTGGTAACAATGAGTTATAGCTTGATCACTGCTAATAATATAAAGAAGGATTGTCAAGTATACGTTTATTTAGTGCTTTGATGAGTATAAGCTAACTTCACAACTGCCAGGGTTTGTTTCAAATTCAAAAATTCGTTTCAGTCAAAAGTTAGTGTTCCTTAGTGCTTCATATCTCTGTGGCGTAGGACTTCTAATTAAAAAAAAAAAAAAAAAAAAAAAAAAGTTATGGCCATTTATATTTTTCATTCTAGCCGCGAGTTGTTTCAATTTCAAAAAAAAAAACTTTTGCTGCCGAGAGCTAGTGCTTCGTTAGTGCCCCGTATTGCTTTATATTTCAGTGGTGTATAGCAGCAATCAGTTTCAAAAATTTGATACCACCGTAATATAGCGATTTGTTAATGCTCTTTATTGCTTCATATCTCAGTGGCGTACGACTACTATCAAAACAACTGCGCCACTTACAGTTGGCCGCGGATTGTTTCAACTACAAAGATTTTTTACATTCGAAACATAGTGTTTTTATCCCAAGTGCTCTACATTTCAGTGGCATGCAAATATAGATACCAGAGAAACGGGAAAATTTTAAGAATACTATTAATTTGATTAATTTTATACGAAATCTATGCTCATAAACTACACACGAATGCTATTTACTGAGTTAGAATTAGAACAGTATATCGTGATTGTATTTTTCTAGACGCTCTTATACAGCTGCGATTTAATAATAAAATCTCGACGTTAAAGCAACACTTCCTAAAGGTATACAAGGTAATAAGTAATTTGCTTTAATCAAGTAAACAAAGTTTTCGAATAAAATTGTTTGCTATTCATGAAAAATATTATTTTATACAATTATATTAACAAGTTGCGAAATAATTAAGTTTACTAGTCGTAATTATAGTGTAAATCCTAACGTTAGTTGTTCATGTAATATAGTATCTGAAATTTAAAGTACAAATATCACTTTCTGAAATAAATTCCTACTTGCTTGCAACTCAATAAGCTGTGATGCTAGAAATAAGGTATATTAAAATTAAGCTTTGGAAAGTAGTATAATTAAACCGGCGTTAAGTAGAATGATAAGAAATATACAACTTCAAAGTTCAGATCCAGAAGTTGACTATAGCTTTTTGTTATAGAATCACTAACGATCATATGTAGCATAATATGCAGTGCTTCATTGGTGCCTTAACCCCAAAACATCGCATTTCGGTTTCATAAATATTCACTTCGAAGGTCAGATCCGAAAATGGTCTATAACTTTTTTTGTTGTAGTAAGCACTAATGACAATAATATGCAGCATAATCATTAGTCCTCCGTTATAGTATTATTGTGCTTCGAACTGCAGAGCAGCTGCACTACCGGTTTAGGAAATATTGGGCTTCAAAGTTTAGATCCGGAAATGGGCTACAACTTTTTGTTGTAGAAGCATTAACGACAATATGTAGCACAATTTTTAGTGCTTCGTTAGTGATTTATTGTGATTCAAACCGCAAAGCAACCGCGTTTCCTGTTTCGGAAATATTCGACTTCAAAGTCAGATCCGAAAATGGGCTGCAACTATTTTTTGTAGAAGCACTGACGACAATATGTAGCATACTCTTTGATGCTTTGTTATTGCTTTATTATACTTCAAACCACAAAGTAACCGCACATATTGCTGCTACATATCGTTGTTAGTGCTTCTACAACAAAAAAGTTGAAACTTTTTTGGGATCGGACCTTTGAAGTCGAATATTTCCGAAACCGGAAGCGCGGCTGCTTTGTAGTTTGAAACACAATAAAGCACTAACGAAGCACAAAAGATTATGCTACATATTGTAGTTAGTTCTTCTACAACAAAAAAGTTGTAGCCCACTTTCGGATCTTATTTTTGAAGTCGAATATTTCCGAAACTGGAAGCGCGATTGCCTTGTGGTTTGAAGCAAAATAAAGCACTAACGAAGTATCAAAGCATATTTACATACTGTCGTTACAATAAAAAAATGTAGCTTATTTTCGGACTGATTTTTGAAGTCGAATATTTTTGAAACTGGTAGTGCAACCGTTTTACAGTATGAAGCGCAATAAAACACTAACGAAGCACTAAAGATTATACTACATATCGTCGTTAGTGCTTCAGCAACAAAAATGTTGTAGCCCATTTTTGAATCTAACTTTGAAGTCGAATATTTTTTATTAGACTGCAGCTGTATAAGAGCGTCTTAAAAAATACAATCACGATATTCTTTTCCAATTCTAACTCAGTAAATGCAATTCACCTGAAATTTAGGAGCATTATTTTCGTATAAAATTAATCAAATTAATTTGTAGCCTCAAAATTTTCCCATGTCTCTGGTATCTATATTTGCATGCCACTGAAATATTGAGCACTCGAAAGTACAAAATACTATTTTTGGCTGTAAAAAACTTTGTAGTTGAAACAAACCACGGCCAGCTGTAAATAGCGCAGTTGATTTGTTAGTAGTCGTACGCCACTGAGATGTGAAGCACTAAACAGCATGAAGGAAACGTTACCTTACAGCGATACCAAATTTTTGAGACTGAAACAAACCGCAACAAACTGTAAAAATGCAAGTGGTCGTAACTTTTTTATTTGCAGCCGCACACCACTGAAATATGAAGCACAAAGGAGCTTTAACAAAGCACTAACTTTCGACTGCAAAAGTTTTATGAAACTGAAACAAACCGCGGCTAGAATTAAAAATATAGGTGGACATAACTTTTTATTAGGACTCCCATTCAGCTGAGATATAAAGCTTTAAGGAGTACTAATAAAGCACTAACTTTCGGCTACAACGAAGCAAATCTTGGCCTGTTGTCAGTTGTGAAGTTAGCCGCAAAAATGTAAGTGGCCACAACATTTTTATTAGTAATCGTACGGCGCTGAGATATGAAGCAATAAAGAGCACTATCGAAGCACTAACTTTCGGCTGAAACAATTTTTTGAGTGTGTGGCAAACCACAGCCAGTTGTGAAGTTAGCCGCATTAAAGTAACTGATCACAATTTTTCTATTATTCGTCCTACGCCTCTGAGATATGAAACACTAAAGAGCGCTAACGAAGCACTAACTTTCGGATGTATAAAGTTTTCTTAATTGAAGAAAACCCCGACTAAGTGTGAAGTTTCGACGAAAAATTTTGAATTGCCATTTGTAAAAAGACGTTTATTCGGCGAACTTCTTTTATAAAGTAATAAAAAGCACTAACGAAGCACTAATTTTCGGTACCTATAAGAAAATTATTGCTTACAAAGTCGCACTAACTTCACGCACCTGTAGAATTGACACCGACAAGTTGATGATTTTGTCTTTTGGATTTGTGTTTTTAATATCTGTAAAATTCTTTGTTTTCTAGCTTTTGGCAAATTTTTGGTTGTTCGACGAACAAGATGATCCTTCATTAGTTGCTTGCTCAATGTCAATAGAAACTTTTTTTACGCAGATTAAGCACATTCTTGTTTTCTCTTAGAATAATAAAAGCTTTTATTTGTAACAGACCGTTCACAAAGAAATGAAACTTTGAAAACATCAACTGATGACGTCAAATTAGACATAGAGGCAAAAAGCAGATTTTTCTATTGCGTCATTATTCATGAATGTATAATTCAATTACTTGCACTTAGCAAAATTGTTAGAAATTTATCGTAAATTATACTGTAACATGATCTGAAATTTTTTATCCTTGTATTGTTTTAACTTTAATAAATGTAATTTTTTTTATTTTGCATTATCAATCTAAAATAGATTACATTGACGTACAGAATTTGCTGTGTGTGCTGGTTTAAAAAGTATCCTGTGGGACCCATGCATCTAAAGATAGACTGATATCTGCAGCTTAAAACTGCAGATCATTTTCAAGAGTGTATTGGCCGTGCGATAGAGTTCCTAGAAAATAGATAATAATCTTGATGTATTTTCAAGCAGTATTACAAGCAGAGATAGGAAAAAAAAGAGCTATAAGTAGACCTGACGATTTAGACTATTGAACACAGATAGTGAAGAATGTTGGCTGTGAAAATTTCAGGGAAATGTGTAGATTGACTCAGAATTGGAAGCAATGGAGATATGCGTCTAATCAGTTCTAGGACTGAAGACCTACCGATGATGTATTTTCATTGTTTTTGACGCATCAATCTAAAAATAGATTACCTTGATGTATTGCATAGTTTCTGCCACCTAGAACCTTAAAAATGGGCATTTAAAATTGCTGAGGGAGCTAAAAGTTATCCTTTGTGCCCTATGCATTTTCAAATATATAACCTTGAAATTGATCACAAATTCCACCGCCAGAAGGTGCTTTGGGCTTTAACTTTTGGCCCAGAATCGGCATAGCATATTTGATTTTTGTGAAAAACCGGAAGTAGACCCCTGAAACCGGAAGTAGGTACCTGGGAAAGTGGTTTAACCTCTGGATTGGAAGTGTTTTGAAGCCCGTACAGCTTATCTACTAATCTATAAACCGCACGATCATGACAAGCTTAGTCAAGTTGACAACCGTTTAGGAGCTTTTCAAGTAACGTTTATTGCCCAGAAAATGTAACCTTTCTTTGTGTTTGTTTCTATATGCTGTTATATATGCTCAGTTTCTTTGAGTTTCTTTTAAACTAGAAGAGTAATATTATTCTTATTTGTTTGTGGACAATTCACAAAGCTATCTTGTATTTCTCAGTAAGTAACAATTTTAATCTGTCTATTTGTGCATTTTTGTTCAAAAATCTTTCTAAAGCTTTAAAAAAGTAGTGGTTTCACTGTCCTATTCCACAAACTCTCATTGCTGGAGTTATTTCTGGTTTTATTAATAAATTTATTTTTAGCAGTAAAATAGTGAACCTTGTGTAAAAAAATCATTGTGCTTTATCGGTGTACAAATATAAAACATCCCGTTCATTTGTAATCGCATTAGTGCAATTAACGCCCTAATAACTTTTTACAGAAACAGCAGTCGTGTTGCTGTAGAATAAGCGTATGCCACAGCCATTGTGTCTTTGCCATGCGTTTCCTTTCCACTGGATATTTCCACCGTCAATATTTTCATACATTTCTCATCCGCGTTGAGATTTGCGAGCTCATGTACATTCTGCAAGCCTAATAATATTGCAAGTACGGAACAAAAATGCTTATTTCTCCTTCAAGTGATATACTATGCATATGGATATATGTATTTATGCAGTTATTTACTTTTACATTGAGTAATTTCAACTCGCTGCAGACCGTCTAGTACAATTCTGTACAAACCTTGCCAGTATTTACTCTAAACGTTATACACACTAAACAAACTTTGTCCGGACAACATCACGGACGTGTCTGGAACCTTAATTTTAATAAAGGTTAGCTTTAAAGCACATTACAGTAGCTTCAGTTGGCATTCGAGCTAGCGCGTTTCATTATTCAAATCCCAGTTTCAGACTCTGCACGTCCTGACATTAGATTATGCACATTATGGGACACATTCATCACTTTGATTGCTGACAGAACTGCTATTTGACACGTAACTTTAATCAAATTAGCGACATAACACCCGCAGAACTTGAATTCAAGAAAAGCTTGTGCGCTTTGTAAGCACATTTTACAGCGTTTGAATAAATAAAAAATTCAATCTATTATGTGTCAAGAGTAAAATTTAAGAACTTATTAGACAAGAATTGTTTTCAGTAGGTGATTTTAGAAATGAAAATGGTAACAGATACGTATTTTATATACTTTTAATGCCAATATTAACAAAACGAATTAAATTTGTCATGTGAACGAGAAAAAAATCGCAAATAAGGTTTTCAATGTATTTTTTTTCTATGTGAGGCTTTAATGAGCGTAGGAATGAAGAAGAGTGTTAATACACTGGATGTTGTGTAACCCTTCGATAAAAAATACTTGTTTTGTAAATAATAAAAAATGGTATGAATACAAGATTTAATGTTAATCCAAAAAATGCTTCAAATCAAATTTTCAACGCAATTTTCACTATATCGTACTTCCACTGAGTAACAGAAACATCAGTTTACCAACAAGGCAAATTTGCATATTTAGAGGAAGATTCTTTATATTATAGTTTATAGTGATACCGCGCGACGAGAACGATACGAGAAATGCTTACTTCTAGTTCTAGTCTCAAAATTCGAGACGAGAACTTGGTTGAGTTCTCGTTCTGGTAAGATGTTTCTTGTCTCGTTCTCGATTTTGATTCGAGATTTCGCGAATTCTCGACTTCCCGACTTCTAAAATGCTCTGTAGGTTGCAACAATGTTATTGAACCACCAATTGCTATGTGAGCAATATATTGAGATAGTACCTATATGCGATTTTAAATATTTAAACTAGAATAAATTAAATTGCTTCTGTTGTGAGTGTCTAGTAACTGTAGCCTGAAAGTTCGGAAGCAACCCAGCGAAAATTACCTTCATATATTTGTATTTGAACACTTTGAAAAATGAAAGTAAACGCTAAAAATAAATAATGCAATCAGTTTATTATTTGTAAGTACTAAAAATTGATTGCGTTAATCAACTGATAATATAAATGTAATACAGGTTGCGTTTTATTGATCAACATCTTGTAACATGTTTAATTTCAGCAATAATTATTCGCATTGAATTACGAAGATAATGCGCTAAGCGTGCCTTATTCCTTATTAATCTTCTTATATTAAAATATCTGTGAGACATAAAGTTACTTCGTCAAGCATCTCTAGCTGTTTCTTTCGTATTCCACACCTCTAACGTCGCTATCATTCGGTTCTCGCTTCGTCGAGTTAGTCGCGCGTTAGTAACCGCCTTATCAACATGTATTCCCGGCTAGAAGCGTGCGACCTTCGTATAAATTACTCTTGTAAGCAGGTCAGGTCGTGCTAGACCTGAAACTATTTTTGATACCTTCCACTAACGCGCGTCACGTAGGATTCGTCACTTAGGATTCGTCAATTAGGATTCGTCACCTAGGATTTGTAATTTGTCAACTTAGAATTTGTAAACGAAGGATGATAGATGTTGGTTTTGATTGCAGTCGTCCCAAATTAGAAATGGATAGTAACATTGGTCGGAGATTATAAATTTCCATCCAGATTTGTCTTGGAGCAACAGCGCCAGTTTGGTTCGTTATTAGATATAAGAAATTTCTTGCATGTGTTTTGAATGCCGTAAAAATTTGATAAACAGACTATCATATAAAGCACGAAAAGTTGCTATTATGTTTTCGAACATGAAATCTGTTTAATCCTCAATTATTGTTGAACTGGTTTTACAAGCCGTAGAACGAAATTTTGTCACGTTAGGTTTATATAATTACAAGCTTTGTTCCATTTGAACCTTAGATAATTTCAAGGTATGTTTTCGACGACATACTTTTTTTTGTGTTGCACAGTTTACAGATGTTGTCATAAAAGCAGATGCTTCGTGCAGCTGTCATGGAATTTAAATTAAACATTTCTATTTTTGTGATTAACTTTTATCTACAGATAAATTATAAAATCTAAATATGAAAATTTAAATACATACTACGTAAGAATTTAGAAACTGGAATCTACCTGAAAAGATCTGCCTAGGTTAGAAACGTTAATTCAGTGTATTTTGACTTCAAATTATTTTTGATCAAATGTTTAAATCAAGTTTATGTTTGAAGAGCAGTTGTTTGTTTTAAAAAAAGCCAAAACCTTAACTTTGTTATAGATGTTATTGATGAAATTTTTTTTACTTGTTAAAAGGTGTTGAAATTTTAAAAGAGAGTTTTTTTAGTTAACCATTAGTTAAACTCTGAGGTTTTTATTTTGGTCAAGTGCGATCAAATCTGATAACACAAAAGTAGAATTCTTGAGTAATAATTTTGTGCCAATATCATATTGGATATACATTTTTTTATTTTTTTTTTATACCTTTATAGGGCACAAATGGTGTTATACATTTTTATTTATTTAATCTTTGCAATTTCTTACAGGAGCTGCGTCTTATTTTTATAAGACAGGTTTTTGTTAACAACGGCGATTGTTATATCTTTGGGTTTCCACGTCCGCCCTTAGAATTGTGCTTTGCTATTATCGTGATTATCACAGGACTTGGTGGCGCCTATTTAGCTTAGTTTAGCTTTGGTTTGCAAACAAAATTCGACGTACTCCCCCACTTCTTATTGCTCTACCCAGGAATAGATCCCTAGCTATGTTGGAAGATTTTTGTTCACTGACGCCCATTTGGAAAAATAAGTAACACTGACGCCACGACATATGTATAAAAACAAAATAAGTTACAATCTCAGGTATTTTTTTCTTTAAATCGTTCTTAATATTACGAACTGAAAATCTTTCATATGAAAGTAATAAATTAATAAGAATGCCTTTTAATTTCAACATTCTTTTTATAACAATATGTGCAAATTAAATGCATTCAGACCAACAGATTGTACACTTTACTAGAAATATCATGTAATATTATGGCTAAGTGGCGGACTAGTCAGGGTTTAAAATCTTTTACCTTAGTTTTGCAAAATCTATTAAATTTCAAATCACTGTTTTCTGCAAGTATTTAGTCCTGGTTAAAATTGCAATTTATAACTAGGTATGTACTTGGTTCATCTGTCACATGCTACAATAAGTTGTCAGTTATAAATGCGGCTTATTGACAAAATCGTTTTGGGAAAATATCTTCTTTTGTCTCAACCAAAATAGTCCATTGAACGTCGCCCAATATACGCTAGCATATTTCAAAATCGTTAAATATTGCATGAATCTTTAAAATACCCAACAAATTAAGTTTGCGATTATACATCAACCGACGGCGAAGGAACAAAGTTTGGGATTACATTTTTACCTAAAGATAAATATTTCCTAAGAAACGTATGGAAGATGCATTTAAACAAAATATTATTTAAAATTTTTGTTATCTTTTTGGGGTCCAAATATTCTATACCCCATACATCACTTCATACCTTTTAAAAAGAATAACTTTCCTTAGCATAAGAAGCTAAGCAGCAAATCCTACATACTGTTTCTTTCAGGGATTATCCTTACTTTGTATAAACCGTACTCAGTATTTTTGGCTTTTCTTATTTATGATTCATATTTATTCTGCAAAACCTGTAAACTTTGTTTAACAGTGTAATTGTTTAAGAAACCATGTGACTTGTATACCTAAAATGGTATACCAAATCCTACTTTCTCGTGGAAGTGTTCGAAAAGTATAAAATTCCTTGGTTTTTTTATCTACCTTTTATAAGTTTCTATAATATTATTTTTCGGAAATCCATTGTTATAACTCCAACGTCCTGTCTAAGAAATTAAAATTATTTAAAAATATTTGACATTTGAATGTATGTCTGAAGAAAAACAATTTATCCTACAACAAATACCTGTCATCCTTGAAGTACAAACTATAAATATACCGAAAATTAAAAGCTTTTCCTTCAATATTTTTGTGTTTTGCCGCATATATAAAGTTTCTGACCCCTAAGTTTGCTTATTTATTGATATTAACTTAAGGTTGTAATTCTGTTAAAATTTTAAAGTGAAAGATGAAGCGATCAAAAGTAGCCTTTTCATATAAACAGCAAGATGAAAATGAAGGACTCGATAATCCTGAACCATATAGCAGCATTGACAGCTTTTCTGATCGAACGTATGTTCCTGTTCTCTCAAATTGTAGTGCAAAAATAGCAAAAATATCGAAAATAAAAGCGAGCGACTATTACCACACAAATGTGGAAGACAGGAATAATAAAGCCGGGACGAGCAAACTGTGCTTAGAAAAGAAAATTAGTACGGTTATAAAAATAAAGTGCTCTAATACTAGTGACTTAAAAAGACACCCAATGTTTAAACACGCTGCAGTCTATAACAGTATTTTTTGTGAATCAGGAACGTCCACGCCAAAACAAAAATCAAATCCCATTTTGAAAATGATTAACAGAAATAGAAGTAAGCGTCGACATCGTCGAGCTGCCTCAGGCCCAAAGCAGAGCCGAGTTCTTCTTCAACGATGCTCCGGGCTATGAGAAGCGTCAGGGTGTTCTTGTGGTTCCTCAGGCTAGGAGAAGCGCTGAGGTCTCGACTGTTTCTCCACTAGGCTAAGGGAAGCGCTAGATGATTGAGTTCAGTGACGGTCTGGTCGAAATGCAGTTCGTTTTATACTTATTCTTGAGCATAGTGGGGCTACCTGTAGCCAATCACTGTGCGCAATTTTTGTGTTGGGGGTTGTGGTCATCATAAAAGGGGCGAGCTGTGTTAAGGTATATATGCAGGTGGTGTGACCGCGCACCTCTCTTATAAATATGTATACGGTCACGAGACAAGGTTGGTGACACGCCGTTACATATACATTTATAAAGTATTGTATATACAACATTAATATTGTATTTATAGTTTGGTTTGGTAAAAGTAAAAACAAATAATTTGATTGTTTTATTTATTTCTAGAATTAATTTTCAATTCAAACAAAACTACACATGAAGGTTAGCTAAATAGATGTGGTTTATAGATTGCAATAGTACTGGTTGCGCCACTAAGAACTCTGGAATTTTCATTGTAAAGTAATTCAAATTAAATTACTATAATTTTTGAACAAAATTTATGTCTTTACTCTTTATTGGTCTCAATCCATAGTACAAAAGTACCTATAGGAATTTAAAACATTATCTACATTTTCCACATGTGTGTCCTTTTGTCCGCCAATTTCTATAAATCGGTAGTCCCTATTTGTTTTCGAAATTGTAGTCCTTTATTGGAGAAAATTGCGATTGACATTAAGTATTATATAATGAATGTTTTGCTAGGTATTCTTAATATACGTCTGAATTATTAGCATAATCGCTATGCCTCATAAAGTGAAAATACAATCGCCAAAACACATTCTTCGACAAGTATGCCAAGAAACGATTAAGACTTTTGAAAACGGAATGGTTCTACTGCGAAAGCGTATTATTTTAAACATAACCCCCATGTCTACATCGCTTAAGCTTTGCCTTAAGAACATAACATTATAAATGTAAAATTAGCACAAATATTTAGTTTTCACAGCTTACCCATATATTCTAGTAAGTATTCAACAACGGCCTTTAAACGGAGTAAAATTGATCATGTATAATTTGTTTGTTCTAATTAACACTACTTCCTTGTTAAAAATAACTTTCAAACTAATATATTTACGTTCATAAATCACAGAAACATTTTATAATTGTTAATTGTAACAAACGATTTGTATCTTAATTTAAAGTTGAAACTGCAAATAGTAAAATTTGTGTTTATAGCATAGTTTTACAACTAACTATTAAAACTAACACAATAAATAGTTACACAAAGTTTCAGGAGTCAGAATTGTAAAGTCGGTTATTAATTTTATTTCTTGTGAGATTTGCCAGATTTGAACAATTGAGCTGCAGTTGAAGAAAATTATAGTAACACAATATCATTGACGATGCTCTTCGGATGCTACTAGGCAGTTGAAGAAGCAAACTTTTCTTTTAATATCGACTAAAATAAATGTAACCTTTTCAATTATTTAAATTTCTTCTTCTTCTTCTTCTTCTTAAATATACGCTTTTGTTCCATATACCTATTCAATAAATATTAAATTCCAATAGAAACAATATATTACGAATTCATACATAGAGCTCCACCTATATTTAAATATTCAAAGTAAAATTTAAGATCTCTTCTATTTGTATGTATCTTGATACAATATCCCCTTTTCTGCGCGTGCTTGGATAGCAACGTAGCCTCGTGGTCAAGCTTCTTTTAATATCGGTATGTAATCAGCATAGCAAGTGTTAACGTAGGCCAGCAAGTTTTGATAAAACATGCCGTCCCAGAAAGAAGTGAAGTGGTGTCAACGTATACCATGGCTTGCTTTTTAGTTGTAGTATCGACCTAAGTATAGTCAAGAAAATATATCTACGGTAGGTGAATAATTCTCAAACTTACCTTTAAAATCATTTTCCCCATTTCTGTTAGCGTATATCGTATGACGGTCAACGAACTGTTTAAGTTGAGACAAAAGAAGACATCTTCTTAAATCAATTTTGTTAATAAACCGCATTTATACCTGACAATTTATTGTAGCATCTGACAGATAAACCAAGTAATTTTAAAATTGCAATTTTAGCTAAAAGTATTACCAGAAAACATGATTTGGAACTTAATCGATTTAGCAAAACTGGTAAAAGATTTTAAACTCTGACATTTTTAGCCACTTAGCTATTATATTACATAATGCGCAAACGTTTTAAGCTCAATACCTAGTCCTTGCGCCCCCAGAATCTTATGCCGATTTTGCTTTCCTTAGAATGTGACTTTTGGACTTTACGATTTCTTTATTTACTTCTCTGAGTTTTTTTAATTTTTCCTCCACTCGTGTGGGTCCCGGAATAGAATAGCCCCATGGTACGACCTGCCTGTCGTAAGAGGCGACTAAAGCGGTCCAACACATACACAAACTTTTTACACACACACACGCACACACACACGCGCATGCACACGCACATACATACTCATACATAATTACACTGGGATTTGGCTTTATTTTCTTTTGTTCGATTCTTAGGGTCTTCTTCTGTGGTTCTTGTACTTGTTGCTTGGTGTTATTTTTTTTGCTTTTTACTAGTTCCTGTCGTTCCACAATCCTCTCCTTTTTCTGTGGCTGGTGTTACTTTCTGTCGGTCTTCGTGCTGACTTGGTGAAATTTTTTCGATTTACTTCCTGTGGTATGTGCTTCTAGACTATTTTTTCTTTTCCTCGTAATCTACTACTTAATCGACTTTAAGCCCAGTTAGCAGTTCTTTTCTTCGGTTTTTCGTTTGTAACGATTCATGGGTACCACAGCTTGTAGTATTCTGTTTTTTTCTCTATCCAGCATTCTTGTTGTTCCCTAGCTTACTTTGAGGCTTGACACTTTTGGCGATTACTGTTGGTGTTTTTCGTCGCTCCTTTTGTAACTTGTGGTTTTCTGCAGGAAATCAATCGTCTTTTGATGTTGAAAACAGTTTTGTTTCTTTGGTGACGAAGCATCCGTCCTTTGACAGCTTTGACAACGTCGTTGACTTCTACCTTTGCCCTATTTCTACTACCTACCTATCTTTCCCTGTGGTCCTTTTCACTTTGGTGGTACTTCGAGCCGGATAAAAATTCTTTTATTGATTTTGGAGTGTTTGTTTGTCCTTTTTTTTGTTTTCTTAAGCAAATTTGCTTTTGGTTCTTTCTATTATTGTATGTGGCTCTTCGAGCCGGATATCAGGTGATTTGTTTTTGGTTTTTTAATTTACTTAAGCGAATTTTTTTTGTTTGTTTGTTTCTTTGTATGAGTACTGTACTGATCACTCCCTTACTTTTGTTTTCCTACCCCGACCTTTTAATTTTGCTGGGGAAGGGGGATTTGTTACGTTCACAGTACAAAGTTAAAATTAAAACGTACCTTTTTGTCTTTTATTATTTGTTTACGTAGATTCTGCTTCAATCCTCCAACAACACCCGGTATATTAGATCTCCCTGCAATAAGTACGCTTCCTAATGGTATACATTTAAATCTATTTATTTTAAAACGAAAAATTCTTCTACAATCGAATAGTCGGTACCTTGTTTTAAGTGTCTGTTGGTTTAGCCCATATTCTTATAGCGTATAATTACTTTGTATACTACTTCAATCTAAAGATTCGTTGAAATAATGGATTATACTCTATTTGATAAATCGTTATTCGAGTTTCTACGCTCCTTTTGGTATATTTGATAACGCCGGCATTGAATGTAGTCCTTGCTAGAAACGAGTTCATTACTCGATCCTTTCTGTATACGACAACATTTACTTGTCGTTACTTTTTTTTTTCGTTACTTCATAAAATTTCGTGCACACACCACTGTGTGCTTCCTTTGGTGGACATAACGATCCGTTGAATGACCGCTCCTTTTGGTCTGGGAGGACACCCACACTGCGTGATCCCGAGCCCATCTCTTCCGCCCTGTCATTAGGGAGAGTGTGACCAAACTTACACCTTGGAGACACGGGTGAGTGTTTATCCACGATTTTTTTGTTCTGATTCTGTAAAATGGTCGAAACAATATGTTTATCAGGTTCAATTGGACGCCTGAACTTTGTATCTTTAATATGATTAGCTTTATCTTTATGGGAGATGATATTTATTATTAAGATGGTATTTATTGTGACATTCTACATATATAATTGTAGGCTCACGAGGGTGATTTAGAACTGTTGGTTTTCTTTTTTTGGGGTTATAAATGTTTTTTTGTTTGTTAAGACATCGTAGTGCAATGGGTTGTATGTAACTTATGCGTACATGATGATTTAGAGCTGTTGTTTTTAGTGTTGAATTGTTTTTTTTGGTTTGTAGTGACATAGAAACTGCAGCTCGTCATTTTAAGTGATGGCTTTTTTTGGTTTTCTTGATATACCTATGTTGGGGTTATTGATTTTTTTTGTGTTTGGTTTTACTGCGTTTTATGTCTCTTTAAAATGTCAGGTATAATAGTTATAAGTATTAATCATGTTTGTGTTAAATTTTTTTGGTACTATTGTTCTTTTATAACATGTTTTTTTAAATTAGTGGTTTTTTTATGTTTTGTTGTGAGTTATAAATGAGTGTGTGTATTTTTATTTCAGGCCTCTCCTTTATTTTTGGTAATTATAAAACCCCGCCTACTCGCCGATTGAGTCCGGTCCTTCTTGTATTATCCGTCCAGCTTCGTCGATGTACGCGGCAACCTGTCAATGCAACAACTGATACAAAGTATTATCTAACGGTTATTACAACTAATGTAAAGGAATAAAGTGCAAAACCGTTTGTTTTGAATAACGCTTTAAAAAGGTAACCATTTTCTAAATAGTAAATAAAGCAACATTTGTAAACCACAACGTTTATTTAAGGAATGTAACGTTAAGTACCTGTACAAATTATATTTACGATAGTAATTAAGTCATGTATTTAGGGAATATCCATAAGGGTGCAATTGCTTTTCAGACTTGAGTATAAATCAGTCCAGAAACGTTGCTTTAATGGTTGTGCTTGTAAATTGTATACTGCATGCACATTATACATCTACAGGTCTAACTTTAGTCAACTATAAATAATAGCACTATCTGCAACACCTTAAATAATTTATTTAGAAATTGTTTTAAATGTTTTGTAATTATTTTAGAACATATGTTTTATAAATCATTATAAAAATAGAATAGGGTTCTAAGAATCTCTATAAATTCATTCGTTCTAACTGATTTTACACTGTAAAAGTAATTAAATACTGAATATTCTTCCCAACCACATATGTATATAAAATTCTAATATCATTTTCTGGAATATGCAAGTGATAAATGTTTTCAAAGCTTTGAATAAGGTCAGGCTGAATATGTGTTAAATGTTGACAATAAGCAAGCAAATTTCTATAGCAGTTTTGCAATTTTAAAAAAATTGGGAAACTGAATGCTTTCTCCTCTTCTAAGATTGGTTTGTGTAGAAATACTTTGCAACAAATGCATATGTTATACTGTTAGATCCTATTAAATATAATGGATCACCTACAAAGTGAATTTGTCAAATTTGACAAATAGTTAATCACCATAAGAGTAGGTATGCAAGGGGCATACAAGGACAAAAAGTGCAATTAATTTTTACATGTATCTTCTTATAGAAAAATTTAAGGTTCATTTTGCACTTCTCTTTAACAAGCATTGAAATCCCCATAAGGAGGATCTTAAGATCAATTCAGGTCATTTTTCAACCAACACCCACGACGGAGGAGTATATTATATTCAGTTTTTAAGAATAGGATAACACTAATATAAACTATATAAAATTGTATTGCGTATAATATATTTACAATCATTATTCTACATTTGTAATAAGTATTATATTTCTTCATGCTCCATAATTGAATAATGTCCAACAGGTAGTGTTGCATATGAACAGGAAGTAAGTGGCGTTTATCATCATGCGGGCTTAGGGCAATCTTCTCCTGAGCGATAGTGTGAACCTGATGCTTGGATGATTGAATTAGATTCGCCGTTACAAATACTTCCCTGTAATCTTCTATACAGTCGAAATAATCCTCAAACGTAGTTCTATTTTTTATCACCAATCTTTTAATTGCTTTAATTTTCTTTGTACCACCAAAGTGTCGGATACCAGGTGATGCTTCCTCTTCTTGTAAGAGTTCAGCTTCTCCTTCTTCGGCTGTCATAAAAACCCTCGTCGCATACATCTTTGATGGTAGCCCAATAAAATCTGTCATAAGACGCCCATTATTTTTGTCTTTCATCATCCCCAATATTTTTTTGTTAATTAGCGGAATTCCATAATAGTTGTTGGAAGAATAGTCGGAATTATCGAAACATTAAGCAAAGCAACTATGTACTGCTTCAAATCACTGTAGAGAAACGTGTTACTCGTTCAACGTTCAAAAACAGAATGACTGATACTAGCACACGCTTCCTTATTTATACTGTTTCCCCTACCCCAAATTAAAAATCCAGGGTCATATACTTTAACTGTTAAGCCGAATTGTGATTGGTTGAAATTTTTTGTTTTTAAAATTTAAGCAACAGATTATTAAAAACGGTGTACCTTTAACAATAGAACTTTAAACTATTCTACTCTAAAGGTCGACTTGTTTGTTAAATGTCTGAATAAGAACTGAGGCTCCGCTCACCAGCAGCGGTTTCTATACTTATAGACGAGCTGGGGGCAAGGAAAATCTATAAATAAAATAATTATAAACTAAGACTTTGAACCGATTATCACTTCTATAGTAACTTCTAGAATATTTACCAATTAAGATCAAAGAATAATCAATTAGGATTTTGAACCGGTTTTCTTGCAGGCGCATGTATAGATTAACTAACTTGAACTTCGAACCTGTTTTCCCATCAATACTTGAATAGGAATTTCTAGAATTTTTACTAAATAAGATTTAAATTTGAACAAATTGACTTATGCATCTTTCCGAATCAATGCGTGTGAGTAAATTCCAAGAATATACAACTTACGGGATAAATTTATCATACGGTAAGGTTAAAGATTAGACAATTTGAACTTTGAATTTCTATTTTATATGAGCTTGCGTGGAAATACATCAAGTGTTTGTCATATATCATCAATCACTAAAACAACACCCAACAGCCATCAGGGAGCGTGCAGGCGGGCGAGTGGGTTAGCGTTCGGGCGGTTAGGGGGGAGGTTGAGCGGACCAGCGGTCAGGTGGGTGAGCGGGCGGGCGGGCAGACGAGCAGGCGGGCGGGCGGATGGGTGAGCGGGCGGGCCGGCGAGTGAAGATGGGCTATCTCGTATATAAGACTACTTTTTGAAATTTTCAATCAGTCTTAACGTTTGAATTAGCATGTAGACAAAAGCTTTGTATTGTTGAATTTATTACAAAATGGTATTTTGTACTTTTCGACTTGCATGTAGGCGTAATTTTTTGTCTCAATATCTTGTTTACTTAAGTTGTGTTTTGTTAAATGTGGCAATTTCTACATTTCAAATGTTAATGGCCAGATACGAAATGTGAGTTTCTTTGTTGAACAACCGTGACTAATGGCGGTTTACGGAGATCCAGATGTCCGCTTAACGTTTTTTTGGGTATACCATGCAACCTGATGCACATGCTCAGAGGTGCCCATGGCGGTATATACGTCTCATTCACTGCAAAAGGGAAAATCCACCTTTAACTTGTAATTTTGATCAACTCAACGATACTTTGACAAGAACACTGCACCATGGCTTACATCCTAGATGTACAACGCTTCCAGTATAAAACGAACAAATTTTTTATTAAAGAAGTGGCAGTTTTTTATATGGAAAACGACGAAGTATGGCATGCAATTTTAGAGATGCCTTAAGACTACAACTATTTGAGTGAAGATTTCAAGAAACGTTGCGCATGGCTCTGGAAGCACTTGCGTGGGTTTAACTGGGAAAACTTATCAACAAATCTGTTATCACCAAACGTTCTTACGTGTATGCCGTGCAATAATGCTATAAATATTGAAGAAATTAATGTTTCGAATTTGAAAACGTTAAGGATGAGTCGTGGAGGGTTTGGTTAGTGTCTTATGCATATGAAGTACCATTTAGCACGTGCTCGACAAAATGTTGTAATTATTTATAATGCAGTAAAATATATATTTCAAGATTAATAAATGTTATACCGTGCTTTACTTTAATTTTGTTTGGTCCTATTGTATAGAATTTGACTTTTATGAAAACAAAAATTTTAGTACATAGACCGTTCGTTTGAGTAAGTGCATTATTATTATTACAGTTTCATATAGAAATTAAATTTTTTCATCGACGTTGGGAATTAAAACCGATTAGATCTTTGAAAAAATTCTAGACTAAATTGATAGGTCATACTACTGGATAGTAAGAAATGTTGGTTATTCTAAGAAAACTTTTGTTGTGTATGTTAATCATGCATAGTCGAAGAAAACTTCTATCATGAGGATCCCCCATTAAGAGGATCCGCTGCAAGAATCCCGTGAAGAGGATCCGCTGTGAGGATCCTGGTAAGGAGGATTTGGGTGGCGTTGTATACACAGGTTGATTGAAATTCGATCCTCGCACTGGAAATCTCGCTTATTACTGGAGATAGAGAGTATAGTTAAATTTGGCAAAGTTGCTAAACTTTACAACTGATTAATAATCTGTGAAGCAATTTAACTTATTTCATTCGGCATCCGAAGTATTGTCAAACATGTAAAAATTGCATTTCTGTTTCTTATTTTTTATTACAGTTATTTCCGATAATATTCGAAATATAAGCATATTCCCATAGACCCTTTTACAGCCCAAAAGAATGACCCAATTCGATTTGTTAAAAAATGTTTTGACTTTATCGGACCTAATTGCATTCCTTTTAAAGTCACCAAATATGCAGTGTACTACCTCATAAAAAGTTACACGGAAAATTTTTACTGAATGATCAGTAAGACCGACGGCAATTTTTAATTCCGGTAAAGACAATTAAATATTACTAGTATTAAGGAAACAAAGTTTTGATTTCCAAGCATTCGCAATTTAAAGGCTCGGAGCTTTATTTGGATATAACTTTGTAAGGGTGGTTCAATTTAAACAATTCCGGCGGTTTTAAATTATCCGGGAAATTCCGGATTAAAGCGAATATCTCGGGTAACCAGAAAGGATTTAAAGATCGAGTTAAAATTAAATAAACAAAAAGTTTAAAGGTTTGGAGATTTATAGGGGTGTAACTTTGTAAGGGATAGTCCGATTTAAAGAATTTTGGCGGATTTAGATTGCCCTGGAGATTTTGCATAAGGTTAATATAGCTAATCGAAGAAAACTTTTTTCTGGGTTAGATATGAATGCAATGAGCAAAAACTTGGGGGTACGGGGTTTTAATAAGGTGTAACTTTGTAAGGCATAGTCCAATTTTAAAAATTCTAACGGGGTTAGATTGCCCGGAAAATTAGGGTTCAGGTTCAATTAACAGATCACCAAAACATCCTCCAGGAACCGAAATACGGGATGATGCGCAAAAAGTGTACTGATTCGCCTGTCATCATTCTACTAGTAAAGGTACACCGTTTTTAATAATCTGTTTTCCTAAATTTTAAAAACGAAAAAATTTCAGCCAATCACTATTCGGCTAGTCAATTAACAGCTAAGGTAGATGCCCTTGGATTTTTAATTTGGAGTGGGGAAACAGTCTAAATATGGAAGCGTTTGCTAGTAGCAGTCATTCTGTTTTTGAAAGTTGAACGAGTAGCATGTCTCTCTTCAGTGATTTGGTGCAGTATATAGCTGCTCGGCTTGGATTAGTGCATACTGCACATGATGATGTCATAATTATGAATGGTCTTCGTGAATGCCGAATGCGAATTCGTTGTATAAACGCTGCGATTGGAAATGCAAAATCCGTTGGTGAGCAGCAAAAGCTATTGGCTTCGTTGGAAAACATAAAAACTGTGCGATCACAATTTAAAGTAGCCCAAGCAAAAAGAGCGGGGCTTAAAACTAGAAAGGAAACTGCATATAAGCGTATGCATTGGGAAGAGTCCGTCTCAGCTTTTATGGGACGTATTAGAACTGGAGTAATTAGCAACCTCAAGCTTAAGGATATGGGAGAATTTTTAATAGATTGTAAAAGTCTTTTCAAGAGGAGGATCGAGAATATATTGAAAATGTACGAGACCATAAAAGTTAATACAACATTTTGTGGGGAGTTTGAAATTGCGACCGGTTCTAAGTTCATGCAAGAACACAAAAATTTCACAACGTCAAATGCTGCCATCTTCAGAGACACCGATCTAGATAAATGGTTCATGGAAAAAGTTATGAAACCAATAATGACGGAGTTTGAAGAATTTCAAGAGCGAGACAGCGGTTGGTGTTTGAAAAATATAATTAATTTAGGAATCAATATTAATAAATATAATCCCTTTCGGGGATCTTCATACATTGAGCTGCCGCACGAGATCAAACAAAAACAGGCATGTATCAATGTGAAGAATGACGATCAAACTTGCTTCGCATAGTTTCTAATAGCAGCGTTATATTTAGTCAAACAAGATCCTCAAACAGTGTCCAAATATCCACACTACTTTGCAAAATTGACCTTAAAAGGAATCCAGTTTGCAATGACTCTTAATCAAATCAAGAATTTTGAGTCGCAAAATGGTATATCAGTTAATGCATATGCATTAAAACTGTGCAAGCGTAAATCTACAACAGTTCTTATATTGGTATCGGAGAATAAGAAAAATAATCATGTGGATCTCCTAATGATCCATAACCAATATTATGATGAAGATATGGAAAGTTTTAAATACACTGATGAAAATGAAACATTCAACTCACATTATGTATGGATCAAGGATTTGAGTTCATTATTGTCTTCTCAAATTAATTCTAAGCATGCAAAGAAACATTTCTGTAATCGTTGTCTACACTACTTTAGTACTAAGGAAAAATTGACAAATCATACCAGCGATTGTAAAATGAAGCAATTATGTCTACCTCGACCGCCTGCAGAAGAAGAAAAGACCCACCGCTTCAAGAATTTCAAAAACAAAGTTAAAGCTCCATTCGTGATATATGCAGATCTGGAATATACTAAAGTCTACTGGAAAGAAAAAGAAGTATCAAGAACATGTACCATATCATGTTGGATATTATGTGAAATGTGACTATGATGACTCTTTATCGTTTCACCAAACTTATCGTGGTGAAGATTGTGTGAAGTGGTTTACTATAGAACTACGACAGTTTGCCGAAGACTTTGAAACGGTATTTTTATGTTCTTATGATATGTCTCCATTGGCACGAGAACAAGAAGCTGTATTTACGATTGCAACTCATAGTTATATTTGCGAGGAGCTCTTCATTGCAGAGGATAAAAAAGTTTGAGCTCAATTATTTAGTACCGACTAATAATTACAGAGGTTTGGCGCATGAGATGTGTAATATCAAATATCAAGTTTCTCATACCATTCCTATAATTTTTCACAACCTGAGTGGTTATGATAGCCGTTTCATAATTAAAAGTATTGCTGTAGATTTGGATGGTCGTGTGGAAGTGTAGCCGGTGACCAAGGAAAAGTATATATCTTTCACAAAATACATATCTGAGAACTTGGTCAACTATAGATTTATCGACAGTTTTCGTTTTATGAGCTCATGCTTAGAAACATTGGGGTCATTCTAAACACATATCCGTTACTAAAAAGTGAATTTACATATTTAAGCAGTCTAAATTATTGACGCGAAAAGGTGTATACCCGTACGATTTCTTTGATTCTTAAGAAAAACTTGGTTACACATCATTACCTAGTCATCAGGACTTTCACAATAAGCTGGAAGGTAAAGGAATTACAAATAAACTGTACGCGCATGCTCAGACAGTATGGGAGGCATTTAATATTCAAAACCTGGGGCAGTACTCTGACTTATATCTCAAGACCGATGTGATGCTATTGGCTGAAGTATTTGAACAGTTCCGAACAAGTTGTCATTTAACTTATGGACTAGACGCCGCCCACTATTATACCCTTCCAGGATACACTTGGGACGGAATGTTGAAGCATACACCGTGCATTTATATTTCCAATGCTCCACCAGAAGGTACTACATTGGCCAGGAGGCGAGTTTTTTGTTGCCTGGAAATTTAGAATTTTGCCGAATTCTTGCCGTTCAAGGCAAGGTAGGGATCTTTAACATGCGTGACAACACTCACACACGAGACCTCCGTTTAACCTCTCATCCAAACGAGGGTGTAATTTTTGTGAAAAATGCTCACCTGTCATTTTTCAAGCAGTCGGCCGTGTCGGGATTTGAACCCAGACTCTTGGGATCCGTAGTCTTACGCTTACTACATTGATCCACGGCGACGCCTGAAGCATACATCACAGGAACTTGAGTTATTAACTAACATTGATCAACTATTATTTATTGAAAAGGATATACGGGTAGGACTTAGTCAAGTGTGTTGGGAACAACGCGCGTCGGCGAACAATAAGTATTTACCTACATATGATCAATCTAAATCTGACGTATATCTTATGTATTACGATGTCAATAATCAATTCACTTGTTTGTTGTTGAGAACACCAGCCTGCGGGTGAGGAGAATATCCTCGATAGTGTTTAAAGCAACAATATAGTAAATTATACAGCTAATTTTTTTTTTTTTACTGGTGATGACCACATAGTGGTCGAAATACGTATCTAGTAACTTAAATATTTTTTGTGGTTAAGGGTTTTTATTAAATTTTATTTAAATCGTGCCACAGTGTTCCTATAGATTAATAATCAATATGGATAGACCATGAGTCAGTCCCTACCCTATGAAGGATTTGAATGGGTGGACACTAGCATCTACGTGACATCAGTTCCTGATGATGCTCCCGAAAGCCTATATCTTGGAGGTGGATTTGGAGTATCCCGAACAAATACATGATTTAGAGAAAGACATCCCATTCTATCTGAAGACTGGAAAACCGCCTGTATCAATAACTCAAAGTATCAAATTAATGACTACACTAAATGCTAAAAGAAGATATGTGATCCATTATAGAAATCTGAAACAAGCTTTGGGAAATTGACTTAAATTATCTGCAAATCATCGAGTACTAAAATTTAAACAAAACTGCTGGCTAAACTCTTATATTGATCTCAATACTGAACTTCGGAAATGGGGTAAGAATGAATTTGAGAGAACTTGTTCAAGCTAATGAATAATGCAGTCTTTGAGAAAACGATGGAGAATACACCCAAACATTGTAATGTGAAACTTGTGCAAAACTGGGAAGGAAGATATGAAACCGAAGCAGGATATCCAGTGCGTTATTCAAAAATGTTACAATCTTCGATGAAAACCTTGTGGCAGTGGAACTTCTTAAATCTGAAATATATTTTAATAAACCAATATATGTTGATATGTGTATGTTCGATATAGTCATGTTGACAATCTACCATTGGATATATGAACGCAGCTTCTGCAGATGGATGCCGAGTTCTTTACACAGATACGGATAGCGTAATTTATAAAATAATAAATCAGGATACTTATGAAAATATGAAGCGGGACTGTCAGCAACGTTTCGATACTTCCGACTATTCTTCCAACAACAATTATGGAACTTCGCTAATTAACAAAAATCAAGGCCAAAAAAATCAAGGTCATAAAAAAAAATTTTTTTAAAATCAAGAGCAAATCAAAAAAATCTGGCCCCTTAAAAAAAAGTCGGGCCCCACGTTGGGCGCCAAAATCTATGTTACGTTTTTTTCGTAGCCGTGCGTAACACCAAGATAGTCAAAGAAATGACCGGGCTCAATCGGAGAGTAGGGGGGGGGTTGTAGAAAGCAGACTGACCTATAATGTATGCGGCGGTAAGGAGTTAGTAACAGTACCTGCAATAAAAGAAATTAGAATAGTAAACCTGCAAAAAAAAGATTAGTCCTGCAAACCTGAAATAAAGAAAAAGCATAGCAGCAATGCATAGTCTAAGTTATTCAGTACTTGGTAGAATGTAAAAAAACTGTTTAGATAATCTATATAATATAACAATGGTAAAAGCAATACAAAAATTTTTAGTACAAAGTGAGGTAATATTGGGGAGTAGCAGAAACTTTTCCTCACACACCAATTAAACATAAATCAGACAAAATATTAACAAAAGATAAATAGATAAGACACAATTGATATGAGTAATTCAGCAGTATTGATTTTTTTCTTTCTTTTTTTTTCTTAATCGCAGGCAAATCTATTGTAAAAGGTATCAGAACGACGAAGATATGGCAAAACAACGGATAGATATTTAAAGTAATAATAAGTAGGAAATAGTTCAACTTACAAAAAGTCCTTCAGGAACGCTTCCTTGCATTTGAAGTGTGGGATTCACGAGGTCCTGCACTAACGAAGCACTTCACCCTTTACTGGGAGGGTGTTGATGGAACTTATGACACGTTACCCTAATCACACCTACGTATTTCACTAGTGTTAGCAACAGACATTATCACGCGACGGAACTATGTAGCATTGATAAATTTCTTGTTACTTCTATTTCCTGAGGCAATAATTTCGAAATATGTTGTAACACTAGTTTAATTTCAACTGGGACCAAATGTATATTATCTTCATAAACATCTAAAAAGTAGTGAGAAACTTCAACCAATACCTTTGTAAACCGATAATCGGTTATATTTCGCAAATAACGAAATTTGCGCCAGCAATGATCTATTTTAGATACTTTGGGGTTGGAAAATTCAGAAACTACAGTATCAACTGTATTTGGGAAATCCAAAGTATGCACTACTCTGATAAAAAAAAGGGACCACGAAAACTAGATTGCACACACAGTTCAAATATAAAAAGATAAATCAACAAAAAAACACAATTAGTAAAGCAACGCGTATCACTCGGTCAATGACCTTAAAACCGCGCTTGTGGTCAATCAAACACGTTACATCTAAAGCATACTCCCTTCAAAAGCCATCAGAACTACACTGCTCTACAGTTAATAAACAACTTTTACTTCACAAGAAAACTCAACTAAAAACACAATTAGTAAAGCAACAAGGAAACAGTATTTTTAACTTAATTCATATATAGGAACGAAGAGCAAACTACCACTACTCAAATGTTTACATACCATCGTTGTTACTACAACCGCTTATCGACTCTTATCTAAACTTGTATATCCACATAAGGAACCAAATTTATTTTAACGGCCAGAGAAGAACGATGCAATTTATACTTAATTACAAGCGGTTTATCATTTTTCAATAAGTTGGAATGTAATTTACGACTAATCCTATTTAAAATTCGTTCCTTGCAATTTATTTATTAATTGAAAATCAAACTTCAATTAAACTATCTTTAATTAATACACACGAGTTAAATTGCATACACTTCTGAATTATTCTGAAGTATTTACTTTATACTAATAAATATAAAATATAGAACTAGTAGTTGCAGAAATGTATTTACGAATTGAGAAAAAGCGTAAAATGTTAAACGATTAAAAATGCACGTTACAACGTGACCCTTTATAGGTTGTTGATAATATTATCTATTATTAAAACACGAGGACAAATCCACGACATAAATTTTAACATTAGGACATCTTATAAAAATAAGAAATTATATTTATCAAGTTGTGTATTTATTCACTCAAAACTATTTCATCACTACTACTAAGCGGCTGTTAGATACACCTTTCGCCGTCAAAAATGAATGCATTCTTTTCAGTTCTAAAAATTTTGACTGCCCGAATAAAGTGACTATGGAATCGCTTCCAAGCCATAATGTACATTTTGCAAATCATTATATCTCGAAAACAACATCACGCCAGTATGCAATAATAAGTTAAGTCCTTACGAAAATTCAGACCAATTTGAATTGTTTCCAAAAATAATTCAAGAACTTGTTAATTTTTAGTATTTTTGAACAACAGCAGATGGCCAGATAATAGACACGTCACGGTATTGGTTATTAGAATTTATTGCATAAGTTTTCAAATAAGATGTTGAAACTCTACTACAAATAATTTAAGGTATATTCGTCATCGAAAGCTTTTAAGCAGTTTTTACTCTTATCATAAGTGCGTGTACTTTCTGTATAAAAATCGTAAAAAGTTTATAATTCCATACTTTATCATTAAAATTTTGCATGAATTGCTTGCAATTAGTTAATTAATTTTACAAATTTGTTGATAAAATCATGATATTGTGTGTATCATTGCTTGTTAAAATTGAGTAACGGCTAGTCCACTGGTCCCATTACCACTGTAAACACTATCAGTGTAGTAGAATAAAGCGATACAGAGAAAGTGGAGTATCTTTCAGTAAATGGGATTCTATTCTCAAATGATTCGCTTTTATGCTAAAGCGTACAAATAGAACTATATAATTTCAAAACCTTAGCATCACGCATACGATACATAGTAATAAAAATAAACGTCCAAAATCCACACCAGAAAATATATCTCTTTTGAAGGAACAGCTGTGAAAACGGATAAGCTACCCATAAGATGCCAAAAGCGCGACAGATTTCTGGCGGAAGCAATGAAAACAGGAAGAACCTCAAGCATTGTTGTATTGCTCTTCCAGCGAATAATATACATTAAATATGCATATATATTCTATAACAGTTGCGTATAATAAGTTTGCTGTTATAAATTATACAAAATCAAATTATTTTTAATACAAGTAATAATAACAAAAAATTAACTTCTAACTACTGATACTGAACCATCGGACTTTATGCTATAGAGATCTTCAACCACGGGCTCAAACACTATTTATTTACTCTGTTAAACATATAATGCTTTTGGTTAAAAAAGAATCTCAGTGCAAGGTATATGATATTTGTTGCTTTTGGAAATGGGGAAGACTGCAAAACCATCTCACCGTATCTAGCCACCCACAACCTAAAGTTGTGCTGATAATATTAGTACAGCTTAACTATATCTAGCGCAACCTAGCGCATTCTTCACAAAAGCTAATGTATCAAAATTATTATATTTAAAGGACTAAATCAGATGGAGGGTGGAAAAGGGTTAAATTAACGTCAATTCCCATGTTGGAGGAATTTTATTATACTGCTAGTGTAGGTAACTTAGAGCAAGTGCAGCATAACTCATGTCTAGAAATAGCTAACCCAGGCATAGAAACAATATTATAGTAGCTTCTATTAGAGGGGCTAACATTAGCATGTTATGATGGAGGAAAACTTGTTATTCCGCTAGCGCAGGTTACTTAGAGCTATCACAACCTAACAACCTAGCGCACCCCAAGGACCTATAAACAACGACCATCGCAGCAAAGCAGGCTCGCAATTCATGAAGTTGGTTAGGATTCGTAACGCTCCAATCTTTTCCGTTTCGTATACGATTTTGTGACTACGGTCACGAATCTGTATGGAAACGGAAATTGCTACCCGGTCTGCGCTTCGAATGGTAGATTGTTAACTAAGGTATTTAAGAGACCGGTCGGTTTCAGTTGATCAAGGCCCAATTGCACAAGTCCTCGTTAACTTTGAAGTGCTCCTTAAAGGTTCCAAGTGACAGATCTTACGTTGCACACTAATTTTATGGAACGGTTAAGTCGTCATCTACTCCCTAAATTTAAGCCACAGATGTCCGCCGTTTAACCCTTTATTGCCTTACTGTACTTTTAAGTCATCCGCATATTTTTTCTTATAACTTTCAAATATGGTATTCGATTTGCCTCTGAGCCTGAAAGTACGTTAAGTTATTAATCCCCCCATTTCACATAGTGCGTCGTCATTCTGGTAATGACGAGTGCTTCATTATCGCAGTTATATTGCAAGCATGAACGTGGCCACACCACTTCGTTAGTAGAAGAAATTTTGCGTTATCTACATGGCAACAATAACCATGATATACCTAAAGAAAATAAGGACAAGTTGTACAAACTGAGACCAATTATTACTACATTGAATCAAAATTTTTAAAATATGTACAAAACACCTCGTTGCAAAAAACATCGATGGTAGCATGATTCGGTTTAAAGGACGAAATACTATCAAACAGTACAATCCAAAAAAGCCGATAAAAGGAGGCTACAAATTATGGTGCTCAACCAACCGGAAAGGTTTATAACTGGCTTTCAAGTATATCAAGTACATCAAACACTTATTCGGATAACTATTTTACATCTATTAACTTATTAGAATCGCTAAAAATAAAAACACTCTTGACATGTGGGACGATTCGAAATGACAGAAAAGGTTTTCCGTTCCATTTCAATGAAGATAAACAATTGAACAGGGGAAACTTTGATTACAGAACGTTCAATATAGGCATAACTGTTTATAAGTGGAAGAATAATCGAATTTAATATTTGACCTCAAATTATCATGAAACAGAAGCAACGCCAACCCTTCGAACGCAAAAGGGCGGAACACGTTAACAAGTTGCTTGTTCTATTGTTGTGGAGGATTATAATGCATTTTCTTGCATTTAAACCCAATTTCTTACAGTTTAAAAGTTCATAAATACAACACCGCAAGCGGGGTTTACTAGACACCACCGGCAGTTGGTAGCGCTAATCTTATACAGATTTTGGGCGCGCTCATCTGCCAATGGCGTCACCAATGCACAAAATTAAGACGCAATTATTGGAAAAATATATACATTTAAGACAATAGATTATAATAGCGAACAAATTAACAAAGAGAGTACTCACATAAGAAATCCGGCGTCCGGCGGGATTGAGTTAAAGTTGGCTTCTCTAAAGTCCATCAGGCTACTGAAGGCCATTTTGAGGTAGTAAAAGATGGTGACTCCTGCCAATGTTCTTTCAAGCGCTCCGACCAGCTACGGCAGTCATGGGCTCGTTCATCTAGGGTCGTGCAGTACGGTTCGCCTAGGCGGCTGTCAGATTTTTTCTACCTATGCAGGGAATGACGGGAACATGGTATAAGGGGCGACAAACAAAGACAAGCAAGCAAGGAAATCTACATAGATAAAGATAAGGCACGATACGATACCTCAAACGTCCACTCCACTCGAAGGTTCAGGCAAAAAAGCCACGTTAAAAAGAGTCCCGGAAACACTTGTCCCTACTCCACTCGCGTCGCGCGATCTGGCGCAAACGCACTGTGACGTAACGGAAATACGCGCCTAGTCTTTTAAATTTATGGCGCGAAACTTCCGCACATCAAAATTAACCTAAAACAATGTTTAAGGGCCAATTTGATTGGCACGTAACAATTTTTGGGAGGAGTGGATAAAGTAGACCAGCTTTGAACAACCTATGGGATGAACCGAAAATCTTGAACATGGTGCCACCGACTATTTTGGGGATTTTTGGACATTGCTTTTATTAACGCCTACATTATACATTGCAACAAATTTGTAAAAATTTCAACCTATGAGTTCCGTAGCTCAATTACTTTGGGCCTTCTTTCCAAAAATAATAAAAGACAAAAATCCATTACTAAACGTCGGAAATATAATTATAGTGTTTCTGATGAGGTGCGACTAGGTGACTTAAGAAAGCACTAGATTATCCACGATAAAAGTCTTTATAGAACAAATATTCGAGCAAAAAATGTCATTTTTGCTTGATTCAGTTCGGATTAGATCTTCTGGAGCAAAATGCGTGGCTGTTGCATAAAATACAAGAAGACAAGTAGACCATCTCACTTTTAGAAGAAGAATAGCCCTTTCTATTTTAAAAAATCTGAGAGCAGAAAACGAAGGAGACCATTAGCCCTCGGTAACATAGACTCACTATATGACCGCTTGCATCATCTAGTAGACCAACAGGAAAAGCGAACAAGATGACGATTCTGTCATAATAAAGTGAAAACTATATGTATGAAATGTAAAGTCGCGCCACATATTCATTGTTTTGCATCATATCACATACATTAATACTTTTATATAATTATGAAGCAATGGTTGTCATTTTATTATTCGTTTATTGTGTTTACTATTTAGTTTTTCGAGTAGTTACCAAAGTGGTTATGTAAATCTTGTTATTTTGTGTTCTTATTTATAAATTTTAAGTAAGGAGTACAACACAAACACTAAAATTGACACACAAAAATTATTCAGGCGTATCTGGGTTAATTGCACGGCGGATTAGAGAGTTGATTAGCGATGATTTTTGTGATGACGTATGTACGTATCTGTCTGTGTGTGTGTGTGTGTGGGTTTTTGATATACGGAATGACCTAGTCGTACGTTGGGTTAGCGCTCCGCCAGAACGTCAAGGAGTGGCAGAGTTCCGTTCCTTTCAATTTCTATAGTGAACTTAATATCTTTTTATTGATTGTTTATGTGATCTAGAAATTATTGAGCGTTTGGTGTCCACGGGGCCAGATTAAAAAAGTGTTATCTAAACAACGGAGCCAAGTTTTTGGTTTAAGGTCGGTGGATTCTAGAGCCATGGATTCTAAAGACTCCATGAATATATTAGCCACAATAGGGGATAGAGGTGAGTCTATGGGTGTGCCCGAAGTTTGTTTGTAAAATTATCCGTCGAAGGCAAAATAAGTAGAGGTTCAATGAGCGTGGCCAGGTACTCAAATTTGTTTTCTTGAGGTAGGAGTTCTTTAATAGTGGGGACAGTGTTTATGACAGGTACGTTTGTGAATAGGAACGATACGTTAAAACTGACTAGTATATCATTAGGGCCTAGCTCAATATTTGCAATTAGTTCTATAAAATGAGTGGAGTTTAAAACATTAGTAGAGGTGTCACCGGAATAGGGTATTAAGGAATTTGTTAGGTATTTTGCCAGATGGTAGGTTAGCGAATCAATTGTGCTCACTATCGGACGGAAAAGAACATCAGGTTTATGAACTTTAGGAAGACCATAAAAGCGAGGTGGTTTAGATTCGCGAGATATTATGCGATTTTTGGATAGTATTGGGAATATTAGAGGATTTAATAAGTGCTGAAATTTTTCGTTCAACTTTTGAAGTGGGGTCTTTGGTTAGAGGAGTGTAGGAACCGTCTTGTAATAATTGGTTAATCTTTTCTTTGTCTTCTGTACGTTTTAGAATTACAGTCGCATTACCTTTGTCTGCGGGAAGTATAAAAATTTTCTTGTTTGTTCGTTAGTGTTTTAAGGGCGTCGTTTCTTGCTTTGTCTCGTTTTTGATGGGAGTTTTGGCATGTCGGAGACATTTAGTTGTTTCAAAGCGAATTAGGTTGGCATCGTCTTAGGGTAGAAATTGGATCGCTGATTCTACAGAGGTAATGATTTCCTCTGAGAAAATTTTTCTTGGTGCAATTGAGAAGTTCAGTCCTTCGGAAAAGATATGTAGTTCTTTTGGGATAGGATATGTTCTGATCGGTTTATGACTGCGTTTGAGCACCAAATTTTCGGGTAAGGTGTTTCTTCAACGTGTAAAAGGTTCTTGAAAAGTTGCAAGAATTTGTGTAAGTGGGTTTTTGTGGTGAGTTCGGTGGTCTTTTGGGCCTGCAAATATGAAATTCGGTCAAACAGAATCCAGTCACTGTAGCTAAGCGTGGCGGATAATGTTAGATGGAGCCGTAGGAGTTGCTTAGAAATATTGTCTATTTCCTTTCGAGTGTTGAAATTCGTTTGCGATGTAGTGAGAGTTCTGCTCTGTGTAGAATTTTTGACTGGAATATGTTTTAATGTGATATTTTATTTTAAGGAAATTTGGGACTATGTCAGAATTACGGCACCGTAACAAAAAGGTGAGGGTACAAAGTCAAAGGTTACTGAAAGTTTTTGTTTTGTTTACAATATCCTCCCCGTAAAGGTTTTTGTGATATTGTCGGAGGCTTTCACGGCCGGAGTCACTATAATTGTTTATGGTTCCGGGTTGGGATCATGTCAATTTATAAAATGACACGGTTCCAACCCGGAACCATAAATATTTAACATGAATTTATTTTAACAAATTTACGTGAAATTCAATACTTAATAACCTTTGCGTGACAATTTATGGAAATCATAGTAATGTTGTTATTTAATATTATATTGAAAAAAAACAATATTAATAAACTTCATTTCTTAAAAGTATGTGCTTTTGCTTGTGTCCATGTCTTAAAGGCATCCTGTATTACTGATTTTACATCTTTCATTGTAGAAGGTAGGATATACCTTTTATTCCACAGATTGGAATACATATAGATACCACAGAAGTGCGATTTGCAACTTTAAATACCAATAGTACATATTTCTTACAACTGAAATCGGGGGTAGACCTATATTTAATTAAAATTATCACCCTTTTGCATTCACTGAATTAAATTGTTCAATCGTTTCAAGTCTCCTCTGGCGCGCGCGTTTGTGTCCAATTAATTTTGTAAACGAGTAGCTAGAGGATTACTTTATATTATAATCAACTTTTGAAACTCTTTGCTCGATTGTAACTCCATAAATTTATAATAGATGCAGAAAGTTTTACTTTTGAGCTACTAACGCCATGAGATATAAGAAGCTATTCAGAACTATCTACATTCAATTTAACATCCGGATCACTTATCCATCTCTTGCAATCCGCTTTTGTATGATGAAATCTAGAATATTATCTTCTCATACAAAAATATCTCAAGTGTAGCATTATGAACAAGGTACTACACCAAAATAAAAACACTAGTAACCATGCACATCGTTTATTAAAACTGCGCTTTGGGTAACGTAGACAGAGTGAAATTGAATTTCTGTTCTAAAAGCATGATTAATAAGGTGAAATTGCTATTTAGTAACAGAAAAACATTAAGCTATTCTCTGCTTTCTCAGAAGGGTAGAATATTAAACGTCGAGTTTATTTTTGCACTTAATCAAATTTACCTCGCTAAGTAAACCACAATGAGCGACGACGAATAGGACGAATTTGTAAATTTGCATTTTCCATTACAGTCGTTGGCACTTTAAATTTCATCAGCGTAGTACTAAAATCGCTTTTTCACACCATAATCTCATTTCTTGTTATGCAGTTTTTAATGTATTCAAAAATCATATTGCGTTTGAAGTTATAAGGCGACTGTTTCTTTCTCTATAAATATTTATGCACAGTTTATATTTAATTAGGGAAGACGATGCACGTTGTTGAAGGAAAAATAAATCTTTTAGAAAGTTAGGAAGTTAGTAATAATACTGTTCCGTTTATTGGGTTTTTTTATAAACCTGGCCTTATATGAGTTGCCAATTCCTCTTATAAGTAGCCGTCCTTGTATGCATAAATCAGGGCCTAGAGGTTTCTTATTAGTTATTGAAGTTCAAAAACATTTACGATACTGTTAAATAAAAACTGGTTATTTATCCATTTTTTTTAAATACCAGCTGCTTGTATTTCGGTAGCTTGAAAAATTCTTTTTAAAAACAATTTTATAATTCTATCGTAAATACAAGAAATAAAATATATATGTCGATTTAATCACAATTATTGTAAAGGTAAAAACAATATTACACGGGGTCAACTTATTGCAATATCAATGAATGGTGCAATGACCTATAAATATAAATATAAATGATATTAAATAATCAACAATTCATCATTTCATGGAGTAGAACATACGCTTCGGCGTTTACTACTATTTCAGGAGATATACTGCATACTTTGGAGTCATTATATTCGTGCCATGTTAACGAATGCAGGTGTTTGCAGTAAGCGTTATAATGTCCACTATGTAAGGTTCCGCTGTGATTTAATACTGCAAATAAGTTACAAGAGCAATCTGCAAAGTTTGCCTCTGCGGCATATTGTCACATGTCTAAGTCTTGTAACAAGTTTATTTTCCCGCAATATATTGACGAATATTTATGTTATTATTTTATAGAAGGTCAATTCAAGCCTAATATCTCTACACATTTTTACTTAATATTTATTACATATTGTTTGTAACATGCCTTTTTGCGTATATTTTAGCATGTTACATTTGTGCTTGGCACTATTAGCATATAAATGCTTATATCTACATTTAAATATAAAATTACTCTCTTTATCATATAATAATATTTTCTATAAGAATTTATCTCGCACACTCCTGGATTATTAGTTTGTTACGTTATTTCGTGGCAGCCACGTTGGGCGCCAAATTTATGTTACGTAATTCGTGGCCGTGCGTAACACAAAGAAAATCAAAGAAATGACCGGGCTCAATCGTAGAGTAGGGGGGGTTGTAGAAAGTAGACCAACATATAATGTGCGCGGCAGTAAGGAGTTAGTAGCAATACCTGCAATAAAAAATTTAGTTAAGCAAACCTGAAAAAAAAAAGAATAAGCATAGCAGCAATGAAAAGTCTAAGTTATTCAGTACTTTGTAGAATGTAAATAAAAGAAACTGTTTAGATAAACTATATAATATAACAACGGTAAAAGCAATACAGAAAAATGTTTAGTACAAAGTGAGGTAATATTGGGGAGTAGCAGAAACGTTTCCTCACACACCAATTAAACATAAATCAGATAAAATGTTGACAAAAGATAAATAGATAAGACACAATTGTTATGAGTAATTCAGCAGTATTGATTTTTCTTTCTTTCTTTTTTTTCTATGTTTTAAAATAGCATGCAAGTCTATAGTAAAAGGTATCAGAACCACAAAGATATGGTAAAGCAACGGATAGATATTTAAAGTAATAACCAGTAGGAAATAGTTCAACTTACAAAAGTCCTTCAGCAACGCTTCCTTGCAATTGAAGTGTGGGATTCACCATGTCCTGCACTAACGAAGCACTTCACCCTTGACTGTGAGGGTGTTGATGGAACTTATCACACGTTACACTAATCACACCTACGCATCTCACTGGGGTTAGCAGCAGACACCATCACGCGTCGGAACTATGTAGCCTTGATAAATTTCTTGGTAATTCTATTTCCTAAGACAATAATTTCGAAATATTCTGTAGCACTAGTTGAATTTCAACTGGGACCAAAGGTATATTATTTTCATAAACATCCCAAAAAGCAGTGAGAAACTTCAACCAATACCTTTGTAAGCCGGTAATCTGTTATATTTCACAAATAACGAAATTTGCGCAAGCAATGATCTATTTTAGATTCTTTGTTGTTAGAAAATTCAGAAACTACAGAATCACTGTATTTAAATAATCCAAAGTATGCGCTACTCTGAGAAGAAAAGGACCGCGAAACTAGATCGCACACACAGTTTAAATATCAAAAGACAAAACAACTAAAAAGAACCATAATGGGTAAAGCACGTGTATCACTAAAGCAAGTCCGTCAAATATTTCTTAAAACATTTATCTCACAAGAAAAACAACTAAAAACAATTAGTAACGCACACACAGTTCAAATATAAAAAGACAAATCAACTAAAAAAACACAATCAATACAGCAACGCGTATCACTAAGTCAATGTTCCGTAAAACACGCACGTGCGGTCGAGTAAAACACGTTCTACTACTTTTATTTCCAACAGAAAAGCAACAAAAAAACAATTAGTAGAGCAACGCGCATCGCTAAAACCGTCCGTCAAAGAACCTTACAACCGCACTTGTGGTCAATCAAACACGTTACCTCTAAAGCATACTTCCTTCAAAAGTCATCAGAACTACACTGCTAATCTGGTTATATAAAGTAGTTGTTACCATAACCTCTTATCGACTTAGTTAATAACATAAGGAACATCCAATAAGTGAATGCACCATCATATCTAATAACTAATTACAGTTGTTTATCATTTTCGATAAGTTGGAAAGTAATTTACGAATAATCCTATTTAAAACTCGATCCTTGCAATTTATTTATGAATGAAAATCAATCTTCAATTAAACATCTTTTAAAATTAATACACGCGAGTTAAATTGCATACAAATCTGAATTATTCTGAAGTATTTCCTTTATACAAACAGCGATCCCAAAGAAACGATGTATTTTTAAGTACGCTAACAGAAAGGGAGCGTAAAAATGTTACGCTATAAAAAAATGCCCGTTACAAGTTTTAATCCACAAGTTCCTAATTTGTTAAATAAGTACAAATAATTATATGTATATGAAATTTTCCTATTGGTTATTTCTGAAGTGTTTATTCCAAAAGCACAACTGGTGTGGTTCTAAATTCTGTATTATTGAGAATAATCGCTAGTGATCGTTCATCCCGAAGATGGCCGAAAATAATTTATTTGAAGTGTCAAATTTTCATTTCTCTTGTGATATCTGATTGCTTATCTGGCACTGTTGAACATTTTTGATTTGAACTTCTACCTTGCCTCATGTGCTTACCTGGTATGTAAATTTTCTAATCATTAATTCTAAATTAACATTTAAATATAATTCTAGATGTGTTGGATAATGGATAAAAAAGTTCTTTATTCGTTAAGCCCATCAAATATTTATAAAGATGGTAAGATATTAATGGATTTAATTCTCCTTTGCACCTCGTGTTCGATTTTCACTTTTGTAACATAACTGAATTTTCTAGGGTGCTCCGGTGGATTTATACGCTCCGGTTTATGCTCCGGTCATATATGCTCCGGTGGTGATATATGCTCCGGTAACATATGCTGCTACCTTATGTTCCGACTACCTGTGTTTTGGTCACCGTTGTTACGGGCGACGTGTTTCCCTCATTCAGAATTCTACATGGAAAAGTTGCTCGTGTTTTTGCACAACCAGATGATGTAAAATTAATACTCATCACAAGAATTTTATATTTCGTTTTTTTCTACTTTACATTATGATGCTCTGTTATTATCTTATTGAAAAATATCTACAAGTTTAATTTTATGGAACAGAAGTCTGTTAAAGACAACATTTGAAGTCGACCACATGTTGTTTTGTACCTACTCTAGGAGATCCTCCAACGCAGGATGTCTCAGTTTCCTGGATATTGAAGGATTTCTATAAATTAAGTAACTTAGTATTAGTTCAGTTACTGATACTACAGGAAGTATGAGATTTAAACTTTTACCTTATCGTTTTTCTGTTAAAATAAAGAGGCCTAACCTCTATTTAAATTTGTCTTTGTAACTACAAATATTTTGTTTTGATTATTAATTACATTTTACTTATCTTAAAATTTTGATAATTAATTACATTTTACTTATCTTAAATGACTTCAAATATAATTCTCTAATACATAACCTAAAAATATGTAAACATTCGAACTTCATAAAGCTTCTTATGGTAAAAAGGTTTATTATTTGAACTTTCATTTCATGTGCATTTGTTACATGTACAATTATGAGCACTTTTTGATTTACTCCCGCATTAAGTAAAATTTTGAGTATCTAAACAGAGATTATTTATTTTGATTTCTCTATAGAAATTTTCTTGAGTACATTTATTAAATATGTGAATTATATCATGTTAAAATATATAGCGATGTCTACTATGTTAATGACACAAGCGTATATCTTATACATGCCTTTGGAATTGTAATAACCTAGTATTAATATACATATTGAGCCGAATTTCTTTTATCGTGTTTTAACTTTTATTTCTCTAAGTTATTTTACAGTTGTGTAAACAAGTGTCTTGATATTTAAATTTTAACATTCAGATATTCTCTAAACATTCCCCTTACCCTGTGATTTCAAGTCTCATGCAGCTTCCGAAACCATAAAGGTCGATGCAAGCTGTGCCGAAGTATTTCTTATACTTCGTCGTGCAATTACTCTTTGTATAACATCGAGAAAAGAGTAAGGTGCATGTTTAATCTAACATAAGCTTTAAAACCGCGAGCATAAATTACAAGTTGAGCGGTGACATAAAATACCATTTGCAAGCGTCATTAAAAGGGTTCCCTCCTTCAATAATTATAAAGATCGTTGTAGCTGTTGTCAAGCGTGGGATACGTCAGAATACGACACTTTCACCCGAGCTGTTGCTGAAGAAAGTCGTTCGTTCTTGTTATAAGAACATGGCATCAAGTGGTCATACTTGGTGTTGGAAACACGTGAAAAAGGAATCGATTTAATAAACTAGGCGTAAATAAAAATGGTTGGCATTAGAGCAGCAGTAAGTATTATTGAACTGTAGTGCCTTTGTTAATTTAAATTTGCAGTGCAATTTATTTGACGTGGATACACGTGATGTTCGTTTGATATTTTGTAACAAGATTATTTAATTTATGTGGCTTTGGAGAATTCTAACCTGATTATTATTGTAACAGGAAAATTTTAATTATCATTAAATATTCCGTAATTGGTTCAAGTACATCGTAATTATTCTTGTGATGGATAAACATCTGGTATGTAATTAGTGCTCTTCAAGTACGTCAAGTTGTAACATTTGAAATCACAAACAAATAAGTTTTTTATTTGTTCAACGTGGAAATTTTCTAGTTCGTTATGTTGTTGAGCTTTGCTATAACTTTGTAATTGGTGAAAAGAACATGATAAACTTCACTTTTATTTTTCATTAGTACAAATAAAAAGATGACAGAGGGCAGTATATATGTATATTAAGGGTTAACATTCAGGACTAACAAAAATTGAAGCTATTATTTGAATACAAAATTATCTAAGTTCAGATAACTAAATTGTTTTATTGTGTTCTACAATATTTATTAATTGAAAAATTTTAAAATACAATTTAAATGTGAAGTCTCTAAGTAGTACTATCGAAGGTTAATAATAAAAAATTTTGTAGTATACCTTTCGTCATTTTTAATGATCAAGCTTAAACAATTAACAAAAATAATCATTGCTAGATTTTTATAATGTAAAAATAATGGCACTATCTAATTTTTGTGAGATACAGGTGTTGAGAAGATTGTCGTGTATATAAGTACATATCTTTCCTAACTATAATTTAGTCAAATTTTTTGAAGTAAATTTGTTAAGATAAAACTTTGTAAATAATATTCAAATGAAACTTAAGGGAATAGAATTTCATTTCGGTCATGTCTATGATTATTAGTTGGAATGAATGAGGTTTGATTCCTAGTAATTATAAACTTTTTTGAATTAATTAACAGAATGCACAAACTTTGCTAGTCTTGGTTTAATTTGATTACAGGTGTATCAGTGCATCGACCCAGAAGGTAAGCATTTGTAGGGGTTATGTTCACGTGATATTTTTAGTACAGCGGTATTTGAGCACAGATTTCCGCATTCCCCTTATACAAACAGACTAAAATTAAGTCTTCATTGTATTCAACAATTCGGTGGCGCCATATTCACTATATTTTTGGTGGTAATCCAACCCCGACCCCAACTCATGTTCTACCCAGAGCAAATCACTCAACTAGCCGCTTAGCCTTTAGAGGTTTCCTTATCTATGAGCTGTTTTCCATCTAAACTAACGGGCTCCATACATCATCAGGAAATTATCCTTGTGCCTTTCAGTTGGCAACGTAGGAGTAAAAACCCATTAGTACGGCAAAACGTAATAATCTTCTATTGGGAAATCTATGTGGGTGAAAAACGTTTTAAATGAATCATTAATATTTTTTGTAAACCTCTGAATAGACAGAGATATAAAGCATATTCTCTTCGTCTTACACTTAGAGCATTCTGGTTTATTGTAGTTATCTAGTATTTCCTTTCTAGTAAAATAAACTAGGCAATGTGTTAATTTTAATGGATCTGTTTGAGTAGGTATGGCTAGTGACAAGTTCCAAGACTCTTCATAAGTTAGAGAATTTTGTTGACAGTTTGCACAATGTACTGTAGATTTTAATTGTCCAGCAAATATGTCAACAATTTTTGAATTGTTCCTATGTAAGTATTGTTGCCAAGAATTAGTAGTTTTATCAAAGTCGCTCGATTGTTCATTTAATTGTGATGATTTTGGTATATGGCTAGGAATAGCTTGATTAACTTCTGCATAGATGCCGTGTAACAAATATTGCATAAACTCTTGTGCGTCTTGCTGAGAGAAATCAGAATAATTTGGTGCTAACTGGTTAATGTATGATTTTAAATTAATTATATTAGTTACTTTGTCGCAGGCATCATTAGACCATAGACCTTTTATTACTTTTGAGAGAGCCTTGATTATTGTATCTTTCGTAGTTGAAATATTAGTATTTATCTGATTCACGAATAAATCATTTTTAATGTGATCAAGAATTAATTTTGTATTTGAGAGGCACTGAACTATAGAGTTTATGAAACATGTATTGCCAATGTTCTTTAATCCGTTCAGACCTGAATTTTTAATAGGATTTATTAAATTGTTTGATGATGAGTTGTTAATCAGCTTGGAATAAGGAAATTATTTTGAACATTTGTAGGTGTGTAATTGTGTTTATGTTCACAATTTTGTAGATTTACCTCTTTTTTTTGTAAGACTTTGTCTTTATAAATGTTGAATTTGTTTGTGGGACTAAGGTTATATGAAGTTTCTGTAATATTTTCATTTATAAATTTTTCATTTTTTAAAAAACGAACGTCCGCCTTTTGTTTGAAGACTAATTGTATTTTTTGTTTGTTGAGTTTTTCTAAATTTGAATTTTTTAAAGGTAAATAAAAAATTTCGTTTAAAATTTTTTTTTTAGATGGTATGGTTCCTAAAATGGGTGCGGCATTTCCTCTCTGGATTGCTATGCTAATTCTTTGTAATAGAAATGAAGTAGCTCTTTTATCAGATGTGTTGTAAGATATTCTTCTGCCAATTGCTTTTAAGAAATGTAGACTGTGGTTACCAAAAACTTCTAAAGTTTCAATTGAGACTGAATAAAAGCTATAATTTTCTGATGGAGAAAAAATTTTTAAATTTTTATATGTGCGCCTGCTTTTGGTGCAGATCCAGATTTGTTAAAGTAGGCGGTAACGTGAGAAATTGCAAGTGTGTTGGTGCATGTAAAATCCCACATTACTGCCTTACCATGTTTTCACGGGATTATTCCGATGCCATCTGGTCTTTTACCATCTTTTCTAAATAAATTTGTTGGTTCTACGATAGAAGCAACCTCAACAGAAACCGGAGCTCGTTTAATTAAGTCGTTGACTGCCCTGTGTCTGGAATGTCTCCCGGCACTAAGCTTATAGCTTAATTCATGAATTACAAACTCGTCTGTGGTTAAAGCGCAAATATACTTGTGTGGGGTGCATAATTGAATGGCGAGCCTTATTCATCCAGCAATTCTGAATGATTGATCGTCTAATAATGTGCCTAAAGATGCTGTTGGAAGAGCGAACAACCATAAACTGGCGTATTTCGAGGATACTATAAGAACACGAGCCCTTTGTGTGGTATTTGTAGCTGATTCTAACAATTTACGTGAAGATACGTTAGTAATGGTATGCCCCATTCTTTTTGGACGGATTTGTTATGAATTATTTCATTTTTATTGGTTGCGACTTCCAAAGATTTTCGGCTTCCAAAAGTGAGTTATCAAGTTGTAAATTAAATATTGGATTTGGAAAAATTTTACTAATTATGGGACTAGAAGAATGGAATGAAGATATACAAGCGTGCAACGAAAGTGAGGTTGAAAGGCGTACTCCCAAAATGCCCCTATTTATTGGTAGAGGTGCTTATGCCCATTCATTGCTGTTTAGATTCTAGATATTTTATTCATCTCCAAGTGGGGGTGCACCTGAGGATATATGTTTATTTGGAGATTGCGAAGTAATTTGTTATGAGGCAAAAAGAGATGTGATTAGGGATATGAGTTGAGTGTAGGCGAGAACAAATAGACGACAGCTCGTTTAATTAAGTCGTTGACTGCCCTGTGTCTGGAATGTCTCCCGGCACTAAGCTTATAGCTTAATTCATGAATTACAAACTCGTCTGTGGTTAAAGCGCAAATATACTTGTGTGGGGTGCATAATTGAATGGCGAGCCTTATTCATCCAGCAATTCTGAATGATTGATCGTCTAATAATGTGCCTAAAGATGCTGTTGGAAGAGCGAACAACCATAAACTGGCGTATTTCGAGGATACTATAAGAACACGAGCCCTTTGTGTGGTATTTGTAGCTGATTCTAACAATTTACGTGAAGATACGTTAGTAATGGTATGCCCCATTCTTTTTGGACGGATTTGTTATGAATTATTTCATTTTTATTGGTTGCGACTTCCAAAGATTTTCGGCTTCCAAAAGTGAGTTATCAAGTTGTAAATTAAATATTGGATTTGGAAAAATTTTACTAATTATGGGACTAGAAGAATGGAATGAAGATATACAAGCGTGCAACGAAAGTGAGGTTGAAAGGCGTACTCCCAAAATGCCCCTATTTATTGGTAGAGGTGCTTATGCCCATTCATTGCTGTTTAGATTCTAGATATTTTATTCATCTCCAAGTGGGGGTGCACCTGAGGATATATGTTTATTTGGAGATTGCGAAGTAATTTGTTATGAGGCAAAAAGAGATGTGATTAGGGATATGAGTTGAGTGTAGGCGAGAACAAATAGACGACAGCAGTTTAATTTTCTTATTGATGCAATCTGGAATTGCTTCAATACAAAGTGGTGCGCCTAGTAAAGTCCTTTTTTTGTTGGGTACATGAATACCTGGTGCGATTGTGTTGAATAAAGATCTAATATTATTGATGTTTAATGTTGGTGACCATAATTCGCATTTATTGAAATTTAGTTCTAAATCTAATGAATCTGAGAGAGCGATACATTCTTTATGTTTAAAAACCCGGAATTAAGCTCTCCGCCGATGCAGCCATCATCTAGCCTCGCATAACGAGGCGCCATACAAAATAGGACAAATTGTAGGAGGAATATTACCTGAAAGCATTACATTACACAAAGCAGTCAACGAGTATAGGAGTTTTTATACATTTGTACCTGTAGATTGGCCCAAAATGTTTTGTAGATGTGATGTCCGCAGGGAATCTATTCCTCCAGCAGAACTACGTTTAAAAGATTTATGCCCGTTTCCACCGAACTATTAAGAAGAACTTAATTTTAAGAGTCACTTTAAAATGTAATTTTACTTTCCACCGCACTTTAAGTATCATTTAACCTTGTCTTAATTTAAGCTCCCAATTTTCTGGGCTTAAATTCTTCTTATACTTCAATGTGCATGCGCATTATTAAATTTGACAGTTTAGTTAACCAAGAAATTATAAATTTATCTTCAGTTGCCATTACGCTTTGTCTTGTAGTCTTTATCTATGCTTGTAGTGCCACACAATAATCAAAACGGTTTTGTACAATGTTTAGAGTAGAACAATGCTCTAATTTTTATATACAATTTGATTTCTATTTGGTTATCATCATATAATGGATGATTCTGAGAATGAAGATATTTTTAACGACGACATGGACATTATAAATATTATCGACTTTGCATTCCCTAAACGCATCCTTATCAGGAATAATTATTTTAATGAGATGGATAATTTGACTTTTTTTTAGACGATTTAGGCTGTCTAAAGAAATTGTGTTGCACCTCTTAACATTGATTCAGCACGAACTAGAATTTCCTAATGATGTATAAGTTATGTGATATTATAAAATACTTTGTATTCATCTTACCAAAACTTTATAGGAACAACAGCATCTTTCCAATAAACCAGCTATTATTGACCTGTTTGCGATGTTTTTCAAGTGCTGGTCATCTATCTTCAATTTCTGACTTTGGGGGTATAGCTATTTTATCAGTTTCTAGAATAATAGTAGGAGTGTCCGAGTAATAGACAAACTGGTATCCAATTTATGTCAAAATGCCTTCCACGCAAGAGGAAACTATTCATGTAGCACACAAATTTTATAGAGTGGCATCTTTTCCAAGGGTTATCGGCGCAATTGACTGTACGCATATATGCATTCAATCACCAGGTCGTTGAACAATTATATTATATAATATAATATAATTATATAGACTATGATTTAATTTATTTAAGGTGGAAATGATGCTGAGGTTTTTCTAAATAGGAAGTCTTACTTCTCATTGAATGTACTAGGTTATCATAAAGTAAGGGATATATTTTAAATCATTACAACTTTTTAATAAAATAAGTTAGTAACATAAAATAAACGAAATCTAGTTGCTTAATGAATGGGATCTTACCGTATCTATGAGAAACAAAAGCGTTGTCATAACAATTGTTGACACTAGTGTCAAAACGAAATTATTCAATTTGAAGTTTTATTTTGAAATTAAAACTCAAGTAAACGTTGAGTTCAAACGACTCAACTGTAACATGGATTTACAAACAAGAATTGGTTTAGTTCAGAGCTATTATGAATCCGGCAAAAATTACACCTTTGGATTACGAAGATTTCGCACGAGAATGGGTTTGAGAGCGGGACCCTGTCAAATGAAAGCGTACCGCAATTTGATACAAAAATTTGAAAGAACAGGGTCTGTAACTGACTTACCAAGATCAGGAAGACCAATAATTAGTGATGTCCGAGTTGCAGAGGTTCTTCATGAAAATCAACACATAGCCAGAAGCAATTCACTCGCAATCAGCAGTGCAAATGCGATATCCAAGCGATTGCAAATGCCGTATACCACGGTTTGGAAAATTTTACGCAAAATTCTAAACATGTATCCATATAAACTGAAAATGCTGTTTGAATTAAAGGACGCAGATTTGGCTACTAGGTACGATTTTTCTTTGCGAGTAATGGCTCAGATGGAAATTAAACCCTAATGGTTATCCCGTATTTTATAGACAGATGAGGCACATTTTACTCTGAATGGTGGAGTCAATACTCAAAACTGTAGAATCTGGTCTGCAGAAAATCCGCAACAAATCGTTCAAAAAGGTCTTCATGACAAGAAAGTCACCGTTTGATGCGGTTTTACAGCTGATTTTATTATTGGTCCATATTTCTACGAGGAAATGCAGAATGGACAAGCCGTATCTGTAACTGTAAATGGTGAACGATACTTGCAAATGTTACAAAATTATGTTATTCCACAGCTGCAAAACGAGCACTACGGAATTGAAAACATCATTTTGTGCAGGATGGAGCACCCCGCACATTTTTCGACCAGTCAAAGAATTGTTAACCAACGTTTTCAAGATCGCGTGTTAAGCAGACATTTCGTAAATTCATGGCCACCAAGATCACCTGATCTAAACCCAGCGGATTACTGGCTGTGGGGTTATTTAAAAGTTTAGTGTTTAGAAGACGACCAACTACGCTACAAGAATTAAAAGACAGTATTATGGAGCAAATTGGTACAATTCAACCAGAAATGTTACGAAATGCTGTGTACAATTTGGAGGTAAGGATGGTGATCTTACAACAACAAAATGGAGGTCATATTGAGCAATTGCCGTAACCTGTTTTGGGCATACTAAATCCTATTTCATAAGCAATTAGATTTCATTTATTTCTTGTTATTAACTTAATTTGTTAAAAAGTTATCATAATTTAAAATATATCCCTTACTTTATGATAACCTTATACATGCAGTGAGTGCTGCCGATTTAAAAATACCAAATATTGTGAGTCGTTGGCCTGGATCTACATACGACTCTCATATTTTTAATGGTAGCAATTTACGCACACAGTTTGAAGGTGGATAATTTCCAAATAGTTATTTGTTAGGTAAGAGCTAATAAATAACTTGTAAAATTTGCAATATTATTGACACAAATGATTTTTAGGAGATCGTGGTTATCCACTAAAGTCATACTTATTGACTCTTTTGGCAGATCCAGTTACACGCCAAAAACAACTGTATATTGAATCGCATATTAGGAACGCTGTAGAACGTTTGTTTGGTGTCCGGAAAAGACGATTTCCAGTTCTTGCGTATGGAATGCGCCTCAAATTAGATACCGTGTTAACAGTTATTGTAGCTACAACTGTTTTACATAACATATCAATTGAATGAATGAACCCGCTTCTTCTCCACCAGAAAGTATCGATGTCGATAAAGTGCATTATTTAATTCAATTGGGACAAATACCTGTTGCGGGTATTTCTGCTGCTACAGCAGCCCAACCTCCTACGAACGCTAGAAATCATTTAATTAATAACTATTTTGCCAATTTATAAATGAATCGTTTTAAGTATTGTAAATAATTTTCTTAACTTGTAATATACTGTTTTAATACGCTTTAATAGTTCTATTATTTCTAAAAATAGTTATTTTTCTAGTTTAATTTTAGCATTCTAATTATTAGAATGAATGTCGTGTACCATAAATATGTCTGCAATTGTAAACGGCTGCAAGATCACCCAAGTAGCGTCCTAGCGAAGTTCCAGGAAGATATAATCCAAGAGTTAATTAATTTTTCTAAAGGCACTTTACTTGAAAGGCACTAAACATGTCAGATTAGTTGCTATCTATGATTAGATGTCAATCATGTTCTAGGACCCTATTTATGTCAGGGTGGTCGGAAGGAATTTTTCAATTAGCGAAGTACTCAACTAAAAATTAGTTCCGAGATCTACTTGTGTGGCTATCTTAGTGCAATTGGCAGTTTAATTAATCTTAAAGATTTACGACCGGCGTAACCTTTGTCGAGTATGAGAGCTAGGCAAGGGGTTATTTTTCAATTAACTTAAATGTATATAAGGATGTCAGCCGGGGAAAAACGGGGTTGTTTATTTCCAGACGCGTTAGAGTCTAAAGCTGGCGGTTACTTGCAAGTTTGAGTGATGTGTTTTATTTCTCTGAAGTCAAGTGCGTGCCGTTATGTTCTAAGGTAGTTATTTTTCTGAGTAAGTAATTAGTATATGTGGTATTACCATGAACTCAAGGCTGTGTTATGCATCATAATTCAGTTATTTGTTTAAATACAGTACCTGTCGATTTCCATAAAATACAACGTCGGGTTAAAGCTCAGTTCTAGTAAAGTGATCCCGTTAAAGTATTATTTTAGAGACCGCATCGCTTTAGAAGGGTCTCCTATTTTATTGTCGTTTCGACGTTTGTCTGAGGCCTGTAATCACTAAGCCACGAGACTACCTGAGTATGCAAAGCTCCGGTCAGGAGTTCCGTTACTGTACTATTTGACTCTTGTGAAGGTCGTATTTTTCCTGTTGTTGATGACCCCGTGGTTAAAGAAGGGTCGTCGCACTATGCAAGTTAAGTAGACTAGGGTAGCGTTAATTAAATTTTGTTATTGAGGTGTTTGCACCCAGAACTGTTTTAATATTCAAAAATAAGTATTTTAGTTAAGTTTAGTTAAGTTGTGTTGGTGCTAGCCAGAGACTTTAAAAGATTAGCACCTGTGAAGTGAATTATTTTCCGTCCTCAATCTTGGTTCATCGCCCACGAACAAAGTGCGACTAGAGCTGTTACCGTGATTGGTCCATGAGCCGTTTAATTTCCCATGGTGGCGCCCTATTCTAAATAATGTTAATTACTGTATATTTTTGTATTCATATGTAATTAGGTGAAGTTTTAGTTGGTAGCCCATTTAATAAAACAATCAGAATTTCGTCTTAGTGTGTTGTTGTTTAATGAACTCCCCCCTCTCACCGACTGCAGCAGCTTGCGAGGCAATGTCCCGAAACGTGAGGGTACTATAGAGCTGGAGGTCCGGCCCATTTATTATTTATTGATAATTGGATACCCTCACGCGGTAGGTAAAACTACATATTACAAACTTTCACAATGTAATGTTCTTTAGCATACATAATATTCTTAAATTCGGTGTAGTAATAAATGCATTATACACATTTTGTTTATTTTTGAGATACAGAAAACTAAAAGAACACAATATTATAAAAGAACATTATGTTTACATTTCCTACGCTTTCCGCTTGTTTTGTATTATTGCGCAATCGTTAATATAACGTGATTACGCAGCAAATTGTATCAAATACCAAACACGTTTAAAAGTGGTACAATGATCAAATTTACAATATAAATGAAAGCATACGTACTCACTTGTATTTCTTTTACATCTCAGGGCCCTCGTTGTTTCTGGGTTACATCACGCAATTGTTGAGTCCAAATTCTATCCGCCTATCCTCTTTTGTTCGTTCGTAGGTAGGGTGAGAAAGATACAGGTAGAGGTACGATAAGGCAAGATACAGGACCCTACATCCTAAAAAGAGAAAAGACAAAAAAACGACACAGGTAGCTGTTCTCGATTTCAGGCCTCGTAGTCTAATGGCGTCGTATTACACGCGCGCACTTGCGCCATTCACTCTGAGCCTGCGCATTCTTTTACGCAAACGCAACTGTCCGAAATGACGGAAATTGACAAGTTTATTTGAAAATATTCGCAGGAATTTACTCCCACAATTACAAAATGTACATTGCCAAATTTGGAATGTAACACATTAAGCGATACATACAAAAGATAATAAAACTAAAGTAGATAGTGAATACGCAGTTACAGCAATTTTTTCTTATGTAATTTGATTTGTAGTTTTAACAATTCAATTTTTAATGTGCATTCTTCATTTTGATTTTTTGATTGAGTCACTTTTTTTTGTAATTTTTCAGTTTGCATTTAAGCAATAGCTAGTCGTTGATCTATTAATAAATTATATTTTTCTGCAAGTTCCGAAGACGTTAATGCTTTAACATATGCGTTGGCCGGCGTCGACTGTTATTTACTTTCTGTTTTTTCTTTGTCTATCTGGCAGTATTTTGAACAAGAAATAAAAATTAATTAAATGATAAAGAAGAATATATTAACTGACATCTTTGTCGAGACCTCGCTTCAAAGCAGATGACATTGAAGTTGATAAGGTATCTGGTTTATGTTTTCCAATCATGGCTATAACTGCACGATGTTTGCTGCACAGTTTCATCGACTTCGTTCTACAAAAAAAAAGTTATATCGAGTAAGTACTTGTATATATAGGTATAGTACCTCATCTGAGAGAGTTTCAGCTATATTGTCATTATTTAATTCCAAATGGTGGCCCCATCTGAACGTGAAAAAAATACAACATTCTGAGCATCCCCATCGAAGCGGTTAGTTAGACAATATGTTGTTTTTTCGTTCATAATGGATAACATTAAATCCTTATCGGAAACCGTTTTTTCCTCTGCAACATGTTTACGGATTTCTATTTTCCGATTATTGTAAAATTTCTTCAAGCACTCTGCAGTTCTAGTGCAAAGGCTGGGTGAACTAGTATTAAATTCCTGGTCAATTTTCGTCCAAGCCTGCTGCTTTTCTTCTGAGGTGGCACTGTCAGTTTTTTTATTTTCTACCGTACCTTTGTACTTATACTTAATATTATACAAAGCGACTTTATTATTATTTATTATTATTCTCTATCATTAATTACTTATAGAAAGCAAATGCGAAATAACCTGTTTTTAGTTAACCTTTACTGTTGACACACAAATATGATTTGGACAACGCAGTTACTAGAATGCCGACGATTATGTTATTTTTTGCGGGAAGAATTGGCAAGCTAGACGGGACCCTTTGAGAACGGTATATTAATTCAATCTAATGAATTGAGGTTAGAATTGATATGTAAAACCGGTTATTTCTAACATTTTTCCGCGTTGCCACATGTACCATTCGCTAAAGTAGTACTTTACAAAGAATCGAGAGACAAGCGGCGGTGGAACCTATTACAAAATTAAGCTGCACTTAAAGTTAAGATTAACTTAGTTAAGTATCTCTTAAGAATAAATCGATGGAAATGGCCATTAATGGCTTTTAAAACGTCTTTACAGTCAACTACGAAGTTTCAAGTAGTGTTTCTAAATTTGATTGATGGTAAAATTGATGCTGGATGTTTCTTTTTTAATCTTCCAATGTTGAAGAGTCTGTATTTATAAAGGATTCATTTGAGCTTAAAATTTTAACTGTTGAGGATAAGTCGCCATCTGAAACTTTTAATATTATTTGTTTGGATATATTATGTTTATTAGGAATTGATTTAATTTTTGCGCCAGCAGAAAGAACTTCTTCGTAAGCTAAAGCGTTTCTTACATTTTCCAATAATATTTTACAGAGTGGTGTGTTTTTGTTGTATTTTCCATCACGAAACATTAATAAAAGATCTTTCCGAGTTGACACTGAATTTTTCTTGATACAGGCGTCGATGAAATCACATAATTTATCGCATAATTTATTTATAAACGATTTAAATAATAAGTAAGTAATTACTTCCCGAGTACTTTATGCAATTTAGTGGATAATTATATCGCTTATAATGATCGGACTATTTTGTAAATTTAGGTACATACAATTAGAGATTAAACGGGCATCGTCAATAGCTCTACCTCATCGAGTTATCAGTATGACACAGTCACTGTGTGGAAACAGACAGAGTATCTAACATTGGTCGGTCTATGCGAAACTTGGCAGTTTGTGTACAGTGAGAGTTTGTCGATGTCAAAATACGTCATGAAGTTGGCTCACTGAACTTTTGTTCATACGATTTCACTATGGCTAGAAAAACATCGTAGGCCGCACTCCGACTTAACAGTTGAATCTGTCCAACTGATTTTGTTATCGCATTCAGAAGTGGTATCTACCTCAACGAGTACTAGAATGCAACCAATGTGTAATTCTGGACTTGTCTTCCCTATTATGAAATCTCTTGGTCTGTTGGCCCTAGGGCTGGTAGTTTTTTCTGCACAACCAATTTTATGTTGGTTTCTACGAGATTATCTTGACGACAGTTTTATTTTTTTACTTTACTTTTCATTAGTTGTCATGTGTAACCAACATACTGCTGCGGCCTTGATCAATCTTTTATAAAATCTTTTGATCTGTCTCGGTTCGGAAAGTAGTAGTTTGTTTTGACCGACCAATTTTATGTTGGTATTCACCGATAGCATAAATCAAGGAAACACTAAGTCAATCTCGTATTCATGAATCAGCATTTTTTACACTTTCTCGCATACAACGTGGAACTATAGTCGTTGCGACCAGAAAACTGTGGACTCTGCTCATCATTATAAGTTTTACTATGGGACCAACCCAAAATGGCGAAAAAAAAATCAGCAGTTCCATACATTGTAATCCAGTAGGTATTGAAGTTTTTATGGAACTACCCTTTTGGTGACTTCAGAGTTGATTTCATACCGAAAGTTACTCATAGTAATAAATAGAGTCCTTAGTTTTCGGCTCGACAACGACAATATTGACAGCTTGTATAATGTAATATCTTTACCTACATTTTACAAAAATGGCATCTCAAATTAAAGTCTAATTTAAACTAACGTAATTCAACATTTTAATAATTAAAATATTCATACTAAAATTAGCATTTAGTCCTTACTCTAACTCTAATTAGCGGCAGTGCAGACAACTCAAGAGAGAACAAGTGAAGCCGGAAACTAGAGGGGTCGACGATGGGGGTCAAAAGTAAACCTGTACGGATTCTACCTTTCTATAAATATTTGTGATTGTGAAGAACAATTAATTAGATTTGCATTTATCGAAAATAAAAGGTTAAAGAACAATTAAAGAATTCGTTTCACCCTTATAAATAAAATCATCTTCGAAATGTTTTTGTCGTTACCCTAATCGCCCAATGTACAATGCTACTCTCTATATGTTCTTGAATAAATTAGAGAAAAAGAATAAATTGTTTGTGTCCATATATTTAAGGCTATTTATGTTAGAAAAGTATAAAAGAATAAGTTTTTTGTAAATAAAAGTCAGGTCCGAATGGATTAAAGCTACTTTGATTAAGTTGATTTAGGTTCTGAGGAAAGATTTACTTAACGTTTGCAATACTTTCTATACTTCAAATTATTTAGATTTATAAGCTATGCTGATGACTAACTCCTTTATGCATTTACTGGCAGCAACAAGAACTTATAATTACATACGTAACGGTTGTATACTGTAGGTTTCTTAACTATTATTTTACAGAACAATAGCAAGATGTCTGGGTTCACAAAGGGAGCAATTTTTGCTGTAACGACCATTGTCGGAGAACAGAAAATTACGAATGAAACATTTTAATGGTTTTTGTGTTCTCTTTTAATAGTCTTTAAAAACAATAGCTTTCTAGCATTTAAATCCTGTACTGCTTTAATGCTAATGTTTACCTTTAAATTACTATAAAATTCTTTAACGTAATATTAATCTTTACTTATGTTTAGCCATTCGTTCAAGTTGAAACAAGAGACTTTTCAAGAGGAGCAAAATAACTTGCCTACAATTCTATGTAAACCACTACGCCTTCGTGGGCATTTGCGGAACTTCTAATTGAATAAGTTTAATGCGTTTGTTATTTAATGCTGTTACTTAGTTTCAGTTCTTACCGCAAATGGTGCAGTTTTGTATAAATATAAATGAAGATCTACATTAAATTCTGATTTTCATGGTTCTAAGGCGAAGCACTATAATAAGTCAAGAGCCAGGCGATTTTTATTTAATCCCGAAATACACTGTTTGCGTTTAGTTTAGTTGAATTTTTTTTTCTTTAATTTATTCAAGAAAATAGTGAGTAATAACATGGTACATTAGTCGATTAGGGTAACGACAAAAACATTTCCAAGATGATTTTATTTATAACGATGAAACGAATTCTCTAATTATTATCAATAAATGCAAATCTAATTAATTATTCTTCGCAATCATAAATATTTATGGAAGGGTAGAATCCGTATAGGTTTACTTTTGGCCTCCATCGTCGAACCCCTCTAATTCTCCGGCTTCTCTTGTTCTCTCTTGGGTTGCTTGCACTGTCACTAATTATGCCCAAATTCTCTACAACTCAAGCAATTTGGCCTTTGGCAGTTGGTTGCTAGTCACGAAGACGTGTCGCATCATTTCCTCCATGCTCTCCGGTCCCTGCCCTTCTATGTAGCATGTAACTTTGCCACTACTACGACACTTCAAACTCCAAAGCATTAGCTAGCATGCTCTGGGTCTTAAACCGAGTCAGTAGTGTTGCTTGCTGGGTCTCGCCATCCTTCATTCCATCGATATAGGTCTGTACCATTAGTTGTAACGTTCTATTTTTCCTTTCTAGTCGAAACACACATAAATTCTGTTTTGTGTTACAAAAATTTTAATTTTCTTTTTATAAATTAATACGAATTGTATATCCAGAACTTATACTTAATTAAAAGAAAGATATCGTAATTTTGCAACACTCTATTTATTATTCTTTTGTTCAATTTATCTAGTAAATAAGTTCATTGTTATAAATACTTCACTTTGTATTTTAAAATCCTGTTAAAAGTCGCTCATACCATTCAGATTTCCCATAAATTATCTTCAAGGTAATACAACTTAGTACGATTATGCGCAACTGTTTGTTTTTCAATACTCAAGCGTCGAAATCAGGATTGTTGCCAGACTATGCCAGTCTGCCCTTTATCGTCCTAGTGATAACATGGCGAAGTTGATATTAAAAGGCGACTTGAGGCTTTTACTCCTTATATACAGTACATCGATCCGTGAGCTAAGAATTTCATAATGGTTTGTAATTTCTGTTTTACATAATTAGAACTCATTTTATTTGGTTTTCCTTAGCGCAACATAGAAGCATTGCTTTAACAACGAGCTAATATTTTAATAATGGTTATACAAAGCAGCCAATTTGTAACGTATCGAACGTATACACATGAAGATCTACAGTAATGGAATTTGTAGTTTAAGCTGTTATTAGATGTGGTATCCCTTTTCTTCGTGGATTCCATCCTTTTGATTTTATGGTTCCGAAAATCGAGGCGTGGCCGCAACAAAGTAGACAACAAGTTTTGCTGTGTTCGTTCAGTTTTGGAGGTCCTCATATAGTTCGAGCTTATCTGTTTAATTGTTTGTAGCAACTTGAACTTTCATTCAAGGTCGGTAAGTCTTTTTTTTGTTATAGAAACCATCTGTGTGAAGTACAACGCTTCATGATTAAGCCGTAACCTTGATTAGTTGAACTTATGAAAACTAACATCTTAAAGAAAATATTTAAAAGTAATTTAGATATTCGAATTTTATACTAAATTAAATTTTTGCTTTTTCAAATTATTTATCTAAACGTACCGTTCATGAACTTAGATTATGAATAAAACCTAAACTATTTGACAACTAAAATTTGCTTATTCATTATGATTATTTATTATACAGTTGAGCACTTTCTTATACTTGATAATTTGTAACAAAGTTTAAGTATTTATTAAAAGACCCTATAACAAAAGTAACTTTATACAAATGTACGTCGTTTAATCAATACTGACAAAATGACAGAAAACTAATAATTTTATTAATGATATTTATAATGCCTATTTACTTTAGAGGCTTTCATATAATCAAGACTATTAATAGAATTTGATAAAATTAACTAAGCACTCACAAAACTTATTTTAAATGCCTGTCAATGCGAAATTAAATTATTTTTAGTTAATCATCATTAGGTCTTCAGTCCTGGAAATGGTTAAACGCGTACCATCATTGTTTCATATTCTGAACTAACCTACAAATTTCCCTGAAATTTGCACAGTCTGCATCTATCACTATCTGATCTAGGTCAACATCTACCTCTTTTTTCCTATCTCTGCTTGAAATTTATCCCATACTATTCCCAAAAAATTCCTAAGAACGTATTCTGCCCTTCTATTTCTCTTATCTTTTTCCCCAGATATCCTTGTTCCCCTACTATTTCTATAACCTATTTGTTACTATCTTTGTCTGTCCATGCAATCGTCCTCATACATCTGAAGCACAGCATTTCAAAAGGCTGCTACCGTTTTTCTGTCTGCGTTTCAGACTGCCCGTATTTCATAGGCATACTGTGCTGTACTCCACACATATGCTTTCGACAATTTTCTTTTTGTTCTATGTTTGTTGTCTTTCCTCATAGGCGTTGTTCTTTCTTGTTAGATGCAGTTCGGTCACCTTCTATTGTTTTACAGTTATATACCCTATTTCTCCGACCTTTAGTGGTTGTGAAGAGAGGTAAGCAACCTGTGGCTGCCAAATTCCCCCAGCACTTAACCATTTATCGATTTAATATATTTTCCAATATATCTTTTCGCACAGTAAACATTAGTTGCAGATATTTCGCAACCAACAACTAGTTGTTTATACCGATCATCAGATTTATCTGCGCTAATTTTTTCGTCATTAGGTTTTCCGTCTCAAAACTGGTTGGACACGTACCTGCACTTATTTATATTCTGAGCTAGCCTACATAGTTCCCTGAAATTCTCACACAGCATGTGTATACAGCTCGTTCCTCTTCTATTGTTTTCTAATTTTATGCCCTATTTCACCGAGATTCAGAGAAGGGGGTTAAGCAACCTGTGACTACCAAGATCCCCCAACACTTATACATTTACCAAAATAATGGTTTTCGAGTAAATCCTTTCACACACTTAACATTATTCGAGAATATTGCCCAACCACTTCTTGTAGTTACTTATAATAATCATCATGTTTAAGCACAATATTTTTTTCGTCATTAATTATTCATCTTGGGATTGGTGGGATGCGTACCTCGATTGATTTCTATTCTGGGCTAACCTACACATCTCCCTGAAACCCCTACAGCCTACATCTTTTACTATCTGTGTGCAGTAGTTTAACCTAGGTCTGCATCTTCTTCTCTTTTTCCTATCTCTGCTTCTAATATATTCCGCACTATTCTCTCATGCTATAGTACATGGCCAATCATCCTATCTCTCCTATTTTTTACTGTTTTCCACATATTTCTTTCTTCCCCTGCCATTTTTAATACCTCTTTCTTCTTAACTTTGTTTGTCCATGATATCTTCATAATACGTCTATAGCACCACATTTCAAAGGCTTCTACCTTTTTCTTGTCCGCTTCTCCTACTGTTCAGGCTTCACAGCCGTACAGTGCTGTGCTCCACACATATGTTTTAAGCAATCTTTTCCTTGTTTCTATGTTTGTTGTCTTTGAACACAGTAGTTGCTTTTTCTTGTTAAATGTAGCACGACCTTGTGCTAATCTTTGTTTAATATCTTTTGTGCTTTTCCCATCTTGCGTTATTTGGCTTCCTATGTAGCAGAAATCCTTAACCTCTTGTAAGTTCGTGTTACATATTTGTATTCTTGTTTTTTATTTATTTTTCCCACCTTTGCATACTAGAACTTTAGTTTTAGTTTAGTTAATTTTCATACAGTATCCTCTGTTAAAACCGTTTCCATTTCATTAAGGGCAGCTTCTAACTCTTTCTTGCTAGACGCTAATACCGCTATATCATCTGCAAATCTAAGCATATCAATCTTTTATCCCTGCATATTAATTCCAAATGTTTTCCTGCATTTGACAGTATTCATTGCCTCTTCTATGTACAAGTTAAAAATCAATAGGGATAGGGCACATCCCTGCCTCACCCCTTTCCTAATGTTTACTTCTCTACGTTCCTGTTCTAATTCTATTACTGCTGTTTGCTCTATGTATAAGCTATGTACTATTCGTCTATCCCTATAACTCATTCCAATCTTTTTGAATACTTCAAACATTTTTTTCCAATTTACATTGTCGAATGCTTTTTCCAGATCTACAAACCCTATATACACGATTTCCCCTTTTTCTATTGTTTTCTCCATTATCACTCTCAGAGCTAAAATAGCCTCCCGTGTTTCCCTGTTTCGCCTAAACCCAAATTGGTCTTCTCCTAGTATTTCTTCCGTCCGTTTTTCCATTCGTCTTTGCACAATTTTAGTTAATATTTTTGACACGTGTGCTGTCAAACTTATTGTTCGAAAATTTTCACATCTATCCGCGCCTTTCTTTTTTGGTATTGTTACTATGATGCTACGTTTGAAATCTTTGGGTATCTCGCCTGTCTCATACATATAGCTTACAAGTTGGAAGAGATGTTCTGTTTCTACTTGTCCAGCGGCTTTTAGAGTTTCTGCTTGCACCTTATCTGTACCCGGCGCCTTACCATTTTTCAGACCCTTTAATGCTAATTCAAACTCATCTCTAGGTATAGGATATCCCAAGTCATCATTTTCAATGTCTGATTCCTGTTCTAATGCAGTTAGTTCCTCTCCTGCATATAAATTCCCTATATATTCTTGCCATCTATCCACTTTCTCTGTTTTCTATAATGACGTTTCCTTGTGCGTCCCTTATATTTTTGCTATACGGTTTTATATCCCTAAAATTCATTCTAATTAATTTGTATGCTTCGTTTGTTTTTCTATTTCCATCTTCGTTTGTACCTCTTTGCACTTTTCATCAATCCATTGTTCTTTAGCTTTCCTGCATTTTCGAATAATTTCCCATTTTATGGCTTTGTATCTCTGTTTTCCTGTTTCGTCTGATTTATTTTTGTATTTTCGTCTTTCTTCTATTCAATTCAGGATATCCTATGTTATCCATTTTCTTTTTGTGTATACCCGAGAATATCTCTGGCCGCCATGTCTAGGCTGGATTTAATGTTATTCCATTCTGTTTCTACTTCCTTAGTATCAGTTATTTTCCCGATATCTTTGAGCAATTCATTTGACTTTTTTTTGAATCTTTCTTGAATATCTTTATCTTTTAGTTTCTCTAAGTCCAAGTGCCTTTTTCCGTTTTTTTTCACATTCTTAAATTTAAGTGCGGCCTTCATAATTACGATGTTGTGGTCAGTATCTATATCTGCTTCTGGGTAGCTTCTACAGTCTTTTACTTGATTCCTAAACCGTTGTCTAACAAGAATGTAATTTATTTGATATCTTCCTATATCTCCTGGCATCTTCCACGTATATCGTCTATTAGCATGACGTTGAAATAATGTGTTTGTGATGATTAAATTGTTTTTGTCGTAAAATTCTACCAGCCTATTTCCCCTGTCGTTTCTAGTGCCTAAGCCAAATAAACCTTCTACTGCTCCTTCCCTACCCTCACCTACCACGGCATTAAAATCCCCCGTAATTATTAAATTTTTATGTCCTTTTACGTATCTTAATATGTCTTCGATATCTTTGTAGATCGTTTCTACCTCTTCGTCACTGTAGCTAGAGGTGGGCATGTATACTTGTGTTATTACTGTGTTTACCGGTTTAGATTCTAATCTAACCATGAGTACTCTTTCGGTCTTTTGTAAGTAATTTTCTACACAGTATCCTATCTTTCTCCGCTTAACTATCCTCACACACAAATTTCCTACTACTGCTCCTTGTTACGTGCCAAGGGTCACTTTAACATTATGTTAGTAGTTTAGTTTTTAATGTACGGAAGTTTTCCCGCCATAATTTTCAAATACGCGAGACGCGTGAATTTTTAAAATAGACTAGGCGGTGCTTCCGGCACGTCATGGTAGTGAGTTTGCGTAGTGCGCTTATCCCTAGAGGGTTAGGACTATACTAGACAAGGGGGGGAGAGTTCTTCGCTTCTCGCGAAATAACGTGGCTTTTTACCAAATATCGTCGGAGTGATAAGTGCTCGTTTTTTACCTCTGGTAACGTATCGATAGGGTTTACCTATGTAATTCCCTCCTAATTATCTTTTGTTTGTCTACCCTCATACCTCCTTCCCGCCAAACCTTACATAGGTAAAACATCTGCCGTCACCTAGGGACTACCGAACTCCACGCCTGAGGAGGACTCATGTCTACCGCCGCCAGTCAAAGCCATTCCGTACGCAATTGGTAGCGTCGACGTTCATCTTTAATCCCGCCGGATACCGGATCTCTTACGTAAGTACTTTACTTATTTGTATAAAAAATGGATTAATTTGTTGTTAAAATTACTCGTTTATCTTTAATTGTTAATTTTTATATTGCAAACTATTGCGCAATATCGATGATATCATCAGAGTTGACGCGCCCTAAATCTGTATAAGAATGAGTGCAGCCAACTGCGGATAGTGTCTCGTATACCACGTTACCGGTGTAATAATTATCGAACTTTTAAATTTTAACTACCGTTTTTAATATCGTTATCTTACCGTTTTGCGAATAACAATTTGGCGCCCAACGTGGGGCGGTTATGAACTTTAGGGGTTTCTTCTATGTTTTTAGGTTATGTTAATTTCAGTTATAAGCATTCAATGTTTTAACAAATGTTATTTAAACAGCTTTCTCACTTAAGGAACCATACTTTTATTCATGTAAGTATTACAAATAAGCATTTACCTTACCTTATGTCTTTAAATACAGTATTACAGAATTACTTATTAAAATATAACTTTTGTTTGTTTTCCTAACCTTAAAAGGCCGTTTTTTGAAACTTAAATACATTGTCCTTTATGTTACATTCTAAAAACTGCATTATGGATTTACATATTGAACTAATAATATCTTAATTACCTTCACAAGAAAACCTTGTGGTTAAACTTCTTGATTTCCGTTAATATCGTATACCTTATATATCGTGTCTTGAATATTTTATTCACAATGAACGTTTCACATTTAAAATCCCTCGAATTGATCTACGAGCTGGTCACGTTTACTGCTTTGACAATGTACCTAATGTTCCTAGCTTTCACTTGGCTTAATAATTTAAAATAACTCGCAGGTTGGTTGGCAAGATGGAACTTGCGTATATCTCAATTTACTTTTGACGTTAGGCATAGGCCTGGCAAATTAAATATCGTACCTGATGCCTTATCTCGTGACGTCGTCTGTCTTAACCTTCCAAATTTAATTCTGGATACCTGGTACCTCAATATGATTTAAAAAGTTTCCGATAATCTCGACAAATTTCCTACTTTTCGTGTAACTAATAATAGACTGTATAAATTTGTATCCTCGTCCCCACATAAAATATCGAATATACCTGAATGGAAACTTGTCGTGCCCACTGCAAATCGCAGTGAGGTGCTCAAATTATGTCACGACGATCCCTTAGCTGCACACCTTGGTGTTACAAAAACTCTCGCTAAAATATCGGAATTGTATTACTGGCCCACACTTAAGCAATCTGTTTGTCGTTACATTAAAAGCTGTAAAATTTGTGGCTCTCATAAGAGTTCACAAGATGCTCGCCCTGGTTTAATGGGTAACTTTAAACGTGTATCTTATCCCTTTCAATTAATATCGCTTGACTTATTAGGACCTCTCCCCCGATCGAAAAGAGGTAATCAATATCTTTTGGTTGTTACCGATTGGTTTTCTAAATTTGTTATGGTGCAACCCTTACGTAAAGCTACCTCCGCAGCAATAATTAAATTCCTAGAACAGAATGTCTTTCTTATCTTTGGTGTCCCCCAGATTATCCTTTGTGACAATGGTGCACAATTTATCTCTAAAGATTTTCAGAATTTCGTTAAAAGTTACAAAGTACAAAAAATTTGGTTTAACGCAAAATATCACCCCCAAGTAAACCCTACCGAGAGAGTAAATCGAGTGTTAATTACCGCTATCTCTTCCTATATTAATTCAGACCATACTACATGGGATGAACATATCTTTGAAATTGCTCAAGCTTTGCGTACATCTAAACACGAAGCAACCCAATTCACTCCGTCTTTTCTTGTTTTTGGAAGATATACCCCAATCGATGGGAGTTACTATGGTTTAGTGCCTGACGATACTAACGTAATTGAATTTGACGATAAAGTACGTTGGGACAAGGACCAACAGTCATTACCTTCTATCTTTAACGATGTTAGAAAAAATTTGTTAAAAGCTTACGAAAAGAGCAAGGACCATTATAACTTACGTAAACGAAATATTTCCTTCGCCTTGGGCGAACAAGTTTGGAAAAAGAACTATGTCTTATCGGATGCATCTAAGAAATTCTCTTCAAAATTAGCCCCTAAATTCATTCTTTGTAAGGTCATTCGTGTCATTAGTCCCCTTATCTACGAACTTCAGGATGCTGAAGGAAAACGCCAAGGCAGGTGGCATATTAAAGACCTTAAGCCATTCTCTGCCGACCCAAATGCTAATTAAATTTTTCACGCTCCATTCTCCTCACCATTTACCTAATACTTTTCTGTTTTCACCATCAATTAGTATCTTTAATCACTTATTCCTTCTCTAATATAATATACAATTTCTTACATGGTTAACTTTACTTACCTTAATTTAGCTATCTTTTTCTTCTGGTTGACTTTTCCTCGACCATACCGTTACTCATATATCACTTCATTCTCTATACCCCCCAATATAACTCTGTCGTTTCACTTGATTAACCCTTGAACTTTTCCTACTACATATTATTTGGTTTTTAGTATTTCTCTTATATGGTTTGATTGTGTGGTAATTGTCGCAACTTTGGTTGCAATGACTCATTGAATTTTATGATTGGTTTTAGCTGATGTTGAGTGAATGCTTTCTTCTTTGGGCTCACATAGTGTTCGCGACCTATGCCATTGAAAGAAATAGTTCATATTCGCAGTTGCAAAAAATTAGGATTATCTATTCCATGTGTTTTTCTTCTGAATTATTGCAGTCGCCCACATTATACTACATCATTATTCCTTCTTTTTCTACTAAATCTACATAACTTATAAACATTTTTTCATTGTTTTTATTGAACTTTGGGGTGAGGTGCTATTGCTTTTTATTGTTATCTTATTAAATTCTCGGTTGTTTTGGCATATGGGGACAGTGTATCTGTATTTAACTGCTTATAATTGGGCATTTTTGTGTGTTTAGGGTGCTACCGATTTAAAAAAAAACTACCTCAAAACAGTTGTTTTTGTGTGTCTGTATCTGTAATGATACTTTTAAGTTGTCGTGTCTACCTTTGTCTGATTTTCTTATCGTAGTCAATGCACTCGTTAGAAAAATGATCGTGCTAGTTCTCTTAGGAGTCTAGTGAATTTTAAAAATGTGTATACCTTATCTTGTCTGATCAATATCACAGGTGGTCCTTCAGACTGCGCTGTGCTTAACAGGGACAACTCTCTACCTTCTCTCGGACGCTTGTCCAAAAACTTTACTTTTTCTTATCCTGCTATCTCCGCTATGCCTTATTCTTCTTTCGGTGGACCTGTTCTTGTCCCGGAACACCCGTCTGCCACATAAGAGTGATGTTCCCTCACTCCAAGCTACTGGCCACATTGACTGGTTGAGTAGCGCTTTGCTATCCACCTTTTTTTCTATCTCTTTTGCTCAATGCGAGCCCTTCCTCTACTTTCTTCTACCTGGAGGTGCCTCTTATGCACTCCAAAAAACCAACCTCCTTCTTTTTTACCTTTCCTATCTCTACTGCCTTTTCATTTCTGTTAGTCACCGTGTGGTTGTGCGGGAGGTTTTCACAGACACCTGGACCATGTCTCTGCGAATCTTTCGTGCGGTCATGCGGTGCCGCTGTCAGTGCATGGGCTCTGGCAGTGAAGGTATGGATGAGTGTGTGAATGTGTGAGTGAATGTGTATATATCTATATATCGCTATATACCGTGTGGGTATCGGGTGATCGTTTCACCGATATCGATTATCGCCGGGTGCAGGAATGCACCCAAATGTCTTTGCCGGTCTCTCGTGCCGTTTAGTGCAAACGGACCTGCTTCAGAGGTTTCTCTTTTTAGAGGGCACGGGTCAATCCCATTTAAACGGCTCTACTGGAGCCACTCTTTTGTTGTTATCATTGTCTTGGGTAATAACTAGGCCAATATCTTTGTCTTCTTTATTATCTTCGATAATACCTTTAGGTTTAATATCGTTATCTTATTGATTACCTTTGGTAATAATTTAGTTTAGTATCGTTATCTTACCGATTACCGTTAGTAATAATTTTGGTTTAATTTATCGTTATCTTACCGACTACCGTTAGGAATAACTTCGAGTTATTTCGCGTTATCTTACCGGTTATCTTTAGTAATAACTTCTGTTTAAATTCATGTTACCTACTATCTCTTATAATCACTTTAACTTAATATCGTGTTATCTTATCGAGTATCTCAAATAACAACTAAAGCTTAATACCGTTATCTTATTCATTACCTTTGAGGATAACAACTTAAGCTGAATATCATTACCTTATCTATTATCTTTAACATCAATTTGAGATATTGTCTTATCTTTTTATCGTCCTAACGTGTGGTATATATGACCAAACGTGGAAATTATTTTTTTTGCCTGAAATTTAAGTGAAGAAGCTAACCCGATTTAGAAATGTAATTTGTCAGGTTAGCATATAAGTATTTAGTAGACGGTACTTTTGGTAAATTTGTTGATTCACAACTATGTCATGGACAAGTTTTAAATGTGCATCATTAGAAAACCAAAGTACCAGTAACAAAATTTGCTAGAGTGCAAGGTGACGCACTCTCATGAACATTTTTAAATTTGGGCACTTCTTGCCAAAGGAAGAATAGTTCAATGCAACACTCATGTGTGTTTGTGCATAACAACTTTTATGTTAGCTTTAGTTAGATAGGTTTAGATAGTTTAGGCGACTTGTCGCACCCGTGTTAGTTTAAGTAGTGTTTCATGCTCCCCGACAAATTTGTGCTGTCGGTAATTAGTGTAGTCAAAGACTATCGGGCTACCTATTCCGTTTCCTGGTACTTCGGTAGACGTGTTATCGGTCGAAAAACCAGGTGGCGCCTTGTATAAACATTTTGTAGGTTTAAGTTAGGGTTTATATAAGGTAATTAGGATTTAGATTTTAAGCTGTTACTGTGCTAACAAACTTTTTCTTTTTTCAAGTTTTTTCTTTTGTGGCTTTGTCGCGATTGTTACGTGCCAAGGGTCACTTTAACATTATGTTAGTAGTTTAGTTTTTAATGTACGGAAGTTTTCCCGCCATAATTTTCAAATACGCGAGACGCGTGAATTTTTAAAATAGACTAGGCGGTGCTTCCGGCACGTCATGGTAGTGAGTTTGCGTAGTGCGCTTATCCCTAGAGGGTTAGGACTATACTAGACAAAAGGGGGAGAGTTCTTTGCTTCTCGCGAAATAACGTGGCTTTTTACCGAATATCGTCGGAGTGATAAGTGCTCGTTTTCTACCTCTGGTAACGTATCGATAGGGTTTACCTATGTAATTCCCTCCTAATTATCTTTTGTTTGTCTACCCTCATACCTCCTTCCCGCCAAACCTTACATAGGTAAAACATCTGCCGTCACCTAGGGACTACCGAACTCCACGCCTGAGGAGGACTCATGTCTACCGCCGCCAGCCAAAGCCATTCCGTACGCAATTGGTAGCGTCGACGTTCATCTTTAATCCCGCCGGATACCGGATCTCTTACGTAAGTACTTTACTTATTTGTATAAAAAATGGATTAATTTGTTGTTAAAATTACTCGTTTATCTTTAATTGTTAATTTTTATATTGCAAATTATTGCGCAATATCGATGATATCATCAGAGTTGACGCGCCCTAAATCTGTATAAGAATGAGTGCAGCCAACTGCGGATAGTGTCTCGTATACCACGTTACCGGTGTAATAATTATCGAACTTTTAAATTTTAACTACCGTTTTTAATATCGTGATCTTACCGTTTTGCGAATAACATCCTGTATGAACTACCCTGAAGTCTCCACTCTAAAAATCCCCTGCCTCTGGCCACCGAACTTTGCTGATCCCTACTAAGTCTAGTGATAACCTATTCATTTCGATTTTTAGGATCTCTAGCTTACCTACTTGCTTCATACTTCTAACATTCCACGCTCCGACTCGCAGAATGCTCCCGACTTTTATTTTTAACTTTCCGATCGCATCCTCCGAAGTGGTCCCCTCCCGGAGATCCGAATTGGGGACTATTTTAACTCCGGAATCTTTTACCCCAGAGAATGTCATCATGTTTGTTATTTAAGTACGCTATGTACTTGGGAGATAATGTGGTGGTTTCCCGTTGCCTTCCACATCGCGGTAGTGTGTCTTAGACTGCCCTACCGACCCCCAATGTCTCTGCCAGTCTAAGTACCGAAAAAGCTGCCGCCCTCTTTTGGGGACCTGTCTTAGTCTGGTTCCTCACTAACGACCCTGTAGTTTGGCTCTTTAGCTCATTAGAACACGCAAACCATTTCACCTGTTCTAGTAATTTAGAACTTCGGCAAGATGCAGGTCCATTCTAAACGGTTTTAGTTAATATATAAATTAATATCCAAGAACTCTAATATTTTTTTTTATAAATTTAGAAATGGTTAATCCCACTTAAAGAAATACTTAAGAAGTTGTATTTATTCTACCTAATATATATTTTAAATTCTAAAAATTTTACATGAACCAAGAGTGTCTAAATTTAATAAGTAGAGTGTCCATGCACCAATGATCACCAGCAAAATTCTATAAGTGCATAGAGTTCGTCTGATTAGTAATTTTATTATTTTGGGACGCGAACTGCTGCTTCCAATGTAATTTTATGTGCCTTATTTTACAGTATTGCCCGAAATAAACAGTACTGAAATTGTAATTGTTTTGTATATTTAAAAAATACATCTTATTGACACTTTATTATATGTTCTAAATGTGCACCTCCTCGTTCGAGACAGACTTCATAACGATGTTCTAAGTTTCTGGTCATGTTATTGAATAAGGGTTGTCTCAGGGCTGCGAAGAAGACTCTAACGGCATCCTTTAATTCATCGATGGTTTGTGGTGCCCGTTTGAAAACGGCATTTTTAGCCATGCCCCAAATGTATGCGTCTAGAGGTGTGAGGTCTGGAGAATGTGAAGGATAAGGGAAGTCAGTAAATCGTGATATGAATTTGCTTGGAAAATGTTCTTGAAGAAATTGACGAATTGCGGCAGCAGTATGGCAAGTTGCCCCGTCCTGCTGAAAAAATTGGTTTCGAAATGCCAAGTTACGTGCACGACAGAATTGACGTAGATCAGGGATAAATCGTGTTAAAATTTGTCTGTACCTCTGTTGATTAAGTGTGACTTGCCTACCATTCTCTTCGATAAAGTACGGACCAATGATTCCGTGTCCGGAAACAGCACACCAGACACTCACTTTTCACTATGTAAAGGAACCTCTTGAACCTCATCGGGTCTGGCAAAGCCCAGAAATCGATTTGTGCGACGATTCACATAGCCTGACAAGTGAAAATGTGCTTCGTCTAAAAACCAAACATTTTCAAAAATTCAGGATTTTCATACTGTAACGCGAGAATTCTGGCGCAATATTCCACTCTACTGCGATAATCCCGAGGATGTAGTTGTTGATGTACCTGAATCACATACGAAAATGTACCCAGCTCCTTCAGGATTCTTTGAAAGGAAGTTCTTTTTAAATCAAGTTGTAACGCTGTCCTTGCCTGGCTGACTTTCGGATTTTCTAAGATTTGCTCAAAACACGTTCATGGTTATTGTTGTTGTTAACTGTCCTGGGACGCCCTGAGTTTCCTTTTCGTTGGCACAATACACTACCTGTATTTCTAAACTTTTCAATAACCTTCAAAATTACAGCATTACTTGGAGAACGTTTATTAAACCTTTGTGTGAATTGATCAGACACGTATAGCAAACTTGCACCATTACGTCGGCCGATTCCGTATGAACGAAAATAATGCTCTACCAGAAACACTTTCTCCTCTGTACTTAACACCATTTTTAACAATTAGGCCCTACTAATTACTTGTTTGAGGTTTACTTGACAGGTCTATACTAGCTAACTTGAGTGTGAAAGCGCACGCATAAAAACACCGCCAACTTAGTTTCAGTACTGTTTATTTCGGGCAATACTGTATTTCAGGATAAACGTTATACCATCTATGAAATCAAAATCTTGTATTCCAAAAACAGAATATATTCGTTGAGGTTCCTGTATTTTTCTTGGTGATACTCCTTGTTGCTGTACTTTGCATAAGTACAGTGGCGTCCGACCCATCCATATTTATTTAACGACTCCCCTGATAGTCTCTAAAAACCGTGAAAGATAGAGTTCAGAGTTAGTTCGGAAGTCTACAAAAGTCAGTTTGTGTTAATATGGATAAATCAACATCTTCTGCACGACTTTTGTTAGAAATATGTTCGACTAGGTGTGTCCTAAGTCTAACATAATAAGAATTAAAAGTAGAAAGGTTGCATAGTTGTTCAGAAAAACTACACGGTGCTGTTGGATAGGCTAGTCTCACCAAGCGAACGATATCTGCTTCGAACCCTTGTATATTTTTGTTGGTTTTCTGGTATTAGTTTGTTACTTGAGTATGGTACACTTCTTATGGGTGAGAAATCGCCGTACCTCATTTCTAGCCCTGATGTTAGGGTCCTGTAGTTTCTTTGATCATTATCCGGTATAGTTTGTAGCACACTCACAGTTTCCCCTGGTAGTGCGATTATCAACGCAGTCGCTAGCTTCAAAATGTTTGTAATACATCGCCCAAGGTGACTTTCCATCAAAAGTGTTGTCTTTACATTCAACTTTGTTGACAACCGTTCGTATTCCACGGCATCCTTAAATCAAAGGTATGCTGATGTATCACGGGAGTTGAAAGAGATTTAATTGTTTCCTCCAATTTCAGCACTTCTTCCATCTTTCGCAAATCTTCTAATAGTTTTTCTCTATTTTTCGCAAACTTTCTACCAGTTTCTTTACCATTCTGAGTATTTCTGTTTCCGGTTTAAACGAATTCTCAAACAATTGACCAGATAATTCCTCTATTAACTTTTCTGTTTTCAGAAGACTTCGCTTCTAATATAAAACCTGTAATAACTAATTGCTCTGAATTTGACAGTTCAAACTCATTAAGAATCTACATTCATCCCACAAGTCAACGCTTTACATTCGTTTTCAACATTATATAACTGTACGTATGTAGAAAACCGCTAACGTAATGAAGTATAAAACCTGTGGGGTACATCGGAGATAGACATGGCGGAGTAATTTACATTATTGAATCCAGCTGGAAATAAAGTAAGTAAATCTGACATAAATGCCTTTAGCAGCTGTGCACATTTTCAGAAACTCTGATTATCACTAAAACTTTACTGAAATGTTATTGACAGCAAGCTTTATTCATATTATTACACATGAGAAGAGACGCGTGGTAAAATTATTTCCGAATGTCTGTTACAGATTTAGACGAACTTAATAATATCCAAAATCAAATAAAGTAATTCACAAGTTCTTCCAATTAATGCAAATAGTAAATACTTGAATCCAAACAAACCTTTAAAAATATTAACTTTACAGAAAGAAAAGTTGCATATATTCTGCAAATTCCTGAAATAAAATTGACGATATAGAGTCCAAATTCTTTTCTGTAATTTACTGTTAACAAATGTATATTAAAGCAGTCGGGCATTTTGGGCAATTCTAAAAGGATAATAAAAAAATGGAACTGTAGTTTACCACACCCAACTCCCAATGATAATTCTTGACAACTGTAATCCGTTAGTTTTTTTTACCGTGCTCTTAGTAGCAAAGTCACGGAAGAGTCAACAATCATATGGGACAAAGCTATTGAACCAACAACAGATTGATTAGTAGTGCACTTAGAGAAATAATAATAAGCAAACAACAGCAAAAAATCTAGAAAAATCAAAAAAATTTCTAATATTTTCTTTGCTGTGTTTGATACCTTATACAAAGCCCTAGGATACTGCATAGAAGACAGTTTCAATCGAAGTGTGATGTTACTATTATAATATATTACCGTGTAGTTTTCTCAACTCGAGCCCCAATGTTAGGTCAATTAATTAAATTCTGTGAAATTACCAGTAGAGAACTTCACTAATCAACACCAAAATAAATTTTGTTTCTAATCTTTGGATCATGATATGTTCTAGTTAGGGTATCCTCTGAAGATGCTCTCAAAAACGACACCATACGGCTACCTCTGTTCACTGCTTCTCCAGGGATACTCACCGCGGCTACTCATCTCCTCTACAATCCATAACTACCTTTCTATTTAATAATAATAGAAAAAATTAAAAACTAATACTTCTAACCAAAAATACAACCCTTTTTATTCTGACAAATTAACATTATATACACACAATGTCTATATTTACAAAACTGATCCACATTAAATATTTCATGCTCCTCCTCAATATTAAAGTATCATCAACTTCATACAACAAAGACTTCCTGGTTGTCTATATTCATATTAAGGTAGATGGGCGTATCCCAGAATTCTTACTTTAATTTCTCCTGGTCTGTGGTGACCGCAGTATAAACCTATTTTGTATTTGCCTGCAAAATTTTAGCAATGAAAATTTTAAATGAAAGACCCGTTTACCTTTTACATATATGAAATATTCCTAATTATATCATATACATCTATTTACATCCACAGCTTTTAATTATTTCCTTTACAAAGGTAAATGAATTAATTTTCTGTTCATAAATTTATCACAATACGTAACCCAAAATCACTAATAGTTTAAAACAACAAATAAGCACCATCACAACAGTTTCAAAAAAAATTCATTACCTGGAGAGTATTTTTCATCCAGATCACCACCTCTAAAGATGCTCTCCTGCTACCGACTACTCGTATCCTGGATCACTCCACATTGTTGCCTTCCAATAGTAACAACAATTATACCTCAAACTTGTTTGACATCCAAATTACCATACTCCAAAATCCCTCAGATCCATAACCAATCGCCTCTTTCAAGCAAGTTCAACAAGCACCCTCATTCAATTTACAAATAAGTTGCTACTTACTGCTCATCCTGCTTCAATTAAATCAAAATAGTTTTATACGGTTCACTCCGTTTTACAAACGCACCAACTTGTGCATTGAAACACTTGTAAATATCTCCGACATCAGTAGTCGCGTAGTTTGAAGCTAGGATGGAATATTCAGCAGAATCGGAAAACAACGAGCGGGAATATCTCCTCCAGCGCGTTTATATAACAAAACCTCTCAAGTTGTACGTATTCATTACAAATATTCCTCGAATTTTATCCAACGGCTGCTCAATTACTACAATTAACGTGCATAATAACGTAACCGTTGTCGAGAACCTAGAATTTGGAAACGCAAACACGGCTTTACTCCCAAAAAGTCGTTAAATTTGCCAACCGTCTTAATTTCCTCTGAATCTCCAATTTTCCTATCACCCCCAAACAACTAAATCACGCCTCCCATATGCGCGTACGTACTATTATCTTGCTTCTACTCTCATTATAACATCCTCTAGCCTTGTTTTCCATACCCTTCCTAACTTGTCTGTCATTTCTGCATTTATGGTTTCCTTGTCTACCCCATGTTTTCTATCTTTTGCATAGTCCCTCTATCATCACACTATTCAGAGTTTATTGATTTCTAACCATTTTAATTGGTCTGTGTCCTAACCTAACTTCTGTCATAAAAATAAGGTAAGAGACGTCTAGTACTGATCGAAATTTTTTATAAGATAATGGTTTTTGCTAGCACAGTGTAAGTTTAGTGGAATAAAATGGATTTCGACGATATAGCGGCTATTTAGGCGATTGAAAATTTGAATCAGGAATGAGGTTCATGCGACTCGTCCCCGTAGAAGATTTTTACCCAAGACAAGTCCATTTGATACCCTTACAGACGAAGCATTTATAAAAATGTTTCGTTTCACTAAGAGTATGGCAAGGGAATTAATAATTGCTGTTTCACAGTTTATTCAACAACTCTCAGGAAGTTAATCAATCAATATGGATTTAGAAGTTAGTCTTCATGTGTTTGCGAAGTACGTAATAATGTCATATACCTCACAGGTACTAATAGCATTAAGGTTTTCTGTAGCAGGCAGTTATCACCTAGATATTGCCTCAAATGTTTATTGTGCCGTTAGTCAAGCAACTGCCAGCAGGATCATCAATGAGATCACAAATGCATTAAATCAACCTGAAATATTTAACAAGTGGGCTAAGTTTTCTTCAACTTTGGGGGAATTAACAGCCTGACGAACTAAGTATATGGTTCAATTACAGTAATGGCTTGATAATTATTATAGTATTCGTTATAGATTTTATCAAATTAGTGGTTTCCAAGAGTGATAGGGTGTATTGATTGCACCCACGTAGCGATAGTTCCCCCAACAAAAGATGATTTCCTATACCCAGAAAATATTTATCTTAACTGCAAGCAATATCTTTCAATTAATACTCAATTGGTTAGTACAAACATACTAGTAATAGTTTGTAAATTTGTGATGCTGACCTACGGATCCTTAACGTAAATGCAAGATATCCAGGAAGCACTCACGATTCGTTTACTTGAAACAGCAACGGGGTTAAACCTGCTATGGAAAATTTTCATAGACGTGGAGTAGGAGGTTTCTATTTAATAGATAAGCATGAACTTTGATTGTTAATGTCTTTGAATCGGATCTATATCATTATTACAGTTAGCAACTAGGTATACCCATTGTTTTTATCTTACTTTCAATGAGCGAAGTTACGATCTATTCTAATTTTTAGGTGATAGTGGTTATAGTCCGGGAGGCAGAGGCACAAAATTTGCACTCATTCCTACAAAGCTAGTTCTCTGTGAATGAGTTGTTTCGATATGGTGAATAAAGGAAATGAAAGTCTGCCATCTCAATGTGGTCGCCTTCATTAAGAACATTGGAGTGAACATGTTAAAAGTTTATGTGTAAATGAGTTATACCTACAAGGCTGAAACTTTGTAGGATGCTTGTCGATAAGCCAGAACATAGAATAATTACAGTCTGCCACCGTGGCAGCGTCGCAATCGACGCTCTGCCACCCACGCAAGGTGTCAAGAAACTTTTAAAAATAACATTATTCCTACAAAGCTAATTTTTGTTTGTAGTATTATTTAGGTAATAAGAACATAGAAAAAATAAGTCTGCCGCTTGTATCACGTCGCAAAGCTTTGACAGACGTAATAGAAAGTACGATCAACGTAGCGTAGCCGGCGCGCTAGTAAGCTTCAAAGTCGCGCTGAATTATTGTTAAATACTTGAACAATTATAAATCTACAAAGCTGCTTTTTTTTCCACAAGCAGTTTAACATTATTATTTTTGAATAAACGTAGTCTGCCGTCAATCATAGGTGGCTCAGTCGTCGGCAGACGTGGCTATAGTTGTAATGCTCACGGCAGCGCGCGAAAATAATCATTATAAAACTTTTACATCTTTGCAATGCTGATCTTGTAATATTTATGCTATATTGAGAATTGAATCATGAGTAGCAACAAAATTTATTATTTTCGTAATTATTTCGTTGTAATTCTTTTTATATTCATATAATATTTACTGCTAAAATTATCATAAAATCAATTGAATTATATATAGATATTGATTCATCTTTATTATAGAACTGAAATTTATTTTTTAAATATGTTATTATTATTATTTCTCACTTCAACAAAGGTACAGAAAAACTTTTTGTCACATAGATAATAAATAGGTCAGGTAAATAAAAGAATTTGAAGAACATTATTCTAGATTTATTTTGATTTTTCTTCATTCAACAACTTTAACATTTTTCTCAACTCTCTTCATCATTAGAATCATATTTTCCATCATCTTCGCTGTCATAATCGCTTCTTTCATCCTCATTTTCATCATAAAAAATATATTCGTTAAAATTATTAAATAAAATATTTTTCATTGTGAAAATGCGAATGAATTGAAATTGAAGTAGTATATGTACCTGATGCTTCAACATTTTCTTGGATGACCGTCACATCATCTATTGACTGAGGCAATGGATCTCCAGAGAACCACAGAAATAAATATTTATTATTCTCATCAATTCTCCAGCCACAGTCAAGCGGTGTTAATTCTGTGACTTCTGGTAAGTGAGCATTACACCAAATTTTGATATATATGCTGCTCTACGAATATGCTCTAGCAACTCTGATGAGCAAGGTGGTAGAGCAGATGCATCAAAAGCTTTTATTTTTGCTTGAACAAATCATCTGTAGTGCTTCCGTATGCTTTTAAAAACATAGCTGTTCTGACTTCATTGATTTTGTTACTTTTTATATCCGTACATGGAACACACAAAATCCTCAACAACCTCGAGTACAGATTCATCGCAATTCGGGTATTCTTTTAATGAAATGAAGGCCTCCATGAATTTTTCGGAATTTCTCAATATTTGGAAAGGTCGTTTCTTTCCTTTTCGAAAGAAAGCTGGATTATAGTCGCAGCCTGTCAGCGCATGGAAAGCAGGTAGTGAACGACATAAGTTTTGTCCTAATTTATCATGTAATTTATTCAAATGAATAATTCGTTGAGACTTTCCAGTTCCAACTTCCATCCATACGTCCACTTGTTCTGGTACAAATTCCATATTGCTCAACATAATCACAAGAACATCAGTATCTGAACATCTGATGTTCATAGTGTAGGGTGGTTGTATGTCATTGAAGTTACATACGTGGAAAATCATACCCGTATCAGCTTCCTGTAAAAGTTTTATAATGATTATTTTCGCGCGCTGCCGTGAGCACTACAACTATAGCCACGTCTGCCGACGTCTTAGCCACCTATGATTGACGGCAGACTACGTTTATTCAAAAATAATAATGTTAAACTGCTTGTGGAAAAAAAGCAGCTTTGTAGATTTATAATTGTTCAAGTATTTAACAATAATTCAGCGCGACTTGAAGCTTACTAGCGCGCCGGCTACGCTACGTTGATCGTACTTTCTATTACGTCTGTCAAAGCTTTGCGACGTGATACAAGCGGCAGACTTATTTTTCTATGTTCTTATTACCTAAATAATACTACAAACAAAAATTAGCTTTGTAGGAATAATGTTATTTTTAAAAGTTTCTTGACACCTTGCGTGGGTGGCAGAGCGTCGATTGCGACGCTGCCACGGTGGCAGACTGTAATTATTCTATGTTCTGGCTTATCGACAAGCATCCTACAAAGTTTCAGCCTTGTAGGTATAACTCATTTACACATAAACTTTTAACATGTTCACTCCAATGTTCTTAATGAAGGCGACCACATTGAGATGGCAGACTTTCATTTCCTTTATTCACCATATCGAAACAACTCATTCACAGAGAACTAGCTTTGTAGGAATGAGTACAAATTTTGTGCCTCTGCCTCCCGGACTATTACGCATTAAGACCATGGCTCATTTTAACACTGGACAACAATCCTGATGAAAACACTCCGGAGGACAGATATAACAAGGTGCATAAATCTACAAGATCACTCATCGAAAGGTGTAATGGAGTATTGAAAATGCGATTCAGGTGTTTTTTAAACACAGAGTGCTACATTATTCTCCAGAGGTTGCGTCAAAAATCATCAATACGTGCGTAGTTCTGCACAACATATGCATTGGCTACAATCTTCCACATCCCGAACCTCGGGAAGGAACTGCAGATTTTGATTTTGGAATGTATGATAATATGAACGTTGAAGATCTTCAGCTCCCTCTAATTGGGCCACAAATAAATATAGATTTACAAAAAGGGAGGGCTCTGCAGCAAATATTAATTACACATTTTTGATTAACCAATTATTGTCTACTCTCTATCATAATGAATTTTATAAATAAAGATATGAAGATTTCCAAAAACTGTTATTACTAATCATCAAAATGATTGCATTTGCAAATACAACTCCAGATATTTAAAAAAATGTAAAATACACTTAAAAAAAGAATAACATAAACACCTTTTAAACATATAAATTTATTAATTTTGACAATATAGACATGAAACATGTTAGTTTGCTACACGTCTCCGTTTATGTGCAGTTTTACGTTTTCCAGCAATAACTTCTAACACAGAAGCAATTCGATGAAGTGCATTGGCTTGAACCTTTGCAATTTTAATATTATTGGTATTATTGATCAGTACAATTTGTATTTAAATTTTCTGTAGCAGTAGCAGTTGATTGCAAACTCTTTTGTGTCACAGTTCTTCTATCTTTTATCGCCGATCTATTAGCAAGAGGATTTTTTGGTCGTTTATTACCTCTAGGTGCTTGAGGCGCTACTTCCGCTGTACTACTGTCTTTCTTGATTCGGTGAAGAATTTGCAACATCAATAATTTCTACTGGAACAACTGTTTCACGGTGATTTATGTTCTCTACCAATAACAAGTCAGTATTAGAACTTCTGTGAGCACAACTAAATCACCTGCAATTTCTATCTTTTCTATCACCGATTCAGCAGCATGTTCGTGACCGGTAACTGCTGTCGAGCAAATTAAATTAAAAACACTTTCCTCCCAATTTACAAGCTGCACGTCGGGAGGAAGTGGAGGTCCACCACCGGTACCATTTAAATGCCTCTCTTCGGCTGCAGATTTTTTAAATTTTGCCTTGAATATCTTGCCAAGTCTGTAAAAGTATTATCATTTTACAATACTTGTATTAAAACATTTTGATTTACTATATTTTCCACTGAGGCCATGTCTTTTTTAAACCTGGTAAATAATTCAATTCTTCTGTAATTTGCTGCCACAGTTTTTGAGCTTCCTTGGAGCTAAACGTTTGTGAGAACTTCCCGCTTAGAAAAGCTAGCTGGGCTCTCATAAGTTCAATTAATAGGATGCGTTGCTCCGGAGATAACCCTACACATCGCTGTTGTAAATCGTTTGACATTTTGATTAACCTTTAACAGCACCTTGGTTACTCGGATTTGCTATAATCTAACAATATAAATGAATGACATACGTGACGTTTTAGGTGAAACAAACAATAACACTCCAAAATTACCATAGAAACGCGTAATGATAGCTTCGACGTACGTTTGTTTTATTCAATCCTATACAGTGGTATCGCGATATATGAGTGCCTTAATATACGAGTGTTTTGAGCCACGAGCCGCCGAGCGAGCGATATTTTGCGTTAACATGAGAGCAAGATTTGGCATGTGAGGAATCGCACACTACACCGCTGCACTCGACCCCAACATGCGGGCGCATGTTGGTGTCGTGTGCAGAGTCTAACAGTTTCTCCCACCTCATACTAGACCTCAGTCTGTGTGCTTGTTTTTCTCGTTTTCGAAGCATTTTTGATAAGTTGGGTTCGCGTTTTTTGCTTTTTCTAGTGGGAGAAAGTTGTAGCGTTCGTGGATAAAAATCATCCCGAAAAAGTTGCAACTGGTCATGCATCGGAGTTGTTCAACGAAACTTGCCTAACTCATTTCCGCAATATCCTGAGAGAGAGAAAGAAAAAGACCTCCTTGGACAATTTTTTTAAACGCTCTGCAGGTTAGAATGAGCAAAACGTAACAAAAAAAAGCGAAGACCGACGAAAATTAAGCGCTTCCGTAAGCACTTCACTTTTTGGGTCATTATGTTTTTATGGAATATGTATTTGTTATTTATCAGTAAATGTTTCTTCTTGTAAATACATTTTTCTTATTCAAAAACACTTAACAAAAACAACTGAGGTGGTTTTTTGGAAGCTGGGACGGATCAATGGCATTTCAATTAATTTCAATGGGGAAAATTCCTTTTAGATACAAGCAATTTGACATACGAGAGCTATTTTTTTTCAAGGTTCGATCGGTCGCAAAATAAAAACCACAGTACAAATAAAAAATTATATATTTGTAACAAGTGCTTACATAATTACTCTATTTTTCTACATAGGCGCCACTCAGATTTAGACATTTGTCGTAGCGTGGTACCAACTTCCCAATACCCTCGTTGTAGAACGTAGCTGCTTGTGTGTTCAGCCATGTTTGTACGCTGGTTTGCAGCTCGATGTCTGTGCCAAAATGTTGTCCTCCTAACCAGCGTTTCATATGAGTAAACAGGTGAAAATCAGATGGAGCCAAGTCCGGGCTGTATGGTGGATGACCAAACACTTCTCATTGAAAAGACTGTAGGAGTGTCTTTGTTGAAGCTGCAGTGTGCGGCCGAGCATTGTCGTGGAGAAGGACAATGCCTGATGACAACATTCTTTTGCGCTTATTCTGAATTGCCCTTCGTAGACGTTGAAGAGATACGCTGCATGAGGCTGCTGTAATGGTTGTGCCACGTTCCATGAATTCCACCAAGAGAACGCCATTTCGGTTCCAGAACACAATAGCCATGCACTTGCTGTTGGAGAAGGTTCGCTTGAACTTCTTTGGTTTACTGGGAGAGTGAGAATGCATCCATTGTTTGGATTGTTCTTTTGTTTCTTGAGTTTCGTAATGATGAATTTCGGCTGCATTACACCCCTCAGCCTGAAGGAATCGAATTACCGCACGAACTTCACACTTGGCGGGAGATGCTATTGTTGTACACATGTTTACGTGTTACCTACGTGAACACAACTAAACGGAAGTGACGCGACGCGATTGACAGCCATACTAGTGACGCTACGCAACACACCTACGAACTGGTTCATTCGATTTTTATAGGAGTTTTTATTTCGCGACCGATCGGACCTTGAAAAGAAAATAGCCCTCGGACAAGCAAGGTTACGGAACGAATTAAACCCGTACGTCGAGGTACCACTGTACTATATTGTTCGACAATAGGTGTATCAAGCAAACACATTCCGTGTGCGATCAACTATCCGATCTTTTGCACACGATACCGATCGCGTGCGATGGGTATGCAATAGAACGTGTAACTTGAGGAATACGGGCGCAGAGCTCGGGCCCTGGACAATTGTTCATTTTGTCGTCCTCTTGAGGCTGTCTTAAGTTACGAATTGGTTTATTTCTAACACAATGACTCATGAAGTTACTTAAAAACAAAATTTCGGCATACAGAATCGCTTTATAAGGGACTAGAAGATCAGTTTGCATAATTTTTGCATTCTGTTGATCATATTGCTTTTTATGCATTATAACACTTACTAAAATTTAATTACTAATTTCCTGACGATAAAATTCGTCCACATTAAATTGTAAATTAAAACATGAGAAATAATAAGTAATTTTTATTGAGTGCATATGGTCTTGTTTATTTTGGTGGGAACGCAGGCCTCGCGGAATCAACATCTACCTACTTTCGCCTCCGGGCGAAACAAGGTGAGTAGCGGAACGGTGACAATTCGATGAAGTTTTCCAGGTATGCGGGGCTCCAAAAAATGGTGACTCAAGCGAAATCGTTCGACGAGCTACCTGACGATGGAGCGGCTTGTGGCAAATAGCCATCCTGTCGGTCAAAAGCCAAAGGCTGGAGGATCCAGGATTTGTATATCGTATAGCTGGAGATCAACCAAGAGGAAGATCTGAGAACCTTAACTCGCGTCGAGGTCAACTGTCCAGGCCCCTTGCGATGCAGGTGTTGGGGGGTTTCTCTTCTGCCAATGATCTCTTTGAAGGTAGACTTACTGGATTTGATTTGCTTCAACGTTTCTGTTTTCGCTACAATACTCTAATTTAGTTCCTTATATCTTTAGAATTGCAAGGTATTCTAATATATCAAATACTTTCAGAAATTCAGAGTTTTATGTAAATCAGTGCTTAGTTCATTTATAGCATTACAATTCTTTGCGGGTTTCGCTTCTATTAATGAAACACAAGAACGCTATACTACAAAGAAAATCATTTGTAATATAAAAGTACTAGACGTAGAAAAATAGAATTGTAGCAAATATTCGTGCAGCTGCTCGTATATTGTATCGCTTAAATATACATAATGCATACCCGCTTTATTTAGAATTTCTGCAATTGCAAAACCCCCGAAGAACTGCATTCGTTATAATTCAGAATTTAGCTCCGGGAGCAGCTTGCGAATGAATTCATGATTTCTCTCAAATAAGAGAATTTTGAATCTTTGATTAGCCTGTGCTGTTTATTTGTCGAGCTCGCGTAGCTCGATCGTAATCCATCGGGATATAAAGAACGTTGTAGGTTAAGCCTGCGGGAAGGCGGTTGCGGTTAATATTTCATAGTTTTAAAAATTGCATTGTATCATGTACTACTGCAAGTGGGGAAACCTTCCAAACATATCGGAAGGCTCGAGTCGCAACAGTCAAATACTGCTATGTACAAAGCTTCTTTTGAGCTACGAATATGAACAAATACATGCATACCACATACTCTGGGCGATTCTCATAATACATACTATGAGCACTCTCCAGCTTCAGCTAGAGTACCGTTGAAATTTTTCTGAAAATATATTAGTAAGAAATTTAAAATGTGATTTATTTTATTATTTAATGTTAGTTTAAGAGAATTATTAAGAATTTTTTGATAAAGTTTTATCATATGTGTCTAAATCTTTTTAAAATGAACTGACAAGGCTTTCTTGTGTTAACGTCTACAGTCGCACTACTAGGGATTACGTAGTAGAAAATTTAAATGGAAGGTGTCTATTTGCAGAAGCATCAAACAAGTTTCATTTATTGAAAATGGGCAGACGTAAAGTGTTAATGAAATAAATTGTGCTACATCGTTATCGGTTTAAATACTACTGGAAAATCAAATATCAAAGTATGAAAATCGTTAAGTTTATCTAGATAAAGTGCAAGAAATATTATTAAATTGTAACGAGTAAATTTCTACTACACTCCTGTTTTCCACATGTGCTACGTTCATCGAAGAAGTCTAACACAAAAAAAAAACCAAAGAAAGACTGACCGGGCTCAGTCGATAAGTAGGCGGGGTATTACACATACAAAAATTAAAGAAAGGCCTGAAACAAAAATACACACACTCATTCACAACTCACAACTAAACATACACCAAACAAAACCTCTAATTAAAATAAAATATGTACAAAAGCACAGTAGTACCAAAAAAATAAAAAAACAATGATTACAAGCTACACAAATCAACAAAATAAAAAAAGAACATTTTTTAACATGACGAACGGCCGTTTTTAGGTACCTACCCCTACATTATTTAGTAACAAAAAAAAACCCAAACGCAACACTAAAAACCGCAGCTGTAAATCATTGTAAATATAAAATTAAACATATAGAATGGTAACGATAAATACAATATTAATAATAAATATCATCTCACTTGACAATAATCATTTTAAAAATTATAAGTTTATTCAACACGTGGAGCCTGATAAATATACTCTTTCGACCAATTTCACAGGACCCATATAAGAAAATAGTGCATAAACACTCACCCGAGCTTCCACGGTGTAGGTTTGAGTCACATCTTCCCTAATGACAGGGCGGAACAGAGGAGTTTGAAATCCCGCAGTGTGGATGTCCGCCATAACAAAAGGAGCGGCAAAGCAATGAGCTATCACGTCCATCGGAGGAAGAAGCACGCTGTAGGGCGTGCGCGAAATTTTCATAAAGAAAAACGGAAAGACCAAAAATACAACAAATGTTTTCGTTGTGTATATCGAAAAGAAAGTCAATATTAATTTCGTTTCACTAATAGCCAGAGCTCAAAGTGATATTGTTGTTATCAAACGTGATTAAGAAACTTGAAAAACGGTTTTATCGGATAGTCCAATACCTCATTTCAACGAGTTTTAAATTGAAGCAATAGAGAAAGCAATTACACGTTATCGCAATGTATAGCAAGTTTACGGATACCTAAAACAGGGTATAGAGACTATTTAATTCATAGAATAAGCTTTCCATTTTAAAACAAATTGATTTGAACTTGAAAATTACTAGAAGTGTATTTTATTGTAGGAAGGTCTAATATACTGGATGTTGTTTGGAGGATTTGAGTAGAATCTAATTAAATGAATAATTAATCAAAAAGGGTAGATTTTAATTTAGTCGTAAAATGAACGTGACACATGTGCTGTTTTATAGCCGTCCTTTTTGAAATTTATATACATCAAGAGTGAGATTTCTAGCCACGATTTAATTCTTGTTCTTGATATTAAGACGATAGCTGACAAGCGACGTTGCATTATCGCTGACACATACGACAAATTCGAGTTAATTTAGTTAGAATTATTCTTACCGCTATAGTTTACTCTAGGCTTTTGTAGTTAGGTTATCTATCAAGTACAAGTTGTCCTTACTAGTTGTATTTATAAAAAGAATTTGCTGGAACGACCTTCTTTCCTTCAACTATTCACAGTTTAGAAAATAAATAACACACTATTGGTTTACCTATTGCTTTCTTCAGCCCGCAATGTGTGGTTAACATTTGGACATGGACATGGTTTCCTATAAGATTTATGGTTGTATAGGTATTTTGGATGGTGCTGATGAATCTAGATCGACGTTCTCTAGTACCTTAAATTTATTTCGACCTGAAGACCTAACTGGTAGCAGTGAGTGAATGTAATTGTTATAACAAAACTTTAACCGTAGCTTAACAAAGAAGATTATGTTCTATGCGCGATGATATCTAACATCAATCCTGTTTTAACGACTGTTTGTTGCTGCAGTTCTATGTAGATAGTTTTAAATATATGACTGTATTTAGGGTAGTTGTTTTTGGTGTAGTAAAATCTTTTTGTTTAAGGAAACATCATCGAAGTGACATAAGAACCGCAGCTCACTACTCTATGAGTTGACCATTTTCCTCTTCTTTGCATTTTATTTCCCTCAGAAATATTTATAATGATTATAGGTACTAATAGGCCCTTAAAGCTACTGTGTTTTGTAAAATACCAACGAATTGCTTAAGCTACAACAACATACAATCGCCTGTGCATGTGAGGCGGTGATCCTTTTGCTGACAGTCTATTACATGAAATCAAATTACCATTTGCTTATTTTTATTTGAAAACGCACAATTGTTGTTGTGAATCTGTGACATTTTATCACATTTTGACTTATTAATATTAATATAAACTTGTTAATGTTTCTGGAGTGTATTAATTTTATGACAGGTAAGCCATACTTTGCTGCAAAAGTCGCTCTTTTCTCGGTTAGTACCACTGTGTTCCTTTTTCTTTGTAAAATATTTTTCTTTTGATTAATAGGTAGGCCATGACGTTTCGTAGTGGGGCCACCAAACCAGCTGCTTTATCCGTGATTACGAAAAGTCGCATTTGCGAAAATTTGTCTATAGGCTCCACCTGGTTATCCAACCGTATAAATATTTGCGATACCAGAAAACGGATGTGAGTAACCACCCCTGGTAAAGCTTTCTCAAATAAACGCGCAAATGTCTTGTTTGCCGCAGCACAACGCAGAAATTTAGCCAGAAACATGAGACTTACACACATAGCTAACACTTAACTTCAGATTTGCATACAAATTTTCATTCAAATCTTTGAAGATATTCTTTCAAGCTAAAGAAATTTCTTGCTTTAACAGAATAAGAGGAAATATGATGCAACAGCGAAAACGTTAAGATAACGAGTAAGCCAGTGTACATTTACGAGACATAATTTTCTTAATTCTATCCTATCAAGTACAATATTAAGGTGCAGGTTAGCTTTTTCATTTTCCAATATCAAATCCTATCGTTTGTCATAAATAGCAAAAGTTCTGTACAATAAATAAATAAAATACTTTTTAAAGGCATTTCAAAAAAAGAGAGATGCAGATAATTTATTTATTTTAGGGTAAAAGCAAGAGAAAATAATGTCTTCGAGATAATTGCAGAGAGGAGATTAGTATCTAACCATCTATGTGTTAGAGTATTAGTTAAGGTACGATAAAATCTCTAAGATATTTCAAAAAATAATTAACCAACTATGGTCATTTCTAAGATAACTTTGAAGAGAAAGATAAACACTAAACCTTTATAATTTAAACTAATAATTAAGATAATATAATGTTTTAAAGAAAAAATTTTTAAAGAGGGTAATGTAAAACCTAATTTTTGGTTCGGAGGCCTTACACTTATGAAGGTACACCGCCCGTCCTATAAATATAATAACAAAAAAGGACTCCTGAGTGATTTCATAAAAACTTGAAATAGGGTTTTTACTCATGTCGTAAAATGGAAGAAAATTCGAAGCGGCACCCGTTCATACGAATAGCTCGGGAAACAGATGAAAAAGGGAAACGCAATCGGCCCATAAACCAAATCAAATAACAAAATCATTGTCGACGGCTATAACGTATACCAGCGGAAGACAGTGACGATACACAGTGTTGCAGGCGGAAAAGCTACTAAGTATATATTTTTTATTAAAATTATAAAATGGGGGCGGCCTGTAAAACAAAAATTAAAGGGGGGTCACCGGCACTAGCTAGCGGAAGGTCGTGGATCATATAGAGGTTAAAATTTTGCAGACAGGGCTAAATTAATATATAATATACTACAAAAAAAAATTGGCACTTACCTTTCATAAATATAGTGGCTTAATGAGAATTACCAAGGGCGCCAAACAAGTCGAGAATGTCCAAATGTTCATGCAAAACCTTGAGAGACTTGTCATCCCAAGGAGGACAATTGTTTCTTTTAATCAACTCTTACCTTTTTGATTACTTATGCACTTTTCATGATCAAAAAAAATAAAATACTATTGATTTAATCAACGGCAAACAAAACGATTTAATTAACAGAGTAATAAACGTGAAACCTCTTACATTAGAAAATTCCTTGATTTTAATTTAGAAATTTAATTGAATGGGTGAATATGGAATTATGATAATTTTACGTACATAAGTAATTTCCAAATACTTTATATAGAAGAAAACTCATCTTATAAATTTTACACTAAATTAATCCTAGGGTTTATGGCCAAAACGTCCTAACAAATAAATTAACTAATAATTGGTCATGCTAGCTTAACTATAAAAACTTACTTCTAAAAATCGTCAATTGGTTGATGGCTTGCCTTCCAACGCAGAACAGCTCTTAAATTGGGGGAGAGAATCTCGCTTGTTGCTCTTGTTTCTTTGCAATTATGAAATAATTCAATGGCACACGAACCCGGCAGAATCTTGTTGAGCTTAACTTAACTTGTGCATCACATGCAAACAAGCTTTTTATTATTACTTTAAATCACTATAAATCCGGGAACATACGGCTGTAACCCTCGCGAACTGGAAGAGTTAATTACTCTTTTTCAATTTCACTATCGTGATATTAAGTGCAATATCATATCTGTATTGCCGGAGAACGCTACCTGCGAACTTCTCTGACTACGTTTCTACCTTTTGACAACAAACAACCCCATTGGAATCTGTCATTTTTTGGCTAAAGCCTTAAGTTATATATTAATCCCTACTCTAACCATTATTTACGTCATATTTCTGTTATCCAATGACTTAACAGAACCTCTCAAAATAAGATTTCAGAAACCCAAATCCAACCCCTTTCAAGATGAGGGTCACGGAAAGCAATTATTTTTCTAAGAGTTTAAATATGTTGTATCTTCTTGCAATTTCAATTATTGAATTGTGAACCATATTCATAGGCGACAGTTGTCTGCCATTAACAAAAGACCGGATAACCCTCTATAACGCCGAAATGGATTTTAATACAATGGATATCTCTAGACTACTTAAAATTACTTGCATTTTTTAAACAAATCAAATTGGAAAATAGTTTGGCTATTTATAATGTTTCGTTTTCTATAACCCTGTCAATCAACGAAATTATTAAGAAGATTAAGTTTTACAACTGAAAATTGCTTTTCTTTGATTACGTTTAAAAGGTACTATTTCATTTAATTTTATCAAATTTGTCAATCTGTAATCGACATAAACTTTAAAAGAGTTATTGTATTCAGATTTGCAAGGTAGGACCATTAAATTATGATGACTGCCGCTGGACTTTATAATATTTAAGCCTAAAGCTATTTCTAAACCTGGTCTTTATTGTAAGGGATGCTAGCTAAAATATAAAAGTAACTTATTATGGAATTCTTGCCTATAAGTTATACAAGTTAATGAAATTTAATTAATCAATTAATCTGTTTATAAGTTAACATTTCAAAATAATGTTACAACAGCTAGACGAAGATTCCCCGCGCACACGGTCCAATGTCGCGAAGTAACAATCCTCCAACTATACAGCGACCTATAAAGTAAATAAAAAGTAGAAAATAAAGAAAAGATCAAAGAGGCAGGTCAGAAGTTTGTAGCTTTATAGCAACCAAACAGAAGTCAGTAGCTCGTAGTGAAGAAACACTACACTTATGTGATGAATGGTTGTTTCGGGATCAAGACAGGTCTACCAGAGGAAGAATTAAGGTTGAAAACGTAGAGAGATAAGAACAAAGTAGAGTTTTAGGTTTTACAGCAATTTTCAACATTCTTTTCTTTTCTATTTACAGTGGATTCAATACTTCGGTGAAAGGTTAAAACTAATGGTAATTATTTTGTGATCCTTCCATTTAAAAAACGTGGCGGCATCTGTGCTAAAAACTATCTAATCAAAATCGCTTCTCTTCAGATTTTTGTCTTTTTTGGATTTTTCGGATTTTCCACTATATTCTTACCGGAAATCTCTTTTTATGTGTGGTTAATTAAATAATTAAAGTAACCCATGGGTTCTTTAATATTCTTTGAAGAAACCAGTGAACTTTAAGGAAGGATTTCCTTAAAATGATGGAACGCAACTATCTTCCGACTATGCTAGGGGTCTATTCCTCGGGTAGAGCATATAAGGATTGGTCGTGATTCCTTTTACAAAACATTATTTACTTACTGTGGCTTAATTTATACCAAAATAGGGGTATGGGGAGGGCGCCACCAAGTCATTAAGTTTTAAACACAGAGTTTCCTTAAGGGGGACTTGGGAGTCCTTAGAGAGGAATATTGTATTTACTGCTTATACAGGAACTGTAAAGAAAATTGAACTGAATTAACAAAGGAGGACACAAGAGGTATACTCTTGCTACCTCATAATAAGAAAAGCTATAAAAATCAATCATGCACACACTTTTATATACACAAAAATTAGGCATCAAGTTTTGAAAGTGCTATCAGTGCTCCTTCGTCAAATGGGAGCTACAAATTTCATTATATTGAAGGTATTTATGTCTTTTATTCCTTGGTCCAATTACCCTATTTTTCTACTCACTTGTTCAAAATTAAACAACTAATTAAATGAATTACATGATGATTCTTTAATTAAATGTTGCTTCATGATAAAAAGTTGTATGTACAAAATTTACATATCAAAAATGGTACTTTAGTTTCTTCTACACAGATGTAGGATAATAAATTCAAATAAAATATCAAATATGTTAAGCATTTCTTTTTGTTACAAAATTTTCTCAAATCAATACTCAAAATATCAGATCTGTTATTAGGCTTACAAGTTTATATGGAAATATCAAAAATGTAATAATTTAACTTTCAAATGCTTTAACTATAATTACACATTAATGAAAACTTTAATCAGAACTCAATTAAGGTGTTTAAGTTCTTTAGTAATAACAACGCTTATAACCCTGGATTTAAATATTGACAATTACAAAACATTAAAAGTCCTTTATAGTTTCTCAAGCAAAATAATAACTATAGGTCATTACAATGTTATTTTTCAGTTGTTGGCTTGTATTAATGTTGGCCAAATGCGGACGTCATGTGAAAATAATAAAGAAGGCTTACCTTGTATAGCCAGTTTCTTGTTTATGTGACAGTGTTACATTGTATTAAAGCAGATGTGCATACATACTGTTCCTGGACAAAAAAATGACGTTGCTGTCCACATGTTGTAGTGCAGCCAACCAACTGTACGCTTCTAGGACCCAATTATACAAGCTCCAAGTGTATTTCTTCTATGCAAGAACGAAACAAACCAAAATCCAATCAAACAGTTATCACAAAAATGCTATGCATCCTTCTATTACGGCTTTCGTTCGTTACCAAACAATTATCCACATTATTACTTGTAAATTCATCATAGCAATTAAAGGATTATCGTAAATGTTAATTATGGAACGCTAAGATTAAAACAAAAGAATTGCTAATAAATTGAAGAACATTTCGGTTAAATCTTAAGTATTACGGCCTGATTGAAGAACGTTTCTATTAAATCTCAAATATTACGGTCAAGTTGAAGTACGTCTATATTGGATCAAAAATTATTATCGCCACATTGAAGTACGTTTTTATTAAATTTAGAATATTACAATCAAATTGAAAAACGTTCACATTAAATGGTAAAATTGAAGAGTGGAGAAGAAAAGAAATGAAAAGAAAAGAGCGCTTTAACAAAATTATTTAGTTTGTTTAAGGGATTAAATCTATATGCTTACCATTATTAAAACACTTATTCAAGTGCTTATTGCACTTGAACTAAACACGTTGTCGTAATGCCACACGCAAATTGCTGGCTAGAACTCTAATGTTCTTCATGATGTGCTCCTATCAGGTGCCCCAGCCAGAGTGAACGGTTGGCACGCCGCGCATCGTATCTCGAAGTTGTTTGACATTAAAGTATTTATTAAGCCAGCCTACGCACGTTGTTAGCAACCAAACTAGCATCTCTGTATTATGATTGGGCTACATGATCCCAATACTAATATTTATTTGAACGACGATATTTACTTGTTTAATCGAATAGACAACAAGACGTTTTTACAAATTAGTTTTAGGTAAATTGCAGTGGTCAAAAAAATTGTTACACTATTATGCGTTATTGTTCCACAAGCTAAGGTTTTTTCTAATTTTAATTTGTCCAATAACTTCACAGATGTGAAAAAAATTGTCAAAATAAATTATTCTTTCGTTTCCCCGCTCAGGTTCTGTTAGAAAGAGCACTACGCGTTCTCCTAAATTAAAATTATCAAATTTCTTGTCCACTGTTTTAGTTTTCCGTTGATAAACTTCAAATTTTTTACAAAACCTTTTTGTATCTGCGACGCACCAAATTTTGAAACCTTTTTTAATGGGCTTTATCGGATTATACCGCGTAAGAGAGTGTCGTCCCTTGAATTTAATGATGGATTCATCCACACCAAAGCTCTCTTGTACCATAATAATGGCTCGCAGATTGTCTGTTGAGGGTATTTATGGAAGGCCGAACTTATTAGCATTGGTAAGTAAACTGCTATCATGGGCAAGGCATGCAAGACATGCAAGATTTACGATATTTTGATCCAGTTTGAATCTGTTATAATACCCTAATAAACACAAAGTACCTGTTAGATTTTTTGTAGTTTAATATCTGGAAGAAAGAATTCTTACGTAAGGGATGTTGCGGATACAATTCAAGTTCAAATTAGAAGGAATTTGTTAAGTTTGCTTACGAGTTCGCACAACGCATTTTTGAGAGTAAATATGTGCGTACGTCTTATACTCTGTCAAATAAGCCAAATTCCACGTATACTCTTTTAAAATAATAAGAAAGTATTGAATATATTCACACTAAAGTAGATAGACAGCTTTTGCAAACTAATGAAATGATTATATTCGAATACCGTCAATACTTACCACTCACAAACTTATTTCTTTCAACATAAATTATTTAATTAATTAAATGGAAAAATCGAACATATCGAAAACATGGTATCTAACTATCTGTTGTAGGACTACTAAAAGCAATTGATACTTAGTCCGTTAGAAGTCGGATTGGTTTATAAAAGTTCCTTATGAAATTTTAAATCTGCGATTTTTTGGGATTGTACGTACTCTTGAAATAAATAACCCTGTGTTAGTAAATTTATTGCTTCTGTACGTGAAATTATGTTTTATAAAGAAGGGAAAGGTTTCGTGTATTACTGCAGAGGAATTAAAAACAATCTACCAACGAAATAAAAAACTTCAGTTTTTTAATAACAAGTAAAGTGTGCAACTCAATAATAAAGTAATATCCCGATTGCCCATTTTATTAACTTTATTAAACAAAACAATTGCATTTCACTGCTAGCATTATCGAGTATTGTACGAGTTCGACAGTCTGAAATATCAGGAGCAATTCTGCTAATGGAAAATCGCTACCGCAATACTTTGCTACCTACTGATCCGAATACCCTCATGTTTGAGTTAATGCATTTCTTCAGTGAAATCACATCTAAATGCGAAATAGTGCGGTTCATTGGAGATGAAACTCAATATTTTACTTCACTGCAGTAGTATGATATTCTTTTTACAGATTTGCTATATGAATAGGCATAAAATGATTTTAAGCTAATTGTAAATCTGGCACTCTAAGACATTATAATTTCAATAAGGGCCGTTATGCCTGCGGCCACGTCCCCAATGCTCCACCCGAAGGTACTACATTGGGTTTAAACGCTAAATATACGTCTTCCAAATGTAATTTACTTTCAAAATTAATCAATCCTAAATAAAAATCTAACAAACTAAAACAAAAACTAAAAGTAGGGTTTGAATAATGGTGTCTCTAGCGTTGATTTTAGAGTGTGTCCGATGAACAAGACACAAGCAAAAGTAAAATGGTAGGGATCCATAATACCGGATAGCAGTCGCCAGCTCTGCTTACCGGTGCGTCCTGGAGGGTTGTCTTAAAACTATCCAAATCTAGCTAGCTAATTTTAAAAATGGATTCAAATTTTCTAAGCATTCGCCAAATATTTTAATAGTGAATCCAGCCATTTTGTCTACTATATAAATTTACAAATTCGTACTCACTGGTTTAAGTATTTAATTCTAAGTAAATCCTATATTCGTCCCTAACGTTCCCTGTCGTTCCCTACCTTGACATATTATAATTACATTCTTTTTTCTTACTCTGACCAAAAATTAGGCGGGAGAGCGTCAAACAAATTAAATCGAACCACAAAACAATAAAACGCAGACTAAAGTATACATATAAAAATAAATATAAATATAAAATAAATATAAATCTGTGAGTTTCGTTTGGAAATGAAACACTTTCCTGTCCTCCTTGTACACAACAAACGCCGCGCCTGCCTGCCCGTCGTACATTCTTGAGCCGTCCGTAGAGATTCTAACGCCTTTAGGACTTTCATTCTCTTCAACAAACTAAATTCCATTAATATCTGCCGGATGCCCTAATTCCAAGATTACTATTTTTCTCTCAGCCTCTCTGTCCCCTAAGTCTAAGCTTTCGATAACGTTCTGTCCTCCCCTTGTATTTATAATTCTGCAATCTCTAATTTTTTTTATCACGAACACGATCAGAAAAATCCTACTAATAACCAGCACCGCCTCCGTAGAGGTGGTCCTGTATGCCCGCTCCGCCATAACCGCCGTGATTCTCTGACCGCTTGTCAACTGTTTACCTTCCCTAATCTTACAACCTTCCGCCCAGACCGATGCTGCGTACAACATCGCCGGCTCGATTGCTTCTGTATAGACCGTATTTAAAGATTCGCCTCTAAATTCCCAATTGATTTCGCTTCCCTTAGCCCTAATGTACTGCACATGCGCCTTCCAATTTAATTTATTGTCGATTTTGACTCCGAGGTAAGTGATAGCTTCTCTAATCGGAATCTTTTCGCCACTTAATTCTATCCTAGGGGCGTTGCCCCGGCTTCGTAATAAAATAAAGAGCCTCCGACTTCGAAGTATTAAATTTTAATTTAACCTCTTGCGACTATTCTAGTAGCTTCTCTAGCGCCTCGTTTGGTTTGGTGGGCATTTCCATAACCAACCTTGACCTAACAATCAGTAACGTGTCGTCCGCAAACCCTACAAGTGTGCACCTCTTGGGCAATCTGACCTTAAAGATGCCTTCGTACGAAAGTTTCAGAAGATTGTCCCCGAGCAAGACCACTGCAGGCAACCTCTTTCCACAGTTTGCAATATAATTTCCCCCGGAATTTCCACCTGCGCCAACCTTTCTGAAAAATAGCTTTTGACCAGCGACATCAAGTTTGCCGGACATTGCCTACGTACCAATTCACAAATGATAGCTGGGCACCAGCCGTCGTCGAACGCCCCCTCAATGTCCAGAGATATTACGACACAATGCTCCTTGGCCTCACTAGCTTCCTTGATCTGCCCTACTACAAATTCTAATGCACGATCGTCGACTTTCCCTCTGCAAAATCGATCTACCGCTTTCTAAAGCTCTATCTTCGTAGTCATAACTCTATCCAAACCTTTACCGATTACCGGAAGCAGGTTAATTGGACGATAGCTGCTCGGATCTGACGCGTCCGCCTTTTTAAACTTAGAAATGAACTTCACATTCTGAGTTTTCCAACACTCTGGAAAAACGCCCTTCTTCAAACATAGCCTAAACAATCCGGCTAAAACTTGCAGGGCCGACAGGCACGCTTCCAGAGCTGCGTCGGAGGTGATTCCGTCGAACCCCGGCGCCTTCTTAAGGTTCACCCTCCTAAGAACCCTAACGATCTCGTGCTTTCGAATTTCCTTATCGCTGCTTGTATCGCTAGCCTTTGCGGCTTCACGACGTATCGTGTCGTGTAGCCCCTCGTCCTCCTCTGGATTATCCAATGGAAAGAACCTTTTTAACAAATGCTCCGCCGTGATTTTAAAACCGTCTGAATTTATTCGGTCGCGTTTCTTCTAATAATATTTTATATTCACGGTTGCTTCGGTTATACTCCATTTTTCTTTGCTCTCGTATTTCACCCGATGCGCGTTGGTAGCGACGCCTTAGATTTTGGGTTTCTGACCTTTTGGTGGTTAGTTCGCGTGTCCACCAGTGTACGCTGTCTTTAAATGTTTTCTTACGCGGCATGGAATGCGCCGACGCTTCTATCACAACCTCGTTTAGTTTTTCGCGAGTGCTTAAATTTGTGGTGCCTTTTAGCAATTTACTAATTCGTTTTCAAGCGCGAGGATGCTTTCGCTAAATTTTTGCTTGAATTGTTCCACATTCGTTTTTTTTATTACAGAACCGCGGAAAATTGATAATTGCCCGTTTAGGCGTGTTTCAACGTAGATATTCCATGTTATTAATTTGTAACTACAGAGCGGGACCTCGTCCGACCGTAACTCCCAATCTTCGACTGTCCCTAACAAACCGTGTGAGACTTTCGTGACATCGATAAAACTACGACCTCTATGCTCTTCAAACGTGGATGAATTGTTGTTAACAACGCTAAGATCCCACTCCGTTAAAAGATGAGCGACCAGTGAACCCCTATCATCTGTTATTTTGTGGCTATACAGGTGCGGTTCCTGTATGAGCCCGATGTCGATTTTGTTTCCGTCAATCATTTTAATGAAATTATTTGTGGCCCTTTTACCTTTCCCTAGATTAATTTGCGCACATTTGAACTTCATTCTTCTTGGAACATCGTCTAATACCATACAGTCCGTAGTAGATATTCCTGGTGACGGCTGCCTCCAAACGCTGCATCGTGGGGCACTGGCTGGACTTGGCGTTGTGATGCGTATCAACCTTGACACTACCAACCACGTCATACGACCTCACACAGACCACGCAGCAAAAAACTGCCCTCCTGCAGTTCTTAAACTCGTGACCCAGCTCAGCGCAATTACTGCAAAACTGCACCCGCTCCATACACTCCGCCGACCTGTGATCGAACTCGTAACAACGATAGCACTGGATCATTGAAAAAAGATCCCGTGCCAAGACTCTACACCACGCCATGTTAACAGCATCCGCCAAGAAACACCTTCTAGCTTCCGGCGAGACCTCGAAGACAACGCTGGACAACGAATCCCTCGGCCCCGTGCCTCGAAACAGGAATTTTTCCTTTACCTCGTTTTCGAACTTAAGCCCCCCTGAAGCGAGGGGTCTGAGCACGCAACTTTTTTGCAAGTTCTTCTTTCTTCAACTCCCTTTCTATCTTAGAGAGCACGATGCGCGGCTTTTTCCTCTCAATGGTCCTCGCTGTAAGACTCTGACAAGTCCCGCCTACCGGCGACTGCAACCGTTTACCATCTTCCCGACCAGCACACTCTACCACAACACCACTTCTACTCGTCCGCCGTACTCCAACCACAACAAACCCATCCTTGGCCGGATCAATCTTCTTCTTTAGCGTCACTGTAATGTCTTCTTTGACCCCTGGGTTGGCCTCGATTCAAACCGCAACCGTTGACGCTGCGTTACTGACTACTGCACAGGCGTACGACATCACACCTGGAACTAGGCGACTTCTTGATCCCCCTGCCCTACTACGACCTGCTCCCTGCGCGCCGCTTCGACTGCTACCACCGCTATAGCCCCCTTCACCTTGCCTCGCACCAACCTATGGCACCTAACCATCCCTAAAAGTTGATTCGCAACGTGTCGGAACTCGTCCGGGGCGTTGCGGATCACCCTCCTTTCGCCCACGGTGATCGTTACCGAAGTTGCAGAGACGCGCTTGTGTATGAGGCCGTGCGCTTGCCTCGCCCTGAACATCAGAAGATCCAGCTCGTCTAGATCGCAAGTTGCAACGCTTCCCTTGCTGCCAGTCGACCCACGACGCTGGCCTCTCGAGGTTGAGGGCGACTCAGACACAGCCACACACACAAGAGGCGCTGGCTCCTTCAATTCTATCTTCGCAGACCCAGGTTGTCTCTGCAACACGACTACCTCACCGTCGGGTTGCGACACCAACTTCTCCACCGCGACCACGAGCTCCTTCTCTCCGACCTTCGCGACCGACCCAGCCTCCGACTGCTCGCCCCTGACAGACTCCGATCGATCTCCCCTCTTCTTCTTCTTCTTCTTCGGCAACGGCTCCTCATCCCGGTAGACAAACATGCTGACAAATCAAAACGACAAAAGAAAATGACAAGAACAAACGAAAACCCAGATCAAAAACAACCTGACCGTTACGACGCTAAAAGAACGCAAAGATTAAATAAACCCTTAAACGTCACGAATATCAGCGACCACAAAACACAAAAGTTGATCCAATAAAAATACTTTGATTATAAATAAACCGTAAACAACCCCGTATTTATTTATTTAGTTAAACTTCAAACCGCCAAATTAAATTTCAAATTTAATAAATCTACGAAAAACACTAAACGTCAAAATAACAACGAGGACAAAATAAAATCGCTAGCCCAATAAAAATATACCGTATACAACACTATTTATTTATTTAGATTTTTAAAAACCGCCAAATCAAATTTTAAGATATAAAAAGTAATTACTTCAAATAATTGAATTTATTAAATGCCGAACTTTAAATTCAAATATAGAAACAAACAATAAAAACACGCGCTATTAGAATGTAGTTTCCGGAAGTACTTATCCTATGTGTACTCGGTGCCTGGTACTAGCTTCAAGTGCTACACCACTAGTTACACTGAAAACTCGACCTTAAGCAGGTTTTAAGTACGCAAGTACTTAAATTATGGAATATTTATATCTAAATTACTTCAAAATTTACGTTTTTTAAATGATTTATTTTATTCAAAAGGCCCTATATTTCGGTCTCTAATTTGTCATTTAATTACACGCACACTACAAAATTTGTCCGAATTTATTTGATGATTTTACGCGTTTTTTGCACGATTTTCGCGGGTTTTTTTTGTAAATTTATTAGAAACGCCTTATAAATTATTTTGGGCTGTTAGTTTATTAGTTTTTGGTTTATTAGCACGAAATTTAGGTTAGTTTATTTTTAAACCCGGATTTTAGTTGAAATTCAAAGAAAACGCCATTTATTTATTATTTAATCGGTTAAATTATTGTTTTTTATTTTATTTCACTGCTTTTTGTATTAAAATTAATGCCACACAATAATAAAATTAAACTATGCTGTAAACCACTATCAAATTAAGGCGTTCACTGCGATTCCGAAATTTTAAAAGGTAACAGCAAAACGCGTCAATTAATTGATATTCTAAATTATCTGTATTCTTAGGTTTCTTATGACATTAGTTACTAATGTGAAAACATTATGAAATCCGTCCTATATTGTTACCATGCATCAACCGTTGCCACGGTAAAAATTCGATATCTAATCGATATAATGGGTTCCTTAACGTTACGATGACAAATAGTGCTCCGGAATAGCTCAGAAAAGACTCATCAGGGCGGTGGGTAAAGAATCGCATTCAGGGACCATAAGGAACCACTAGAAAGGTCCAATAAGTCAAAACTAACTATTTTATTAATGGGCGCCAGGAACAGGAGCAAGCAGATTCAACGAGAAATGTTCCACTATTCTCGGGCGAAACCCAAGGTAACTCGCTATATCAATAAATTAACAGGGCACAGAATTAAACCTGAATTTATTGAAGTATCTACAATGCCAAACATAAAATCAAACACATAAATATAAATTTCACTAGAACAAATAATTCTACAAATAATCATACATACAAGATTCAAACCTAAATGATTCAAGAGAAAATTAACCAAGCTAAGTGCTCACAATAAGCGAATATATGTTTACTCCAGGTGATTGTATAAATAATATTTAACAGTAATAACGCAATAGTGTTCAGAGTATCCGGGCACGAGCCCATACGCAAAAATAATTCGTACTAAGTAATAATCGGGTACGCAGACTTGGTGGCCACTAAGTACGCTGTAACCGCATAACTCAAGTGAGTAATAATTTAACCAAGGGTCTAAGCTCGTGACTAGATTTACAATCAATATGTATAATTCACTGGAACGCATTAACGAGTGGTTAGCATTAATCATAAGAACCTAGCACTTACTAAGGAAGCATTCAGACATTAATACCTAAATAATTTTATCATAAATTCAGATTTTACGTTAATTATCGCAACCCACCTTACACACAGGTGCAAGTATGGTTGCATGCAAAGCAAAATAATAAGAGGGTGAATATAAGGTTTCATACACAAAAAGTATTACTCCAATAATCTCAACAGAACATACACAGCACACTTAAATAAGGAAGTATACGACCTCAAGAAGTAATTCCAATGCACCAGTAGCAGTCAAGGATTCCAAATCCAACATAACGGGATTACAGCAATTACAGATGGTCACACAAAATGGCTTCAGGTGTAATATTCATCCACGGATAACTTCAACAGGTTTCGATTAATATTTCGGTAGTCCAACAGATGGAACTTATTGTATCAATAGTTAGTTCTTCGTCGGGAGCTTCAATACCATCTATTTCAGTAAGTTGTCGAGTCTGGGTAATCGTAATACCACCAGAACGATTACTTAAACAAATCTTCACAAATGTGCATCTACTTAAATTGGAACTGCTAAACCTAAAATATGTAATTACTCTTGGACTCGCACGCAGACGTAGTCGTAGTCTTATACGTAAATTTGGATGTAAATTTGGACTTAAATTTGAACCCTAAAATTCATGTAACACATAGAACACGAAGTGCTACAAAACAATTACTTACCACATAACAATGTGGGTAGAATATAACAAATATCACAAAAATGTGCTTCTCTAACTGAGCGAAGGCCAAACGAATAGTATTAATCAAAACGACGTGAAATCCGCCAAAGGCGTAATAATTAACTTTCTTACTCACAAACACCAGAAAGATTAATTTTATCCAAAGTAGTAAGCTAGAATCCGCTAAAATAAGCGATATAAATTTTGCTAACGTACCAAGTTCGTCGTTTCGATTCGAAGGCTGGATCAAGAAGGAAGAGCCACCACATGGGCTCGTTATCACCCTTAGGTGAGATAACATTTTCCCACAATTAAACCACTTTTTATGAACAAAAACAAATTAATGTGCATCACTTTAATACAGTTTTACAATAACAACTTGACAAATGTCAATTCAATGAAGTATCTAACCAAAAGAGAGATTCAAAGGCTTCTAACCACAGAGCATTACGTTAAAAAGATACTAAAAGTTGCAATGAGTTATAAAACTTAAAACGGGACGTTCCACTCCCCCTCAACTTCGAAGGAAGTAAACTCCTTAAAGTTTACGACGTCCAGCAGCAGGCTGAACCCAACAGCTGCCAGATACCCTTAAGTTGTCCATCTTCAGTTTACAGTTCGTAAGTTGCTATTCCTAATTTCTTTTTAACTTTATAAGGGCCTAGGAATTTAGGAGCAAGTTTTGTTGAAAAGGACTTGGTCGCATCACTCAAAGCCTTATTACGTCGCCACACAAGTTGACCAGGTTCATAGTGAACAGCTCTTCTTCGCAGATTATACGTATGACGAAAGCGTTCATGCGCTTGACGTAATTTTTCTTTAACAGTTTCAAACATTTTCTGATAACCAGTTTTACGTTTTTCTATATGTTCATTTAAATCTAGATCGGGTGTTTCAATTTTTAACTTAAAGTCTTCTCCTCAGGAAATATGTTCACGTCCAAAATTTATAAAGTATGGGGTGAAACCAGTAGTTTTGCTAACAGAAGTTCTAATTGCACAGGTCACAGCGGATAAATTGATATCCCAATTTTTCTGTGACTCTTTAATATATGTTGCAAGCATAGTCTTGATGACTTTGTTCGTACCTTCGGTTGGATTTGCACGAGGGTAATATAAGGTAGTAAATATAATAGTAGATTTATATTTTTCATACAAGTGTCTAAAGCGTTTACGTTTCATTTGTCCACCATTGTCGCAAATAATGTACTGGGGTACACCATAGACCAAAAATATACCATCTTCTATGCTCGTGCATAAAGTTTTAGCACTAGCAGATCGAAGGGGAAAAGTAAGTACATATTTACTAAAATAATCGTTGACAACTAGCAAATATTTATATCCTTGAGTAGATCGAACAAGGGGACCCATCAAATCTAAACTTATCATTTGCCAAGGCTGTATGACAGGCGGTCGCTCACCCATAAGACCAGCAGGAGCTTCTTGTTCGGGCTTATGTTGTTGACAAGTAAGACAATGGTTAACATACCGGGTAATATCACACTTCATTTGGGGCCAATAATATAACATTTTAATTCTAGAGTAAGTCTTGAAGATTCCTAAATGACCAGAAATGGGATCATTATGATATCGCCACAAAAGTTGGGAACGTTTTTCTTTAGGAACTAATAATCTCCACAAGTCATTTTCAGTAGCTAATTCATGTATAGTTGGTTTAACAAACTTATAGAGTCGTTCGTCTTCCACTCGCCACAAAGGAAATTTTAAGGGATTAGAACTAACTTTCTGAAATACTTTACGATACCATCTATCGGTAGTGTTAGAATAATCATCATCGTCCACTTTAATAGGTTCAATAGAAACAGGGACAGCACGTGAAAGAAAATCGGGTACAATATGCTCTTTACCTTTACGATGAATTATTGTGTAATCATAGGATTGCAATCTCAAAGCCCAACGTGCCAAACGTCCATGAGGGTCTTTCAGTTTATGAAGCCATAATAGAGAATGGTGGTCGGTAATTATCGTGAAGTGATGACCTTCCAGATAGTGTCGTAATTTTTCAACCGACCAGATAACGGCAATACACTCACGTTCGGTGGCAGAATATTTTTGCTCTTGCACAGTAAGAGAGCGAGATAAGTAGCAAATAACTCTGTCGCCAATATCAGTGGATTGGGTAAGAACGGCACCAATACCATAAGCAGAGGCATCAGTTTGTAAAACAAACGGCTTGGAAAAATCAGGGCACGTCAACACAGGAGCAATTATCAACAACTCTTTGATACGATTGAAGGCGGTTTCGCAATCAGAAGTCCAACGCCAAGTACGACTTTTCTTAGTTAAACTAGTCAAAGGTTGAACAATAGTAGAAAAATCAGGGACGAAACGTCGATACCATGATGCTGTACCTGGAACGCCCCGTTCTAAGTTTTATAATTATTGCAATTTTTAGAATCTTTTTAACATAATGCTCTGTGGTTAGAAGCCTTTGAATCTCTCCTTTGGTTAGATATTTCACTGAATTGACATTTGTCAAGTTGTTTGTAAAACTGTATTATTGTAATGCACATTAATTTGTTTTTGTTAATAAAAAGTGGTTTAATTGTGGGAAAATGTTATCTCACCTAAGGGCGATAACGAGCCCATGTGGTGGCTCGTCGTTCTTCTTGATCCAGCCTTTGAATCGAAACGACGAACATGGTATGTTAGCAAAATTTATATCGCTTATTTTAGCGGATTCTAGCTTACTACCTTGGATAAAATTAATCTTTCTGGTGTTTGTGAGTAAGAAAGTTAATTATTACGCCTTTGGCGGATTTCACGTCGTTTTGATTAATACCTTCGCTCAGTTAGAGAAGCACATTTTTGTGATATTTGTTATATGCTACCCACATGGTTATGTGGTAAGTAATAGCGTTGTAGCACTTCTTGTTCTATGTATTACATGAATTTTAGGGTTCAAATCTAGGTTCAGATTTAAGTCCAGATTCAACTTCAAATCTAACTTCAAACTTAACTCCAGAGTTTAGTTCAAATTTAACTTCAAATTTAAGTCTACGACTACGTCTGCGTGCGAGTCCAAGGGTAATTACATATTTTAGGTTTAGCAGTTCCAATTTAAGTAGATGCACATTTGTGAAGATTCGTTTAAGTAATCGTTCTGGTGGTATTACGATTACCCAACCTCGTCAACTTACTGTAATAGATGGTATTGAAGCTCCCGACGAAGGATTAATTATTGATACAATAAGTTCCATCTGCTGGACTACCGAAATATGAATCGAAACCTGTTGGAGTTATCTGTGAATGAATATTACACCTGAAGCGATTTTGTGTGACTACCTTTAAGTGGTGTAATCCTGTTAAGTTGGATTTGGAATCCTTGACTGCTACTGGTGCATTGGAATTACTTCTTGAGGTCGTATACTTCCTTATTTAAGTGTGTTGTGTTTATGTTCTGTTGAGATTATTGAAGTAATACTTTTTGTGTATGAAACCTTATGTTCACCCGCTTATATTTTGCTTTGCATGCAACCATACTTACACCTGTGTGTAGGGTGGGTTGCGATAATTAACGTAAAATCTGTATTTATGATAAAATTATTAAGGTACTAATGGTTGAATGCTTCCTTAGTAAGTGCTAGGTTTTTTTTTTATGAATAATGCTAACCACTCGTTAATGCGTTCCAGTGATTTATACATATTGATTGTAAATCTAGTCACGAGCTTAGACCCTTGGTTAAATTATTACTCGCTTGAGTTATGCTGTTACAGCTTACTTAGTGGCCACCAAGTCTGCGTATCCAATTTTTACTTAGTACGAATTATTTTTGCGTACGGGCTCGTGCCCGGATATTATTAACACCCTTGCGTTATTACTGTTAAATATTATTTATACAATCACCTGGAGTAAACATATATTTGCTTGTTGTGAGCACTTAGCTTGGTTAATTTTCTCCTGCGTCATTTAGGTTTGAATCTTGTATGTATAATTAGTTTGTAGAATTATTTGTTCTAGTGAAATTTATATTTATATGTTTGATTTCATGTTTGGCATTGTAGTTACTTCAATAAATTCAGGCTTAATTCTGTGCCCTGTTAATTTATTGATATAGTGAGTTACCTTGGGTTTCGCCCGAGAATAGTGGAACATTTCTCGTTGAATCTGCTCGCTCCTGTTCCTGGCGCCCATTAATAAAATAGTTAGTTTTGACTTATTGGACCTTTCTAGTGGTTCCTTATGGTCCCTGAATGCGATTGTTTACCCACCGCCCTGATGAGTCTTTTCTGAGCTATTCCGGAGCACTATTTGTCATCGTAACGTTAAGGAACCCATTATATCGATTAGTTATCGAATTTTTACCGTGGCATACCTAGGAAACGTCGAAGATCAGTAACAGATTTCGGATACGGGATGTCTAATATAGCTTTCACTTTATCGGGATCAGGTCGAAGTCCATGTTGATCTACCAAATATCCTAAATAACGTAACTCAGATAAACAGAATTTACATTTATCGAGGCTTATGACGAGACCAGCTTCAGTTAAGCGATCAAAAACTTTGCCAAGAATTTCTAAGTGATGGTCAAAATCTTTGGATACAATAATTATATCATCCAAATATTGCAGAACAAAAGGTTGTAAATCAGCACCAAGTGTATTATCAATGAGACGCTGGAATGTAGCGGGGGCATTAGTTAAGCCGAATGACATTCGATTGAACCGAATGAACGAGAAGTATGTTGGGCCCTTTTGGCACCGTCTCTAAGAAGTTAGATGTAATACAGGCATTAGGAGTATTCAGGATTAAGACCTGTGGCACATCTTTAGAAGCCCAGAGTAATCTCAACACCATCTTTGCCGCGGTAGTGCTGTCCGGTATACTACCATTCCTGTTGAGTTTCAGCGTCAACAGCAGCCGTTACCACACTATCTGAGGCAGCTTCCACGTCTCATCACATAATTATTAAATCACCTCAACTGGTCGACATGTTCGACAAACCATAATCTTTTTTAAGAAATTTTTTCTTGGCCGTCTTCAGATGCCACAAGCTTCACGTGATTTGCGAATAACATTGTGACGCCAAAGGACAGCTCAAGTTTAACATTTAATTTTAAAAAAAATAATAAGAATAATTTTTATTCCAAACACCCCTTACTAAAAGATTTATTTTAAAATATAGTACAACACTGAACAGAATAATATAGTTAGCCAACCCTAGTTCGGTTTCGGTGACAAGTCAAAACATTAAAAAGCATAACATAGGTCAACTTATATCTAACTTTCCTTAACGATGGGAATTTTTTAATTAGCGCTGGAGGGAAAGGGTGTTGTGTTCTAGAAAGTTCTGCACCGGAAGTGTTGCAATATTATACAAGTTTTGAAAACATCTGTAAAAATATAAACAATAAGTAAATTGAAATATTTAGAAATTGTTTAAATTTAAATTTAGAATATTGCTACGGTAAAAATGGCAATGATAAAAGCAGATGTAAACATATAAATTTAAAAACACATGGGATAGTACGAAATCAGTAAGGGCTGTGATTGATTGAACCAGTCACACGACCGAAATACATAAATACAGAAGCACCACTAAATTATTATTTCCCTTTTTGTACAGGTTGCTTTTGGCATTCGGTTTATCAACAAAAATAGTGATACTATTAGTTTTCATTTTCAAATAGTACAAAGGTGATGTTATTAAATAAAAACTAAATACCTAAAAAAAAAATGCTACTAACAAAATTTAAAACTTTCTTGTTGAAAGTTTTATCAAATATTGCAGGGGTAGCGAGTTTGTATGAACAAGTAAAAGAATTGTGAGCGTTAACCATAAAGGTCTTATAGCAGGTGTCCCATTGAAAAGAAAACGAGTAGACGCAGTTTTAAAGGTAACTAATTAATTATCCCCAAACTAATATTTACCTGTCTTTAAATCTAGAAAATTAATTTGAAAATCTGGTTGCATGACGAAATAGATATAATTAAAGAAAATCTACAGGAATGGTAGTATGCCGGACAGCACAAGCGCAACGAAGATGGCGTAAAGATCATCCTGGGCTGCTGAAGAGGGGCCACAGGTCCCAACCCTGACTACTCCTAGTGTCAGGATTACACCTAACTTCTTAAAGTTGGCAGCCAAGATTCCCAGCGTAATCTTCGTGGCTTGCTCCGAACAAAGTTCTCGAATTGGAGTTTTTCAATGAAGGTTAAAGAAATGTCCAGCGATACATATGCAAAGTTTCCAATGCCGTTTACAAATATAATTGAAGACATACACATACATATATGCAAATGTATAAACACATACGCACACATATCATAACATATCATAACCTGAAGAAACTTTTCTTTCCATATCTTCCCATAACGAGTGGTTTGTAAGAAGTGTTTTGCCACCCCCTTTAGTAGTGGTCATCGTAGTCACGGCAGTTGTGCGCAAATAGTCCTCGATGTCATCCTTGCGATTCAAAAGAAGACGACCATTGACCTGTCAACCGTGGATATTTATCTATCGTTCAATCTGGCATCGGGTTGCTATTTGTCAATGCAATGTCGTGTAAATTGGTAACGCAGTCTTTTCTGTCAAACAGGAGCAGTCACGCACATTGAATCTTCTTTAGGAGTCAGGTGAGTGCAATCACGAAACAGTCACTCTGAGCATATATCCCGACTGTAGACATGTGAATTTCATAGCAACCCAGTTAACCGATAATCAGCGGGAGGGAGTAAGTAGCGTCTTAAAGCAAGTAAGCTTGGCTTGATTAATTATTTAATAAACATAAGCAAAATAATTATAAGTTCCAAAATTACATAAAATAAAAGTGAAATTTAAATGATTTAACAGTTCGGAAGTCTTCGGAAGTCTACGGATGCCTTCATGATTGCTTGTGGCCCCAGAAATAAACTTAAACGTTGATTAAATAAATGTACGTACAGTTTAACAGGTTGTATAAGTCTTTGGTGATCTTCGGCTTCCTCCGGAAAGCATCGGAAGTTGCTTATGAGGCCCAGTGTGAACGTGAACAACGATGATTAGGAGATATGTACAGGTTGAAGAGGTCCAGACATTTTCGGTGGTCTTCGGATCTCTTCGGAAGGCTTCGTGTTTTAGTGGTGGATCAATGTTACGTTAAAAGAAATTGTGAAATGAAATTATATGCACTTAAAAACTACTAATTTACAATATATACAAGAAAAGAGGGTTTAGAAGGTCTTCGGTTGTCTTTTGAACTCTTCGGCAGGCTTCGTGGTGTTATGTCTCTACGGGGATGTCGTTCCTGTGGTAGAGCTTGACGGGTGCACTCACAATAACGACGGGTCGGTGAAGTACGGAACGGAGTTTAACGTGCATACGTGTTTGTTAATGATGAATTGATGAATTATGAAGGACGTGCCCTGGGTACGACGTCGGACAGAGTCGCCGTCAGAGAATACGCAGGCTATAGGGAGCGCTGCGTTGTGAAGTATAGCAGACTATGGAGAGCGCTGCTTGGGAGGGTCTTGCAGGCTATGGGGGAGCACTGCAAGAGGATTGATTCCTAGGCTATGGAGTGCACTATGAATGTCTTCTGCAGAATTTGAAATTATATTTATACAGTTCTGATACCTATTTTTCCTGTGTTGAAAAACATTAATGATGTCTTTAACCAATGAAATTCGTTTTCGATTTTTGATTTTGCAAAAGATTATCCAAATTTAGTAACACAAAACTTAGTTGAAATTTCTCGAGATTCTTTGGTTTGTTCTATTTCCAGCACGACAGGGGCGTGATATTTGCGTGAACGCATTTAGGCGGGAACGCATTTATACGCGTGCTGCGAGGTTTTTTCAGCAATTTTATAGCTAAATGCTGTGGAATTGCTGAAGAGCTTTCGAGCTTATTAAGACGTTCGTCTTATTTATCGCTAATCGTTTCAGCCAGTCGCATTTATAATATATATATATATATATATATATATATATATATATATATATATGTGCGAAAGGAAGCGTATATATTGGAGGCCCAGATGCAGTGCTTGACACGTGCAATCTGGACCCACTAATATATAGTGCAAAAACAACTCAAATTTCAGGAATGGATTCCAGGACCACCGCCGGTGCAGAGGCCAACGAACTACTACGCCAGATGATGGAACTTCACAACAAGATGCCGCAACACCTGAAGCATTAGTACATCTTTGTGCCCACGACACCGGAAGCAGCACCGTCACCAGAAGCCACCCCACCGTCCCAAATGGAATTCTCCAGCTCATCGTCCGAAGATGAAGCAATCCCAGACGACCGCAAGCATCTGAAGAGGAAGCCTGAGAAGAGCAGCGGATCCAGCGAGTCCGAAGACGGATTCACCACCACCAACAAGAAACGCACGCACCGTCGAAGGGTAACAGATGTCACAATTTAACCTGTTGCAGGAACATCAACCGAAGCGACTACAACGAGTAATTGCTTTGAGGCCATCGGAGATACCAACCAAGAAATGGAAGAAGACTCCGGAGAAACAATCAACACCAAAGCATCGAAGAAACCCCGCCTACCGCCTCCAATCTGCCAGACCATCACTAACAAGGGATACGGCTTCACCAAAGCGAAGAACATCCAGGACGGCATCAGCATCTAAGCGACTACCATCGAACACTTCAGAGGCATCACGAGAATGCTAACCGAAGGTAAGTTACCTTTTCACTCATACATGTTGCAGGAAGAAAAACCGCTGAAAGCGGTACTCCGAGGACTTCCGATAGATCTCTCTGAAGAAAAGATCAAAGAAAATCTACTCCAGCAAGGCTTTCCAGTCCAGAAAGTCACAAAAATAACGGGGCGTGAGCGCCGCCCCATGCCGTTCTACCTGATCCAGCTGGACCGCACCAAGGCAAGCAAGGGGATTTTCGACGTTACACAGGTCTGCGGGTCCGTGTCGGATCCCCGCGAAGACAGCCCACGACGAGCCAGTGCCACCGCTGCCAGAAGTTCCACCACGCGCAGAGCCGCTGCCATGCTCCACCTCGCTGCGTCAAGTGCGGTGAGGAACACCACAGCGCCCTCTGCAAGAAGCCCAGGGACGTCCCAACAAAGTGCGCCAACTGCCAGGAGGTACACCCAGCCAGCTACCAAGGATGCGCAGCCTTCCCCAAACCAACTACAGCCAGGCAGCCCAGAGCACCAGCACCAGCGAGAAGCCCTTCCGCAGCCAAGGTAAGTCCTGCAGTGTCCTTTGCCCAGGCGACCCGCGAGGAGCCGAGGCCTAGCACTTCTGCAGCCACCATTGTCTAGCCAGCAGCCCAGCCGTCACCACCAACACCACCTGCAACCGCCGCCGCCCAAGAAGAGATGAGAATTGGACAGCTGATGGCTGTTCTGTCTACCTTGGACCTAGGAAAGATCACCGAGGTCATCAAGAAGATCACCGCTGTCCTCGCCGGAACCAAGACAACGGGAAAAATCCTGATAGCACTGTTCAGCTGTCTGCCAGACATCGTAGCCATCTTTAAACCATAGGTAAGTTTATGGCTAACAAACGAAAACCTTTGTCCCTACAGGTAGCGTTTTGGAATGCCAACGGGTTCCAAGAGAAAAAACTCTAGCTCACCGAGTTTGCAGACCTGGACATCGTGATGGTGAACGAGACCCACTTCCGAGAAGCCGACAACCCAAGAATAGCAAACTACGTTTGCTACTGGAACAACAGTCAAGACCGAAGAGGAGGTGGAACCGCTATCTACATCAAGCTTGGGATCGACCACTACAGCGTCAACACCGGAGATCTACTGCACCTGGAGGCCACCGCCGTGGAGGTTAGGACAGCATCTGCAGGTACGTTAAGCTTTGTTGCAGGTTACAACCCGCCAGCCAAACCCATTCAAGAAGTGCACCTGGACACCATCCTACTCACCGGGACACCAACGATCCTAGCTGGTGACCTCAACGCGAAGCATCTGACCTGGAACAGCAGGACGATCAACCAGAACGGAAGAATCCTACGGAACTACGCGGACAACAGACAAGCAGCAGTTGAGGGACCAGTCGAGCCAACCCACTACTGCCACAACAGAAGACCCGACATCCTGGATATCGTAGTCATCAAGGACCTAGCGCTTCCAGTCCAGCTTAACGCAGTCAACGAACTGGACTCCGACCACTACCCAGTGCTACTTTGTGTAGGCGAAGACTTCACCGGAGAGGAGGAGCGACCAAAGAAGACCACCTGCTGGGCAGCATTCACGGACCACCTCCAGGAGACCATCCCACCGATCCCATCCCTCAACACAGCAGACGAAGTGTATGCAGCAGTGGACCTACTGACCAGAGCCATCCTGTCATCCATGGAGGCGGCGACCAAGACAACGATGGTACGCGGACAGCACCAGCAGATCCCAGACGACACCAGAAAGCTCATCAGGGAGAAGAACCGAGCCAGGAAGAGATACTAGCGTTCCCGGGACCCAGAAGACAGGAACGTCTACTACGACCTACGTACCCAGGTAAGCATCTCATTGCAGGAACACCGGAACGAGTAGTGGAGAAGGAAGATCGAGGCCCTAGAAGAAAACGACCATTTACTCTGGAGGATGGTGAAGATCCTGAAGAGGAAGTCAGCACCAATGCCGCCAATCCATGGAGAAAATGGAATGGTCTACACAGAAGAGAAAAGGCCGACGCTTTTGCAGACTATCTGGAACTCCAGTTTACCCTGAACTACGCCGAAGCCGACCTTGACTGGGTAGAGAGGGTCAACAGAGCTGACCTAGTCCGCCTAGAAGAAGACGACCAGCACCTGCCCCACGTGACACCGCATGAGTTGGAGGAGGTCATCAAAAGAGCGAAGATCCGGAAGGCACCAGGTCAAACTATTTCCGGTAAGAGCGAAAGTCATGTACTGGTCATACTTAACGCGATATTACGTCTGCACAATTTTCCTACACCCTGGAAGTGCGCAAACGTAATTTTGTTACAGAGGCCTGGGCAGTCTGCGACCTTACCGCAGAACTACCGCCCCATCAGTCTGCTACCGGTTCTCGGCAAGATAGCGGAGGGTGTCGTTCTTCGACGGCTACGGGACGAAGTCGATGAGCGAGGGGGCATCCCCAATGAGCAGTTCTCCTTCAGATCCGGCCATTCAACTGTTCACCAGATCCTGCGTCTCGTGGAGTTCGTCATCGATGGGTTCAACAAGAAGCAGTCAACCGGCGTCATCTTCTTGATGTCTCCAAGGCCTTCGACCGAGTGTGGAATCAAGGACTTCTCTACAAACTACTAGATTTGGATATCCACCGAGGACTGGCAAGACTCGTCGCATCGTTTCTGGACCAAAGAAGATTCCAAGGGAAGATAGGCAGTTCCCGTTCATCAGCCGACAGATGGAAGCCGGCGTGCCTCTGGGCTCGCTCTTTTCACCACTGCTCTACTCGCTCTTTACTCGCGACGTTCCGAAGATTAGCGACACCCACCTGTCTCTCTACGCCGACGACACCGCCGTATCCACCAGATCACTAGCCCCGAGGTTAGTGACAAGAAGACTCCAGGAAGCCGCCACCGCCTTGGAGAGATGGTTCCGAACCTGGGTGATTAACGTCAACCCGGAGAAGAGCAGCGTCGTACTCCTGACGAAGAGGATGCTACAACCAGACAAGGACATCGTGATCTTCAACGAAGCCATCACATGGAAGACGCAGGCCAAGTACTTGGGAGTAGCCATCGACCGAAGACTCACCTGGGGAACTCACATCGCCAACACCGCCTCCAGAGCCAACGCAGCAACAGCCAGCCTGTATCCACTACTCAACAGAAGAAGCCAGCTCGACAACGCCAACAAGATCAGGCTCTACAAGTCCGTCATCAGACCCACCATGATCTACGCATCGGCAGCGTGGGGCTACGCAGCCAAGTCCCACATCAAGAGGTTGCAGACCGTCCAGTCGAAGAACCTACGCATGGCACTCGACGCCCCATAATACGTGAGGAACGACCAGCTCCACTCCGACGTCAATATCCCAACGATGGTGGAATTCATCAAGGCAGCTGCAAGGAAGACCTTCGACGGAATGGCTCTTCACGACAACCCCTTCATCAGGACAGCAGTGGACTACGACGAGACCGCACCGATGAAGTATAGAAGACCCAAGACAGTAGTTATAGATTAGCATAGTTTAGTTTATAAATGAAGTATCTTAAGTCGGCTGTCACTAGGACAGCAAGTAAATACTTATTTCTTTCGCACTAGTCAGACTAAAAATGTAAAAATTTTCCAAATTTAAATTCCAAAAACCAATTAGATTTAGAGTAAAGAAACTCAATAAAGAATATGTCAATGTCAATGTCAGTTCGTTCAGTGCTCTGCGTGTGATGATAGAGTTAACACGCCGCCGTTCGACTGAACTCGATGAGATCTAATTCCATTTTTGTGGTGATGAAAATCGACTAGTTTATACGTTTCGGTTTTCATAATATCAATATAAACAGAATCAATCAATAGCTTTTCAGTATTAGGACGTAATCGTTGAAATTATTCAAGGATGTAAGCTCAACAAAACGAACGGTTTCGATTGCTGGCGCTCATTGTAGCAGCAGCTGCGGCTGATATATAGTAACAATACAAGCCTTTTCATATTAGTAACTAATAAGTCATAAAGAACCTAAAAATGCAGAAAATATTGACAATTGCAAACGGTTAGTTAAGATATCCATTACTTGGGGCATTTTGTGAATACCTTTTCAGCTTTTGGAATCGCATTGAACGCCTTAGTTTTATACTAGTTTACAGCATGAAAGTCGACTCCGCTCAGTTTTAAAGCGCAAGATTTACAGTTAACTTAAAATTATATTACGCTTATTCATATAGCAAATCTGTAAAAAGAATACTAGACGACTACCGTGAATGTATGTGGCAGTAAAATATAGAGTTACATCTCCAATGAACCGCAGTATTTCGCATTTGGATGTGGTTTCACTAAAAAAATGCATTAACTCGAACGTGAGGGTATTCGGATCAGTAGGTAGCAAAGTATTGCGGTAGTGATTTTCCATTAGCGGAATTGCTTCTGATATTTCAGACTGTCGAATTCGTACATTACTCGACAGTGCTAGCAGTTAAATGCCACTTATTTTTAATAAAATTTATAAAATGGGCAATTGGAATATTACTTTAGAATTGAGTTACACCATATACTTGTTATTAAAAACGTAAAAACTAAATTTTCTTACTTCGTCAGTAGATCGTTTTTAAATCCTCTACAGTAATACATGACAGCTATTCCTCCATTATAAAACAAAATTTCACATTAAATTTACTAACACTGGGGTTATTTGTTTGAAGAGTGCGTAAGTTACACATCCCCCAAATTTATATATATATATATATATATATATATATATATATATTGCTGTGAATCCACCAAAATCCGGGAACTACGGTTTTCGAATCGAACCCCACAGATTGGGCGTCAAGAATGCTGTGAAACCTACAAAAAGCTATTCATTACCTTAACTGTTCCGTTGACTTTCTTCTGTTAATCGCCTCTTTACTCTTTTCCGCCTCGGCTGCTCACCTGGTTAAAACTTCCATCCTCAATCATAAAAAAAAACAAACACATTCCTACCACAAACATCAACGTTAACTCTATTTACATCAATATTCACAATACATTAAAATTTCAAAATTAAAATTCAGCATAAATTTTAGTATCAGAAAATTTCAAGATTAAATTTGTTATCATTTTAATGTGCATCCAGAATTAAAGTCCTTGTAGGATGCCTACTAATTAATATAACAATATATGCAGACCTGAGTCTGAGTACAAAGGGAGCATCTACCACCCCTTTACGTTAATTAACCAGGTTCGTCTAATTGAGCTCAAAGACATACCCAAATTTTCATCATAATCCAGAACATAAATACTAAATACCCCTTTCTACTTAAACAAGAAAATCTCACCTTAAAATTAAAAATTTGCTGTTAGTACAATTTCACTACTGTCCATTTTAAGTAAATCAATTATAAAGTTATTCAACACACACCAACACATCAAAAATCGAACAACAAAGCATAAGTTACCTGAAGGTTACTGCACTAGTGGCTTCAATGTACATCGTCCATGCTAATTTCACTATTCCAACTGGGTTATGTTTACGTCCTCGGATTACTGGTCGCTTTTAAACATTTTCTCTACACCACCATTCAACTAAAGTTGTTTCAGTGCTTTTCCGGAACTCATCTGTGTATATCTGAAGCTTGTTTTGTGGATTCAGTCACGTTTACGAACCATTTAATTATTAACACCCGCGAAAAATAGCAAAGAAATTCATACTTCTTTCACAAATATACGCCAAAACTGCCTACTTTTGTGTATTCATTTGTCGTTGCAAATTTGACTAATTGGTACAGTGATACTAAACTTTATTACCTTGTATCTTCTTTTCTAAGTGCACTAAATTACATTCATTGTAGCACGTAAAGAACAAACTGTTTTAAATCACCAAAGTATACGAGCAAACTGTTTAAATTATTCTATCAAAATCGGAAAACTAAAAAGCACTGTTTAACGCATTGAATCAATTCGAAAATCTAAGAGAGAGAAACTCATATTAACCCGGGTATATATAGAGGTTAGCCCGTCTGTCGGTCTTGTCCCCAAAACGGACAGTTTCTAGAATTTCGTATACAATGTTCCCATCTCGCCCGCCTGTGCGTCGGTTCTTATTAAATTTGCACTCGCACCAGGTAAATCTCAGAAATTTCGACACGGCTCGCAACGTCTGGAAATAACTAATTAATTTTTATACAGAAATGCTATTTTTACCTCTCAAGTTTGCCTTTTATTTTCAACCAATCGCAACCCAGTGACGTTGCTCAACTCACGCCTTTTACTATATATGTCTCATCCTGCGCATATTATCTGTCTCTATCTACCCTGTTCCGAGTGGTACAAATTGATATTCTTTATTATCGATTATTTCAGTCCATGTGGACTGTGAAATAACCGACCTTATTAGCATTTCCCGTAGCTATTAAGCTACGGTTTCTCCAACATTCTCTGTAACCATTTATTATCTGCCAAATTTACGCAGAATGAGCCTTTTAAAAATACGCAGGTGTTCAAACATAATACTTCTAAATAACACTTCTACGATTTGAATATTATTGGGTTTTTACAAGCTTTTATAGATATTATATGTTACTAATGGTTCAATTAACTCCAATTAAAATAATACCCTTTAATTTTTAGTGACTCCTAATCAAATATTAATTATTATCTGTACATTTTGTTTAATACCGGTTACTTAAAATTGAGTTGATTAATATAAATTTTGCACATAATTTCCATTTGTTTCTTTACTCGGTATAATTAAATTACTACATTTTAATACTGCTTCTTTTTATAGAAGGCGTCTTGTAAATCATTTAAATTTCTTCTTTTTAATGAAACGAATGAATTTTTATGCTTCACGGTTTTAATAACTCGTACCTTTTCCCAAAGCTTCTACACGGTGATTAAAATTATTTGATGTGATTATTTAATTTTCTACCCTGGTCTAAATATGAGTAATATATATATATATATATATATATATTATGCTGTGATAAGGGGTTGCTTAAGGGTGCACGTTATAGTAAAAGTCGTTCGGGAAGGAGTAATTAGAATAGGCAGCAAAAAACCACACTTATTTAAGGAAATAATTAAGAAATAGACATAGTTTGTAGATAGTAAGTAGTCAACACCCTGTATATAAAGTAGAGATAGTTTTTGGGCGACGCAGGTAAACATAGAAAGACGCATAGTTGGCGTAGGAATGAGAAATACATGTATTAAGTAGATAGTAAATATTAAATACCCTGTAGATAAAGTTTAGTTAATTTAGGTAAAACAAATAAGGATATTTTTCAGTGGAGGCACGCGTATATTGGGAAATGAATGATAAAGTGTAATTAGACACGCATTAAGAAGAAGAGTTCCAGACGATTAAATTAATACGGATATAGAAATAGAGTTTCAGGCAGTTAATATAAATGCGTACAAAGATCTAACCATTTTGATAAGAGAAATGATTAAAAATTGCGTGAATCGCATGTAAACATGGAAATTTAAAGTCGGGTTGCATCAGTTGTTTATAGAAAAGCAAGTAATCTATCAAAATACAGCATGTTGATATTAAAAGACAGCTGCGGGCAGGTTGTGATTATGGGAAAGCGTGGAGCATTGCATCAGAAACTGCTGTAAATAAAATTATTTGATTGGTCAGAGACAAGCGACGAGTTCTAGACCAGACCCACGGATGGAGTGGGAATTCGAGATTATATTAGCAAGCACCTTGATAAGAAAGTCAGTTTTGAACTCAATGAAGGCCGAAGTGCATAGCCATTAAACAAAGTATTACGTAATAAGTATAGAAGTGAAAAATAAAGTGAGTGCAAATATGAAGATTACAATCACCGTTTAAACGTAAGTACGTTTTTAATGAATTTATTGTAAACTAAGACATAAAAATAATAGGGTTTCGAAGTCTGAGGGAAATAGACTAGGATTCTGATGTTAAGGAAAAATACAATAATGCGATTTAAATGTCAAAGGGGAAAAGAAGAATAATACAATCTTGAAGTACAGGGATGAAACAAACTACAAATTTAAGTCTGGGGCAAGAATGATAAGTTTGAAGAATTGAAATAAATTGGGGTATATAATTTAATGGTGATGGTCCATAGTGTAATAATTTGAATGGAATCCAGAATTGGGGAAGATCATTTTTATTGGAAGCGTCGATGTGAAAAAGATAAAACCAGGTCAGATTTTTAGTTATAAGACATTTGTTTTTCTATATGAATTTTTATTTTATTTTTAATATTGAATTTGCTAAATATGATATGCTTGTGAAGAAGTCAACAAATGAGGTTGCATACGCATTGAATGAGTAATAAGAAAACAGGTTTAGAATATTCTACACTTTGTTGGTAAAGGTAATAAATTTTCTTTGGTGACTTTGGGTTTTTGAGTGCATACTAGATGGTTGTTAATAAATGAAATTTATAAGAAATGTATTACAAATAATTTCAAAAGCTGTACATAACATATTGGTCTCATTATATAGAATCTAAATTTACTGAATTTTATAGTTGCAAATAAATGCTAGCCGAGGTTATAAGATTTAAATAGTACAAAAGGCGGAGCCACAAGTTGAATAGGAAAGTGATAACCAACAAGGCGGTAACGTATCGAATTTTGCCATTGGTAGATAGAGTTGTTTAAAGATAAAGTCCAGTCGATAGCAATATTAAGAAAACAGCTGGAGGAGGAGATAATTACACTTAATCATGAATATTAAAATGGTGGTCCAATAATTTAGAATTCATAGCAAAATAAATAATAATGCAGCTCAACGTAGAGGCTTGATAATCCGCTAATATCATAGCAATATATATATATATATATATATATATATATATATATATTTAAATGAAACTATTAAGTCTTAATAAATAGATTGTTACACTGTATAATTGAAGGACAGATTATAAAAGGTTGATGGAGGTTCATTAATCAGACGTGAGAAAGGAAGCAACTACTTTGTGTTCCAGACGTAAAACGATACTGCAGGTGCAGGTCACAATAGACTGTAAGAAAACAATTGTTACAATTAAGTTTATTAAAAAGTAATACATTGTATTGTATTGTAACAAATATATATTTTGTAGCACTAGTTTTGAAGGAATCACATCTATGCATTGTTGATTTGTGATATTTGATTCTTGTATTTGATATTGTTATATCTGAAAGAAACAATTCCACAATGGAACAGGAAATTATGACCATTTAATTAGCTTGAATGCATTACCCAGAAATATTTAATAACAATATACACTCTGAAAACATATTTAAAAAGGAACTAGTCGTTTGTGTTGCCTAATCCATAGGCGGATTATATCCTTTCAGTTGTTAAAATTAAGATAGCGTTTGCGTAAATACGGTCACGAGGTGACGCGCAAGGCGGATCAGCCGTTTTTTACATGCACGGTACGGATACCCAAGCCGGCCATTGTAGTTTAAGATGTAATCAAGACTGCAACTTAAAAAGATGGGGTCATGGGTTCGTCACAAATGGGGCCTCAGAATAGGCGCGTCGAGATAGGCGCAGGAGAGCTGGTCGTCTTGGGGGCACAGAAGAATGGTCATTCCTGTGACTCAGGCAAGGCACTAGACCACGCTTCCTTTTGAAAATGGTTCGAGGAGTCGGTATTTGTTAACGGTGAGAACGTACAGCTTTTCTTCGATGTTTTTTATTGGACATCAAATTTGAAAGCAGGATCCGGAAAATGAGCATCGCAGTTCGATAACAAGGGGTAACGTCTTCATTAAGAACAGGTATCAAAACTTTCAGTTCTTATGCTTATCCGACTTTTAAAAGTGTTCACAAAAAACTTTAATAGAAGATTGCTTAATTATGCTAAATTTTGTGCACGAATAATAACGTGAAATATGATTGTTACGAAGTACTAATAAGGTAATTTTGTAAGACACGCGGAACATTCATGTGTTTAAAGTATTGTGATTCTAAAGTCCACTTCCTGTTTTTTAAAAAGTTCATTACAGATGTCTAATCTTTAATAAGGTAATTATATCTGAATAAGTTTGAAATTTTATTTATCCAAATTAGCTGCACGTGATTTAAATTTTTTATAAAGAAATAAATTAAACTGATGTGAAATACATGTAAACCAATACACAGATCTGTCCATGGGGTATCAGAAATCTTGTTTTGAAATATTATTAAAAATTAAGGTCTTGTTATATCAAGACAGATTTATAAGAAATACCAGAATTCAATTTTATTATTTTGTATTTGTAACCATATTAACAAAAAAAAAACGATAAGAGAGAAACTATATTAAATTACATTTTTGGACTCAAGTTTTTTTATTCCATGCACAATTAATTTTAATAAGAATATTTTAGAGAAAATAAATTTTTTGAATAATGAAATTAGACGAATGCTGAAGTAATTTAAAAACACAGATATGTTACAATTGATTTATTCTAGATATCCATTTTTTTAATTCAAATACCTTTGGTGTGGTAATCTCAAGATTATCCACTCGTAATTATTAGTATGCTTTTTTATTAAAAAGCACAGCGTCTTTTTAATAAAAAATTTGTTGTGTACTTTTTCTTTCAGGATCATCGAGATTGAAGAGGTATTAAGTATGTTCCAGAGGTTTCCAGATGTGTTAGTTTATTAAGTTGTAAGTTTTCTATGGTGCTTATATCCCATGAATTTCTGTATCTTCTCATAGGAGTATTGAATTTCTTGTGTTGTCCATATAGATACAGTGGCGCTCAATTTCCCTTTTTCTTTTTATGTTAGCTTATTGTAGGGTTTATACCATCCCCACGCCTTTTTTCATTGCTCACCCTTGGGGTAATTTCCAGACTTAGCCGCGAACAAGTAAAAAAGGATAAAGCTTCACTTGTATCCAACGAGTGGAGGCGAAAATTGTTTCAGTATCAAAAAATAGCAGACATGAAATCAGCATTTCCCACAAGTGATGTAAGAGCATGTATTGCATAAATCCCCTAAGGAGTCCATAATGGTCAGTCAGTCTTAGAACTTCATAACTTTCACATTATTGGTTGTTCAAGCTAGTTATCATAATTTTGGATTATTAATTATTGATTTATTAACTTCAAGTATTTTTCAATTACTTAATGCTTAGTGACTATAAACTTCTAAGTCGTTGTAACAGAAATAAGTAATTTTTTGTAATTTGCTACGTTCAATTCCTGAATTTTCATCTTTCCAATACCCTTCATTGATAAATTATTACCAGTTTAAATAAATATCCTAATTCGCTCTTTTTGACTATTTTCAAAGATACCTATTATAGATAAGGCACATTATCCTATCAGTTTATTCATAAAGCAGTTTGGTTTCTCCATTAATATTAATTTCTTATCACCTATACTACAATTTAGTATACACATTATTGTCCTTGTCAACGCCTGGTATTTTCTATTTTTAACAGTATTACCTTATGTTATCAGAGTAGAGATTCTAAATTGTTCTGTTGGGAATTAATTCATTTTTTCTTTGTACTTTATTAACGTTGAACAGATCCTCTTAAACAGTTCTTAATTCTAAACGAGCAAATACACGCACACTCTTTTCTGTTTCTACTTATTGTGTATTTGGTAAGTAAATAAAATGGTTGATAAATTACTGACTTTCATGTTTACTTTCTAGCTCGTATCGTATGGTCGTATCGTATGGTCGTATCGTTTGGTCGTATTGTATGGTCGTTTCGTATGGTCGTATCGTATAGTTTTATCGTAGAACTTAAAAGTTGTTTGTACCCAAAGTTTAAAACTTTCCCGTACGTGTAGAATTTAATCGTATGGATTTGATTGAATGTTCAGGTTTGATGTTGGACCATATGGATTGCTAATTACTCACAACTGTTTTTGGTCTACCAGAATCCTCGAGCTACCAGGTATTGTGACTGTAAAAGAAAATGCATTGTTCCGGATCTTGGCTGGTTACTGGTATGTTAAACATTTCTTTGCCTCGTTATATGTACGTAGACGAAAGCAGACAACTTTTTTTAAATTCTATTTTACTAGTAGCTCATACAATAAATTATTTCCCACATATATGCTAATAATTGCGTAACACGTTCCTCATCAGCAGTGCCTTACTATAGTGCTGATAGTTACAAATTTTACTGTAAAGTTTAATAAGTTTGAATCAGCTACAATCCTTCAATACTAATACGTTATAGTTACTATAGTAGTTACTTTTGAGATACTCACACATTCTTTATGGATAATTAATATTTCATTATGAACATAGTTAATATCAGTGTTTTGGATGGACTTTCTTGTATAAAAATAAATATTCCATTTTTTCTTTCTTTCTATAAATGTGTTAGAATGTAATTACACGAGCTCGTTAGGGTTATTAAATATAAACTATTTTCTTTATCCTGATTAGTAAACGTTTCTTAAAAGTTTATTCTGTGCTTTTACTAATCATATATATATTTACCGAAATGATTATTGATTACAAGCCATGATAAGCAAATAAAGTATATTTTTAACGTGAATTTTTTTAACAAAATTATTTTTATTACCTATATGTTTTAATTGGACAAACTGACGTCCTGTCATTAATTATTGCTTTTCTTTTGCAGGTACAAACCTTATTTTATTTCAATTGTTTATTTTCTCCTAGTTGAGTTACTTCAGTTTTAGCCCCCCCCCCTTCCAATCTTCGGTTGCAGCCTAGTCGGCACATCCTTTTAGTCACGGTACGAGAGTATCGTATAAATTTGGCGCCCAACGTGAGGCGAAACGTTTAGTATAGCAAATCGAGGAACCACGTTGGGCGCCAAATTTATATCACAATACTCTCGTACCGTGACTAAAAGGGTGTGCCGACTAGGCTGCAGCCGAAGATTGGGAGTGGGGGAGGGGGAGCTAAAACTGAAGTAATTCAACAAGGAGAAAATTTACCATTGAAATAAAATAAGGTTCGTACCTGCAAAAGAACAGCAATAATTAATGACCGGCCGCCAGTCATATAGGTAATAAAAATAACTTTGTTAAAAAAATTCAAGTTAAAAATATACTTTATTTGCTTATCATAAGACTTGTAATCAATTATCTTTTCAGTAAATACATATGATTAGTAAAAGCACAAAATAAACTTTTAAGGAACGTTTACTAATCAGGATAAAGAAAATAGTTTATATTTAATAACCCTAACGAGCTCGTGTAATACATTCTAACACATTTATAGAAAGAAAGAAAAAATGGAATATTTATTTTTATACAAGAAAGTCCATCCAAAACACTGATATTAACTATGTTCATAATGAAATATTAATTATCCATAAAGAATGTGTGAGTATCTCAAAAGTAACTACTATAGTAACTATAACGTATTAGTATTGAAGGATTGTAGCTGATTCAAACTTATTAAACATTACAGTAAAATTTGTAACTATCAGCGCTATACTAAAGCACTGCTGATGAAGAACGTGTTACGCAATTATTAGCATATATATGGGAAATAATTTATTGTATGAACTACTAGTAAAATAGAATTTAAAAAAAGTAGTCTGCATTCGTGTACGTACTTATTCGGGTAAACCAAAAAAAGTTGTGAGTAATTAGCAATCCATATGGTCCAACATCAAACCTGAACATGCAATCAAATCCATACGATAAAACTCTACACGTATGGTAAAGCTTTAAACCTTGGGTACGAACAACTTTTAAGTCCTACGATAAGACCGTACGATACGACCATACGATTCGACCATACGATACGAGCTAGAAAGTAATCAGGAAAGTCGGTAATTTATCAACCATTTTATTCACTTGCCAAATACACAAGAAGTAGAAACAGAAAAGAATGTGCGTGTATTTGCTTGTTTAGAATTAAGAACTGTTTAAGAAGATCTGTTCAACGTTAATAAAGTACAAAGTAAAAATGAATTAATTCCCAACAGAACAATTTAGAATCTCTACTCTGATAACATAAGGTAATACCGTTAAAACAAGAAATTACCAGGCGTTGATAAGGACAATAATGTGTATACGAAATTGTAGTATAGGTGATAAGAAATTAATATTAATAGAGAAACCAAACTGCTTTATGAATAAACTGATAGGATAATGTGCCTTATCTATAATAGGTATCTTTGAAAATAGTCAAAAAGAGCGAATTAGAATTTATTTAAACTGGTAATAATTTATCAATGAAGGGTATTGGAAAGATGAAAATTCAGTAATTGAACGTTACAAATTAAACAATTAAAAATAAAATACACTCGATAGCAGTGTTGTTGAGAAATGAAAACTTTTTAAAAAGAAGCTCCCAAAGGTCAAAAACCTATCTGACGCAGACAATTGTAGGATTCCCGAAAGACACTGGCGATTTCAAAATAGAAAGCTGGTGGTCGTGAATTGCAATTTTTTATCTGTAAGAAAACCCATTGGACGAAGTACAAATATCGACCGAGTTTTACAAAGAGGAAAGACTATAATGGAACTGGCAATCAAACTTTTGAAAGTACCATAAGTTCATTTTCCTAACCATTTTCAATTGCATATTGATATTAGCAAGTAAGACGTAAAAAAACTTTATATACGCATTTATGCATAATTTATTACAATTTATCACGATTAATTAATGAAATAATTTACTCAGCGAAAGCCTAAGCTTTACTAAACAAAAGTGTATAATTATAACACAGTTCTATTGCAGCGATTATTACTGAAATAATTATTCAGGAAAAATCTAAAAAACTTGATTCTCATCAACTTTATTATCTCTTACAAGGTTTATAACACATCACTCAATAAGTCTGTAGGATAACTAAGAAAAACACATTTTTTTGGCGAAATTCGATTTTATTCATCAACATACATTCCTTCAAGAGTGATGCAATCAGTCCAACGCCGTTCTATCATTTCGATACCTTTTTTGTAAAACAATTCGTCTTTGGCCTCAAAATAAGCTTCAGTTTCAGCGATCACCTCTTCATCCGAGCCAAATTTTTTTCCGGCAAGCATTTTTTTCAGGTCTGCGAACAGGTAGTAGTTGCTGGGGGCCAAATCTGGAGAATACGGTGGGTGCGGAAGCAATTCGAAGCCCAATTGGTGCAATTTGGCCATCGTTGCGATCGACTGGTGACACGGTGCATTGTCTTGGTGAAAGAGAATTTTTTTCTTCTTCATGTGTGGCCGTTTTTTGGCAATTTCTTCCTTCAAACGCACTAATAATGCCATGTAGTATTCGCTGTTGATTCTTCTTCCTTTCTCAAGATAGTCGATGTACAAAATTCCGTGCGCATCCCAAAATACAGACGCCAAAACCTTACCAGCCGACTTTTGCGTTTGGGCCGCTTTGGACGTGGTTCTCCGGCTGCAGTCCACTCAGCTGACTGCCGATTAGACTCTGGAGTGTGGTGGTGGATCCATGTTTCATCCATTGTCACATACCGACGCAAAAGTCCTTTTATTCCGGTTGAACAGCTCCAAACAGCTCTCAGAATCATCGACACGTTGTTGTTTTTGGTCCACTGTGAGCAAACGCGGCACCCACTTTGAGAACAGCTTTCTCATGGACAAATGTTCATGCAAAATAGTGTGCACACTGCCTTCTGATATCTTCAAGGTGTCAGCTATCTCACGCAATTTCACTTTTCTGTTTCCCAAAACGATTCGGTGGACTTTTTTGATGTTTTCCGGTGTAACCACCTCAATTGGTCTTCCAGAGCGTTCAGCATCGTCGGTGTCTGTACGGCCACGTTTAAAATCAGCAAACCACTTCTCCACCGTTTGCCTCGATGGAGCAGAGCCCGGATAACACTTATCAAGCCATGCTTTGGCTGCGATGGTATTTTTACCCATCAAAAAGCAATGATAAATCAACACGCGAAATTGCTTGGATTTCATTTTTTTGAAATACTCAAAAGTATCGTCATTTGAACCTCTGTAACTTGTAAACTAATCGTCGGATTGTCATGAAATTTTGACAGATATCTTTTTAAGGTTAATACTTCCTACAAATCATATGGATTATTACATAGCAACGCCATCTATGTATCATCCTACGGACTTATTGAGTGATGTAGTAATTAAACACTTTCATTGCAACAATTTAAAGAAGGTATACAATTAAACACATTTTATGTACTTTATTATTGCAACATTAACTAATGAAAGAATTATTCGGCAGAAGTCTGAAACCGATGTAATTATAACCAAGGCTAATATAATTACATACAATACACGTAACGATAAGTGATTCTTTAAATAATTTGAATACAAACTAGACTGAAAAGTAACTCTTAATTTATAAGCAATGAATTCTGAAAAGATTAAACTGTAGCTAGGTTCAATTCCATTATATGACGGAAACATATTCATTACTGACTGCGTAACATTTTTTAAATCTTTTTAGAAACAAGGTGACGTGGAACGCAATGTCTGACTTTTACGCCTACTACTAAGTAAGCTAACGGGCAGAGCATTAACATTGATTGCGAGTCGCGATGACCTCACAGAATGGGACAATTACAAACGGATATTAATGGCAGATTTCGGAGGCCAAAGAAATATTCAATGTTTTATCAGAGATTTAATAAATTTACAAATGGAGGCTAACCAATTACCATATCAATTCGGTATGAGATGTCAGGACGTACGAAGTATAATATTGACCAAACAAAAACTCGAGGAATCCGACCACAACATACGATTAATAAAGACAAAGATGTACGACGAAATGGTGTTGGACACATATATCAACGCGTTACCCGAACGACTGCCAGACAAAATAAGACTTGAACATCCCTAAAACTTAGAAGAAGCAATGAATTTAATTGTGCTGGAAAAAAACGTTATGTATTACAGAAATAGAATATATAATTTTAACGCGAATAAAAACTACTTACCGATTAAAACAAGACAAGCGGCGAGACAAATACCAACACAGCCGAAATTTACACCATTTAACGCACCAATAAATTAATCTCAAATTAACAATCCAAACTTTAGTAACACAAATTTCAGCAATCAACCTCAACAATTTCCAAGACCAACATTTAATTCAAACTTTACGAAACTTACATTCACATCAAAATTCAATCAGAATGTGAATCGAACATGGCAAACATTCGGCGCAAATCCGAACTGAAACACACCGATGACGAGTAACCACAACAACCCCAATAATTATTACAAAGCAACCCCTATGGACACTTCATCTGGTAACACCAGACAAAATACAAAAATATCGCAAATCAAACCAGACTATAACCAAAAACGAAACTTCACTTCCGAGGAGCTATTCCACCAAGAAGTAGAAGAGTTTAACAATCAAGATATAGATAATTACGCGAATGCAAATAGAAACGATGAAATAAATCATTCGGAGGACTATGAATGTAACAACCCTTGTGAAAACTACTAAGAGAACGACGAGGAGAATGCGTACTAAAATTTTCGGTTAGACATTCAAATACGACCAAACATAATAAATTTAAAAAACATTAATCAACCTTAGAATTGTTGCGGAAGAACGAGAGAGGGAGTGGGAACCGGTGTTCCAAGATTTGAAGGGGCAGCTTTATAAAAAGTTGTTACTAATGTAAATGTGTCAAAATATGCAGTTGAAACAGGTGCAGGTTCAGAAAGATAAAAGGGGTGCCAATTTGTTGTATATCGATAGTTTTGAAAGAGTGCAAGAAAAGGTATTCGGCTGCAGAGAAGGAGATGTTGGCATTTGTATATGCTGTATCGAAATTACATTTTTATGTGTTAGCAAATAGCTTTTTAATCAAAACCAATAATGTAGGAGTTGCTTTTCTAAAGAAGAAGGAATTTTAAACAGTAGGTTGTACAGATGGGCGTTGTTTCTACAAGAATACAACTTTGAAATTTGACATAAATTTGGAAGGGATAACGTGACGGCGGATTATTTGAGTAGGATGGATAGATGTTTTGAGACTGGAAATATAAAGGGTTGTATAGCAATGGTACAGCGTTTTAAAAAGGTGGGGAAAATGGAATAGAACGAGTTTCATAGCGATGCAGCAACACGTTGAAGTTAAGAAAATTAGAGAAAATCTGAGAGCTGACAATTTAATGGGGTAGAAGGTTTTTGTTAAAAGATGGCTTTGTTGTACAGAAAATACGAGACGAAGAGTTGTTGGTACGTACGCGTGAAATTGCTCTAGAATTGATAAAAGCAATACATACGTACACATTAAATCAGAAAGATATTCTCGGTACTTGAGAAACGTTTCGTGTGAAAAATATTTAGTTAATTCAAGATTTTATCGCAGGTCGTGATATGTAAATTAGTCAAAGAAAAGAATAAGCACTGTTGCAATACGCCTTTAAACGTGACAACTAACGTATTTTTAGATATTCTAGCGATCGATTATTTAACACATTAGCGACCACAGCGTTCATCAGTGACCGATATCAGTTTTGCTAGACTAGCCAAAGCGGTCACAAATGACCGCTTTGTACCGTTAAAAGTGCTCTCTAGACCTCATGACCGACATTATACGCATTATATCATATCTGCGTGCAACAAAGTCTCCAACTTTCAATTTCTTATTTATAATTGGTTTGGTATTACCTTTGCGATTGGCTCTGAGAGTTCCCAAAAGATGTGCCTGCTTATCAAGTAACTGTCTAGCTAACTCTATGCTTGTGTAATAATTGTCCGCAACAAAGTTTTACCACTGTTCAATAATTGATCTGTCAGACATAAAACAATTTTTGTAGGTACAAATGTTCTTGGATTTTTCTCTTTTCCAGCGTAGACTTTCATATTCCACGTATAGCCATTACCGCAGCAAAGTTTGAACACTGATCTTATATTTATGGGTTTTGTTGGGTATATATTGTTTTATAAGTTTACGGTCGCAAAATGGTATTAGTGTTTCATCAACATACACTGTTTCTCCTGGTACATACACTTCTTGACATTTTTTCAAAAATATGTTTATAAGTGGTTCTATTTTGTAAAGACTGTCTTCTTCTGGGCATGTTTCATTATTACTGAAATGCCACATTGTCAGCAATAATTCAAACCTATTTCAAGTCATTGCACCAGAAACAGTTATATTTTTGAAAAGTAGATTTGTGCTCCAATAGTGCCCCATGTTTAGCATTTTTACTATGTCCATATATCCCAAAATTTCTAAGAAGCATTTAATTTCAGGTGCACTAATCGGAGTCCATTCCCTGGAACGGGAGTGTAGTAGTACATCATCAACAGAAAGAAGAAATTGAGTGGCATACAGATTGGTTTCAGATACCATACTGTCCACTAGTTCTTTATCCACAAATTACAAACGGAAATCAACAGGCTCTGCATTCACAAGCAGTGTAGCATACTCAGGTTTTACACCAGATTCGATTTTATAAAAAAAATTTATGTGAATTCCGTGAGATTTGGTCCAACTGCTATTTTCAGATGTATTATTTTCATCTTCATTGTCTCGTACGTTATCATAGTCATCACCGGTACGATCTGCAATATACACTGGCGATTCCCGTAATTCAAGTTTTTGCGATACTGATGAATCGGAATTCAAGCTCTCTTCTGGTGAAAATCTAGGGTTAAAATCATTATCAGAAAAGGGATCTACATCTAAACCACTTTCACTTGCCTCTGTAAATAAAATATTCTATTGGTTTGCAAAACAAGTTATCTATGAATTCTAGGCAATACCTTCATCAGCGGATGATACACAACTTATCGCCATCTCTTCAATTTTCCGCAAACGGCTAGCATTCATATTGGATAAGAATAGTAACCTGGACGCACCTGTTCATAAATCGTCAAACCCTTCAAGACAAAATGCGAAAGTTATTCTCCGCACTTCAAGCTTGTATTATAGAGAGCATATGTTTCACTGAGGGCCATATACACCGTTTGCATTTTAAACTTGGCTTTGTTAAGCTTGGGTTAAAAATGTTTGGTATGTTTCGTAGAAATTAGAGGCAAGCTTAGCTAAGTCTTGAAGCAGTAGTTTGGCAACGTTATATATTTCAATCTGTTTTGTCACAATTTGACGTTCCTTTAATTGGCTGTCAAATATCAAATCATATTTTATAATTAATTGCAATTGTTGGAGAAACAATGGGAACATTTACACTAAGCGTGAAACCCCAGATTATTTCCTTAGAGCAAGTGGACTGTGACTTGAGGGTAGTGTTGCGATAAAATACTCTTAGCGGTAAATCAAACAATGATCATGCACTTACCTTAATGTTCATACTGTTGGCTTCTACGGAAGTAGTTAACAGCATTCAAACCAGAACAAATCTCCGCTGACGGATTATGTAAAAGCGCAGTAGCACACACATTCACCAAAAAATGTATATTGTTTTTAATACATGACCGCACGGGCCGAATGCTTCGAAACGAGTGTACAAAACCAGTGCTAGATAAGACCGCCTGGTTTATCGCAAAACAAAACCTTGACTGTTTAAAATAAATAACATTGGAAATGAAGAGTGGCGTTCTAACCCAATTTTGAACATACCCCCCACCCAAAATAATTAAATTTTGAAAGCTAAAAGGGGTGAAGAAAATAAAACAAGAAAAAAAAAAGGGGAGAAATTAAAAAAAATGCAAATAAGCTCTATTGATGTAGTTGTGTAGAGATAAAACGAGAAAATAAAAGAAACTCTAAAGAATGATCAATTAATGTGATTGTTGATCACGTCATATTAACTTTAAAGAGGTGGAAGCGGTACCACCTTATTTATTGGTCGTACCGTTTCACCTGAGGGTGTCTTCAACCGAACAACACGTACTACGCCGTCACTTCCGGGTATCAGCTTTGTTACCCTTGCTAAAGGCCAACACGCAGGGAGTGTACCTGGGGTCAAGTACAACACCAGATCGCCTTCTTCCAACTGTTTGGCCGGGGTAGTCCATTTGGGCCTATGCTGAAGGGTGTGGAGGTATTCATTTGACCAACGCTTCCAGAACCCTTGGATTAACTGTTGACAAAGCCGCCAACGAGTGAGTCTGTTAGTAGGAATGTTTGTCAAATCTACTTCGGGTCGTGCCAGAATAGGACCGCCTGTCAGGAAATGTGCCCGCGTCAATCCATCAATTCCATCATCGGGTGAAGCTAGTAAGGAGCAAAACGGGCGAGAGTTTAAAATGCCTTCAATTCTAATAACGATTGTGTTAAATTCTTCTGCAGTAAATTGGTTGCTACCAATTATTCTCTTTAAATGGAATTTAACACTTTTGATTCCTGCCTCCCACAATCCACCGAAATGGGGTGCGTAGGGAGGATTAAAAGACCATTCAATGCCCCGAATAGCTAAATAATTTGCAATCTCGGGCTTAGACGAGTCAAAAAATTTTAAAATTTCAGAAATTTCTCTAGTAGCTCCGCAGAAGTTCCGTCCTTGATCGGAATAAAATTTCGCCGGAAGTCCGCGTCTAGAAATAAATCTGTTTAGTGCGGCCAGACATGCTTGGGAAGTTAACGAGGTGACGAGTTCGATATGAATGGAACGCGAGACCATGCATATAAACAAAGCAATATATGCCTTCTCATACCTAGCTGTGCGCAGATTAAGTACTTTTACCATAAGGGGTCCGCCAAAGTCAATCCCCGTGTGCGTGAAACATTTTCCCGGTTCGAGTCGGTAAGCTGGAAGATCCGCCATAGGTGGTTGGATAGGTTCCGCCTTATATCGGTAACATGTAAGGCAACGAAAAATACGATGTCGAATTAAGTGTCGAATTGAAGGAATCCAAAATCTCCTATTTACGAGAGAATGTACCAGGCGATTTCCACCATGGCCCGAGTATATGTGATAATGATCGCATATCAAGATAGCTAATCTGCTGTCCCGCGGAATTAGGTAGGGATATTTAGTAGCAATTGGGAGCTTCGACTGGCGCAAACGTCCCCCCACCATGATTAAACCCACAGGGAGAGAAAAGGGACAAATGACGATAATTTTTGTGCAAGGTTGACCCTTTTCTAATAACAAAATTTCGTTTCGATTGTGCTCGTACTGAGAAATTCTTATAATAAATAACAAAGCGTCGTTATATTCAAATGACGTTAAGTTGCCAGTACGCAGCTGATCGTTTGGAGCATCATGAATGCGCGCAAGGCAATTGAATTTGAATCTAAGTATATAGGCAAAAATTCTTTGTACTTTAACAAAACTTGAATGTCGTAGCAAAATGTCCGTAAATGGTTGAACATCAATTGCGGACAACAAGGCTTGAGGTGTCATAGGGATAGAAACGTCTAACCCTTGTGCAGGCGAGTATTCAAATGTACTACCTGGCCATTCAGAAATGTTCCGATATATGAAGTCGGGGCCTTTCCACCACAAATCACAACAAAGCAGCCCCGATGGCATTAACCCGCGACTTGCCGGGTCAGCGGGATTATCTGCACTAGGTACATGCCTCCAACGAGCTGTGGGTAGATTTTCGTGGATTTGAACAACCCTGTTGGCAAAGAATATTTTTAATCGATGCGGAGGGGTGCGAATCCACGACAGGGTGTTTACTGAATCACTAAAACAAATAGGTTCCTGAAGGTGTAAAGAATTAAATGCTGGGGAAGTAGACCTCATAAGTTTTGATAGAAGACATGCCGCCCCTAATTCGAGACGTGGTATCGTCCACGTTTTTAGTGGAGCCACGCGAGTTTTTGAAATTATTAAATTTATGAAAATTTGGCCATCAACCTCTAATGGTAAATAAATAACTGCAGCCATGCCAAGCTCGCTAGCGTCAGCAAAACCTACCATGAGACCTTTTACTTCACCTACTTTCCATACACAGCGCGGAATAGACACGTTTTCGAGAAGTGGTAATTCGGCTTGAATTTGATTCCACTTCTGTAAGACTACGGCAGGGAGTTCGTCATACCATCCTACCTTTAGTAACCACAATTGTTGAATAAGAGTTTTAAGTATAAAAGTAAATGGACTAATGTATCCATTAATGTCAAAGGTTCGCGCAATACGGGAAAGAATGCCTCTTTTCGATGGTGTATCAGAGGCATTTCGAACTTTGCATTTAAGCACATCGAATCTTAGATCCCAACAAAGCCCTAAAACTTTATTAATAGAATCAGGACTGGAATTAGGTAATTGTATCGCATCTGAAGAATTACCAATTACATTGGCATGTGAACTGGCCCATTTGCCCAGTTCAAAGCCACCCAGTTTTAACAAATCAATGAGTTCAGTTTTAAGTTCAGTTTTAAGAAGTAGAGCATCTTCAATGGAATCTGCTCCTGTCAAAATGTCGTCTACATATGTAGAAGAACTGAGAGCGCACGAAGCTCGTGGAAATTTTGAACCTTCGTCAACCAATAATTGTTTTAGAACACGAAGGGCAAGGTAAGGACTGCAACATGCACCGAAAATAACGCGTGTGTGTTCTAGCTCCGTTAAAGGTTCATTTGGATTAAACCTCCAAAATATGTGCAAGAATTTCCGATCATCAGGGTGTACTAAAATTGATCTGAACATTTGACGAATGTCACACGTAAGGGCCACTTGTGGAATTCTGAATCTTGTGATAACAAGACCTATATCTGTTTGTAGTTTCGGACCCGGCATTAGAATATCATTAAGGCATTTATTATTACAGTCTTTATCAGTCGGGTTGAAAACTACACGAATCTGGGTATGTGATGCGAGATTCTTTAAAACCCTGTGATGAGTCATCACATACTGGGATACATCAACCGCAGGTTTAAGGTGCTTCTGTGATAAATAATCACTAATGTTTTCCGCATACAATTTATGAAAATTTGCATCGCGTTTGAAACGCGCTTCAAGCTTTAAGAACCTATTGATTGCATGTTCTCTAGTCGAACCTAGAGCTTGGGAAACATTGTATTTAAACGGTAATCTGATCATATATTGACCTGAGGCCGTACGCGTAGTACTAGATTTGAAATGCTCTTCAGAAGCATTCTCCTCCGGGGAGGGCAAAAGTGGAGAAAATATTTCTTCGGATTCCCAAAATAAACATAAAGTTTCATTTAGAGATTGCGTTTCTACCATATTAGTAAATAAAGCGACGTTCGTAGGTGTAAGTATCATTTTAGGTACTTCACCCATGATTACCCATCCAAAAGAAGTAAGAAATGCCGCGGGTTTGCCTTTCAAGTATGAAGGCTCACTTGGCGTGATATCTAAAACCGCTGACACCCCTAATAAAATATCAACTGGTGCGGATACGTGGAAATCGGGATCAGCTAACTTAAGAGAGGAAAATTGTTGTTTTAACTGTATGGGTAACGTAACTGTAGGGAGATTCGTGGTAATCTTTGGTACAATTACAGCTTCACAATTTAAATAAAAATTGCTGTCGTATAAGGAGCCAATTTTACAGTCGACTAGACCCTGAACTTTTGTTAAATGCGACTGTCCTACACCACGTATTTCAAATTCGTTTGAGGCCTAACCTATCAGCTAAATCGATAGTAATAAAATTCGAATGCGATCCTGTATCTAAGATTAGGCGACAGCGCTGCCAACTACCATCAGTCGAGAGGACTTGTACTTGTGCTGTGGCTAAGAGCGCAACTGGTCTGTTTTCGACAGCGCAAGAATGTACAAAATTTACTGGCATAGAAACTTTTTCTATTACGTTGGTATTGGCAACAATCTGTACATCGGCGTCTGTACATAAAGGCGTAGTATTAGAGCGGCTCTGTACAGCGCTAGGATTATCGAAATGTAGTAAAGAATTGTGCTTTTTACTACCGCAATGTAGACAGCGAAATTTGGATTGACAAGAAAAAGCGGCTGCGGATTTAAACAAGCAAAACATCTACGGTTATTCTTGACTAATTCATGTCTATCTTTTGGTGACAATGCTAATAGTTTCGGGCATGAGCTTGATTGCATGCCGGACAAGAAACGGAAACCACTGTGTGTACAGTAGGACCTTTAGACGCGACTTCTTGCGAAGTCATACAAATGCGTTTGTTACTAGCATTATTGTAGCGATCGCCAGATTTTGCGGCACATGACGTTGGTATGCTCTTTGAAGCAGAGGTACTACCAACTAACGCTGAAATGGAGCATTTATTACGTAAAAACTTTATAAAATTTTTAAACGTAGGATATTCGTGTTCTAGGTAATGCTCTTTTTCAAATTCTTGTTTTGTTTTGGAATCTAACAATCCAAGAGAAAAATGTAAAAATATATAATCGGCTAAATCGGGAAGTTTCATATCGGTTAATGCTGTAACATTAGCTTGCAGTGTTTCGCACAAATCATTAAGAGCTTGAAAAGAATCTGTCTTTAGTTGAGACAGTGTAAAGATTTTAGATAGATAATGATGAGCAATTAAGCGTTTATTTGTGTAGCGTTGGACCAGCAGGTCGTACACTACCGAATAATTTTCTGGTGAAAACCGCACACTTTGTGCTAACTTTAAAGCGGAATTTTCCAGATAGGATAGCAAGTATGAAAACTTTTTGATGTCACTCAACGTATTGTTTTTGTCGTACAAAGATCTAAATGCGTCAAATTTTTCGGGATTACCTTCGAACTTATACAATTTTAATTCAAGTAAGCGAACATTCGAATCGCTGTTCAATGTTGTATTACCATTAGAACTAACGTTCGTGGTTGTGGTGTATCGACCAGCAACGCTTAAAATCTCGAAGTATAACCCGTCAAAACTAGATTCTAATGATACTGTATCTGTTGTAAAGTTTGCATGTACATTCGATAAATCCGACAATGCATCTAAAGTTTGTAGAAATTTATCTCTAACTGGCATTAAATAGCCAACACGATTTTTAAATTGATCTAATTTAGCAGGTAAATCTTTGATCAAATCAAAACAGTCTTGTAATCGCCTAAATAACCTTTCTTTCCGATTGTGTAATCTCTTAAATTCAGCAATACTTTGCTGATCGGGTTCCATATTAAAGCTGATAACCAGAGTTGAATGAAATTATCGCTAAATTATTTATTATTTACAATAACAATAACGCAAGCCGTAATTTATAATTTCGAAGAATGAACCTGGCAACAATCACAATTGGCGATAAGGTGAACTATTATATTTTTTAAGTTCAAGAACAAACTTTGAGCTTTGATTAGAATTATGCACATGTATCAATGCAATTAGTGAAATTGAATATAATAGTATTTTATCTCTACACAAAATTTACATATGGATCCTGTGCTCAGAAGTGACCACAAATGTTTATGTTGGAGAAACAATGGGAACATTTACACTAAGCGTGAAACCCCAGATTATTTCCTTAGAGCAAGTGGACTGTGACTTGAGGGTAGTGTTGCGATAAAATACTCTTAGCGGTAAATCAAACAATGATCATGCACTTACCTTAATGTTCATACTGTTGGCTTCTACGGAAGTGGTTAACAGCATTCAAACCAGAACAAATCTCCGCTGACGGATTATGTAGAAGCGCAGTAGCACACACATTCACCAAAAAATGTATATTGTTTTTAATACATGACCGCACGGGCCGAGTGCTTCGAAACGAGTGTAGAAAACCAGTGCTAGATAAGACCGCCTGGTTTATCGCAAAACAAAACCTTGACTCTTTAAAATAAATAACATTGAAATTAAGAGTGACGTTCTAACCCAATTTTGAACAGCAATCTTAAGTTATATTCGCCATGGATAATTTCCCCAAAACAAGGGTACCTAATTTTACATATTCAGAAAAGTGCCATTTATTACGAATAACCGCTGATAGATTTTCAGAAATTTTAGAACATAGAAAAAACGAATCGGACTTCTGTCCTACAAAAAACAATGTTTGGAATAATATCAAAGCGAACTTCAATGCTACATCAGCAAATGGTATCTTCCGAAGTGCATCTTCGCTAAGAAAATGTTACGAAAATAGGAAAAGAGAACTTCAGAAAACATTGGCAAAAGAAAGGAAAGAAGTTAATGCTACAGGAGGAGGACCTCCTGAAATTAAGAAAGATGAGACGGACGAGTTACTTATGAACATCGTTAACGGCAAAACACTGCTTGGACTTCATAATTGGTTTGACGATGATGCAGATGTAGCATTGAATGAAAATGGTGACACTGTCATCGAGTTTGCAACAGAGGAAGAGCAAGTCATCGAAGTACTACCGGTGAGAGTAGATTTTAATAGCTCATGATACGTAAATGTCGTGGATAACCGATTTATAGAATAAAAAATGCTTTTATAATTGTATTCTATTTTAAGGTTATAATTGAATAATCGCGGTTATGTTACAATTTTTCTTAATTAAAACCAGTTATTTTTACAGAGTTCAAGTACTAGTATTACTCCGTTACCAGATAATAATGACATTTCTGTTTTGGATTAATAATCATAAATAGCATTTATTTGTATCCATACTGGTTAGTGAAATATATGTAGTTTGAATGAAATATATGTAATTAAATAAATGGTGATAATTTTAAAGATTCCTTCTTTAAGAATGGTTCTTGAATATTGTTGTGTGGAGGTCTGTTGTTGTGATTGGTGTTTGGTGAGTCAATCCCTTTTTTGTCGCAGTGCCCGGATGTTTGATGTAGGGGAGTAAGCAATGGTGTTGTGTATTGTGTGAAGTATGAGATGTAGGGTAGGTTATGTATTAGAGTGCTTAAGTGGTTATTGGGGTGTTGTGTTTAGGATGTCGGTAAGGAATTTGTTTAGTATTTAAGGATTGTGTGTGATGAGGTGTGTTTTGCTAGGTAGTGGGGTGTAGGGAACTAGGTTTAGTGCGGATTTAAAGTTTGAGCGAGAGATGGATAACAGTGAACATTTGTAGATGAGGTGGTAAGGAGTTTCAGGTGTGGAGTTGTCGCAAGGACAATATGGGGATGGGATGATGTCGATGGAGTGAGAGGTTAGGAATTGTATCGCTTGAGGTCTAGAGTGGGGTACTTTTGGTGGGATTTTTAGTAGTTTGAGGAATAGCTCGTATGTGAATCTGCCGGATGGGGATATGGACCACAGTTGTTGCCAGGTATGGTTTAATGATGAACAAATGCGGGTTTTAATGTTGAATATAGGTAGTGTTTTGTATTCGTCAGGAGTTAGGATGGTGTCATGTAGCTGGATTGGAAGCTTGCGTTTCATGTTTCTGATTGGTAGGGCTGCGTTGAATTGTAATTCTATGGGAGGGATTTGAAAATGGTATATAGGGCTAGTGTGGATGTAGTTCGGTATGCGTGGGATGTATATAGTAAGAAGGGGCGGATTATTGTATTTAGTTTCGTTCTAGAAGTGGGTAGGGTTAATGTCAACCAGGTATCGGATGCGTATTGTATGATGGGGATTATAATTTGGGAAAGAATCAGGCGTCGAGTGTGTGTGGTTAGAATTGAAGTTGGAAGTGATTGGTAAAGGTTCTTTAGTATGATCTGTGTTTTTGTTCTTAGTTTGGTTAAGTGCGTGCGTGTGTGTGTGTGTAGTAGGGTGTCTATATATATATATATATATATATATATATATATATATTACTTAAATTTAGACCAGGGTAGAAAATTAATTAACGACATCGAATAATTTTAATTACCGTGTATAAGGAAGCTTTGGGAAAAAGTACGCGTAATTAAAGGCCTACTGTGAAGATTTAAATCATTTAATTAGAAGGTAGGGTTTGTATAGAATTTTATTAGATAATACGCGTTATTAAAACGTGGGGCATATAAATTTATTCGTTTCATTAAAAATAAGGGATTTAAATTATTTACTAGACGCTTTCTATAAAAAGAAGCAGAATTAAAATGCTCAACTTGTATGTAATTTAATTGTTCCAAGTACTAAAACAAATAGAAATTACGTGCAAAATTTATATTAATTAATTCAATTTTTAAGTAACGAGTATTAAACAAAGTGTACAAATAATAATTAATATTTAATTTGTATTCACTAAAAATTAAAGGGTAGAAGTCAATGCCATTCATTATTATTTTAATTGGAGTTAATTGAACCATTAGTAATATATAATATGCATAAAAGCTTTTAAAAACCCAATAATACCAAATATGAGACGCGTTGCTAGCATACAAATCTATCAAAAACGTTGGAATACGTGGAATATTCAAATCGTAGAAGTGTTATTTAAAATATTACGATTGAACACCGTATTTTTAAATGTCGAGTTCTGTTAATGTATTTGGATAAACATGAAAATTCTGCGTATATTGCAAACGGTCGGATAAACCGTAGCTTGTATTAACGGAAAAGGCTAGATGGAGGGGTTATTTAACTCAAGTAAGTCACGTCGCGAGTCCACGTGGATTTTACACAGCCGATAGTAAACAATATCGATTTGTACCACTCAGATCAAGGTAGAAAGAGATGGATAAAACAGGTAAAACAGAGACACCGATAGTAAAAGGCGTGATTTGAGCAACGTCACTGGGTTTGCGATTGGTGGAAATAAGTTGCAGATATGAGAGGTGAAGACAACAATTTCTATATAAAATTAATTAGTTATTCACAGACACGTTTGCGAGCCGTGTGAAAATTTCTTAGATTTAACTGGCACGAGTGCAAAAATTTAGTAGAATCGCTGTGCCGGACTGTCGAGAAGGGAACAGAGAATGTGAAATTCTAAAAATTGTCCGTTGAGGAACAAAGTCGACGTGCAGGCAAGCTATTATATAAACCCGTGATTATAGGTGTTGCGCTCTCTTATATTTTTTGATTATTCGATACTTTAAACAGTTTTGCTCTTAGATTTTTGATTTTGATTCAATACTTTAAACAGTTTGGCTCTTAGATTTTTGATTTTATTGAATAGTTTAAAACAGTTTGCTATTTATTGTTTTGATGTTATACGATACTGCAAGCAGAATACGTGCTACGATACAAGTTATTATGCATTAGTGCACTTAGAAAAGATAGATAAGTAGCGATAAATAAATACATTTAAGTATGCAGCTTTGTATAGCGTGAACGACTTATGAATTGCTTTGCTAATTTTCGGGGATATACATAGATGAGTTCCTGAGAAGTCCTGAACCAATTTAGACGAATGGTAGTGTACAAAAATTTTAAAAGCGTTCAGAATCTGAAGCCGTAAACATAAACCAGTTGGAATGGTGGAATGAGCAAGTCCGATGTACATTGAAGCCACGAGTGCAGTAACCTTCAGGTAAATCATACTATTTTGTTCGAACTTTGATGTTTTGGTGTGTGCTGGATATCTTTATAATTTGTTTAATAAAATGGACAGTAGTGAATTTTTATAAACAACAAATTTTTAATTTTAAGGTAAAATTTTCTTGTAAAAGTAGAAAGCAGTATTTAGCAGTTTATGTTTTGATTATGATGAAAATTTGGGTCTGTCTTTGAGCTCAATTAGACTAACCTGTTTAATTAACGTAAAGGGGTGGGCGATGCTTCCTTTTATTCAAACTTAGGTCTGCACATATTGTAACTTAATTAGTATGCATCCTACCAGAACTTTAATTCTGGATGCAAAATTAAAAATGATGACAAAACTTGAAATGGAAATTTTATAATGCTGCAATTTATGCTGAAATTTAATTTTGAAATTTTAATGTATTGTGAATATTGGTGTAAATAGAGTTAATGTTGATGTTTGTGGTAGGAATGTGTTTTTTTTATGAATGAGGATGAAAGTTTTAACTAGGTGAGCAGCCGAGGCGGAAAGAGTAAAAAGGCGACCATTAGAAGAGATTCAACAGGGCGAGAATCACAGCAAATCTTGGTGCCCAATTCGAGAGGCTCAAATATTTTTTTTTACTCTGGTGAGGCTTTTTGTAGGTTTCACAGCATAATTCTTGACGGCCCAACGCTGGGGCTCGATTCGAAAACCGTAGTTCCCGAATAATGGTGAGGTTTCACAGCAATATATATTCCTAAGTATCGTACGTAGGGGAAAGCTTCAGTGAGGTGTTTAGGATTTTTATCTTGGGAGGACGTTGTGGGTTTAGGAAGCCTATCAGCAGGAGGAGTTTTGATTTGGATGGCGATAATGGTTGTTTATTTAACATGGACCAGGATTCTATGTAGGATGTCAGTGTTAGTGCTGTTTACTTAATAGAGGATCTGGATCTACCGTGAAAAGGAAATGTTATATCATCTGCGTATGCGAGGGTATGTTGTGTAGGAGTAAGGGATTAATGACTATGTTCCGGAGGGTGGGGGATAAACAGGAGCCTTGGAGGCATCCTTAGGTAAGGGATTTGGTTATACGGTAATAATTTGAGGTCAGGGATGCTGTTCTTGAAGTTAGGAATGAGTTAATCATTTTGCATAGGTTCGAAGGAAAGTGGAATAGTCTTAGTTGATTTAATAGGTTAGGCCATCATAAAAAGTCAAAAGCGGATTTGAAGTCAAAGAAGAGCGCGGTGGTGTATTTGGATGTGGAATTTTTGACGGAGGAGACTAGAAGGTTGATGCGTTTTTCAGCACTGTGGTTGGGTCTAAAGCCGTGTTGAGATGGGGATAGGAAGTTGTGGTTTGTGACATGGGAATTCATTTTGTGAAGGATTGTTTCTCAAGGAGTTTTCCTAAAGCAGGTAGAAGTGCAATCTGTTTTGGATTGCAAAAGGTATTTTTCTTTGAAATTAAAAAATCCTGTCAGCATCCAACTGACATGCCATGGTTATAACTCCCTTGAAACCAACACGCCAAACAAAAACAAGGTGAGGTTGTTATAGATCCCTTACTGCTGCACAACCGCTAAAATTGATTTTTTTGTTGTAGAAAAATATTTTAACTTCAAGGAGCTCATCTCGCAGAAAACCTACTTACTTCGTCAGATATCGCTCAGAAATATAATCTTTTGTTAGATCAACGCCTAGCACTAATCAACATGCAATTGAAACATGCTGAGAATGAAAATGCTCTTGGAATCAAAAAACTCAATTTGAAGGTAGAACTCCTAGAATTAGAATTAATTAATAAAAGGAAGGTGAAATAGTTGGAAATAGTTTAATATAGGATAAAAATAGATTATTCTATACATTATAACAATTTATATACGTGCAAAGTAATTATCTACTAATACATTTTTAAAATCATGTTGTATATTTTGGTGAAGATTTAGAGGGCAATTTGTCCCTGCTCAATTAAATAATCCAATTCATCTGCATTAATGCGTATTGGAGGTGGTGGAACATCATTGTTTATGCTACGAGCAATATTGTACAGTACAGCTGTGGCAACAATTATGCTTAGTGTAGTTTCCACTTTACATCTCACGCCGTAACACAGAACCGGAAACCTTCTTTTCCATACACCAAACGTGCGTTCAACTGTATTTGTAGTGTAAATATGTGACTCATTATAAAGTTGCTGAAACTGAGTCGCGGCATTTGTTAATGGTGTTAATAAAAAAGGATATCCTCCATCACCTAAAATTTATAAACCTGTGAATACTGGAATCACTAGTCATAATCTAGATAAAATTAAGTACAATAAGGTTGCTGTAACCTCACATCTTAAAAATTCGTAGTTGGGAGGGTAGAATACGATTTGCATGCCAGCCATATTGTATGTACAATATTAATTTATGATACCTACCAAGAAGAATGCTATTTCAAATTCACCAGCCTCAAATCTCATTCTAAATCTACTGTTGTTAAATATAGTAATCATGACTTGATCCTGGCCATCTTGCTACGATATTTATTATTTCTAGGTTACTGTCGCATACCACTTGAACGTATAGAGAAAAATAAGACTTTCTATTTTTATAGACTTCACTCTCTTCTCCACCTAATAATAAAACAGTAGTAACTTATATTGTATAGTTATATTTTCTGATTACCTGTAGAACGGATTCTAATGTGGGTGCAGTCAATACTGTCAATGACACGAGGAAAACGTGCTAGGCTGTAAAAATCATTTTACAATGATATTCTTCCTCCACGAGGGTCAGAAATTTTAATAAAAGTATTATGCAAACTAGCAACTGCTTCAGACACTTTTTTATTACTCGACATGCTGTCCCTCGATTCATTTGCATAAAATTTGCAACATTTATCTGGTGTCCATTACTCGCATAATATAAAAAAGCTGTTAATAGCGGGTTAATCGGTGATACACTGTTATTCCTAAAATGTTTAACAGGTCCAATGAATACTTATTATCATCATAAATATCTCATTTTCAAATTCCAATCGATCTTCGATTAGCTCTAAAACGGCAACTGCAGCTTCGTTCGTCATCCGAAATCTCAAAAAAAAGCCATTTTGTCTATATTCTATATGTAGTTGGGTCTTTGATAAATCTGTTTAGGAAAACCAAACTCTATAATGTCCAATATTTCAGTGTCATCTTCAAGGAATATATCGTGTTCAATTTCCATTTTTATAAAATAAATATCTTGTAGCCGAACTAAGTCAAGGTTTTTAATGAACAACTGTGGTGCATGACAAATCAATAAAAATTATTATAATTAAAATGTCAAAAAAGTTCGGTTATATTTACTTAAGCTCGGCTTAATATTAATAAGCCGCCAAAATTTAGGGTTTAATATAAAACACGCTTAAGCGTTGCTTTATTAACGGTACATATGAAATGTGTACCTTAAGCTAGGCTTATTTATGTACGGTGCATATGGCCCTAAAAGTCGTTAATGTGAACCGTAACGGGGGCGGTCACTGGTGACCGACCACTGCCTATACAGGTATAACTTTGGGTTCTTATTAATAACGGTCACCAATAATCGACACTATTTTTTCACGATATAAGTGATAAAAACGTTCAACTATATTTATTTATCACATACACTTAATTAATGGCCTACATTAACGAATATATTGCACAAAAACACCATTGGCGGTGTGGGACATTTTGAAAAAATCAGTTTGGCCGCGAATGTGTTAAAGAATTTGATTTCGGGACTATTTGGTTATCAACATATTTTAGTTACAGTAGACTTTTCAAAATTTACACTTTTATATCCAATAGAGCGATGTAATACGAACCGTGCATAAAGATGACTGGGAAGTTTATAGTAGGCGTCGGTACGATAAAGTTGGCACTTGCGGACAACGTCTCGTATTTCCATAACCAACGGTTCATAAGGTTTTTACAAGATAAAGACATTAAGAATTGCTTTTTGTAGCATTAGGCATCCGAATGCGAATCCGTGCGAGCACTATATAAAAGGGGTAATCAAATATTTAAAATTTTTAACGCAAGCACATCACGACGGTTGGGTGAAGTTTTCACCTCAGGTGAAGGAACTTGTAAACAAAGTACCCATCACGGTGACAAAATTATGTTCGATTTCGTTAATAAAGGGACTTATTCCAGAAAAACCTTGGAAACATTCACAAGAGCTATTAGAACAAGCACGAGGTAAAACTCAAGGGGCACAGTGCCGGTACGTGGAAAAACAAAACAGCAGGTAATATTCAAGAAGGGTATTTCAGATTAAAGATCGAGTAATGGTTCGGCGATTAAGAGTTTCTAGACCAGAAGATAAAGTATATGCAAAGTTTCTGTTTCCATCAGAACGGCCATGCACTGTGAGACACATTTTCGCACAAGAGAATACTTATGAGCTAGCAAATGACGCAGGGAACGTACGAAGAATGTTCCACATAGTAAGTTTGTACCCATCGATGGAGGATCAGTAACGCATGTATAAAGTTGTAATACCGAAACGAAACAATTAATCCTGAAAACTGAACTTGCAAATATTTGAAACGTGGTTGATTTTAAAACTAAAAACAAATGTCACAAGACTGCATGTTATTAAGTTATGCGCATTAGATATTTTTATTTTGAAAATCAAAGTACGGCTTTGCACTGAATGAGAAGCAGGAAGGTTATATTTGGTTAATTCCGGGGTTACACTATGTGGGAAACAAAAATTTAAAAGGATAATTTCTTTGGCTGAATCTTTTTGGAAATTGTAAGACCGACTATGATTTGGACAAAATGTGGTTAAAATTATGTATTTACGCACAATTGAATTGTTTCTCTTTTGGGTGGACACAAATTGCTACTTTTGGACATATTCTAGAAATTTTGGGTAGACTTAGCCTAACTTCGTAAGGGTTCTAGGGGTCTATTTATTTGTAAATATCCCTATGTCTTGTATTATCTGAAGTCTTTAAAAGTGCTGGGTAGATTGATTTCATTTAAATAAGGATTGGAGGTCTCTAAATGTCTTTTTATATCTAAATTTTAAAAGCTTTTGAAGTTTTTGAAGCTGAATAGCAAAGCAAAGGAGTGTATAATTTATCTGAAGATGACATTGGAATGTAGTTATTATTGGTACTTTAGTTGGATTTATAAGAGTAGTTCTATTTTGACGTTTAAATAGGTGGTATAATGGTATAACTGTAAAGGACTTTTATAACTATTGGGAACTGTAAAATATTCATTGCTAAAGCAATTTTGGTCACTTAAAAAGATAGCAAAGTTTAATTTTTCGAAATTTCATTCAATTTGACAGTTATCAAAATTCTAAAAAGTGGTTCTGATCGACTTCTGCTAGTAGGGTTTAGTAGAGGATGGGGCCGGGTGACGCACAGATCCCCCATATGGGATCCGCCCATAGGATTCACATCACTCCACATCAACAACCTAGGTAAGAGTTTTCTTCGACTAGCTATATACACCTAATCCAGAATTTCCCAGGCGATCAAAATCTGTTTGAATTTTTAAAATCTGACTACCTCTTGCGAAGTTACACCTTGTTAAAGTGCCGTACCCCAAGTTTTTGCTCATTGCATTCAAATCTAACCCAGATAAAAGTTTTCTTCGACTAGCCATATTAACCTGATACAATATCTCCGAACAATTTAAATCCGCAGAAAATTTTCAAATCAGAAGGTTAACCCGATCTTTAAATCCTTTTTATATTTTATACATTAACATGCATGATATTGGAATTCATGACTTGACCAGTTTCAAATAGATTACCTGAAGAGAGAAAGTATATGTTTATTGTTATTAAATTTAACCATTAGTTCCTTATTTTGCAACCGTGATTAATTAGTGTTTAATGTAGGAAAGCGAGGCTTATAATTATTGTTTTCAATATATGGCGAGCTCGAAATTTAATTCTTTAGAAGTGAAAACTTGGGCATTTCCTAACGTAAAGTATATACTAAGATAAAATTACCATCGGAGGAAATAAGCTTATTTTAAATTATATTCTAAAAATCGTGAGTCTAAAATTTACTAATAAACAATAAACAATAAACATTTAAGTATTTCGTTTAAGACTTGACAGTTCCTAAGCATATCACCGACGAGAATGCGTTTTATTGTTATTAAATTAACGATTTATTAATGAAAACCACTTATAAGCTAATTTTAATGTTGTCCAATGACCTAGGCCAGTTTTCGTGAATGCTTGAAAATCAAAACTTTGTTAACCTAATACTAGTAATGTATAATTGTATTTACCGGAATTAAAAATTGCCGTCGGCCTTACTGAACATTTTGAAAAAGTTTTCCGTGTAACTTTCTATGGTATACTAATAACTGGTAACATTCATGAAAAGCAATTATCATTCCAGTATATATTTAACGAGAAACGAGTTGTATGTCTATAATGTTTTTTCGTAGTTTGTGCGATATGTGCTTACGTTTGTGACTTGTAATTTCCAGCCGTTTTTATTCTAATTTGAAAGGGTAAGTTTTTCGATTACTTACGTCTATATTTTTAACTGCATTTTCTACCTGCTTGTTTATTACCAATGTTTATGTTTTCGTAGAATTTTATAGAATAAAACCAAGTAGTCAGAAATTTATTAAACTTAAATACATTCTGAATAAGTAAAACATTTTGTTGGGCGCATGCTAATTGGTTCTTCATATGTATAACACAAGACCAAATCTTCCACGACCCATCCTTAACGTTTTCAAATTCGAAACGTTAAATTTTTCAATATTTTCTATATGGTTGTGCTGTAAATATATGGATATGTAATGTGGCTCGCCTTTGTTAAACTAGATCGCCATGTTTGACACACCTATTTACTATGTACTAAAAGAAAATTCATCTGACTGTATTTATTTATTTAACTTAATTCACAGAGTAACAATAATCTTTCTACGCGTACTACTACTTTTCTCTCCTCATTCTACACTCTCTATTATAATTATATTTATGATCTTTTTTTGTTATGCACTTTACTGAAATACATAACCTTAAGTAGGTAATTAGGGAACGCTGACAAACTTATAACAATATTACATTGAGTAGTTCTGTAGTTCAGGGTATTGCAGAATGATGTACATAGCATTCCTATATTACTAGGTTAGATTGACAAATAATTGCTCTACACATACAATATTTCGTTTTTGTGCATTTTTCAAATGCACTGCGGAATGCGATGGAATTATCTCTTCTAAATATGAAGTTAAGTGCAATGACGACAGCCCACTGGTCGACTGGTTTTTCCAAGTAAGTCCATGCAGCTTTTTCTGAAGCCATGCGCAATGTTTCTTGAAATTTTTGTTCAAGTGGGTGGACTCCAAATGCAGAGCCAATATTTGGTGCCACAATTTATTATTTTTCACATTCAAAATAGCCACTTCCTTTATAAAGAACTGACTGCTTTTGAATTGGAAACCTTGAATATCCAGGATGTAAGCCATAGTGCTGCGTTCTTGTCGATGGTTGATTCTCAAATAACCAAACTTGTGGTAACTCCATCAATATATACTAAAGCAAGGTTATTTTCTTAATCCAACTTTTACCATCCCCCAAACACGACACTAATATTTTTTCCACAAGGTAAGTGTCGGGTGCCAGTGTGGTCTGAATTTCTTCAGCGTAGAAACATTGTTGAATTGGTTGTCCATTTAAATCTTGTAATAGATAGATTATTGGACTTGTTTGTTGTACTTTAACAATTTTAAACTGCTCTGTACCCTAGTTTGGATGAAATCCGCGGTCAAATGCAGTTTTATATTTTGATATACGCACAATTTCTTCAATGTGATATAATTTCTTTTGGCTTTTGGCTGATTAGGAGTTTTATTAATTCTGGGTGCTCTTCCGCTTCCATAGGCGTCGTGCTAATAGCTCGATGTGGTGTATTATTCAATTCTTCCATAACCTTAGGCAAAATATCCAACCATCTATGACTGCCTTGCAAGTAAAAACTTCTGTACAACTTGTTTTTGATTGTTCTTATTAATCTTTCGCAGAAGCCTGCTTTGATTACGGAATTCATAGAATAATGGTGTATCTTATATTTTTGCATAAGTTGCTTAAAGGAGCGGTTATAGAATTCAAGTCCCTGATCCGTTTGTAGATTGACTTTTGTGGTCATATTTCCGTGCAAATTTTGTCTAATATTTTTTTCATAGCATTTGTTACCTCCGGACCAGTCTTGGTTTCTAATGTTCCCGTCAATGCATATTTTGTATAGAAATCCACCGCTATTAGAATATATCTGTACCCATTGTTCACACGAGAGTAAGGTTGGAATTCGCACGAGTTTGACTGGATCAGATCGCGTCTCACATGTTTCAGATTTGTGTGACGATGCAGAAAATTTTTTCTAGCAAGCTTAAATAATTCCTTAACAATAATTTTTTTACTCATTTTTGCTTAACACTGATGTTAAACTAACAGTTATCATTATATTGGCATAAACTGAAGCTTAGGTTTGTGGTATTTGTTTTTTATAGCTTCTGGTGTCGCTTCGTAAATTGATGATAATGATAGACCGAGCTCCTTTTCGTTTGTGCCAGAAGCCGTAGTCGAATTGATAAAAAAAACTGTATAAATGTTTTAAAATCAGATATAAGCTTCTCCATTTTTTCATTTACATATTGTTTATTAGATGCATCAGTTGGTTCAACTGAGTGAGCAAGCATGGTAGGATTTTTATCAAAGTACACCAAACGCCATTTCCATACTAGTAGTTTTCACCCTAGGAGATCATTGAGTAGCATTTCCTGCTTTAGAATATAAATGTTTAACGTTACAAGAACCAATGTATATAATTGTATGTTCCCCCAATAAGCAAATTTAACTAACTTGGTCTGGGAATTCCAGAAACACAATCAATCCGCCATTTTTCAAGAATTAGGGAACGTCTTACGATCGAAAAGTTAATCCACTTTCTTACTGCATTAGATGTAGTAAAATATTGTTCTTGCATAAGCTTAGAACCAGTTGCAATTTCAAACTTCCCACAAAATGTCGTACTAACTTTTATAGGGTCGTCCATTTTAAGCGCGTCCTGGATCCTCCTCTTGAAAAAACTTTCACAGTCAATTAAAAATTTTTCCATATACTTAGGCTTTAAATTACTTATTACACCAGCTCTTATGCATCCCTTGAAGGCTGAGACGAATCTTCCCAATAAATACGCTTATATGCAGTTTCCTTTCTAGTTTTAAGCTCCAATCCTTTCTTCTGAGCCATTTTGAATACGACGCAGCACCACCGAAAGATCCAAGAATAAACGTAATTACTTTTTGTAAATCCCAGCAAGGCTACCCATTATGGTCATTCACAAAATACCTATTAAGGTAATAGGTTATTTAGCAACATGTTACGTTTTATTTTTCGTGGCCCCACGTTGGACGCCCAAATTTCTGTTACGTTTTTTTCGTGGCAGCCACTTTGGGCGCCAAATTTATGCTACGTAACACAAAGAAAGTCGAAGAAATGACCGGGCTCAATCGGAGAGTAGGAGGGGGGGGGTGTAGAAAGCAGACTGACATATGATGTATGCGGCGGTAAGGAGTTAGTAACAGTACCTGTAATAAAAGAAATTAGAATAGCAAACATGCAATAAAAAAGATTAGTCCTGCAAACCTGAAATAAAGAAAAAGCATAGCAGCAATGCATAGTCTAAGTTATTCAGTACTTGGTAGAATGTAAAAAAAACTGTTTAGATAATCTATATAATATAACAACGGTAAAAGCAATACAGAAAAATGTTTAGTACAAAGTGAGGTAATATTGGGGAGTAGCAGAAACGTTTCCTCACACACCAATTAAACATAAATCAGATAAAATGTTGACAAAAGATAAATAGATAAGACACAATTGGTATGAGTAATTCAGTAGTATTGATTTTTCTTTCTTTCTTTTTCTTTTTCTATGTTTTAAAATAGCATGCAAGTCTATTGTAAAAGGTATCAGAACCACACACATATGGTAAAGCAACGGATAGATATTTAAAGTAATAATCAGTAGGAAATAGTTCAACTTACAAAAGTCCTTCAGCAACGCTTCCTTGCAACTGAAGTGTGGGATTCAACGATGTCCTGCACTAATGAAGCACTTCACCCTTAACTGTGAGGGTATTGATAGAACTTATCACACGTTACACTAATCACACCTACGTATTTCACCGGGGGTTAGCAGCAGACAATATCACGCGTCGGAACTATGTAGCATTGATAAATTCTATATCCTAAGACAATAATTTCGAAATATTCTGTAGCACTAGTTTAATTTCAACTGGGACCAGATGTATATTATTTTCATAAACATCCCAATAAGCAGTGAGAAACTTCGAACAATACCGTTGTAAGTCGGTAATCTGTTATATTTCGCAAATAACGAAATTTGCGCAAGCACTGGTCTATTTTAGATTCTTGGTTGTTAGAAAATTCAGAAACTACAGTATCACTGTATTTAAATAATCCAAAGTATGCGCTACTCTGAGAAGAACAGGACCGCAAAACTAGATTGCACACACAGTTTTTAAATATCAAAAGACAAAACAACTAAAAAGAACCATAACGGGTAAAGCATGTGTATCACAAATGCAAGTCCGTCAAATGTTCCTTAAAACATTTATCTCACAAGAAAAACAACTAATAACAATTAGGAAGACACGCGTATCACTAAAATAATGTTCCGGAAAACAAGCACGTGCGGACGAGTCAACAAGTTCTATCACTTTTTTTTCAACAGAAAAGCAACAAAAAGAACAATTAGTAAAGCTACGCGTATCACTAAAACAATCCGACTCTTTTAAAAGCAAACAGCACACACTATTTTTCACGTAATTAAGATGTAGGTTCGATAAGCAAAACCAAACTAAAAACACAATTAGTAAAGCAACAAGGAAACAATACTTTTAACGCAATTAACATACAGGAACAAAGAACAAACTACAACTGCCCATCTGTTTATATCAACTCGTTGCTATTACAACCTCTTATCGATAACTAGAAAATCAATAATATCCACTCATTATAATACGACGCATTCACCTAAGGATGTGTTTCAATCTCGATCACCTAACCACACTATCGAATCGTGGAGAGTAAAAGTCGATAATCGCGTAATATAATATAAAGAGATTATTCGCAAACGAGTTAATAAATATCAAATATAGAAATAGTAATTGCAGAAAGGTATTTACTAATTGAGGAAAAGCGTAAAATGTTAAACGATTAAAATGCCCGTTACAAACAAATCTTATTAGCTATCAAAGGTGATTAACAATACAAGAATCAACAGGAAAAATAAGTTAATAATGATGCAACATAATTTATATACAACTTTATTAAAACAATAAATACAACATTCTGTTGAGCGCATGTTAAATTTGTTATCTTCATGTAGTAGGCAATGACTTGAATGAGAGTTCGTCATTCGCAAATGCTTTAGGCTTGGAACTCCAAACATTTTCACATTTATAACATTATTGCACGACATACACTTAGATATGATACGTTGTTTTTCCAGTTCTTTCACATAAATTGTAACATGAGGCGGTATAACGTGAGAACGTCTGGTGATAACAGATTTGTTGATGGGTTCTTCCAACTAAGCCCGTGCAAGTACTTCTGAAGCCATGCGCAATGTTTCTTGAAATCTTCACTCAAATGGGTAGAGTCCAGGAGCATCTCTAATATTTCGTGCCATACTTCGTCGTTTTCCACGTCAAAAACTACCACTTATTTATTAAAAAAATTCGCTCGTTTTGTACTGGAAGCCTTGTAATTCCACGATGTAAGCCATGGTGCTGCGTTTTTGTAACCGATTTGTCTATATTTTCGTCTTGGTCTTGAGTCAAGATGTACAGGCTCGTCGTCAACTGGCAACTTAATTTTTTTTAAAAGTTCGTCTCTGTTTTCAATTTTAATCGCCTTTATAAATTTCGGCATCTTTTCCGCTATTCCTTGTATCTGGGAAGAGGTGATTTGCAAAGGCTTAAGCAGTTGTTTATGGGCTTCTTTGAATTCTTGTTGAGAAGTAGTATATCTTTTATTATGCTCCGCAAACTTCTTTCGTACGGTATCCTGCATAAGATGGAGCTTACGTTTATTTGCTATAAAATCTTTAACGTCCATCATCATGAAACTCTTGATCGGAACTATCCAATAACGTCTTCTCCTATATTTATATACTCACCGAAATTTTTTCTATATCGCCTCTATTGACATCAAAATCTTTTGCTATAGTAATAAAATTATGTTTCGAGTCATCACCATTCCAGCAACGCAAACAAATTTGTTTAAATTTTGGATATGATATGTCACGGGTTATATGATTTAAAAATATTTGTCTGAGGTTAGTTTCATCCTGCTTCCAGATTACGATAACATTTGCGTTATTTCTAAGCCCATGTTTTACAGCGCTGGCATACGCTTGACATAAGAAAAACGAATCGATGCTCTTATGTCTACCTAAGGAGAAAAACTGCTCGATCTTGCTTTGTTCATTTACAGGTATGTCATCAAACACCATAATTGAATCTTCTTTAGTGTCGCCTGGTTCAATCACACCTACGTTTTCCGATCTTGCTGGCACTGGAAGTAACACATTCATCCAAATTGTGTATTGGTACTGTAACTTTTGGTTCACAGCATCTTTTACATCCACTTCTGTAGGAACAATATAGCTAATCTGTAATTTCTTCTCAATCTGTATTCTTTTGGCACAATCGCGTAACGTTGATCGTTAGGTATATTGTACTTTTTACTAGCAGCATAGAAATTGTTACACCACGTAAAATTTCGTTGACAGCTTTTTCTAAAGAGTCCTTTTGTATGGTTTACTGTTTACATACGACATCTTTCTAAGAAAACTGTAATACAACTAAGTTTAATGTGTACAAACTACTTTTTTATATACTAGCGATTAGCTTCACCGGTTTATAAATTATAATCTTTTAGGTGTACAACATGGCGTCGGTCATAGCGGCATAGCGGCCGACATGGTGGCCCTGGTTCTAATATGACGTTCGCTATGTCGGTCGCCATGGCGGCCTTGGTTACAAATGGCTTGAAGATGCCAAAAATTCGTCAAAGTTCTGTATCGGTATTACAAGATCTTGTTTATCAACGCAGTTGCGAATGAAAAATGCTCATTTAAGTCATTGCCTACTACACGAAGACAATCATTTAACATGCACTCGACAGAACGTTGTATTTATTCGAAATGAATTTTGTTAATAGATTAAATGCCTGTATTAAATATATATGTATTTTATTAAAAGTTGTATATAAATTATGCTGAATCATTATTAACTTATTTTTCCTGTTGATTCTTGTATTGTTAATCACCTTTCTATAATTTCTAAAGGTAATTATGTATTACAATAATTATTATTTGAATACTAATGGTACACTTTAAAAGCAATTATCGTAATGATAGCAAATCAGATTTGTTGCTTAATAACCCATTACCTTAATAGGTATTTTGTGAATGATCATAATGGGTAACCTTGCTGGGATTTACAAAAGGTAATTACGTTTATTATTGGATCTTTCGGTGGCGCTGCGACGTATTCAAAATGGCTCAGAGGAAAGGAGTGGAGCTTAAAACTAGGATGGAAACTGCATGTAAGCTTATATACTGGGAAGATTCCGTCTCAGCCTTTAAGGGACGTATTATGACTGGCGTAATAAGTAATTTAAAGCGTAAGGGTATGGGAAAATTTTTAACAGACTGTAAAAGTCTTTTCAAGAGGAGGATCTAGAACGCACTTAAAATCGACGCTGCTATAAAAGTTAACACGACATTTTGTTGAAAGTTTGAAATTGCAACTGGTTCCAAGCTTATGCAAGAATATAAATATTTTACTATATATAATGCGGCCAGAAGGTAGATTAACTTTTCGGTCGTTAGATGTTCCCTAATTCTTGAAAAATGGCGGATTGGTTGTTTCTGGAATTTCAAGACCCAGTTACTCAAATTTACTTATTGGGAGAACATACAATTATTTACTTTGGTTCCTATAACGTTAAACATTTATATTGAAAAGCAGGGATGATCCCCTAGGGATAATATTACTAGTATGCAAATGGTGTTTAGTGTACTTTGATAAAAATTCTAGCATGCTTGCTCACCCAGTTGAATCCGCTCATGCAACTAATAAACAATATGTAGATGAAAAATTGGAGAAGCTTATATGTGATTTTAAAACGTTTATATAGTTTTTTCATCAATTTGACTACGGCTTCTGACACAAAAGAAAAGGAGCTCGGTCTCGTATTATCATCGATTTACGAGGCGGCACCAGAAGCTATAAAAACAAATACTACAAAGCAAAGCTTCAGTTTTTACCAAAGGTGCAAATAGATAATGACAGCTCTAAAAGTTTAGCATCAGTGTCAAGCAAAAATGAGTAAAGAAATCTTTGGTAAGGAATTACGTAAGCCTGCAAAAAACAATTTCTACGTCGTCACACAAATCTGAAACTTGTGAAACGCGATCTTATACAGTCGGACTTGTGCGAATTGCAACCTTATTCTCGTGTAAACAATGGGAGCAGATATATTCTAATAGCGGTGAATTGTTATACAAAATATGCATTGGCGTGACCATTTAAAACGAAGACTGGTCAGAAAGTCACAAATGCTATGAGAAAAAAATATTGGACAAAATGTTGCACAGAAATATGACCACGAAACTCAATCTACAAACGGATCAGTGACTTGAATTCTATAACCACTCCTTTAAGCAACTTATGCAAAAATATAAGATAAACCGTTGTTCTACGTATTTCGAAATCAAAGCTGGCTTCTGCGAAAAATGAATAAGAACAATCAAAAACAAGTTGTAAAAAAGATGTTACTTGCAAGGCAGTCATAGGTGGTTAGATATTATGCCTAAGGTTATGGAAGAATACAATAATACACCACATCGAGCTATTAACATGACACCTATGGAAGCGAAAGAGCACCCAAAAAGAATACAACTCCAAATCAGCGGTAAAAGTATTACAAGCCGAAAGAAATTACATCACATTGGAGAAATTGTGCGTACATCAAAATATAAAGCAGTATCTGACCGAAGTTTTTATCCAAATTGGAGTACAGAACTGTTTAAAATTGTTAAAGTACAATAAACGAGACCGATAATTTATCTATTACAAGACTTAAATGAACAACCAATTCAAGGATGTTTTTACGCTGAAGAATTTCAGACCACAGCGGCACTCGACACGCACCTTGTGGGAAAAATTATACAAAAACGGAACCATGGACGTGAACTATTAGTGTCGTGGTTGGGGTGTGGTAAAAGATGGATTAAGAAAACAGACTTGCTTTAGTGTATATTGATGGAGTTACTGCAAGTTTGGTTATTTGAGAATCAACCATCGACAAGAACGCAGCACCATGGTTTAAACCCTGGATATTCAAGGTTTCCAATTCAAAAGCAATCAGTTCTTAATAAAGGAAGTGGCTATTTTGGATGTGAAAAATAATCAATTGTGGCACTAAATATTGGCTCTGTCTTTGGAGTGCACCCACTTGAACGAAAATTACAAGTAACATCGCGCATGGCTTCATAAAACTCTGCATGGACTTACTTGGGAAAACCAGTCGATCAGTGGGCTGTTGTCATTGCACTTAGCTACATATTTAGAAGAGATAATTCCATCGCATGCCACAGTGTATGTGAAGGGAGCACAATAACGAAATATCGTATCCAGATACTTACAGCACAACCAAATGGAAATTATTGAAGAATGTAACGTTTCAAATTTGAAAACGTTAGGATAGGTCGTGGAGGAATTGGTCATTATCTTATGCATATGAAGAACCCTTTAGCATGCGCACTACAAAATGCTGTACTTATTCAGAATGTATTGTAATATGTATTGAAGTTTAATAAATATTTGACTACTTGGTTTAATTCTATAAAATTTTACGAAAACATAAACATTGGTAATAAACAAGCAGGTAGAAAATGCAGTTAAAAATATAGAAGTAAGTAATCGAAAAACTTACCTTTTCAAATTAAAATTAAAACGGCTGGAAATTACAAGTCACAAACGTTAGCACTTACCGCACAAACTACGAAAAAAACACTATAGGCATACAACGCGTTTCTCGTTGAATATATACTGGAATGGTGATTGTATTCCATGAATGTTAGCAGTTAATAGTATACCATAGAAAGTTACACGGAAAACTTTTTAAAAATGATCAGTAAGGCCGACGGCAATTTTTAATTCCGGTAAATACAATTAAACATTACTAGTATTAGCGAAACGAAGTTTTGATTTTCAAGCATTCGCGAAAACTGACCTTGTCCTGTATTTAAACGATTATATCTAGGTCACTAGACAACATTAAAATTAGCGTATAAGTGGTTTACATTAGTAAATCGTTAATTTAATAACAATGAAACGCATTCTCCTCGGTGATATGCTTAGAAACTCTCAAGTCTGATAACGGAATATTTAAATGTATTGTTTATTAGTAAATTTTAGATTCACGTCTTTAGAATGTAATTTAAAATAAGCTTATTTTTTCCGATGGTAATTTTATTCTAGTATAAACTTTACATTAGGAATACCCGAGTTTTCACTTCTAAAGAATTAAATTTCGAGTTCACCATATATTTAAAACCATAATTATAGGCCCCGTTTTCCTACATGAAACTTTAATTAACCACGGTCGCAAAATGAGAAACTAATCGTTCAATTTAATAGCAATAAACATATACTTTCGTTCTTCAGGTAATCGATTTGAAACTAGGCAAGTAATGAATTCCAATACCATGCATGTTAATTTATAAAATTTAAAAAGGAGTTAAAGATCGAGTTCTACCTTCCGATTCAAAAAATTTCGGTGAATTTAAATTGCCCGGGAGATATTGTTTCAGATTAATATGGCTAGAAAAAACAACTTTTATCTGGGTTAGCTATGAATACCATAAGTAAAAACTTGGGATACGGGACTTTAACAGGGTGTAATTTCGCAGGGGGTAGTCCGATTTTAAAAATTCAAATAGATTTGGATTACCTGGGAAATTCTAGATTAGGTGCCTATGGCTAGTTGAAAAAACTCTTACCTAGGTTAGTGATGTTGAAAGCAAAAGAAAATTTTTACCTTCGTGAATATCAGATAACAAATTTCACCCTTATATAAAAAAAAAACCTAAAAAAAAAAACCTAAATAAAAACCTAAACCCTTACCTGATATCACAAGGTCGAAAATTTCTTACTAACAATGAAAGCCCAAGGTAAAGTTGGATGGAAAACGGCTTGAGGAAAAGAAGAACTCTTTAGACATAAACGACTAGTAGAGTGTTAGCTCTGGGTAGATCATGAGCTTGGGTCATGAGTTGTCTAATGACCAAAAATATAAATAATGAGCGCCACCGTATTTTTCAATACAACAACCTACAAAAATTATCTGTGCTTGTATTAGGGGAATGCGGAAACCTTATATCAACACCACTAATATAGCCATAAAACCTAAATTTCACTTTTTTTAAACACTTACCAAAATCTCAATTACCAAATGTCATACAGATGTCTCGACTTAACCTGTGAACAAACAAATGCACAACATGGACACCGTTTGTGTCCTCAAAAATATTTACCAAAAATAATATAATAGAATTTAAGTTCCAAAAATATACACCCATGGAATTTGTTATCATTACACACAATTTCTGATCATGAATCACTTGTAAGTTTTACTTGTATTTTGAATAATAAAAGAGTCATGCAAAAATGGATTCTATTTGATTAAATTCCTGGATTTGTTTTAATATAATCTTTTTCAACTAAAAATTTTTTATAGAACAGAAATATAATAAGGTTTTGTATTCAAAAAACATAACGATTTCTAAATTGAATATTTCATAATAAATTTTCTAAAAAGTTTGAGCTCTCTTAATAATTCATATTACATATTTTAATCTTTAGCCAATATAGTACTACGTTGACCTCACACTCAAGTTTAATTACTTAGCTTCTGATAAAGTAGCATGTTTCAACATAGAGTTAGTTTTACTTAATATGTATACAAAGAATTCTTCACGTTGATTAAGAGTCAAAGTACATGACCTCAAAATTATTAAATATATTTTTAAATTAGCGTAACATAACATGTGATATTTAAATTGGACAGCTGAATATTTTTTAGACATCATATGCCACTAACAACTTTTCAGTTTAGTTAACGTTATCTGTTTGTGAAATAATTATGACAAGCAAATAGCATAGCCATCTTTAAAATTTATGCAAGGCTATAAATTTATTACGGAATTCTTTCTTTCACTAAACAATTTTTAAGTTACTTTCATCTAGGTAAAGTTTCAACCTTATATTTTCGTATTACGATTAAATAATTATGAATGTGCTTAAATGCTAAATAACAGTCACTTGTGGAAATACAGTACGACAAAAAGAAACCGAACTATGACCTCAGCTGTGGGATAGTCCGTTAACATCTGCGTTTTGCGATGCACAAATAGAAAACATATGAATATGGGCGAATTTATCGCTGGAAATACGAGAATTCTTCTGAATAAAACATTATTTAACAAAACCAATTTCTCCTTAATTACATCCTATAAAATTTAGTATTCCAAATCTCAAACTAAATTTTCTAAATATACTTTTGAAATATTTTCTAGATCCAAGATATTATCTACTTCCGTGATATTGCATGTTTTAATGATGCGGGGGAGCCTCTATCTCCTTTGGCCTGCAAGAATCAACCGAACTGCTCTCGGTGAAACATAAAAATGAATACCATCACGCTAAAACCGCTAGGAACTACCTTCAGACACGAAGATTAATCAATTAAATATTTTCTTTCGGACCGTGTTACAGGCCACGTGCTTGGACACGACCATCTTGACTTCACTACGCCGCTGATAGCAGCTTACCTCTTCAGACGCCGATAGCAAAGTGACCGAATTGACAACTCGACGAAGCTTAGTAACGAAACTTAGACCTCAAAAGTAAAGGAGTCTATATGCTATTATAAATTTTATGAATTATTTTAATTGTAGGGAAATTTACAAATTATATTTTTATATTATTGCTGTATTATTTTAGATTAATAAGCGAAGTGTAAAAAAAATACGTTACAATGTGGAGTGATGTGGATCCTATGGGTGGATCCCATAAGGTGAACCTGCGCCTCAACCGGCCCCTTCCTCTACTGGATTTCAGTAATTATTTTAAATATTTGCAAAAATTGCTAGCGTAAGTTAGGATTGTAGGATTCGTCGGGATCTTCATCGTACGTATCTGAACCATCGTTTGTTTGGCGCATTTGGAGACTCTGAAGTAAGCGTAGAACCGTAGTAGTAAGGAAAAAACTGGGACCAGCATCCAACGAGATATCAAATAGCAGTTTCGCTCCGTCGGAGGGGATTGTTTAGCCGGGTGACTGGATGGTATAGAATAGTTGTAATACTACTGAAGATAGCTTCCTGACGTAAGTTTACAGACTGAGTTGAATTAGCATATAATTGGCTCGAAAATCATATTTTCTGCAGATAAAGTATGAAAAATGTTCCTAAATTCTAAAAATATAGGTTTACTGTTCAAAACCGACGCCCTAAGACCTAAGGTGTATAAAGATATAGCCGGAAACGGAGATAGAATTTAGCTACGTTTTATAGCGTAACTTCCAAATTTAAGGACACACAATACGCATCAATTGTTCGATTTCATCAACTATGAAAACTGTAAAACACAAAAATTTTTAGGTATGAACAACTTTCTTGCTTTGCACTAGCTATTTCATTTCTAAAAGCGTTCTATTAGTGCACAAAATTCAACCTATCCGTTTCATTGATGAGAGTAATTTTACAAACGTTTGAGTTATTTAAACGCATTCGGAGCATACGCAGGAACTCGAAACGTGTGTTTGTTATTTATTTTATTCATTTTATACATACGTACAGCAGAAAGAGTAGACAGACATGCCAGACCAACCTTGAACTTCATAAGTTCGATCCAAGGATTGTGAAAACGAGTAGGTTATTGCTAACCTCCTACCGCTATTCAGACATCTTTATACCCCGCAACATTTGTGTTCAGCATAAGTATTATCTGTATTGCACTTTCTCTGCTATCTAGTTGGAAAAGCGATGAGTTGACATAGAACTTTTACATCTCATAAAAAGTGGGTGTTTTGAGCTACAACGATATACGCTTATTGTATATTCTCTGGCGTGTGGAAACAAGGTTGTAGACAGATGTAGGATGCTATTTCTCTTACATCAGAAGTCTGTATTGAACTTTTTGCGCTGTTTTCAACGAAGCGTTGTTTAAAAAAGTTGCAAAATTTTAAATAACTCGATAGAAGGTAACATGTACTGATGAAGGTTGATGATGTTTAAAAGAAATAGGTACGAGACAGACAATGCCTTTTATAATATTTTCCTCTTACTTTAATAAAATTCAGAGACGAAAACTCGAAATGGAAACATTCGAGTATCTACTGTATAATATTTAGAGATTAAGTGGAGTCTGTTACGGGCGAATAAAGCTTTAAATTTGGAATTGTTCAGAAGGGGCGGATATTCCGTAACAAGTTAAGTGGCGTGGGGGTGAGCCTTTGTAGATAGGATTAGAGAATGGAACAAATAACGAAAAAGTAACAATTAACTAGGTGCAATTTTAAACTACTTTACAAATAACACTTACCATAGGTTTTTAACATGTCTTAAATTATGTGTGCCAACTCGTCTAGTCTAGTCCTGGTGAAATGGAGTTCTTTTTCTAAATGCTACACTATATATTTAAACAAAGACAGCGAGAAACTTCTGCTTACTGCTTCATTTACATCTATTTTAATACAGCATCATCTCATTTTTCCTGTAAACAGGTATAACAACAAAACTTTAAAATTACCTAAATCAAATTAAATATCAGTGGCAAAACAATATTTCCGTAAACAAATACACAGGTGGAATTTCGAAATTACATAAATCAGTTCATATTAATTAGCCATAGCCTTGATGACTCAACCATAATAATGTACAACACGCCTTAAATTTTCAATTAAAACTTGCAATGTTCTGATTTCATAACAATAACAACTTACCGCTATACTTTAACTGATTGTGGACGTTGTATGATTTTATCAATATTTAGCTGAATACACATCATACATAAATGCCACCAACAGTCAATAAGAGCAATTTCTAATTAGCTACGACTTAATGCCGATAAAGAACTCCATGCAGGCAGGATTGAACGTGTTCCGTTGGGTTTCTTATTTCTAATCTTTGTTGTTTTGGAACCGATCTGTCAATATCTACTACTGTTGTTAGGTTCTATCAAATATCCGTGGACCTAAACACGTTAACGCCCGTTTACTAATCCATAATCAAAAGGTGTATATTTGACTAACCTTTCAAAGGTCATACTCAGATGTGTTTTCATATATGGCTCGCGAATAATTCACTAATTTTTTTCGGTCTGGTATTTAACTAGTGTCATTTCGCCACCTCACTTTCTTTGCTTCCTAAATCTTGTATTGAAACACGCGGAAAACGCGCAAATCCCTATAGTTTGAGCTTGCTTAATTTTTCATAATTTAACTCGGTTGAAACATTGTACCACTAAACGTTATGATTATGTTTTGTAGATTTTACTAAAATTTGTTAAAAACTTTTCTGTATTTGAGATAATCATGGTATGAAACATGCATGATAATAATTTTACTTTGTAGTTATTCCAAAAGTTTTCTTAAAATGTCAAGCTATAAAAATGTATTTGGTAATTAGCTGTATACACAACTACTCGAGTAATTATTCATGCTTACGTCTTTATATTCGACTTCATAATACGCTGTAGTAATCTACTTCTTCATTTTTCAATTTTTGGAGTAATCTATGAACTTGGGCTACGTTCAAATCTGTGTGACAGAAATAAAACCATGCGTTTGTATTTTTAGGATTAAGATATGAATTTCCTTTAAAAGAACTAAAAATTTACAAAAATATGCTTAATAAACTTTACTCTATCTGAAATAAGAGTATACAAAGTACATCAACGCTAATTTTGTTTGTTTTAGATTAATTTTCTCTTTTTACAGCCAGTTACAATTTAACGTAACGTCATCGCGTTACAGGTATTTTATGTATATACACAAAATGAACGAAGGTCAACGATATATTAAACTAAAACTGGCAGGAAGGCAAAAGTATATACTGATATTAATAATTGCACAAGGCAAATTCATTTTAAATGTTCTATTAAACTTTTTCAAACCCTGAATGATCATTTCAAATCGGCCTAGTAATTGAAAGATAAAAAATATAAGATTTCGGACAGGATTTGAACCTTCAACTTGACCGCCATTGCACTAACAATTATATCACCCAAAGAGGTGACTACTATTGGAACTATTTATTAAAAATATTGTTAATTGCACAATGCAAATTGATGTCCAATGTTATACTACTTATTAAGACGAAATAACTTAGGCTTTTAAAGAACATTTGGATCCTGTCCGGAAGCTTGTATGTACCATCTTTCAATTTATTTGTTATATTTGAAATAACCGTTTTGGCTTGTTAAGCAAGCGCTTCGCAAATTATTCTACTCAATAAATATGTTTAGGAAGTTTTTGTGTGGCTAATTAAGGGTACTACACATATTTGTACAATCCATTAGTACGCATTATATAAATGTGGTCTAGTTTCTTTCCCGGCATTGTTTAAAAAGAATAGCATTCTTTTATTATGTATTTTGTGGTATAGCGTTTTTCACGGTCGTGAAACGGACATATTTCTTTTCCGACAAATGAGACGGCGCTACGTATAAACGTGTGTTTTACAAGTTAGAAAAAGCGTATCGTTTTGATTCATTATGAACGTGACTACCGCCACTTAAGATGCTTAGTAATCTCTTGTCTTTTTTAAATATCGTATGTTACGTATTTTGCTTCCTGTATAATGTTGTAGGAAGTAACAGCAAACTCGGACAATGTATCTCGCATAGAAAAGTCTGAGAACCCACGGGTAATACAACTCTAAAAGGGCAAACAATAACCATTAGTGATCCAACTTGCCGAATGCAGCAATTCAAAGGATTAATTAAATCGTTTTATTTTAAAACCTAAATATTTAGATGATTGTAAGGTAAGCAGGTTTAATATTAATTTACATGTTCGTTTTATAAAGCTAATTAAATAGTTTGTTCGAATTTCTTTATTACACCCTCTTGGCGAGCCGCAAATACCTACTTTATTTTTGTTTGTATTATAATACATAAAAGTCTAATATAACACTAAAGACCAATTTTCCTTGTGCAATTACTAATATTTGTAATTAATAGACAAAATTTGAACGTTGTTTCTGTGTCTATATCTGACATATGCCAGCAACTTTCTTACATTTAAGCGTGATTCTTACATAACCGTCGACGCGATATATGCGACACGACGGCAGCTGGTAACGCTAATCTATAATACAGAAGTTAGCGCGCCCATCTGTCAATGACGTCACACAATATGCAAATTATTACACGTAATGACGAAATATGTCAAATTCATAAAACAGTTTACTCACATGAATAGGTACAGCTTCCTACAGGGTTGCTCGTAGCTCCCTTCCGGATTATTTACAGATGGTGCGCATAGCGTCCTTCGGGATTGCACCAGCTAGCTACTCAGGACTGCCTCCGGATTGTTTAAAGATGGATCTCCTGCGTGGATTGTGGTTTGACTAGGTTGCTTTCCAAATTATCTTCTACCTATGTAGGGAACGATAAGGAACAGGTACAGGGACGACAAACAAAGATAACAGAGAAAAGGGATCTACATAAATAAAGATAAAGATACGATACCAGACCCGACCACTTTTCTCGAAGTTCAAAGGCAAAAGGCCCCGTTTCTAAGCGTCTTCCGAAAACTTCCCCACTTTTTCTTCCCCCACACGCGTCGGCGAGAAGTTCGTCCAACGCACTTCTGACGTGACGGAAATACACGCGCCAAGTCTTTCAAATTTAAGGCGCGAAACTCTCGCACATCAAAATTAAACTAGAAAGATGTCTAGTGCCAAATTTTTGGCACGTAACAATCGCGACAAAGCCATAAAAAAAACTTAAAAAAGGAATAAGACTGTTAGCACAGTAACATCTTAAAATCTAAATCCTAGCTACCCTACGTAAATCCTAACTTAAATCCTACAAAATGTTTATTTAAGTCTGCACCTGGTTTTTTCGACCGATAACACGTTTTCCGAATTACCAGGAAACGGAAAATGTAGCCCCATTGTCTTTGACTACATTAATAATCGACAGCATAAATTTGTCGGGGAACATGAAACACTACTTAAATTAAAACAAATGCGACAAGTCGCCTAACCTATGTACTAAAACTAAAACTAACATTAAAATTTCTTACGTGCGGACCCACATGAGCGTTGCATCTAAACTATCCTTTCTTGGCAAAAAGTGCCCAAATTTAAAAATGTTCAAAAGAGTGAGTCACTCTACACTCTAGCAAATTTTTGTCACTGGTACTTTGGTTTAAATAACGATACACATTAAAACTTGTCCAAGACATGCTTGTGAATCAACAAATTTACCAAACGTACCACCCTACTAAATCCCTACATTGCTAACCTAACAAATTACATTTCTATATCAGGTTAGCTTTTTCACTTAATTTCAAGAAAAATAATTCCCACGTCTGGTCATAAATACCAAACGTTAGGAAGATAAAAAGATAAAACAAGATCTCAAATTGTTGTCGAAGATAATAGATAAGATAACGATATTGAGCTTAAGTTATTATCAAAGGTAATAGGTAAGATAACGATATTAAGCTTTAGTTATTATTTGAGATACTAGGTAAGATAACGCGATATTAAGCTAAAGTTATTATTAGAGATAGTAGGTAAGGTAACGCGAAATTAAACTAAAATTATTACTAAAGATAATCGGTAAGATAACGATATTAAACTAAGGTTATTATCAAAAATAATAAATAAGATAAAGATATTAACTTAAGTTATTATCAAAGACAATAGATAAGATAACGATAGAGTGGCTCCGTGGAGCCGTTAAATGGGAATTTCTCGTACCCTCTAAAAAGAGCAACCTGTGAAGCAGGCCCGTTTGCAATAAACATTACGATTGACCGGCAAAGGCATTTGGGCCCGGCGTTAATTGATATTGGTGATACAATCACCCGATATCCACACGATATATCGGTACATAGACATACTCATGCACTCACACATTCACGCACTCATACATGCGTTCACTGTTAGCGCCCCTATGTGCTGACAGCAGCACCGCATGACCTCATGAAAGATTCCCAGAGACGTGGTCCGGGTGTCAGTGAAAACCCTCCACGCAACCACACGGTGACTGACGGAAATGAAAAGACGGTAGAAATAGAAACGGTAGAAAGAGGGAGGTGGGTATTTGGAATGCATAAGGGGCACTTCCAGGTAGAAAAAAAATAGAGGAAGGGCTCGCATTGAGCCAAAAAAAAACAGAAAAGGTGGATAGCAAAGCGCTACTCAACCAGCCAATGTAGTCAGTAGCCCGGAATGAAAGAACATCACTCTTATGTGGCAAACGGGTGTTCCGGGACGAGAACAGGTCCACCGAAGGAAAGATAAGACAGAAACAGAGACAGTAGGATACGAAAAAGTAGAATTTTTGGACAAGCGCCCGAGAGAAGTTAGAGAATTGTCCCTATTAAAACACAGATCGGTCTGAAGGACCATCTGCGATATTAATCCGACAATATAAAGTATATCATAAGTTAACAAAATTCACTAGACTCTTAAGAGAACTAGTACACTCATTTTCCTAACGGGTGCAATCACTACGATAAGAAAATCATACAAAAATTGACAGAACAACTTAAAAGTATCATTACAGATACAATCACACGAAAACCCAACTGTTTCAAGGTAGTTTTTTAAAACGGTAACGCCCTAAACACACAAAGATGGCTAATTATAAGCAGTTAAATACAGATACACTGTCCCAATATGCTAAAACAACCGGGAATTTAATAAGATATCCATAAGAAGCGATAGCACCTCACCACGAAGTTCAACAAAAAACAATAAAAAAAAAATGTTTATGAGTTATGATGATTTAGTAGGAAAAGAAACAAATAATGATGTAGTATAATGTGGGCGACTGTAATAATTCAGAGGAAAAACACATGGAATAGACATTCCTAGTTTTTTGCAACTGCGAATATAAACTATTTCTTACAATGGCATAGGCCGCGTCTCCTATGTGAGCCCAAAGAAGAAAGCATGCACTCTAAACATCAGCTAAAACCAATCATAAAAATTCAATGAGTTATTACAACCAAAGTTACGACAATTACCACACAATTAAACGATGTAAGAAAAATACTAAAAACCAAATTACATGCTCTAGGAAAAGTTCGAGGATTAATTAAATGAAACAACAGAGTTATATTGGGGGGTGTAGAGAATAAAGCGATAAATAAGTAACGGTATGTTCAAGGAAAAGTCAACCAAAAGGAAAAAGATAACTAATTTAAGGTAGGTAAGTTAAACGTGTAAGAGGTATATACTGTACAGGAGAGGAAATAAGTAATTAAAGTTAACTAATTGATAGAGGTGGGCTAAAAACATTAGATACGCTATCAAAGAAGTAAAACGTATAAAGCTTTTAGATGTGCATAAGGTTAAACGATTTTAAAGATAATTTTATGCCATTTAATGAGATTTAAATTGATATGTGAAGAGATAACAGTAATCAAGACTCGATTCACTGATAAAATTGTTGAATAACAGAAAGATATATTGTAAAACATATATTTACTGGGATGGGAAGCTCTCGTTTGAGTTCCACCCAAACTAATAAAGAACAATTTCAACATCATTCTTAAAATTCAGTTTATTACAGCGTTTTGAAAGGTAAAAGGTATAGTTAGATAATTTCGTTAAGTGTATTTAAAAGCAAAATTTTCTTTTTAAAAAAGCATATAAAGGTTACAGCTGTTCAACTTACCAAGGAAACACATTTAAAACTGTAAGAGGGCAAGATAGTGTTTAACGAAAGAAATCACGGTTAGGTTACAAAAAGACACTCCAAATTATAGAAAGGTGTATTATATGTGTTTTTTAAATGTTAGCTTTAAAAATTAATCCAAAAACAAGTTAATTGAGATAAGTTAGAAAAATTTCAAAAATAAAGTGATTATATAACTGCATTTTATAGCATTTTTTTTTAAAATTTCACTTTCTTTCATAATAGGTTAAAGATATGCTGTTACTTATAATTAAAAATACTTACATTCAAAATTATATGGTGTTAACATGTATGTGAGGTTATATTATCCTGTAAACACTGCTGATGAAAAACACTTTAATTCCATTTCAAAAACAAACTATACAACCATTTAACACAATTCAAGTTAAGAAAGGTACACCACATTTAAAATTGGAAGAAAATTAAATTAACAAAACATTTTAAAGACAAAAGCTATGTATTTCAATAGCTCAAAATGGCAGTTTACATTTAGTTACTATAACCACTGTCTTGACATCTTAGGCAATCTAGTGAGTTCCAAAATACCAACATAAATTTTTAGGGTCCATAGATATTAGAAAACTGGATAATTTAATTTTTTTAAGTAAAAAAGCTATATATATATATATATATATATATATAACGATAATTAATACATTATATAGTCATAAAATTAATATTACAACCTAGAAACCACGTTGAGGCGCAATTCTTACATTTAAGCGTGATTCTTACATAACCGTCGACGCGGTATATGCGACACGACGGCAGTTGGTAACGCTAATCTATAATACAGAAGTTAGCGCGCCCATCTGTCAATGACGTCACACAATATGCAAATTATTACACGTAATGACGAAATATGTCAAATTCGTAAAACAGTTTATAAAAATCGAGTACTCACATGAAAAGGTACAGCTTCCTACAGGATCACTTCCATCAGGGTTGCTCGTAGCTCCCTTCCGGATTATTTATAGATGGTGCGCATAGCTTCCTTTGGGATTGCTCCAGCTAGCTACTCAGGGCTCCCTCCGGATTGTTTAAAGATGGATCTCCGGCGTGGACTGTGGTTCGGCCAGGTAGCTTTCCAAATTATCTTCTACCTATGTAGAGAACGATAAGAAACAGGTATAAGGACGACAAACAAAGATAACAGAGAAAAGGGATCTACATAAATAAAGATACAAGATACGATACCAGACGCTGACCACTCTTCTGGAAGTTCAAAGGCAAAAGGCCCCGTTTCTAAGCGTCTTCCGGAAACTTCCCCACTTTTTCTTCCCCCACACGCGTCGGTGCAAAGTTCGTCCAACGCACTTCTGGCGTGACGGAAATACACGCGCGCCAAGTCTTTCAAATTTAAGGCGCGAAACTCTCGCACATCAAAATTAAACTAGAAAGATGTCTAGTGCCAAATTTTGGCACGTCACAACTTGACACTAACCTAACTCCTGACAAGTCCAACTAACCTAACCTAACTTCAGACAACACCGACTAACCTAACTCCAAACAACGTAAACTAACCTAAACCTTGACCCTACTTTGTTCTTCTCTCTCCTTTCGCATCCGTACGACATACATCTAAACTATATCCAAAATACGCCCGAGATATGCCCATTTTTGAATATTTTAGGACTTGAATAAATTTTTAGTAGTTTGGATTTAGAAAAATTTTAACATAAAATTGTCAATTTTTATAACGAGGCCTCTAACTCGAAAACTGATATAAATACCAAAATTTACAAAGAAAGTTATTACGACGACTCTGCGATCAGACGGATCCAACCCCACCTGCTGGGAGTCGGAGATACACCAATTCACATCGATTAATCAACTTAATTGCGCTTTTTCTCGGTTCAGCCAGATATAGTACCACTGTAATGATAAAACTTAGTCATAACATACATTTTAAGTTTCGAAGACAATTTATTTAAAATTGGTTGTTGCGTATAACTTTTGTGATATTGCAATAATATTAAACTATTTCTTTATTTACATAATCAGATCTAGGTCTGGTTGTGGGTGCATTAATGGCAAAGTTCTTTGAATTTATCTCCATTAGAATAGGGTGAAATTGCCTTCTAGGGTGAAATTGTTTTATAGGGTGAAATTGTCTCATAAGGTGAAAGTGTCTCCGACATAAGACCATTGATTGCTTTTACTTATGTCAAACTTACGCTAGTACTTTGAAACATAGACTCAGAGATAACGCCAATGTAATCGCATTATGGAAACAGGATCACACAAACCTTCGCCATATCTTTCTTGATCATATAAGCGGTGACACGTCATATCCAAAATTTAAAGATATGTGCTTGCAGTGTTGGGGTGGGGTGACTAGAAACATATTTTTATTACTATTGTAAAAGATTTTGATTTTTATAAGGGACAATATTTCGAGAAGTATATAAATGTAGAAAAAGACGTTCAATGGTTACCCCTAATCCGAAGTTTCATGATGACGAACGTTAAACATTTTATTGTAAATAAACGTAAGCTTTATTTTATGCAGGATTCCGTACGAAAGAAGTTTGTAGCATACAAAAAGGGGGACAATACATCTGTGCAAAAATTCAAAGAGGTACACAAACAATTGATCAATCCCTTGCAAATCACCGCTTCCCAGTCACAAGGAATAGCGGAAAGAATATCAAAACCTATAAAGGAGATTAAAGTTGAAAACAGAGACAAACTTTTAAAAAAGATTAAGTTACCAGTTGACGACGAGCCTGCACATTTTTATTATACGGACGTGTTAGCTAGAGACGAATACAAAAATATATACAAGTCGGTTTATGGAGTAAAGTATAATCTCCAATCTGATACACATAGTTTGGGAAAAAGTGTGTAGAAAATTGATCCAGAAAACCGTGAGACAGCCTAAAATAATCACGTTTATACGGACGCTAAAGGTCTAAAGAGCTATAATTATTTTTAAAGTCCTTGGCATTTTCCTAAGGAATATAATGAATTAGTTCATAGGATACATTCCCTACCTGTTGTTTCGTGCGTGCACACAAATCGGGTACAATCGGTACATATCCGAATAAGAGCAGCTCATATAAAAGGACTGTTTGCGTAGAAGTTATTATTTGTTGATTGTACAGTTTAAAGAGACTATTAAACAAATATGTATAAAGACTTTGGGGAGGTTATTCTAAGATTTTGCAAAGCTCAACAAGTAAAAAAAGCAGAATGTGGGCAACGTTTTTCGATAGAAGGAGAAAAATGTCTTATATGTCAGTCATACGAGGAAGCAATACAGCACTTTACTGCTGTGTCAGTAATGCCCGAGGATTTGGATGATTTTATGGAAATAATTGAGGAAATGAGGTTTATAAAACTGTTGGCAGATATTCAGATGGAATATATACTAAATTGTAAGTTTTAAAGAAAAAATTTAATCACATCAACAACTATCATAAGAAATGAAAGATGTGAATTTAGAAATTACTTTTGTATATATTAGCTTGTTTATGTTTTAAAATATAAAGTATGCATTAGTATTGTTTAATTTTTCAAATGTCCATATAACTGAAATGGGTATCTAAGTTCTTATGAAAACAATTATAACAAAGATATGTATAATTTAAAATGGTGTTATAAGCGTTTTACAAAATTATTAATCAGAATCGTTTTATTTAAAACTATAACATAATTTTATTTACAGCTATTAATATCTGTAGTTGAAATACAACAATTTAGAAACGTATAAGAAAACAAAAGTGTAATTAATAGTGTTACAGAATGTTCTCTAAAATCAATGGCTTAAAATTTAAACATCGCTCGTAAATGCGTGGAATGGAAACCTGTTGTACTCTTCCATGTACTTCACTTGTCTACAAATACTGTTTTCAAACAATCTTGGGTAGATTCCTATAAATTCGTATAATATGACTCAAATATCACTATTACTGTATTTGCTTTTAATTACATTATATGCGAGATTCTGTAAAATATCATTCCTATTATATTTTTCCATTGCGACACCTAACAGAAACAGATCTATATTAGAAGTATCGTTTTCCGTTATTCTTTTAAAGTATTAGCATCATTGAGAACGATCCATAAAAAGTGCTCTAAAGTTCCTTTGGTAAATAACATATAATTCTCATCAAATGTCATCATCTCCACTAAACAATTCTTATTTAAATAAAAACGCAAGTTGTCGAATTTGCATATCTGATTTCGCATGCTAACTTCCATAGTGCGTATGGAAGATTTGATATAAGCTTTCTAAATACGTTGAGGGATACATCAAGTACGGTCTGCGAAATGATGTCAACAAATCTGAAAATTATTTTATAATCGTCGAACGGGTTCAGGACTACAATTATGATTTTGGAAGAAGAGATTTTGTTATGGCGTATGGTTTTTCAAATAGTAACATGGTTCGCTCTAACTGTATTGCTGCGTTTATACATTCTTTATGCACTGCGGTCGATTGGTTTTCCAAATCCTTAATTTGTTCCCACTCATTGTCTGTAATTTAAAGTTCTTCCTGGAAATAAACCATCTCGATGTGCCTCTCGTTGTGTTTTTTAGAGCGTCACATCTAGTAAAAACGCTTTCACACACACTGCATGCAATACTTAAGATGTTCATTCTAGAAAAAATTAATGATTAACAGTTTTTGAATCATACATGTAAATATTAATTTCTTTTACGTTTGCAAAATTCAAACTAAGACTTACTCTTTTTTGTCGATAGTCCTCACACGAAATTTTCAAAGACGGAAAATTTTGTAACACAATTAATTACACTTTGAACGACTTTACGTTTTACAAAAATAAACTTAAAATGAACGTTTGATATCATTTCCCTGTATTTATGTACAAAGTATAAGTATAATTTGTCCTTACATTCACCCAATTTAAATCAAATTACAGAATGCGCATTCCCGTATATTAACTAGAATTGTGAAAGGTACTTTTATTAAATTAATAGTCAGACGTCATTGACAAAACAATGCAAGGCTGTTGATTATACATTGCACTAAATTTATTTAGAAAATGCGTCTTATTTTGAACTACATTTAAAATAGATTATCGAACCACTTTCTAGCCCACCGTCAGAATTAATATATATTTATCCTCTTGGTTTAATTATTTGAAAATTAATTGAAAATTTTAACAATCCTAGATATTAATAAATCTTTTTTGACTTTTACTCTATTATTGAGTTGAATCTAAATAAAAATGCAGAGGTGTTTGGCTGTTAGGTTTTTGAATATTAAAACACTATGCGGGTATTTGTTGGAGCTAATTTTAAAAGACGTGATAATTGATTTCGATTCCCCAAAAAATTCTATGATCTGTAAATAAGTAAGGGGTCGTTCGATTTGACAAAAATTTCGAAGGATTTGAGAACCTGATGAAAAACAATAATAATTGATATTTTACACGACGGAGCTATATTAGAAATACTGCTAAGAGTATTTTGTATAATAATTCTAAAAATGGTGTTGGTGGTTAAATACATACAGGTAAAACCCACTATAAAACAATTATAAGCGTCACTTTTCCAGCCAAGACTTGCATATAACGCCAATTAACATAAAAAGCTGAGCACGCTCGACCATCGGCATTAAAGGCGAAGGAGCCATGTTCCAGTGCATTAGTCGTCAAAGTATCATCGAGCTTAATCAAAATTACAAGTTAAAGATAGATTTTTATTGTGATGACGTTACAAGTGACGTGCGAGTATTACAATTAAATATCAACCAACTAGTTGGTAAGACAACCTATAAGTTAGGCGAATTTCCACCAAATTATCACCACCATATAATAGAAGTTGGTTTTGATTTATGTGGTGGGGTTCAACCTCTCATCCAAGTTATTTGCTGTAGTGGTATGTGTGCAGATTCTACGATAACATTCTCATACTTCGATTGGAAGAAATTGTGTACTCTTTAAGTGGAATTTCAAATTCACCAATTTGCTCAAGACTCAAAACAAGTCAGATTAAATGGTTTGACTACTGAAGACGACGTTGTTGACATAAAATTGAATCAAGATTTCAAATTGCAACTGAGCACAGCCTTTAATAGAAGTATATGGCTGTTGAACACTTTTGAAGAAGAAAATTCATATAATATGGAAATTACGAAAGACCTGCGTATGAGTGCATCAAGCTGTTAAATTTGCCAGAATTAATCTGTTTTAAAATGGCTGAGTTGAGGTGTAGAGACTTTCCAGAATATTACGAACAATTTGTAGGTGATATAAAAAATGTATGTGAAAATACGACGGACGAAGAAAGGGTTTAAACGTTATTAGAGGAAGAGAACCGTGCCAGTATTTCTATGTCTAATGATTACAGCAATTTAAATTACTTGACAGTGTTGGAAATTATTAAATGTTACTCCATCCAATAAAAGATGCGACTGCAAGGCAATCGCTTGCGCAAATGTTTAGAGATTTGGCTATCTCAGATTTCCCAGACTCCGGTTACCACAGCGGTTTATAGATGTTATCAATACATGAATATATTTTATTAAAAACATTATATTTCTTGATAAAGTTTGTTTTACATATTTGTATCGCCAACATTAGTAAAAATTGTTAATAGACGTATTAAACTATCTTGTTTTTTTATTCATAGGTTTAAAATGGTGTAACCGATAACTGCATTCTTTCTAGCGTCACCAAATATGTGGTTAATAGTATGAAAAGTTGAAAAGAAATTTTTTCAAAATGAGCAGTAATACCTACGACAATTTTTAATTCTGGTAAATACAATTAATCGTCTCGTAGGAATATTCGAGTTTCACTTCCAAATAATTTACAAAACTGACTTCGTCTTGTATTTAAAACAAATTAGACCCATATTTTTTGTATTTCTCAAAACATGTAGTCAATAAAATAATTAATAGAAAGTGTCGTTCATAGCTAGTGCTTTAACTATAGAATTTGTATTTTCCTAAATACGTAGTCAAGGATGGCTAACTAGAAAGGAATTATACACCGCCTCCACATGTAATTTGGGTAATCCACAATCGTCAGGAAATTAGATCAGATACGAATTGTATTTTCCAAGTACCTATTTAGCATTTACTTAACTACATAATTATGTTATGACATATGTTTAGAAATTAAAATGTAAAGTACAATATTCCTTTAGTTAATAAGAAAGTGCTTGGAAAATCTAAAGACGAATTTTGTAGTGACGTGGTCTTGGAGTTTGTTGGCACTAGGGCGAAGTCTTACTGTATAATAAGTGAGAAAAACGTAAAAAAGATTAAAAAAATTTCTCGTAGTTTTGTTTAGGGAATTGGTGTATATAGCTTTAGAGATATAGGTAACAATAATTCCAATGCTCTCAAGCATACGATGGTATGCATTTGTAGAACTAAGCATCAGCTGTACACTCAGCTAATTAATAAGGTTAGTTTGTCGGGTGACGATGACAAACGTTATGTCATCCCAAACAGCACATCAACATATGCATGGAAGCATAAAGATATAGGTTAAGTATTTAAATATGTACATAATAGCATATAAGTTAGTCTTCCTTTCACCCCAGTCCCTAATAATCCCATTGCACCCGGCGACATGTGTTTACATTCACGCGGTGTCGCTGGACAGTAAAACATATTGTTAGATTAACGGCAATATGTCTTATTGACCGAAAACACGTTTCCTCTCTTTTTAAACTACCCAAATGTCTTTATACTTGTGTTTTTTTTTAATTAATCACTATATACCTATGTTACAGGTTACTTTCAGCTGCTTGGATTCGGCTACACGAAGAAGATAATGTTATAATTTGCAATATAAAAAATGTATTCTATTAGTTTATTAAACTGTAAATCAGATAAATAAATTACTAAACTTTTGTGTGCTTAATTTCTTTGTGTTAATACCTCTAAGTGTTTGGTTAAAGGATTCTAGATATAAAAAAGGAGAGGTGATTAGAAATCGACATTGGTAAAAAAATTTTAAAATGAAGGTAGCTCCCTGGGGGATGATGCTATCTAAAAAATTCATAGAAATTCGGGTAGCTGAGAAAAATCTAATATTAATTCATACCAAACAAGGTACATTTATCTCAAAAGATGAAATGGCGAGTCGAAAAAAGCTATTTGGTCCAGATGTGTGAGGAAATGAGGTTTCTGAAGTCCTGATTTTACACTACTATGGTACCACCTAGGATTAAATCGAATTTTTTTCCTCGCTAGAAAAGACATGTAAATTGGGCTGATGGGGGCTTAATGAAATCAAATAATGTCTTTGATTATTATTAGTTGACGTAAAGCAGGATTATGAAAAATTAATTCCGATTGTGGCTGGTCATGTTAACAAGTTCTAAATTTTTACCTGTAAATTTAAACAAAATTTTTTACAGGAGTCTAATATTGTTCTACAGCAATTTTGAATTGTTTCAACCGCTTCTCTTATTTCAAAGATAGCGACCTGTCCCACAATTGTTGTAAAACTCTACGATGATGGCTCAAATGGCTGATCGTCTTTCAATTTTTCAAGCTGTTCTGATTCTGTAGTCAATGAACCTTGGACTTCAATTAACTGTTCAACTTTCATATCCATATATTACGTAATAACGGTATCATCATCAGCTGTAACTGCAATGATTACTGTAATAAATACAACTACGTTCTTTTGCTTCAATATTTTTTAATCAAAAGAAAGCTTGATTTTCCGATGCTTTTATCTCATCGGGAAGGATAATTTCAGAAAGCTCCTTAGATTTTGTTTGATATAACATCCTGGTTGTTGCATACAAAAATTAAAAATGGGTTATAACTACGTTCTAACAAAATTTTTACAAACTTACGTTATTTTTCGTTAAGATCTTTAATACTAGATACACTCGAAAGTTTGCTACTGCTACTACTAGTACTAGGCAAGTATTGTAAAGGTAAAGGGCACGACCAGTCTGTCTTTTGACGTTTTGTTGCAACTTCAAATGGATTTGCTGAAGCACCTATAGTTTTAATTTTAGTACGTTCCCCTTTGTGCAAATTAATTTCATGCTGTTTCTTATAGTCATTATTAAATTCACTTCCACAAGACAAACATTGCACTTTAAAGCGTTTCGAAGTTTTTGGTTTATTAGCACTCATTTTAATACGCGTATAATATCGAGATTATACTCAACACAGAGAAAAACAAAAACAAATTATTCGAATTCTAAAATACTACTTCTTAAACAGCGCTAGACAGTCAACTATAAGATTTAACAGGTATATGCGTTCGCAATCACTTCAGATCATTGACCGCAACTCACAGGAACAGGGATATAATGGTGCCTTGGTGTAGCACAAACTTTTGCGCGATAATTTTAATTCAACGCGAATTAGGTTTCGGGCCTTGGGAGCGGTGTTTTTAAAAACTACTTCCAAAAACTTCGTAACAATTTATTTGATTTACACAGATGTTAAAGTGGAATTTTGACAATCTTGTTTAAAATTACGCTAAGTCGAAAAATAATTACTAATTGAACTATTTTGAGTAGCCTAAGCAAACTGCAATGTTAAAGCTGAAATAGTTTGCCTGACTGCCTGGTCTTGGGGCTCCCGGGTTATTTACGTTGTCCCTACCCTTCACATGTCTGTGTGAACTTGCAGAGCTCATGTCTTCTTATTTCTTAATACTATTCATAATACATTTGTTACGTTTTTTTTTCGTGGCAGCCACGTTAGTTAAAGTTCGGGCCTTTGGAGCTGGTTTTTTAAAAACACATTGATACTTTAACAATATTTAATTTGAAATTTGTACATAATAACTTTATAAAAAATTAATTAATTGTACAGGTGAGTAGCTCAAACAACGAAGTATGGAGTTTGAAGACTGACTGCCGGGCATTGAGCTCCCGGGCCTTTTATAATAACCTGCCCCTCACACGGCTGTGAGAACTTGCAGATCTCATGTCTGCGTTTCTCTTAATTGTACAATTTATTACAATGTAACAACTTAATTCTAAGTAACTGCGGTATGTTGACCGCCTGTGACCTGCCACCTGCAGTATCACTGCCCTCACGGATGCAAAGCTGCATTCCGTTCTCATGAACTGTCGATAACCTCTCTGGGTTATCCTTGTGTTACAATGTTGCATTGAACTTATACTTTTACTTAATAATTTCTAATAATTCCTATTAGATTCAATATAGCAATATATATATAGGTAATTGGGGGATACATAACTCCTCCCACCGTAAATGAAAAATTAAGGTTTTTCTTAATTTTTAAATACATAAATTACATAATTCAATTTCATTTAAAATTCATTATTTCTAAAGGTATACTTGTCGTTTCTTTATTTTTCTTTGTTTCCTTAAATCTAGAACTGTTTCCTTCATTCTTATATCTAAGGTACATTTTGTATAATACATACATGATTACAAAAATTATTAAAATGATCAATACAATTGTCCAAACACTTATATTATTATAATGTAACTTTGGCGTTTTGAGTTCATTTAATTGTTCTTTATAACTTTCCACTAATTTCACGGCGTGGTTGAGATCGTCTAAGTCTAGATGCTCTAGCTTCATAGGTTTCTTAATTATTTCCTCGTCTTCTTGTTGTATCTTGAATTGTAGTTCCGGTAGGTTTGCAAGTTTCTTTGTTGCTATGGGATCTTGATAAACTCTGATTACTTCATCTTTCAATTTCACATAACAATCTTCTTTGAGGGTAATTAGTTTGCTTCCGATTAATGCTTGGTTATTTTCATCTTGGTTGCAGTGGATGGTTGCTATTACTTCTGTTGGGAAAATGGCTATCCATTTGTTATCTGTAACTTTTTGAATTTTCATATTAGTTATTTGCACTTGTTTGGTTTCACAGTTTTCGTAATGATTTGAGAATTTTAATAGTTGTACTTCACAAGGGCTGTCTTCTTGAATGGTTGTTGTCGTCATCGATTGACATAAATATTGGTTTGGTGTTACTTCAGTACATTTTTCGTTTGTATAACCATATCTCAGTTCGTTTAGGGATAGGAATTTGGTTTTGGGTATGATTACTTGGTATGTGCTAGTAACCTTTGTTGGAAAAGCAAATAAATGATAATATTGATAATTGTTACTTTCTACTATCTAGATTTCTAAAAATATTATTTCGTTATTCTTAATGTTGCTAAAATTTGTTACATTAAAGTAAGGGTTGATATTATTTGAGTAAATATTGTAATTTTGTATACCGCCTAGTTTATTGGTAGTATACCGGGGTTGTTTTTATTTGTATATTGTTACTTGGTTGTCCGTTCTACCTGGGTGGAGGTTGACGGTAATGGTGATGATTGTCCATCTAAAATTACAGGGTGTCTTAGGTTTTTTAAATGAATGTACTTTGTTATTTTACCGTTGTCTACTACTGCTATGTTTTTATCTGATATTTTCTTAATTTTGAATGGTCCTAAATTTCTGGGTGCTGTTTTATGTCGCTTGCTTTGAAAGTTTTTCTCATATACGGTTTGTCCTATTGAAAATTTATTTGAGTCGGTATTTTTGTTTCGGGTTGTGGTGATTCGTTCCTTATCGTTTTCTAATTTATCTTTTACTTTGTCATAAGTTAATTTTAGTTTTTGTTTGTGATCTTTCGCATATTGTTGATATACTTCTTTATTGTAGTGTATGTCATAGGGATTTCGTGAATCTGAATGTCCTAATGTCAATTCTAAGGGTGTAAAATTTGTTGATGAGTGAATAGTGTTATTATAGGCGATTAGTGCGTATGACATTAAATTGGTTATATGTTCCTTTTTATAATTTATTCTTAATAATCGAATTTGTTCTAACAGGGTTAAATGTAATCGTTCAATTAGTCCGTTGGATTCAGGGTGGTTTTCCGTTATGAAATGAATTTTTATTTTGTGAAATTCTAAAGTGTTTTGTATTGTCTCATTTTTAAATTTGCTACCATTGTCTAAAGTGATTGATTCGGGTGTTCCGTAAAATGTGAAATATTGTAAAAATCCTTGGGTCACGTCAATGCTATTTTGGATGTGATTGGTATTGCTTGGCCTATTTTTGTGAATGCGTCTATAATTGTTAGATAGTTTTGAGCTTCTACTACTAGAGTATCGGCATGTAGTTTTGAAATGGTTTGTCGGGTGTTTTGGTTAACATTAAGGGTATCTTTGGGGTTTCCTATCGTATTTCGCTCTGTCACATAGGTTCGCATTGGTTAATGAAATCTGTGGTCAAGTCCTTCATGTCTTTAAAATAATAACGTCTTATGAGTTGTTTTATTGTTTCGTTAATTCCACGATGGTTGGTTTTTCCTTCGTGTTGATTTCTAATTACATCGTTTATTTCGTCAGGGTCGTCTAGTGTTATTAGTTTTCTAGTACATCTGATGAGTTCAGGTCCAGAGTTATTGAATAATTTAATGTATAATTCTGAAAATCTTTGGTATAAATGTTCGGTGTTGAAATAAAAATAAAATCGTTTTTCTCGGGGTGTATTCTTTTAAAATTTTAATTATTTGTTCCTCGTTGTCATCTTTTGTTATTTGAATTTGATATATCTTTTCGTTATCTACTTTTGTATATTTTACTGGATTGGGGTTATTTAAAACTTCGGTTATTATAAATTGGTTGGGTTTCATATCGATTGCTTCGTTTAAAATTTTAATCGCGTTTTTTGGTTCTTCGTTTTGTGTCGAATGTATAGTGTCGATCTCGTCTGGATCTTCCCTTATTTCTGTATCGTCTACGTTTCCTATAATGGATTCCGTTTCTAATGCATTGAGTTGAATTCTGCTTAAAGCGTCTGCGTTGTTGTTATAAATTCCCTTTTTATATATAATTTCGTAATCATACTCTTCGAGTCTGGTTCTCCATCTCTGTAATTTTGAATTCGGTTCTTTCAGTTTGCATAACCATACTAGTGGTCTATGGTCGGTGTATATGTAAAATTTTCTTCCGTATAAATAAGGTCTAAAATATTTTGTTGCCCAAATTATGGCTAATAATTCTTTTTCTATAGTGCTATATTTTTGTTCGGTTTCATTTAGGGTTCTGGATGCGTAGCTGATGGGTTTATCGCTACCTACTTTTCCTTGGCTCAATACTGCTCCTAATGCTACATTCGATGCGTCTGTCGTCAGTATAAATGGTTTTGTAAAGTCTGGGTATTCTAATACAGGGTGATTAGTTAATATGTTTTTAATTTTGTCTACTGCTTTAATAAATTCCGGGGTGTGTTCAATTTTGTTTCCCTTTTTTAAACAGTTTGTCAGGGGTTTGTTTATCTGAGCGTAACCTTTAATGAATTTGCGGTAGTAACCACTAAGTCCTAGAAATCCTTTAATTTCTTTGTTTGTTTTTGGTAATGGGTAATTTAGAACTGCATTTGTTTTGTCTGGATTTGGCATTACTCCTTGGGGTGTTATTACATGTCCTAAAAATGATACTTCTTTTTGTAAAAATTCACTTTTGTCTAATTGTACTTTAAAATGTGCTTGTCTAAGTCTTTCGAATACTTCTTTCAATCTTTCTATGTGTTCTACCAATGATGTGGAATAAACTATGATGTCGTCAAGGTATACAAGGCATTTTTCATTGTGTATTCCTCGTAGTATATTGTCCATGACTCTCTGGAAAGTAGCGGGTGCGTTCTTTAGTCCAAATGGCATTCGTTTGTATTCGTAATGTCCTCTAGGTGTGCTGAAGGCTGTTTTGATATGTCTTTTCTTCCATCTCTACCTGATGGTATCCTGATGCTAGGTCTAATGTTGTAAAATATTGGCATTTGCCTAATTTGTCTAAAATTTCGGTTATATTTGGTAGTGGATATTTGTCATCTACCGTTTTTCATTTAACTTTCTATAATCTATTACCATTCTGTACTTTCTCTTTCCGGTTGCGTCTAATTTCTTAGGTACTATTAACACGGGGCTGCTCCATGGTGAATTGGAGTGTTGGATTATGTCTTGGTCTAATAGGTCTGCTACTTGTCTGTCAGCTTCTTCTTGGCTTGCATGAGGTAGTCTGTATGCTTTTGTAAAAATTGGTTTATTGTCTGTTAACTCGATATTATGTTTTACTGTGTTGGTGAATGTTAATGGTATTTCTTCGCAATGGAATATGTCGCGGTATTCGAAACATAAGTTCTTAATTGCTCTTTCTTCTTCTTGATTGATATCGGTGTTAAAGCGGATGTTAGTTAAATTTTCTCTTAACAATTCGTCATGTTCTATTGGGTTGTAATTGTTTTCTAAATTCTCGTCTATTTCCATTTCGTTAAAATTTAGTTCTTCTACGTTAATTGGGTCTGTCAATGATAATTCTACGGGGTAGTCGTTTGAATTTAATATTGTTGTGGTTGCATAATTATCTTTTATTTGCACTAAGGCAGTTGGGGTTTCTACTCCTTGCTGAAATGTCATATGATTTATTATTCCTAAATTTTTGTTAGATTTTACTGGGATTTTTATTTTTCTTTCCGTTCGGGGTTCTATAGTGTATTTTTGTTCAATTTGTGTGTTTTGAAATTTAATTGGGATTTTTCCGTATTTTGTCCTTAATAAGCGATTTTTAATGTCAATGTTGGCTCCTAATTTTCTTAGAAGGTCCATTCCTATTAATCCGTCATATTTGTCGTTGAATTCGAATACACAAAATTTATGTTTTATTTTAACATTAAATGTTCTCGGTAAGGGTATATTTGCTACGAATTGGTGTAGTGTTGTTTGATGGGCTGTTTTAATTTTAAATGGTTCTCTTTCTACATAATCTAAATAATGTTTTTGTACGGTTCTGGGGCTAATTAATGTTTTAGAGGATCCAGTGTCGATTAATAGTTTGAATTTGGCATGGGGTATTTCTATGTATGGTAATACTAAGTGATTTATATTATTTAAGTTAATTAAGTTTGGTCGGTTATGAATGGGTCCATTTGAAAATTTGAATTCGAGTTTTCGTCGTCGTACTCCTCGTAAGTTTCGTATTGTTCGTCACGTTCGTAAGTTTCTGTATGGTTTGATTCATTGTTTGTAGGTGTCTCAATGTCATTATTCTGGTCAGTGTCAAATTTTTCTATTTCTTGGTGGAATAATTCTTCCGATGTAAAATTACGTTTCTGATGAGGGTTTGATCGGATATGTGTTATTTTTGTATTTTGTCTGGTGTTACCAGATGAGGTATCCATTGGCGTTGGTTTGTAATAATTATTAGGATTGTTATTATTATTAGTCATTGGTGTATTTCTATTGGGGTTTGCGTTGAATACTGGTCTTTGTTGGTTTAAGTTCTGATTAAATCTTGGTTGGAATGCTGGTTTCGTAAAAGTTGGGTTAAATGTTGGTTTTGAAAAATGTTTAAATTGATTATTAAAATTTGTATTGTTAAAACTTGGGTTATTACTTCGCGGTTGATTTGTTTGTGCGTTAAAGGGTGTGAATTTTTGTTGAGGGTTTGTTTGTCTTGTGGCTTGTATAGTTTTTATTGGTGAATAACTTTTATTCGCGTTGGGATTGTATAGTCTGTTGCGGTAATACATTACATTTTTTTCTTCTATTACTAGGCTCATAGCTTCTTCTAGATTTTGGGGTCGTTGGAATCTGATTTTATCCGATAGTCGTTCTGGTAAAGCGTTTATGTATGTGTCTAGTGCCATTTCGTCATACATTTTGTTTTAAATGTCTAACGTTTTGATCGGGTTATTCGATTTTTAGTTTGGTTAAAATTAAACTTCTCACGTCTTGGCATTTCATTCCGAATTGGTAGGGGGATTGATTGTGTTCCATTCTAAGGTTTATTAGGTCTCGTACCAGGCATTTTATATTACGTTGGTCTCCAAAATATGCAATTAGTAGCTGTTTAAACTGGTCCCATTCCGATAAGTCGTCCCTACTGGCGATTAATGTTAGTGCCCTTCCGGCTAGTTTACTTATTACTAAGCGTATAAGCAATGAATTTCTTGCGTCATCTCCGGGTTTGTAAAGGTTTTAGGAACATTTCACATGCTCCAATGAAATTCGAGAGATGGGCCTGCGTGCCATCGAAACCGTCTGTATTGTCTCTAAATAGAGACGTAAGTCTGTGTTACTCATGTTGGTTAAGGGTTGTTTTCGATTTTTTGGAAATTTAAAAAAAATTTTTTTTTTTTTGAAATAAGGTTTATTTCGCTATTTGTAATTGTTATTTTCGCTTCGGATTTACTAATTTTCCGTTTGGGTTGTGAAATTTCAAATTTTGTAAAAATTGGGGTTGGTTTTGTTATTTGTAGCGTGTAATTATGCTTTGGTTTTTTAAATTTTCCTTTTTAGATTGGATAACTTAGAGTTTTGTAAAAATTGATGTTGATTTAGCTATTTGAAACGTTAACTTCGGTTTTGGTTTGTTAATTTTCAATTATATTAGGTAAATAAAATTTTGGTAAAGGTTGAGGTTTATTTTGTTATTTTTCGGCGTTATTTTTGATTTGAATTTGTTAATTTTCAGTTTGGATTGGGTGGATAAAATTTGGTAAAATTGAGATTAATTTTGTACTTGTAGTATTGGATTTATTAATTTTAAGTTTATATTGTGGAAATGAAAATTGGTAAAAATTTGAGATTAATTTCGTACTTGTAATATTAATTTTGGGTTTGGATTTATTAATTTTACGTTTGGATTGCGTCAAGTTATTTTTAAAATCGTAGTCGCTGTTATTTCTATTTAATTACACAGTGCGGTGTACTTGTGAGATCTGTATTCAATAATGTTAAATTTAATTACCGTAGTCTGGATTTGCTTGTTTTATGCAGCTTTTGATTTATCTTTCTTAAGGAATCTGAAATGGATGGGTTTATTCTCGCTTAGCGTTGTTTTAGTTCAATTCTGTTATCTGGTGATTAATACTCTTCCGTGGGTTTTACTGAGTTGCGTAGTTATGACCTGAGGTTAATCACGTCTGCACTTTATTGCTGAAATCGAATACTAAAGAATGTAATCTTTGTTACTTTGTCACGTACGTTGAGGTAATTGCACTTACCGGTGTTATTTCAATTTATAGGAATTACTGAGTTACTTGCTAATGCTTTGCGTAAAGTGTTATGTCTGTTTTATTTTTAGATATCTCGGTGTTGCTTGACTTGTAATTGAATCTCCCGTAGTTAGTTTTCAGGTTTACAATTATGAGCGTTTAGCGTTATTCTATTTTCGTATTGAAATAATGCACTTTATAATGCTGGTTACTTAGTTGAAAAACGTTTAGATTTTATTGCAATTGTACACGCTTTTATGGATTGTAGGTATTAATGTAGAAACTGCGTCGTTTTTATTATCCCGTGTATGATGCAAATTGCGTTGTGCATAGGATTCTGAAAGCTATTTCTTTAAGGTAATGATGATATTGCATTGTTGAAGATATACTTTAGTACTGAAAGCGATTTCTGAGATGTTACTTGTATAATAAAGGATGCGTCTTGCTTTCTTCGGATGACGTCTTAGATTACAGTGGTTTTAGGTTACCGCAGCAGAGTGTTTGCTATGATTTATCAGGTCAATGGTTTCAAATAATTGTTTTGTGATTGCTTAAAGATTAGCTTTAGCTTTGAAATTAAATTGCGTTCTGTGTTTCTAGTTTGCCGGTTTATAAACGTGGTTTGAATCGCGGTAATTGATGTTTCTTATTTTGGTGTTTAGTGAATGTGCGCCCGTTATTTTTTTGGATTATTTTGAGTTCGTTCTATTAATTATGGTAAGGATCTCTTAATATTAATTCTCATTTGTTTTAAGAAAATCTCTTTGTAAATAATCAAGTCTCATTTGCTTTTTAAAGAAAAATATCTCTTTAACATTCGTCTCATAGGTTAATACTTTCTCGTTTTGAAAATAATTCACTTTGAACTATTTTCAAAAATATTCATAATATAAAATACATAAAACAATAATAAATAAAATAATACTAGCATATATCAATTATATTTTTTGGTTTAAAAATAAAAAAAGAGGTATGGAAATGAACTTACATTAATTTCATCTGTTTCTTTGGTGGGTTCGATCGATTCTGTATCTTGTCCACCTTGGTTTGTTTTGTTGGCCTTAGACGATTCTTGTTCCTTGTCCAACTTGGTTTGTTGCTGGATTTAGACGATGCTTGTTCTTCCTCCAACTTGGTTTGGGTTCTGCCAAAATTTTGAATTAAAATTCTTGGTCACCAATCTTCCGATTTTTGGATTTTCAGTGCCCTTTTGACATCCGTTACGACTGCGCCAGTTAAAGTTCGGGCCTTTGGAGCTGGTTTTTTAAAAACACATTGATACTTTAACAATATTTAAGTTGAAATTTGTACATAATAACTTTATAAAAAATTAATTAATTGTACAGGTGAGTAGCTCAAACAACGAAGTATGGAGTTTGAAGACTGACTGCCGGGCATTGAGCTCCCGGGCCTTTTATAATAACCTGCCCCTCACACGGCTGTGAGAACTTGCAGATCTCATGTCTGCGTTTCTCTTAATTGTACACTTTATTACAATGTAACAACTTAATTCTAAGTAACTGCGGTATGTTGACCGCCTGTGATCTGCCACCTGCAGTATCACTGTCCTCACGGATGCAAAGCTGCATTCCGTTCTCATGAACTGTCGATAACCTCTCTGGGTTATCCTTGTGTTACAATGTTGCATTGAACTTATACTTTTACTTAATAATTTCTAATAATTCCTCTTAGATTCAATATATCAATATATATAGGTAATTGGGGGATACATAACTCGTTGGGCGCCAAAAATTTATGTTACGTAATTCGTGGCCGTGCGTAACACCAAGAAAATGATAGAAATGACCGGGCTCAATGGGAGATTAGGGGGGGGGGGTGTAGAAAGCAGACCAACATACAATGTACGCAGCTGTAAGGAGTTAGTGATAATACCTGCAAGAAAAACAAGTTAGAATGGCAAACCTGCAATAAAAAAAATTAGTCCTGCAAACCTGAAATAAAGAAAAAGCATAGCAGCAATGAAAAGTCTCAGTTATTCAGTACTTTGTAGAATGTAAATAAAACTGTTTAGATAAACTATATAATATAATCACGATAAAAGCATTATAAAAATTTTTATTGCAAAGTGAGGTAATATTGGGGAGTAGCAGAAACGTTTTCTCACACACCAATTAAACATAAATCAGATAAAATGTTAACAAAAGGTAAATAGATAAGACACCATTGGTATGAGTAATTCAGTAGTATTGATTGTTCTTTCTTTCTTTTTTTTTTCTTATGTTTTAAAATATCATGCAAGTTTTTTGTAAAAGGTATCAGAACGACAAAGATATGGCAAAGCCACGGATAGATATTTACAGTAATAACAAGTAGAAAATAGTTCAACTTACAAAAGTCCTTCAGCAACGCTTCCTTGCAACGGAAGTGTGAGATTCACGATGTCCTGCACTAACGAAGCACTTCACCCTACTCTGTGAGGGTGTTGATGGAATTTCGTACGCTTTACACTAATCACACCTATGTATTTCACTGGCGTTAGCAGCAGACATTATCATACTGATGGAACTATGTAGCATTGATAAATTCTTGTTAACTCTATTTCCTGAGACAATAATTTCGAAATCTTTTGTAACACAAATCGTAAAAAAAAACTGGTAATCAAAATTTAGAATCACGCTTTCAAGGCACGATGTAATGCATTAAACTAACAGTAACGCGAGGTGTTTTATTTGTTACCTATGGTAACAAAGAAAAATCTAATGCTTTTTAATAACGAAATTTGCGCAAGCAATGATCTATTTTAGATTCTTTGGTGTTAGAAAAATGCAGAAACTACAGTTTCCACTGTATTTAAATAATTCAAAGTATGCACTAATCTGATAGAACAAAGGGACACTAGACTAGATCGCACACACATTAATCCTAAAGAAAGAATCGGCCAGTTTAGCAAGTTCTACGACTCCTATTTCACAAGACAAACAACTAAAACTACAAATTAGTAAAGTACGCGTATAACTAAAGTAAGACCATCAAAATCTTCCTTAAAGCATTTGTCTCACAAGAAAAACAACTAAAAACAACTAGTAGGCACGCGCAAGCAATAAAACCGTCCGTCAATGACCTTAAAACACAAGTGCGTCGACCAAACACGTTCGTCTATAAAGCATACTTCTTTCAATCGAAATTAGCACTCCACTTTTCTTTACAGTTAATGTACAAGTTTTATTTCACAAGAAAGACAACTAAAAATCGTACCGCGCTTGTTCAGGAACAATTCGAAATTGATCCCGCATTAATTCTCAGTATTCAAAAGCAGAACAAAACAGTCTCTTCCACGTAATTAATATATAGCAACCAAGAACGAAACACGACTGACTCTCTGTTTATTCAACTCGTTCCATTACAATTTCTTATCGTCTCTTATCTAGGCTTGTATATTCACATAAGCAACAAATTTATAGTTACGGCAAGACAGGACGATGCAATCTATAATTAATTATAAGCGGTTTATAATTTTCAATTTATGTATCTTTAAATTACTACACACGAGTTCATAAATATAAAATATAGAACTAGTAATTGCAGGAATGTACTTACGAATTGAGTATAAAAGCGTAAAATGTTAAAACTATAAAAATGCCCGTTACACATTGTTACAATCTTACTTTATAGGTAATTGCGGTATCTTAACCATCTGTGACCTGCCATCTGCAGTATCACTATCGTCTGGTATACAATGTATTGCATCCGTTCTCATAACTGTTAATTACCTTTTTATATTTATCTTTTAATTACATTGTTGTACTTGACTTCACAATTTCTTAATGATTTCTAATAATTTCCTATTAGATTCTATTTTATAATACGTATAAAGATTGGGGGATACATAACTCGCGGCATTTGACATCTGTAATAATTTTTATAAACGCATTTATTTTAATATTTCGAATATTAAAAAATATTTATAATTTCAGTAGAATCGTGTAATGAAAATCGTATCTTCATTTTGTCAGCTTGATCCCTATTTTGTCATTAGGTTTTCAGTGAGGGGAACTCCACACCCTTAAAGTACGGCTTTGGGTACAAAAAATCTAAAAATAAAATAATTTAAGGTACATCAAAGACTAGCAAAGCTTACCAAATCCACCACGTAGAACACGAACGTAAAACAAATTCACAATCACATTGCTCAAATACAAAGACAGAACACAAAGCTGGAATCAAATAGTTCAACGCGCGATTTCTAATTTAATTCCTACAGATAGTGGTATCAAAACAAGAATAATTTATCTAATAGCCACATTATTACACACATGTTTAGATAGTGAAACACGACTTGTAATATAAATGAATGCATTGGTAAAGTGACTATAACAATTAAATACCCATCGAATAAAATAAATTATATTATTTCAAGAACTAATCACGGGAGTCTTATATAATTGAGTAAATTTTAAAAAGAAGTGTCTATCGCGAATCAAATAATTAATGTAGAAAATGAAAATAGTGTTACTTATTTAGGGGAATGCAGGAAAGTGTTCAAGTAAGGGAAAGAACGTAACAACTTGTCAGTGTAGGACGAGATCGTGTTACAAGCATCGCGTACTGAAGGACGAGGTCTTGTTAATTTATTTCCATATTGGCAGTTGTTTCTGGTGGTTATATAAATAACTATTATAGCCTTTACTAATTATTATATATTTCCGCATATTTATAAGTGAAATTGATTTTTTACTAAACGTGGATGCACTCGTTGAGCACGTGTGCACACATACACGCATTTCCAATTCAGTAAGATTGCATAATAAATTACTAGTAGATGTATTAATCTCGGAAGCAGTTCAGTTATATAAGTGACTAACAATGAAGTGTGTATAGCGCGAAATAAATTAATAGTTTGTAATTAATATAATTCTTGGAACGCTGAATGTTTGGTATAGGTATTACATACACTATTTTCGTTACATTTAGCACACATTAACTCAAATGCATTAATTTATGAAGCCTGTTACGGTATTCGGCGCAAACACGAAAGAAAACAGTAAGAGTCGGTAAAGAAATTGTCTACGCCGAATACCACAACAAACCAGGGACAGAATGGTAGAGTTGAATTAGAATTCGGGCTAGCTCAAAAACGTCGTAGAGTGGCGTAGGTGAAATAGAAAGAACACATTGGAAACCTCACTAAAACTATATTGTCAACATACAATCTCGAAAGGCTATTTGAAAAACAAAAAAAAAGAATCCAATAATTTGCGTAATAGTTTGTTACAGAGTGATGGTAAACAAAGCGTCATAACATAAAAATATAAAATTGGTAAGCAAATATAACATCTTAGAATCTAGATACTTACTTAATGGTTAATTATATACCCAAGAAAATTAAACATAAACTTTACAGTAATTCTAGGAAAAGAAATATACATAAGTTGTACAATTTGCATTGTGAAGTGCACCTCCTCAAGAAATAGTGCAACATTAAATTTATACACCCTAACTTAAATTAATCAAGTGTTAACTACTTTTAAATTGATGCGCAAGTTATTTACACAAACTTTTACTAACTAATTTTTAATTTTAAGAGTGATTACATAGTCGCTCGTGCATTGTGATTGTGATTTTTGTAACATGACGTTGGTAATTTACTGGATAATCATAAGTAATACCATTATGAACAGCAAATAAAATGTCTATTCTTCACAGAAGCATCAAAAATATTACAAAACAGAAAACTGTACCTTGAGCTATCGGATTCGTGCTGGTCTCATCTTATAGATGGGAAAATGCGGCTGCATTTCTCTATGGGCTGGATGCTGGAACTACCAACTTAACTCATACTAGCACAGAAAGCATTGTAAAGCGCGACTTCACAATATGTCTCTTTGGTCCCTATTTATATAAGGACAGAACCCTGTATGAAGGTAGGTATTTTGGCTTTCAAAGATATCGCCGAAAAATTAAGTCTGCAGAATTCTCAGACAACAGCTGCAGAAATACAAACTGTGACAGCTTCTCAACAAGGAGATAACGCATTAACAAAAGATTTTTAGACAAATAAAGCAATCTTATTACTTTGAAACATCTTAACAGCTGCAGGATAACAGATAACAAGCCCCTTGCAAGAATTCACTTATCTTTTAGAAGCCTTATCTTTTAGAAGAAAGCTGTGCATTTATATGCAATTGTAATTAAAATGTAGTCATAGCATGTGGTAGAATTTGTTACAACTACGTAAAGTCTTCTAAGCAGCCGTTTGATTTTATAAGGCATCATTTTATAGAATAATTACTTGAGATATTTTATAAAATAATGTTTCAAATGAATGCGGAAAAAATTACTTGTAGAGTTTTGAACATAACAAATTCCCCCCTAGCAAAATTAAAAGGTCGGGGTAGGAAGCAGAAGCAACGGAGCAGGCGGTATACTAATAAAACAAAACAAAAGAAGTTCGTTTAAGAAAACTTAAAACTTAAAAACCTACGAAAGAATTTTTATTCCGCTTGAAGAACCAGTACACCCTAATAGGATAAATAAAAAATCTTACAAAACTACAAAAAAAATAGTACACACTAATAAAAACCACAAGAAAACTCAAGAATTAACACAAAAGCTTTTATCCATCTTGAAGGATCAGTACATCAGACCCAGTCAAGAAGTGTAAAGGATATAGAAAAAGGAAAGATATAAGGTAGCAATCATCGAGGACAAAGATGGAATGCCCTAACACTGCAATAAATCATCGCAAGACGGATATCTCCAGTAAAGAAACAGTAAAGTTTTCCACCTCAGGAAAAGAAAATTGGTTTCTTGTGAAAAACCCCAAGTAAGAAAAGGAGTAAGGAGGAAAACCAACACTACAAGCCAAAACGAGACAATAACTGTCAAGCTTCAAAGTATACAAGAGAATGCTGGATAGAAAAGTTGAGAAACTTCAAGTTGTGGTAACAAAGAATCGTAGAAAAGAATAGCTAACTAGGCCTAAAAGTCGACTAAGTCGTGGTTTCCGAAGAAAAGAAAAAAGATCTTAAAAGCACCTATCACAAGAAGCAGGTCGAAAAATTTTAACTAAGTTCGTAAGAGATCTAGCAGTATGAAAACCAGCAGAGAAATAGGGAAAGAAAGGTGAACCAAAAGCAATGGAAAAGCTAAACTATAAAATATAAAAACTCTAACCTAAACATAAAACAATTAGTAAGTAGTATCAAAGCTAAAGGAAAAAAGAACAACCTAAAATATGTATGTGGGTAAGGAAGAGCGGGTTTGCGTTATGTGTGTGTGTGTGCGTGCGTGCGTGCGTACGTGTGTGTGGGTGCGTGTAAGAAATGTGTGTGTATGTGTTGGACCGCTTTAGTCGCCTCTTACGACAGACAGGTCGTACCGTGGGAATATTCTATTCCCGAACCCACACGGTGTTAGGTGAGTACGAAGAGCAAAAACGAACGAAAAGAAATAAAATCAGTCAGAACATTAAAATTATTAAAACAAGAAATCGCAAAGTCCAAAAATCAAGTCATAAAGAAGGGCGGAGTCAGCACAGATATTGGGGACGTAGGGGACTAGTAATGGGGCTTAAAACGTTTGCGTCGCCAGTAGGAAAACGAAGGAAGATCAAAAGTAGTAGAGATTTGCCGACCTACATCTTCGGATTCGGAATCACTATAGAATAACTTTTTCCTCTTATTTCTTTTGTTAACCAGTTTTGTTGGTTGAGATACCGGAGCAAGGGGTAGTATTAGTTGGGCAGATTTTTCCAAAACAGGATTATCAGGGGGTGTAGAAATTGTAGCACGCGGTTGGAAAGATGATGGTGAAGAAAGAAGGAGTTTAAGAAGTATAGTACACGTTATGGGAGAAAACCGTTTGTTTATAGTTTTGGTTGCAAGAGTATCAACGTTAGAAAAGGGGACAGCATTGGCTGTAAAAGTAGCAATCTTAGGAAAGGGAGTAGAATCTCCTAGGACTTTGTCAACATTACCTAAATGAACACAATCAGGTGGAATTTCATTAACGTTAAGTATAAGAGCAGAATCAAGAAGAACTTCATCAGAAGGAGCAGAATCAGGAAGAACTTTATCCGCATTTGATAAAGGAGTAGAAGCAGGAAAAATTTCAGCCACAATAGAAACTGCTTTTTCGATAACAATAGATAAAAAAACAAGATCAGGTAAAACTTTGATAACAACAGCAACAGGCATCATAGATACGGGTTCGCTAACTTCAACAAGACCTTCTCATCCGTGTTAGAAGTTATCGTCATTTCAGCTACATTTATTGGGTTCGAAAGGGAGTTGCTCTAAACTATCCGGTAAAGTAACGAGTCTTTTGTAAGTCATCACAAAAAACTCGCTGTTCGCGCGGTAGCCTCACAAGGGAAAGGAAACGGATACGTCCCAATACGTGTAGGAGTCGTGAGCGGATGGTAGCGACGAGTGAATCTGAATTCGCAAAGGTACTACTCAATTCTTCCAATTTAGTCCCAATGGTTGTTAATTGAATCTCAGGGTTTATCTCATAAAGTGGATCAATAAAGAATTTATCGACTAATTCGACCTTGATCAGAATGCGAAGACGTGCTCTAAAGTGTTCGATGGTGTCTGTGACCAAAACAGGTGTTCCTCTAATCGAAAGTTCAAAGGTAAGTTTGTCTTTGCGTAACCGATTTATGTGCATTTTAAAGTTTGCCATTTAAATACGATCAATAAATATTACAGCCAAAAGGATACCTTAAAATATACGCAAAGGAAAAAATTGCAATCCTAGCGCATGGAATTGAACCAAAGAAAATTTAGCAACACTAACAGAGTTGGAGCAACAAAATAGAATCTAGCAACAAAAATAGGAAGCCAGTGTTTTCAACCAAAAAAACAGCTGCAGAAATACAAACTGTAACAGCTTACCAACAAGAAGATAACGCATTATCAAAAGATTTTTAGACAAAGGAACGCTATCTTATTACTTTGAAACATCTTAACAGCTGCAGGATAACAGATAACAAGCCCCTTGCAAGTGTTCACTTACTGGGTGATGGTTAAGTTAGAAGAAGGTTGTTCATTTATATGCAACTATAATTAAAATGTAGTAACAGCAGGTGGTAGAATTTATTGCAACTACTTTGTAACGTAAAGTTTTCTAAGTAGTTGTTTGATTTTATAAGGCAGAATTTTATAGAATAATTACTTGAGAAATTTTATAAAATATCACTACTTTTAAATGGTGGGAAATCGAGCTTGTTGAGAAATTTTAGGATGTTTTAAATAAATGCAGAAAAAATTACTTGTAAAGTTTTGAACGTAACAAGCCTCTTGATGAACTTTTTTAAAGTGATTTGATTGTACATTTATTTAATTTTGGTCTATATTTTACCATACGTTTATGAGATAATCGAAGTATTTGTGTAAACAAATTATTACTAATTGTAAACTAAATCAATCATATATACCTATATCACAAAGTTGTATAGAAGCACATTTAGTCTGTTACGTGTTATGGTATTCTGTACGGACACCAAAGAACGCATTACATGTGATTTTCCAATGCTCCACCCGAAGGTACTACATTGGCCAGGAAGCGAGTTTTTGTTACCTGGAAAATTTTTTTTGAATTTTGCCGAACCCTTGCTGTTCCAAGCAAGGTAGGGATCTTTAACGTGCGTGACAACACTCACACACGGGACCTCCATTTTACCTCTCATCCGAACGAGGGTGTATTTTTGTAAAAATGCTCGCCTAACATTTTTCAAGCGGACCGTGTCGGGATTCGAACCCGGGACCTTGGACGTAGTAGTCACACACATACCACTACGCCACGGAGCCGCCTAAAGAACGCAGCACAATAAGTAGTAGAAAAATTGCCTACACCGAATACCGCAACCAAACACAGAGACAAAATCGAACTTAAAAGAATCAAAGTTTGAGCTACCTCAAAAATGTCAGAGTGGGGTGGCTGACCTAGAAAAAAAATTGAATTGAAAACCTCAGTAACAAAGAATATTATTTTACAAACATGTAAAAAAACATAGTCCCAAAAGAATATTTACAAACGTTGAAAATACTTGGATGCGGAATCGTTCGTTACAACGTGATGTACATAAAGCATAAATTTACATAATATACAGTATACAGTTTACATAGAAAAATACCCCGCACAAAATTTTACTCTCTAATTAGATGCATATTTACAATATGTTCCAACCCTAAAAATGTATAAGAAATATCGAAATAACAACATAGTCAGTAAAAATTGTTGTAAGAAATGCATCTCGAATCATTAAAATTTTAAACAGTCCATTATTTGACATTCATATTAATTTAAACAGTAAAGCAAACAGTAAAAAAGCGCTCTAAACGCATTAAAATTCTTACAGTAATTTACACGTAATTAAACGTATAAGGGGCGACAAACAGATAAGCAAGGCAAGGAAATCTACATAGATAAAGATAAAGGCACGATACGATACCTGAACAAAACCGCTCTTCACGCAGGTCAGAGGCAAAAAGCCACGTTACAGAGCCCATCGGAAAAAACCACCGCTTTTCTGTCGTTTCACGCGTCGGCGCGAAATTATTCGCCCAACCCACTTTTGACGTGACGGAAATACGCGCACCGAGTCTTTTGAATTTTAAGGCGCGAAAACTTCCGCACATCAAAGCTAAAACTAGTGAATGTTTAGTGCCAATTTATTGGCACGTAACAATCGCGACAAAGCCATAAAAGAAAAAACTTAAAAAAAGAAAAAGTTTGTTAGCACAGTAACAGCTTAAAATCTAAGGGTTAACTACCCCCTACATTAAACCTAACTTAAAACCTACAAAATGTTTATATAAGGCGCCACCTGGTTTTTTCGACCGATAACACGTCTACCGAATTACCAGGAAACGGAAAATGTAGCCCCATTGTCTTTGACTACACTAATAATCGACAGCACAAATTTGTCGGGTAGCATGGAACACTACTTAATTTAAAACAAATGCGACAAGTCGTCTAACCTATCTAAACTAAAGCTAACATTAAAGTTCTTACGTGCAAACACACATGAGCGTTGCATCAAAACTGTTCTTTGTTGGCAAAAAGTGCCCAAATTTAAAAATGTTCATGAGAGTGCGTTAGTCTACACTCTAGCAAATTTTTGTTACTGGTACTTTGGTTTACTAACGATACACAGTAAAACTTGTCCATGACAATGTTTGTGAATCAACAAATTTACCAAAAGTACCACCCTACTAAATCCTTACATTGCTAACCTAACAAATTACATTTCTACATCAGGTTAGCTTTTTCACTTAAATTCAAGAAAAATAATTCCCACGTCTGGTCATAAATACCAAACGTTAAGAAGATAAAAAGATAAAACAAGATTTCAAATTGTTGTTAAAGATAATAGATAAGATAACGATATTGAGCTTAAATTGTTATCCTCAAAGGTAATAGATAAGATCACGGTATTAAGCTTTAGTTATTATTTGAGATACTAGGTAAGATAACGCGATATTAAGCTAAAGTTATTATTAGAGATAGTAGGTAAGGTAACGCGATCTTAAACAAAAGTTATTACTAAAGATAATAGGTAAGAACGCGAAATTAACTAAAGTTATTACTAACGGTAGTCGGTAAGATAACGAGAAATTAAACCAAAATTATTATTATAGGTAATCGGTAAGATAACGATATTAAAACTAATGGTATTATCTAAGATAATAAATAAGATAAAGATATTAGCCTAGTTATTATCAAAGATAATAGATAAAAATAACGATAGAGTGGCTCCGTGGAGCCGTTAAATGGACATTTCTCGTACCCTCTAAAAAGAGCGACCTGTAAAGCAGGCCCGTTTGCAAGAAACGGCACGAGGGACCGGCAAAGGCATTTGGGTGCATCCCTGCACCCGGCGTTAATCGATATCGGTGATATAATCACCCGATACCCACACGATATATAACGATATACACATGCACTCACACATTCACACGCTCATACATACCTTCACTGCCAGAGCCCATGCGCTGACAGCGGCACCCCATGACCTCACGAAAGATTCCCAGAAACGGGGTCCAGGTGTCTGTGAAAACCTCCCGCGCAACCACACGGTGACTAACGGAAATGAAAAGGCAGTGAAATAGGAACGGTAGAAAGAGGGAGGTGGTTATTTGGAATGCATAAGGGGCACTTCCAGGTAGAAGAAAGTAGAGGAAGGGCTCGCATTGAGCAACAGAGACAGGAAAAGGTGGATAGCAAAGCGCTACTTAACCAGTCAATGTGGCCAGTAGCCCGGAGTGAGGGAACATCACTCTTATGTGGCAGACGGGTGTTCCGTGACAAGAACAGGTCCACCGAAAGAAGAATAAGGCAGAAACGGAGACAGCGGGATATTAAAAAGTAGAGTTTTTGGACAAGCGTCCGAGAGAATGTAGAGAATTGTCCCTGTTGAAACACAGCGCAGTCTGAAAGACCACCTGTGATATTAATCCGACAAGATAAGGTATATACGTTTAAAATTCACTAGACTCTCAAGAGAACTAGTACGATCATTTTCCTAACGAGTGCATCCACTACGATAAGAAAATCAGACAAAAGTTGACACAACAACTCAAAAGTATCATTACAGATACAATCACACGAAAACAAACTGTTTTAAGGTAGTTTTTTAAAACGGTAGCACCCTAAACACACAACGATGCCTAATTATAAGCAGTTAAATACAGGTACACTGTCCCAATATGCTAAAACAACCGAGAATTTAATAAGATATCAATAAGAAGCAATAGCGCCTCACCACGAGGTTCAATAAAAAACAATGAAAAAAAATGTTTATAACTTATAGTGATTTAGTAGGAAAAGAAACAAATAATGATATAGTATAATGTGGGCGTCTGGAATAATTCAGAGGAAAAACATATGGAATAAGCAATCCTAGTTTTTTGCAACTGCGAATATGAACTATTTCTTACAATGGCATAGGCCGCGGCTCCTATGTGAGCCCAAAGAAGAAAGCATCCACTCTAACATCAGCTCAAACCAATCATAAAAATTCAATGAGTTATTTCAACCAAAGTTACGACAATTACCACACAAAATTAAATGACGTAAGAAAAATACTAAAAACCAAATAATATGCTGTAGGAAAAGTTCGAGAATTAATAAAATGAAACAACAGAGTTATATTGGGGGGTGTAGAGAATGAAGTGATATAGAACTAACGGTATGGTCAAGGGAAAGTCAACCAAAAAGAAAAAGATAGCTAATTTAAGGTAAGTAAAGTTAACCGTGTACTGTACACAAAAGAGGGAATAAGTAATTAAAGTTAACTAATTGATGGTGAGGGCTAAAAACATTAGATACATTGTCAAAGAAGTAAAACGTGAAAAGCTTTTAGATGTACGTAGGGTTGAACAATTTTAAAGATAATTTTAAGCTATTTAATGAGGTTTGAATCGATATGTAAAGAGATAAGAGTAATCGAGACTCGATTCACTAATAAAATTGTTGAATAACAAAAAGATATTTTATAAAGCATATATTTACTGGGATGGGAAGCTCTCATTTGAGTTCCTCCCAAACCAATAAAGAAAAATTTCAACATCATTATTAAAAAAATGTTTACAAATTCTAAAACGACAAACTTACCAACCAAATTCTCGTCTAGACTTATGATGCTTAACGACCGGTCCTTCTATGGGTCTCGTTCTAGACTTATAGACAGCTAGACGACCAAATCCGACAGTAAATTCCGCTTAATGGATCTTAAAGTTCTACGTTGAAATATCGATATCTAAAAAAATATGCAATCAAGACAAAATCATACTCGCTACACGAAAGAAACATTCCACGATACATATACAAAGAAGTCATATTCCAAATTGTTGGAATATTCTTTCGATATTGCGGGAGTTATCAACAACTATCGTAAATGAGTTTAAATACTAAAACGTTAAGGGCAATTCCTTTATTTCAGTATTAAAAGGAGCATATATAAAGCGATTCAGTTTATTACAACGTTTTGAAAGGTAAAAGATATGGTTAGATAGTTTCGTTAACAATATATAAAGGCAAGAACCTCTATAAAAGGCATTTATAGGTTATACTGTTTAAAACATTTAAGGGAACAACTTTTAAAACTATATCAAAGCAAGATAATATCTAAGAAAAAAAATATATCACGGTTAAGTCAAAATAACGCTTTAAAAGACACTAAAAACTCAGGTAAGTAGGAAATCTATATTTGGACAAACAATTTTGTTATATATATGTAATTGTGAATTATACTAAATGATTTCGGTTATAGAAAACACTCCAAATTGTAGAAAGATAGATTATATGTTATTTAAATAGTAGCTTTAAAAATTAATCCAAAACCAGTTGAGATAAGTTAAAAAACAAATTTCATAAGTAGAGTGATTATTTTAACTACATTTTATAACATTTTTTAAAAAAAAATTTGTTCTTTCTGATAATGGGTAGAAAATAAGGTAATTAGTTACATTTAAAAATACTTACATTCAAAATTATATGATACAACATGTACGTAAGTGAAGTTATACTATATACACTGCTGCAGGAAACCACTTTAAATTTCAATTCAAAAACAAACCAAACACGCATGCAAGAGAATTTCAGTTATAGATGACACTACATTTAAAGTTACTAGAAAATTAATTTAATTAATAAAATATTTTTAGACAAAAGCTATATATTACAATATCAAAATGGCGGTATTCACCTTTAGTTACCATAACGACTATTTTTGACATCTAAGGAATGGGGTGTGTCCCAAAACACGGATATAGGGTTTTAAGGTCAACAGATATTAGATAATTGATTTTTTTTAGTGAAAAAGCTATAAATAAGATTGGGTAATACATTGTATGTTTATAAAAGATGTATTACAACCTCACACGTTAAAAGCTCCAATTCTTACATTTTAAAAGTTCATAAATACAACTCCGCAAGCGCGGTTTACTAGACACAACGGCAGTTGGTAACGCTAATCTTTGTACAGATTTTGGCGCGCCCATCTGTCAATGACGTCACACAATGCACAAATTAAATGCGCAATTACGCAATAAATAAATGTTCGAAATGCAGTATAACAATCAAGGCACTTACCTAAATAGGTACAGCTTCCTTCCGGTTAAATATAGATGTCGTCAGCACGTCCATCAGGGCTGCTGATGGCCCCTTTTAAAGCAATTACGGAGGGTACGCCTTCCAAATGGCTGGAGCCCCCTTTAAGATGGTTTACAGATGGTGACTGCTTCGGTGCTGTTGGCGGAGCATGGCCTCCAATTTGTTCCCGGGGTCGTGGGACTCGGTTCGCCCTAGGCGGCTTCAAATTGTCTCCTACCTATGTAGGGAATGAACAAGGAAAACCAGGTATAAGGGGCGACAAACAGATAAGCAAGGCAAGGAAATCTACATAGATAAAGATAAAGGCACGATACGATACCTGAACAAAACCTCTCTTCACGAAGGTCAGAGGCAAAAAGCCCTGTCCTTTCACGCGTCGGCGCGAAATTATTCGCCCAACCCACTTTTGACGTGACGGAAATACGCGCACCGAGTCTTTTGAATTTTATGGCGCGAAAACTTCCGCGCATCAAAGCTAAAACTAGGGAATGTTTAGTGCCAATTTATTGGCACGTAACAGCGTGCGTTATCGTCAGTCTGTAATATATCGTAGAAGTAATAAAAAGCAAGTGTCTGTCTTCCAGATCAGCGAAACAAAATAAATTAAACAGAAAATATATTGGACCTGGAGTTATCTTCTCTCGGGTGCCATATCACGAAATGCAGTTAGGGGCTGGAACAACTTAAAGGTACTGCACTTGCACATTTTAAGAACGCGACTTCACAACGCTCAAAGAGCAGTCGAATTAGTAAGAGCTGTCGAACAGTTAAGAGATTTTTCAAAGTTGGCGTCGTATTTATAGAGCTTTAAAAACCATGGAGGGAAAATATCAAACCATTCCCACCGATATTGATGTAGAATATTCGAAGAAGGCAAGCGAAAATATATACAACGGCAAAACATTTCTAAAATTCAGACAACAAAATACGATAGTTAATTTTATCGAATTCATTGGTTGCAGGGGAAGCAAGCTACATTTTAAAATGCCCCTGCGATATAGATAAATCAAACTACGGTAAAGCATGTAAAGTGGCCTAGCTCTTTCGAACAGATCAAAGGTTTGTAGGATTATCGATCCACACTACAAATATTCTCGGAATAATTTAATAAGGAAATACGTTGCTACAAACACGTGCAAATATAGCAACACTGAATTTCAAGGAATAACGAGCAAATAACAAACACACTTAAGCATTTAATCACAAATAACTAATGAACATAACGAACACGTACTTCCAAGGAAGAGACATTACTTAAAATCGTTTAAGAAGCAAATATTTCAAAGAATTCTAAGCGTTTAGCAGCGTTTGTTTGTAACGAATTGATAAATGGTTATATTTATATTTTATTTATATTTTTAAACAGAGCGGTTTTTACTACTTGAATATTTGTTAAGTTTGGATTATTTGGGAGAATAACATAAGAAGGAGTTTAGGTTAGCGATTTCAATTACGGGCGTTGTAGCTTCTTGCAGAAGCTCTCTATTTCCGAAACTAGCCGTAACAAGTCATTGTTATTATTAATACTATTCTTTGAAAATTCATTAGAAGAGAAACACAACTATGTCAATATTTCTACACCAGCTACGAAACATTGTTTTTGAATAAATGTAAAGAAAATCTCTAAAGTACAACTGATCCTTAGTTAAATATTTACAGAATTAAGATGTTCAAAGTACTATTTCGCTAATAAAGAGTAATATTGGGTGATCCAATTTGAATTTCTAATTATGGTAGAGCTGCATATAATCAGAGTTTTCAAAGTGTCAAATGTTATTTTACTGCAACACATTTACTAAATGGTTTGCTAAACCAACTCTTAACAATTTAACAATATTCAACTTGAAACATTCTAAAATTCCCAAAAGCTATTTAAAAATATCCAATCTTATTCTTTTCTTTTTAATCCATTTTTACATAAAATATCCACACCTATCTTTTTAAAATTAACTGTCAATGAAAAATTGATTCCTTATACATATTTATTTTGAGTTAACTGTACGATATTTGTCTAGAATACTCCCAATATCTTGAAAACAAAAAATTATTCCTTCGTGAATATCAGATAGCAAATTGGACCGCCATATATCATAAACCCTTACCTGATATCACAAGGTCGAGAATTTCTTATTAACAATGGAAACCCAAAGTAAAGTTGGATGGAAAACGGCTTGAGGAAAAGAAAAACTCTTAGACATAAACGGCTAGTAGAGTGTTAGCTCTGGGTAGATCATGAGCTTGGGTCATGGGATGTCTGTTGACCAAAAATGTAGTTAATGAGCGCCACCGTATTTTTCAATACAATAACCTACAAAAATTATGTGTACTTGTATTAGGGGAATGCGGAAACCTTAAATCTACACCGCTTATATAGCCACAAAACCTGAATTTCACCTTTGTAAAGCACTTACCAAAATCTCAATTACCAGATGTCTGACAGATGTCTCGGCTTAACCTATGAACAAATAAATGCACAACTTGGACACCGTTTGTGACCTTAAAAAAATATTCACCAAAAATAATATAATAAAATTTAAGTTCCAAAGGTATACACCCAGGGTATTTGTTATTATTAGACACAATGTTTGCTCATAAATGACCTTTAAATTTTACTTGAATTTTTAATAATGAAAGAGTTATGCAAAAATGGATTCTATTCAATCAAATTCACTTGATTTGTTTTAACATAATCTTTTCAACTAAAATGTTTATAGAACAGAAAATTAGTATGGTTCTGTATTCAAAAAAAAAAAAAGATCTTTAAATTGAATATTTCTGAATAAATTTACTATAAAGTTTGAGTTCTCTTAATAATTCATATTACATATTTTAATCTTTAGCCATCTGTAGTACTACGTCGACTTCACAATTAAATTTAATTATTTAACGTCTTATGAAATTGCATCTTTCAACAAAGAGTTAGTTTTACTTAATATGTATAAAAAAATTCATCACGTTGTTTAAGAATCAAATTACATGACCTCAAAATTACTAAAGATATTTTTAAAATAGCGTAAAATAACATGTGATATTTAAATTGGATAGCTAGATATTTTTGACATCATATGTCAATAACAACTTTTTCAGTTTAGTCAACGCTATCTGTTTGTGAAATAATAACGATAAGCAAACTGCATAGCCATCTTTAAAAATTTTGCAAGGTTACAAGTTTATTAAGGAATCGTTCTTTTTCTAAATATTTTTTTAAGTTAACTAAATCAAGGTAAAATTTCAAGCTTCTATCTTTCGTAAAACATTTAAATAATTGTAATTGGGATAAAAGACTAAATATCACTCATGTGTCGAAGTACAGTGCGACCAAAAGAAATTGAACTTATGACACAGATGTGGAATATACCATAAACATCTGCGATGCACAAACAGGAAACACATCATTACGAATGAATTTAACGCTGGAACTTTAAAAGATCTTCTGAACAAAACATTATTTAACCAAACGAATTCTTCATTCAGTACGTCATATAATTTCTTTGTATTTCAAATCTCAAACTAAATTTTTATTTCATCATTATATACGATATTGACGACATTGCATGTTTTAATGATGGAGGCACCTCTATTTCTTCGGCCAGCAGGAATCTATTGAGCTGCAGCAGGTGGAACACAAAATGAAATCTGCACGCTACAGCTGCCAAAAACCACATTCCGACACGAAGGTTAAATCAATTCTATGTTCTTGGGGACCGTATTACAGACCATGTGCCTGTCTAACATCTTGACTTTTCCACGCCGCTGATAGCAGCTTACCTGTTCAGACGCTGATAGAAAAGTGACCCGAAATGACAACTTGACGATTCTTATTTTTGAACTTAGACGTATAAAGCGCAGGAGCGCATATGCTATTGTAAATTTTATGAATTATTTTTAGCGATCAGAAATTTATAAATTATATTTTTATTTTATTGTGATATTATATTACATTAATAAGCAAAGTGTAACCGAATAAAAAAATTCGTTACAATCTGCTCCTCAGAAAGCAAGTTAAACCTTGTTTTATGTAACAAAACATCTTGAAAATAGAATTATCTACAGAACGAAGTTGTCATAACTTTGTTTTCACATCGTTCGATTTAAAATGCACCAACAGCGAGCGTCGAGGTACGCGCCCACCAATTTGTTGTGCATCATTTAGACAGTTGGAATAATTTTATGGCAGAGAAATATTTAAAATGTATTAGATTGTATTAAAATCTTACTTTTGATGTAATTAAGAAGTATTATGATAGAGGTTGTTTTGTGGGGTTAATTATTAGAAATTTTCATCTTTACTCGAACGCAGAATGAAGATCATCTTAAAAATAAATATAAAATCTAATTGATAATAGATAACCTTAAGGCGGGGTCTCTGAAAATAAATAAGTTTATTATACGTTAGGTTGTTTGAAAGGATCCACCTTAGATTGGGCTGAAATTAAACAATTTAAGTGTTTTTCTGATTTTAGAGAGCAAATCGTAAAGGTATGGTGGGGGATAGAAAAGGAAAGAGAAACCTTTGGTAAAATTAAATTTGGAGAGTATGAAGGGGGCTCAGATACTGATTAATTTTTGAGACTAATTAAGGAGGGTAAATATTTGTCTAAATCTTTAGGAATGAGGTGACTAACACGTGCTGATCATTTTCCGTCTGAAATTAGGCGAATAATAAACGCTGGTTATAAGTCAATGGAGGATATAAAAAAACCATTTAAGAAGGGTTGATGCTATGCGAAATGATGCACCAATCCTTGAAGTTGAAAGTGAAAGAGTTTGGACTCATGGAAATACCGGTAGGAGTGGCGTCCTCAAGAAGACACTAGTAATAATTCTCAAAAATTGTACTGAGCAAAGAACTATTGAACAACTCGCTACTGGGCCAATTTCAAACAAGAATAATATTGTTAATTCTTCAAATAATAATAATAATAGTCGAGAAATTTCAATTATGTTTAATAAGGATTTGTCAGAAATTTTAGAAGAGAAAAAACCGAGGTAAAACCAGTACTTTAAATGTTGAGGTCGAGGGTGAAAGTGTTTGTTGTTTGATCGATTCAGATAGTCAGGTGATCAGAATCAATGAAACTTTTCGTACAGAACTGTTCCAGCGGAATTCTAAAATTTCTAGAATACCGGCAAAATGTGTTACTGTCATGGGAGCGTTAGGGAATAAAATAGCGAAGGTTAAGGAACAGGTTTTCCTAACTTTTAAAATAGGAAATAACGAGTAAGAGAACGTGTTTTTAGTTGTACCGGGTCTAGTTCGTCCAATCATTTTATGGTGTGACTAGTTACCAGACAATAAACTGGGAATAGATTTTACTAATAATTGTCTTCAGGGGCGTTTCGGTAATAGTTTCTTGCCGGTGTATCTAAAAGAGGGCGCACCTAATTCTATTTATTTACATCCAGGTCTAAGTTGGACCCCTGTTAGACCTGAATGTAAAATTTATTCAAAATTTAATATTTACCTGCGATAGAGTTTTTTTGTTCTTTTAATATTTTGATTTTCCGTATTTAGTCAAAATTTATATCCAATTCTTTTCATACAAGTTTCTAAAAACCTTCTTGGCGTCACGACCTTAGCGCCACCTGTGTGTGATCTCTAGAAGGAAGTGTTTGAATGAGAGTTGGTTGCCTACATTTAAAAGTTTTGAAATAAAATTTGATATTGAGGTTTTCATCTAGCCGGACTCTTAAAATTTTGCTAAATTAGTTTAAAAATACAATTTAATGTCGATTTATATGCTGCAGTAGTGTGTCTTACCACAATCCGACCCGGTATCAAATTTTGCAAAAAAGCACAAAATTAGAAGCATGTATCGTTATAATTACAATCAAGGAGGCACAAAATATTACTGTGGCAACAGAAACATGAACTGACCCCAAATACTTAATGTGAGGAAAGATGGAAAATTTGTTTTAGTTGGTCATTTGTCAAAAGCATCGGACACAGATAAATTTCACAAATCCTAACTTGTTATTTCGTTCCATAGGCTATAGTTGTGACATATATTGTCGAATAGAGCATTTATCAGGAAGACAGAAATTTACTATTTTGTTATTCTGTCAATTTGGGGAATGTGCGGATATTGAGCATTTCTTTGACGCATTTTGCGTCGACTGTACACCCCCACCAATATAGAATTCAATTAACGCAGGAACTGAAGTCCCGAGACCATGCACAGCGAAGAATTTGCTCAAATTGTATTGTATGGCGGTATAATGTAAGCGGCGTCGCCGTGGATCAATGTAGTAAGCGTCAGACTACGGATCCCAAGGTCCCGGGTTCAAATCCCGACACGGTCGACTGCTTGAAAAATGGCAGGTGAGCATTTTTCACAAAAATTACGCCCTCGTTCGGATGAGAGGTTAAATGGAGGTCCCGTGTGTGAGTGTTGTCATGCACGTTAAAGATCCCTACCTTGCCTGAAATGGCAAGGGTTCGGCAAAATTCTAAATTTCTAGGCAACAAAAAACTCGCCTCCTGGCCAATGTAGTACCTACTGGTGGAGCATTGGAAAAGTAAATGAACGGTATAATGTAAGCAAGGCGGCTCCGTGGCGTAGTGGTCTGTGTGTGACTACTACGCCCAAGGTCCCGGGTTCAAATCCCGCCACAGTCCGCTTGAAAAATATCAGGCGAGCATTTTTCACAAAAATACACCCTCGTTCGGATGAGAGGTAAAATGGAGGTCCCGTGTGTGAGTGTTGTCACGCACGTTAAAGATCCCTTGCTTGGAATAGCAAGGGTTCGACAAAATTCTAAATTTCCAGGCAACAAAAAACTCGCCGCCTGGCCAATATAGTACCTGTTTATTTTTTGTAATACGTTGTTTACTTTTTTTAGTTAACAAGTTTATCATCAAATTTAAGTTCCATTAAATATTATTGGCAACGCCGCTCAACTGCTTGTAACGGCCTGCTTTACTATTAGATTCATTCGGGTTTGAGTTCTAGAATAGTAAACATCACTCTCATGTATTTTAACAGAAAATAAATTTCAATCAGTTCGATTCAATATCTATTTAATAATTACAGTCCACATCAATTCAATATTCAACATAAAAATTGGTCCTTGAGCGAGGATGTGCATTAGCGGCAATTTCAATTAAATTGCAGTCTTCTAGTTCAATATACAATTATTTCAATATTCGAGAATGCGTGTTCCTACAAGTGAATAAGCGATGGTAGAAAATAGTCCAGCAGAATTCTAAGCAACATTAAGCAATATTCAACTCTATTGAGTGAAGTGGACCATTGTACAGATGATATGTTGGATACAGGTAACCTAACGCCAAGACTAAACTGCAGCCCAATCCGTTCTGAGTCATGCTATTCATGGTGAAATGTAGCGAAAATATAATGGGTAGCTGGATGTTAAATAAGGTCAGTTCGTTCCTTATATTTTAATATGTACTTACCTAATTTCTATTATTTCACTATCATAAACCATTACAAATCCTATAAAAAGTAAACCTACCGACAATTGCAAGTAGAGGTAGATTTATTTTACAATTTTACATTCAATTTATGTTATTCTATTAGCAATTATGACGCTGAAACAATTAATAAGGAATAGACATTCTGTTATACAGCGCTTGGACAATTTAAAGTTATTTTTAAACACTTTGGATACCGATAATCCGAGTGTAGCAGATGTTGAGTTTAGGGTCGAAAATTATAATACGATCTTTGATGAGTTTGATTCTTTACAGAAAGAAATTGAAGAAAAATGTACTGATGAGACTCTTGATGCTCATTGTAAAGTAAGGCGGGAATTTGAAAGCGATTTTTTTCGAACTCTCGGAGCTTTAAAAAATTATATTCGAACAAATACAGTTGAACGTGAAAACAATACTGTTCAAAATAATAATTCAATAAGGGCAAGTGCAAACAATTTTCAAGGTAATCTCTTACCAAAAATTCGATTAGAACCAATCAAAGGCGATTATGAAAATTGGCTCAATTTTAAAACCAATTATTTAGCTATAGTACACAATAATCCAGATATTAGTAAAGCAAACAAGTACAACCTCTTGCGAACCTCGTTGGTAAGTTACGCCAAACAAATTATAGAGGGGATTGATTTTGTAGAAGATCAATATGAAACCGCGTGGGAAACTTTATGCACTCGGTTCGATAAAAAGCGTATTTTAGCCAATAATCACTTAAAGGCCATTTTTCAAACAGATTCCATTCACAAAGAATCAGCACAAGCATATCGAAAATTACTCGATGAAACTGCTACACATTTGGCAGCATTAAAAAACTTAAAATTAAACGCTAAAGAAAGCTCGGACATCTACCTTGTATATTTAATTACGTCAAAATTAGATCCCAATTTGCAAAAAAAGTGGGAAGAATTTCAGCCTTCAACTGAATTACCCACATTAGAAGAATTGTTTGACTTTCTAAATAAAAAAGCAGATGCGCTAGAAAATTGGCAACAAAATCAATCAAAATCACACCAATCGCGTGATACGGGCAATTTGTATCACAATAACTATAAAAGATTTAATAAAAAATCTTCGGTTAAGTGCAATCTTGCAGTAAATGCAATAAAATGCAATTTGTGTCAAGGAGAACACACTATATATGTCTGTAGTAGCTTCTTACAACTCTCTCCAGCAGATAGAATACAAAAAGTAAAACATTTAAAGCTCTGTGTTAATTGTCTTAGAACTGGTCATAATAAAGAACAGTGTCGATTAGGTCATTGTAAAAAATGCTCCAAAAGACACAGCACACTATTGCATAATGATGCGTTAGATAATAATCATGCAACTGATTCGCAGTCTAGTACTGAAACAAATCTATTGGTTAAAAACAAAGTTTGTGCCACACAAGTGCTTCTCTCCACAGTAACATTTCAAATTAAAGACAGTCACAATCAATTACATACTGGGAGAGCAATTTTAGACAGTGGTGCGCAATCGAATTTAATTACACAAGATTTTTGTGAGAAACTTAACATGCCATTAACCAAAATCTATATTCCCATTATAGGTATAAACCAAGCTGAGTCAATTATTAATAAAAAATGTTCAGTCAAGATATTTTCAAACACTAATCAATTTTCAGCAACAATTAATTGTTTAGTTGTACCTACTATAAGTACAAAAATGCCTTCACAATTTTTAAATTACTCGTCATGGAACATTCCCGAAGATATAAAATTAGCAGATCCGTATTTTCAAGACCCAGGAAATATTAACATGCTAATTGGAGCTGGTGAATTTTGGTCGCTATTATCCCAAGGTCAAATTAGGTTAGGTAAAAATTTGCCAGCACTTCAAAATACAAAACTTGGTTGGGTGGTAACAGGTTTAGCCCCTATTGATAAACCTAACAATAACCCTTCCGCTGTACTCAATTTTACAGCCACATGCTGTTCTGAAGACGAACAACTCAAAAAATTCTGGGAACTGGAAGAAATACCTAATACAAAGTTTATGTCACAAGATGATTTAGAATGCGAACAGTTATTTCAAAAGGATACAACTAAAGCTTCCAATGGTTAATTTGTAGTTAAGTTGCCCTTAAAATTTACCCCAGATTTATTAGGAGATTCTTATTACAATGCAGTTAAGAGATTTCATTCTATAGAAAAACGGTTAATGTTAAAATCAGATCTAAGCACATCATATAAGCAATTTATAACTGAGTATAGTGAATTAGGCCATCTGCAAGATATAACTAATACTCATCATTTAGATTCACCAAGTTATTACCTACCACATCACAGTGTTTACAAGGAATCCAGTATAACGACACAACTACGCGTTGTTTTTGACGGAAGTTGTAAAAGTACGAGTGGATGGTCTCTAAACGATTTACAATATACGGGACCTAAAATTCAAAACAATATATTTGATATTCTGATCCGATTTCGACAATATACTTATGCGGTATCGGCAGATATAAGCAAAATGTATCGGCAGATATTAATGCACCCAGATCATCAACCTTTACAACGTATTGTTTGGAGAGATACTCCATATCAAAATCTATCTATTTTTCAACTTAAAACTGTTACCTATGGCACTGCTGCCGCCCCATATTTTGCTATTCGATGTCTAAACAAGTTGGCAGAAGAAAATTTAGAAAAATTTCCATTAGCATCAAAAACTATTAAGGGTGATTTCTATGTCGACGATCTACTAACGGGATCGGATGATCTAAAATCATTAGAAATTGTATGTCTTCAAATTTCAACTATACTCAATTCTGGTCATTTTCACTTAGAAAATGGAACTCTAATTCAAGGGATTTTCTTGATAAAATTCCTAATAAAAATATTTCCAATTCAGTTCTTAATTTAGGGAAAACAGAATCTTCAAAAACACTTGGCATTCAATGGCTCAGCCAACCCGATTTGTTAACTTTTATTATTACACCATTTATCATTATATCTGAGGATGTAACAAAAAGATCAATTTTATCACACATATCAAAGATCTATGATCCATTAGGTCTTCTCAGCCCAACAATTATTATTTCCAAACTACTTATTCAGCAATTATGGACCCGTAACTTAGGCTGGGATGAACCCGTTTCTGGTGACCTGTTGGAAACCTGGAATGAATTTGTGTTACAATTGCGTCTTCTGAATGATCTAAAAATTCCAAGAAATGTTATTCCACAGCATTTCAAGCTAATTGAACTGCACTGCTTTTCAGATGCATCTCAGACCGCATACGCTACGTGTATATATCCACGCAGCTTCAATTTCGATAGAAACACATTTAATTCTTATCTTCTATGTTCAAAATCAAAGGTTGCCCCAGTAAAACCTACCACAATTCCGAGGTTAGAACTGTGCGCTGCTCTCTTGGGAGCCGAGTTATCAGATCAAGTAAATAAGATTTTGCATGAATCAATTCCTATTATATAGTGGAGCGATTCACAAATTGTGATCGCTTGGCTTAAGTTGGAGCCCGCAAAGGTTCAACAATTTGTTGCCAATAGAATTTCTAAGATACAAGACCTTACAAATATACAAAATTGGAAGTATGTTCCAAGTAAGGCTAACCCTGCAGATCTAGCTTCAAGAGGTCTTCAACCTGTAGGTCTTATAAATTCGCAATTATGGTGGCATGGCCCAGAGTTTTTAAGCCATCCTTTAAACTGTCAATCTTCCCTTGTTTCGTTGCCAACTAACGAATTATCTGAACTAAAAGTTCAACCTAAAAATATACTGGTACTTCAAGAAAAGAAACCAATTTTGGAACAATCGTTCTTCTTTACAAGATATTCTAATTTTAGTAGATTGTTAAGAGTTACTGCATATATTTGTAGATTCATTACAAATCTTAAACAGAAGATAGAAAGTAAATCAATTAATCTAGAACCTCTTAGCGCACATGAAATTAACCAATCACGATTAAAGTTAATTAAACTTGCCCAATCTGAATTGTTTGAATCAGAAGTAAACTTGCTCAAATCCAAAAAGGAGTTACCAAAAAACCATAAATTATTAGCTCTTCAGCCATTTATCGACGCCAACGATATTCTTAGAGTTGGAGGAAGACTACGTTTTACTTCACTTGACTATAATGTAAAGCATCCTATTTTACTATCCTCCAAACATATTATTTCTAAACTAATTTTGATTCAAAAACATCAATCTCTATTACATGTTGGGCCACAGTCCTTATTAGCGGTTGTGAGGCAATTTTATTGGATAATAGGTGCACGAAACTTAGCCAGGCAAGTAATTAAGGAATGCATGTCGTGTTTTAAAGTTAAACCTAAATTTTGCATCGCGCCTATGTCAAATCTTCCCGATTCGCGTGTTAAACAATCATTTCCATTTCAACATACTGGTATTGATTATGCTGGTCCCTTTTTAATAGCCGATCGCAAAGGGAGGGGGCGTCAAACAACAAAAGCCTATATTTGTGTTTTCATTTGTTTTGCTACAAAATCAATTCACCTAGAACTAGTCAATAATTTGACTAGTGAATGTTTTATATCATGCTTAGGGCGGTTTACTTCACGACGAGGTGTTCCAACACACATATATTCCGACAATGGATCAACTTTTGTGGGAGCGTACAATGAACTAAAGGAGTTAGGTCAATTTCTAAATAAAAACCAAAACTCTCTGTTAACTTTTGCTGCCAATACAGGTTTTGTATGGCACTTTATTCCCCCATATAGCCCTAACTTTGGTGGTTTATGGGAGGCCTCTGTAAAGAGCATGAAATTTCATCTAAAACGAGTATTAAAAGATAGTGTTACCACCTATGAAGAATTCAATACCCTATTAATCCAGATTGAAGGAGTACTTAACTCGCGACCTCTATTTGCAATGTCAAATGACCCATCTGATTTGATCCCTTTAACACCATCCCATTTTCTCCTAGGTCGTTCCCTTACTTCACCTCCAGACCTCGATGTTTGTGATGTAGTACCCAATCGATTGACGAGATTACAATTCGTACAACAATTACAACAACAATTTTGGAATAGGTTTTCCAAAGAATATGTGACTCAATTACATAAGCAATATAAATGGAAAGAAAATGCTACGCCTATTGAACAGGGTAGTCTTGTTTTAATAAAAAACACAAGCTTGCCCTCCTTTCGGTGGAATCTTGGACGAATTGTGAAGCTTTTTCCCGGAAAAGATGGTGTTTCAAGAGTAGCCGAAATAAACACTCAACAAGGTTGCATAAAACGTTCCATTAGAGACTTGTGCTTACTTCCAAGTAGTGAATCAGTGACTTACATGTAGCAATATTTTCTTGTTTCAATTTTTTTTTGAATGTGCCCTTCAAGGTGGGGGCTATGTTTATTTTTTGTAATACGTTGTTTACTTTTTTTAGTTAATAAGTTTATCATCAAATTTAAGTTCCATTAAATATTATTGGCAACGCCGCTCAACTGCTTGTAACGGCCTGCCTTACTATTAGATTCATTCGGGTTTGAGTTCTAGAATAGTAAACAGCACTCTCATGTATTTTAACAGAAAATAAATTTCAATCAGTTCGATTCAATGTCTATTTAATAATTACAGTCCACATCAATTCAATATTCAACAGTACCATCGGGTGGAGCATTGGAAAAATTACATGTAAGGATATAATGTAAGCAAAAAGGGCCACTAGACTTCGGTCCATGTCGCCCGAAGATATTGCAATGGGTTTAAACGCCAAAAATTTCGTGCTTTAAATTAAATGACTAGAATATATCTGATCAACTTTATAAATAGTGAATTCAACTATTTGTTACTATTCTATAAATTTAACGATATCGCCATCCTAGTCTAAACGATTTTTTCTATTTCAGCGTAAATTCTTTCATAACGATCCCTATCGTTCCCTTACTGACTATTCTAATTCCTTCTTTCCTATAGATACTACGACGAAAATAAACAAAACATCAAACGAATAAGGTACCAAAACAAATAAATATAAAGACAGATATTTAAATAAATCATTAAAGCATATAACAGGACAGAAAACAGTAAAAACATAACTTACGTTGTCAGGCGTATTCGCATATTGCGAGGACCAGTGCCATCACACTAAAATATGCTCGTTTAAAACTAACTACAATACAAATCAATACTTACAGAAGTGCAGCGACCACAATGTTTATAAATATTTTGAATATAAATTTGTCCAGCATACGAAGATCTTATCGTTTGCCTACATAAGTTAACGCCTTGCTATTGAGAGGGGTGGATATGCACTGCTAAGGTCCTGACAGGGTATGCATTAAATGTAATGATAATCACAATCACTCTCACTTTTAGGTTCTGGGAGGTATGCGCGGTATCACTCTGTTTTAATTTCTCAGTTTAATTAATTTCTTTGGTTGATTTAAGTTAATTAGGATTTCCGATTTAATTTTGTTTTTTCTTAGCCCGGTTTAAAGTTTTGATTTAATACCCAATGTTGTATTTCGCGCGATTTAAATAAGACAGTGATTGATTTAGTGTGAAATTTATCGTACATATTTCGATATTTAAGTATTTGTTTTTTTTGCTTTTTGTTTTTATTCCTTTTTTGATATTTCTTTTGTTTTGTTGTTTGTATTTGTAAGCCTTCCAGGCTTATCGTGCGCAAATTTTATGCATTCCATGTCATGTAATTTCACCCCACTCTACCTCCTAGTACAAATTTCAGACGATTCCCCTTCCCCCTCTCGGTCTATACCCAGTTCTTGGCGTTAGGTCTTGCAAACCATCACCCAATACCCATCAAGGTTATTTTTTATTTTTTATTTATTTGTTCCAACGCTTCAGTATTCTGCTATTTGAAATTTAAGCAGACCTGGCTTCCCACAAGAGAGTTACCGTGAGTAAGGTGTGTGTGTGTGTGTGTGTGTGTGTGTGCGCGCGCGCTTGAGGGCATGTGTTATGTGTGTGTAGGTGAGGTGGTATGTGTGTTGTGTGTGTGTGGTATTGATATCCGTGTTGATCCCCTTCTAGGACCAGAACCATCGGCAGGCGGAAATCCCAGTCGTCAAGGAAGAACACTCAATGGATATTACCTTATCAGTCAGGCAATGTAAGAGTGTGTAAATAGGTGTTTATATTTGTACAGTATTTGAGAGGTGTTTTGTGTGTTTGTGTGTGTATGTACGTGTGTGTGTGTGTGTGTGTGTGTGTGTTTGGGTGTTATTTACATCCGCCTTGCAACAACCCCTCCCCCTAGTACTAGGACCATCGGCAGCCGGAAATCCAGTATTCGGGAAAGAATGGTAAGCAGATGTACTTGGAGTGTGTTTGAAATATTAATTTGTGTTTGTTTGCCCAGGTTACCAAAAGGTTGGATTGAATTGGTATCAATTTGGACATGTTTGAACTTATACTATTAGATAAAAAGTTGGTTCTTTCAGAGGAAAGGATTTCTTTGTGGCTTTATTTACTTCAGGTATGTGTAAGTTTGGTTCTTAAAATTTAGCGTTAGTAAAAAGAAAATCAAGGCTATTCAGAACGTCTTCCTGTTAGCCACTCCTTAATCTTCTTCCAAGCTTTTGAGCGATTTTAGCCCTTTGAGAGTTGGTTTCCTATCCGCCAACGCTCTGTTAGCCGTATGGATTGGACAGTCAAACAGTACGTGCTTAGCGCTTTCCGTCACGCGACCTGAGTCAATTAAACTTTAATTTTAGCATTTCTAGTGCCGTACACCCTATCCTTTAGATGTCCATGTGAAGGCCCTTCGAGGTGTTCATATTAGCCAAAACAGTCAAAGCTAATTTGCTATCGTTGATAGTAGAGTACTCATTTCTACTTCAGCAGCTTTGTTTATAGCTAACAACTCGAACCGCAGGATAGTGCTTCAATCCTCGAGTATAGTTTGAAATCGGAACATTTCCTTCTCGTTCTTGTACGCGACAAACCCAGCTACTACCTGCCCATCTTGCATTCTCGAGTCATTTGTGTAAATTTTGACACGCGTTATGTTTTTGTCGCCTGCGACAAATTCGATCCCTATGGCATCAGCCGGAAGCCTTAATTCAGAAATAAAAGATTTCCCTTCACGCTCCCTATTTCTAACGCCAAGACTTTCTACGTCTCCCCGCTCTTTTTCTATGTTCAGAAATCTCTGATTCTAATCTCCTAGACTACAAATTCGATTGGGATAATCTTACTAATCACCAAAAATCCGCCTCCGTGGAAGTAGTTCTGTACGCTCTCGTGGGCTTGAGCGCTATTACATGCTGAATGCTCGTTAGTTGTCGGGCTTACCTGTCCTTGCAACCTTTTGCCCAAACAGATGCCGTATACAACATCGCCGGTTCGATTGCTTATGTGTAGACCGTCCTTAATGGTTCGCCCCAGAATCCCCAGTTTATCTTTGCTGCTGTTATTATTCTGTTCGATACTCCGTTATCCTTGTTTTTCACAAACTGCACGTGCGCCTTCCAATTCAATTTGTTATGTAACTTGACACTTAGGTATGTGATGGTTTCCTTGAACGGGGTCTTCTCCTCCTAGCTCCAGCCTAGGGGAACGCCGTTCAGATTTTGTTTCAAAATAAAGCGCCTTCTATTTCGACGTGTGGAATTTCAATTTTACATACAGCAACCATTCGTGCAACACGATCAATGCCTCGTTCGGTTTCGTTCGCATCTCCCTTAACAATCTCGACTTGATAATCAAAAGCATATTATCTACAAACCCAACAATAGTTTCTGTGTTCTCTTAACTCTTCCGCGATACGTTGGTAGTTGCGCCTTAAGTTACGGGTTTCCCCTTTTTAGTGGCTAGTTCCAGAGTCCTCCAAGGTACGCTGTTTATAAACATTTTCTTTTGCGGCGTAGAGTACCCCGACGTGTCTGCTGCAGCGTTCTTAAGTTTTTGCGCGGGTGTTTCTATTTGGGTGGCATCTCGGCAGTTTACTAGTTCGTTCTCGAACACGAGGATGCTTTTGCTAAATTTTTGTTTAAATCGCACTCAATTTGGTTTTTTATTACGGAAACGTAGGAATAAAGTTATTTACTCGTTTACGCGTGCCTCGACCTCAACATTCTATATTATTAGCAATATTGCAGTACCATTGATGAAACTGCTTCTTTTATGTTCCTCAAACGTCAGTAAATTATTGTTGTTTAACATGTTCAAATCCTATTCTGTTAATAGATCAGCGATTTGCAACCAACGTGTTCCAGGGCACTACATTTGATTTTTCCAAAGCTTTTGACCAAAAAGCAGGCTTCCTTTAACCTGGAAATTTAGAATTTTGCCAAACTTTTGCTGTTCCAAGCAAGGGAGGGATCTTTAACCTGTCTAACAACACTCGCCCAGGGGACCTACATTTTATCTCTCATCCGAACGACGCTGTATTTTTGAAAAGATGCTCGTCTAAAATTTTTCAAACGGACCGTGTCGGAATTCGAACGTGGATCTTGGGCATAGCAGTCACCCGAATAGCAACTACGCTGTAGAGTCTCCCGTGTTCTAGAGCAGCAAGAAGATGTTAATTACACCCAAAAAATGTTATTCTTTGATAAGGCGCATTTTCACATCTCAAAATATGTTTACAGGCAAAATTGCCGCGCATTTGGGAATGGGGAAAATTCTCATGCGATATGTGAGGAACCAATACATGCTGAAAAAGTGATTGTTCGATTCATATTATGGTTAAGCGACGCTATTGGACCATATTTTTGAAAATAATCAAGGCGAAACTGCAGTAGTCATTACCAAGCACGAAAGGCTTATGAAAATATGTTATATTTGGAACGCAATCGAAAATATTGATAAGGATGGTATGTGATTCTATCAAGACGGTGCTGCTTGTTACACTTCGGGTGCGACGTTTGATGCATTATGTGATAAATTTCTTAGATCGCATCATTTAACGTTTTGGTAAGATTAATTGGTCTATAGTATCGCGCGATTTAACACCGTTGGAGTCTTTGTGTGGTTACGATTAGAGCTGTCTCTACACTAGCACACCCAAACACTTCACGACTGCCAAATTACAGCCTAGATATATCCCAAGAATTACGATAAAGTCGTGGAAAATTATCTCGAAAGAATTTACTGCTGCAGTAGGTTTAAATGAGACCATTTAAGTGATGTTAGTTTTTATAATTAATGCAATAGATAGTATTTTTCTCTAATAAAAAAAAATCCTAATGCTCTCTAAAATTTCTGTTTTCCTTTTATTTTTGGACATTCTAATTCAATTACCCCACAAAATCATTGCCAAACGCTACTAACCCATCCCCCTGCTGTTTATTTTTCACTTCGTTATTACTATATGGTAATAATGCAGACACAAACACGAAAAAATTGATGTCGCCGCTTCTAACTTTTTAATACGCCATCAACGTAAATGTAAGAAATTATTTTTAAAGTGCAAAAGTTAGAAGACAGCAAGTTTTCACAAATAAAAAGCTTTCTCTGCTGAACCGAAGCGCGAAGTGAGAATCTTTTGAAATTTTTGTCTTTTCATGCTGCAATACACGAAAACCGGTAATCCTATTTTACACCAAGCACTGCAAGGAATACTCATTTGAAATGCTGTGAGAAATGATTTTTGTTGCTTTTGATAAAAAGAGTTTAATAAGGGATAGTTATACTAGTGATTTTCTGTTTGGCCTAAATGATAACGTTGATTTAGCATTATATTTTCATTATAATAGTACGTAATTCAATTCCAATAATCTTTATTGTATGAATTACAGAATTTACCTTAAGAAAGAAATTACTACTTGGTATGGTGTTTCCCTTATCATAAGCCGGTATTAACCAATAAATAACTAAAACACGGATACTTTAAATACCAACCTAAAGGTGGAAAAGTAAATATACAGGTAATTGCATATAATACATAAATACCTAACCTTATATTTTCTTTTTCTTAATATGTGTTATTATATCTTTAATTATTTCTACGCTTGTGCATGACTTTTATTTAACGTATGCTACGCCTAAAGCTCTGTGTATTATATTAATTGCAACAATTAAAAAGAAATATTACGACTACTTTTACTTAAATTCTAGGAAGAACTATTTCGGGAAAGGGGCGGTATTAAAGGGTTTACTTGAGGGCGTCACGTACCATTTGGACGAGCTTGCTGATAAGATTATTACTAAATTTGATGGTAAATATCAACAATTTTTTCAAACAAGCGCCATGCTCGTCAAAGAATCAGCAACTTTTCAATTGTGAGAAATTAGTCTAATTTTATGCCATTATCGTAGGCAATTTTCTATTGCTATCACCAACAGTATTCTAATTTATCGCATAAGTTACAGGGCTTTTAACGCTCGGCTGCATCATAAAAAGAGTTGGGTTTGCTCGCGGTTGTTCACAGTTGTTCAGGATTGTTGAAGGTTGTTCGGTATTTGGTTGTCTATTTTCCTGTAGATATCATGTAGAGAAATAAAATACCTTAAAATTGAGTTAAACCTGTATGTAATCACTCCTCCCTAGAGTTTTTCATTTTTCTTTAATATAAGTCAAAGATCTTATATCCGCTGTGTGGAACTCTTCCTTGCCGGAGCAAGGACATACCCACTAAACATCTAATTTCTTGTCGGACTTGTCATAGATGTTTATAGGGATCCCGTGACCAGCGTACCTGGACTAGGTCCTCTACCGCCGTCGCGAATTGGAAAAAAAACATGGCGTTACGAGCAGTTTATTCCTTCCGGACGCCTGATGGAATCGCAGCAAAGATCATTGCCGGAGCATCGCCCTGGGGTGTTTATGCCATTGCCATATGACATATTCATAGACTCCCAGGGCTCGTATGAGCTGGTTTTCGTGATCTTCTAGAGATCCGTAAAACCTCTGTGGATTCGACCGGAGCCATTCCTTGACGGTCTACAGGTTTGCCTCTCTGTGGAGCTGAACGTTTCGAACGAACCACGGAGCTCAGAAAACTCTCGTTAGTGACTTGTTCTGAATCACCTGGAGATTCCACGTGTGCGTTGCCGCTTCGTTGACCCACACCGCTGATGCGTATACAAACGTCGGTCTGGTTATAGCATTGTAGGGCCTAAGCTTGTTTGAAGCATTTAGTCTACTTCGGCGATTGTTCAAAGAATATAGCAAAGCCATAACTCCCTTTGCTTTGTTTACCGCATACACGATGTGAGCTTTCCAAGTGAGCTTAATCAAGGATCACCCCTAGATGCTTGACGTCTGTATGCCAAGGTTTCGGTTTGTCGAATGCTCTGACGTCGTCTCCAGGTCGGTGACGTTGCTTCGAGAAGAAAACTGCCGTGCTCTTTTCTGGATTGACCTCGACTCGCCAGAGTCTTAGCCACTCCTCGAGAGCATCCATCGCCGTTTGCAGTCTCTGCATGATGAGGTGCGGAGAACGGGACCTGGCTAGAATGGCTGTGTCGTCGACGTATAGTGCCATTCTGGTGTCTGCTGTTTTCAGTAAGTCGCTCACAAAGATGCCAAAGGGTGCCGGCGAGAGAAGAGAGTCTTGGGCAACCCCAGCTTCGTCCAGTCTGATGCAAAACCATTTATCGTGAAGATAGAACGAGAGCGCGTGGTCACCCCTTGGCAAATCCCGACGCGGTCCGCTTGAAAAATGTTAGGCGAGCATTTTTCACAAAAATACACCCTTGTTCGAATGAGAGGTAAAATAAAGGTCCCGTGTGCGAGTGTTGTCACGCACGTTAAAGATTTCTACCTTGCTTGGAACAGCAAGGGTTCGGCAAAATTCCAAATTTTCCAGGTAAAAAAAAACTCGCTTCCTGGCCAATGTAGTACCTTCGGGTGGAGCATTGGATAATCACATATAAGGTAATCCCCTCTGGCGGAAGGAATTATCGAGTACTTAGCTTGTAAGGCTGCCATGTTCCGCCGTCACGGAAGTATACCGGATGACGTGCAATTAGATGTTGGTTCCCGAAATTTATCTCCTTCTATCTCACCCGGTTACCTCCGGTTCGATCTCTCCAAGAGCTGGAAACTGAGTTCCTAAAGTTAGAACGCAGAAAATTTCGCGTTGAGAACTATGTACCCCCTAGCCAGGACAAAAACTCTTACGTGGAACCAGATTTTGCTTTCGCACCCGCTTGGCTTTCTAACCAAACACTCAGCCATCCTGATTGACCTATCAAGGCCCGTCCAACACCTCCGATTTGACATAACGTTTTTGTTGCTGCATCGTCTGCTCCTGTCCCTACGCCTACTACTATTCGTCAGGTCACCTACTTCAATTGTGACCACCCTGGGTATATTCCTACTCGTTGTTCTAGTCCGCAAGTCTGACATTGTTATGGTTGTGGTAGAAAGGAAGTCATCAGACCTAACTGCCCAACATGTACGGCGTCGGAAAACCGACGATAGGGTTCTTAGGCCCAGGCGAAGACCCTATTCTTCTTTTGTCCTCGGATATCCCTTTTTTCCGGTGTCCAGAATCAATCTCGTTCGGTGCTAAACTATCTGTGCACTAGTATCCAGGGCGACCAACGCCCATACTTATCTGTCCAAATCTTTGGAATTGTCTTTACTGGGCTGTTAGATTTAGGAGCCACTCGTACAATGATTGGTGGTCCTGGTTGGCACCGATTACGTCCTTTGAATTTTTCTCTGCATAAATATTTTTCATCTTTCTGCAGCCTGGCCAACAATTCGAAATGTCCTATCCTAGGTTTCGTCTCACTTCTCATCACTCTCCGAGAGTACGTGATTACCCTTAATATACGGGTTATTACCGACGTCTCACACCAGCTTATACTCGGCATTGATTTCTGGCAATCTATGCAGTGTGTACCTGGTATTCTGGTTGGTCAATGGACTTTTGCTCTTCCTTCATCTTTAGCCATCACTACTTTCGCTCCGACCCATATTATTTCCTACCTTGGTCCCGAACAACAACTGCGACTCGACTTCTTAATCACTTCCCCTTTTCCAAACAACCTCCTGGTCTTGGATGTACTTCCTTAGTACTACACCACATTCGCACGTCAGCCGAGCCCATCAAGCAATGTTATTATCCTCTTTCCCCTCCACTCCTTCAAGTTGTCCATTCGAAACTTGATGAAATGCTCCGTTTAAGGGTCGTCGAACCTTCTACTAGTCCATGGTCTAGCCCCATTGTTCTAGTTAAGAAAAGAGACGATTCCTATCGGTTCTGCATTGATTTTCAGAAGATCAACCAAGTAATCCAAAAAGACGCATACCCTCTTCCGTACGCTTCTACCTTAATTGACTGGCTTTGCGATGCTCGTTATCTCTTCTCACTAGATATCCGTTTTGCCTATTGGCAAATCCATCTGTCCCCTGAATCCAAACCCATCACTGCTTTCACTTTCCCTCATCGAGATTTATTTCAATTCTGTCGTATGCCCTTTGGCCTTCATAATTCTCCTGTTACCTTTCAACATCTTATCCGAAGTTACTCGAATTCAAAATTGGGTAATTAATAATATAGCGTTTGAAATAGATGCTTTTCCCTTTCAAACCAGGCTTGACTCGTTAAAAGGAATTTTCTTGTTTATTCCGATGCTCAAGATCAAATTGAAGATTTAGATGGAAATAATATTGAGTTTGAAAATAATTACTTTCGTTTACTGACGCAAGTTGCTGATAAAATTCATAAAGCCTCTCCTATTCCACCTCCCCGTGCGGGAGTAACAAATAATCCAGCAAGTAGTTACGCTTCTGATGAACCAAAAATTGGAGTTAAACTCTCAGAAATTCCTATCCGACCTTTTTCAGGGGATTTACAAAAATGCATCTTGTTTTATCAACTTTTTTCTGCCTTGATAAGGGACAATAGTTCCCTGACAGACTTACAAAAATTCGTACAGTTAAAATCTTATTTGAAAGCAGAACCTTTGGCCTTTATAGAATCGTTAGAAATTTCAAACACTAATTTTCAAATTGCAATTGAAATTGTAGAAAAGAGGTACGGTAACAATTTAGCAATAATAAATTCGCATTTAAACGCGATCTTTGACACTTCTAACTTAGTAAAATCTACTTCCACTTTTTACGAGAATTTATAGTTAACGCTAAGAAAAATTTAAAATCTTTAAAAAATTTAAAATGCTCAACTGAACATTGGGACACAATCATAATAAATATCTTTCTGAGGAAACACGATCAAGGTACTAAAAGAGAATATCAGTCCAAGAAAAAGACTGATGAAAACTCCGCTATGAAAGAGTTTTATGAGATTCTTAAAACCAAGCGCAGGGCACTTGAATCCTTAAACACTTGCAATGTAAGCATTTCCAACATCCATGACAGAAAAGAAAAATATTCTCCAAAATCAAATAGGAAAACCTCACAACAAGTGGGAACTAATTCTTTCATATCCTCTGCAAGCAATTGCAGGACTTGTCGGTATTGCAAGGTATTCAGCCATGATATTTAGCGTTGCACTAGATTTCTTGGTCCGTCAAATGAAGAAAAATTTCTTTTTCTTAAACATCAATCCTATGTTTCAATTGCATTGACGCTTAACATCCAGTGTACAAATGCAAACCCATTCTTATTTTGTGTGTGAAGAAGGCCCCATATTATCGTGCACAATAATTTACAAACAAATTCGTATTCCAAACCTCCTGAGCGAAATACCACATCCAATCCCCATTCGAACACTGGAGCAATTTCTAAAAGTGTCCAAGGTATTTCGACTGCGCCTTCTGTTATTGATGAAAAGGATAATGCTTCTTCCAGCCAAAATTGCTGGTTTCCTATAAGCAATCAATCTCGAAATTAAGTTATTTCGAATTTAAATGCTCCAACTCCCGAGTATAGTGCTCGCGATAATTCCCAAAGATTTTTGGTGTCATCATCCCTTTTTACTGGTGATGGGGATACTGAAGTATTGTTGGCCACAGCTATGGTCACTCATATCCAGCGAAGGTCATTCCGTCGGGGCTCGAGCAGTACTAGATAATGGTAGCCAACTGTCTTTCATTACAGAAAGATTGATGTTATTACAAAAAACGATAATCGTTTAAAATTTTCTGGCATTGAGTGTATTTCAGTTAAGTCCCAAAAATGACAAATGTTGTCATCAATTCCAACACTTTAAGACCTTTCCAAATTAAACTATCTTGCTCCGTTCTGCTAATTATCACTTCTAATTTACCTAGATTTCCGTTGAATCCAAATCTATTGAATATTCTAGCAGTTTGATTTAGCTGATCCTGAGTTTTATTTACCTTCGGCTATTGATATCCTAATAGAAGCTTATGGTTATTATGACACACACCTTCCAAAAATATTCAGACTAGGTTTGAAAATTCCTACCCTCCAACTAGTCACGTTGGGTCGGGTAATTGCCGGTCAGATGCCTATTCAAGGCTCCTCTAATGAAAAAGTTCTACTACTATGTCAAAATGACTTCAGTTCAAAAATGTCTATAAATGAATTTCTGCCTAAATTTTGAGAAATAAAAAGCATTCCTTGTTCAATTCCTCTGTCAAAGGACGCCGAGCAAGCTGAAGAAGGTTTCCTAAAATCCCACTAGCGTTTAAAAAATGGAGTGCTTCAAGTAGAATAACCTTTAAATAATGAACCAGGGCAATCCCTATTTGGCGAATCCTTCTATATAGCAAAGAAGCGGTTTCTTAGTCTAGAGAAACGATTCCATAATAATTTTGGCCTTTACTCACAATATAAAAATTCATAGACAAATGTATTTCGTAGAATCATGCTATTTACGTTCCCTTTGATGAAACAAATCCAAATACTGATTTCAAGTATTTCTTTCCGCATCACTGTGTAATAAAAGAAAGCAGTGGCACTACAAAACTTCGGGTGGTATTCGACGCTTCCTGTAAAACCTCCACTGGTGTATCCCTCAATGACATCCTGCATAAAGGCTATCAAGTTTAACCCGAGCTGTAACTATATACTATGCAGATTTCATGTGCATCCTTTCGTCCTTAGTTGCGATTTTGAAAAGTGTATCAGCAAGTATTGATCAATCCACATAAAACACATTTGTGAAATATTTTGTGGAGGGACTCTCCTCGAGATGCCTTTAGATGTATTCAGCTTTTCACTGTAACTTATGGTGTTACTTGTTCTTCATTTCTGGCTACTAGGGTTCTAAAATAAATAGCTTCCAATCCAAATAACGAATATCCATTTGCCAAACATGCTTTGCTAAACCGAATTTATGTCGATGACATTTTGTAGAGTTGTCCTTTTTCAAACTTAAATACTTCATTTCGCGAATTAAATGAATTGTTAAACTCCGTTGGCTTTCGTCTGCACACCTGTGTTTTCAATTCTCCACAGTTTAGAAAGCTTTACTATGAACTTTCTGACCCTGTAAATCTTGAAATTAAAATAGAAGGTTGTCCAAGTAAAGTATTGGGTCTTTCGTGGAATCCCACATCTGATATTTTTTCTATTTCACTCCCCAAGTTTTCTTGCGATAACACACCTTCTAAACGCAAGGCTTTGTCCATCATCGCCCAAATGTTCGATCCCTTAGGCTTCCTTGGTCCATATATTGTCATCGGAAAGATATTTATGCAAGGATTGTGGCAATCAAATTTATCCTGGGATGAGCCATTGGGCCGTAAATTCAGTAATGATTGGAATAAATTTTTAGATTCAATTGCATTTTGCAATATTTAGAAATCCCTCGTTTTCTATTTTTAGAAAAATCCATTGTTATTATCCAACTCCAAGACTTTGCAGAGTGTAGTGTAAAGGCTTATGGAGCTTGCTTGTACATCCGAACAACATATTCGGACAATGCGGTTTCTTGTAAGTTGCTTACATCTAAATCCCGAGAGAGTCCTCTTAAAACAATTTTTTTCCGCGCCTTAGAGTTATGCGCAATGGTACCTATTAGCTGAGCTCACACAGTAGCTTTTTGTAAATATTTCAACGTGTACTATCCTTTGAGTCAATAAATTTATGGACCGATTCACGAATATCTTGTCATTCAATAGCATCTTCTTCTTCCCGTTGGCAAACATTCGTTGTCAACAGGGTAACTTTAATTCAAGAATGTTCTTTTCAAGGTCATTGGCGACATGTCGCATTTCTCCTAAACACCCTGCTGATTTACTTTCCAAAGGGATGCTAGTTTCACAAATAATGGCTTCAAAATTATGGTGCTCCGGGTCCGATGTTCTTTCTTATGTAAATGCGATTTTTCCGATTGCGATTCAAGAGATGTTTCAAAAATCATTCCTGAGTAAAAGGCTACTTTCAGAAATAAATCCTATAAGTTAATTTTGGGCTCCATTATTTGCTTAATTTTTTCAAATTAATAGAATACTGCATAGTATTTGTTATTTTCTCCATTTTATTTCAAATACAAGAAGGTTGGGTGATAAAATTATAGGCCGTTTGAACTATCCAAAGGTAAATTCTGCCTTAGTGCTGGTCTTTCATCAGATCTAAAGTCAAGCTTTCTCTAAAAAAATTTCTAAAGTGAAAGCACAAAGTCTATATCTAATAAGAGTATAATGTCACTGAGTCCATTTCTAAATGAAGACGGGTTTGTTTGCGTAAGTGGTCGATTGCGGCACACCGACAAAATAGAAAAACAGATGAGTAGTGATGTAAGGCCGGTCTGAATTCAAAACGCTGTACGCGTATGTTTTTCCATGTAACATACACGTGCACCGTTTTGAATCCAGACTGGCCTTATATACTTTCAATGTAAAATACGTGTGGGCACGTTATGAAGTCAGACCGGCTTTATATTACTTTCAATGCAACATACGTGTGTGAATTCAAAACACACATATGCTACGTTGAAAAATGTAAGTGCAGAAAAATGTGGAGCTGTTTTAAATTCGGTTTTCTAGCGAGAAGTTATAAAGTAGGTCAGATGCAAAATATCGCATTCAAGTCAATTGTGTTTAATTAAAGTGGATTCTGATATATGTTTTTTACTTATGTTTAGAGGCTGCAAAAACACATAGGCCGGTTTGACTTCAAAGTGTGCCCAACAGTAGGAAAAGCAACGGTGGTAATCAAAGTCAATCCTATCTAATATAAGTAAAAAATTTTCGACTAGCAATCATAACAACGTAAATTAGTTAACGGAATGTTGTGTGTAAGATAGAAGCAAGTAATTAAATGCAATTTGGATTTTAATACTCTTAATAAAACTACATATCGCAAACCTTATGTAAATTCAAAAGATTCTGTAGTGAATTAAGAGGTTTGAAGTTTTGAAGGTGGAAACTGTCAAGACGTATGGAGAAAGAGGATTAGTGGAAACAGAAGAGTTCAAGAGTATATTGCCATTGAGATATTTTGAATACCTTCAAGCGCATTGAGTGAAACAATTAAATGAAAGTATTGTCTCGAACAAACACGTATACATAACTAGTAAGGAATCGATCGGTCTAACTGTCAACATAGAATTTTCAGAATAATATGTCACTAATCTAAGAAATTAGTTTATTATTATAATAATATACATCTTGTTCTTTACTGTTTATTTTATTATAACACATCTAAGTCGATTGTATAAAGAATTATGTATTTAATTAAAGTGGGTTCTGATTTATGTGTGTTTCACTTTGAGGTTACTACCTTGTTTACAGAAAGTCTTGTTTCAAAAAAGAAACTTTTATAAAATACTTTTATTTACAAATTGTTGAATATTTTGATCTAACTATTTATAAATGAAAAAGTATTTATTAACTCCCGTTCTTGAAGTATCTGCTGCTCCCTTGCAGCCAGTTCCTCTCTTTTTTGCTTTATTATTTCTAGTTCCAAATCTAGACGACGCAGTAGTTTCTCTCCACGCTTTTTAAATGCATTAAGCAACTCTACTGTGTCATCTTCGTAGGATTTGTCATCTTCACTGCAAACAGTATTAAGTCCTACACATAACTTTTTCATAGCCAACATGTTTTTGTCGGATCTGTTAGCATAACATAACAGATTATTGTAGGTTCACCTTTTCTTTTGTATACTACCTGATGTTTCTGAAAGGATCAGAATGTGCCAACGATCCAACGATAGCCTCAAAATTTCCAGAATGGTTTTTTGATCCTAATCTAATGTAACTTATAAATTAGTAGTGTTTGCATAAACATAAATATATTCTAACGTACATGTATGGTTCTGCTTTACTATGACGTTGATCATCGGTACATCTAATTTCGAGTAGAGAAACTGGCTGCGGTGAAACAACAACAGGAAAGGCAGACTCGGACATTTCATTGCTCCTAAAACGCGCAAATCTATCAATATTAAAACACATGTATAAATGTGAAAAAGCACCTACCGTGATATATCTATTACGTCACTATCAAAAATAGCAGCAGTGTCAAGTTGAAATGAAGAACCAAAAACTTCTTTAATCAAGTCTTCGTTAGAATGTATTATAAATTGTTCTAGAACTTTTACGTTGGTACTGCTACCATTTTTGATCGATGATAAGTTACTCATTTTTTAAAGTTGCTAGTAGTAGTAACTAATAATTATACAAGAGATCTGATTGTATACTGTTGGTAAAATCTACGTAAAGTATTTATATTAAATAAGAAACTAGCCTGTTAGAAAAAATTAAAAATTTGCATCGTTTTCTGAAAAATTCCAAATGTTATATATATTCAGCTATGTACTCTATTCTAATGAATAGAAAGCAGTATGTAAGCAAATATAATTATGCCTCAGCAGAAATAACGAATTGGATTCATTGTCTGAAAAAAATTGGAACGAAGGAACATAATAAAATAAAAACCTAAATTAGTTTAATTTCGTTTAATATAATGCAATGCAAATGGTCCTTAACTAATACAGTAATATATAGAATAAGTTTTAGATTACTGGTGGCATAATTTATTTTTCAGTAAAACTTAACAGAAATTGAGTTATATATATATATATATATATATATATATATATATATATATATATAGGTATGTTGTAATTGTGGTTACACGATTCATGCTGTCTCATAAAATTCTTTAATTGTCAAGGTACTGCTATGTAGTTTCCAATAAATTAAACTGCATGACGTAATTGTATTATGATAAAACTGCAGAATGTTTTTTAATACTGTTTTTTTAAAAAAATGTGTGTACCTATCACAACCAGAAAACGGCATTTATATATATGATTGGTACAGGATCGCTTTTGTTAACCTTTTTCATTCGTACATTTTTTCATTCGCACATAGCCATGAGTGTGTGTAAATTATTAAACAACATTGACAGTTTAATCTGAGATATTTCAGATTTGCTTTATTTTTTCTGAAAATTTTTTTATATGTAACCATAAAAATAGCACTGTAATGCTAGCATTTTTTCCGTACACACAGCATAAATCAAAGGTCGTATAAGAATATTATTATTATTGTACTGCGAGCAAGCGTATTTTCAGTAAACACAGCTGAATGAAATGATGCAAGGTCGTCGTGTCGATGCAAGTGTTAATAAAACGCGAAATCAGATACTTTGCTTATTAAAAATGGATTTGTTGGAAATTAAAATTGTGTTAATTTTTTCTGCTGAATATTCTTTAAGAATTAAACCATTCAAGCTTGAAAATCGTCTTGAAGAAAACGTAAATAAAGCCGATTTTAACAATTGCATTCAAAGCAATATGCTATGCAATTATTTTGATTGCATAGAAATAAATATTGCATTATAACATTTTTGTAGGCTAATTCTTTTACAGTTATTTTGCTTACGTCAGATGATATTTTTGTATAAATAGTCCATAAAGCTCTACATATATTAAGTAGTGTAGTGATTGTATAGAATCATGAATTCTGAAACGGTAGCCGAGATTAGTAGTGCTATTTTAAAGTTAACAGTGAAATGAATGAATCTAATCAGATCAGCTGATGAAATTATGAAACACATGATAATTATACAAACAAATATAAGTTTATTAAAGCTTGCGATTAAAAATAAGGTATACGAAGACAATCGCCAGGAAAATCCTAGTAGGCTGGAATCTAATTTGGCACATTATAAAGGTTATCTTGTACGATCGAGGCACTTGAAACGCTCTTTGGAATATCAAGGTAAAAGTATTGATGCAACGCTTTCTAGAGGTCATATTCGACATTTGATTTGGCATAATGTACAATCATGTTTTGGAAGTCGAATAATTACGGGACTTATTACTAATTTAAGTTATAAAGATCCTCTAGTGTTCTTAGACAAGGCGTTCGCTAGTTTTAAACGCAAGATTGTTGCTTGCTTAAAAAAGTTAATGTTGAGAGTTAATGTAATATTGTCCGCTAAGTTTGTTAAGCCTACTACTGGTGAAATAGATTTGAAGACGTTTCCTACTGCAAATCGTCACATCGATATGAACACCAATCTCAAGCAGTGGTATAAGGAGAACGTATTGGACAAAAGATCGAAGCGATTGGAAAAAGTTAGTGAAAAGGATTCAGGTTGGGCAATCCAAGAAGTTTTACACTTGAAGGTAAATATAAACAATCATGATCCGCTTAAAGGAGGGTGTTCAACGTTTGTTCCGGTTCCGGAATTTATAGCAAAAAAACGAGCTGTGGTAAATGTAAAAAATAACGACTTACATTGCTTTCATTGGGCCTTGGTTACCGCTTTATATCCTGCTAAACAAAATAGTCAGAGAATATCTAGCTATCCACATTTTGATGCAGTTTGTGTACATAATAAAATGTGTATTGTACTTTTCATAAAGTAGAAATCAAATTTTTGCCCTGTTGGGATTACCAAACGTTAAAAACATACAAATTTAGTTATTTTTAAAATTTAGGATGGTTTTGCATTTTTATAGACATGTGGCATATTTTTGAAAAGGTAATTTTAAGGCGCATAATATTCACTTAATATTCAAAATGGCGGCCATAAGAAAAACAAAAGTTGTGGGCGTTTCCTCGAAAACAAAAGACAGTCGAATGATTCTGTTTATGCTAAAATACTCCTTTTAGAAAAGTGTCTTAATAATCTGCAAGTCTTGTGATGGTGCGACTTATGATTCATGTTTTATTATCAAAAAACAAAATCCGCCATTTTTAGTTTTCTTCGAATATCTCCAAAACCAGACAACTTACACCAATTTTGTAAACGGATACAAAACTGGCCTGGATTCCTCCAAATCTTTCCCCATTTAACCCAATTTCTATCTCTTATAATAACTGAAATCACAATGTAGAGACTCCAAATTTGGACACACTGTATATATAACATTTGCAATTTTTCAGAAAACGATGCAAATTTTTAATTTTTTTTAACAAGCCAGTTTCTTATTTAATATAAATACTTTACGTAGATTTTACCAACAGTATTCAATCAGATCTCTTGTATAATTTAGAAATAATCGATCTTGTTACATTAAAAGAAGACACCGTTCTCCCGTTGAAATGGCCATTAGCCAAAGTTGTTGCCGTTCCTCCAAGCTCAGATAAGCGAGTCCGATCTGTTAACCTTAAAACAGAGGAAGGAATTTTCGTGCGACCTATTACTAAAGTCTGTCCTTTACCATTTGCAGGTAATTCTTCCCTTTCTGTGTAATCGCGTCCTACTATTCTTTATACTTTTTTACCATTTTGTCTTATTTTGTATTGTTTTGTTCTTCAATTTGTTGTGAAAATCAGAGATTTTGCACAAGGGCGGAATATGTGACAATTTACTTCCTAACAGTTTTTATTTTGTAACGTCACTTTTCTCTCCAGCCAGTTATTCGATAACAAGTACCTGCTGTCCCTTACAATATTTAGAAAAGGATCAAAGTTGTTGTAAGATATTACCTCCCATCCATTTAACTTCTTGCAGGTAATTTACGAATTCATCCCTCACGCTCATTCATATTTCTTTGTCAACCATCGTTGTTGGGGTGTCCGTTCTCGCTGTTTTTAAGCGAGCTTCACTTCAATTTAAATTACAAACTATGTAATAGTATTTCTAAATGTAGTGCAAGTTTGAAAGCTTCCATTAATAAAGCACACATTCGCAGTAAATAATTACTCCTAATAATTAAGTAATGAAGCTTGGATTTTGCTCGTGTTGTACAAATGTGTTTATTGGAGATTTATACTAATATACATGTACATACGTTGATTGTTTTCTGTTGGTTGAAATGAAATAGGTCCGTACAAAGCATCATATCACTGCTCCATGGATATACAGTTGCTTCGAAGGTTTCCAAAAGAACAATACAATTATACTCCTATTATGTTAAGGTCTGCAATACGTAAAACGTGAACCTTAACACTTTACAAAATTAAAAAAAAAGACGCTATTACCTTAGTAACCACTAAAACATTAAATTTTAGTATTTCTAGATTTTATATTTTCTATGCCAAACAACTTATCGCCTGATATATAACTGCATGCATAATAGCAAAGTACCCACCAAATATTTAAAGGACAAAACTAATTACTAACTACTACCTAAGACCTTCAAAACCTCCTTGACGATTTTTAGAATGAACAACTATTCAGGAAACCATTCCCATAAAATGGACGTTGAAAGTAGCTCTATTGCTTAAAACAACTTCCATTTTCTTACTCTGGTGGTTGAATTTCTACTTATTCAATATGAAGGAGCTCCAAAATATCCATACACAAAAAGCTGATAATTATTATCTTGTTAAAACGTTTACTAACTCAAGCATCACTTTAGAAATTTGCAAAAAAGGTGAATCTAACGTTGTTACTAAAATACGATATCATAAATATACTGACCGCTTTACTCTCTTTCAGAGGCGTTATTTAATATTCGATTAACGTGTAAGATATTTTCAAATATCGTAATTCTTAATTGCCTTGCCTCCAGAGACATGGTTGATTTTAATTCGATTAAAACATCGTGCATGCACATTCGTTACTTACGACACTTGTAAATAGAGAACGGCATTACTCTTAAGCAGCACAACGATCAAACTCGTGTGATACGGGTTGTGTATCTACTCTTGAAAAATAATGACATACCGATGTCTGTAAGTGAAACATTTGTTAAAATAGAGTCAATGTGAGAAGGATGTAGTGTAAAAGTGTCAATATAGGTTTAGTTAGGTCAGGTATATATTTTGATATAAAACTGCTTGGTGTCAACGCCCTCCAATCGCTATTGCAACGTACACACATTTTATCCACATTCGTTTTTGTATAAAACAAGATCTTAATAAATATTACAAAACCAACTGTGTTACTTAAATGTTATCACACATCCAAAATTACTCCTCAAAATTAATTTACACAGTGCGTTTCTCCTAATAGTAGGAGGTTTTGGGGGCTCCTGGGCCCACATTTGCTCCCAAAACCCACATTTGCCCCCAAATTTACATGTAAATTCCATAAGGAGCAAATGTGGAGATGAGTGATAGTTTGGTGGAAATGAGGAGAATCCCTCATTTCCACATACATTTACATGTAAATTTCCATAAGGTGAAATTGTCTCCGACCTAGGTTGGATGTAAACTTGTCAGGAGTTAGGTTAGCTAGTGTTGTCCGGAATTAGGTTAGGTTAGTTGGACTTGTGTGGACTTAGGTTAGATAAAAGGAAAAATTGATAGGTTAGGTCAGCGCGACGACGCTGACCTAACCTATCAATTTTTCCTTTTATTAAGTCATGGGTTTTTGCGATTTTCTGAAAACAGCACATTACTGTTTGAAAAAATTGTTTTAAATATTAAACACTTATGATTTATAAAGAACTCATTTCTAAAATCTTTGCGGTTTTAGATTTTCTAGGGAAATGGTTGGTTAAAGCATATATCATAGATGTACAAAAAAAATTAGAGGTTTGAAGACTTTAAAAGTATAACTTTGTAAGGGATGGTCCGATTTTAAATCTGTTTGCAGATTCAGATTCTGCGTAAAATTCTAGACTAACAAGATGCGTCACATGGTTAAAAGTTTATGAGGACGATCATAAAATCGTTATCGGCAAAAAATCTTAAAATTGGGGTAGCTCCCTTGGGGGTGATGCTATCTGAAAAATTCCTAGAGATTCGGGTAGCCGAGAAAAATCTAATATTAAATGATACCAAACAAGATAGGTTTATCTCGAACGATGCATTGGTTAGACGAAAAAAACTATTTGGTTCAGATTTGGGAGCAAAAAGCAAAATTTAGAGGCTCGGAGTTCTTAAAGGGTTATAACTTTCCAGGGGATGGTCCGATTTTAAATTTGTTTGCAGATTCAAATTCTGCGTAATACTCTAAACTAACAAGATGTGCCACATGTATAAAAAATGTATGCGGACGGCCAGAAAATCGTTGCTGGTACAAAATCTTAAAATGAGGGTAGCTCTCTGGGGATGATGCAATCTAAAAATTCCTAGAAATTCAGGTAGCTGAGAAATTTCTAATATTAATTGATACCAAACAAGATAGGGTTATCTCGAAAGATTCAATGGCTAGCCGAGGAAAACTATTTGGTTCAGATGTGTGTGGAAATGAGGGATTATCCTCATTTCCGCCTTATGGAAATATACTTGTAAATGTGTGTAGCAATGTCGATGCTTGTGGAAATGTGGAGATGAATCTCCTCATATCCTCATGCTGGGAAGTCACGAAAGTGAAAGTTAAAGTGATACATCCGATAATTACAGTTGTAGTGCGTAAGCAAGAAGCTAATTAATTTTCACCGACGTGAATAGACTGGTTTGAAATGTAGCTCGAGGTCAAAACGACGTTGGGTTTCTCCTAATTTAAAAGTAAACTACCTAATTATACCAGCCGGGTATAAAAACACCGTGCGATACAATATCATTCAGTTTCTGTTTAGTCTTTGACTAGTTACAACAGCTATAAAGTATTTGACTAGTTTTTAATTTTCTTTATAGAAAAAATGTTTTCATTCGTGTGTGATGTCTGTGGTGCAGCTTTCTCGAGAAACGATAGTTTAAAACGACACCAGCTCCAACAACATGAATCGGTACCAGATCAAAAGACTGGCTTGTTCGCCTGCGATGTGTTTCCGGAATCCTTCACCCGTAAGGACAACCTTAAACGTCACAAGGACACTAAGCATGGTGTGGTGGAACCAGTTGCCGGCCCATCCGGAAATAAACGACCGGCTGCGTTGAAGGTTGGGGGACCTGCTCCCAAGAGATTGCGGAGATGTGTGGAATGCGGTGTGGATGTTGTCAACTTGGCATCCCACCAACGCCCGAACGCGCACAAGGCTACTGCTAGCAGTGTCCTGGATGGGGGTGTGGAAGTAGTGAGCACCGCATTTAAAAACAGAATAGCTACATACCGAATTAATAATGTTGACTCTACAAGTACGTATTTTTTCTTTTATAAGTATTTAGTGTTTAACTTAGTTATTTCTAGGCATCCTAGACTTCCTCCGCAACCAGAGAGAGAGGTTCATAACCTTAGTCGGGGAACAGCGAGCAATCCACACCTCCCTAAAAGTGAGCCTGGAGGTGTTTGGTGTCTCCACCAAGATAGGAGTGCCGGAGGGTGTTGAGGACGTGAAATCTTTCAACACCCGAAACACTGTTGTCACCTCATCCAGCAACCTAGGGGTGTCTATAATTCCTTTGTGGAGAGGATGTCGGCTAAGTCAGACGAATTTCAAGAACGAGATTCTGGTAAGTTTTGAAAAATGATTATTTTTTTTCTTATTTTTTAAATTTTAGGATGGACTCTGAAAAATGCATTATACTTGGAGGTGAATATAAACAAGTACAACCCTTTGCGAGGATCTTCGTATATACCTTTACCAAAATGGGTAAGGGAGAAACATGCCGTTGTTAACGTGCAGAACAACGATGACGCATGCTTTGTCTGGAGCGTTGTAGCAGCTCTTCATCCCGCTGATAAGCACTCTGATAGAGTGTCTAGTTATCCGCACTACTCGACTATACTCGACGTAACAGGAGTGCAGTTCCCGATGCCCATAAAGGACATACCTAAGTTCGAGGAGCAAAATAACATCAGTGTCAACGTTTTTGGTTTAGAAGACAAGTCCATCGTGGGACCGCTTCACTTTACAGCACGCAAGAGAGATCGGCATGTCAACCTTTTGTACATCCAAGATGGGGATAACACGCACTACTGCTGGATCCAGAACTTGGGAGAATTGGTAGACAAGCAGCTGTCTAAGCATAAGGAGTATAAATGGGTTTGCGATGGCTGTCTTGTCTTTTTCCACACTGAAGACAAATTGCGTCAACACGCCGAACAAAACTGCAACCATGTGGCGACAAAGATGCCCAACCACTTCAACAGCGTATTAGAGTTTACCAGCATACACAAACAGACGAGGGTGCCGTTCGTGATTTACGCCGATTTTGAGAGCGTGTTGACGCAATTTGTCTTCGGCAGCACAGGATCCCTCCCGCTCCTTTACTAACAGCACCCACCAACACGAACCATACAGCTTCGCCTATTACGTTAAACGTTTCTACGACGAAAATTTGGATAAGTTTGAATTGTACAGAGGAGTTGATGCAGAAGTTGAAGGAGGAAGCCCGCAGATTGGGTAAAATCCTTAAAACTAATGTACCGATGATAGCGTTGGAGCCTTTAGACGAGCTATTATACTATATGGTAGATGATTGTGGTATCTGCAAGAAACCATTGGGGGATGATCGAGTAAAGGATCACTGCCATCTTACAGGGAAATTTCGTTTCGTAGCACATCGCCAGTGTAACATCCAATACCGGATGTCAAATTTCATCCCTGTGGTATTTCACAATTTAAGTGGGTATGATTCCTATTTTATAATTAAGGAATTGGGATGCGATAGGGAGCGCGTTACAGTGATCCCAAATAACAAGGAAAGATTCATTTCTTTTACAAAGCATGTGAGACTATATGGCGAAGAACCAGACGTAGAAGAAGATGATGATGAATTTTACGATTCTACAGTACAGCTGCGATTCATCGATTCCCTGCGTTTCATGGCATCAAGCTTGGACAAGTTGGTGAAAAATTTAGAACCTGATCAGTTTGTTGAGATGAGGAAGTGTTTCCCCGACGACAAACAGTTTTCTTTTCTACGCAGAAAGGGTGTGTTCCCGTACAGGTATGTGACAGATGCCTCAGTATTAAATAAGACAAGTCTACCACTCCGAGAGGAATTCTATAATGATCTCACGAATACTGTGATTTCGTTGTCTGAATACGATCACGCTCAGAATGTGTGGAACGCCTTCAACATATGCACACTCGGCGAATATAGTGATCTCTACTTGAAGACCGATGTTTTATTATTAGCTGACGTGTTCAAAAATTTCCGGGGTGTGTGCTTGAAAACGTACGACCTGGATCCCTGCCAATATATGACAGCACCTAGTCTAAGCTGGGACGCCATGCTGAAATATACCGGAGTTAAATTAGATCTATTCACCGATGTAGAAATGCATCATTTCGTCAAGAAAGACATTCCGGTGGGTTAACCCAATGCAGTGCTCGGTATGCCGAAGACAATAATTAGCATATGGAGAATTACGTTCCCAGCAAACCTTCCAAATACTTGGCTTACTACGATGCCAATAATTTGTATGGTTGGGCCATGTCCCAACCGCTACCTATAAGCGGATTCAGGTGGTTGAAAGAGAAAGAGCTTAACCTCCTGAAAGCCCACATCGACAACATATCTGTAACAGGGGAGAAAGGGTACATCCTGGAAGTAGATCTGGAGTATCCAGAAGACCTACACGATCAGCACAACGATTTGCCGTTTTATCCGCAGACCATGGTACCTCCAACACTATCCTCCAAGACTCCGAAGCTACTCGCCACGTTGCTCGACAAGTGTCATTACATCATACACTACAGAAACCTGCAGCAAGCGCTACGTAATGGTCTTAAACTCACCGGCATCCATCGAGTATTGGAATTCGACCAATCGCCTTGGTTAAAACCCTACATTGATTTGAACACCACCCTTAGGACATCTGCCAGAAATGCGTTTGAAACATTTTTTCAAATTAATGAACAATGCCGTCTTTGGAAAAACGATGGAGAATGTCTACAAGAGGGTTGATGTGAAGATCGTTACGCGGTGGGAGCACGATGGAAAAAAATTGTGCGCGAGTGGACTTATCGCCCGCCCGAACTTTAATAGTAGTATAGTGCTAGGTGAGAATTTGGTTATTATACAGATGGATAGGGTAAAAGTCACTTACAACAAGCCTATATATGCAAGTTTTTCAGTTTTAGATATTTCAAAGACCCTCATGTATGAATTCCATTATAATACCATGAAACATTTGTATGGAGCCAAACTCTCACTACTTTACACAGACACTGACTCTTTAGTGTATAGTGTGGAAACAGAAGACTTGTATAGTGATATTAGCGCAAACATTAACAATTTTGACACGAGTGATTACCCCGAAGATAATAAACATAATATACCACTTGTGAACAAAAAGATTCCCGGCAAGTTTAAGGATGAATTCAACGGCGACTTGGTGTTACAATTTGTTGGGACTAGGGCTAAGTCGTATTGCATTCTTAGTGAGAAGGATGTAATTAATAAAATCAAGGGGGTATCGCGTGGTGTGGTGGCGGGGATTAGTTTAGATAGTTATAAGGACATTGTGCATAATAATTCTGGTGCCCTTATGCATAGCATGGTATGTATTCGGAGTAAAAAACATCAACTTTACACCCAATTAATCAATAAAATTAGTTTATCGGCAGAAGATGATAAAAGGAACGTCATCCCTGGTAGTACTTCCACATATGCATGGGGGCATAAGGATATAAGATAGTTGTTTATATTTGTATTTATTTTAGTGTTTATATATAGTAGTATATAAGTTAGTTATAAGCATACCTACCATCCCCATCCTTAAAATTCCTTTGTTCCCGGCGATATGTGTTTACCTCCACGTGGTCTCGCTGGACGGTAAAACATATTGTTGGATTAACAACAATATGTCTTATTGACTGAAAACACGTTTCCTCTCTTTTACTTTAATCTCTTTTTGTTACAGGGCTATTTAAACAACCCATTAATCTCTTTTTTGTTACAGGTTACTTTCAACTGCTTGGATTCGGCTACACAAAGAAAATAATTTTATACTTTGTAAAAATTGTAATTAGTTTATTAAACTGTAAATCGGATAAAATAAATTATTAAACTTCTGTGTGCTTAATTTCTTTTGTGATAATACCTCTAAATGGTTGGTTAAAGGAATCTAGATGTTAAAAAGGAGAGGTGATTAGAAATTGATCTTGGTAAAAAAATCTTAAAATTAGGGTAGCTCCTTGGGGGATGATGCAATCTCAAAAATTCTAAGAGATTCTGGTAGCTGTGAAAAATCTAATATTAATTGATACCAAACAAGATAGGTTTATCTCGAAAGATTCAATTGCTAGCCGAAGAAAACTATTTGGTTCACATGTGTGTGGAAATGAGGGATTCTCCTCATTTCCGCCAAACTATCACTCATATCCACATTTGCTCCTTATGGGAATTTACATGTAAATTTGGGAGCAAATGTGGGTTTTGGGAGCAAATGTGGGCCCAGGAGCCCCCAAAACCTCCTACTCCTAATATATTCTCTACGGATTGTTTAAAAAGACATTTTTCAAAGTTATATTGACTTGAATTAATACAATCTACAGATTATTACACATATCTTCAATGATGTTACCAATGATACTGGTGTTGGCATCTTTGAAAATTGTATAATGGTTGCCATCCAATGTTAGAATCTTAACCTTTCGCTCGCACACCTAAAACTGAAGTTAGGTACTTTTGTAGACAGTAAAATATAGATTACCGAACTAAGTTCATAATCATCTTCTATAGGAAAAAAGTTATGTTTGACTTTTATTAATGTAACATCTCCTTTTAAAATAGAGGCCGGTTTATACGCATTTGCAGCAAAAAAATTAGTACACATCATAGCAGTGGCTGCTTTAATTTCTTGAAATTCATAATGAACTGTTTTTGATAAAAGTTTGCTATATGAATAATCTTTTCTTCTAAAGATTCCAGATGAGCAATCTCGTTTAACAACTAAAACTTAATCTAAAGCAACTATACACAGCAGGAAACTTACCTCTGCCTCATTTTCGTTCTTGAATCGTGAAACAAAGTACGCCAACAAGGTATCCAGTTTTGTAGCGTTACTGACATGCATAGCATTTATACCATTTGATACATAGCAATGAGAACCTTCAACTAGGACCAATTTGACACACACTCCACGTCTTTCTAACTGCAGCCCAATTTCCAATGCAACACATGCTCCAAAAGAGTAACCCATGATTATATACGGTCCATCTTTTTGTACCGTTTCAATGTGTGTAATATAATATTTAGCTAGTTCATTAATTGTTTCTTTGGGACACTCTGCTGTACACTGTAATCCATACATCGGCACGCTAATAAAATCCATTAACACCTGCATCGATCTTATGTCGCCTTCAATTGGGTGTATTGCAAAAACTTTCGTCGGCCGGGTGTCACTATCTTTATTGGACATCTGCACAAGTACCTCAGTAGCAATTATCGGTTCAGGAGTGTCCGGGGTGATATTTTTAGACATAGTGGAAGCATTTTTATTAATCTCACCTAGTTTTTCAAATGTGAGAAGTCGAATCTCTTGAGTGCTCAACCGTGTACCACAGTAGCGGCCCAAAATCCGTTTAATATCAGCAGCCATAAGAGAGTCCATTCCAAGACTAATAAACGTTGTCTTTTGACCTACTGTGCTAATATCTTCAATGCCCATTATATTGCCAACCATACCTAAAATATTTAGATCATCTGCGTCGTTTAAGCACTCTTCATCTTTCCCTAAAACGAAACAAGAAGTTACTGAGTGTTGATTGTTTAACAATATATCCAATTCAGATAGGCAGGACGATATTCGCTGTGGTAGTAATCCTCCAAATTTTCTGTTGTTAAAGCCAATGTTGTCAACAATATATCCTACATCTCCTATCGCACCCCATTGAATAGCCATCCCTGACAAGCAATTCCGCTGTCGATCCTCCATCACCCGTTCCATTACAGAATTAGCATAGCCATAATTAGTTTGTCCAACATTTCCACGGCCACATGCAATAGATGAAAATACAACAAAATGCTCTAAATGGGGGGTTAGTTCTCGAGATACAACATCCAAGTTCTTTGTTGTCGATGCTTTAGCCTCTACTACAGAATTAAAGTTTGCTTCACTAATATTTTCTATTGTTTCATCGTATAGTACAGAGGATAAATTAAAAATGCCACCAACACATCCCAAATGGTTAGCCTTGCCAAGCAACTCATATGTCATTGCTAAGTTTCTTGTATCCAGTGTCGATACAACCACATTAATATTCTGTGTGTGCCATCGTTGTAAACATAGAGACTGGTAACCCGATGTGATTCCTTTTCGAGATGTAAGAACAATCTTTGTGGCTCGTCTGGTTATAAGCCAATTACATAGTTCAAAACCGGTCCCACTTAGACCCCCGACCAAGATGTATGATTTGCTAGGGTTCATGTACTTGCGCGAGATTGCTTTAATCATGTTAGTTTTTAGCAACTCTTTTTCATCTCGTAGTTTTATCACCACTTTTCCTATATGATTGCCTGCTGCCGTAAATCTAAATGCTTGTTCAATTTCAGTGTAAGTAAATACAGTCCTTGCTAAAGGTTGTACGACACCATTTACTATTCCGTCTCTAAGTAGACTCAACAATTTTTTCTTTTCCGAGCTTGAGAGGTCTTCTAAAAATATACCAATAAGCGAAGTATTGCTTAGTGGTATATTCATATCTAACAAAGAATTATCAACTAAATCAATTTTTGCTATTTCCAAAAAACGACCTCCTTTTGCTAAGCAACGTATCGATGCTTTCTGCTGATCTCCACTCAAAGAATTTAGTATTATGTCTACACCACGACCTTTTGTTTGAACTTTAACCATGTGTTCAAAACTTGTATCACGGGAGTTGCCTATATGATTATCAATAAGCAGTGGGAACTTTTCTTTTAAAAAGGTTTTCTTGTCTATACTACCCACAGTTGTGAAGACCGTGCAACCCAAGTTTAGTGCAATGGCAATTGCAGCTTGCCCTACGCTACCGGCTCCAGTATGAATAAGGACAGATTCTCGTTGTTCCAAATGACCTCGAATAATCAAAGCCAAGTAGCTCTGTAAAAGATATTTCATAGATTACTGTATAACATGCACGAATTAAATTAAACCCTACACTAATATGTTTACATTGCAGTCATAAACTAGATGGAAACATATAATGCAGAGCAATGATTGTCACCGATGGTATCGTTACCAAGTGCACAATACTTCTTGCTTAAACCTAGCTATACTAGAAAATAGCGATCATTAAAAAACAATAGCTTAAAGTGTTGTAAATTGCATTATGCTTTTCTACTTGTGTCAAATGATTCAATTATAGCATAGTGCACGCATTGATAAACAATTTGTGACGTCTATCCCACTATCTAAAAAAAAACGTTTCTTAAAAACTAGAACAAGGAGATACTGGGTTAGAAAATTCGTTTACTAGGACATGGTTAATATTTAGTAGTTTCACACAAATACCCGAGAAGTCGTAAAGAACACAATTTCGAAACTTCAGCGAGGAGTGATTACTTTATTTGCTGAAACCACCAACGCTTTCGTTACTAAGTGTTGTACAAATATTAAAAACTATGCGTTTGCCAATTCAGGGATTTGCAGGAACGATGTTTATGTATGAGGTTGAGATAGAAAATGTTGAATTAAGCACAAAGTGTTGTTTCTAGTCTTTAAGCATCCACTACTGATGGCAGTTAAATTCCAAAACAGTGCGTAAATCAGATCACAGACTGAGTGATACTAGTACTAAACATGTAACATTTGAAGGTACCGCTAGATCATAACTTAAATTATAGTAAATGCCAGAGGACACTTTTTACATTTTGCGAAAAGCATATCCTATGTGTAGTACATCCATCATTGCACAAAAACAACGTTGGACAAACTGCACACGGTGCTGCTTTAGAAAAAACAATTAATGCACCCATTTCCTGTTAAATGAATGCAAGCATTAAGACGTTACGATATTAGCCGCATGATGTCGCTGGACACCATGCAGTACAATGAAGCACTGCAAAATACAGAACTATTTACAAACTAGAGATTACTGATTTGATTAGGGATGGACTCGGGCTCGGGCTTTCGGGCCGACCCGGCCCGAGCCCGGCCCGATTTCGGGCCCGAATCCGGGCCGGGCCGTTGACTACTTTATTCGGGCCGGGCCCGGGCCGGGCCTATCTTTTTTCGGGCCGGGCCGGGCCAAACGACTCGGGCCGGCCCGAACTTTTCGGGCCGAAAAACGCACGAGTAGATACTCCATCGTCCCTTCACTTCTATCTCACATTGAGTAAGTAAACGTTCTTAATTATATTTTCCCGTAGTGTCTTCATGAACCCATTAATAATCAGTTTTTCGTTTTGTTTAGTGTAAAGGAAACGTGATATTATAACACACTTCTTATACCGAATATTTTTTCTAGTCCTATTTAATGTTCCTCATGTTGTACTTTAGGCAAGTTAAAGATGCCCAGGAACATCAAACTAGGTGATTTATTCATAATTCAAAAGTTTGCACGATTTATATTATGTATGTATATACTCCAAATCTCAATCATGCGGCGAACGTCGATATTATCAATCGCGTGTATAATTTATGTCTACCGCCAAAAACACTGGAGAGTTATTGCAAAGTTCATTTTACCAATTTTTAAATAATGTTTTCCCTTATTTGACATTTACACATGCGCAATTACACCTTTAATGTTTGTACTTTATTAAAATACAGGACACCTTTATTTAATTTAAATACAGGCAGGGAATGCTTTTATTTAAGGCGCCTTAATTTTGACATATGCCAAATGCGTAACGTACAAACTTACATTTAATTGTCTGCTTTGTGTATAAATATAGCGAAATAAATGGTTTTTTGTAGTGTTGCTTCCGTAATTAAATTTAGAAATATATAACACGAAAAAGATATAAAACGTCAACGCTCTAAATACGAGGATGCTGTTTTGTAATGCTTTTCCTAGAAGTAAACTATAAAATCTTTTGAAAACAGATATGCTATATGCTTGGAAAGAAGTAAAAACAGTGTCTTGAAGTAAACTCAAAAAGTATTCCGTGAAAACACTTTGACAACACACACAAATGTTATCGAATCAGTGGGAAATAAAAGACTCAAATAATAAAAAAGGTTAATCTTTGTGTGAATACAATTTCTTTGATTTTTTCCAATATAGTTAAACATGTAGGTCACCTTATCACAAAAGAGATTAAATCTTTATTCATTTGTAAAACATAACCTATAGATATAGAATACTAAACATATATGTCAGAATAAAGAGTAACGGAAAAAACACTTGCACTAACACTCCTTTAGATTGGACGCAAACTTTTAAAAAAGGATACTTTATTTGAAGATTCTTTTAATAAAGTCTGCTTGGAATGAGTTTGCAACAACTCTCTAATTTCAAGTAAGTAATTTTAGTAAAATTCTTTGAAGTAGGAACGACAAAATAAAGCGGACGCAAATTTATTATAAAGGTTATAAGGTGCGTTAAGCGTACAGTTTCATAAACATTGAAAATTGCTAAACATTTTGTACCTTTGTTACCTATTTTTAGGATTTTTTAAAGAATTGTTACGTTTATTTTCAGCATAAATTAATTACCCTATTTTTCTCCCTTATTAATTCAATACCCGCTCGAATAAATTCTGTTTCTACTGTTAAATCCTTCAACATAATTAATAATAAACACGCTCTCGAATAAATTCCTCAACTTAAATCTAGTTGCTTTGAAACGACAAGTTTATGCACAACTAAATAGTTATATCTTGTTTCAGGTACCCGTTATCTTGGTATACATTACGACCGCCTATAATGATTTTCTCTATTGTTTCAATGTAAAAACTTGTTGAAATAAGGTCGCACACTATCTGATAAAACCCGGATTTTCCAGTTTTAATCGCGCTTCGATAAGTGAGCATTTGCAGTTGGAATTCGTGTTAATTAAACCATTGTTAAATTTGCTTCTACAGCTTGTGCGTCGACATATTTTCTACATTATTTGTCATCGTATTTCAAAAGCAACGCACGTTTGTTTATTTTCTGTTCGACAACTAGGAGGTGTCTTGGGTGGATTGCTTTTTTTAGCTGGAAGCCAAATGGGTTTTTCCTTTCTGTAGACCAACTGCTTTTGTCCGTAGGTCGTTACTGTAGTTACGATGCCAGGGTGAATGGATCCTGAATACCGCGGCGTTTCTGTGTTGACTCACTCCCGACGGTTTTCAAGCTAAGTATCCGGACACCTACAGGTATGCAACTCGTTTCCTTTTGTGTGTTGTGTCAATGGAATATTCCGTATCAACATTTGGTGTAGTTATGTGACAAGAAACGTCACATTGTAGAACTATTGTTCGTTGCTGCTAATCGATATTATCGCTCTACATGTGTGATGTACCTGTGTTAAAAGTATTGGACAGACACACGCTTATTCCTTTGTACTGATTAGTTTATTTTACAAACGGTACTATGTACGATTTAAAAGATATCTGACAAAAGCTCCTACACGTTAATTCTTTCCTACTAATTAGTTATTTTACAAAAAGTATTAGGTGAAACTTTAAAAATGCTTGACAAAAGCTCTCACAGGTTTATTTAATACTGATTAATTTTATTTTGGGTAAATACGAGATGCACACTTCGTATCTAATGTACTAAATTGTTCATATCACCTAACTGTTTGCTTTGATATAGTAACGCTTAATTTGTTGCTCTTGCTTGTTTGCACAGAATCCGTTATTTATTTTTATTTGTTAATAGATCATCGTGGGCGATGTGTTTTTTGTTTCTTTGTGGTATGTAGGCGAATCCCCCCACTCTATGCGTTTAATAGTTAGCCTGGTACTTACTTTTCTTCCGGCTACGTCTAGGTACGTAACAGAATCAAAAATCAAATGATATAATACGATATGTTCCACAAGTATCTTGATTGTAATTCAAAAGCATTATACTCTTAAATTAAACAAAAGAGTGATAGTTACTTGTTGAACACAACAGAAAAAATATCTTCTCATTCGCCGAATAAAAGTCGGGCCGGCCCGAAATTTCGGGCCGTCAATTTTCATTTCGGGCCGGACCGGTTACCTTTCTGCGTCGGGCCCGAGGCCATCTCTAGATTTGATATGCAAACGTTTAAGATTCGTAGGTGTTATCTGATATGTGGCTCGTCGCTACTGACAACCGATCCATTGGTTGGTCTCCAGGCTGTTGGAGTGTCTACTATGTGCAAGAAAACTCTTGCCGTTGCTTAAAGTCGCAATTGTTATTTTGTGAAAAAATTCTTTAGCAAGTTTCTAACACCACAATTACAATTTCAGGTCTGTGTTACTGTTTAAACTACTTACTTGGTATAAATTTTTTATTTTTATTTCTCTTTTCTGTTTTTGAAAACCTAACTCTGGATATCTTGCTCTTTTTTAAACACCCTAACAATATTTTTGTTTGATACGGTTCAAAAGACATTTTTGTGAGGTCTGAAAACTTATCTCTAATTGGATATAGTTTAAATCAACATGCAAGTAAAGGTGAAAATAGTAGTTTTTACGGAAGTGAAGTGTTTTGGATACTTCAAGAATGATAACAAACCTAATTCCGAACATGCAAGGTTTTGTTTGTTTTTAATTACTTTTAACACTCGACAATTTCTTATATGAAATTAAATCCAAGTTATAAATATTTAACGGCCTAAGTATACTGGTAATAGAATGAAAATTACGCCATTTAAGCACTTGGAGTATGTGTAAGCAAAATAAATAAATGTGATTATGTGCATCTATGTAACACGCTGATTACGACAATTAGAAAAGGAGGAAAATGTTAAGAAATTTGAGAACTAGTTTCAAAAAAGGACGATAAAAGAAAAAATAAAAAATAAAAGAAAATTAATTACAGAAGGAATTTCCCGTGCTTTTAAGTTCGGAGTAAAGAATAAAAATTTAAGACGACATGGAAATGGATCAAAACCATAATCACAGCAAACGTAATACAAATCATTTGCAAAATAATTACTACTCATTCTTCGTCTTGGTATTCAAGCGATAAAACAAGTCGCCGCATGAGGTATTGATGTAAATATAAAGCGAAAACTAAATTGTAGTTTTAAGCAGAAACCACATCTGCATTTGTACATTTTTATAATGGGTCTATATATTCGTCAATTTATACAGAAGACTTTGGAATTAGGGATGGACTCGGGCCGGTCCGGGCCGGGCTTATAAAGCCCGGCCCGGCCCGACGCAGAAAAGTGACCGGCCCGACCCGAGGCCCAACCCGAAATGAAAACTGACGGTCCGGCCCCTCGGGCCGGCCCGACTTTCATTCGGTGAATGAAAAGATATTTCTTTCAGTTGTGTTCAACAAGTGACTATTTCGGAATGAATTTTAGTGGCAGCCAACATAAAAACTGTAACTCTAATGATGTTTATTTAATCTAATATAAACCAACGGCTATATTGCAGATATATTTAAAGCATTGTTGCTATCTGTGATGAATCTCTACAAATTTGCAATTTGAATTAGTTTTAAGTGAGATTTTTTTAGGTTTTGTGTTTAATGGTATTTAAATTCATTTTAACCATCTTGTATAATTCTGTAAAACGTTTCGAAGAATTCCAAAGTATAATTTTGAGAGGTCTGAAATTTTATTTGAGGATTGACAGGGAAAACCAAAACATAATCAAAATTAATATAAAAGTTATTAGTTTCTTAATAAGAATTCTCTAAAACAAACTGGAAACTGCTAAAACAAGTAAATTAGAATAAGTAGTAAACCACTTTCTGACGGTTGAATAGCGTAAGCGATAGAAATAAATGTGCGGGTACAAATTAGTGTAGGTAAGGTACCTATTTAGCATTTTAGTGAGGTAATCTTTCACTTTCGTTTAAATACAATTGAGAAAATTTAACGAACACACATAGTACCACCACCTGCAACATAATCCCTGTAATGTTATATGGAAGAAATGCTATTATCTACTTGAGACCTGAAAGGTTGGACACCACGGAGAAGCTATAACAGCTTTTGTTTTTATTCTAAATTGGTTTCATTGAATAGGTGTGAGCACATATATATATATATATATATATATATATATATATATATTACTTTTGGCATATATGCCAACAAAAATTACTTTCCTAAATTTTTCAAGCAATAAAAAGTAAATGCCTACGGTTAATTTGCAAAGAATAAAATATGTAATTAACTCCAATAAATTGATTATGATAATGCAATTTTTTCTTCTTCATTGATGTCGATGTAGCGTTTAATTTAGAAGCCATTTGAAGGAATTTTAACTTTTGTAGGTAATTTATATCTATAGTTCGTTTATACACAAACACCTTATTTTAAAATTTTAAATTTGTAATTATAAGAATTAGTAAATATTATGCTTATCTTTGACTGGTACATCTCCTTTAGAGTCGTCTGCGTATAAAATGGGTCCTTACTAGGTCCGGTCTAGTCAGCATTTGCAAATATAACTTTATATTTACTTTCATAAACTGATTTTAAATGACGTTTTAAATTGGTGGTCCTTGAATATTTAATTTTTAATTCCAGCCTGCCTTTTTTCTTTTTACACAACAAACAAGACGCAGTTTTTGAATCATTTGAAATAACACCAAACTCAAAAAATTGTTTAAATTTGCTGCGGTATGTCGACGCGGTTGTCATAACAAAACGTAGGTTTGTCTGACTATCAGCAGCACTATTACAACTTTTATTGGGATTATAATTAGGGTCTTTCACGCTATCGTTGCTATCAAAGTCTGACACGATAATTATTGTATCAAACAACACTATCATATATGAAGTAGATAAATATTATTTTATTTGTTATATATTTGTTATACTCGATAGTCTATACACTATATTAGACATGAGTGTTATTATAAAATTGAAATAAAGGCGGTCTTAAGTATAAAGTTGTCATCGACGAACTGAGACTGGAAGACTCTAGCAATATTTTTAAAAATCTAAGGAACTACAATAAACAATTCGTATGAAGTACAATTACCATAAAAACCAACTGTTTTCTACACGGACTTGCATCTGCACCGAAAATATTATGTACAAAATGTATGAAGGATTATAAGGAATGGGTACACCTAGTTTTTCGGCAAACTACCAATTTAGTGAAGATACGAAATGTTTTTAAACAACCTTACCACATTTTTAACTTGTAGCTATAAAACTATAAACTTAAACTACGAGAGCTATTAAAAACAGCATCTGGCTCCAAAATTTGCGCATATAAAAATATAAAACAGGCGTATGATTTTATGGGGTGAGTAAATCAACAGGCAATTTTTGAAAAAAGGGTCGACAGTAAATCCTTCAATAAATTGAAAATAGAAATTTGTTGCAAGAACGCATTGAGATCGATTGGACTTTTATGTAAATTAAGTGTACGCTTAATGTACCTTATAACCTTATCATAAATTTGCGTCCGCTTTATCTTCTTATTCTTACTTCAAAGAATTTTACTAAAATTACCTACTTGATATTAGAGATTTATTGCAAACTCATTCTAAGTAGACTTTATTAAAAGAATCTTCAAATAAAGTATTCTTTATTAAAAGTTTGCATCCAATTTAAAGGAGTGTTATTGCAAATGTTTTTTTTTACTCTTCATTTTGACATATATGTTTAGTATTCTACATCTGTAGGTTATGTTTTAAAAATGAATAAAGAATTAATATCTTTTGTAATAAGGTGACATTTACAACTTACTTCGAGGAAAAGCATTACAAAACAGCATCCTGGTATTTAGAGCGTTGACGTTCTTTATCCTTTTCGTGTTATAAACTTGGAAATTATATCTCTAAATTTAATTACGGAAACAACACTTCAAAAAGCCATTTAATTTCACAATATCTATACAGAAAGCAGACAATTAAATGTAAGTTTGTACGTTAGGCATTTGGTATATGTCAAAATTTAGGCGCCTTAAATAAAAGCATTCCTTGCCTGTATTTAAATTAAATAAAGGTGTCCTGCATTTTAATAAAGCACAAACATTAAAGGTGTGTTAATTGCGTATGCGTAAATGTCAAATAAGGGAAAACTTTATTAAAAAATTGGTAAAATGAACATTGCAATAACTCTCTCCTGTTTTAGGCGGTAGACATAAACTATATACGCGATCGATTATATCGACGTTCGCTGCATGACTGAAATTTAAAGTATATACATATACATAATATAAATCGTGCAAACTTTTGAATTATGAATAAATCACCTAGTTTAATGTTCCTCGGCATTTTTACCTTGCCTAAAGTACAACATGAGGAACATTAAATAAGACTAGAAAAAATATGCGGGGTAAGAAATGAGTTATAATATCACGCCTCCTTTACAATAAACAAGACGAAAAACTGATTATTAATGGTTTCATGAAGACATTTCGTGAAAATAAAATTAAGAACGTTTACTTACTCAATGTGAGATAGAAGTGAAACGACGCTGGAATATCCACTCGTGCGTTTTTCCGCCCGAAAAGTTCGGGCCGGCCCGACTCGTTTGACCCGGCCCGGCCCGAATAAAGTAGTCAATGGCCCGGCCGGGATTCGAGCCCGAAATCGGGCCGGATCCGGGCCGGGCCGGCCCAAAAGCTCGAACCCGAGTCCATCCCTATTTAGGATGCCAATCTATTATACTTATTGCTTAACGATAATGGTTTGTATCCATCGTTCAATTGTTAAGCTCTCTTGTACTCCGAGGGTTTCATCAGCACAATTATGGTAATCAAAACACACACCTCAAATAATCTTTAATCTATCGGATGTGTATTTAATCATCCTTTAGTTTCAATTCCTTCAACAATAAATTTTCCAACAGCTAAAATTTGCACACGTCAGTTGAACATCGTCTAACACAAAAATTAAACAAAAAACAGCAAAATATAAAGAAAAGTTTAAAATAACTTAGAGCACAAATCGCCAAAAAGTATCAAAGCATGTATATGCAAGCTACTAGACAACAGAACGTAAATAAAATAACCGTAAGTAACAATGCACACAGCCATTTGTTACAGATCAAATGAACGTCATATTATAAATTTAAATTTGCTCAGAAGGAGGCGAGAAACCCGTAACAATTATGGGTGCACCGGCCAACTACAGTGGTGCAAGATTGAGTTCCTATGAAAAATAGTAATGAAAATAAGAAACATTTAAATTGGCTAGAATATAAAACTACGTTACAATAACCACTTACATTGAAGGGTTTGATCTGTTGTCATAATTAAGTGACGCCAAACCGTTTTATCTCAGCAGTCCCTTTCGTTATTTTCGTCGCAGTTTATTTGAACTCAAATTTTTATGGGTTAACTGTAGTTTAAAGTCACGAGTAACAAGAAAAACTATATACTACACTTTATTTTACTTTAATGAAATAAATGTGGTTAAGGATTGTACTACACACACTTGAGGAATCAAATATGTTCCCTCCCTAATCAGCAACTTAAAAGCAACTATCGTACAACAATAATTTTCGTGATAAAACAATTTGTCTCATTAGTATGACATGAATCAAACAAAAACTTAAAATTACATCATTTATCAAAGTCTTACAACATACTTTAGTCTCTCTGTGAATAACCTATTTATAGCGTTAAATATAACCAAACCACAGCATTTTATTAAAATACTAAGCCTGTCAGTATTGAAAGTCCAAGTAAAGTACGTAACGTACTTCACATCCGCAGAAAAAGAAACGCCCATATTATGATTATATCGTCTTAGTAAATTGTTGTCACCAAGAAAGACCGTCGACCGGAAACCAAACTACCACGAAGCATCTAATAGTACCTTTACCATAGCTTGCAAATACGTTCGAACGAAGTCAAAAAATCTCATGCGATAAACAAAGGGAAATACGATAGCTGGGTATGTTTCCTCTTTGCATGTGCTTGTAATCTTTTTGATAAAAGCAATTTATACTTCTTTCCGTATATAAACACCATGTGGTCGAATAGTATTTACTAGATATAATGTAACTAATGTTTTAACATCACAAACTGCTAAGTTTTGCAATAAACAAACTTCTTCGGAAACTACTTTTATAACTAAACCAAGATTACATCCCTTGGGGATGATTGTAACAATAATCCGCATGATCTCACTCCATTAAAACCTGAACACCACTGTCCTTCGGGTAGAACATTGGGGACGTGGCCGCAGTCATAGCGGCCCCTTATTCAAATTATAATGTAAGCAGCTAACATGAAGAACACCTAGTTAACTTAAGGTATCTCTATTTTAGAATGCAAAAAATTTAAATTCCAATGCTGAAATTGAGAAGATTTGAGAGAGAGAGCATATTACATAAAAGAATTAAATACTAATACAGTGCTGGCTTGTTGCTCGAACACCCGAGTCACAACGAAGTCAACTGGTACGATATAAGCTTTCAAATTGACCTTATTTTGAATGTCCAAAGATATACCCCGTACCAACTTCTTAACTTGATATGAATTTGGATTAGCTATTCTCACGGTAGTCGAACCCTTGATGAGCATGAACATTTTTTTATGGCTTTGTTGTTCAAAGAGGGCTGAAGCTGAGATTGCGCTAGCTCTTTATACTATTGCTTAAAAACAGTTACCCACCGAATACCCTTAGGTGACGCTTCTTCCTTTGCTCGGCTTTGGCATACAAGAGTCCTTTATTGCAAGCAAATTGCCCGGAAATATTCTATACGCCTTATTATCTTTTTTCTCATAACTATCCTCATACCCGAATTTCCTTCTTCTGATCCTGTATGAATCACCCTGAAGTCTCCACTTCAAAAATCCCCCGTTTCTGGTCAGCGAACTTCGTTAATCCCTACTATGTCTAGTGCTACCCATCCATTTTAATTTTCAGGTTCTCTACCTTACCTACTTGCTTCATACTTCTGATATTCTGCGCTCCAAATCGCAGAATGTTCATGACTTTTTTTATATACCTTCGGATCGCATCCCCCCAAAGTAGTCCCATCCCGGAGATCCGAATGTGGGACTATTTTACCTCCAGAATCTTTTACCCTAGAGGATGCCATTATCTTAAATACAGTTTAAGTACACTGTGTATTTGGGAACTTTCTAGTTACCGCTTGAAGCAAGCGGGCGTGTTTTTCAGTGCTACCGCCTCTGCAGTAAACAAGTAAGTTTTTTGCTATTTATTATTGTTTTACTTTTTATTGTATTTTATTTTTTATTATTGTGTGCCGTTAATTTTAATATACAGGGCATTAAATAAAATCAAAATAATAATTTAATCCGTTAAATACTAAATAAACCGCGTTTTAACTTAAATTTTAACTAAAATTCGCGTTTTAAAATAAACTAAATCAAATTTCGGAATAATAAATCAAAAACCAATAACCAAACACTTCAAAATAATTTAAAAAGGCGTTTTTAATAAATTTATTGGAAAATCTGGTAAATCGGATTAAAAAACCGCGTAAAACAAGCAAATAAATTTGGAAAATTATATAACGTGCGTGTAATAAAATAACAATTTAAAAACCAAAATCTAGGTTCTTTTAAATCAAACAAATAACTAAAAATTGTAAATTTTAAAATAATTAGAATATAAATATTCCATTTTTTAAGTACACGTGTACTTTAAGATTCCTTAAAGTAAATCTTTGGGTGTAACATTTCAAGGTCGAGTAAACACCGAGTAAACAAGCGGTAAGTGTTTCCGGTACCGCATTCCAATAACGCGTGTTTCAATTAGTTTGATTCTAAATTTAAATTTAAAGTCCGGTATTTTATAGATTTGTTTTTGAGGTAACTAGCTAGTTTGAATTTTAAATAAATAAATACAGTTTACGGTACATTTTTAATCGAGGTATATTTATTGGGATTGTGATTAGATTTTCGTCTTAACTTCCTCTTAACTTTGAGTATTTAGCTTCGAATCGGTCAGGGCGTTTTTGATCTGGGTTTTTATTTCTGGTTGGTGTTTGTTTGTTTGATTTTTCAGCATGGTTGTCCACCGTGATGAGGAGCCGCTGCAAAGGAAGAAGAGAGGTGATCGGTTGGAGTCGATCAAAGGTGAGCAGTCGGAAGCAGGGTCGGTTGCGAACGTCGCAGTAAAGGAATTCGCTGGTGTCGCAACCCGACGGGGAGGTAGTCGTGTCGAAGGTGGAGCCTCGGTCTGCGGTGGTGGAGTCGGAGGGGCCGTCGCCCCTTGTGGGTGGGGTCGGGTCTGAGTCGCCCTCAACATCGAGAGGCCAGCATCACGGATCGACTAGCAGCAACGTAAGCGTTGCCGTTAGCGATCTAGACGAGCTGGACCTCCTTATGATCAGGGCGAGGAAGGCGCACGCCGTCATCCAAAAGCGGGTCCCTGCAACTTCGGCGACGATCACCGTCGATGACAAAGGGTGGTTCGCAACGCCGCGGACAAGCTCCGAAACGTTTCAAACCAGCTTTTGGGGATGGTCGGAGGCGAGGTGAAGGAGGCTGTTGCGAAGGTTGCAGTCCCAGCGGCAAGGACCGAGCAGGTCTTTGTAGGGCGGGGGGCAACAGCAGGTCGTATAATCCCAGGGGTGTTTTCGTACACCGGAGTAGTGGTCAAGAAGGCTGCATCGACGGTCGCGGTCCGTGTCGACGCCAATCCAGGGGTCAAAGAAGACGTCATGGTGACATTAAAGAAGAGGGTTGATCCTGCCAAGAATGGTTTTGTTGTTGTCGGAGCGCGTCGGACGCGTATGGGCGGCGTTGTCGTCGATTGTGCAGGTCGAGAGGGCGCTTGTAGGTTGCAGTCGACGGTAGGTGGGGCTTGTCAAGGTCTGACGGCAAGGACCATCGAGAAGATAAGGCCACGCATCGTGCTCCCTGGGGTAGAGAGGGAGATGAAAAAGGAAGAGTTGCAGCAGAGGTTGCTTGCTCATACCCCCGCTTCAGGGTGCTTAAGGTTCGAAGACGAGGTTAGGGAGAAGTTTAGGTTTAGCGGCAGAGGACCCAGGGATCCGTTGGCCAGCGTTGTGTTCGAGGTGTCGCCGGAAGCTAGGAGGTGTTTCTTGGCGGATTCGGTCAGTCTAGGTTGGCGTAGGGTCTGGGCTCGGGATCATTTCTCAATGATCCAGTGTTTCCGTTGCTACGAGTTCAGCCACAGGTCAGCGTAGTGCAAAGAGCGCATGCAGTTTTGCGGTAACTGCGCCGAGATTGGTCATGAGTTCAATAACTGTAGGCGGGCAGTTTCTTGTTGTGTGGTCTGTGCAGGTCGAACAACAGGGTTGGTAGTGTCAGGGTCGATACTCGTCACGACGCCATGTCCAGCCAGTGCCCCACAATGCAGCGTTTGAAGGCAGTCATTACCAAGAACATCGACCATTGATCTTAGGCCATTAGATGATGTTCAGTGGAGGTCGTTAATTAAATGTGCACAAATTAATTTAGGTAGAGGCAAAGGGGCTACAAATAATTTCGTTAAAATAATGAACGAAAGTAAAATCGACATCGGACTCATACAGGAACCGCACCTGTATAGCCACAAAATAACAGGTTTTAGGAGGGGGGTTACCGTTTTAAATACGGATTGCGAGTGACCGGGTAGCGGAATAATAATAAATAATGGGACGTGCGCCGGAATAATCCCATACAATCTGTTGAATGAGTTCATAATCACCGCAGAAATAAAAACTGGATTGCATACGTTTTACGTGATAAGCACTTACCTTTCGCCGGTCGATTCCCGGCGGGAGAATCCTCAAACAGAGGACTTAATAATTCAAATTGAAGGAATCCTTCGCAAAATCGGTAGAAATAGAAATCTAATTATCACGAGAGACTTTAATGCTAAGTCGCCATTATGGGGTAGCCCTATCGAAGACGATAGAGGCCCGCAGGTTGCTGATTTTTTTACGGGATGGGACCTTAGTGTGATAAACACTAATGATTCACTTACGATTAAGGGGCATAGAGGCAGCAGTTTTATAGATATTACTGCAGTCTCGCACGAAATGTTAGAAACGAAATGTTAGAAATGTTGGAAATTAAGATCGGACGAGGAAACGCTTTCTGACCATAAATTAATAACATGGGACGTTGAAACCAAAACAAGCGGAAACGAGCAGCTAACTATATTTCCGCGGTTCTGTAATATAAATGCTAATTTGGAACGATTTAAACAAAATTTGGCGAAAGTATCCCTGTGCTCGAAAATGAGCTATTAACTGCCGAGAGGCAGACGAAGTAGAAACACTCGCGAAAAAATTAAACGACGCGGTGGTAGACGCGTCGTCGTATTCCATGACGCAAAAGAGAATATTTAAACATAGGGTACCCTGGCGGACCCGGGAACTAACCACCAAGCGGGCAAAAACGCGTAACCTAAGGCGCCGCTATCAACGCGCCTCGGAAGATATAAGAGAACAACAACAATAGAATATAATCAAAGTTACCGCGAATATAAGACATTAATAGAAGAAACGCGAACGAATAAATTTAAAGAATTCTGCACGCGAAACTCACAGAAAGAACCTTGGGGAACCGCATACCGCGTAATTAGAGGAAAACAACAAAAAATCGCGCTCAGTAATATAAAGAAAACAAATGGCGAATACACGGAAGGTTTTAAAACCACTGCGGAATATTTACTACAGAAATTTTTCCCATCGGATAATTCCGAGGGGGATGAAAGGTCGCACGATTTAGTACGTCGGGAAGCTGCAGAGGAGCAAGGAACAGGTGCCGATAAGGCAATCCTAGTTCACGAAGTCGTCAGGGCTCTTAGGAGGATGAACCCTAAGAAGGCACCGAGGCATGATGGAATCACTTCAGACGCAGCTCTGGAGGCGTGCCTGTTAGCCCCGTGTGTCTTTGTCGGGTTGTTTAATCTTTGTTTAGAAAGGGGCGTTTTTCCACGTTGCTGGAAAATTCAGAACGTGAAATTTATACCCAAACCTAAAAAGGCGATGCGTCAGATCCGGGCAGCTATCGTCCAATTAGTTGGCTATCGGTGCTGGGGAAAGTTTTAGATCTCGTTATGACTACGCGTGTTGAGCACATAGTGCGAGACAGCGGCGGTTTTAATAACCGACAGTTTGGTTTCGTGGAGGGCAAGTCGACTATCGACTCGTTAGAGTTCGTCGACGGGAAAATTAAGCAGGCGAGAGATGCTAAAGAATACTGTGTCGTTGTTGCTTTGGACATTTCAGGAGCATTTGATGCTGCCTGGTGACCATTAATCGTTTACGAGATAGATCGCAGGGGTTGTCCGCGAAACTTGATGTCTTTGGTCAAGAGTTATTTCTCGGAGCGATTGGCACAGGTTGAAATTCCCGGTGAAGTTCTGTCGCGCGAGGTGGAAAGGGGATGCCCGTAGGGGTCACGTTCTGGTCCCACATTTTGGAAGTTGTTGTATGAGAGCATCTTTAAGGTCAAGTTGCCCTGCCAGCTTTTAATTGTAAGATCGAGATTGTTAATGGATATGCGCACAAAACCGAACGAGGCGCTTAATAAATTACGCGAATGGTCGCAGGCGGTAAAATTAAAATTTAACACGGCGAAGTCAGAGGCGCTTTATTTCGGCACAAAAGCAGGACAGGGACCTCCTAGGCTAGAGCTAGGAAGGTAGATAAACCCGTTTAAAGATTGTATTACCTACCTCGGCGTCAAGATCGACGATAAATTAAATTGGAAAGCGCAGGTACAATACGTAAAAAGTAGGGGCGGCGAAATATCAAATAAAATGGTGGCGGCGCCTAAAATAAAATGGAGTTTCAGGGGAGAATCGCTGAGGACGGTTTATGCCGGAGTAATTGAGCCGGCAATGCTGTACGCAGCTTCTGTATGGGCAGCAGGTTGTAAAGTCAGGAGATGCGTCAATTGACGACCGTACAACACATAACCGCAGTAAAAGCGGCGAGGGCGTACAGGACCACCTCCACGGAGGCGGTCCTGGGGATCAGTAGGACTCTCCCTATCGAATATGTCGTTAAGGAGATTAGAAATAGGCGAGTAATAAATATAGAAAAAGGGCGCGACATTATCGAAGATCTTAATCTTGGTAATAGGGAAATTGCAAGAAAGATCGTGGTATCTGAGTTGGGGCACCCGGCTGCTATTAGAGGAATCGAGTTTGTCGAAGGTGATGAGGACTCGATGGGTATCAGAATTTATACGGACGGTTCACGTATGGACGATGGGCAAGCAGGCGCGGCGTTTGTCGTGTATAAGCAGGAAAGGGAGGTGTTTCGGTTTCAAACCAAACTCGCGAACTGGAGCACAATTTTCTAGTGCGAATTGGTAGCCATACGAGAGGCTATCGATTACGTAATAAACCATACGGGCAGAGACGAATATTATATAATCAGTGATAGTAAATCGGCGCTGACGGCTCTAACAAACATGAACACCTCGACAGACCTCCAAGCGGACGTCTGGAGGATAGCGCGTACGGCGTTCAAGTTTCGACGTTTAAAGTTCTGTTGGGTCTGGTCGCACAATGGTAACGTAGGAAACGATAGGGCTGATGAATTAGTTAAAGAGGCCGCGACAGAAGACTTTCGAATATCACATTCGTCGATACCGAAGTCTTTGATTAAAAGAAAGTTGCGTGAAAGGTCAATCCGACAATGGGAAGAGAGGTGGAACAACGCTGCCACGGGCAGGTTGACCCACAAATTCATACCGAGCTTAGAAGCTAGAGGCAAGATCGAGGTAAAATTCGATCATAAAATGGTTCAGTTGATAACAGGGCACGGCGCCCTTAAAGCGTATTTACATAGGTTCGGATTAACCAACAACGATCGCTGTGAATGCGGTGAGGGCGCTGAAAGCGCAGAGCACGTGCTCTTGAACTGCCCGCTTGAAGCGTCAAATCGAGGGTTGGCTGATACGAAATTAGCTATCGTAGGTCTAGAATGGCCAAAGAGCCTAGAGGAAGTCGGGGAAGTGGCTAACTAGAAGGCGTTCTGGACAGCCTTTAGATAGTACGCAGGAAGGGATGCGAGATTAGACGGTGATAATCGTGTGTAAGTCGGGAGGGGATGGTGTGAGGATTGAAAAATTATAAATTTCGACCTGGCGTGATTTTGATATGATAAGAGCATTATAACCAAAACCTGCAAAAAAAACAAAACAAAAAACAAAACAAAAAACAAAAAAAAAAAAAGAAAGAGAGAAAACCAATAATAATTATTAAATCAACAAATGACCTGTTACCTACCTAGCACTGGCGGCCCTTCTAAGAAGGTACTACACCCAGTGCTAATCGAGGAAGTTGGTCGACGGAAACTAATCCGTTTCCAATTAAACATTAATGAATAATTTTGCCTAGCATGGAGAAAGTAATTCGAGCATAGAGGATCGAAATCAATATATAAAAATATATATTTGTTGATTTAATTTTCATCTTGTCTTTTGAGTAGCTATTTAAATTTTGTCTGGCAATGCCATCTACACTATCACGTCGGAGACTGGAAACAGTCTTCGATAGTTAGTTGCTTATTCTCGAGTATAGAGAGCGCATGAGTAATATTTGCACTATAAATACACTCTAATTTGTGTATTATTTTAGAACTTTAGTTGGTTGTTTTGCAAAAAGATATGCGTCCGTCTGATGATCTGCAAGAACAGTGAAACCGGTCACGGGCTTGTCTTTTTGCAAAATAACCAACACTTTATATATTGATTTCGATCCTCTATGCTCGAATTACTTTCTCCATGCTAGGCAAAATTATTCATTAATAATAATAATAATTAAATAAGTATACCCAAAACTCTAATATGCACGACGAACACACGACTAAAACAATCACTGACCCACCTTCTACGCGCGGAAAATCGGGAATAAACAAAACAAATAAATAACAACAAACTAAATCAGGAAACCTCATTAATTTAAATAAGTGTAATAAATAAAGAAATAATGAAATAGAGTGAAACCGCGCATCCCCCCAGGACTTAAAAGTGATGGGATAGTGATTGTGATCCCCTAAGAACGTTTAGTGCATATTCAACTCCCCCATAAAAGTAGAAAACCAATAGATGTAGGTAGACGACCAGATCTTCGGATGCTGGAGAAATTTATATTGGAGGTAAGAATAAAATTGTGGCGGCTGTACTCGCATGAGCGTTGATTTGTGATTTTAAACAGATTTTAAAATAATCTAACAAGCACGTTTTTGTGTAATGGCGCTAGTCGATATAATGCTCATGCGAGTGCACCTGATAATGTATTTGCTTTTGCTAATATATGCACTGTTACATGCTTTTGCTTATTCAGATATTTATTTATATATTTATTATATGATTTTTATATATTTACATTATATTTATATTTATTTTTACACTTATATTTTTGCCTGCATTGTATTGTTTTGTGCCTTGATTTAATTCGTTTGACGTTCTGTTGCCAATTTTTGGTCGCAGTGTATATAGAAAAGAAGATTGTATATATAATATGTCAGTTAGGGAATGATAGGGAACGTTAGGGACAAATTTAGGATAAAATACTTAGATCAGGGAGGACGAATTTGTAAATTTATAAAGCAGGCAAAATAGCTGGATTCACTATTAATACATTTGGCAAATGCTTAGAAATTTGAATTCATTTTAAATTAGCTAGCTAGATTCGGATAGTTTTAAGCCTCCCCTTCAGGTCGCAATGGTAAGCAGAGCTGGCGTCTTCTATCCGGTATTACGGATCCCTCCCCCTTTCATTTTTGCTCGACTTGTTGATCGGGCACACTCCAAAGTCAACGCTACGGATACCATTATTTAAACTGTTTTTAGTTCTCGTTTCAGTCTGTTACATTTTTATTTAAGGTGGATTAATTATGAAGTTACAATATATTAGAAGCACGTTTATTTTTCGCGTTTAAACCCAATATAGTACCTTCCGGTGGAGCATTGGGGACGTGACTGCAAGTATAGCGGCCCTTATTCAAATTATAATGTGTATTTGGAAAGTAATGTGGTTTCCTATTGCCTTCCACATCGCAGCAGTGTGTCTTAAAATGCCACACCAACCCCTATGGTTTCTGCCACTTTAAGTACCGAAAACGCTGATGCCCTCTTTCGGGGACCTGTCTTAGCCTGGTTGCTCACTGAAGACCATACTAATTTAGTTAAACCAATAGTTCTGCTGTTTAGCTCACTGAAACACGCAAGCCATTCTACCCGTTCTAGTATTTTAGAACTTCTTCAAGGTGCAGGTCGGTTCAGAATGGCACTAAGTAGCATTTCCAAAATTTTCCGCCTTTGAAGAAATGCATGCAATGAGGTCAGATAATAATAGTACGTATGAAAAACGTTTGGGAATAAACATGTTTTAAAAAATATTTAATGCAACTTAGAGTATAGAGTATTATTTGTTTTTCATGTTGTAACCACTTTTTGTATAAGCATTTATTCCAATGTTGCTTCAACTATACCGTCACGATAAGTGTACTGCCCAAAATTCATAAATCACTTCGAAACTGCTTGTTGTAAAGTGATTTGATTCGCAAATTTCTTTAGAAAATTTTTAACAAAGGCTAAATGGGAAAACACCCAAATACACCAGACCAACCCCGTGTCTCGACTCGAGTATCAAATAAAATCACGATTCTGATAATTCATGGTAGTGTAATAAACCAGCAATTGAAATTCCTTCAGCGCTAGCATCAGTTTAGCCCTCACTAAAATATAAACAATGAGTAGTAGATTACACACCGTTCAGCGCTTCGTCAATTATCGTGATATATTCTAACTAACACTGCTGCTAAATAATGGCATGAATTTGATAAGGGTAGATGTGCAGAACCTTTACAACGGAATGGTTCCTCTAAATAGGTTACTTACTACTATGCGCCATACGCTACACACCACGATTTCCAGTTAACCCTTCAGAGGTAACATTAACGGTCGCGCGCGATCGCACTCCATTTTACTCAAAATAAGGATGTTTTGGTCAATAATATTGAATTATATGATAGAAAATAATATTTTAAAAATTATTATCTTATATATCATCAAATTATTTGATGTTAAACTTATTCAGTTTTCTAATTTAAACTGAACGTAATTCAAAATTAACTTATTCTTTTTCTGAACATTTGGCGCATATAAATTTACCATGTTCGAAACAAAAAAATGAATGACATTTATAACAAAAATATTTAGATGAATTATTTTTCTTTCGATCACAATAACATCTTTTTTTTTGTAGATATGCAACTGCAGATTTGTTCTGCTTGCTATTATCAAGTAATCCACAGATTTCTATTAGTCGTAGCCTTGTTCTTTTTGGTGAAGTTTGAATCGAAGTTATATCTAGCAAATGAGCTTTTAGTAAGGAGAAACAAAGAACTTGCAAGAGTTTTCATCATACAATTTTTTTGTCATTGTTATTTGCATAGTAGACAACTTGTGTCTTGATAAGAGCAACATAGGCAAGCGTAAAAAATTATCATGGGCCATCTTCTTGTTGATCTAGTACAATTATATGTTGAAGACAATTAATTGGTCTACTACATCCAATCTTACTTTGTACGGTTGTACGTAGTGAGCATTTCAGATTTGAACGAGTTTCCACTTTTTAAATCAATAGCATCATCTTCATGCATATTTGAAGCTAACAAAACAATTTTTTCCTTGAAATAATACGAGAAGAGAGTGCAATTATGTTTGAAAGCAAACATGCTTGATTATATAGGACGAATAACATGCGATAACTCTGGAGGTATTTTCCGCTTACTTTTCTTACTGTGAATCTTTAGTTCTTCAGTAAGTTATCAATCAAAGGAAAACCTGCGAAAATATTATCTAACGTAATGTTTCTTCTTCCCTAGTTTGTTATTGGTTGTATAAGTCTCTCTACCACATCAGTTGATTAATTACTTACGAATAATGCTCCATCCAGTTGGCGTCCAACATACACTTATAGATTAGCAGTATAGTGTATTTTAACATCGCATAAAGCAAATATTTATGTAGTTTACTTGGAAGGTATTGACGGAAACAACATTTACCTCGAAAACTTTCCAACAACTGAAGCAAATTCGCCTTTACTGTATCCCTTTTTGCACTTTACAACAAACTGGTCAAAAACTTGAAGAATGCCAGCTAAATTGTCTAATTTTCTTCTTTCGTCACGAGTGCCTTTATCATCGAATTTTATACAACCCAATAGAAACTTGAAACGCTACCTTGACACTGTTAGTCGAAATATTTCGATGTCTTTCGCGCTAGTACCAAAAAGGTCAGACACATTTAGATGGTTTGTTTTATACGTACCAGCGATTTATAAAAGTCCGACTAAAGCGCGCATTTCATTTATGGTAGAATATCGACTATCTAGTTCGTGACTATAATATTGTTAGCTATATTTTCGATATACTTGTTTGTATTTTCTACAGTTATCGATAAAATAGAATCACCCATCAAAAAATTCCAAATATCTGGAGGAAACTCTCAATTTTGAGTTTTATCTGTCGACCCTGGTTTTTTGTTGAGTATATTATCTGTATTGGTTCAGACCCGGTTAACAAGGCGCAGCCAACTGGGCGCAAGGACAGCTGGACGCCGGGACAACTGGGCGCATGGATAACTGTGTGCCGGAATAACTAGCTGATAGACACTGCACTAACTGAGCGTCTAGTTAAAACATTTAACTCTATTTCAGTTATAATATACTGTTAGTTTACTTTTCAACATAAATTAAATACCCTTTTTTTCACCTGGTTAAGTCAATACCCGCTCGAATAAATTCTATTTCTATTCCTAAATTTTCCAACAATACCCTATATAGTGTACCTGTTCAGAGTAAGCCCGCTTTAACATAATTTTAACTCAAATCCATTTTGCTTTTAAAACAAAAGTTTATTCGATAAATTAAACAGTCAATACCTAGTTTTAAGTATCCGTTAATTTGTTAAACATTCCGATAACGTATAATTGCTTTCTCTTGTGTTTCTCATCTAAAAACTTGTAATAATGGATACTACTATTACCAGATAGCGTGTTTTCCAGTTTGTTAATTGCGCTTTGATAACGCGTGAAATACAGTTCGAACTCGTGTTATTTGAACCAATTTTTAATTTGATTCCGCAGCTAGTGCGTTGAAATATTTTCTAAATTACTCGTTCCAGTACTTCAAAAGCGATGCACGTTTTTTTGTCCTACAAGTAGAAGATATTTTGCGTGTATCGATGAATTTTTCTGCGTTTACGTATCCTAATCAGATTCTTTTTATAGCTCTTAGCTGGAAGCCAAATTGGTTCTTTTTTATGTTGGTCCAACTGTTCTTTGCTGCATATTAACTGCCGTTGCCTGTAAATCGTTAGTTCCGTTACTGTGACAGGGAAATAGATCCCGACGACCGTGGCGATGCCGTGCTGATTCACTCTCGAAGGCGTGTAAGCTAAGTTCCCGACACATACTTATATACAACTTGTTTCCTTTGGTGTTTATCAAGGGCATATTCCTTATCAGCGTTTGGTGTAGTTACGTGATAAGAAACGTGACACTGTAGGATTATTATTTGTTGCTGCGAATCGATGTTATCGCTCTATAGGTATGATGTACCATGGTAAAAAATGTTGGGCAAAAGTTCCCACACGTTAATTCTTTTCTACTGATTAGTTTATTTTACAAAAGGTAATATGTGCAACTTTAAAAACGCTTGACAAAAGCTCTCACATGTTTTTCCTACTGATTAGTTTTATTTTGTGTAAAATACGAGATACGCACTTCGTATCTAAAGTACTAAATTGTTCGTATCACATAATTGTTTACTTTGAAATAGTAACCCTTAATTTATTTCTTTTGCTTGTTTGCACAGAATCCTTTATTTATTCTTATTGTTAATAGGTAATCGTGGGCGACGTGCTTCTTTTTTTTTGTTTTTTTTTTGGTATTTAGGTGAATCCCACTCTCCGCGTTTGGTAGTTAGCCTAGTATTTACGTTTCTTCCGACTACGCCTAGGTACGTAGCAACACATAATTATAATAATACAGTATTAGCGCATGGGCACTGACAGTGAAGGTATGTATGAGTGTGTGAATGTGTGAGTGCATGTGTATATAAGTACCGGATATACCGTGTGGGTATCGGGTGATTGTACCACCGATATCAATTAACGCTGGGTGCAAGGATGCACCCAAATGCCTTTGCCGCTCCCTCGTGCCGTTTATTGCAAACGCGCCTGCTTCACAGGTTGCTCTTTTTAGAGGGTACGAGAAATTCCCATAATATCGCGTTACCTTACCTACTATCTCTAATAATAACTTTAGCTTAATATTGCGTTATCTTACCTAGTATCTCAAATAATAACTAAAGCTCAATATCGTTATTTTATATATTATCTTTAACAACAATTTGAGATCTTGTTGTATTTTTATATCTTCCTAACGTTTGGTATTTATGGCCAGACGTGGAAATTATTTTTCTTGAAATTAAGTGAAAAAGCTAACCTGATGTAGAAATGTAATTTGTTAGGTTAGCAATGTAAGGATTTAGTACGGTGGTACTTTTGATAAATTTGATGATTCACAACCATGTCATGGACAAGTTTTGATGTGTATCGTTAGTAAACCAAAGTACCAGTAACAAAAATTTGCTACAGTGTAGACTAACGCACTCTGTTGAACATTTTTAAATTTGGGCACTTTTTGCCAACAAAGAATAGTTTTGATGCAACGCTCATGTGCGTTTGCATGTAGGAAACTTTAATGTTAGCTTTAGTTTAAATAAGTTAGACGACTTGTCGCATTTGTTTTACTTTAAGTAGTGTTTCATGCTCCCCGACAAATTTGTGCTGTCGATTATTAGTGTAGTCAAAGACAATGGGGCTACATTTTCCGTCTCCTGTTACTTCGGTAGACGTGTTATCGGTCGAAAAACCAGGTGGCGCCTTAAATAAACATTTTGTAGGTTTTAAGTTAGGATTTACGTAGGGTTAGTAGGATTTAGATTTTAAGCTGTTACTGTGCTAACAGTCTTTTTCTTTTTTTTAAGTTTTTTCTTTTATGGCTTTGTCGCGATTGTTACGTGCCAAATTTGACACTAAACATTCTTTAGTTTAGTTTTGATGTGCGGGAGTTTTCGCGCCTTAAATTTGAAAGGTTTGGCGCGTGTATTTCCGTCACGTCAGAGGGCGTTTGCGCCAGATCGCGCTGACGCGAGTGTCGGGAGAACAAAAGTGGGGAAGTTTCCGAAAGACGCCGTAACGTGGCTTTTTGCCCTGGAACTTCGAGTGCAGTGGTCGTGTCTGGTATCGTATCTTCAATTTTATTATGTCCTTTGTTTATCATTGTCTGTCGTCCCTATACCTGTTCCTCATCGTTCCCTACATAGAAAGAAGATAATTTGGATACGACCTGGGAGCAGTCTACGACCCTAGAACGAACCGGAGTCCACACCTCGCTAGCAGCTAACCGGAGCAGTCACCATCTTTAAATAACCCGGAAGGGGGTCCTAGCAACCCTGAAGGAAGCTGGACCTATTCATGTGAGTATTCAATCTTTACGAACTGTTTGCCAATTTGATATATATTCCGTCAATTGCGCGTTTTAATTTGCATGTTGTGTGACGTCATTGACAGATGGGCGCGCTAAAATTTGTATAAAGATTAGAGCTACCAACTGCCGTGCGTCACATATACCGCGCTTGCGGGATTGTAATTCGAACTTTTAAATGTAAGAAGACTATGCAAAAGAATGCAAGAGTGTGAATTCACATTCTGCAAGCGACCCGTGATGGGTTAAACCGAATTACAGCCAATGTGTAATATGAGTGTAGTTAATATAAATAAAGTACAATGCTTCCCTACGAGATTAATATCAATGCTTCTCTAACACGAATGTGCAAGATCGTTATTGCAATCCAATTATAAAGTTATTTGTAAAATTTGTATGCAAACATTAATGGCGTTATTTATTCTTTTTACTCCAATTAACAAAACAACGTTGATAGCTTTCTCGTCTCTTAGTAATTTGTAAGAAAAGTATGTTTTTATATTTATACACTCATAAAGTCCGCTATTGCTCACTGCTGTTTTAAGTAATAAAAAATATATATGAAATTAGAAGTACTTTTGGAGTTACTACGTTTCTTGTGTTATTGTAGAAAATGGTATAAAAGCCAACTTACGGTTGTGTACGCCACAGGAATCGTGACAGCATCTTCCAGACTCCACTGATGAGGAACTTCCCATAATAGCTCAGGATCAGATATGCAACTAGTAGATAAACCTCGTGCAGGAAGAATACCCATAACACGTTTGCCATTTCGATCACGACCTGAAAACTCCATACCCAAAACACTGTCCTGTACACCTAAATTATCTGGAAGTGAACCAGGACTTAGTGTACCAGTTCCCAGCATAATATCTCGATAATTCAGTCCAGCGTAGTAAATCCAGCAGAAATTCGCATGTTCACTAGAAGTAATTTGATTATTAGTAGAAGGATAAAAATAATGTAGATTGTATATCACCAACGATTCCCAAAAAGTTAGAGAAGTTGTCAAATTTGTTTAAAAAATGATTAACTGATATACGTTATACAAGGGTATATGAGGATAACACCAAATATATTTTTATGATTGCTCTAAACCTAATACAGTTTTGCATACGATAGAGCAATTAAAATACAAATTGACTCACTTCTGATACAAGGTTTTAAAAAATATTTCATAGCACTGCGGAAGCCAAACTTCACATATGATACATATTATTTTTAAACGAGGAAAAATCAATCATAAAGTATCACATGTTTGGACTCTCTCAAAAATTCTTGCTTGCTTCCTGATATGGTCGATGCATTATTCTGATAAACAACAATCTTACTCTTAGGACTATATAAGTAAGCTTTTCTAACATATTTGGTTGTGTACCATTTTGAAGATACTGTGCTGCTATCTTCAAGAACAACAGTTGCAGATAGTCTACATTCGGAGAACAAGTAAATACTTTGTTTCATATACTGCGAGTTTGGTTTACTTTATCAGTTGAATCTGTGGGAAATAAACATTATGATGATTGCTACATGGATTCAGTTTCAAACACATACATCTATTTCGTCATCGGTAATAATATTGTAAACCGATTCGTTTGACTTACCATTCAAGAATTTTTTAGAAGTTTTGCACCATATGACAAGGACCAAGCTTTGGGCATCGTTAAGATTATATGACACACAAAGATAACGCAAATCCTTTATTTCCACGTAAGTAAATAAACTGTTGTTAATAGCAAGAATGAGATGGGTCAACCAAAACATGACCCATAGTCTAGTGACATAAATTTAGATGCGATCCCTGATCCAATCGACAACTACCGACTTATCCTATTTACATAAATTAACCAACGGGATCAAATTGACGTATTAAATCAAAACAACCCACTGTAATAAATCGTATCATACACTACTAACTGTTACGTTTACATATTCGCATTTGGAATTAATTTGTTCTAATCATTTACCTCCACCCGGTATTCAATTTTCATTCCATTTTCCGTGTCATTACTTCAAGCATTGCCTATAAGTGCCGCTATATATATAAACTATGGTACACATGTGCAAGCACATCTTATCACCGCCATGGAAAAGACAAGACAGCATTGCACGTACGTATTCCGTACTAGACGGACGCAGTCAAAGTTTTATATTAATCGATTTTCGTACTAGACGGTTGCAATAATCATTTTCCGTTGAACAGCCGCAAAACTACTTCTGCTACTCGTCGCTAGAACTCGAAAGGTACTTACCTTTCGAGTTTGAAGTAATCATTTTGTTTGTTTATTATCATTTATTTTTGTATCGTATATTTGTCCACTTTCTCTACCTCTGTAACTATCGAAAACCCGCCACATTAATTAACACTAACACTTTAAAAATAATTATTCATTTCATAAATTTGTTGTTTCAACATTTAATTTCTTATCAAATCAAATTTGATATAAGACAAATATGTTCTGTGTTGCCAGGTATCATTACAACACATATTTGCATGAATAATTTCGTGTACTGTTTGGCAAATTATTGCTTATTCATCAATTGTTTAAAGAAAAAATATATATTACATGGTTATCCAATAAATGCTAATTCTACCACTGTCTTAAAGAGTAGGAAAAACTAAACAATATAACTACTAGTTTAACTAATTATACTTGTTTCAGGTAGCCATGATATAAGAATGCACATCACATACTTGTAATTAGATAGATACAGAATGCTGCAATGATTGAACAAAAACGATTAAAGTTTTGCAGTTCGTTTATTAAATGATTCAATATAACAACCTGTCTTTCTAATGCGTCAGCTTTTAACCTACGCCAATCTTTCCGGGCAACACCCGTATAAATTAATCAATATGAATATCAACGCGAATTTCTAAAATTTGATTTAGAAATTGATGTTAAGCTTGTTACCTATTCTAAATTTAATAGAAAAAGATAAAATAATTAAAGTATTTATAGATACAGAAGCTAAAGCACTGCTGATTCTGGAAAATTTTATTAAAAATAATATTCAAAGGTTAAATAATGAATTGATAGCCATAAAAAAACGCAACTTGGTAACACCGAACAACAGAAACTTTGTATGCATTAATAATATGGAGATCTTGAAATGTGAATTAGCGAATACAAAGTTTGAGCATGAATTTATGATTGTACTTGGATTCAGGATGGATGCTATTTTTAGCATGGATTTAACAGATAAATTCAAGTTAGGAAAGACGCAGGTACGAAAATGGAGCGCAAGTAAATGAAATAGAAGTAATGATTAAGGATGAAGTTGTGAGTTGTGCTTTGGCGCGAGAAGACACCGCATCGCATCGTTCTTCGAAGCTCTCCGCACCTACAGCTTGGCTTAGGCTAAGTTTACTTGTACTTTTAGTACATTAAATAAGAATTAACCTTAAAAGAATTAAACATTGCTCTTCTCAGGGCGATGGACGGGACAAACCCGAAACGTGCTTCGGTGACGTTCACAGACAGCGACATGGACGCTGAAACCATCAAGATACGACGACAACGCGAACAGCATTCCGACCCCGAAACTGTGACGAAACGCACCCGCAAGACTGCTGAGAAACCGACGGACAAACAATATACAATCGTGCCCGACGTACCATCCGTTGAGCCGACGAAGACGACACCCATTTCCTACGCTACTGCAACCTCCAGCGCACCAACTACGAGCACTTCAACATCAAGACCAATGACCGCAAACGCTACAAACAAAACGCCAACGGTAAGTAACAGAATCCCGCCCATTTTTATAGCCACCTTTCCGGACTTTATAAAACACGCACGAGAATTGAAACAGATTACTAACGCGACCTGAACATACGAGCAACTGGACTTGATGCACGAATCCACGCAGCTGACGCAGACGAATTCCGATTCGCACAAGATTATTTGAAAAAACACGCCATAGAATTTCACACCTACGGACTGAAGACAGAACGACAACTTAAGGTTGTAATACAAGGACTAGCCACGAACATCACACCTGAAGACGTCACAAACGAACTGCTGGAAAGGAAATTCAATGTCGAGCACGTTACAAGACTACAATCCAAAGAAAAACAATACAGCAACACGTTCCTGGTTATTTTAAAAAATGAAGCAACATCACAGACGATTTACGATATTCACGAACTTTTATACTGCCACGGCGTCAGGGTTGGTACCCTCCAATCGAGGGTGGAGATTCCACAATGTTTTGTTTGCCAACGATACGGACACTCCAGTTTGAACTGCGGATACCGACCTCGCTGCATCAAGTGCAGCAAAGAACACTACGCCTCCGAATGTACGAAAAAACGAGAGACGACACCGACATGCGCTAACTGCAGAGGACCTCACCCCGCGAATTACAGAAATTGTCCAGCCTACAAAGAAATACTCGACAAGAAAAAGAAGACGCACCAACCACCGGTACCGATACTCGCACAGAATACATCCGACAGCTCCGACTCAGACGAAGAGGAAGGCTGGACCAGAGTCGACCGTAATAAGAAAACACAGCCACGCAAGACCCCACAGGAAGCACCGACAAAACCGACTGAAGCGGTTACGGCAACGACATCCACCACACACCGTACAGCAGACACCGACAGCTCCTCCGACGTCAGTATGGACAGCACCCCCGAGAAGCGAGTGAAACGAAGACGCAGACGTTCCACGAAGACAAAGTCGACAAAAACAACAACACCGACTATCACCACAACGCCTACAATAGAAGTTCAGACCACCAAAAGGACTGTTTCAGCACTCCAGCACCTGAAGAAGTCACGCCACAAACGAACTCCGACCAGGACAGAAAAACCAAGACACTACTGAACAAAGCACTACAGTGGACGCAACGACTTATCTCGACCTACATGGCTGGGGAACCCGTTATGCCGCTACTACTGAATGCACTGTACGACATTTTCACGATCCTTAATGGATAATCACCGAACACGACGACAACTGCGACTGCTCTCTTGGAACGCCAATGGAATTAAACGCAGACTAACTGAACTACGACACTTCCTGACCGAATTCGACATCGACATAGCACTACTTGGAGAGACGAAACTAAACCGCAACCACGAACTCAAGATTGCAAATTACACAACGCACAGGAAAGACAGGACCATCGAACCAGGACAAATAACAAGCGGAGGTGTAGCCGTACTTATTCACAGACGAATCACGCATTACGTACTTGACCTTCCGCAAACACAGCTAGATGCTGCAGGCGTGGAAATATACGCAGACGGACAACTACTCAGGCTCATTTCCGTATACCGAAGCCCAACGAGAATACTATCGAGGAAGACAACGACAACTTAATGCTCGGGGACACCGCTACGATGATCATGGGTGACTTAAACGCTAAGAATCCAGAATCAACAATCGCGACGGACTGACGCTCTTCATTCACTCACTGGGTAAAGACTTCGACATCACCGGACTAGACACACCGACAAGAATTCCTCCGAATCCAGACCATCAACCTGACGTACTAGACATAACGATAGTGAAAAACACGCCGTACAACTTCACGACAGAAGTGATACAAGACTTAAGCTCCGACCATCTACCGATACTAACTACGATTCATACAACGCCACATACACAAGAGACGAATAACACCGTCACATCAACAAACTGGAGGAAATTCAACGAATACCGACAGCACAAAATAACTTCTGGAAACCCGACCGTCGACACACACGAACAAATCGACGCAGCCACGGAATACATCACTAATTCGTTACAAGAAGCATTAAATCACAGCACAACGACAAGAATCCGGAACACCAACAGACCACGACCTCCTGACTACCTACGCGACATCATCAAGCACAAAAGGAAGTTAGTCCGGAGATGGCGGATAACGAGAGACCCAGCCATCAAAACCCAACTGAACGCAACACAAGCTTCACTGAAAACCCTACTAGACGAACACAACACGCAACAGTGGACGAAACACATCAACAATGTTCTCGAGACTGAAGGGAACTTACACCGACTCAACAGAGGACTTACAAGAAGACATCGACTATCCAACGCACCACTAGATGGACCAGACGGACAAATCTACGACGCCCGTGAAAAGGCAAACATATTCGCCACGACACTACAAGAAACATTCTCACCGAACCCGACAACACACCAGCAACACGAAACACAAGTTAACGAAACCATGGACAAAATACTACAAACGAACCCAGAAGACTACATACCACTTACAACACCGAAAGACACGAAACAAACCATCCTCAGTAACGCAAACAGAAAAGCACCCGGTAAAGACAACATCACAAACCAAGCACTCAAGAACATCACGAAACGCACGCTAGCATACATCACGAGACTGTTCAACGGAATACTTCTACAACGACATTATCCCACAACATGGAAGACTGCAATCACAGTTATGATTCACAAGACAGAAAAAACAAGGACAAACCCGTCACACTACCGACCGATATCGCTCCTCAGTGCGTTATCCAAAATCTTCGAACGACTACTACTACAGAAACTGAAACATCACCTACGAGACCGACAAGAACAATTCGGCTTCAGAGAAGATCACTCGACGACACTACAAATAATACACGTCATAGACCACATCGCAGAGAACTACAACAAAGCTCACGTCACGACATCAGTTTCTCTGGACATACAGAACGCATTCGACAAGGTTTGGCACAGAGGACTCCTGTACAAACTAGCGACTATTCACCAAGTACCACCACAATACATACAGCTACTGGACAGCTATCTCACAGACCGAAAACTACAAGTACGAGTAGACGGACAGCTATCGCACGAAATACACATCACGGCTGGAGTCCCGCAAGACGGATGCCTCTCAGCAGCACTGTTCAACGCCTACATACACGACATACCATGCAACGACAACGTCAAATGCAGACTATACGCCGACGACACTTTATTCATCACAACAGCACGCCATCGCGGACTAGTGACACAAAGATTACAACGCCAACTGGACGCCCTACCCAACTGGTTAAGTAAATGGAAACAAGTTGAAAATGCAAGGCATTGTCGCAACGAACTCCCAAATGTAGACTTACTTTAAAGAAATTAAAATTATTATGTTGTAATAATTATAAGTATTCAGATAAAATACAAAAATTTATAAACAACAAAAGAGACATTTTAATATATTTTATTTTATTGAATAAATATTTTAAAAGCTATATATGTGTGTGTGTATGTATGTATGTATGTATGTATGTGTGTTTGTGTGTGTGTGTGTAAATAAGGGGGCATCATATTTCGATTCAGTTTTTTCAGAGGATTCTAAATATGTATCGCACATTAATTTTGGACCTATTTGAAATTTTTGATAAAAATTAATTCCCCGGGGGGGTCGGGTATCCGTGGTCAGATTTTGTGGGGGGTACCATATTTCGACTCAGCTATGTTAGGGGAGTCCAAATATGTATCGCATATTAATTTTGGACCTATTTGAAATTTTAATTTTTCCGACGGAATATGCGGGGGCACGGCGTCCCCGTGGCCCGATTTCAACTGACATCAAAACTTAAGCTCAGGACACCGTGCTGAATCGATTGATGTATCACACATTGATGTCCGACCATTAGAAAGGCCTCGGACGGACAGACAGACGGACGACAAATCGATTTCATAAACGAACGAATTTCGTTGAAAATACGAATCAACGTCGACAAAACAGAAGCCATACTTTTTTCACGACACAGACTACACCCACATCCTCCGCCAACGTTTGGAGGGCAGCGACTTCCGTGGAAGAAAACAATACGATACCTCGGAGTGACGATCGACAGAAACCTCTGCTTCCACAAACACCTAGACGAGACGCTTAAAAAAGCAAGACAGATCAAAGGCTACCTACATCCGATGCTGACATTTAACAACAAACTACCGACAGAAACACGAACCAGAATCTACAAGACGCACATTAGACCGATCATCACCTACGGATCACAGGCATGGCTGACATACCTTTCGAACACAAACTTACGACGCCTAGAGGCACTTCAGAACACCATCCTTCGACTGATTACCGGCGCACGGTGGTTCGTCAGAAACGATACGATACGCAACGACCTAAACATTCCCACAGTATACGAATACTGTAGAACAAACGCCACAAAAACATACCAAACAATAGACGACTCACCACATCCATCAATACGAGACGTCGCACCGCCACAAGGCACACGACAAACCATTAAAAAACGACCACGCCGACTACTCGATGTGTGACACAACATCAGACAAGCACTCCAGACCGGACCTAGTTGGCTAAATAAAAAAAAAACAACTAGGACACAACACGAGATTCAGACCACTAGGTGGAAAAATAGACACCTAGAACACACGCACGACAAACGATACAGACAAGACAGCAGAAACCACTTGGTTAACGCTGACTACGAGACGTGCCCTGAGAGGGCAGGATCAACCAGGATAAAGTCATCGCGGTGCAGGTGTTCGTTAGAAATGGAGTTGAACTTAAACTGGTAGTGTGGGTTTATAAAGTAGGATTAATTTATAGGAAGTACCACCTCGAACTCTAGAAGTTTCGAGAACACCGGTGTTATGCATTAATAACGTTTTGGGGAGGTTCACAATCACTATCACTTTAAAAGTCCTGGGGAGATGCGCGGGTTCGCTCTATTTTATTTTCTTCATTTATGTACTGATTTCAATTAATGAGGGTTTTTGATTTAGTTTGTTATTATTTACTTGCTTAGATATATTTCCGATATTCCGCCCGTAGAAGGTAGTACAGTGATTGTTTTATTGTTGTGGGGGTTCATCGTGCACATTAGACTTTTGAGATTATTTTTTTATTACTACTATCCGCTACATTAAAATTCAACTCAAGTCCATTTCCGCGCCAAGTTCGTCATCACCTAATAACCGTCTTGCTTCCCTAAGCCCTATTATTTGCTTCAAGTCTAACCACCCTACCTGCAAATTCCTTAAGCGCGACCCAGAACGTATTCTGGTTCGCGACTTCCTGGACCTCCTCCAAGTTCCTAGGCCAACTTAAGCCGTCGATAGCCAACTTTCTGTCAGCAAACCCTTTATTAGAAGTTTTGATGGGGTAATCGAAGAGCACGTGTAAAGCACTTTCCGATCCCCGCCGCACTCGCAACCGTCGTCATTACCAAGCCTGAACCTTCTCAAATGTGGCTTCACGCCCCATGACCTGTAACGAGCTGCACCATTTTATGATCGAATTTAACCTCGATTCTGTTCCTCTCCTTTATCCTTGAATAAACCTATGCGTCACTCTACCTGTGGTGGCGTTATTCCACCTTTCCTCCCACTGACTAATCTATTTTTTTCGCAGCTTCCTTTTGATTAACGACCTTGGTATTAATGAATATGATGAACGAAACTCCCCTGTGGCGGCCTCCTTGCCAACTCGTCGGCCTTATCGTTCCTCTTGTTGCCCTGGTGAGACCTGACCCAAAAGAACTTCAAATTCCGAAAACTTAGCGCTATACGAGCTATTTTCCAGACATCACCCTGAAGCCCGGTCAAAGCGAGCATGTTCGAAAGGGCTACTAAAGCGCTTATGATAAAGTACCACTCGCGCCGGAGTGGTTGACGAAATACTCTATAGCTTCCCTGAGAGATGGTGCGCCATTCCGCGAGTTTTGTTTGGAAATGAAACACTTCCCTCTCCTCATTGTACACAACGAACGCCGCACCTGCCTGCCCGTCGTCCATTCTCGAGCCGTCCTTATAGATACTAACGCCTTCAGCACTTTCATCCCCTTCAACAAACTGAATCCCCTTAGTATCCGCCGGATGCCCTAATTCCGAAATTACTATCTTCCTCTCAACCTCTCTGTCCCCTAGACCTGACATCCGCTTGTATTTATAATTCTGTGATATCTAATTTCTGTTATAACGAACTCGATCGGAAGAATTCTACTAATGAAGAGCACCGCCTTCGTAGAGGTAGTCCTGTATGCCCGCGCCGCCTTAACCGCCGTGATTCTCTGGACGCTGCCCAACTGTCTACCTTCCCTAACCTTACAACCTTTTGCCCAGACCGATGCTGCGTACAACATCGCCGGCTGCATTGCTCCTGTATAGACCGTCTTCAAAGATTCGCCTCTAAATCTCCAATTAATATTTGCAGCCGCTATCATCCTATTGGATATTTTGCTTCCCTATGCCCAAAATGTACTGCACATGCGCCTTCCAATTTAATTTATTGTCGATTTTGACTCCGAGGTAAGTGATAGCTTTTCTAAACGGAATCTTATCGCCGCCTAGTTCAAACCTAAGGGGGCGTTGCCCCGACTTCGTGCCAAAATAAACAGCCTCCGACTTTGAAATATTAAATTTTAATTTAACCTCCTGCGACCATTCTAGTAGTTTCTCTAGCGCCTCGTTTGGTTTGGTACGCATTTCCATAACCAATCTTGACCCAACAATCAGTAACGTGTCGTCCGCAAACCATACAATTCTGCACCCCTTGGGCAATATAACCCTGAATATGCTTTCGTACAGAAACTTCCAGAAGGTAAGCCCCGAGCAACACCTTTGCGGGCAACCTCATTCCACTGTTCGCAATACAATTTCCCCCGAAATATTCACATGCGCCAACCTTCATAAAAATAGCTTTTGACCAGCGACATCAAGTTCGTCGGACAAATCCTACGTTCCGACTCACAAATGATAGCTGGCCACCAGGCGGCATCAAACGCCCCCCCCCCGCGAGATATTTAGAGATACAACGGCGCAATGCTCCTTAGCCTCCCGGGTTTTCTTGATCTGCGCTACTACAAATTCTAGTGCATCGATCGTCGACTTTTCCTCTGCAAAACCAAACTGCCGCTTACTAAAACCTCGTTTTCCCTAACTGAATGCTCTATCCTCGTAGTCATAACCCTATCCAAAGCTTTACCGATTACCCGAAGCAGACTAATTGGACGATAGCTGCCCGGATCTGACGCATCCGCCTTTTTAGACTTAGGAATGAACTCCACATTCTGAGTTTTCCAACAACCTGGAAAAACGCCTTTCTCTAAACAAAGCCTAAACAACCCGGCAAAGACGTGCGGGGCCGACAGGCACGCCTCCAGAGCTGCGTCGGAGGTAATTCCGTCAGACCCTGTCGCCTTTTTAGGGTTCATCCTCCTAAGAGCCTTAACGATCTCGTGCTTGCGAATTTCCATATCGCTGCCTGTTCCCCTAGACTCTGCCGCTTCTCAACGTATCGTGTAGTGTAGACCCTCGTCCTCTTCTGAATTACCCGATAGAAAAAAACCTTTCAAACAAATAGCCCTTCGTGGTTTTAAAACCATTTGCGTGTTCGCCGTCTAATTTTCTTATATTGCCGAGCGTTATTTTTTGCTGTTTGCCTCTTATTACGCGATACGCGGTTCCCCACAGTTATTTTTCTGAATTACGCGTGCCAAATTCTTTAAATTTATTCGATCGCGTTTCTTCTATTAGTATTTCATATTCGCGGTTGCTTCGGTTATACTCAATTTTTCTTTGCTCTTGCATTTCACCCAAGGCGCATGACACCAGAGGTCCAACACTAAGATCAGGGATGCAGAGACAAAACAGCTCAACGGAGATGAATAGGGTCAACGCGAATACAAGTGTTGGGAAGACTGAAAGTAGGAGTAATATGGAAGCGACACGATTGACATATGTTGAGGTAGTTGAGGGACAACCAGGGCCCAGCAATGAGAATAGAAGTAAGCAGGATTTTTAAGTGACAACAAACCACTAGAAATTGAAGTGTGTAAATATGAAAATCCGCGAGAATTTTTAAAAATCGAAGAGCAAATAGAACCAGAAACGGTAGGAAAACTTTGTTTGCCAAGATTAGAAGTAAGAATTGTCATCGTAATTTAGGAGCATTGCTTGATTCAGGAGCAGAGGAGAGTTTGATATCGGAGGAATTCGTCAGCGAAATTAAGGATAAAGTTTGTGATAAGATTATGCCAATCAAAAGGAGTCATTTGGTAGCTCCAAATAAAAAGAGGTTTGCTGTAGTGAATAGCGTTGTGATTTTAAAGGTAGAAATAGAAACATTAAGTTGCGAGCAGGAATTTGTTGTAGTACCCGGACTGAAGTTCAAAAGTATTTTAGGTGTCGATTGTATGATGAAGTTAGGATTAGTAATTGATATGAAAAGAAGGATAGTTGGGATTAGGGACATGGTATTGCCCTGGAGAGAGTTTTATGATGTCAGGGAAGAGGACAAGTTAAATATAAATATAAGTTTAGAGGAATCGACACAATAAAATGTCCGGTAGACAAGGGAGTAGAAGTTCAGGCTTTGTTAGAAAAACATTCAGAATTGGTAGGAGTTGAAACGACCACAGCAGTAGAAAATGAACATATTTTGGCAATAGAGAAGTTGGAAATAAGCAATGCGAAAAATTGTTTTATACACACAGCATATAGGGAATTGGTACAACAGCAAGTCACGCGAATGTTGAGACGAAATATTTTGGAAAAAGTTAAAGGGCGACTTACAATTTGTTAGTTTGATGTTAGGAAATGAGTTCTGGTTGAAAAAGATATATGAAAGTTCTAGAAGGTGCATAAGGTTTTCCATACAGGGAAGAATTAATAAGTTTAATAAAATACCGTATTGTTTGTCAAAGTTAAATATAGGGTTGAGTAAGGATCAAGATGGTAAGGATAGGTTTAGTTTTCACGAGGAAGGTAGTACAGTAGCGATAGGGATAGATGAGAGGACCAAGTTACATTTTGTCAAGTATGTAAAAAGAATGACTTGAAGGATTAAGAAGAGGGGTAGATTTAAGGAAAAATAGGATGAATAGATGGGTGTAAATAATTCAAGAAAATAGTTATTTCTATAAGGTTAGATGTGAATAATAGTTAAATAATTTGGATAAGAGATAAATATAGGATAGTTAGGATAGTAAGGGTACTTAATTAAATGTTAGATATAATGTAGGATTAGGTATCCGTATAGTAATTTGGATGGGGAGATGATGTTAGGATGATAAGTATACATAGTTAGAAATTAGGTATAGGATAGTGTTAGGAATTAGAAATTAGAATATAAAATTTAGGAATAGGAAGAAACAGTAAGGAACACGGTATGTTTGAATTCAAAGAAAACTTTTTCAAAGTTGTTCTTAGTGTTACAACAGGGGGAAAATACTGAGGTCATAAAAGGGCATTAACAAGCTCCAATTTGTATGTCGAACTAGAAAGTATATAAATTTATCACGCAAAGTTTGAGTCATGTTTGAACAAAATTGGTTTATATTTGACAAAGTACCAGTAAATGTTAGGGTTAGGTGAATATAGCATACAATTTTTTCTAAATATTAATTATTAATAAGTTAAGAAACATAATTTGAGACGCATAGTAGCGTAAATGCATATAAAAGATAAATTACGGTAAGCAGAAGTAATAATTGTTTTAATATTCTAAAGAATAAAAGTTTTCAGGTCAAGAGCATACGTAAAGCGGCAGTCGTTAGTTAAGTTGCAAGTGTTATAGAAATTCTAAGAACTTTATAGTTGGAAAAAAATAACTAACATAGAATCTTGTCAACAAATAATAGCGGGAACAATTTAATGAGAACGAAATGTAGATGCAGACAACACGTACGCAAACAATCTTGATTACTAGAGAGAAAAGACTATAGTTGCGGGCTTGATATTGAAGCGGGTCGCAGACACGCTATGTTTTCAGAATAAATCCAGCTGAAAGGATATTGAAATCCGGGGATATGCTGCTAACAGAGCACAACGGTTACATTAAAAAAGCAAGAGTGAGGTAAACGACAATAGCGGGGGTTAGCTAAAACAGAGCTGGTGAACGAACGGGAGAATAATATTTAAAGATGAAATAAGATGCAAGATTTTGTGTATAAGTGTGAATAAAACGAAAGATATACGCTTCTAGAAAGGGCGTATTAGGAAGGCTAAAACTTGAAACGACAATTACGACGATTTCGCGGTATCGAGCGTGTTTGGAGCGGAAATTTCCTGGATTTAAAAGACGGTTGAGCATGGTAGTGTAAAAATACGAGGAATTTGCCAAGGATAATAGGATTGTTTGTGGAAGCGATCGACCGTTGGCGTGTTTGTGCAGTGATACCAGGAAAAGTGCGCCAGTAGTGTTGGAAATCGATGTAGGGGGGGTGGCTCTTGAAGCGATATAAACCCGTAGGGGGTGGTAAATTGCTCTCTTCTCTTTTGTCTTTACTTACGATCGCCTACCTTACTATGTAGCAAAGTTATTGAGTAAAATTACAGTTGAGTTGGCACAAGTGGGTGCTTTTTTGATATCTTTGGCGATAAACCATCAAAATTATTACGCAGGTAAGTACAATTTTAGTACTAGGTGTTTGAAGGCGGTGTATGTACTCGGAGCACAAGAGTAAATTTATGGACGGACCAGCAAGTACACGAGAGCATGGTAGTACCGTGTATTTGTGGGAACGAATTGAATTAGAAACGGTGTGTTCCTGATGGTGAGAGGCCACCTGAAACCAAAATTTGAACGTACAGTCGAGGGGGAGGATCACGTTGAAGATGGTGTCTATATAAAGCACCTGGAGACAGAATTTCAACGTGCAGTCGAGGAGAAGGATCACGTTAAAGATGGTGTCCATGTGGAGAGCACTTAAAACAAAATCCAGGTAACTCTACTTATAAGACTTTTATTTGTTTTTGTTGGTGATTTTCTGGGTGACTATTCTTGTGATTTGGTGAATTTATTATAGTATAAAAACATTTTTAATTGATGAGTCAATGTAAAAAGGACAATGAAAAATTTATGTAATAATTTGATGATATCACTTGAAGGTGAAAATAATAAATTTTGAAAAAGGTAAAAGGGTTTTAGGAAATTGCAGTGTCATTGTTAACTCGTATATAAAAGGAGGTTTGCTATAAGCTCGTATTTGACCTGGGGTATAAAGTAAAGGTTAGAAATAAGCCCAGTTACTTTGTTTCAGGAGTGATGTAGGATGATGTTAAATTAATTTTCATTAAACCGAGCTATTATTTACCACAATAATAAAATGGTTTTGAGCTTAAACTGAATTGATACGCAACTGATTGGTTATGTTAATAAATATTTATATACTTTTCGCATTCAGTGTTATTTTTGGTAGGTTAGGATTTTCAGGGAACGAGTGAGCAGCCGTGACGGATATCTCTGAGGGAGCTGGAGGTTTTGGCGTCCGAATGAGGAGCATCTTCAGAGGATATCGGTGTTAAATGGTATAAATTGTAAGTCTAGGCGGTAGGGCTTCAATTTTGGGTAGGTAGTAAATTTTGTAATTGCATTTCAAAATTTTTGAGTGTTTCCGGAGGTAAACATCATAAAAATTTTTATGGTAGCACGTTTTGTGGAGGTACAAATTAGCAGATACTGAGGAAACACAGCACAATTTATGCAACCTACAGGGGGCCCGAAAAAAACCACAGCATTTTATGGCACCCAATTTGTGGGGCATGAGTTAGAGGCGTTACAAAGAACAGATACCGATAGAACACAGCAATATATATATATATATATATATATATATATATATATATATATATCAAACAATGAAATTTATTGGCAAGTGACTCAATATTAGCCACAAGGGCATCCTGTCGACGCGTTTCGCCCTAATTGGGGCTCATCAGGACAGGAGTAGCAAAGATGTAATATTTAACACGAACACATTATGGGAAGTACAGCATCACCTAGCCCACAATTTGTGCCTTCGTGCTGTTTCACCTGACTTTGCAGGTTTTATCAACAGTCGGCACGGAGGAGATCCGGTTCAACTGCCTTTTTCCATAGCCAAAGATTATAATTATAAAGAATAAGTAAATTTAATGAGTCTTAAAATAATATCAAACAATGAAATTTATTGGCAAGTGACTCAATATTAGCCACAAGGGCATTCCATAATGTGTTCGTGTTAAATATTACATCTTTGCTACTCCTGTCCTGATGAGCCCCAATTAGGGCGAAACGCGTCGACAGGATGCCCTTGTGGCTAATATTGAGTCACTTGCCAATAAATTTCATTGTTTGATATTATTTTAAGACTCATTAAATTTACTTAGTCTTTATATATATATATATATATATATATATATATATATATATATATATATATATATATATTGCTATGTACTGTTCAAATTTATTTGATTTAATTTGAGCCCCAGGCTTGGGTAGCCATAATCAAAATTGCTGTGAATAATTGTAGAGACACCCTTTTCTTCTCTGTAATTTCCCTTAAATCGAGCCTCAGCGTTGGGCTGTCATAAAAAAATTGATATAATAATGCCATACTCGGTGCAACGTGAACGTTTTACTTAACGCCACCGTTCTGTGTTCTCACTCCAAATGTACTAATTTTATTATTATGCCACGGCTAGCCCTTTTTATTCTACACAGAGTGCACAACGTTACGATAATCAATTTTCTTTTTCATCCCTTTATGATTACCTATTTGAATTGATAAAACGAAAGAAATATTATTTACAAATTTTGAAATTCTTTAAATATACCCTTCAATCAATCAATATCATATGCATCATTTATCCCAAAATTTATATGCCTTAAATTCAACATAAAGTCGCCAAAAACTACCTCTTTACAAAGGAATCTGGAACGTTCTAGACCCCTTTATGATTTATTACGTAAGTTTAACGTATGCAGTGTTTCTTGTTGACTTCATTACAAGTTTGGATAGATTGAATAAATTCAGTATTAAAATTTAAATTAAAAAATATCTTAAAATTAAATAGATTTAATCTGTGATATGTTGTTTGTGTTGTGGATCAACACCCCCTCGCTGTCTTCATTTGTATACCAATGCTCTGCTTAGTTGAACCAATATTTGAGTACAGTTACCACTTGTTTTCAAAAATCGCCTCGTGCTTCTTTATTTTATATTTGTCTGCATATGCCTTGAATCTCATCCCTTAAATACTTTCGACGCAAATTAGAATTTTACCAGAATTGGACCAAAATTCGATTAGAATTGTTCCCTTATAATCCACTTAGAATTAGAACTTCTTTTTGACACAACTTTGAATTGTCGACGCAGACTTGAATTATCCAGATTGAAACCCTATCATTATAAATATTTAATTTAAATTAATCATCCAATTCCTACTCACGTTTTCTATAAAAAACAGCAAAAATTTTTTATATACCCTTAACGTAATTGTTGCACTATTGTCACTGTAACTTAAATTTGATCTATTCTACTTTATTTATTTTACGCGTGGTTTTCTGGTTCACAGCGTCGTAGCCTCGACGTGCAGCAGTGTGGACTGACTTGTGTTATCACCGAATGGGTGTTAAATAACCTTTTCCCACTACCTCTGGGTTGGGTTTTCAAGCAGTTTTGCAGATTATTTCAACCAACCAGGTTTTGTCTTTGATACTCCCTGAATTTTTGAAGCTGTTTCTGATGTAATTAATTTGGATTTCCCTGCAATGGTATTTATTTACTATGTTATCTTTGCCAGGCGTTCAACTTTAGGTCTGTTGTTTTGTATAAATATCGCTTTTTGGATAATTGTACAAAATAAATTATGTAACTTTAATGCTGTTTTTGTTTGTGTATCTATGCATCTTTGAAACTGCGTTTTCTTATCAAAGCGTTTATTGCATGAAGCTTTGCTAGGGTTTTATCTACTCTACTGCGTATTTATTTTATAAATTGCAGAACACTTCTCAACGCGTGTTTAATTACATGTACGATTATTTCTCTGCTGAATACGCGTTCTATTGTTGATGCAGTTTTCTGATTCATATTGCTATTTATTGTTGCTACACGACCCTTACTACTCAATACACTCCTAAACAACTTCTTATCACAGCACTATTCCTTCAAATTAAAATATAAAATTTTATAACAATGACATTTTTGGCACCCAACGTGTGGTTTAACCTCACATTGGTGTATAAATTCCTATATTTTTATTTTATTTTAGAAATCCTCTCCCTTTGTTAATGTTCTATTTACATCTGTCTAATCTTATACCTGTCCTATTTTACTACCCTATTTGTACCTTTTCCTATTCTTAACCCGTATCCTATTTTACTTCCCTATGCATACTTATTCATAAGTTTATTTTACATTTTATTTACTTATTTATTCATGTCCCTTTGTATGGGCGAATCAAATTTATTTGTAACTTCCCCTTTATTGTTTTTGATTCTATGTCCTTCTAACTTATATTTGTTGGTTACCTGCTTTATAATTATACCATTGTTGTCTATTCTATATCTTAAAATTTTAACTTTATCTTGAAAAAATTCTCGCTTCTTTAAATTCAAACTTTAACCTGCTGTATTTAACTCTAATAAAATTCTCTTCAAATGTACAAAGTGTTGCTCAACCGTATCGCTAAATATCAACACATCATCCACATAGTGGATACAAACTTCCTCATATGGTCTCAAAATATTCTGCATAGCCTTCACTAATGCAGCCGTGCTCGAGGACTAACCAAACGGGACTACTTTAAATTGGTATATTCTTCCTTCTACAGAAAAACCCGTATATTTCATTGATTCTCGCGCTAATGGAATCAACCAAAACGAATTCTTTAAGTCTAATTTGCTATAAATTTTCTTATTACCTATTCTCGCTAATATGCTATCCATTGTTGGTGGACAATTGTATTGCGGCTTCCTTCGCTTATTAATCTTTCTTGCATCTAAACATAATATGATGCCATCATCACTTTTCTTCACGACAACTAATGGATTCACAAAATGTGTACTGGAGCTTTCTATGATACCTTCACGTAACATTTGTTCTATTTCCTTCTTTACTCTATCACTGTATGCTGCTAGCATAGGATATAATTTAGTGTTAAACGGTTCAGTGTTTACTACTTCCAACTTGTGCACATAACCCGTGGCAATTCTTGATTTCGACCCTATTAATTCTGAATGCTTTCTTCATAACAAATTTACCCTGCTTCTTGAATCTTCTGGACATTTAATTTCTTCATTTTCATTCCTCTCGTTATCTGTTTCATCATCAAACTGATTAATATTCACGCGTCACCCTCTATTTCAATGTTACCCTCTACATACCATTTAATATATTTCCCATTACACTCTATTTCCTTGCATTCTGCATTTATCTTCGACCCCAACTTATCTATCATATTCATCCCAAATATAATATCTATCTTTAGTTCAGGTACAACCATAAAATCATTTTCCCATTTTACATCTCCCATTTCACATCTCAGAATTACCATTTCATTTATTATAGAATATTTCGTATTATTTGGTGCCACCAAATTACACCTTGTTATAGGTATCGCTTTATCCCCCAATTTCTCTCGTTTAACAAATTCTTCCGCAACAAGTGATGCTTCTGCCCCAGTATCAATCAATACTCTAAGTATTCTATTTTCCACCCCTAAATTAACTATTGGTAATAATTTTCTTTCAAATGTTCCTAATTCATTTTCCGTTTCATGTTTAATAAATTCGCGCCGATGTCCGTATCCGTTTATCTGTAGAAATTTACTTGGTTCGTCCGTACCTAAATTGTGTGCAATTAATATTCCTCGTTTGCGTCCGCCGATGCTCATTTTTTTCCTATTTACTTCTCGATTATTAGTTCCCTCATGATTAGTCCGCTGTTTGTTGCCTTGGTATCTAACCCGTACTTCTACTTTGTCTGAAATCATTATTAAAATTGTTATAATTCCCCTTATTAAAATTTCTTCCATGATCATAATTGTTTCTTTGATAAAAACTTCGAGTCTCAGTATTTCTCTGCGTCCTTATAAAATTCGTGCTTCGTTCCCTAGTATTATTTTCCGTTTTATAATTTGTTTCTAACTCATCATACCTTTGTTAATATTCTATAAATGTGTTCCAGTCCACTATATTCTGTGTCGTGATATATCTTTTTTCTTCTGCGTTAAAACGCCTTGCCAAATATTTTACAATTTGTTTATCATGTAAAGGAGGATCTAATTGTTTTGCTACGGTAAACTTTTCAATAGCATATAATTCCTGCGTCATTCCTCTATCTGAATTATATTTTCCCATGCTCAGGTCATTCCTAACCTTATCCTGTTGATTATCCCCCCAAAAGTGTCGTAGAAATTTTTGCTCAAATCGCGAAAACTTTCCTAATCGAAACTCTCCAGATATTTTTAATTCTGTACAGAAAATTTAGCGCCAACAAATATTTGTTTTTGAAGAAGAGACCTAGAAAGAGATTTATAATTAGTGAAAACGTTGAAACAAATGTATTAGCTTTTTTCAAACATTTCCAAATGATTTTATTAGAGATTTGGTAAAATATACTAACTTTTCTTTAACAGTCATTTATAGAATATTAAGAAAACAAATATTTATTCCTTATAAATATCGTCCTGTGCAAACTATAGTTCTCAGAGATACGGAAAGACGACTTATTTTTTGTCGATGGTTGGTTGCTTTGTGTAGAGAAAATCCTGGTGTTGTGAAAAATATAATTTGGAGCGACCAATAAAATTTTTCGAATTCTAGAATGTTTAACCGTAAAAACATTCATTACTGGTCACGCAAAAATCCACTGTTAACTTTCCCATCCCATCCACAAACAAAGTTTAGTTTAAATGTATGGTGTGGTTTGATTGGTAGTAAAGAATAGCTGTATGATATTAATCTAGAATGTCACCAAATCATTTACTTCCAGCAAGATGGAGCTCCAGCGCATAATTTTTATCGAAGTTGGGGCAATGACGCAAAGACGTTTTGGAGAACAGTGGATGGGAACAAATGGTTCTATAAAGTGGCCACCTCGTTCACCAGACTTGCCGCCTTTAGATTTTTTCTTTTGGGGCAACGTAAAAAATAAAGTTTACGAAAGAAGATATGTCAATGTAAAACAATTAAATAACAGTATTCGATTAAGTATTAATTTAATTGACGGCAGGAGTATTGCAAATGCTACAGGGGATGCTATTAGGCGAGTCTTAACGTGCATTCAAGAAAATTGAGGAATTTTTGAACATTTTAGGTAATTTTAATGTGTTAAATAAATGGTTTATTTAAAAGTCTCGACTATTTTAATTAAATTACAAATTTGTTAGTATTTACTTGATCTTAAGGATTTTGATATAAGAGTTTATACGACTTTTTGTTAAGAATTTATTTCCCTTTCATTTAAATTAAAAATATACAGGGTGTTCCATTAAAAAAGTAAGTGATTTGATCAATACCTCGAAACAGCGATGTTCTATTATTTTTTGCGCTATCCACGGTAGACAGCTGTAAAAACTTAGCTTCTTTGCTCATTTGACTAACCTCGTAGTTCCAATAATAACAAAGTTTGCAATTGTGCCGGGTTAATTTGAACCAGACTGTATATATATATATATATATATATATATATATATATATATATATATATATTGCTGTAATTGTAGGGTTAATTTAGGGGTAGGTTAAGTCATTGGGGTCGTAGAATAAGCAAGGGAGACTACCAAGTAACAGAAGCACAAAATTATAGATATTAGGAAAGTAAATAGGTTATTATAAAAATTATTAGTTGCGAGCACACTGTATATAGCAGTACAAACAATTAAAGCACATATCCAAGTGTAGCTACTAGCAGAGATTAGAATTTAAAAAGGTAATGAAACGCATTAAAATTAAATCAGTGAAACACCTGCATGAAGTGGCTAGATAAACATTCATAAAGTGTGTAAAGATATTATCGTAAACGCACGCAGAAATTATGCATTATTTAAAAGCGTACGTGATCTAAGAGAATCACAGTTGTTCGAAAATCCAATTTATTGGAAATAAACAAACACCAAAGTTATTCAATTCAGATTAGAATAAGGCCAACAAACAAGACTACATGCTCGATATGTACGAAAATTCCTAGAATTCCTTAAGTAAAAATAAGGTATAACAATTGAATTACGTGACCTCAAGCACCGCGTCATGCAATTAAAATACATGCAATTGGTAAATTTTGCCAAAATAACAAGTGATAATATGCTTCGCTTCGCCTAGCACGTAAAGCCAGCGAATCACAAACAAAAGTGGGACGATCCTATAAATATCTTGAGAATTGAATATCAAGTTAGTATACTTTAAAACTGGGCAGTGACTATAATTGAAAGTGCCAAATATTTACGTGAATAATAAATATTTGTTAACAGTGAAATTATAAAGTGTAGAATTGTGAAAATTGTGCCGTAGTTCTGAGACGTAAGTAAATAAGATTTAGGAAATTATAACATTTCTAATAATAAATAAAATAGGACTCTGAATGTCGATCTAAATTCCTCTCTGAAGGTTGATCTAAATTCCTCTCGGAATGTAAATCTGAATTTACCATCTCAACTACCATCGGAAAGAACATCTCAATTACGATATAAATTGCAATCCTAAATTACAAGTAAAATAATATTACGATTCCTGTAGAATTTTAAATTACGAGCCACTACGATCAGAAATACAATTTTGGAGAATGCTGCCTGTTCAAGCAAATTTATGATTGAGGAAATGAAAAACCTTTCATTGAAATAAACGCACCAATAACGATTTGGATATCGACTTCAATTCTTAGGAGCACCTATGAAAATAATTCAGGTTAGAGATTTTGATATGACTTATTTTAAAACTGTTTTATCTCAATATTTTTGATATGATTTATTTTAAACTGTTTTATCTCAATCATAATTTAAAGCGTAAAAGCCGACAAATTGGAGGTTTTCTTGCGAATATTTTATGAAAAGTTACAGACAGTTTGAAACGTTTCAATAAGTTTTTAAAGGTAATAAAAAGCTCGCTTTGCTGGCTTGAGTTTGTAATAATTTGACAGATGTATATGATATATAAAGCGAAAAGTTAGTTAAAAGACTTGTAAATATTCAATCATTATGTTGTGTATTATAGAAGTGCTTTATTTAATTGAATCAGCTAGTCGAGGCAAAAGAAAATTATAAATTAACATTTCACAAGTGTTTGAGTAGTATAAGGGGCTCGTATATCACAGCATTTTTATGGCACCAAAACCGTGGGGCCCGATATATATATATATATATATATATATATATATATATATATAATATATATATATATATATATATTGCTATATTAATAAGGTCATTTAGGTGTAGTTAGGACCAATAGTATAGCGCACTTCATATAAAATACATGAGGGCTTAGAAAACGGGAAGCTTTCTAAAGAAAACAAGAAATACGATGATTTTGGCCGGAAAGTAAATGACAACGCAATGTATATAGACCATAATCATAATTAATTTAGTTAATGAAAAATATTTTGAAGATTTATTTGAATAAATAAATTTGCAAGTAGCAAAAAACATAAGCGCAAGCTGAAACGCGACACGAATGGATAACGCATTATTATTACGCCAAGAATACCAATTAAAAGAAGCAGGTTTAAAAATGCGTAAGATAGCAGACGCATATAATTTAATGTATAAATTGTATTAAGTCTACGTGACTAGAAAGCTAAAATCAACACCCGGTTTATTAGAAACGAGAAAGGCATGGCGAATGAAATCAAAGTTCACCAAATTTATTTGAACAAACAATGATTTACTTATCTAGAAGTATGAAAACCCAAGACAATCAATGTTATTAACTCGAAATGGTACGTAACAAAAGCAATGCGTTGATGTTAACATACAATATAATACGATGGAATAACCAAAAACCTGGTATGAAAGTATCATGCACAACATCGAACTCTGCGCTTGTCAGTAGATAGATAATGCATTTAAATACGGTCGTATTTGTAAACAAACCATTTTCAACATAAAGTAAGGTTTAGTTCACATCCCTTAAAACGAAGATATTTACGTGAAGTGATTTATTGTGAAGTGTGAAATAATACTATTGTAAGTATGGAAAATTAAGAGGTTTGTCGTTTTACCCTTCAAAAGGCGTAAGTAACTAAGTTGTTTTAATTTAAATTCTAATATTAACCTTAATAAAAAGGACTTTAAATAATCACTGGAAAACAATTCTAAATAATTACTAAATGACGATTCTAAACAATTACTGGAAAACGATTATGAAGTACTACTGGAGAATACTTATGAATGATTAATGGATCAAACGAGGAAATGCAACAAGCATTTACTTCTACTATGAACTGTCAAGGAATTTAATGGAAGACACTAGAGTGATTTGAGACTATGCTAAGAGGGATGCAGACAATATCTAAAACAGTTGATACAGGAGCTGATTCTAGCTGAAAACAACAGGTTGACCAATTTGAATGTTTTATTATTATATTTGTGAATATTTCATTGTACATTTCTAAACTGAATGATTTAAAAATTAACATTTCATTGAATATTTCTAATTTAAATACTTTAAAAATTGCTTTCATGCTAATTTATGTGTGAGGTCGGCAAAGATCGTTTTTTTTTTAGTACACGTTGTCAATTACGTAAATATTTAAAGAAATTGAATGAACGTCCAGCGGGCCTTAGTTAATAACAATAATAGTGATTTTGCTGGCTTTTTGATCATCTTAAAGAATGATAATTATTAAATTTTTTTTCAATGAAAGTTCGATTTAAAGGTTTTTTAAACTTTTTATACGTTGTAAATATTTTTGAGAACATAATAATTTGTGCTTAATGGTGTGATTAGGACAGGATGTAGAGGTAGAAGGTAAAATTTAAAGTCCTTGTTTGTCGTATTGCGCAAACTCCGTGCGTAATTTAAAAACTGAGCTAGCCGACGCAATTAAAATTATATATTAAAAATCAGAAATTGACAGATTAAAATTTTTAACCTTTTTAATTCACATAAAGGGCGTACAGGGGTATTGCTATAGGATCACAACAATATACATACACACACACACACACACACACACACACACACACACACACACAAATACACACACACACATTTATATATAATATCGTGTAATTAAAGGATCATTGGGATATATAAGTGCACAAGTGAACTCATAGGTTGAGAGCTTTTGAATAAGGAAAGACAAATTTCTTTAATTAGGGAGTTGGAATATTTTTAACAAATTATTCTTTTTAACTTAAGAAGTTAATAGTAATGTAGGGTCAGTGTAACTTAGCCAAGGATAATGTAACATAATATTTGTATAAACATAGAGCAGGATAAATAATAATTGGGGTAAAATCTTTCTACGTATTTTAATTTGTAGTGAAGTAATTATATGAAAGTCTAAAAGCGTGGAACAGGTGTTAAAGCAACATTTCTGTTCTAAAACGTAATATCCGACAGGTTTAAATAAAATAACTAGGGGGATAATAGTTCTTGGAAACTTGGCAACAGACAAACTTTAATGGTGTATAAGAATTAGTGAACTGTAATCTTTTGAGGGTTAGAGGTAGAGGAAAATAAATGCAATTTATGATTACGGTAAAAGTCACTCACCAAATCTGTAGCACTTGTTGTTCTAGCTAGAGCGTTGGATGCATCACTGGAACTGGTATATCGGCATTGTCTGTGTATAACACTAACCCGTATCACATAAGGGGTTGGAAAGGGTAAGAATGAGGACAATAATAAGAGGATTTGAAAGAGTGCAACTAAGTTTGTTGTATCTTCGCGCACGTCCCGCACAACAGTCATTAGAAGCACGATATTATCGGGTCGCTTCGCGAGTATTCGTCTTAAACTGAGAGCGGCGCGAACAAATGGGTTATTGGAAAAATTGAGATTAAGGTAGACGCGGTTTTGTGGTTAAAATATTAATTTCAATCTTAAAGGTAGTATAGCAAAAAGCCAACCAAAAGACCAGGACAGAATAAAAGTATATTGAGTGCAAGAAGGATGCGTATAGATAATTCAGGAGGCAATATTGTTAGGAGACCTAAATAAAATCGATAATTTCAAGGATATTTAAAAGCAAACAAGTCTGTTAAAAAGTGGAAAATGGGACCAAGCGAGATGATCGGCGTGAATTGTATGAGAAGGGCTGAGATCCAGCTGGCGGAAGCGTACGTGTGAGATAAAACTATAGATACAAGGGAGATGAGAGATGTTTGTTCAAGTTCGAGGTGTTCACAAATAAAGACGTGGAGGCTGAATTCGAACAATGGAGTGACAGTTGAAGCGATGTTCCGAGTATTGTTATGTTCGTTATAAAAATTTACAAAAATCGGAGATACGTTAAAGTTTTTTCGATGAAATGCAGGACGGTTAGAAAACAATTTTCCGGAATTATAGGAACGGGTATACAAGTGTACGTGCCAATTTAAAATAGGGCGAGGGGGCGAATTTTACTTATATAGTACCTGGCAGAAAGGGGTCTCGATCTCTTTTGCTCTTGTTTTTCGTTCACATTTCATCCAGCATTGGTAAACTAGTGCAAGTTAATAAAATTTCATGTAGAAGCTAAAAGCATTTTTGTGGTAAAACGTTAAAGTGGTACGTAAGTACATAGCTTGTTAAGTTGGTATTGGAATGCACGAAAATTACAGTTTGAAAGTGTCGGATGATACAAAACAAACGGGGCTTGAATAATAAAAGTGAAGTTTGGAGATTGAAATTTTTGGTTGGGAAATTGAAAGCAGCGGTATGCATGGCGGAGATGCTAATTGGACCAGGGAGTTAGCTGATAGATTGGGTAGCTACTAAACGGCAGCATCTTCAAGGACCTAGATGGTGGGCACACTTAGAAGTTAAAAACCAGGTAGGCGATAGAATAGAACATTGAGTGGTGAATATTTTTATGGTGTTTGTGATTATTTGCATTTGAATTTAATGTGTTTTATTATTATTTGATATTTTATGAACAGATATTTATGGGACTTTAAAAGCAAATTGATTTTTGAAAATAATTAATGAATTTACAGATAACCAAATGTTGTAAAGAGGTATAGAGGACTTATTGATATTTGGTAGTGCAGTAAATTTATATGCACAGTTGTGATATTTTATTATGAGCTCATGCTAGGACAAAAGGGTAACGTAAGTAATGAGGAACGCTCTCTTACTTTAAATAAAAATATATGTGTTTAAAAGGTTATCAATTTGCATGATTATTATTATAAAATTATTGACCTTTATGTATGTACCTAAAGGAATGGTGTTTTACAATGTATCTATTGTAAAAAGAGGGTGATATATTTGGTTAATTGAGTTATTTTTGAGTGCGTGATTGGTGAATGTCTATTTAGGTTTCAGCATGAGGGTATTGAGAGGAAGTTTTTGGATGTAACAGGTAGGTGTCAACAATATTATTTAGGAAATTAGGTAAGAGGAATTATTACGAGCAGCCGAGGGCAAGATTCGAGCAAAAACGTCACACAATTTTATTAGCCCAACGCTGGGGCTCGATTGTACAGGTAAAACTACACATTATTATGGCACCCAATCTGTTGGGCACGTTTTAGAGGGTAACTTCACAATATTATGGCTTCCCAACGGAGGGGCTTGAGTAGTTAGAGCCTAACCTCACAGTATTATGACGGCCCAACGCTGGGCGCGATTAATACAGGTAATTTCACAGTATTATATATATATATATATATATATATATATATATATATATATAGGTAGTTAATTACACAAGGTAAGTTGATAAATACTATCGTATTACAGTGAATAAGATAAAATAATAACTTAGACTTTTATACAATGCCCAAATGATCATTTCAAATCGAGGTAATAATTGAACGATGGAAAATATAAGGTCTTAGATAGGACTTGAACTTGTATCTTGATTTTGCCGGAACCATGCATTTACCAATACGCCACCGAGACCGATGACGACAATTGGGAAATTTACAAATTTAAATCGTGTACACAACTATACATAAACCTAACGTTTAATTACGTTTGGCATTTTTGTCAATCATATCTGACATTGTCAAGTTTCTGGCTTATGTCAGTTATAGACAGGAACCTACGCTCAAAATTACGCCTATAACCTAAGTATTAAATATATAAATATTTTAGGTAGTTAATTACACAAGGTAAGTTGATAAATACTATCGTTTTACAGTGAATAAGATAAATAATAACTTAGACTTTTATGCAAAGCTCAAATGATCATTTCAAATCGAGCTCGTAATTGAAAGATGGAAAATATAAGGTTCAAGATTTGAAGATGATAAACCTATGGACGGAAATAATAACTGTACTTAAACCTAATGAATATTATAAGCAACTACTGGTATTGGTTTTGCAATACTCTTAACTAATGTTAATTGTGTGGAGGGTTTACTGGTTAACTATTAATTCAGCAAATATTCAAGTGTTAGGGGATACTGGTAGTCGCAGGCAGCTTAACTCCTTTCATGTGCTACTGAAGGTAATAGGTAATATATTTTTAAACAATAGAAGGGGGACCGAACTGTATTTAACAAGAAAGAGTAGCGGCTATGTTCGAAGAGAACGAACATAGAAATAAGGAGAAATTTGTTGAAAGCATATAAGTCGGACAGCGTTGCACAAAGGTGGTGATACCGAATATACAATCGGCAAGGTTAACAGTTTCAGCATACAAACGGTTTAGTCTGTTACATCATGTAGACTGACGCACAGCGCGCTCTTGCCGTGGAAATGTATATCCGCGAAAATGAATTGGTCATCGCTACACAATCAGTGTTCCATATCAAATATGAAATTCCGCGAAATCAACAAGTCCGTGATCGAAATTTAATCGTTTTGTGGATCAAAAACGTCAGAGAAACTGGATCTGTTATCAGGAGAGGTAGTGGGTGTCCACGAATAGCTCGGACACCCGAAAAAATCGAAATAGTCAAGTACTCAGTGGTGCGATCGTCTTGACGTTCTGCACGCTGGCATGTGACCGCTCTTTGCATCTCAGACCGCAATGTACGAAGAATTCTGCAAAAGCATCTTCATTATCAACCGTACAAAATGGTTGTCGTACAGGAATTATGCCTTTGTGATAGGAAGAATCGAGTACTGTCTGTGAAAACATGCATGAAAATTTACCTCGGGAGGCAATTTTTTAGCAACGACGCACATATTTTTCTTATCTGACAGTGTTAACAAACAAAACTTTTGGTACTGGTGTACCGATAACTCGAAAGAGATATACGAAAAACGTCAGCATAGTCCTAAAATCACAGCCTGGTGGACCGTAGCCGAAATGGGGATAATCGGTTCTTACTTTTTACATCGATTCAGAACGCTGCATAGCGATCAATCAAATTTTCTTCGGTCCATCAATTGCAGAACGTAATGTGCAAAATTTCTGGTTTCAACAGGATGGGACGACAGCCCACACGTCTCGAGCATCAATGCAAATTTTAAGAGAAATGTTTTCTGGACGCTTGATTTACTTGCGAGGCGACTTTCGGTGGCCTGCGCGCTTGCCCAAGTTCCCGGATTCAAATCCCGACAAGATTCACTTGAAAAATGTCAGGCGAGCATTTTTCACAAAAATACACCCTCGTTGGGATGAGAGGTAAAATAGAGGTCCAGTGTGTAAGTGTTGTCACGCACGTTAAAGATCCCTACCTTGCTTGGAACAGCAAGGGTTCGGCAAAATTTCAAATTTTCTAGGTAAAAAGAACTCGCTTCCTGGCCAATGTAGTACCTTCGGGTGGAGCATTGGAAAACCCCCATGTAAAGCCTGCGCGCTTGCCGGATTTGATGCCCTGTGACTCATTTTTGTGGCAATCCATCTGGAAATTCCCCAAATACCGCAAGAAATGTTAGTAAAAGTTAATGCAAAACTTCAGCAATCGCTTGCGACAGTGCTGCGATAATGGTGGACAACACTTAGCAGATATTCTATTCAAAACCAAATAAATTGAAACTGTTTTAGTTGAACTCTTCATACACTAGAAAAAAATATTTGTATTACAAATAATATTTGTTTTATTAAGCTTTAAAAATCGGGAAACAGTTTAGCCGCACCCTATATATATATATATATATATATATATATATATTGCTGTGATAAGGGGTTGTTTAAGGGTGCACTTTATATTAAAGGTCATTTAGAAAGAGAAATTACCATAGGCAGCAGAAAACGGCATTTATTTAGGAAAGAATAAAGAAATAGAGATAGTCTGTAGATAGTAAGCAGTCAACACCCTGTATATAAAGTAGAAATAGTTTTAAGCGACGCAGATACACATAGGAGGACGCATAGTTGGTGTAGGAATGAGAAATACATTTATTAAGTAAATAGTAAATATTAAATACCCTGTAGATAAAGTTTAGTTAATTTAGGTAAAGCAAGTAATGATATTTTTCAGTGGAAGCACGCGTATATTTATAAGTAAACAATAAAGTGTAATTAGACACGCATTCAAAAGGTGTTCCAGACGATTAGATTTTTACGGAGATAGAAATAGAGCTTCAGGTAGCTAATATAAATGCGTACAAATATCTAACCATTTTTGATAAGAAAAATGATTAAAAATTGCGTGAAGCGCATGTAAATATGAAAATTAAAAGCCAAATTGCATCAGTTGTTTATGGAAAGGCAATTAGATCTATCAAAACACAGCATGTTGATAACGAAATACAGCTGCAAGCAGGTTATGATTATTGGGAATCGTGGTGAATTACATCAGAAACTGCTTTAAATGTAATTATTTGATTGGTCAGAAATAAGCGACAAGTTCTAGACCATACCCACGGATGGAGTAGGAAATGAAGAATATATTAGCAAGCACCGTGATAACGAAGTTAGTTTTGAACTAAACAAAGGCCGAAGTGCGTCGTTATGAAATAAAGCAATACGTAAATTTTAAAAGTGAAAGATAAAACAAGTGCTAATATGAAAATTATAATTGCCGATTAAACGTAAGTACGTTTTTAATGAATTTATTTTAAACTAAAACATAAAAATAATAGGGCTCTGAAGTTTGGGGAAACAGTAATACAATTTTGATGTACGAGGAAAAATAAACTACAATCTGATGTACGGGGGAAACAATCCTATGTATGAGGGAGAAAAATACAATTTTGATGTTCGGGGAAAAGAAGAGTAATACAATTTTGAAGTACGGGAGAAAATAGATTTGAGGAAATTGATTGATCAGAAGAAATAAGTCAGATATGAAACGACAATAAATTGGGGGTGCATAAATGAATAATGGTGGTCCATAGGGTAATGGCAATAATTTAAATGTAATCCTGAATTGGGAAAGATAATTTTATTCAAATGGAAGCGTCGATGTGAAGGAATAAACCAGGTCAGATTTTTTAGTTATAAGACATTTTGTTTTTCTACATTTTTTTTTTTGAATTTGTTTAATATAATATGCTTGTGAAAAAGTCAACAAAAGAAGTTGCATACGTATAAAAGGAGTAATATGATAACAGGTTTAGAATATTCTACACTTCGTTGATAAAGATAATAGGTTTTTTTTTGTGACTTTGGGTTTTGATTAAATAGTAAATGATTGTTAATAAATGAGATTTATAACATTAACTAATTGAAAAGTGTATTTCAAATAATTTGCAAAAGCTGTACATAATATATTGGTTCCATTATATAACATCGAAATTAACTGAATTTTATAATTCCAAATAAATGCTAGCCGAGGTCATAAGATTTAAATAGTACAAGGTGGAGCTACAAGTTGAATAGGAAATTGATAACACGCAAGGCGGTAACGTATCGAATTTTGCTATTGGCAGACAAGGTAGTTTCAAGATAAAATCCAGTTAAGTTGATAGCAATATTAATAAGACAGCCGGAGGAGGAGATAACTAGAATCTTGTGTATTTATAGTAAATATTAAAATGGTCGTCCATTAATTTAGAGTACATAGCAAAATTAATAAGGCGCACAACATAGAGGTTTGATAATTTAGAGAGTAGCATAGCAAATTAATATAACAGCCCAACGTAGGGGCATGATAATTCCTCCAATAGCATAGCAATATATATATATATATATATATATATATATATATATATATATATATATTATGATATTTAATAAATAAAACAGTATATATGATGTATAGATAAACACCCACTTTACGAAAAATCGAAAAAGGGTTTTTAAGTATACAAAGCAAGCTAGTAATTTGCATAGCTATAAATGAAAGAATTTGTTTGTTTCATAAAGGGAATAAACATTCATCGACTAGTTTTGATCTCACTGGATCTCATCAGGATGAAGTGGTTTATAACCCTTATAAAACAACCAAAAACAATAGGCAAAATAACTGCGAAAAAACTTCTATAAGATGGCAAGAGTAAAACAAGAACGCCATCGGTTAAGAAACCACTAGTATTAAACTAGTCAAGTACAGAAGTAAATTCGAAATTAAGTCGCTAATTCATAGATGACCATAACAAACACGTTTCACCATGTGTTATATTTTTGCAAAAAATTTTGCGTTTAACACATCTAACTAGCCCAAATGGTGAAACGTGTTTGTTATGGCCATCAATGTATTAGCGACTTTATTTCGAATTTACTTCTGTACTTAACTAGTTTAATACTAGTGGTTTCTTAACCGATGGCGTTCCTGTTTTACTCTTGCCATCTTACAGAAGTTCTTTCAAAGTTATTTTGGCCTATGGTTTTTGGTTGTTTTATAAGGGTTATAAACCACTTCATCTTGATGAGATACAGTGAAATCGAAACTAGTCGATGAATGTTTATTCCCTTTATGAAACAAACAAATTCTTTCATTTATGGCTATGCAAATTACTAGCTTGCGTTGTATAGTTAAAAACCCTTTTTCGACTTTTCGTATAGTGGGTGTTTATCTATACATCGTATATACTGTTTTATATATATATATATATATATATATATATATATATATATATATATATATAAATTGATGTGATTACGCCGTACTCGTTGTTCTAAACGTTTTTACTTAACTGCACCTCTCTGTGTTCTCACTTCAAACTTACTAATTTTTTTATTATACCACGACTAGCCTTTTTTAATCTACACAATGTGCACAACATTACGATAATCAATTTTCTCTTTTTAACCCCTTTATGATTACCTATTTGAATTGATAAAGCGACGTCAATTAATTTCATATAATGAACGGAAATAATAATTACAATTTCTTAAAATCTTTAAATACACCCTTCAATCAATTAATATTATATGGATAATTTATCCCAAAATTTATATACTTTGAATTCAATCTAATGTCACCAAAAACCACCTGCTTACAAAAAATCTGGAACGTTCTAGACCCCTTTATGATTTATTATGTAAGTTTAACGTATGCAATGGTTGTTGTTGACTTCATTAAAAGTTTTATATAAATTGAATAAATTCAGTATTAAAATTTAAATTGAAAAAATATCTTAAAATAAAATAGATCTGACCTGAGATATGTTGTTCGTGTTGTGGATCAACACCCTTTTGTTGTCTTCAATCGTCTACCAATGCTCTGCTTAGTTGAACCAATATTTGAGTACAGTTACCCCTTGTTTTCCAAAAATTACCTCGTGCTTCTTTATTTTAGATTTGTCAGCAAACGCTTTGAATTCCTTCCCTTAAATGCTTTCGACGCAGCTTAGAATTGTAGCAGAATTGTACCAAAATTCAATTCAAATTGTTCCCTTAGAATCAGCTAAGAATTAAAGAATTTTTCCCTCGAGAAGCCACTTAGAATGAATACTTCTATATAACAGAAGTATTATTATCGACGAAGACTTGAATTATCCAGAAATATACCATAAATTTGAAATATTATTGTCGACACAAACTTGAAATAATCTGAAATGTACCAGCAATAATATCGTTGGCGCAGACTTGAAATATTATGGTCGACACAGACTTGAAATGACCAAAAACATACCAGAAGTATAATTGTCGACGCTGACTTGAAGCCCTTTCATTATAAATATGTAATTTAAATCAATTACGCAAATTCTACTCACGTTTTCTATAAAAAAACGGTAAAAACTCTTCGTAATTGTTGCACTATTTTCACTGTAACATACACTTGAAATTCTATTGTACTTTATTTAAATTACGCGTAGCTTTCTGGTTAACAGTGTCGCAGCTTCGACGTGCATCAGTTGTCAACTGACTTGTGTTGTCACTGCTCTGTGCTAAATAGCCTCTTCCCACTACATGTGGGCGGGGTTTTCAAGCAGTTCTGCAGATTATCTCAACCAACCAGGCCCTGTCTTCAACGTTCCCTGCATTTTGAATTGGTTTCTGATGTAATTAATTCAGATTTCCGTGTAATGCTGTTTAAGCTATTGACATTGTTATTCGTAATCTTTGACATACGTTGTTTTGTGTAGATATCGCCTTTTGGATAATTACAACTTTTGTACAAAATAAATGATGTAACTTTAATGCTGTTTTGGTTTGTGTATTTATACACCTTTGAAACTGCGTTTTCTTATCAAAATGCTCATCTTTTCAGCGTAATTGCATAAAGCTTTGTTAGGTTTTATCTACTCTACTGCGTATTTGTTTTATAACTAATTAGACACTTCTCAACGTATGTTTAATTACATGAACGATTATTTCTCTTCTGAATACGCGTTCTATTGTTGAAAGATATTGTTGTATATAGCAAAGCCATTATTTTAGATTATTTTTAAAACATTACATTGTAACAGAATCAGTAAGCCGAACATCCTTTGTTTTAGGAAAACTTGCATCATGCTTATCAAATGTCATTTTCTTAAAATTACTTCACCACACTTACCTTTTTGTATATTTAATCTTTTGGTCAGGACTTTACTGTGTCTTTACTTTGTAACAACCACAATTAGGTTTCCTACAGATGTCCTAGAACTCAGGGAAGTTTTGGTTTACCAACATTAAACATACATTTTTATCGCCTGCCACAACCTTCGGCAGAAAACTCATTTCTTGTTATCATCAGTTATAAAAGACAAAGCACCAGAGAGAGAGTCAGTCAGTCAGTCTGTGTATGATCCTAGTTCATCCTTTGCTCTGGAGCAAGTCGGCTCAGAGGCAACCATCAAAATGGTAACTTAGTTTTTTATGGTTGCTGAGGTATTTTAGTACAGGTGGTCACGTAGGTAATTCCTTAACTCTTTTACTGCTTTGCCTTTGTTACATGTCATTTAGCTTTAAGTTTATTTATTGTTTATTAAATATTGTTGTTTATTTCCATCTTATTATTACACTTTCTTATTATAATTGTTTTACAAGAATATCTTGCTCCAAAACCCCATCGCGGTTCCTACAGACCCCTTTAGATCCCTAGGTCCCTAGGACCTGAGTTAAGTACCACCTCTCACTACGAAAGACTCTACCATCACATTACCAAGCTACGCCGTCACGCCCAAGTTTAATTAACCATCAACAAAGGTGTACTTAGCATTTGGTGGAGGCGCCGAATTACGCCGTGTTGGAAAAACCATATTTAACATTTGGTGGAGGCGCCGAGATAACATTTGATGCGCCATGTTTAACATCATACCGTATTACGCTACGATTAACATTTGACGAAAGCGCCAAGCGCTTCTATTTTAACATTTTTTATTTTTTTTTTAATTTAACTGACTTGTATCTAAAACAAAACGCGTTTCAAATCTTGTTCTATAAATATTTATTGAATTCAGAAAGTACTTTACTATTAATTAAGTTTGATAACAACAGGGACCCATATTTAAAGTTATTAATTACCTATTTCTTATTCTGACTCTATCAAGGTCAATAAAAGTTACATCATTCTGTATTATTTCTATTCTAATTTGTTATCAAACATTAAAATTGCAAGCAAGAAACACAATTATAGATAAGTAATTTAATTTCAGACAATACAAAACCGACAGTAAAATTTTTCACCTCCCTTATTTTTAATCTATAGTTATCATTACAAAAGTTTCCTGCAACACAAATTTTTTCACCATAACCAGAGAAATAAATAAATAACCGTCGAACAAATAAACCACAAATTCTTATCACAGCTGATAATGGCAAAGCATGCACTTTCTTACGTAATGCAGTCTATATTAAACCCAAACATGCCTACCTTCATCAAGCCAAAAACCTTTAGTCCAGGCAAGACCGATTGTTTTGAATTCTTAAAGAATTTTGAAAAATGCGCTAATTTAAATTCTTGGGATGGTTCTTATAAAATTGATTATTTTTCTCATTTCTTATTAGATAGTTCACAAATGTGGATTAAAAACTTTATCAGTAACCCTGAAAATAGTATTAAAACTTGAACTGACGTAAATAACTCTTTCTTGAAATATTATGGAGGACCTAAATTACCGCATCAACTTTTTAATCGTTTTCGCTCAAGACATCAGATGCCAAAAGAACTCGTTATAGATTTTTATTTTGCACTTCAAAATTTACGTATGAATGTTACACCCACTATTTCAATTACAGACTTCGCGGATTATTTCGCACGAGGACTTTTACCCAAATTACGAAATAATTTCATTTTATTAGTTTCAAACAGGCACATTACTGAAAATTTATTCCGCAGTATAGCATATACAGTATTGCCCGAAATAAACAGTACTGAAACTAAGTTGGCGGTGTTTTTATGCGTGCGCTTTCACACTCAAGTTAGCTAGTATAGACCTGTCAAGTAAACCTCAAACAAGTAATTAGTAGGGCCTAATTGTTAAAAATGGTGTTAAGTACAGAGGAGAAAGTGTTTCTGGTAGAGCATTATTTTCGTTCATACGGAATCGGCCGACGTAATGGTGCAAGTTTGCTATACGTGTCTGATCAATTCACACAAAGGTTTAATAAACGTTCTCCAAGTAATGCTGTAATTTTGAAGGTTATTGAAAAGTTTAGAAATACAGGTAGTGTATTGTGCCAACGAAAAGGAAACTCAGGGCGTCCCAGGACAGTTAACAACAACAATAACCATGAACGTGTTTTGAGCAAATCTTAGAAAATCCGAAAGTCAGCCAGGCAAGGACAGCGTTACAACTTGATTTAAAAAGAACTTCCTTTCAAAGAATCCTGAAGGAGCTGGGTACATTTTCGTATGTGATTCAGGTACATCAACAACTACATCCTCGGGATTATCGCAGTAGAGTGGAATATTGCGCCAGAATTCTCGCGTTACAGTATGAAAATCCTGAATTTTTGAAAAATGTTTGGTTTTCAGACGAAGCACATTTTCACTTGTCAGGCTATGTGAATCGTCGCACAAATCGATTTCTGGGCTTTGCCAGACCCGATGAGGTTCAAGAGGTTCCTTTACATAGTGAAAAAGTGAGTGTCTGGTGTGCTGTTTCCGGACACGGAATCATTGGTCCGTATTTTATCGAAGAGAATGGTAGGCAAGTCACACTTAATCAACAGAGGTACAGACAAATTTTAACACGATTTATCCCTGATCTACGTCAATTCTGTCGTGCACGTAACTTGGCATTTCGAAACCAATTTTTTCAGCAGGACGGGGCAACTTGCCATACTGCTGCCGCAATTCGTCAATTTCTTCAAGAACATTTTCCAAGCAAATTCATATCACGATTTACTGACTTCCCTTATCCTTCACATTCTCCAGACCTCACACCTCCAGACGCATACATTTGGGGCATGGCTAAAAATGCCGTTTTCAAACGGGCACCACAAACCATCGATGAATTAAAGGATGCCGTTAGAGTCTTCTTCGCAGCCCTGAGACAACCCTTATTCAATAACATGACCAGAAACTTAGAACATCGTTATGAAGTCTGTCTCGAACGAGGAGGTGCACATTTAGAACATATAATAAAGTGTCAATAAGATGTATTTTTTAAATATACAAAACAATTACAATTTCAGTACTGTTTATTTCGGGCAATACTGTACTTTGTCAGAAATCCAGTCTAATTCTTTACACGATCCATTACTAAACCAAGCAAATTTATTTACCTTTTTAAAAAATACAAAGCAGACTCATTTTTTTCAAAAAGACAAACAACGGAGAAATTTCGATAGGCTCGATTCTTACACTTTTCAGGAAAATTGGTACACAAGGAACCAATATACGCATTCACAAAGAAATTCACAAGATTATAGGCCACGACAGTATTTTTATTTCAATCGTAAAACACATAATTTTAAACCACAATGTTCAACGTGTCATAAAACTGGAGACTATACTTCTTCATGTAGGAAAAATAAATATCTCACTCAAGAGAGTTACAATTTTAACAATAATTTTTTAGTAGATTTTAACCCCAAAAATAAGCATTCTTATCAACAAAATAGGTATTCGAATAACCGATATAAATTCCCTTCATCTAATTGTAAATATAAGAGATATGATAGAAATAATGCATATACTTTTTACTCCGACCGAAATCGGAAAGATACAGGAACGTGTAAATTTAATAATTTTAAGGGTAGGAAATCCCAGTACAGAAACTATGAATATAAAAATAGTTCTTTATTTTTATATACTGACGCAGACAAATTATATACAGTAAAAGCTTTTTACAAAAATCAGGAAATTTCAGTTCTGCTTGACACCGGTTCTTACTACAATATCGCTTCGAGAAAATTTTTCAATGATATTTCAGTACACCCGCAAACGAATTTGGGACTTAAAACAGCAGACAACAGAACCCTGCCAGTTTCAGGAAAATCCAATATAACTATTAATTTAGAAGGACAAAATACTGCAATACCTACATTAGTCATCAGAAAACTACCTGTACCTCTGATATTAGACTTAAAATTTTTAGAAGATAATGCGACACAAAAGACAGTTGGTAACGATATTACCTAATGTGGAAACTAACGCACCAATTGTCAATGACATTACACAATATGCAAATTATTACAATACATTTTCTACATATACAAATTATATAAAAAACCCTCACGGGGTACTTACGTGAATAGGCAAAGCTTCCTTCCAAATTACTTCATGATGGTGGCGGCTTGCATCCGGATTACTTAATGATGGTTCTCGGGTTGTGGATCTCCTAAGCTAGGTTGCCTCCAAATTCGGTCGTCTTCTTCCTATGTAGAGGTACGATAAGGAACGGGTTTGGGGAACGATAATCAAAAAAGGCAAAAGGGAATCTACATAATAAAAAGATACGATAAGATACCAGACCAACCACTCTTGTTCGCGTTTCAAAGGCAAGTCCCTACGCGTCTTTCGGAAATTCCCCATTTTTCTTCCCCCACAAACGTCAAACTCGCGCAACGCACTTCTGAAGTGACGGAAATACGCGCAACAAGTCTTTTAAATTTATGGCGCGAAATCCTCTCATATTAACACTTATTTAAAAATGTCTAGTGCCAAAATTTTTTGGCAAGTAACAAAATATATTATTTATTTTATACGGTCATGAATACCAAGGCGGGAGAGACCTAGCTAACCTTTCCAGACTCCAATTTTGAGCAACCTTAACTACTGGAGAAACCTAGCCAACTTCTTCGGATTTAAACAGTTTTGGAACCATTGGTTAATACATGTTAAGCAGAAATCATAATAATATCGAATTTTCTTTTTCTTTTGTCAAAGCCCTACCTAATTAAATAAATCATTCACTGTCAATTATTTTTTTTATATTTAGGACACCTATTTTTTTTTGTTTAAAGTGATTACTTTTAAATTTTCTTTTAGTGACTTATAAGCAAACCTTTTGCTTTAGCTTTTGAATTTTATTTTAATTTATATACGTAAAGAACGCGTACTATTTTTTCTTCAATATTTGTAAGACTCAATGGGACAACGAGACGTTCACGTATTCCGCTCTTTCTCCGACTGAGTCATAATTATTTTTTTCTATATAAGACATTACCGAGGAAATACAATTTTCTTTACTGATTACCATAGTTCATCGATACTGAATATAGAACAAAAAATAATCTTATCTTAACTAGGAATTAGAACAACGACAATTCTTTTCCTCCCTAATCCTTTTTATGTGGATTACAATTAATTAATTTTCATTCCACATGAACATTTTACTTTATTATGGCACAAACTTAAGTGATTTTAGATTTCATTTATACATTATTGTATATTATTTTTCCTGGAAAGTATTAACTCCAGATGATTAGGTATTATGAATAATTACCTCAGATGATTTTGCTTGTTCCAACCAAATTTCTTTAAACGACTAATACGTCATCATGTATTTAAGAAGTTTGAATGGAATTTTTTTATTCACACACTTCTTTATGTTTGTATACTCTTATACAACTGACAGCGAACCAATTTTCTTTTTCGCTGACAGCAGGATTTGAACCCGCGATTAGAGATTTAGAAACTTTATGAAATTTTATGTATAGTTTATTGTTTATATTAGCAGTTAAGAAATTTCTTTACGAATTACTATTTCTTATTTTTATTTTATTTACAACACTAATTTGTATTTTTTATTAAATCCCCTCAATTTTTTTTGCGGGATCTCACACTCTTCGTCAACCAAATCAGAGAATACGACAACACAGTCTAAATGTCAGCAACTCACAATAAATAGCGAATAGCTAAAACGATGGCAAAGACTACTAATATTATTGAATTAGTCATGAAACCCTAACTTAACATCATCACCCAAAATAATGCAGTTTTGATTTTGAATGATTTTAATTGGATATTTTACTACTAACTGTAATCCAATGCAAACACATGTTCCATTTTATGTTCACTTTGGACTATACACTGTTTTACCATAACTTATGAATGCAAAACAACGCAAAACATCGGACACTGAATATGATATTAAATGGTTGCAAACACTTGATTTCCTTTTTTTTTTACGTCTACAACCAAATATACAAAGCCACATGGTCCAATGGTTACTTAATCGTTCTCAGCTTTATAGAGCCACCACTGAGATAGTGCACACCTTTTATAAGCACAAGAGGCACAAGAGCACATAATTCCTCTTCAAAAACTTATTTTCCTTTTTCATAAACACCCATTCTTTATGGATATGTATACATCTTCCTTACAACTACACACTATAGTCGAACAACTTCTCCTTGTTTTGGAACGAATTGGAACCGTTATCTTGGAACAAAATCACGTACTACTTCTTTCACCTAAACAACATGGAACCAATTATATACTACACCAACCAACCATCAATTTTTTCTCAACTTATGTAAACACAGACATCGTTTCATCAATACCAAGCATACAAACTTCTGGCATTCAACAGCTGCAATCATCCTGAGACTTCTTTAGTCACTAGCAAGCCAATTGCCACTTGTCACCAGCGTGCCCTGATTAAGCACCACCGACTTTTGGTATGAACTTTTTATCTGTTAACCCTTAAGCCATCAAGCATTGACATTTTAATTTATTTTTTGTGTGACGCTTTCATCCGCTCGCACTGATTTACCACTTGTTTACTTTTTCTTTTTTGTATTATATTGTATATTGTATTAAATTGTATTTTACTTTAAGTATTTTGTATTTGTACTCATTTATATATTCTTACTCATGTATATTTCGATAGGTATTACTTTTTACTTTTACATTTATGTTTTTAGTTATTTTAACTAAGTTTTTAAACAATGTTTAATTCCTTTAATTTGTATTAACATTGACAGCACCTTTAAGTTATATAATTCTTTTATGTTTAAAATTTTTTAAACTTAAATTTTGCAATTTTATCTTTTTACAATTTTACTTTTTAATTTTCGCTTTTTGCAGTGACCATTTGCTTTGAATTGATTTAATTTATTTTGATGTAAATGCCTTCATATATACAATTGCCTCTTTGCCAAACTCCTTTATATTTTCTTTTCAACTTTTACTTTATTTTTTTATTTTAAGATTTGGAGCCCAATTTTTGTATGAGCCCCATGTGTTGTATATAGCGAAACCATTATTTTAGATTATTTTTAAAACGCTACATTGTAACAGAATCAGTAAACCGAACATTCTTTGTTCTAGGAAAACTTGCATCATGCTTATCAAATGTCATGTTCTTGAAATTACCTCACCACACTTATCTTTTTGTATATTTAACCTTTTGGTCATTGACTGTGTCTTTACTTTGTAACAACCACAATTAGGTTTCCTGCAAATGTCCTAGAACTCAGGAAAGTTTTGGCTTACCAACATTAAACTTGCATTTTTGTCGCCTGCCACAACCTTCGGCAGAAAACCCATTTCTTGCTATCAGCAGTTATAAAAGACGAAGCACCAGAGAGAGAGAGAGTCAGTCAGTCAGTCAGTCAGTCTGTGTATGATCCTAGTTCATCCTTTGCTCTGGAGCAAGTCCGCTCAGAGCCAACCATCAAAATGGTAACTTAGTCTTTTATGGTTGCTGAGGCATTTTAGTACAGATGGTCACGTAAGTAATTCCTTAACTCTTTTACTGCTTTGCGTTTGTTACATGTCATTTAGCTTTAAGTTTATTTATTGTTTATTAAATATTGTTGTTTACTTCCATCTTATCATTACACTTTATTATTATAATCGTTTTACAAGAATGTCTTGTTCCGAAACCCCATCGCGGTTCCTACAGACCCCTTTAGATCCCTAGGTCCCTAGGACCTGAGTTAAGTACCACCTCTCACTACAAAAGACTCTACCATCACATTACCAAGCTACGCCGTCACGCCCAAGTATAATTAACCTTCAACAAAAGTGTACTTAGCAATATTCTTACTGGCATTACTTAAAATTAATAACGGTCTATATACAGAGTGTTAAATGCCTGCTATTTACATAATGTATGAATTACCTATTTTTTGCTGAATACGCGTTCTATTGTTGTAAGATATGCTTACTTGTATCGTTTAAAGTTAATTATGGTCTATATACAGGGTGTTAAATGCTTGCTATTTACATAATGTACGAATTTCCTATTTTTCTGCGAAATAAATGCAGTTTTCTGATTTCTATTGCAATTTATGGTTACTACACGACCCTCACTACTCAGTACACCCCTAAACAACCCCTAATCACAGCAAAATATATATATATATATATATATATATATATAGGTAATTACACAAGGCACGTTGATTATTAATATTAATGTTACTAATTAGTAAAATGGGATTACAATTTGGATATTTATGCAAAGCCTAAATGATCATTTAAAAAGGAGAGATTTAAAATATAAGGCCCCGGACAAAATTAGTTCTTCGACTTTTATCGCCAATGCGTTAACCAAACGTGTCACCATCCAGGACCGATAAATTCAAGTTGAAATCGTGTACGCTACCATACTCAAATATATATATATATATATATATATATATATATATATATATGTTGTTGTGATACTGTAGCAATACCCCTATGCGCCCTTTTTTGTGAATTAAAAAGGTAAGAATTTTTAATCTGTCAATTTTAGATTTTTAATGTATAATTTTAATTGCGTCAGCTAGCTCAGTTTTTAAATTATGCACGGAGCTTGCGACAATACGACAAACAAAGGATTTAAATTTATCTTCTACCTCTCCTTCCTGTTCTAATCTTTAAACCAAAAAACCATTAAGCACAAATGATTATAATGTTCTCAAAAATATTTACAACGTATGAAAAGTTTAAAGATTCTCTAAACAGAACTTTCATTGAAGAAAAATTAATAATTATCATTCCCAAAGATGATCAAAAAGACAGCAAAATCACTATTATTATTATTAACTGAAGCTCCATGAACGTTCATTCAACTTCTTTAAATATTTACGTAATTTACAACGTGTACTCAAAAAAAGACAATCCTTGCCGACTCTCACATGAATTATCATGAAGGCAATTTTTAAATTATTTAAATTAGTAATATTCAATGACATGTTAATTTTTAAATCATTCAGTTCAGAAATAAAATAATTAAGCATTCAGATTGGCTAACCTGTGGTTTTCTGCTCGAATCAATCCCAGGTCCAACTGCTTTAGATATTGTCTGCATCCCTCTTAGCATAGCCTTAAATCACTCTAGCGTCCTCCGTTAAACTCCTTGACAATTCATAGTTGAAGTAAATGCTTGTTGCATTTCTTCATTTGTTCTAGTAATTATTTATAATCGCTTATCCATTAATTATTTAGAATCGTCATCCAATAATTATTTGGAATCGTCATCCAGTAATTATTTAGAGTCCTTTTTATTAAAGTTAATATTAGAATTTAAATTAAAATAGCTTTTAGTTACTTACGCCTTTTGAAAGGTAAAACGACAAACCTCTTAATTTTCCATAATTGCAATGGTACTTTTTTAACACTTCGCAATAAATCACTTTACGTAAATATTTTAGTTTTAAAGAATGCGAACTACGCCTTACCGATGATTTGTTTACAAATCCGGTCGTATTTAAATGCATTGTCTATCTATTGACAAGCGCAAAGTTCGATGTTGTGCATGCTACTTTCATACCAGGTTTTTGGATATTCCATCTTATAGTATTGTATGCTAACATCAACGCGTTACTTTTGTCACGTACCATTTCGAGTTAATAGCACTGATTCCTTTGGATTTTCATACTTCTAAATAAGTAAACCATTGTGTGTGTGTGTGTGTGTGTGTGTGTGTGTAGGTGTAATCTTTACGTTGCAATAACCTGCCGTTACAATACTTGCTTCAAAGAGTAATCTATAATTATTTATAATATTTATAACAGTTTCCATTAAACTTTGCCAAAGCCAGTAGCAAGTAAGAAACTTACCTGCTACCTCCTAGCGGACTTTCCACCCATTTAAGACTTGACAAATCACCAAGCACAAATGGTTTGATATAAGCATGTTCAACTTCAGAGATGCCGTTAAACTTCTCAAGCGGTAGATGGCGCCAAGTACCCCAAATATTATCTTTATCTAGAACATTATGTAAAAGATCCTTTTGTAGTTGATCGGCGTAAAAAGGCGATAACAAACTAAACGGTTCGGCATCGGGGCTTTGTATAAAGTAAGATCGTACGTTATTACCGCCCTGTTCCTTTCTAAGACAATTAACCATTCCAATTATCCCATTGTATGGTTCGTTTTGTGCTACTATATATATTTTTGAATCATCAGTTACCGATTTTTTCATGGCCACTTTCAGCGGTTCTAACCAATTATAATTTTGATCTGTTATACGAATTACAATTGAATTATTAAAATCTATCGAAGTCTTTCTTAGCAAGATATATGACTTACAAGCTGCATGAACTTTAATAGTGCAAATTATATCCAAATTTAGGCAGCTGATTGTTGCGTTATCTATAGTTGAGGAATATGTTTCTTGAAGTAGAAGAAAACCTGTATTATTATTAAATCGTGCTAACACTTCTCTTAAGAGCTCTTTACTTTGTATCGCATCTCCAAATACTATCAGATGGAAATTATTTTTAACAACCTGAGCTGTGTTGTCACTGCTATCGACGCCGTATCTACCATCCACCACTTCTGGAAAGGCATATGTTCCTGCATCAACCTTTACATAATTGATGTATACGTTAGGTTGCGCCTGAAAGGCTTCTTTTAATGTTGGCCCGAAACAAATTTGATTGCCAATTTCTAAAATATGAAGATCGTCTTCGCTACTACAGTTTTCTGTTACAAGTTGGGCAACTACTGCCAGAGCTGCTCGCAAAGACTCTTCTGTATCTTCATTGTACAACGTATGCCGTAAAGGAACAAATTGGTAGGTTTCTAACTGGGGTGAAACTAGTAGGGATTGCTTTAAGTGTACTAAAGAAAATTTTGGCTCGGTAATTGTGATTCCAGTTGATTTAATACAGTTCATAATACGATCCACTACAACGAAAGCTTCTCCTTTTTTCTGCGTTTTGGTTAGCATTGTAAAATGTAGTCCAGGATCTATGATAATACTAGTTAGTTTTGTTGGTAAAAAAAGGTGTCGCGATTTTTTGCCCAAAACATATAGTTGCATCATATTGTCTATGAATGTGGTCCAGTTACCTTCCCATTTTATTTTGCCGTTAGTTGCATAATAGTTAGAACTTAGGATACCACAGAAAGCCTTTTTGTAGTCATAACCACGTATGCGAAATTCTTTGTAGATATCATGTGAACTTAGTAAAAGATTATCTTCTTCTGTAGCATTGTAAGTGTCCCATAGCGTGTTTTGGTATTGAATAATTTTTCCAGAAACAACCACTGATCCGTCATGTGTTATATTAAATTCGCCAGATTGTTCAAATATACTAATAAAGAAACTAATAGCTTCCGATTTAGGTACTATCACTACAGTATTAAATTTCACATCCCTTATAAGTACTGTAATTTTCTCATATATTACTGACTTCAATTGAGCAAACGCTTTCCACAGCATAACCTAAAAATAAAGTGTAAGTTTAATTAATATGTAACAACTACAGGTATGTTATCTTAGAAAATGTTCAAAAATTGAGTTAAACGCATGTTAACTGAAAAAGAGATCTTTAAGCAAACCGCATTTAAATAAAATTAAACTCGATGCAAAAATTAGAGTTATGCTTTTTAAGTTAAACAAATATATGGTATACGAAATAATACAAGCAGTTACACATATTGGAAAATGAGTTTTTCTGAAATTGATCAAGTATATTTACTTTGTCAGCTCAAAATCAAGTGTCAAAGTGCACTATTCCGATATACGTCAAAAAATGGTAATGCAAAATACTTTCCAGGTCTAGGCCGGGAAAGTATTTTACTGTATAGTTTTTATCCTCATTTTAAGTAATACAATGCACTCCAACAAGCAATCTTGCGAAGTATACCCAAGTGCAATGCATCTTTTCACAAACTGATGCACTAATAGTTCTTAGATTTTAAAAAATATTTAATTCATTTTTAGAAAAAGTAGTATATTACCTCGTAGTAAAAGCACATTCCCGGACTCGGCTAGCGCCTGGGCCACAATTTGCATTGTCGTCCGCGAATGTATTGCTTTTACTACTGGATACACAATATACTATTCTTATGTATATGCATCACAACAGCATAACGTAAACACACCAGTGAAAAATCAGATTAACACCAGAGGACGATAGTAGGGGGTTGATGGCAATCCTGCTGCCTCATTTCCTCCAGAATCCCTCATTTCCTCACTCATCTGGACCAAATTTACATGTTAGTTCCCATAAGGAGGAAATGAGAGAGATTAATTTTCTCCTTGCTCCTCCTTGCTCGGACACCCTCACATCAACCATTATGATTATGTCACACCCGCATTTTTTCCACCCACGAGATAAATCTTTCTGCACATTTCCACCCACGAGATAAATCTAAATTGTTTGGTATCAATTAATATTAGATTTTTCTCAGCTACCCGAATTTTTAAGAATTTTTTAGATTGCATCATCCCCCAGAGAGCTACCCCAATTTTAAGATTTTCTTTACCGCTAACATTCTGAGCCAAATAGTTTTCTTCGACTAGCCATTGTATCTTTCGAGATAAATGTACTTTGTTTGGTATCAATTAATATTATAATTTTCTCAGCTACCTGAATTTCTACGAATTTTTCAGATAGCAGCATCCCCCCAAGGAGCTACCCTCATTTTAAGATTTTTTGCTGGTAGCGATTTTTGCCCGTCCTTATAAATTTTTTAGCTATGCGATACGTCAAATTAGTCTAGAATTTTACGTACAATCCGAATCTGTAAACAGATTTAAAATAGGACCACCGTTACAAAGTTACACACATACCTTCTAGCGAGCATACTGCGACCGTACCAATACTCGCTTTTAATGTAGTACCATGCTTTCTATCTTGTTTAGCTCGTCTTTCGAGATAAATATATTTTGTTTGGTATCAATTAATATTAGATTTTTCTCAGTTACCCAAATCTTTAGGAATTTTTTAGATAGCACCATCCCCAGGGAGCTACCTTCATTTTAAGATTTTCAGCTGGTAGCAATTTCTGACCGTCCGCATAAATTTTTTAACCATGCGACACATCAAATTAGTCTAGAATTTAACGCAGAATCCGAATCTGTAAACAGATTAAAAATAAGACCACCCCTAACCATTTTACACACACACCCTTTAAGTTATAATTTTCCTGTAGCTCATACCTAAAAGAAAATCTAAAAACCATTCATAAAACTTTTTATTACAGACTATTTTTACTAATACAGTTTAAATTTTGTAAACCACATTTCTAAATACATATTCACAATTTTTATTCTTAACCTAGGACTCCTCACATCGGCTTATACTTATTAATATTTATTTCTAAATAGAGCACCTTTTCCAAAGACCAATCGGACCCACATGTTTCAAATTCTTCTGATTTTTGTGTAGACGCCGTAGAGTTCGCAATAGACTTTTATTGCTGTATGTTGTGTTCTTTTTTCATTAATTAATCGAATAAACCGCTCTTTCTGCTTCCAAAGAAACTCGGACACTCCATCGTCGACACCGGCGTTCTTTATGCGATAGCTAGCCATCTTTGCCAGTAGCGGTAACTGTTGCATTTTTACGTCTGTTGCTTCTCAAGTGTGCGGCATAGGTAATCTTTTCCATTTCGAAATCGCATACTTTACACATAAGCCGCGGTTGTTTCGTACAAGACCCTTTAACAGCTGTCGGAGCTGAACGTTTACGGCTTAATGACATACCGTGATGTTTTTCCTTGTGTCGCAGTAAGTTGTCCATTCTCGTAAAAGCGATACCGCAAACCACACAGTTTAAGTACTTTGCTGCTGACGGATGCATAAGCTTAACCGTGGACGATGTTACACCACAACATTTATTCTGGTGCCGTTTAAGAGCATTTTTCCAGGTATAGGAAGCACCGCAAGAGTTGCATTTAAAAACGTTTGCAGGTACCATTTTAGTACAAAACAAAATCCGCACTATAGGAATTTGGTTAAACTTGTAAGCGAAATAACTTATAACTAAAGGGTTCACTCTTGCGTACTTGCTTTATGTACCCTATAGAATGCATACCGAAGGTTTCCAAAGACAGCCGACGAAATTGAGGATTCAGCGGGGAACTAAATGACGTTACCTTTTACCAATCCTTGGTATTTGTCCAGTTCATTTAGCACCAATGCATTCACCCGGGTCGCATCATCCATGCTGCTAATGCAGATAGTAGAAACACAGGAAACGTCTTCCATGTTATACGGATCAACAATCGCATCGCGTGCATATTAAAAATCCAAAAGGGTGATAGCACACGCACACAAATTGTGTGCAAGTCGTGCTGTAGAAGATGCGGTGCTACTATAACCAAAAACTTAATAAAAACACTTTAAACCTTTGCTAAGGGAATACCAAACTTGTCTACAGAATACTTACTAATAAAGCAATTTAATTTTAAATAACTTCTACTTCATATTTTCGGTAATGGCAGGAAATAATCGAAGATTACCGAAGACACTCGAAGAGTGCACAAACGCGGTCACTAAACCAATTAGCATTAATTCCGAGTGTTCTGTGCTTTCGTAGGTTGCTCATTTCCTACAACCAAATCTTCCGCATAGCGGTCTGTAGCACGTATTGATTTTTAGAACTGGTAAGTACTCGATATCGCCCAAATAGAGAATTAGATGCTCGATGTCTGTAAACTTCCGATTCCCTCGTAAAAGGTAGAAAAAACTCGGTCATTCATCCATCTAACTTATACTTGGACCCGCTCCGTTCTAATAATTTCCAAACATTTTTCAAACGACAATGGTCTCAGAATTTTTAAATCTCCGAGGGATCTATAAGTCGTGATCAATTACATGTACAAACTACCGGTAAACTAACATATTTTTAGTTACAGTGCGTTGCATAATACATGCATACTCCTTCTCTGCGCTACTGTTATTCTAGTAGTTGCTTGAAAAAGTCAGTTGCATTTTTTTACTGCTAGCACCGCTGCAAAACACCATTCTATACTTTCTTTATAAGTATAGCACATCGCGCACTTTTTTGTCTGATAATTAAATTTTTCTCATGTAGGCTTTTACACTTTTGCATATTTAAACATCTAATTCGATCGATTAACCACTTTGTATTATTCTAACGGAAACCACCATACATTCCGTCGCACCGTTCTTTTGAATCCAACGATCCGATGGGCTTCCACACACTAATATCGAACGTATCTTTCCTACTATTTGTTAAACAAAAACTTCCGGCATCGCCATGTCCGTATGTGGACGTAAGCAGATGTTTGTGGATGTGTACGAGAATATGTAGCCATATACATTAATCACTTTAAGCTATTGTATTTAATCCAAGAAAACTAATATTTTTATAAACCACAATAATAATAGCCTTTATTGGTTCCACATTTCTACCATTTCCCAATAACTGGTGCTACGTACATGAAAACTTTAATTTCTTATTGGAGTGAATCTTTATTCTCCCACGCACTGTTGCGTTGTTGCATGCCCACCCCTTTTGGGAATATATGCTCGTTATAGGTTGTAACACCCGCGGTTTTACTTAACTACACTTTGTGAGATCTCTTTAATCTTTTTAATCGTGTCTTTCTCGCTTAAAATACAGTAAGACTCGGATTTTGTATCGACGAATTCTAATACTATACCCCCATTAAATTCGTCTTTGAATTTCCCTACAACTTTTTTGTTGACAAACAGTATATTGTATTTATTATCCGCAGAGTAGTCACTCTTTTAAGATATCTATATTTTGTTTGGTATCAACTAATATTAGATTTTTCTAGGGAGCCCAAACCTGTAAATAGATTTAAAATAGGACAACCCCATACAAAAACCCAAATCTCTAATTTTTGCCCTTCTTTATTTAACTCCATCTTTAAAACCCTTTTTCCTCTACCCAAGACATACGCTTTAACCATCCATTTCCCTAGAAATCTTAAACCGTTGCGTCCCGCGAACACCACGTGGATATAATACGTATACTCTGTCAACCAGGATAGAAGCAGGAAGGATGTGGAAAAAGGGAAGGTGGGAAAAGAACTTAAAAGTTATGGAATCTTAAAACTAATATATACAATAGATTTACAAAATCTATACAAATATAAACAACTATCTTAGATTTATATCTTTATGCCCCTCATGCGTAGATTGCTTTACTATTAGGAATGAGTACCTTTTGTCATCTTCGCTCGATAAACTAGTTTTATTAATTATCTGCGTGTACAAATCGTGTTTTTCACTCCGGTTACATACAACGGCACACACCTTACCACCAAAATAAAGAATTAGATGCTTGGTGACTGCTTCTGCTTCCCTCGTGTACGCCTAGGCACATTCCAGCCCATGCGCACCCCTGACCATGCGTAAAACCTGCCCGTGCGCACCTTTGCCCATGCGCACCCCTGGGCGCGCGCACCCCCTGCAAACGCGCACCTCTCTCTGTGCGACTGCTATTTTGTGGTGACGACATAGCCTTTTATAAATAAAGAACAATGTAATACTATTCTAAAAATGTTTATTCTGACATTATACATAACAAAATTTAAAAATAATTAATACCAAGCATCGAGTCATTTAAACTTAATTTTAATACAAAGTTATACACAGAAGATAGTCCTTTCTTTATGTTTGTTTGGAGTGGTTTTCATTTTATTTAATTTTATTCGCAGGTAAAAATTTAAATCGACACCCAAGTCCTCTATCTCCTTTTTTAGCCAATAGTTTGATACATAGAGACTGTTTAAGTTTTCGAATTGCAAAATGTATCGAAGTTTGTCTATAATGTAAAGTATTTGATTCCACCGACAACCAGATTCATTCCTTTGTGTAATTCTTGCAGCTGATGACAATGTTTTAATAGCGGCTCTCCCACTATATTCTGCATACGTATCTTGTTAGCTTGATCGACTTCTTCTTGTCGGTATTAGAGAGGGTCCTTATTTTTTCACCCACTATTACGTAGTTGCATGCCACCACAGTAGTGGGGAAGGCCGGTCCTAATTCAAAACGTGTTCACACGTATTTTCCATATGTAAAATTCAAGTGCACCGTTTTGAATTAGGACCGGCCTTATATACTTTCAATGTAAAATAGTTGTGAAAACATTCCAATGTAAAATAGTTGCGAAAACATGAATTCTTATATACTTTCAAATGTAAAATACTTGTGGGCACGTTTTGAATTAGGATCGGCTTTATATTACTTTCAATGAAACATACTTCAAAACACACGTATATTAAAAAATGTAAGTGCAGAGAAAATGTGTGTAGATGTTTTGAATTTGGTTTTTTAGCGAGAAGTTATAAAGTATGCCAGATGCAAAATATCGCATTCAAGTCAATTGTGTTTAATTCAAGTGGATTCTGATTTGTTTTTTATTTATGTTTAGAGGCTGCAAATACACATGGGCCGGTTTCAATTCAAAATGTGTTCACTCTTGTGATAGATCGAAAAGTGGGTTGATAAAGTACGCAGATGGTGGTAATCCGCTATATAAGGAGATTGCACCTAATATTAATTTAATTAGTCGAAGTTTACTGCATATATTTACATACAAACATGTATATAATTGATATTCAGGGATTTAAATACATGAAAAACGAGTTTGTGTGCAAAGAAATTGCGGTTTTTGTCTTGCTGTTAGGTGATGTTTGGCATCAAATTTTTAAACTGCCAATGCAGTCTAGTTGTTTGAGCCAAGATCATATAAAACATAATGACTGGGTGACGAGGAATATTCATGGTCTTTCTTAGAATAAATCTTCAACGGCTGGAATGGTGTCATCATATATAGCGTTTTAATTGCAGAAAATTATCCGAGCCGGTGAAGAAGTATTTGTGATGGGTCTAGAAAAGAAGTAATTAATTGAAACCTATCTAATGCAAAACGTTGTAACTGATATGCTTGCACTAGGTTGTCCTAAGCTATCGGAGTTAAAAATCAACAATCGTTTAACATATAACATCCATTGTTGTAGACACATCAATAATAATTTGCAATGTGTAAAACAAAATACCTTTTTATTAAAAGAATGGTTTGATAATAATAAAAAACAATAGAAAGATTTTGTCTGTATTATTTATTTTAATATAATTTTACAATGTTAGCCTTATTAACTATTATTATTATAACAACTTCTAGCAAACATTATTTTTATCGATCCAGCTATTGTGTACGTTAGAGAAGCCTAAGCATTTTACAAAGACTTTATTTCCACTCTTTCTTAGGACTTTTTCTACCAGGTAAATTCCTGGATGTTTAACCTTTTGCAACTCCATTTCATAAAATGCATCTTTGATTTTCTTCTCGTCTTGATCTTCTAATGTATATGTTGTCGGATTGGTTACGTTTACCTTTTTAATCTTAAAAATTTCATTTGACCAGTTTGGCGTGTAACCTTTCGTAAATGCTTCCCTGGGTTTACTAATCCTCACACTGTCTTTAATTGAATATTTTGGTATTTTGGTTGCAAGTTTGATGTGGGTAAATGATGATTTAAGAATAGTTTTTTCATTTGATTTATCAACTTTTACAGGTTTGACTCTGATAGTATTGTGAACTGTATTGTTGTGTTGTTTCACAATATCACTTAAATTTTTTATCCAATTGTAAGAACCGTTCAGGCTAAACAAGCGCCACGTTTTCCCTTTAAAGTTCTAATTACACGTTCCACAATGCATGCTTTCTTTGTAGAAAAACACTATAATGGTTTATGCCATATGTCTGCATTAAGGATTGAAAGTGTTTGTTATAATATTCTTTACCAAAATCAGACTGCAAATTTCTTGGCGGATTTTTAAATTTATTTAAAATTGTTTTCATTACAGCAGTAACATCAATACCCGTTTTACTTTTAAGTGGTACAGCCCATACGTATTTGGAGAAACAATCAATAACTACTAAAATGTATTTAAATCCTTTGTTTGTTTGCGAATATGGTAGCATTTCAATTAAATCGGTCTGAAAAAGATCATTTAAACCTTTTACTATCACTTTGCGTCTCTTGAAATTTATTTTTGCTGGTTTATGAAGTTCATTTACTATATCCTCTTTCACTTTTGATTGAACAACTATCATAATACTTTTTTCTAATCAGGATTTATTAAATACAATCAATAAATATTTCTATGTTTGAATGTCGAGGGCTCCACTTGCTTTGAAAGGAACTTTTAATATAAAATCAAGAAACATTGTGGTATTGTTTGTGATAGCACCGCTGTCACGAAAGCTGATTACATCCATACGTTTAAGCAAAAATCCTTGTAACTGTGCATTTACATAACTTTTTTCGTTTATAAGAATTTCAATGTCTTGCGGGTATCCTTTAATATTCGCAATGACTGCTTTCTCATAAGGAAATTCATAATTATGTTTAATGTTGAAAATAAGGAATGTTTTGTCACCGTCGAGAAATGTATTAGAGTAAAACGTTGCTACTACCGTGTAATGTAGCATATGTAACTTGTACTCAATCAAGGTTTCAAAACCTTCACTTTTGTTTTCATATTCCTGTTCACTTATATCAATTTTACGGTTATGTAAGTGCCTTCCAAATTTGTCAATTGTCATATCATCTAATTACTTTCGCCTCACGCAATTCTTCAATGATCGAATTTATTTCGTTGCCGTGACCTGTGTGTCCAGCAGTCTGAGATGAAACTAAAAGCCGTAATCTATCAACAAGTTCATTGGGATCATTCCAATATAAATAATCTATAGCGTTATTTGATACTTCCATTGTCATACCGTCTCCAAGACGCTTTCTATAGGGTAACGTTTTAGGTCTACGGGGTGCTTGGGGAAGTATGTTTAATGTAGATATTATATTTTTGTACTTATATGAAGTATTACCCTGAATTTGTTCTGTTTCAGAATAATATCTTCTATTAGCATTTGTTCTTTTCACAATATCAAGGTATGACTTTAGATCTTGCTGTCTGTACCCGACAGGATATTTTTTAGACAGTAGTTCGTATAATCCAGGAGTACCTTTATATTTTAAATCATTTATTAAAACATTTTCATCATCCAACGCGAAATTCGAATTGCCTATCACAAGACCATTTGAATCAGGTTTAAACCTAATACCATATTTATGATCAAATTCGTTCTTAACATCTTTAAACATATTGTAAATATATTCTCGAGGTAGCGGATGCAACTGTTCAAGATAATGTGTCATATCAGGTGAATCAGCAAAGCTTTGTATATATTCCTGGGCATCTTGAGCAGTTCGATTAACTTCTGCTTCGTATTCATTATCAACATCGTCATCATCATCATCTTCCTCCATGGCGTCATTTTTTATATTCGGTATATGCTGAGCAATAACCGGCGAATCAATATAGTCAACGTTCCTTTCTAGCAATTTTTTACACTGCTATGAGGCAGTTCTTCTTCTTCTTCTTTAAATTTTTCTTTCTTTACCACACTTTCTCCATCCAGTTTATTAGCAATAGTTTCTAATCGCGATGTTATGGGTAAGATTGATTCCACTTGGACGACTTCATTATCTTTTAACTGGCGCAATTTGTTTTTTACAATGTTTCTTTTCTTAATTAAAATTCTTTTAAGTTTTATCGCCTCTTTGTTCATTGCGTAAAAAGTTTATTGTAATAAAAAAATTCTTCGATACTAACGATACTTGCGTCTCTCAAGGTTTAAATATGTATGATGTGATCCAAACCTATTCGGTACCTTCCTTGACCTCGATCACTATCTTTGTCTACAACTCTGAAACCGTATTTGTCTTGCCAACAAGCAGCACATATTTCACGGAATTTATCATACTTCATGTCAGTATTGACGTGATCGTCATATATGTGTTTTAAGTTTAAATCATCTTGTTTAAATAAAACTAAAAGATTAGCATTATCACGTAGTAAGAGCTTAGGTATACGAGTATAACTTTGACAAAGGTAAAAACTGTCTACTTGTTTATGACGCCCCATACTAAAGTATTCCCTAATGATACCTGGTTTATAGCCAGCTACATCATCAAAAACAAATATAGAATTATTTCTAACATCAGATGGTGATATAATATTATCAGAACTGGAAAATGTATAATATTTGATCTTTTTTATTGGTCGCAGTAGACTTTCAAGGTATTGATACTTTGGTTGATAAAGTGATTCAGAATAAACATATACGTTTTCAAACTTTAAACCATTAGAATGTTCTATCAACCCAATCATAACGTTGGTTTTACCGCAATTTGATGGACCAACCACTAGACATCAAAATAGATGAAGGCAGAAGAACGCTGTTTTTTTTTAGCTAAGGATTGCTCGTCAATGTCGTTATTGTTTATGGTTAAAGGTGTTGATTGTTTTACAACACGCATGTTTGCAAGTACTAAATTCGATTGTAAGAAAGTGGAATTATATATATTGCTGTTATAAGGGATTGTTGAAGGGCTTACTTTATAGTAAAGGTCGTTTAGAAATTCTTAATTACCATAGGCAGCAGAAAACTGCATTTATTTAGTAAAGAAATGAGAAATGGAAGTAGTTTGTAAATAGTAAGCAGTCAACACCCTGTATATAAAGTATAAATAGTTTTGAACTCAAAGGCCGAAGTGCGCCACTATGAAATAAAGTGATACGTAATAATTTTAAAAGTGAACTGTAAAAGTGCGAAAATGAAAATTGCGACTGCCGATTAAACGGTTTCTAAGTCCGGGAGAAAATAGACTACAATTTCTATGTCCGGGGCAAACAAACGACAATTTCTAAGTCCGGGGAAAATAGACTACGATTTCGAAGTCCGGGGAAACAAACTAAAACTTCTAAGTCAATGGGGAAACAAACTACGATTTCTAAGTCTGGGGAAGAGTAATACAATTTCTAAGTCTGGGGAAAGAGTAATACAATTTCTAAGTCAAGGGGGAAAATAAACTACGATTTCAAGTAAGAGGACAATGATAATAAGAATTCTATTCTAAGTTTGAGGAAATTGATTGATAAGAAGTAATAAGTCTGATATGAAACGACAATAAATTGGGGTGCATAAGTTAATGGTAGTCCATAGGGTAAGGGCAATAATTTAAATGCAATGGTTCAAGCGTGTGGATAGACAATATAGTCCTGAATTGGGGGAAGATAATTTTTATTCAAATGGAGGAGTCGATGTGAAGAAAATAGACCAGGTCAGATTTTTTAGTTATAAGACATTTTATTTTTCTATATTTTTTATTTTTTATTGAATTTGCTTAATATAATATGAAGGTGAAAAAGTCAACAAAAGAAGTTGCATACGTATAAAGTGAGTAATATGATAACAGGTTTAGAACGTTCTACGCTTTGTTTATAAAGATAATAGGTTTTTTTGGTGACTTTTGAGTAAATAGTATATGATGTTTAATAAATGAAATTTACAACATTAATTAATTGAAAAGTGTATTTCAAATAATTTACAAAAGCTGTACATAATATTGGTTTCATTATATAAAATCGAAATTAACTGAATTTCATAATTCCAAATCAATGCTAGTCGAGGTCATAAGATAAAGTCAATGGGAGTAATTTGTTAATTTAAATAGTTCAAGGAGGAGTTACGAGTTGAATAGAAAATTGATAAAAAGTAAGGCGGTAACATATCGAATTTTGTTATTGGTTGACAAGGTTGGTTCAAGATAAAATCCAGTTAAGTTTCTGGAGGGAATTGATAGCAATATTAATAAGAGAGCCCAACGTCGGAGGAGATAATTACAATCTTGTTTATACATAGAAATATTAATATGGTCGCCCAAATGATGGAGCGCGAATAATTTAGAGGGAGCATAGCATAATTAATATAACAGCCCAACGTAGGGGCACGATAATTCCAACATAATAATTACTATAATTACCATGACTTAAAGAACTTCTACATTTAAATAATACATAAATTACTTATAACTTTTGACAATTATGAAAACAATAACAAATATTTACAAAGCTAACTATGTGTACAATGCTAATTTTAGTAAAATAAAAATTATAAAAGAAAAATAGAAAGAGCTTAAATAACTAATATGAGGTGGTAAATTTTATAAAATTATTAGTTAGTGATAAGTATAACGATTGAAATTGACTTGAAATTAGAAAATATGAAGAAAACGTAAAAAAGGGGTGGTTTCCTTCATATTTTCTAATTTCAAGTCAATTTCAATCGTTATACTTATCACTAACTAATAATTTTATAAAATTTACCACCTCATATTAGTTATTTAAGCTCTTTCTATTTTTTCTTTTATAATTTTTATTTTACTAAAATTAACATTGTACACATAGTTAGCTTTTGTAAATATTTGTTATTGTTTCATAATTGTCAAAAGTTATAACTGTAATTTATGTATTAGTTTTAAATGTAGTTCTTAAGTCATGGTAATTATGTAAGTAGATTAGCTATACTGTTTTTGACCTTACAAAACTAAATTCATCATATTTTAGTCTATGATTAAGGCAAAATATTCATGCCGAAACGTCAGAATAAACGTTACAATTTGACATTATAGTTCTTATTTTACGAACGAGTGCATCCCAAGAAACTAACAGATCTATATATATTACTACCGTTCGAGAAACTACCTAATATATATATATATATATATATTATATATATATATATATATTATATACTCATCAACCTTATGCTAACACATCTTTAAACAATAATGATGAAATTCGAATCCCTATACAACAACAAGATGTATACACCTTACCATCGAAAAGCATGCTGTACATAGAAGGTAAATTAATAAGAACAGATGGAACCCCTTCTCAGACAGCAAAGTTTGTAAATAATGGGATTTTCCTGCTTTTTGATGAAATTAGATATGAGATTAGTGGTGTCATTGTCGATCGTGTTCGGAATCCTGGATTAACGTCTATAATGAAGGCATATGTTTCATATAATAGCAATCAAAGTTAACATTTACAAAACGCTGGGTGGTTTCCTATGGATGATTCGCAAATAGTTGATGTCAATGGGAATTTTAATGTTGCAATAAACCTTTCAACGGTTCTCGGATTATGCGAAGATTTTAAAAAAATTATTTTAAACCTCCGTCATGAGTTAGTTTTACTACGTTCTAGTTTTGATATAAATAAATATATATATATATATATATATATATATATATAAATAAATAAATAAATAAATAAAAGTTGTTTTAAACAAAGTTTTATGGAAAATGCCTCATGTAGCCGTTGATGATACTCAACGAATTAATTTAATAGAATGCGTTGCACAAAATCAGGATTTGCATATTCCGTTTAGAGGATGGGATTTGCATGAATATCAACTTCTACAAGAAACGCAACGTCATACATAGAACATTAAAACAACACAATTAGAAAAACCAAGATTTGTGATTGTTGGTTTCCAAACCAACCGAAAAAATAGATTACATGAGCAACTACAGTCGTTTTGATCATTGCTATTTAACCAACATGAAACTATATTTAAATTCAGAAATTTTCCCGTACGATAACTTAAATTTGAAGTTCGAGAATAAACAGACTGCGTTGTTATATGAGATGTATGCTCAGTTTCAGCAATCATACTACGAAAAGGAAAATGGACCACTTTTTAATCCTGAAGATTTACGAAGTATTGCACCATTAGTAGTCATAGATTGTTCTAGACAAAACGAAGCGCTAAAATCTGGTACTGTCTATATTAGATTAGAATTTGAAACTAGCAGAAACGTTTTGCCAAATACATCTTGTCATTGCCTTATACTTCATGATAAGATAGTTAAATACAATCCACTCTCAAACAGCATAAGAATATTATAATTACTTTATTATTATTATTACTGTACCTTTACAAATTATGAAAAAACAATAAATCATTTAGCATATCACAGTCTATTTATTATTATTTTACATGTTTTTACAATATCTTTTACATGTTTGAATTATTAAGTGATTTAGTAAACAGCCATAAACATTGAAAATTTTAAATAAAAGTTTTGTTATACATTTCTCAAACAAAGTAACTGGCATGTTATTAACAAACTGGATTTTTTTTAAAACAGATTGGTTACTACTACTATTTTTTTCTCTACAATACATTTATACTAATATAGTTCAACTCGGGCAGATTGAAAGGTATCCTATTTTTAGACACATCCAAAAAGAAAAACGGTGTACTTGTGCAGTTTTTTTTATAACTAAAAAAATATTATATGTTAATCGAAATAAAATAAATTGCATTCTTTATTTGAGCCAGTGGTTGAAGCTTTACAAGTCATTTCTGAGTGTATAGTTATACCGTAAAAGATTTAGTATCAGTGGTTGAGGTACTAAGAATTCTTTTATCATCACTTGGATTAAGCACAATTTTGTTTTGTTTAATAGTAAACACATCATGTATGACTGATCTAATTAAACGTTTCTGTACAGTCTGTTTATGAAACAAAGCATTCTTATAATCATCAAAAAAATTTTGCTTAATACTTGCTAAGGAAGATCTCTTTGACTTTTTTATTATCCTATCCAGAACTCTGTAAGTGTACATTTTAGATCTAAGCCCTACAAACTGTTTTCATCTTTCATAATACCAGAAACCTTTTTATTTGATAATGGGATATGATATTTGTTATGAGGATCGTAATCGAAAGTACCAAATCTATGAATATCTTGTTTGATATAAGAGTAAATATCTTCAACGCTAAACTCGTATATCAAACTATCCGTATCTGTGTACAGCAGCTTTGCTTTGTTAGCAAATTGCGATTTTATATAACTATAGTGAAATTTATATAAATAGGTTTTTGAAATATCTAGAATAGAAAAACCTACATAAATGGGTTTGTTTAAGTAAACCTCTAATTTATTCATTTCTATTAAGACCAGATCTTTGTCTAACACAGTGCAACTGTGAAAATTAGGCTTCGCTATGTAACTACGAGCTCCAAACCGTCCTTCCCATTCGGTCACTAATTTCACATCTTTCTTTTTCTGTACGTTTTCCATCGTTTTTCCATAAACCGAATTTATCATATTTTTATAAAAGCATATATCGAAACTGTTTTTTGACTGTTGTTTTAATTTCGTATTCAAATCAATGTATTCTTTTAACCAAGGGGCTTGTTTAAACCGAAGAACCTTATGAATCTTTTTCAGTTTTAAACCGTAGCTTAAATACATTTTTAAATTCTTGTAGTGAATAATATAGTTGAATTTTGGATATAAAATTGTAAGTAATTTCTTTAAGTTTGATTTATTAGAAAGTACTGGTGGTATCATAATTTCAGGCGCCAAAGGTAAGTCACTGTGAATTTCATGTAAAGATACTGGGTAGTGTAAATCGCATTCAAAAGTATATCCTACATCAGAATCATCGAGAATAATAAGTATGTCTAAACGTACTATATCTGGTCTGGTACCATCTAAAAATTCAAATTCTCATATGGAAGATATTCAGACATTGCAGCCCCATATAAATTATTAACATCAAAATACATTAAATATTTAGAATCGAAATTCGGATCATAATCTGCATTCATATATTTGTTATTTGCTTTGGCATATCTATTCGAACATTGAGAAACACCACCACGAATTCCCGGTTCTAAAAACATTATTTCTTCAATATCAGTAAGCAACTCGAGTTTAACGTTCGTCGTTTTTAACATTGCATCTAGAGCTAAACCAGGAGCCGTAAAATAGTGAAGTGGATCTAACTTATACGCGAACATGCAAGTTTTTCTAAAGTTTTTAAATATATCAGTCAAGAGCAGTACATCTGTTTTTAAATATAGATCTGAATAGTCCCCTAGTGTTTTTATATTTAATGTTTATCAAACGTGTTTATTATGATTGTAGTTTTCATCTGAGACTTCTTCATTGCGCAAGCGATTAAAGAATGCTGTTTTACAGGGAAAATCGGTTTTATTGGGCCTATCTCAAGAGTTAATGTAATCATAGGGAAATATGCATTTACGCGTAAGTAACTGAAACTCATTATCAGTGTTACAATTTTCCCTGGTGATGGATTTTTTATTATCATCTAAGTAGGAAGCTAATTTTTCGATGCTAGATGCCATAAACCTAAATGAATCGATAAATCTAAAACTAACTTTCATACTTCTTACATATTTTGTAAAAGGTATGTTTTTTTCTTATTTATTGGTAGCATGCTTAACGAAACTGAAAACTCTAACGGAATTTTTTTAATAATGAAATGCGAATCGTAGCCTGATAAGTTATGAAAAACTACTGGTATCATATAAAAATTATGATAATTGATGTTGCAATCTTGATGAGCCGCTCCTCGAAATTCACCTGTAAAGTGGCAGTGATCGCGAACTCTAATATCATCTATACTAAAACGTTTATTGCAAATGTGACAGTGAAGGGCAAATTTAAATGCTGACCTTTGTTCTTCTGTTAAAGGGTTCATAGGTTTTGGGTTACAGAAAATTTTATTAGTCGTTTCTGAAATCAGTTTCAATTGAGCAACAAACCATTCTATACAATCCTTTCCGCGATACAATTGAAATTTGGAATATTTATTATCATACGAGCATTTCAAATAGTACGCTACACTAAAGGGTATATGCCTTTGGTAACGGACTGTGTTTAATATTACCTCCGACTCATTGCATGGTTCTATTATACATTCGAGATCTGCATAAACTACAAATGATACTTTTTCTTGATAGTGGAAATGTTTAAATGTTAGATACTTTTCGGATTCTTCGGGTAATCTTATTGAGCAAGTATTCTGTTTTTCGCAAAAATTTGAATGACGCTTAAGTAATGCTGTTGTACTAAAATTATTTAAACATCTATAACAAAAAATTTTCTATGGTGATGTGAAGACAACTGTTTTGCAAATAATTTTGACATATCCTTAATCCAAGTAAAATGAAAGTGATTCTCATTAGCATTTGTCGGACGAGAATATTGTAAGGAATCATTATTTAAAACTAACAGATTAATAGGTTCTATTTTTTTAAAATTTTCACTTAAACAAAATGGCAGTATTTTAGTATTTTCTATACAATATAGGTTAATTGCGAGATTGTTAAGCTTCTCAATTTTTTTTTGTTTTTTAATGCGATTGAAAACTGAATTGAATTGTAGCGTAATACTGTATCAAAATGTGGATAGCTAGCTATTCTCTAACTATTTTGTTTAGCAGAATATAAAGCGGAAACCAAGCTCCAAAGAATGCAATGTTGGTCGTTATTTATTACATTTACCACAGATTTTTTTTTATAAAGTCCGGAACCGGACAAACGTTGAACACCCTCCTTTAATTAGATCATGATTGTTTATATTTACCTTCAAGTGTAAAATTTCTTGGATTGCCCAACCTGAATCTTTTCGCTAAATTCCTCTAATCGCTTCGAAATCTTGTCCAATACGTTCTCCTTATACCACCGCTTGAGATTGGTGTTTATATTGATGTGACGATTTGCAGTAGGAAACGTCTTCAAATCTATTTCGCTAGTTGTAGCTTAACAAAGTTAGCGGACAATATTACATTAACTTTCAACATTGACTTTCTTAAGCAAGCAACAATCTTGCGTTTAAAACTAGCGAACGCCTTGTCTAAGAACACTAGAGGATCTCTATAACTTAAATTGGTAATAAGTCCCGTAATTATTCGACTTCCAAAACATGATTGTACATTATGCCAAATCAAATGTCGAATATGACCTCTAGAAAGCGTTGCATCAATACCTTTACCTTTATATTCCAAAGAGCGTTTCAAGTGCCTCAATCGTACAAGGTAACTTTTAAGATGTGCAAAATTAGATTCCAGCTTACTAGGATTTTCCTGACGATTGTCTTCGTATACCTTATTTCTAATAGCAAGCTTCAATATACTAATATTTGCTTTGATAATTATAATGTGTTTCGTTATTGGATTGGCTGAATTGATTAGATTTACGCATTTCACAATTAATTTCAAAATAGCGCTACTAATCTCGGCCACGGTTTCAAAATTCATGATTCCATAAAAATCAATACACTACTTAATATATGTAGAGCTTTATTTACTATTTATACAAAAATATCATCTGACGTAAGCAAAACAACTGTAAAAGAATTAGCATACAACATCATTTTTCATTCAGCTGCGTTTACGGCAAAAATTTGCTTGTTTGCAGTATAGTAATAAAAATGCTTTTAAACGACCTTTAATTTATGCTCTGTGTACAGAAAATACACTATCATTACAGCGCTTTTTTATGGTTACATATAAAAATTTTTAATAAAAAATATAAATAAATAAAATATAAATAGTATAGAAAATAGCAAAAAAAGGTCAAGACAGAATAAAAATGTATTGAGAACAAGAAGGATGCGTATACTTAATTCAGGAGACACTTTTGTACGGAGACCTAAATAAAATCAATAACTTCAAAGATATTTAGTAGCACACACGCGTCTGTTAAAAAGTGGGAGAATGGAACCAAGCAAGGAAATTTGTGTAAATTGTAGAAGAGGGGTAGAGATTCAGCTGGTGGAGGCATATGTGTGAGATAAAGTTATAGATACAATGGAGATGAGAGATGTTTGTTCAAGTTGGAGGCGTAGACAAATGAAAATGTAGATGCTAAATTAGAACGGCGGTTGACAGTTTGAAGCGATTTACCGAGTAATGCTATGTTCGTTATGAAAATTCACAAGAATCCGAGGTTTGTTAGGGGTTTTTCGCTGGAACAACGAGCGGTTAGAAAAGATTTTCAAGAATTATAGAAACGGGCGTACGTGGCAATTTAAAATAGGGGGATCGCATTTTACTTATTTAATCACTGGCAGAGAGGGACCGAGCTCTCTTTCTCATTCGTTTTGATTTCATCCATCATTAGTGATAGTAGTTACTTCTAAGTGGACTAGTGCAATTTAATAAAAATTTATGTAGAAGCTAATAAAGCATCTTTGTGTTAAAACGTTAAAGTAGTATGTAAGTACAGATTGTATTATGGTGGTATTGGAATGCACAAAGTATTAAAATTTTAAATTGTTTGGATGATGAAAAAAGCGATGTTTGAATAATAAAAACTAATTTTGGAGATTGGAATTTTTGGATTAGAAATTGTAAACAGTGGCATGCATGGCAGATATGATAATTCGACCAAGAAGTTAGCGGATGGACAAGGAAACTACTAGACGGCAGCATCACCAAGGAGCTAGGTGGTGGAGCACATTTAGAAGATAAAAACCAGGTAGGAGATAGAATAGAACATTGAGTGGTGAATATTTTTATGGTGTTTGTGATTATTTGGATTTGAGTTTGATGTGTTTATATTATTATTTGATATTTTATGAACAGACATTTATGCGACTTTAAAAGGAAATTGATTTTTAAAAATAATTAATAAATTTACAGATAACCAAATGTAATGAGGTATAGAGGGCTTATTGATATTTGGTAGTGCAGTAAATTTATATGCACAGTTGTAGAGTTTTATTATGATCTCATGTTAAGACATAAGGGTAACGTGAGGTATGAGGAACGCCTTGTTACTTTAATAAAAATATATGCGATTAGAAAATATAGCATCGTGTAGCAATTAAATCCACCTTTGACGGATCGTCAAATCATCAAATATTTGGCGAGACATTTTGAGAGTGAGGTTAAGCAACACGTTGCTCTACAGAACATAGTAGAAAGGGAGACATTTTTGGAGTACCTGCAAAGGTATGATGATGTAAGTTCGGGAAGACCTCGGGAGAGCAGTGACAAGAATATAAATGTAGTACGATTCGAGGGTAGGAGAGATAATGCGTATATTCAAAGGGGGACAAATCAAAATTTTAGGAATAATTGGGGACCAAGGGGAAATTATTTCAGGAGCAACAGCAGCACGAGGGGAGCTATTCCAAGACCTGGTATACAAAAACAACATAGTTCAGCCGAGATCAATAGGACGTCGACGAATGTGGATAATAGAGGAGATCTGAGGGACAGGACACGAACCGTAGGACGTATGCATAAGTTGTGGAAGGACAACCAGGGCCTAGTGGAGAGACCAGAACTAGGCAGGATTTTTAAAGAAAGACAAACCACTAGAAATTAAGATTTTTTAAGTATGAACATCTACGCGAATTTATGGACATCGAATAAGAGAAGGAACCAGAAGAAGAAGAGAAAATTTGTTTGCCGGTGGTTGAAATAGTTGTGTAGGATTGTTGCTCGATTCAGGAGCGGAGACGAGTTTGATATCGGAGGAATTCGTCAAGGAGATCCAAGATGAAATTAGAAATAGAGTTATACCGTGAAAAAGGAGTCATCTAATAGTTCGTAATAAGAAAAGGTTTGCGGTATTCAATAGTGTGGTCATGGTAAGGATAGAAATTGGATTAGTAAGCTGTGAGCAGGAGTTTATCATCGTTCCTAGACTAAAATTCAAAAGTATTAAAGGGGTGGATTGTATGAGGAAGATGAGGATTATAATTAATTGTGATATGAATTTGGTCAAGGTAAGGGACATAGAGTTGCGCTGGATGAGTAGGTATGGGATCACTGAGGATGACACTGAGTTGAATGTAAATGTGTTAGAAGTAGATGGAGAAGAGGGTGAAATAAAAGATACTTTTAAATGTCCAGACGAGAAAGTTGAAGGAGTACAAAATTTATTAAGAAAACATTCTGAGCTAGTAGGAGTACAAGCCAGCACAGCATTGGGGTACGAACATGTCTTAGAGGTTGATAACTCGGAACCATTCAATACAAAAATTTATCCTATACCCGCAGCATATAGAAATCAGGTAAACCAAGAACTTGTAAAAATGCTAAAAGACAGCATAATAGAAGTTTTAAACACACATCTTTTGAATCTGTGGTAGTTAAGAAGAAACATGGGAGTATTCGTTTATGTTTGGACGCTAGAATGGTCAATCAACGAACTAAACCACAGTTTCATTGTCCACCGTATATGGACACACTTTTAGCAAGGTTAAGTTTCAAACGTATTTTTAGCAAGCTTGATTTGAGAAATTCGTTCTGGTTAATTTCTTTGCATCGTAATTCTAGCAGGTACATAGGGTTTTCCGTAAAGGGAAAAGTGTATAATTTTAAAGTTGTACCGTTTGGTTTGTATGCATTAAGTGCGGCATTAATTAAGGCCATGCAAGCAATTTTAGGAGCATACGGAGAATTTTGTATACATTACGTTGATGATATACTAATTTTTAGTAAGACGGAACAAGAACACTATTTTCATTTGGAAAGAATTTTATTAGGACTAAAATTGGCCGGATTGAAATTGGTTATTGAAAAATGTGAATTTTTTCAGAAACAGTCAAATTTTTGGGATATGTAGTTAACAATCAAGAAATGTGCATCGACAAAGAAAGATTGTCAGAAAATCTTAAATATCCGAGGCCAAATAATATTCGGAAGTTAAGAGCATTTATGGGGGTCTTCAACATTTATAAAAGGTTTGTACCAGCTTTTTCGGAAAAGGCGGGTCCACTATTTAAACTTCTTAAAAAGGGAGTAATAGTTACTTTCAAGTGAACTAGTGCAATTTAATAAAAATTTATGTAGAAACTAATAAAGCATCTTTGTGTTAAAACGTTAAAGTAGTATGTAAGTACAAAGTGTATTATGGTGGTATTGGAATGCACGAAAGTATTAAAATTTAAAATTGTTTGGATGATGAAGAAAAGCGATGTTTGAATAATAAAAGTTAATTTTGGAGATTGGAATTTTTGGATTGGAAATTGTAAACAGCGGCATGCGTAGCAGATATGGTAATTCGGCCAGGGAGTTAGCTGATGGACAGGGAAACTACTAGACGGCAGCATCATCAAGGAGCTAGGTGGTGGAGCACATTTAGAAGATAAAAACCAGGTAGGAGATAGAATAGAACATTGAGTGGTGAATATTTTTATGGTGTTTGTGACTATTTGGATTTGAGTTCGATGTGTTTATATTTTTATTTGATATTTTATGAACAGACATTTATGGGACTTTAAAAGGAAATTGATTTTTGAAAATAATTAATGAATTTACAGATAACCAAATGTTGTAAAGAGGTATAGAGGGCTTATTGATATTTGGTAGTGCAGGAAATTTATATGCACAGTTGTAGAGTTTTATTATGAGCTCATGTTAAGAAAAAAGGGTAACGTAAGGTATGAGGAACGCCCTCTTATTTTAATAAAAATATATGTGTTTAAAAGGTTATCAATTTGCATGATTATTGTTATAAAATTATTGAGCTTAATGGATAAGGAATGGTGTATTAACATGTACTATGGATCTCATTTAAATGGAGTGTGATATATTTGGTCAATTGGGTTATTTCTGAGTGTGTGATTGGTGTGACTTTCTATTTAGGTTTAAGCATGAGGATATTGAGAGGAAGTTTTGGATGTAACAGATAGGTGTCAATATTATTTAAGAAATTTGAGTTAAAAGAAATTATTGTGAGTAGCCGAGGGCAAGATTCGAGTTTAACTACACAAATATTATGACCTAACAATGGGGCATGATTCCAGAGACGTTCCAGAGCGTAACTACACAGTAATTATGGATAGCCCAACACTGGGACTCGATTTTTACAGAATTAGAGACTTTTCAACAATAAACCACACAGTAATTGTGCAGCCCAACAGTGGGGCATGATTCCAGAGACGTTTTAGTAGGGTAACTACACAGTAATATATATATATATATATATATATAAATATTTTAGGTAGTTAATTACACAAGGTAAGTTGATAAATACTATCGTATTACAGTGAATAAGATGAAATAATAATTTAGACGTTTATGCAAAGCCCAAACGATCATTTCAAATAGAGCTAGTAATTGAAAGATCGAATGATCATTTGGGCTTTGCATAAAAGTCTAAGTTATTATTTCATCTTATTCGGTAGAAGGTCACTAGGGGTCACTAGAGGTCGTTAACAATACAAAAAGTAGTGTTAACGACTTCTAGTCTTAATTTAATATGATAGTTTGTGAGTTATAGGTCTAATGAAAATTACTACACTTCTTTAATACCTAAATTTTCGCATATATTTTATGCTTAATCACAGGTTTAAAATGAGGTTGGTTATAAATACGATTGAACATGAAATTATTATGTATAATTAAATATTTAAAATAACTTTTTTAAAATGGTAAAATTTTGTAATATAGAAAAATATTTTAGTTTTTCTATATTACAAAAATTCCTACCATTTTAAAAAAGCTATTTTAAATATTTAATTATACATAATAATTTCATGTTCAATCGTATTTACAACCAACCTCATTTTAAACTTCATCAAGCATAAAATATATGCGAAAATTTAGGTATTAAAGGAGAGTAGTTATTTTCAATAGACCTATAACCCACAAACTAAGTAAGAAAGAATTATTGGCTAGTGACTCAAATCAGCCACGAGGGCATCCTGTCGACACGTTTCGCCCTAAATGGGGCTCATCAAAACAAGAATAGCAAAGTTGTAATATCTAATACAGACACATATAGGAAGTACAGCATCACCTAGCTCACAATTTGTTTCTTAGTGTCGTTTCACCTGACATCGCAGGTTTTTAGCAACAGTCGGCGCGGAGGAGATCCTGGTGAACTGCCTTTTTCCATAGCCAAAAGTTATAATTTAAAAGAGAAGCAGGTTTAATGAGTCTCAAGTTAATACAAAGTAAAAAGGTATTATTGGCAAGTGACTCAAATCAGGCACGAGTCACGTGCCAATTATTCCATTTTATTTTGTTTTAATTCGAGTCTCATTATACCTACTTTTCTTTCAAATTATAACTTTTGGCTATGTAAAATGCAGTTGACCCGGATCTCCTCTGTGCCGACTGCTGCTAAAAGCCTGCGATATTAAGTAAAACGACACGAAGACACAAATTGTGAGCTAGGTGACGCTGTACTTCCCATATGTGTCTGTATTGAATATTACAATTTTGCGACTCCTGTCCTGATGAGACCCCAATTAGGGCGAAACGCGCCGACAGGATGCCCTCGTGACTGATTTGAGTCACTTGCTAGTAATTCTTTTTATATATATATATATATATATATATATATATATATATATTAGTAAATGGTTGTTTAATTTTTTCAAGAAATCCTTTCAAGAATCCTTGAATATATATATATATATATATATATATATATATATATATATATGTATCATCATCATCATCATTTTGTTTTCGACCTTACTTAAGGTCGGTTTGACGCAGCTCCAACTTCTTTTCTAATCTGTGCTAATCTAAAAAAGCTCTACATACCCTTCACAACCTAAATTTCTAATAATTTGACTAATATAGTTTGGTCTAGATCTTCCTAAATCCTTCTATCTATTTCCTATCCAGCTGACTCTACATAGATATTAGCAACCTGATGGTTGTTAAAGATATGTATATCATTGTACAAAATTTACTTGTGAGGTAAACTAATTTAACTGTAAATATAGGGAACTAACTTTAACAAGAAGATAGAAACCGAAAGCCCTGATTGGGATGCAAGTTTAAACAAGAAGACGATAAAGGTAGAGTTATATCTTTGGGAGTTAGATGGAAGAGACTTTTAGCTACGGCAACATGTGACCTGAATAAATGTTGGTTTGTGGTAAAATTAGCTCGTTTTTTCTTTTTGATAGTACACCTTTTCGTTCACATTGGTAACTAATCAATGATCATTTTTTCTGATACGTCGGCCTTATTTTACAGCAAATCCACAATAAATTTAGTCATTTTAGGAGCTACCCAATTTTATTCTTAAACGGTTGTATTCAAGATGGGTTACATATAAAAGGCGATTTGATAACAGAAACAACTCGAGTTAAACATGGTTCTTTGAATCCGTATATTTCTTTTTCAAATAATACAGATCTGCCACGTATAGGTGTTTTCACGCTCGTCTCACTAGTTAGCATTTATATCTTTATTTTCTCTTCACAAAATCCATATATCTTTCTTAATCTTCTTTGGAAATTAAACCATTCATAGATTTAAAATCATCTTTACTTCCGTTTCGATCCATGACTTAGAACCGTTGTCAAAATAATAAAAGCTTTTAATTGAAGGTGACTTTGATTTATTGATGTTCGATATATTTGGTTTGAGTACATTAGGTGAAAATTTTAAAGTTTAAAAGAATGATTGCCTTCAATTTATGTTGCGTCCTGGGACCGACTTTTTTAGGTGGTCAAACTCTTAACGTGAAATCAGCTGATTAATTTTTATTAGTAATTTCAAATAAATTCAAAAATTTGAGGTTTGGAAAACATTCTTTAACATGTTTCTATTTATACGGTTGAGAGGGTTGTTATTAAAGAAGTGTGTGATTACGTTACCGTAAGGCTTAAGCTGTATTTCATGCTAATATCGCAAGGAAAACCCAGGAAAAACTTGCAATGCTACCTAGATATTGTGGTCATTTAATTTACATTTGTTATTTCTTTTAGTAACGGAATCCATTGCTTACTGAAAGTCACGGATTCGTTTGCTACGAAGTGATTTTTATGTAGGGTTATATAGGCAGCTTCTTTGATTTTGCGTTTTTGGTGGTTTTCTTCTTTGTCCATAACTTTTGCGTCTTTCCATTTTATTTTATGACTGGAGTCCAATGCATGTTGACAAATCATGGATTTTTCAAATTTTGTATTTTTTATATATGATTTATGTTCTTTTAATCGGACTTCAAATGGTCTAGAACTTTTCCCTATATAAAACTTGTTACATTCGGAGGGTATTTGTAAATGCAGTTTTTTGAACTGTGTATTGCGTTTTTAAGTTTTGTTTTTGTTAATTGTGCTTTTAGTGTATTGTTGGTTCTAAATACTGTCTTATTTTAAATATGTTTCCTATTCTTTGGATTTTTGAGCATTTTTTGGTGCGTGTCGTTGTTTTTCTTTTCTTTTCTTTATCGTTTGGGACTTAATTCCTTTCTTTCTCTATTATTCTTTTAGGATACTTGTTTTCTATTCTGTACGTCTGATTACATCTTTTTCTTTCTTTAAAATTTCTTCGTTTGATGATATTAATTTTGCTCTATCATACATGGTTTTTATAATTCTTCGTTTGACACAGTGTGGGTTGTTTGAATCGAAGTTTAAGTATCTGTTTGTGTGCGTTGGTTTTCTGTATACAGATGTATTAATTGTTGTGTCGTTTTTGTTAACTAGAATATTTAAAAACGGAAGTTTTCCTTGTTGTTCTAATTCATATGTGAATTTAATAGTTGGTCCTATTTTGTTAAATGACTCTACAAAGTTTTTAATTAGTTCTGTATTATGAGGCCAAATAGCATAGACGTCATCTACGTATCTCCAGCAGATTAGTGGTTTCAATTCTTGTGTGAATATTACATTTTTTTCGAATTCCTCCATAAATATTGTTGCGAGCTACTATTAGGCAACCCGCCAAACACACAAGCGCCTTAAGCACTGTATATTCTCCATGGACCGAGATTCTCCTAGCAATTTCTGGAGAATGAGTCATCCTTTTTAATCCATGGTATAAATAAGACCGATGAGGTGGCAAAGAGTTAGTCTATATCAGAATGTCGAATATAAATTTGGTCGTGTAAAATTAAATAGGTGCGCTTTTGGAAGTCCAACAGTAAACGTAAATGTTATATGATGTGAAAGTGTCTAATGTACATGCAGCCTGTAGAATACATAAATAGACAAAAGTGTAATAAATAAATAGTTGTGTTAGTGTTTTTAATGGACCTATGGTTAAGAAGTTGGTTTAAAAAGATATTAGTGCTCGTAAATTTATTAGTGTGATAGTGCTTCATTGTTAATTGGACTGAAAACATCTATAAATAAGGCGTATACTGTTAATTAGACTTATGAACAGTGAGTAATAAAGACTTGTTATTAGTTGCTTTAAATTAGTGAAAACGCAGTAGTAGTAGCCCGCTACAATATATTACTAAAGATTGGTGATAGTGGACTTCTCATCGCCATTCCGAAGCCTTGTTTATAGAATTGACCAAGTAATTCCATGATCGATGATATACTTAGTTTTGTACTTTCTTTAAGGTTGTCATCTTTTTCTAGTTTTTTTTAATAATATTAAGTGTTTTGTTTATAGGGACATTTGTGAAGAGATTTACTACATCAAAACTTACAATTGTGTGTGTGTTTTCAATTTTTATGTTTGATAATTTTTCTATAAAATGTTGGTTGTTTTTGATGAAAGAGTCCGTTTTGTCCGCTAATGGATTTAGAATTTTTATGAGAAATTTTGCTAAATTATGGCATGGTGAATCTATGTAGCTTACGATAGATCTTAAAGGAATGTCTTTTTATGAATTTTTGGTGGACCCTAAAAGTGGGATGGTTTACTGTAATGTGGGACTAGTTTGCTTCTTTTTTTGTTATCGAATTCATTTTTAAATTTAAATAGAGTTTTGTATATTTTATTTTCAATTGATGTTGTTGGGGCTGTTTCTAAACTGGTGTAATTTTCAGTGTTCAACAATTCGTTGATTTTTGTGTTGTAATCGTTTTTATTCATTATTACTGTTGCATTGCCTTTGTCAGCAGGTAGAATTATAATTGCGTTATCGTTTTTTAGATTGCGAATTGCTTTTATTTCGTTATTACTTACATTTGGTTTTATTTTGTGATTCTTTTCTATTTCGATTTTGCATCATACTCTAAATTCGTTTGCTTGATCTTATTCGCGTTGGTTTGCTGTTTCCTCAATGCAGCTAATTATTTCAAAGGTTGGTATTGATTTTGGTGTTACTGCAAAGTTCAGGCCTTTTGATAGAATTTATTTTTCTGTGTCGTTAATAGTTCTGTTTGATAAATTTATGACGGTGTTTAGCATGGTGTTGCTGTTTTCTAACAATTCAGTTTGTGTGTTATTTTTCTGTATAAGTAGGTTATTAAATTTCTTTAAGTGTATTTGTTTTTGTTTGGAAAATTCTAATTCGTAGTGGGTTTTTGCACTAAGGAGAATTTTATCAAATTCATATTTTGTTACCTTTATTCCTATGAAGTTTATAATGCCCTCAATATCTTGTTTTAACTTATAAATAATGCGTCGGCGGTTTTGTAGTCTTTCGCTCATTATACTGTAACTTGCTCTTTTAAGAATCCTTGATAGTTTACTGCTTGTCTGACCAAATTTGATTCTGAATCCTTTTCGTATTATTTCGTTGTTTCTGCATTTTATTAGGAGTGTGAGTGAATGCGATAGCTTTAGGTTTAGATTGACTAAGTGTCTAAAACAAATACAAATTTCAGGCCCATACCTGACTTGTAAATACTCCCTGTAGGTTTGTTTGCTGGGGTTTGTTTAGTATTTTTCTTAATCTTTTTTGGGAATTAAACCACTCATAGTTTTTAAAATCATCTTTAAAGTTTAAAAGAATGATTGCCTTCAATTTGTGTTAAGGCCCGGGACCGACTTTTTAGGTAGCCAATACGCTTAACGTAGAATTAGCTGATTATTATTTATTGATAATTTCAAATAAATTCAATAATTTGAGGTTTGAAAAACATTTTTTAACATGTTTTTATTTATACGGTTGAGAGGATGAGTATAAAAGAAGCGTGTGATTACTTTACCGTAAGACTTAAGCAGCCGGGGGCTGCTAATATGCTTATTGTTAGCAATTAGTTGTTGTATGTATAAATAGAAATCAAATATGTACACTAATAGACAACAAGTATCCTAAAGGAATAATAGAGAAAGAAATGAATGAAGTCCCAAAAAATAAAGAAAAAGAAAACAAGAACAACGATAATCACCAAAAAATGCTCTCAATACCATACATAAAAGGATTCTCCAAAAACATCCAAAGAATAGGAAACAAATTCAGAATTAAAACATTATTTAGAATCAACAATACACTAAGAGCACAATTAACAAAAACAAAACCCAAAAACGAAATACAAAGTTCAAAGAAACTACATCTACAAAATACCCTGCGAATGTAACAAGTTATATATAGGGGAAAGTTCCAGACCATTTGAAGTCCGATTAAAAGAACATAAATCATATATAAAAAATACAAAATTTGAAAAATGCATGATTTGCCAACATGCATGAGACTACAGACATAAAATATAATGCAAAGGCGCAAAAGTTTTCGACAAAGAAGAAAAACCAAAAACGCAAAATCAAAGAAGCTGCTTAAATAACCCTACATAAAAATAACTGCGTAGCAAACGAATGCGTGACTTTCAGTAAGCAATAGATTCTATTACTAAAAGAAATAACAAAAGAAATAACAAATGAACATCAAATGCCCACAATATCTAGGTAGCATTGCAAGTTTTTCCTGAGTTTTGTTGCGATATTAACATGAAATACAGCCAACATACTTGATTTCTATTTATACATACAACAACTAATAAATTACTAACAATAGGCATATTAGCAGCCCCCGGCTGCTTAATCCTTACGGTAAAGTAATCACACACTTCTTTAATAACCATCCTTTCAACCGTATAAATAGAAACATGTTAAACAATTTTTTCCAAACCTCAAATTATTGAATTTATTTGAAATTACTAATAAACATTAATCAGCTGATTTCACGTTAAGCGTATTGGTCACCTAAAAAAGTCGGTCCCAGGCCGCAACACAAATTGAAGACAATTATTTTTTTAAACTTTAAAATTTTCATCTAATGTACTCAAACTAAATATATCGAATATCAATAAATCAAAGTCACGTTCAATTTATGTCATAAATGTCAAACTTGAAGTTTTTATAATTTTGACAATGATCCTAGGTCATGGATCAAAACGTAAATAAAGATGTTTTTAAAAACTATGAGTTTCCCAAGGAAAATTAAGAAAAATAGTAAACAAACCACAACAAACATACGGAGAAAATCCGTATATTTCTTTTTTATTTTCAAATGATACAGATCTGCGACTATAGGTGTTTTTACGCCGTCTCATTCGTTAGCTAGCTTTATTTTCTTTTAACAAAATAGTAACGTGAAGGATTCGTCATGTTAAATCTAAATGCCAAATATTTGAAAAAGCTGTTCCGTGAATCGAGGTTAGTATATAAATTTTTTAATGAAGTATTGATATTCATTTTGAACGATATTAAAGATTTCATCGAGAATACCGTATCTAAAATGTGCTTACGCAAAATTGTCTCTCGGTTTAGATATGGCACAAAAATGGTGTCACAAAAAAAGCAGTTTTTACGTATTTCTATAGTCTGCTACAATCAATCATAGCTTAAAAAACACATTGTAAACCAATAATAGGGCTAAAAAGGTTAAGCAGAATTTCAGGCATTTCTAACAAGCTTTTTATATATGAAATGTTTGTTCTGAGAAGTATGGCATCGTAAACAATGGTAAGTCTAGATAAGGTTCAGTTTCTACTACCTACCCCTAACATATATAAAAATAATAATCTTACCAAATAGCCAGCAGCTGGAAAAAGTATGCGGCCGTCGATTTCATACCCAGTTAAATATTTGTATTCATCCTTAGATAAATCTATGACAACCATTTGATGACCAGACCCAAGCCTGGTTTCGGTAAATTTAGGTACTATCCACTTAGTAGAATGATCCCATTTTACCAGCGAGTTTATCATTGGAGTGCCGTACCCAACTGGATAGTTAACTGGTTGATAAAGTTTACTAATGTTTGGCTGAGCACCGGCATTGTACAATCTATAAAAAGCGAGACTATTACAATGTTATTTATACCATGAGTTACCTTCCAACAGTTCTCATCAAAAACTCTATTTTATCATGGATATTACGATTCATCAACATAAGGTGTGTAGAAGTGGGACCCGTGGTTCGTTTTGATATGGTTTGGAGTATACCATGAGGTGCGATTTCAATTATAATAGCATTCTTAGGAATGTGTTGAATTGCTTCGTAGAATAAAACAGGCGACATAAAATTATTCACAAAATATTCTGCTGAACACTGCTGAGCATGCAGCGTATTCCAATTGTTCTCCGGAATTGAAGTGGTAATCCATTTTATTGTGCGGGGTTTAGGTTGTGGAAGTACTTCTTGTAAATAATTTTTCATAAGGGGCCCAGCTTCTTCTACATATTTACAATGAAATGCATATTTCGGGCCCTGAACAACTTTTGCAAAGATATTCTCACGTTTAACTTGTGCGACAAATGTTTCAATTACGTCGATTGGTCCAGCAACGGTAACGTTATCTATGCAGTTGTGACAAACTGGATAAATTTCGGATGGGCATCGAGCTATGCACTCTTCCCATGTAAGTCCAAGTGATGCTAAAGCTCCTGGCTCTAACTTACATTCCAATACAGCTTTTCCTCTATAATAGGATAACAGTATCGCTTGCTCTGTCGTTAGCCCACCATCTGCATATGCAGCACCTAAGGGTTTATTATAGTATTAGCAGTAGTCGAGTAGAGAAGAACCTAATGTAGTAATTCGATATAAACTAAAATTGCAAGCACTAAATTATATATAACGTCAACAACCGATAATTTGGAAGCTTAAATTCGCTTTTATTTTTTGTTTTGTTAAGTAATCATACTAGCACATCTACTAATTATAACCAGCTAGAATATTACACTGTTTATAGTACAAAAGAACAGGTTACATTGTCGTTGTGCTATTAGAACCATAAAAGATATGGCTTGCATTTATGTAATTTGCAAAGTACTTATAAGATGTATACATATTCTGTTAAGATTATTGACCGATAGAAAAGTACAGGACGAATAACACATATTTGCATGTATATGTATATCAGTGTTATAATATATTTAATATTTTATACAATTGACATGGGTTATTATTTTAATCCTATATTTAAATTTTAATTTTTATATGTATCTGTTAAATGTAATAATTATAAAGGAAATCTATCTTGATAATTAAAATGAATCTGAAGATTTTTAAGTAAAATTTATTTTCTACACGTTAAAACCAGATGTACTGCGTCTCATATACGAAGGAAAATCATTGCTATATCACAAACGGTAAGAGATACAGAGTCTGCTAAATGGAAATAAATTGCCTACTTGTAGTATATAAAAATGGTTTTAAAAAATTTACACTAGCTGTTTAAATGCAAGTGCACCAGAGTGGAAACACTGCCAATTTTGGGTGTAGATCGATGTTGGAGATATTAAGCGAAAGCGTTGCGATGTAAGATCGGTATTGTATCTGTACTATATATGAATTAATCAAGTACTGTAAAGTCAATTTGATAATTTGAATTTATTAGGAATGGCGCGCTCAGTCATTGACTTTATAAAAATGTGTTTATTTAATTTGAAAGCGAAACAATTTGATATTCGTGTAAGTTGTAAATTTGAGGTTTAACACACCTGGCAACAATTGCGAATTGAAAAATGTCGGAATACTACACACTTAGTTAATTAATTTCATAGGGCAATCTAGCAGAAAATTTTAAAACATTTAAGCAACAAGTTCAAACATATTTCACAATCGCGGAAACTATCAAAGAACAGGATGACATGCAGATTTCGAGACTTAAATTTTGCGGGTGCTGATGCATTAAAGATATACTAAAGCGGAGACTTTCTCAACTATTGAATTAATTTTAAAACAAATTTAAGCCTATTGTATGCCAAAAAGGAATGAGATAATGAAGCACTAGAAATTCTTCTGCTGGAAATAAAAAACGGTGAACCCTTTGATATTTTCATGACCGATCTTAGTAATTTGGTGAAATCATGTGACTGAAGAAGTTGAAGACAAAATATTAAGAACACAAATTATTTTAGGTATAAATAATCGCGATGTACAAGCGAGATTGCTGAAAGAAGATAACTCATTCAAAAGTGTTATTAATTATTGCCAAGCTGCAGAAATAGCGAAGTCTAATAAAAAAACACTTGAAGACGACAAATCGAAAATTCAAAGTGTTAATAATGTAAAGTATAGAATTCGCGTAAAGGTAAATCAAAATATTAATAATAAGGTTAAGAAAACAGAAATGCGGGTAAAAATGATAAGTGTATATGTAAACGGTGTAACCGCTATCATTTAAAGAACAAACATCTAACTATGGTACAGCAATGCCTAAAATATTTAAAATATAATCATTTTAAAAATTGTTGTGAAATCAAAACAGGCATGCAAAGGGTCGTAATACATCTTTTAAATTAAGTAAGAGCCTTGATATGTTTGAAACTAATGTAATTAATGATATTGACTATTCTAAAAAGGAATTGATGCCCAATTTGTCGGTTATGACTTACGACGCAAACCGCTTAAAAAATTTTGTGCGAGAATTTTTCACAAAAATGCGCCCTCATTTGGATGAGGTGTGCGTGTGTGCGTGCGTGTGTGTGCGTATGTGTGTGCGTGCGTGTGCGTGCGCGCGTGCGTGTGTGTGTGTGTTATTACCCACACTAAAGACTCCTACCTCGCTTGGAAGAGCAAGGGTTTGGTAAAATTCAAATTTCTCAAGTAAAAAGAAATTCGCCTCCTAGCCAATGTAGTACTTTCAGGCAGAGCATTGGAAAATCAATAGAGTAGGTGTTTCAGAGGGGCGCTTTTGTGGATTAGATCGGTTTGCGTATGACTACTAATCTCAAGGTCCCGTGTTCGATTCCCGACACGGACCACTTGAAAAATGTTGGGCGAATCAAATGTAGGGGGTATGCTGAAGACCTGCCAATGAATACAATTAACTGTAAATTAGTGAACCTACGATTAACATTATACCTGTAAGGATATTTAAAAAGTTAAATGTAAGTAAACTAGAAAAACAAATATAAAACTGGAGGCATTTTGTAGAGTAAGATTGCACCTTTTGGTGAGCATAGAGTGCTGATTAATCATAAAGGTAAGTCCGTTTTGTTGTGGCGGACAATAATTCTTGTGTTCCCAAATTAGAATTGACTACATGTTTAGAATTAGAGTTGATAACTAAGATACATAGGTCTAGTTTTATAATTTGTTTGATAAAATCACTTTAATAAAAGTAGCCTTTTGCATAAAGGGAACTTTAAATTGACTTTTAGTTTATATGGGTTTCATAATAGATTTCAATGTTCTACTAGTTAAAATGATTTTTTATTTATAAATATATTGTTGTCACCACTACCAACAAATTTTACAATATATAATTCTTTTTCTTATTTTTTTATATTAAGTTTATTGACGCAGAGGCGTCCTAGTTTGTTCAAAGACAGATTCAATCTCAAAACAAAAACCCCAACCATCTCATGCCTCCGCAGTAATAGACCCTGATTATAAACCGACAGTTTTCCATTTTTTTTGCAGCTCAGTTTAGCCCCGTTACATCCTCGGTAAGAGCCATCCTTAGAAAAGCCGATTAGCTGTGAAAAGAAATAAAATATAACAACAGGAAAATCAGATAACCAAGATCCTGAATAGGAAAAGTAAACGGCCTTTATGAAAGCCTTATGGAGTGGGTTGTCACTAAATTTATTTAATTTCTTCGTAATAGTTTCTAAGAGAGGTTCGTCCCCATATTTTTGAACAGTTTTATTGTGATTGATTGAACACGTTTTTGTTTAATTAAGCCATAAATTTTCTGTTTCATTGTAAATATTTACTTTAATATTTGTTTATTTTAGGATAATTTGTATGTATTTTATAGATGAGTTGTATGAGTACAGGAAAGCAGATAAAGAGAGTGAAGAGGATCAGCGAATGCCTTGGCCACCTTTTGAAATTGTGAGGGTTGCTTGATACCTGTTGTTGTCGTAGAACCTGATGTTGATAATGTTTTCTAAAGATTTGCGGAGAAGGTTATCAAATTCATTCAAGAGGTTTTCACACTTCCAAATTGGACTACATCGAAGGAAATGCAAAAGTTTAGGAATAGCTAGGCAATTCTGTAATAAAAATTATGAGATGTGAGAAGGAATTTGTAGTTCAGAGAACTTAGAGGTCATTATCTAAAGCATATCTACTTTTTTTTAAGGCACTTTTCCGATGTTTCGATAGAAAGCGGAACTCATAGTAGGTACCAATCATGTTTAGGAGGTTTGTGTATATTAGATGCAACAGAATGAAAAGATGACACGTCGTTGTCTTCAGGAGTATCTAAACATAATAATTCACATTTGTCAAAATTAAATTCTAATCCTAAAGAATTGGAAATTTTTATTATTTGAATGCAATTATTAAGAACGGAATCAGTATTGCCTCCGATACAGCCATAGTCCAAGTACCAACAGTTGAATTCACAGTCAATCTCTTTAATGAGATAGTTTATTGTTAAACAAAAGAGTACTGCACCTATTGGATCTCCTTTCAGGACTCCTGTTTCTGACAAAATTATACTGGAATCAAACGGTAGAAAAGAAAGGATGCCCTCGTGGCTGAATTTGAGTCACTTGCCATTATTCTTTTTACTTTATATATATATATTTCAAAAAATGAAATTTATTGGAAAGTGACTCAATATTAGCCACAAGGGCATCCTGTCGACGCGTTTCGCCCTATTTGAGGCTCATCAGGACAGGAGTAGCAAAGATGTAATATGTAACACGAACACATTATGGGAAGTACAACATCACCTAGCCCACAATTTGTGCCTTCGTGCTGCTTCACCTAACTTTGCAGGTTTTATGAACAGCCGGCACAGAGGAGATCCGGTTCAACTGCCTTTTTCCATAGCCAAAGATTATAATTGTAAAGAATAAGTAAATTTAATGAGTCTTAAAATAATATCAAAGAATGAAATTTATTGGCAAGTGACTCAATATTAGCCACAAGGGCATCCTGTCGACGCGTTTCGCCCTAATTGGGGCTCATCAGGACAGGAGTAGCAAAGATGTAATATGGAACACAAACACATTATGGGAAGTACAGCGAAACGCGTCGACAGGATGCCCTTGTGGCTAATATTGAGTCACTTGCCAATAAATCTAATTCTTTGATATATATATATATATATATATATATTGCCGTGGAAGGTCAGTAAAATTTGTGCCCTACTTGGGCCAACATAAAATTTTCAAAAAAGAATACAAAAAATTCTTACCCTCTTATTAAGACGCCTTCGAATTTCTCTGCTTCCCTGGCTAGCTCAGTAATCGGCCTCTTCGTGAATACCTAATTTTACATACATACCTCTGTTACACTCACACACCATCAAATAAAATTACCAAATAATACGACTGTAGGATGATAAGGTAATCTAGATATGGTAATTATAGGGAAGGACCAATTACTTTTTGTAGCAATACCGATGGCTGTGTAGCGGTTATGTAATAAATAAAGCAACTACAACAAACTACTTAATAAAGGATATAAATACCTTAAAGCCTGTGCCGCTCTGGGCAATAAAAGTCACACACAAAAGGTTAGCGGACAACCAAGAATACGCACGGTTGGTGTAGTGTCGCTTCCAAAAGCTCTTATACAACTGTTTTCTGTAACGGTTCGAGTACGACTATCTCACTTCACGCACTCGCACTGCCGGCATAAATGTTTCACTAAACTGTAGGGTACCCGCACTAATGGTATTTATTGTCACCAATACCAAATTGTTCGATGATGATGTAACAACGACAACCGTACAATCTATTATTTACACCTATTAACAGATAAAATATATTTACACATGTGTCCAAACAGTTTGATACAATAATTACCAGCTCAATATATTGTATGTTTTAAATTCCTTGATTTTAAAATGATTTTTAACAAATTCGATTAGATATGAGTAGATGGGCCCCATACGTAACCCTAAATTGACTTTACACTGGAGTACTGTGAGCTCTTTATAACCCAGTTTTGTATGTATATGCTTTTTAAACCTTGCACTAATGAAAACTAATTTACAGACCCGTTTACCCTTTACAACACAATTTATAGCCTGAATAAATTTTTACTATATCCTAAATAAACTCTCAAAATAATTAAATTGTCCTTTACATGTATCTCTTTAAACAAGTTTTTAAAACAATAAATATGCCACCTAAAACTGAATCACACAACACAAAAATTCCACAAATGTTTTTATAACAACAGAAATTTCAAATTAATTACCTGGAGACACTTTCATTTTTCATTCCCGCAGGAGATGGCTACCAGAATCCCCTCGGCGTTGTTTCCAATTACTACGCTGATTTCCGGAATCACAGATCTGTACCATCTAATATCTCCGCAAGATATTCGCTTCGTCTCACAGTACCATTCCAGACTAGATATATCACCCATACAAAATTGATTTCCAGATCAGCTTATCCCAACTATCATGCATCCATTCAATAATTTTGTCGGAATAGCCGGACCTTTTATTTAAATACGCACTAACTCGTGCATCACGTTAATAACTTCAGGTCCGCTACTACAGTTTGTACTTTAAGATATTAAATGTAACTTTACTACACACACAAAAAACTAAACAAAAACTTTACTATTATGTTGGTCTGAATTCGTATTCAGAATTCGTTGGAAATAAAAGAGAAGAGAGGTTTGATAACTTCGCTCGGGTATTTATATTATTTTCAAACCCCGTTTTATTTGAAAAGCTTATTTTCCAAAGCAGCTTCTCAAAATTTTGAACGTAACCGTCTCTAAATTCCGCAAAATTTTTCGTTCTACGTGTTATTTACCTAGAACTCGTTTTCTACATTCCCGTGTGCGTTCTTTTCGAAAACTTCTCACTTTTCAACCAATGAAAAAATTCTCTGTCGTCATAATGCTCCGCCAAACCGCTATTCATCTTTATTCTATGCATGTTCGTCGTCTCCTTTTAAACCCATTTGAGTTACAGAAAATTGATATTGTCGACGTTTTTCATAAACTCCACGTGTATATCTTACGTGACTTTCAATCCAACGCTTGCTCTATATTCGTCTCTATCTTTTGTATATTACCGATTGTCCATTCCATTCGCTCCTTAAGATATTTGTTACTATAGCTGTTTGTACAAATTGACCGTTGAAAACAATTTCTATGAAAACTTATATTAACGTACGTTCAAATTCTCTGAACGTAACATTTAACAAGCAGATATTTCTGGTAATTATTGACCGTTTGAAAATAACAATTCCTAGATTTTCTGTTTCGTCGTATCTGTGTAAATGCACGTTGGCTTTTAAAACGAATATATTTGCGTTAGAAAAATTATTGATTTTCTTATGCAAGCTCGCTCCCCTATTTGCTTCCGTGCATTTGATTAAAAGAAAGTATGATTAATTATGCGTATCCTTGAGCCTCTATATGCTTTAAAGCTTTCTTTCTTCATGTAATTCTAACATTCCAATTAATAAATATAAAAATACTTTAATACTCGTCCGTTTTCACTAAATAAATTAAATTAATTTGGCGCGTAAATAATTTGCTCTTTTCTATATACATGGTTGCTGAAATTTTATTGCATACACCTATTTACCCCATTAAATGCACAACAATATATATATAAATATATATATATATATATATATATATATATATATATATATATATTATATTATCTAATTTATTCGAACTGCCAAAATAAAATCAAACCTCATTGTTATACAAATATTGTTGCATAATATTTTGTTATCAGAAACCCAGCCGCATAACACCTTGTTGACTATATCACCGCATCCAAACTGAACACAGAACAGACTAAAAAATTGCAGTTGACTATATCAAAGTACACGAGCTAAAAACAGAACAAACTAAGAATCGCGAGAATTTCCAACTCATTTATTGTGGTATCCAAAAATCAGCACGCTCATTGGTCAATCAAAATTTGGAGATTCTTTTACACTTGAAAATCGAAATACACAATTCCATTGGTTAATGACATCGTTAATGTTTTTCAACACAGGAAGCACATAGGAAATGGAAGTGTATAAATATAATTTCAAATTCTCCGAAAGACATCCGTTAGTGCTCACCATAGCCTAAGGAATCACCTTGCAGTGCTCCCCATAGCCTGCTATACTTCGACACGCTGTGCTATCCATAGTCTGCGTATTCTCCGGCGGTGACACTGTCCGTCGCCGTACCTAGGACACGTCACTATAGTTCATCAATCAATAGTTAACATACTCCGTTCCATACATCACCAATAAGCCGTTATTGTGATTGCGTCTGTCAAGTCTACCACCAGGACAACGCCCCGTAGAGCTCCACGGCGAAGCATTCGACAAAGGCTAAGTCACAACTACCACGACGCTTTCCGAAGAGTAACGAAGATCGTCGAAGACGTCTGGGCCTCTAAAAACTATAAATAGTTTCTAACTAACACTGTTCAAGTTTTTGCTGGGCCTCACAAATAAATTCCAAAGCCTTCCGAAGAGTTCCGAAAACGACCGAAGATTTCTGAACCCTCTATACTTGTATATATTGTCAATTAGCAGTTTTTAATTTCATATCATAATTCTTTGTAACTTAACGTTGCCTCACAAGTAAAACACGAAGTCGTCCGAAAAGTTCTGAAGTCTGCCGAAGCTGTCTGGACCTCTTCAAACTGTAAATATATTCTAACTATCGTTCTTCAAGTTCTCACTGGGCTTCATAAGCAAATTCCAAAGCTTTCCGAAAGGGTTTGAAGACTACCGAAGCCGTAACACCGCCTTTAAGCTGTATATACATTCATTTAATAAGTGTTTAAGTTTATTTTGGTTCTACAAGCAACCACGAAGCCTTCCGGAAAATTTCGAAGATTACCGAAGACTTCAGAACTACTTCAAACTATTAAAATCATTCAATTCTAAGGATTTCACTTTTATTTTTATGATTTATGAAACTTATAATTATTTTTGCTTATACTTATTAAACAAATAATCAAACCAAGCCTGCATGCTTTCAGACGCCGCCCACCCGAACAATAACAACCTGTTGCTTTAATATCTTGATGCTTATCAGCCATTGAGAAGCAGTATACTCAAATAGAAAAGAAACTGTTTACAACTTGGTTAAGCATACCAAAGGTGGAAGGAACTGAATTTGTAATTTGCAGAATGTGTGTAGTGCAACACAAAACTATTAGTGCTAAGTGTTATAATTAGTTATTAGTTCACATAGTGTGTATCATTTCGGCTTTAAAAAAATAGGAAAAAAAAGGGGGCATGCTTAGATGTAAATGCGCTGGAGCACACACACTGCCAAATCTCGGTCCGCAAGGACGTTGGGAATATTAAGTAGAAGCGTTCTGTTGTATGATCGGTATCGTATCTATACTGTATAAATAAAGTAGTGTCAGGTCAACCCGGTAATTTGAAATTATTAGGAATGTTAAACACTATTTTACGCCGTCAAGTTAGTCAAGAAAAACCAATAATATGAATTTTCTTTTATGGGGTCTAGCATTTCTATTTTAAAAAATATTAAGGATAGAAAAAAATTTTTTGATATCAAGCTTTGAATAACATAGTGTGATCAAATTTTCACTGCAGCGTTTCGTTCATTCAGGGGACCTATCATCATAACATTTTTATATACGGACATGTGTCTTTTATATAATGACCTAAATAACCGATAAAGAATTTTCCCGCATAACTTGAAAATGGCATTCGATAATGTTAACTTTATAAAACCATTTTAATATACTCGAAAGTAAAAACCTTTTTCCCATTTGACTGACTCTGGATATTTTATATTTTATATATAGAGATATTGCAGTTAACGGGACACTCTTTCGTTAAAACGGTACAATTTACAAAAAAATCTTAACTGTTGAACTTGAGAAATATTATTCAATATTCCAAAATCTATTAAACGTTTTCTGCACTACTGACAAGCCCATTCTTAAATGTTTTGGAGAAGTAAATTATGTCTAAAAAGTTTTTTGTACTTCTGAAAGTAAAATAAAATATAACTCTAACAAGCATACACATGATGACAAAATATGAGTAACTAAACTAATTCTTACTTATTTCTCCCATTGAATGTCCAACGATTCCATCTGGTTTAATCCCCAATAATACCAAGACATCTGTTAACGCTATTTGGACTGCAATAATAACTACAAACATATTAACGATTTTGTTTAAGTCTGCATCACTATCCTCTAAAAGGTGTAATAAATCCACACCGTGATTCCTCAAGATAGCAGCCGATGTCATTATAGATTCCCTAAACGTCTGTAATTGCATTAAATTTCTTGCTATTTGTGGGTATTGAGATCCCATTCCTGAGTATACAAACCACACCGGCCGATTTTCTGAATGAGTTTTCGCTATTTCTATTACATTGCTTTCCAATATTCCGTACCCACGCCACTCTTGTCCAGTTACATTTTGTGAATGAATATTATCTAAAAGGCTCAGGAATTCGACATCATCTTTATGTTCTTTTATTCTTTCTAACATATGACTTACAGCCTCTTCAGAGCGTCCGAAAATTGCAATTAGGCGAGGAAACGAATCGGTGACAGTGATTGTTTTAGATTTAGTGTGAGAGCGAAGTAGCACATGAGCATTTGCGCCACCCATTCCAAATGAGTTTATACCAACCAGACCGCCATTCCATGGTTCAGTAGTGGTAACAACCTGTTACAGAACAGTACACGTTAATTATATTAATATTGTAAAGGTTTTTTAATTTTTTTATCAAACATTTAAGTAAATACTCCCAGTTAGTCAAATTAGAAGTATTTATCAAATCTCTTGGTAACCGTTCCAATAACGCATAACAGATTTGTTCTTTGGGATAATTTCATGATAAATGAAAATAACCTTATATAAAATACAATTTGAAAGAATTATAGCTACATAGAATGTCTGAAAAGTAAGCCACCTTACGTTAACCAGTAATACAATATATCAATCTAAGAAGAATAACAATTTATTCTTAGTCCGTTCAAGTATAATAATACATCAAAGGTACGTACAAAGTTTTTGTACGTTACCCTGATAAATCCCAAACGGTGCGTAGCATTTTGTTTATAGTTAATAATACGATTACTCAAATGCCCAAATAGAAGAATTCTGGAGCGCCATGTTTTTGCAAGAGTACATTTGCGGAAAATTTTCACTTTGAATAGCATAATGGGTAACCTCGAACGCGAATAGAAGACGGGAAAACTGTTGTTAGTCAGATTAAAAATAATCAAACTTCGTGTATGTAGGAAGCTTCAAATACCGAAATTCCTGGAGCTCGAATGTACGACAGTCAAAAATCACAAGCATTCTGTAATTGGGCGTTCAAGTGTCAGTCTGCACTGAAATACATGTAGTAGACTGATAAATGTCTATCATCATCATCATCATTAGGTCTTCAGTCCTAGAACTGGTTAGACGCGTACCATCATTGTTCCTTATTCTGAACTAACCTACAGATTTCCCTGAAATATACACAGTTTGCATCTATAACTGTCTGATCTAGGTCTACATCTACCTCTTTTTTCCTATCTCTGCTTGTAATATATCACATACTGTTCCCCAAAATGCCTTAGAACGTATTCCGCCCTACTATTTCTCTTTTTCCCAAGATATCCTTGTTCCCCTACTATTTCTGTAACTTATTTGTTATTATCTTTGTCTGTCCATGCTATCGTCATCATACTTCTGAAGCACAGCATTTCAAAAGGCTGCTAGCGTTTTTCTGTCTGCGTTTCAGACTGCCCGCATTTCATAGGCATACTGTGCTGTGCTCCACACATATGCTTTCAACAATTTTCTTCTTATTCTATGTTTGTTGTCTTTCCTCATAGGCGCTGTTCTTTCTTGTTAGATGCAGTTTGATCACTTTCTATTGTTTTACAGTTATATGCCCTATTTCTCCGACCTTCAATGGTTGTGAAGGGAGGTACGCAGCCTGTGGCTGCCAAGTTACCCCAACACTTAACCATTTGGCGATTTAATATATTTTCTAATTTATCTTTTCGCACAGTCAACATTAGTTGCAGGTATTTCGCAACCAACAACTAGTTGTTTATACTAATCATCAGATTTATCTGCGCTTATTTTTTCGTCATTAGATTTTCCGTCTCAAAACTGGTTGGACACGTGCCTGCACTTATTTATATTCTGAGCTAGCCTACATAGTTCCCTGAAATTCTCACACAGCATGTGTATTCAGCTCGTTCCCTTTCTATTGTTTTCTAATTATATACCCTATTTTACCGAGATTCAGTGAAGGAGGTTAAGCAACCTGGGGCTACCAAGATCCCCCAACACTTAGACATTTGCAGAAATAATGATTTCCCAGTAAGTCCTTTCACACACTTAACATTATTCGAGAATATTGCCCAACCAATTCTTGTAGTTACTTATAATAATCATCATGTTTAAGCACAGTTATCTTTTCGTCATTAGTTTATCCATCTTGGGATTGGTTGGATGCGTACCTCCATTGATTTCTATTCTGGGCTAGCTTACACATCTCCCAGAAACCTTTACAGCCTACATCTTTTACTATCTGTGTGCAGTAGTCTAATCTAGGTCTGCCTCTTCGTCTCTTTTTTCCTATCTCTGCTTCTAATATATTCCGCACTATTCCCTCATGCCGTAGTATGTGGCTTATCATCCTATCTCTCCTATTTTTTACCGTTTTCCACATATTGCTTTCTTCCCCTACCATTTTTAGTACCTCTTCGTTCTTAGCTTTGTCTGTCCATGATATCTTCATCATACGCCTGTAGCACCACATTTCAAAGGCTTCTACCTTTTTCTTGTCCGCTTCTCCTACTGTCTAGGCTTCACAGGCGTACAGTGCTGTGCTCCACACATATGTTTTAAGCAATCTTTTCCTTGTTTCTATGTTTGTGGTCTTTGAGCACAGTAGTTGCTTTTTCTTGTTAAATGTAGCACGACCTTGTGCTAATCTTTGTTTTATATCTTTTGTGCTTTTCCCATCTTGCGTTATTTAGCTTCCTAGGTAGCAGAAATCCATAACCTCTTGTAAGTTCGTGTTAAATACTTGTATTCTTGTTTTTGATTTATTTTCCACACCTTTGCAAACTAGAACTATAGTTTTAGTTTTGTTAATTTTCATACCGTATCTCTCTGTTAGAACCGTTTCCATTTCATTAAGAGCAGCTTCTAACTCTTCCTTGATAGACGCTAATACCGCTATATCATCTGCAAATCTAAGCATATCAATTTTTTGTCCCTGCATAGTAATTCCAAATATCTTCCTGCATTTGACAGTATTCATCGCCTCTTCTATCTACAAGTTAAAAATCAATGGGGATAGGGCACATCCCTGTCTCACCCCTTTCCTAATGTTTACTTCTCTACGTTCCTGCTCTAATTCTATTACTGCTGTTTGCTCTTTGTATAAGCTATGTACTATTCGTCTATCCCTATAACTCAGTCCCATCTTTTCGAGTATTTCAAACATTTTTTTCCAATTTACATTGTCGAATGCTTTTTCCAGATCTACAAACCCTATATACATGCTCTCCCCCTTTTTTATAGTTTTCTCCATTATCAACTCTCAGAGCTAAAATAGCCTCCCGTGTTCCCCTGTTTCGCCTAAACCCAAATTGGTCTTCTCCTAGTATTTCTTCAGCTCGTTTTTCCATTCGTCTTTGCACAATTCTAGTTAATATTTTTGAAACGTGTGCTGTCAAACTTATTGTTCGAAAATTTTCACATCTATCCGCGCCTTTCTTTTTTGGTATAGTTACTACGTTTGAAATCTTTGGGTATCTCGCCTGTCTCATACATATAGCTTACAAGTTGGAAGAGACGTTCTGTTACTGCTTGTCCAGCGGCTTTTAGAGTTTCTGCTTGCACCTTATCTGTACCCGGCGCCTTACCATTTTTCAGACTCTTTAATGCTAATTCAAACTCGTCTCGAAGTATAGGATATCCCAAGTCATCATTTTCAATGTCTGATTCCTGTTCTAAAGCAGTTAGTTCCTCTCCTGCATATAAATTCCCTATATATTCTTGCCATCTACTCACTTTCTCTACGTTTTCTATAATGACGTTTCCTTGTGCGTCCCTTATATTTTTGCTATACGGTTTGTAACAATATTTTGTAATGTTAACGATTAAACAAATTAATTAATTAAAAATTCAGTAACTTGAATAAAGTATAAACAAAAATTTACACCAATAAATCACCTCATTGTATTTAGGATCCTTTATAATAAAAGACCACCTTTACCGATAGCTTCGGGCTAGTAAATTCCAGCGGCAGGTCATCATTTAAAGCTCTAGACCCCCGTAAGTTAAATACAATAAACCTCTTAAAAGTTTAGTACCTTTTTAGCGTAAATAAATAAAACTAATTTCAGTTTGAAAAGCTTAACACTTTCGTTGATTGACAGCGGATTATAGGAAACAAAACATTATAAATAGCGGAAACTATTTCCAAGTTGATTTGTTCAAATATTACAAGTAATTTTAAGTAGTCCGGAGACATCCATTGTATTTAAAATCCATTTCGGCTTAAGTAGGTTAGCCGGTCTTTGTTAATGGCAGACTACTGTCTCCATAGCACATTGCAATAACTAAGTAATTCGTAGAAAGTAAAAGATAATTTAAACCCGTGGGAGAATAATTGCTTCCGTGATTCTAATCTAAAAAGGGGTTGGATTTGGTTTCTGAAATCTTGTTTTGTGGGAGGTTCAGTTCAGTCATTGGATAACAGAAAATGCCGTACGTAATTATTAGGGTAGGAATTTAGTCTATATAACTCAAGGCTTAGCCAAAAGACGGAGAGTTTTTTTCCAATGGGGCCGTACGTGATCAAGACGTAGAGAGAAACGTAGTTTGCGGGTAGCGTTTCTCCGGCATGACAGCTAGAATATTCCACTTCGTATCACGTTAGTAAAAAATTGGAAAGAAGTGTTACTCTTCCAGTTTCGCAAGGGTTATGCCCATATGTTCGCGGATTTATAGTGATGCAAGATAAATATTAAAAACTTGTAGGCGTGTGACGCAGCAAGTAAGTGATATTGTCAAAAATTCTGCCGATTTCGTGTGCCAGTCAATTTTCTTAAACATTACAAACAGAAGCAACAAGCGAGATTCTCTTCCCAAATTTAAGAACTGCTCTACGTTGGAAAACAAACCCTCAAATAATGGACAATCTTTAGTAAGTAAGTTTTTATAGTTAAGTAGCATGACCAATTTTTAGTTAGTTTATTTGTTAGGACGTTTTGGCCATAAACCGTAGGATTAATTTAGTGTACGATTTATAATACAAGTTTCTTTCATATACAAGTGTTTGATAACTACTTATGTACACAAAATTTTCATAAATTCCATAGTCACCTATTCACTTAAATTTATAAACTAAAATCAATGCATGTAAGAGGTTCACGTTTATTGCTCTGTGAATTAAATAGTTTTGGTTGCCGTTGATTAAGTCAATAGTTTTTCTTAATTTTTTATAAGTAGTAAAAAAGGTGAGGAATTGATTAAAAGAAACAATTGTCCTCCTTGGGATGACAAGTCTCTCAAGGTTTTGTACGAACATTTGGACATTCTCGACTTGTCTGGCGCCCTTGGCAATTGTCATTAAGCCACAATATTTTATGAAAGGTAAGTGCCACATTTTTGTAGTATATTATAAATTAATTTAACTCTTTTTTCAAAATTTCAACCCTCTATATGATCCACGACCTTCCGCTAGCTAGTGCCGGTGACCCCCCTTTAATTTTTGTTTTACAGGCCGTCCCCATTTTATAATTTGATTGGAAAAGATACACTTAGTAGCTTTTCCGCCTGTAACAGGTTTTATATCCCTAAAATTTATTCTAGTTAATTTGTATGCTTCGTCTGTCTTTCCTATTTCCATCTTAGTTTGTACCTCTTTGCACTTTTCATCAATCCATTGTTCTTTAGCTTTCCTGCATTTTCGAATAATTTCCCGTTTTACCGCTTTGTATCTCTGTTTTCCTGTTTCGTCTGATTTATTTTTGTATTTTCGTCTTTCTTCTATTAAATTCACGATATCCTTTGTTATCCATGGTTTCTTATTTTCTTTTTGTGTATATTACAGAATATCTCTGGCCGCCATGTCTAGGCTGGATTCAATGTTATTTCATTCTGTTTCTACTTCCTTAGTTTCAAATATTTTCCCGATATCATTCAGCAATTCATTTGACTTTTTTTCGAATTTTACTTGAATATCTTTATCTTTTAGTTTCTCTAAGTCCAAGTGCCTTTTTCCGTTCCTTTTTTTCAGATTTTTAAATTTAAGTGCGGCCTTCATAATTACGATGTTGTGGTCAGTATCTATATCTGCTTCTGGGTAGCTTCTACAGTCTTTTACTTGATTCCTAAACCGTTGTCTAACAAGAATGTAATCTATTTGATATCTTCCTATATCTCCTGGCATCTTCCAAGTATATCGTCTTCTAGCATGATGTTGAAATAAAGATGACTAAATTATTCTTGTCACAAAAATCTACCAACCTATTTCCCCTGTCGTTTCTCGTGCCTAAACCAAATAAACCTACTACCGCTCCTTCCCCACCCTCACCTACCACTGCATTAAAATCCCCCGTAATTATTAAATTTTCATGTCCTTTTACGTATCTTAATATGTCTTCGATATCTTTGTAGATGGCTTCTACCTCTTCGTCATTGTAGCTAGAGGTGGGCATGTATACTTGTATTATTACTGTGTTTACCGGTTTAGATTCTAATCTAACCATGAGTACTCTTTCGTTCTTTTGTAAGTAATTTTCTACACAGTATCCCATCTTTTTCCGCATAACTATCCCCACACCCAAATTTCCTTCCTCTGCTCCTGTATGAATTACCCTGAAGTCTCCACTCCAAAAATCCCCCGCCTCTGGCCACCGAACTTCGCTGATCGCTACTATGTCTAGTGATAAACTATTCATTTCGATTTTTAGGTTCTCTAGCTTACCTACTTGCTTCATACTTCTAACATTCCACGCTCCGACTCGCAGAATGTTCCCGACTCTTATTTTTAACTTTCCGATCGCATCCTCCGAAATAGTCCCCTCCCGGAGATCCGAATGGGGGACTATTTTAACTCCGGAATCTTTTACCCCAGAGAATGCCATCATGTTTGTAACAATTTAAGTACGCCGTGTACTTGGGAGATCATGTGGTGGTTTCCCGTTGCCTTCCACATCGCGGTAGTGTGTCTCAGACTGCCATACCGACCCCTATGGTCTCTGCCAATCTAAGTACCGAAACAGCCGCTGCCCTCTTGCGGGGACCTGTCTTAGTCTGGTTCCTCACTAACGACCCTACTACTTTGGTTGGACCTGTAGTTTGGCTCTTTAGCTCATTAGAACACGCAAGCCATTTCACCTGTTGTAGTAATTTGGAACTTCGGCAAGGTGCAGGTCCATTCGAAATGGAAATGTCTATAGCAAGTATTATTAATAACTGTGTTAATGTGTAATGTTAACACCTATTTACTGTTATTACAAAACAACCCAGCAACATTCTGCTTGAAAATAGTCGATTAAATATTAAGCAGAATATGATATTGCAACTTAAACGGAGCACTAGCTTGCTATAAAAGTAATGCAGGTAATTGGCTTGATATAACCCTAGAAAATAGATTAGGTAACGTAGACTTGTCATTGGAAATCTCCCTCAATAGATTTATCATCTTCGGAATTTTAGCATCTAATGACACGAAGCAAGCAGTGCACTGTATGAAATTAACATGTCAGAAGCATTTATAAGAAGAGCTAAAACTAAAAAATTACCTCTGAGCAAAATCTATTTCAGCTCTATGAAGTTCATTAAAAATTTGGTGTTCAGAAATATACAATTCTGGTAATAGTAAAACTTTTGGACAGTCTCAATAATTAACTGTATTTTATAGTGTTTCACTTAGTTTTAATGAATTTTAGTAAAAGTTGCTTGAATTGTCATTTCGCTCATTAACGAATTGTTTACGAACCCGTATTTGTGAAACCTTCTCAGTTTAATATTTTTTATTAGTGTTTGACTTAGAACGATTTACCTTTAGGATTAGTAGCTACTTGTACTTTATTTCCACATGCCGTGTACGTAATACAGGTCTAGGGAATTAGAAATATTTACAGAAAATGTTCAATCTACTAAAATATCACAAATAATAATCATTACATTATATTTTTTCTTAAATGGCGAGTATCCTATGTTATTATTAATCTACATGCATTCTCTTTATTGGCTTTAAGTAGCATTAATTTATTACCACCTAGGCACTAATTAATAGTATATTATTCAACGAGCATATAATGATGGCTATTATTTACGAGATTTAAGTTTACGACACGAGCCGTAGGCGAGTGTCGTAAATAAACGAGTGAATAATGGTCATTATATGCGAGTAGAATACTATACTTTATCCACGACTATCAAACAAGTTTAGCTACAGTCTTTATTTTTACATAACATTAAACAAGTAATATTAAAACAAACAATGAATCTCTATATCTAACTATTTCAAAAAGCCTAATTTTATTTATTAACAATATTTGTAATATTTGTATTCACACAATCTTTTATGTTGAATGAAGGGATTTTGGTTACTTGTAGATATTGTTTAATTGTGTGTAAATGTCTGATAACTACAAGAAGGATTTTGTATCGAGTTTGAGATTTTGGTAGCTGTTTTCATTTTACTTTTGATAGAATCATCAATGTAGTCTTCTGCTACTGCCGTGGATTTCCATTCACCGTCTCTCTTTATTGCAGTTATATCTCCACCTGTATCTGCAAGCATAGTCGCAGAAGATCTACGAAAACTATTACTAGATTATTTTTCAGGGTTGGGTAATTGCAGAAGTGATGCTATTTGTCTTCCCATTTGCGTAAACTTGTTAATGCCAATTCTTTGCAAGGTGCATTTGCCATTTAATTTTTTTCCATTTGCCGTTTAAACTGTAGGACCCTGGTGTGGTGAAGCCATTCAATTCATAAACAAACTTGGAGGTTTATTAGTTCTTCATACTGGGGAACCGAAATCTCGTTCATATGTTGTTCAAAGAATAGCAATCACAATTCAGAGAGGAAATGCAATCTCAGTCATGAGAATCTTTCTTCGCTCTGGAAATTGTTCGGATATTTTATGTATTATAATTTTGTTTTTCTTTTTACCTTTGTTATACGTGATATGTTAAATAGTAATAAAGTATTAACATAGATATTAGATATCATAGAAAATGGACGAAGACTAATGTATTTTTTGCAAATTTGATAAAACTATCTGTGACTGTAAATTTGCGAGTAACTTTTGTTTTGGTATTTGGCACTTTTGCCCAGATATTGCAAATTATCAGGTGTCATTTTGTACATTTCATTGACATGGAAAGCACCCATTATTACCATTATCAATGCCACTTTAAATTTATTATTTATCAGAAATATCTTAATAATTTGTAGACATCTTACCTTTGTTGCAAGATATTTAATGTCAGAAGCTTCATTAATGAATTTATTTATGTCTTCAGTAGAAAAGGTAGTGGCTTTTTTAGGTTGAAAACCTACAGACTTTTGTTTTAAAAGGCCTTTTAATTTACCGTAATCTTCAATATCAATGCCATGATTTAAGTTAATTGTACTTCTCAGCATAGAGTAGTTTGTCATGTTGATGGCTTATATTTTGTAGACAACTCCGTAAAATATACCAATAAAACGAATTCCGAAAAGGACTTACTTTTCTTCTGATTCCTTCATTGTATAAAAGATTCATATGCAGATATATACAGTTTTTAGATTTTTCTGGCAATAAATTCAAACTTGCAATTTTTGCTGTTTCCCGTATATCGGGATAGAGTACAAGGCATCTCATTTTCCTTGAGTATCCATTTTCTAATGAAATTATTTCAAAATTACGGTGTTTGAACTCTCCGAAATTTTTGACGTTTCAAATTAAAATCAACAGTGGAAGCGCTCTGAACTTGACGTTTCATAGCCAGATATTTTTTATCATTTACGTACAAAATTGTATTGCAAGCATTGATTTTATAAATCAGTGAATAATGAAATCATTATTCACTAGTGAATAATGGATAAGTTTATTAGTGAGTAAACACATGTATAATGAACATAATATAGATCAATCATAGATAAATACATATGTTACTGTTATTTCACTAGGCAGTGAATCGTTCATTTTAACAACTTGATCAATCAAATGACTTACTTCATATCAATGATGCTCGAATTAAAAGAAATGTATTTCGTCGCGTTAAAGGAGCTTGTTTATAACCGGCAACAATATCTTCTGTATTATTGTAAAAGCTACCGCAAGATACTCGTGTTTTCCTATTGTACTCATTGAATCATGCTCTTTAGATATGTATGATTTTGCGATACTTGTTTAGCGTTTGGTCAGGTTCAGTTATTTATATTAGTATGTGGCTGCAGTGAATGCGCCTGCAGCTGTATTGAAGAATTTCACGCTTAGTGTGGTGTGCGCAACGACGCCCTGTTTCACTTTATCATTTAATTTCGTTCCCTTTTGACTATAGCTACTTGGTGGCTGGGGATTCAACCAACAGTACTTGATCGGCGTTACTTAAGCAAGAACGTAATATTTTCATAGTTCTGTATTTCGTCACAATTTATTGTAAAATTTAATAATAAACCTATAGTGCGCAAACAACTTACACCGACGTTTATATAATTAATTAATTAGACGAAGTTAATTCATGAGAAGACGAATTTGTAAATACGGAACAAAGGGTTACATCTAAAGAGCTCATCACAGCAGGTCACCTACCATCTGCTGTAAAAGCGCGGGTAGGGGTGAGGTAGCATAGGGCGGGACAAAATGTGGAGATGTAGATATTCATTAGAAAAGGATATGATGTTTAATACTCCGCCTACTTGGTTTATGAAGTGCCAGGGAGCAAATATAGATGGCAGTGTTGTGGACTTATTAGTCCAGTTATAAACCACACACATATTTTAATTATAGATATTATATAAGATTTATAACCAGTGAAAACCTTTGAAATTCCGATATGTAATGTAAAAAAAATTATTAGGAAACAGGAAATAGCAAGATTTAACATTTCTACGTTTGCATGGCACAGTTATTTTCAATATCTAATATGCAATTGACAAAGCTGTTATATTAATTAATTGGCTAATAAATTTTAAAAAACAGAATAATGGTTTAAACGTATCTCTAATAAAAAATGATTAGGTACAGTGTCAAGTGGGTTTCAATTACAGTTTGTGAAAAGCTACAAATATTGGTTTGGTTTCTTTTCTTATCACATCTGCGTTTCCCTTATTTTCTAGCGACGAAATAATATACAAAGTGTACTAAATCGGACACAGTAAACATTCCTATAGTAAAATAAAAATGCATGTCTTGCATTTTTAAGTAGTCCAAAGTTTGTTTTGCTTTTATTTATTTACGTTTTGCATGCAGCTTTTACGTGTATTACAGAAGTTTGAGGGTACACATCTTAGAATTTTTACTACATTACTTCTTATCACTACAGAAGCCTAAATATTAGAGAATTATTACTGGTGGCTTTTTAAATTTATCCCAAAACAATTGAACTTGACATAAAAATTAAACAATTCTGTGTTTATCTTTTTTTACAAGTCTTACACTACTCAAACTGGGGGAATACCTACTTCACTAACTAGGAAATCGAATAAAAATTGATATAAATCCAAGGTTTACGAAGAACTCATTTCTATAATTACGAGACGCTAAATAATATCCATGATGAAAGTTATAAATAGATTTGCGAACGATTACGACTATAGTTGAAAACTCTCATATGGTTAGTTTGATCTCAATAGATGTTTGTGGTGTTAGTTTTATATAGCATGTATTCAAACCATTTCTGTTTTGTGTATGACATGGAAGTTCGGAATTTTTCCACAGCAGCACATTGCAGGTGCATTTTTAGAAAAAATACAAAAATTTGATTTATTCGATAAATAAACTGAATTGTAGTGTGCAATTTTGATGAAAATTCATAAAAATTATTCACACATTTGGGAAAGCTACTGGTTTTGTTTAAATCGCTCTATTATCAGCAAAAAAAATTTTTTTCAGTTAAAAAAGACTTAAATGACTTTCCCACATAGACAATTATTTTATAAGTAACTTTTATTAAAACCGTTTTTAATTTGGGTGCCTAATAGGAGAGAAATTTGGATCTTTAGAAATTTTAAGATGGCCGCTACTGTGATGAGCTCTTAACATAAAATTATACCTTCGAGCGCGACCAGTTTCGACACTGCGACAGGTTATATCGACTAAGCAACGTTCGTTACATTTGTAGTTTCTAAATATTAAAAAATTGAAGTACATCGTGCTACTAAGACTATTACCAACGTAAGTGACTTAAGTTACTTATAAATCACAACCTATCCTAATCCTTGTATACCATTTCACTTTGTATTGTATTTTTTATGACAATTTTACAACATGACCGAACACATTGAAGAAATATTGAAATTAAATTATAAAAGCCGTCAATTAAACCGTCAACTGACCATATTCTCTAATTATCTAAATTCGTTCAACAACAAAACTAATAATTTAGAAGAGCTTAATGCTCGCCTATAAAAAATATTACCCACACTAGAGACATTTGAAAATATTCAATATAAAATTGAGGCCTTGTCCAATTACGTTTTGCAAGAATCTGAAGGGGAATATTTTGAAAACACTTATTTTATATTAATTGGAGTAGCCAAGCAAATACTCTAAAACGCAAAGAAGCGAGCTCCAAAAAACCCGGTTCTCGTGATTCTCACCGTCAAACTGCAAATAACAATGTAGTTAATACTACTCGCAGTGGCGTAATTAAGACCCCCGGAAACCCCGCAATGAAGGGATGGCCTAACATTACATAAAGTTACAGATATTTTTTTAATGTTACAGAGCTATCAGAATGTAATCAAGTATCAAAAACCGCGAACAGTGATAGTGACAATTTAAATATGGAACATTCAGAAAAAGAACTTTCAGTATGTACTGAAGATACTGCTGGCGATGTTCAGTTACATTCACATCGGCAGATTGATGTGGACGTTGAGGGTATATCTCTAGCAAGTCCTCATGAGCAATCGCAATCAAAATTAGATGTAGATGTAGTTAATCAAAAGGTGAATACAGACATAGCTTTATTTCACAATCCGCTCTCAGACACACTGAAACGTAGCATTGTCTTTTTCAGCCCAAACAGGCCTACGGGGCCATTTGCTCGCGATCCAAAATCGTCAAGGTTTTTTAGTGCGGATAATTATTATAAAAGCACAAAAACAGGACAAAAAATTGAACGCTTATGGTTGTGCTACTCCAACATTTTAAATGCAGTGTATTGTCAACCATGCTGGCTTTTTGCTAATAAGGACTTGTCGCAATCAACACCTTGGTGTAATGGAAATATTAATGACTGGCAAGGCTTGAGCGTAAAAATTAAAACTCACGAGAAGCCCTCTGCCCATTTTCGAGCATGCATAACTTATTCTTTATGGCAAAAAAATTCTACTGTTGATACTTTAATTGGCGGAGAAAAAAAGAATATTAAATCAATCTTGATTCGCATTTGTGATGTAATTCGTACATTGGCAGTGTGCAATCTCCCGCTACGAGGGCATCGTGAAGTTGCATCTGCGATCGGTTTCGAAAGCGGTAATTTTCTGAACATAATTGATTTAGTTTCAAGATACGACCATTTGCTTTAAACGCACATCTCCAGTACAAATTGCAGGACTAAATACCTAAGTTCCGATATTCAGAACCAAATCATATCCCTTTTTGCAAAATGTGTTTTAGAACAAATTATTGAGGAGGTAACACACGCTCCATTTTTTTCACTTGTTTTGGATACAACTCAAGACATTTCTAAAAAAGACCAACGTAGCATTATTGTTCGCTATGTGTATGCAGACCATGACAAGGTAGAAATAAAGGAATTGTTTTTGGGGTTTATTGAAACAAATGATCAAAGTGCTCAAAATTTTGAAAATGTTATTATTAGCACGTTATCTTCTTTTAAAATTGATATTGATAAATGTCGAGGTCAAGGATACGATGGTGCCCCAAACACGAGTGGGAAGGCTAACATATGTGACACATCATGTCCATTTATATATTGTTGTCAATATGGTCATCGCGCTCTGCTGTCTGCTCTGTTTGTGGTTATGCAGTTCAGTATAATATACGGTCGTGTATATATGTATGTGAATTCCGTAATACATTATTTTGTTATTATCATATACTTAAATAAAAATGTATTGGAATTGTAAACTGTCAAATACTGTACTGGATATTTGTCCTAAATACAAAATATACGGTCACTAGCATTTGTTGTATTTGTATTAAGACAGGACAGAGCTTTTAGTAAAACAGAAGATGTAACATGGTGACAGCGGTAAAACGTGTATTAACAGTGCCGGTAGTGTTCTGTGTTTTTGTTTCCCACTGGAACATACGGAAATAGTATAGTGCGAAAATGAAAACCTTCAATACGTGTACAAACACATGTGCTTTGAGATAATAAAGGTTAGGATTGATAACCTTGTGTAATAGTTATTTACAACTAGGAGATTCAAAAGCAATACATGTACAATTAAAAACATATTTCGGGTATCAGGTTATGATACTAACGTTAAACACTGCCGTGCTCTGGAAATAATTGATATTTATTAATTTTTTTTCTTTTTGAATATACTCCGCTAATTTTAAGCATAATGACAGACCAGTGTCGGTCTCCGGATCCGTTTTCTTTTACGGGCGATATTACTGCAAACTCGAAACTTTGGAAGCAAAAGTTTGACTTTTATTTGCTTGCCAGCGGCAAGCAGGAGAAGAAAGACAATGTTAAAATTGCTGTTTTACTAAATTTACTCGGGTATGAAGGTATCAAAATTTACAATACCTTTAAATTTGCCGAAGGTGAAGACATCACAAAATTACATGTGATTCTAGAAAAGTTTGAAAAACATTGTACACCGGTTGTAAATCCTGTATACGTACACTTTAAGTTGTTTAAGAGAGAACAAGTACCGGGCGAAACTATAGATCAGTTTGTAACCGCCTTAAAGCATTTAGCAAAAACATGTGATCTTCAAGAAAAAGATATCCTCATTAGAGATCGTCTTGTTTTAGGTGTTCGAGATTCTCGTATACAAGAGAAACTTTTACAGAAAAGTGATCTTTAACTTGAAAAAGCGATTAACATCAGCCGCGCTATGGAAAGCAGTGCCGCAACCCTAAAGGAAATCTCAAAGGAAAGGGTTTCTGTAAACGCTGTTAGTCGCAGGAACTTTCTTAAAAATAATTACAACACCCCCTCTACTAGCAGGCAGGACCAAAACGAATCAAGACATATGGGAAATTTCAGGAATTTCCGTGCAGATAACAACAATTATGACGGTACGTACATCATCATCAAAAACAGGTAATCCTGGAAATTGCATGAACTGTGGGAAAGTTCATGAGCGAGGTAACTGCCCTGCTTTCAATAAGATTTGTAGTTTTTGTAAAAGAAAAGGACATTTTCGGAATTATTGTCGTAAACGCGTAAATGTTCGCGAAATAACCGATTCAACAGTAAATATGGTCAGTGAATATACTGATAATTTTTCAGATTTTTGTGAAGATAACACACAAGAGGAAAGCGATAATTTAGTAGTTTGGATTGTCACGGTTTCTGCAATAGACAAAAATTTTGTAGAATGGGTTGAATCCGTGCTAATCGAAAAATTGCCGATAAATGTTAAAATAGACACCAGTAGTCAAGTGAACACTTTAAATATATCGAATTTTGAATCTATGAATTTATCGTGAAGTGAACTTTCAAAAAATCCAACTACTTTATTTTCTTACACTGGACACAAAATACCAGTAATCGGTCAAATATATCTAAAATGTAACTACAAAGAAAAAAACCAAAAAGTTTTATTTTATGTTTTAGAATCAACAAAATTCTGTTCTATACTAGGACTAAAATCTGCTTACGATTTGGGAATTATTTTAGCTAAAGACGAATCGCTTTCCAATAATATTTGCTCAATTAAACAAAACAATAATTTGAAAAATATTCTACAAACAAATGCATCTGTTTTTCTGGTGTGGGGAGGGTGAATAAAGAATTTAATATAGTTTTCTTAGAGAATGCTATACCTCATATTAGAGCCGCTAGAAAAATTTCGATCGCGATCAAAGTAAACATTAAAAACAACTTGATAAAATGGTCGCTGATTATCTAATCACGCCAGTGACCACACCTACTGATTGGGTACATCCTATTATTTCTGTACCCAAAAGTAATAGTGATATGCGGATATGTATGGATCCCCGAAAATTGAACCAATACATTAAACGAGAACATTTTGAAATTCCCACTCAAGAAGTATTGTTTTCACAATTAGCAGGTGCAAAATATATCAGCTTACTATATGCTTCGTCCGCATTTCTACAACTGCCGTTGAATTACAAAAGCTCTCTGCTTTGCACTATAGCAACGATTTTTGGCAGGTATCGATACTTGCGTTTACCCTATGGTATCTCATGTGCTCCTGAAATGTTTCAGCGCTGCATTTATTAAATTTTAGGTGACACAAAGGGATGTTTGACATATTTTGACGATATATTAGTGTATGGTGCTACTATCGAGGAACACAATCACAATCTAAGTGTCGTTTTGTATAAAATAAGAACCAGCGGCCTTACACTCAATAGAGAAAAATCTGTGTTTTGTGTAACCCGGATTAAATTTCTCGGACATATATTAGATAGTAACGGTATTTCACCAGACGAATAGAAAACTGAAGCAATCCGCACGATGAGTTCCCGTAAATCTGTAAAGGATTTGCAACGTTTTTTGGGAATGATATGTATTTATCCGATTTATTCCCAATATTCCTACAGAAACAAATACTTTAAGAAAACTTTTAAGTTCAAGAAACGAATTTCTATGGACTGCCGTCGAAAACAAATGCTTTAATAACTTAAAGCATCTTGTTGCCTCAGCAACTACTTTAAGTTACTTTGATCCGTCTAAACCTACAATTTTATCAGTACATGCCAGCCCCTATAGCCTAGGTGCGGTAATACTTCAGAATAATAAACCTATAGAATTTGTTAGCGTTTCCTTAACATCAGTACAACAACGCTACCATCATACCGACAAGGAACTTTTGGCTGTTGTATTCGGGTGTGAACGTTTTCATTAGTATCTTTTTGGGCGGCATTTTCACATTGAAAGTGACCACCGTCCATTGTTGGGTCTTATAAAAAAACCATTAGACGAAATGTCTCCACGAATTCAACGACTTGTTGTCAAACTTTTAAAGTACTCTTTTACTCTTGTTTACGTTCCTGGGAAAAAACTTCAGATTCCTGATACTCTAAGCCGTAACCTTACACAAGAAATCATTAATACTGATTTCTTAGATTCCAACCTGAAAGTTTATTCAGTTATTGCTACCAGACCTGAAAACCAGCTACGGCTACAACACGCAATTAACGAAGATTGCTCATTACAGCAAATTAAACACTTTGTTAAAAAATGGCTGGCCTCGAAATAAAAATAATGTCTCATTAGAAGTTCAAAAATTTTGGAACATTAAAAATGATATCTGTCTACACAAAAATGTTTTATTTTATAACAAGCGACTGATAATATCAGAAAGTTTAAAATCAGAATTTCTCAACTTGGTACACCAATCTCACCAGGATGTAGTTTCCTGTAAAAATCTAGCATCTCAATGCATGTATTATCCCGGTTGGAGTTCTGACATAGAAAAAATAGTTTTGGAATGTGAGATTTGCCAGTTTTATTCAAAATCAAATCCCAGAGAACCTCTTGTTCCCCATGAAGTGCCGGATTTGCCTTGGCAAAAAATTGGAGTAGATTTTAAATCTCTCAATACACAAGATTTTCTTGTGATTATTGACTACTTCAGCAAATTTATTATTGTAAACAAAATACCTAATAAAACTGGAATTACTGTAATATCAGGCCTAAAAAACATATTTTCGGTAAATGGTTTAGCGCAAGAATTAGTATCTGAAAACGGGCTTCCTTTTGATTCGCTTGAATTTAAAAATTTTGGAAAATTATACGACATAAAATTAACTAACTCCAGCCCGTATTATCCTCGATCAAATGGTATGATTGAAAGAACTGTACAAACAGCTAAAGGTATATTAACTAAATGCTTACAAGACGGAAAAGATCCGTTTTTGTCTGTTCTTCAGTATAACATTACACCCAAACAAAACTTACCTGCACCGGGTAATTTGTTGATGGGTAGAGGATTACGGTCAACTCTACCTGTTGGCCAGGAAGTTCTAAAACCTATATTTCCTATAAGTGGTATAAAGGAAACACTGAAACTTTCCCAGCAAAAGCAGAAGGAGCGTTACGACGTTTCAACACATAAACTAACCAAACTCGTACCCATACAACCAGTTGCAGTTCAACAAAAAACTCGTCACCGGCGTCCCGGTAGTGTTTTAAAAAAGTGTGGCCCAAATGATTATAACGTTGAAATAGATGGAACCGTTTATCGAAGAAACAGGCAACACCTCGGGCCATTGCGAATGTCGTTGCCAACATATTTAAATAGCAAACAAAATGACGCAAAGGACACTGAACCTATTTTGTTTGAGCCCCCAGTAACCGCTGCGCCTAAAGAGGACCTAACGGTTACAAGAAGTGGTAGAGTCAGCAAACCACCCGATAGATTAAACTATAAGTGACTAATCAATTCTATTAATTTTCAACGAACTTCGTTCGTTTATGAAATCGATTTGTCGTCCGTCTGTCCGTCCGTCCGAGGCCTTTCTAATGGTCGGACATCAATGTGTGATACATCAATCTATTCAGCTCGGTGTCCAGAGTTTAAGTTTTGATGTCAGTTAAAATCGGGCCACGGGGGCGCCGTGCCCCCGCGATATTCCGTCGGGAAAAAAAAAATTTCAAATAGGTCCAAAATTAATGTGCGATACATATTTGGACTCCCCTAACATAGCTGAGTCGAAATATGGTACCCCCCCACAAAATCTGACCACGGATACCCGACCCCCGGGAATTAATTTTTATCAAAAATTTCAAATAGGTCCAAAATTAATGTGCGATACATAAATTGTTTTAAAGTAAGTCTACATTTGGAAGTTCGTTGCGACAATGCCTTGCATTTTCAACTTGTTTTATTTGAAAAAAGAGCGTGTAACATATGTGACACATCATGTCCATTTATATATTGTTGTCAATATGGTCATCGCGCTCTGCTGTCTGCGCCGTTTGTGGTTATGCAGTTCGGTATAATATACGGTCGTGGATATATGTATGTGAATTCCGGAATACATTATTTTGTTATTATCATATACTTAAATAATATTATATATATATATATATATATATAATTGTAAACTGTCAAATATTGTACTGGATATTTTTCCTAAATGCAAAATATACGGTCACTAGCATTTGTTGTATGTGTATTAAAAACAGGACAGAGCTTTTCGTAAAACCGAAGATGTAACAGGAAGTACGCAGGACTTTAAGCTAAAATTAAAAATCGAGTACCCAATGCTAATTTTATTCATTGCGCTGCCCATAATTTAAATTTGGTATTAAATGACTCCGTGAAAGATGTCCTAGAAATTAAAAACTTTTATGACATAATGCAAAACATTTATGTGTTTTTTAGTGAAAGTTTACCACGTTGTAAAGAATTGCAAGATAATAAAGCCATTGCTGACAATAAGAAGATTAAAGTGACACTTAAAAGACTTTGTGTTACAAGGTGATCATCACGGTTTGATTGTTTAATTGCAATAAAATACAATTATCAATTTGCGATGCAATCGCTAGTTACTCTAATGGTTGTCTGCAATCAGGCAGATGACAGAGTTAGCAGAAGCTAATTTTATTCACAATATATTTAACACATATGACTTTTTGTTAATGCTAGTGTTCCAAAGTAAAGTTTTAGAAAATATTAACTTAGTTCAAGTTGCGATCTGAGTAGAGCTTGTGAATTAGTTTTTCATGCAGAAGAAGAATTAACAGCGTTGGAACCAATCCTAGACATAAAGCGACCTAAAAAAATTTCAAGTATGTGTTTTTAATAGATATAATTGTAAACCAGTTAACAGCGCGGTTTTTAAGCATGCAGCAGGTAATGGAAACGTTTTCTTTTATTAATCCAAAAAATTTCTATTTAGTATCAGACGAAGAAATTCTTGAGAAATCAAATAATCTTTTAAGGGAAACTAAAAACGATTTCAGTGACAGTTGCCGGCACAGTTAGTTAATTTTAGAACAGTTCTTGTGCAAGACATAAAACAAAAAAGAAGTGTTTTCGAATTAACCTGTTTCCTAGTATTAGACAATAAATGTATGGCAAGCAGTCTCCCAGATGTGGCATCTTATTATTTTTGTAATTTCCCTGTATCGTCAGCTGCTGCCGAAAGGAGTTTTTCTAAATTGAAATTGATTAAAACATACTTAAGAGGTACTATTACCTAAACTAGGTTAAGCAATTTAGCAGTATTAAGTATAGAACAGGAACATACACAAAAAATTAATTTGGAAAGTTTGGTGGATAAGTTTCTTTTGTTAAAATTTAGGCGATTTGGTATGACTAAATAAAAGAGTTATATATGTATATAACCGCCAAGGACAGAGATTCCTTTTTCATTTCATATATTTTCTTTATTATAAATTATAAATAGGGGCTCCTTGTTATTTTCGCGGGAAGGCCCCTCATTCCTTAGATACGCCACTGACTACTCGTGATGGTGAACTTTACATACAGGGTGCATTGAAACTACCACCTATTGGATTACTCGAGTTTCGTGATTCTTATACGCAATTTATGACCTTTCACGACATTGTTACTTCTTTGGCACACTCAAACCCACAACTATCCAATGTACAAAAATTTTGTTACTTGCGTACATGCGTAAAGGCTGAAGCCGCTCAACTCTTGAAATAAGTAATCAAAATTACGAACTTGCGTGATTTTTACTCTAGCAAAGATATAAAAATAAACGTTTGTTTGTACACGCACGCGTTTAATCACTATTTGACTTGACTACCATAAAAAATGAATCCTTTTCAAAACTTATAAATCTACTAGACACTTTTAATAAAAACATAAGGACTCTAGAGCTACAAGGATAACTAGTTACCACCTGGGACACTATGCTAATTTATTTAATAACTACAAAATTAGACCCTTTAACAAAAAGGCAATGGGAGGAACATTTAAACAAGGAAAATATTGAATTTCCAATGATAACACAACTAACCGAGTTTCTACTAAAACGGTGCCAAATTTTTAAAACTTTAAGAAATAAAACCAAAAATTATAAAACCGTTTCCAATACAAAAGAAAAAATCTTAACTTACGTGACTTTCACTAAGACGAGCTCCGCCTTTTGTAGAGCCAACCACTTAAACTTTAATTGTGAAAGAATTATTAAAATGTCGAAGTCTAAACTTAGCGCAAAAATTAAATGGCACACACTATGTTCAAAATGTTTAGTCTCCACCACGATGAGTCATACAACTCTGCAAAATGCAAACACTGCGGTCGTAAACATCATTATTTACTACATATTTTTCATAATACGAGCTCTGACGTAAAATACAACCAAAAATGATTATCAACAAAGTCGATATAAACCAAAGGACGATGGGTTATCACAAACTCAAAACGGTAACAATACAAATCAAACACCAATCCATACCTACAAGGTGAATAAAACAAACAATATTACACTAACTTAACTATGCATTGTTTATCTACAAAAAAATTTTCCCAAATTATTTGGCCATTGCGGTCATAGAAATACCGACGCAGAACAACAACCTGATTGGCTGCAGAACCTTATTAGATAGTGTCTCTCAAGGTAATTTTATAACTTATTTTTAGCTGCAAAACTAGAGCTAAAACACATAATAATAGTACACCTGTGGGTGAGGTATACATCTCACTAAATACTACCAAAATATTTGATGGTCATACTTTCAAATAACGGTAATTATAAAACAATAAAATCGATTTTAATAGTTAACAGAATAACTGAAAATTTACCATAAACATCTTTTGATATTTATGACTTGGAGTCCGACTAATATACAATTGGCTGACAAAAATTTCTATGAATCTACTGCAGTGGATGTTTTATTAGGAGCATATATATTTCTTGACGTATTATGCTTACGGCAAGTGAAACTCTGGAAAAACTACCAGACATTACAAAAACAAAACTTGGCTGGGTCTTTTCGGGAAATTTATTACTTGACAATGACGTTCCCAACAGAATACTTTGCAACCTAGCTATTACTAACAACGACCTACATTTACAAATAAAAAAATCACGGGGGATTGACCAGGTATGATGTAAAAACCGCCATAGCAATTGAAAAAGCTACATGTGAAGAACATTTTCAGAACACTATATTCGAGCGTTAACTGGTTGGTTTAAGATAAGGAATTTAAGGAAAACTTGAGCAAAATGGGTGATTCACTTCACTTGGCAGATAAAACGATTTTTAAGCATTGAAAAGCGATTTTAATGTGATGAATAATTGAAACATGATTATTTTGCATTCATGGATGAATATGAAAAATTGGGCCACATGACTCAAGTGTACCCTGATGACGAAAATTTAAGAGTCCACTTTATACCTTACATGTAGTTTTCCAATGCTCTACCCGAAGGTATTACATTGGCCAGAAGTGAGTTTTGTTACCAGGAAATTTTAAATTTTTCTGAACCCTTGCTGTTCCATGCAAGGAAGGTATCTTTAAAGTGCGTGACAACACTCACACATGGGATCTCCATTTTACCTCTCATCCGAACGAGTGTGTATTTTTGTGAAACATGCTTACCTAACATTTTTCAAGCGGACCGCGTCGGTATTCGAACCCAGACCCTGGTCAACTATATACCACATCACGCCATGTCGAAGCATGATAGCATTACTACAAAACTCAGGGTAGTTTACTATACTTCTGCAAAAACTGATACGGAGGAGTCCCTCAACGATGTTTTAATGACTGGACCTATCCAACAACCTGACTTATTTTCAATTATTTTAAACTTAGAGTGCACAACGTAGTATTCACGCAAAAAAATGAATCGTTAGGAGTTAGCAAATTTATCGTATAAACATGTATAACGAATGGTTTGGCGCTCAGAGACTAACGATAAACTTAAGCACTTCGTTCTGAATACCGTAACATACAGAAAAGGGCCGGCTGCATTTTAGGCTGAGATCACTAAAACAAACTGCTCTAAAAAATATTGATATATTTCCCAGCGCTAGCAAAATCATGTTGAACTCCTTTTTTGTTGATGATTTGCTTACAAGGGAAACCACTATACAGGAAGCCATTACACTGAAAAACGGAATTATTGAAATTTGGAATGCAGGTTACTTTTCACTAAGAAAATTTTACTCTAATTTACTTGAAGCTCTAGAAAGCTGTGCCAATGGTCAATTTAAACAATACGACATGACCAGCGATAAAACATGCAACACGCTAGAACTATTTTGGAACCCAACAGACGGTACTTATATCTTTTTGGTAAACTTAACCGATTATGAACACACAATTACAAAACGATGAATATTATCAAAAATGTTAACAATTTTCAATCCTCTGTGTATAATTTGCCCAGTTACAGTTCGGGACAAATTCATTAAGCAGAAACTCTAGCAAAATCAGACGTATTGGAACGAAACTTTTTCAATGGATGTATATATATATATATATATATATATATATATATATTGCTGTAATTATAGGGTTAATTTAGGGGTAGGTTAAGTCATAAAGGTCGTAGAATAAGCAAGGGAAACTCTCAAGTAACAGAAGCACGGAATTACAGATATTAGAAGAGTAAATAGGTCATTATAAATATTATTAGTTGAGAGCACACTGTATATAGCAGTACAAACGATTAAAACAGATATCCAAGAGTAGCTATTAACAAAGATAAGAATTTGAAAAGGTAACAAAACGCATTGAGATTAAATCAGTGAAAAACCTGCATGAATTGGCTAAACAAATATTCAAAAAAATGCGTGGATATATCATCTTAAACGCACTTAGAAATTATGCATTATTTGAAAAGCGTACGTGATTTAAAAGTATCACATTTGCTCAGAAATCCAATTTATTAGAAAATAAACAAACACCAAATTTATTCAATTTAGATTAGAATAAGGCCAACAAACAATAATACTACGTGATCGATTGTATGAAGATTCCTGGATTTGTGAAGTAGTTGCATAAGTATAATAAGAATTTACGTGACAAAGTGAGCACCGCGTCATGTTATTGAACTAGACAACTGGTAAAATACCCAAAATAACAAGTGATAATACACTTGGTCTCGCCCAGCACGTGGAGTCAACGAATGAGAAATTAAAGGGGTCCAATCCTATAAATATCATAACAATTGAATATTGAGTTAGCATACTTTGAAACTGGGCAGTCACTATACTTAAATGTGATAAATATTTACGTGAAAAGTTAAGTGAAAATTATTTTAAAGAGTGCATAACTGTGCAAAGAGAGCCGCACTTCTAAAAAGACGTAAGTAAATAAGATTTAGTGAAATTATATCATTTCTAATAATAAATAAAACAGGGCTCTGATTAAATACCCTCTGATGAAATACCTTCTGATTAAATACCTTCTGATTAAATACGTTCTAAATTACATTCTGAATAATTACGATCTCAAGAACTACGTTCTGAATAATTACGATCTGAAGAACTAAGATTCTTGTTAAAATTTTTAATAACAATCCATCACGATCTTAAATACAATTTTGGATACGAAACTTTGGAAAATGCTATCTGTTCAAACAATTTAATAATCTCTGAAAATAGTAAATATTCTATTACGGAAATGAAAAACCTTTCATTGGAATAACGATTTGGATACTAAATTTTGATTAGATGTCGACTTCAATTCCTAGAAATGCAGAGCTCCTACAAAACCACTTCAGGTTAGATATTTTTGATGATTTATTTTAAAACTGTTTTATTTCAATAATAATTTAAAAAGTGTAAGAGCCGACAAATTGGGGTTTCTTGAATAGATTTACAAAAAGTTATAGACATTTTTGAAACGTTTCAACAGGTCTCTAAATGTAATAAAAGCTTGTTTTGCTGGCCTCATTTTCTAAAAATCGAATAGATGTAAATAATTCAAAAAGGGGAGAAGATATTTAAAAGGGGAAAAAGTTGTAAATATTTAATCATTAAACTGTGTATTGTGGAATTGCTTTATTTAATTGAATCAGCTAGTCGAGGCAAAAGAAAATTATAAATTAACATTTTCACAAGTGTTTGAGCAACATAAGGGTTAACACAGCAGTTTTGTGACATGCCCAAGCCGTGGGGGGGATATATATATATATATATATATATAATATATAAACCTATGGAAAAAGGCAGTTGAGCCGGATCTCCTCCGTGCCGACTGTTGTTAAAACCTGCGATATTAGGTGAAACGATACGAAGACACAAATTGTGAGCTAGGTGATGCTGTACTTCCCATAAGGTGTCTGTATTAAATGTTACAACTTTGCTACTCCTGTCCTGATGAGCCCCAATTAGGGCGAAACGCGTCGACAGGATGCCCTCGTGGCTGAATTTGAGTCACTTGCCAATAATTCTTATTTATTTTATATATATATATATATATATATATATATATACACGTCGTGGAAAAAAGTATGTAATGAATTACCGATTTTGAATGATTTAAAAATTCCACGACAAGTAACCATTATAAACTCTACGCTGATTAAACCATATGGCTTTGGTGACGCCCGGGAGCTCGCATATGGCGCATTTATTTATTTGATTTCGACCGACTTAAAATTCGTAGAAACCTCTAAACCACTTTGTGCGAAATCACGCAATGCACCAATTAAAACCATTTAATTACCATGGCTGGAGTGATGTACAGGATTACCGTTGTCGAAATTAGTAAACAAGATTCAGCAATCTCTAAACTTAACAGTTGGCGACAAATATTTATGGAGTGACTCACAAACTATAACATGGATTTACAGGGAACCCAACCCTTGGACCACTTTTGCAACCAATAAAGTCACGCAAATACAGGACCTAACAGACAAGGAACAGTGGCACTACGTACCCTCAAAATAGAACCCTGCTGACGTACTGTCACGCGATATTAACCTAAACAAACTGAAAAACTTAGAACTATGGTGTCAGGGACCAAATATCATACTGCAGAACAAACAATCTTGGCCACATCAATTGGATACTGATTCCAAGAAATCTACTAATCACGTTCCTGAAATAAGAAAAAATATTCAGCTATGGTTTGTTACTGCACTAAGGTTTAACGAACAGACTATATTTACATTTTCTAATTTTAAAAAACGAATAAGGTTCTTGGCTTATGTATTACACTTTATACATAATTTAAAACTAAACACCACTAAACTTACGGCAAACTTGACACGACAAGAATTACACAACTGTGAAAACCTACTTATCAAAATTATAAAAATACAAGTTTCCAGTCTTAAATAAAGAAAACTTAAACATTGTAACCAAGTAAAAAGGGGTAGTAAATTGTATCATCTAAATGCGTTTATTGATGCAAGCAGAATTATTAGAGTTGGTGGGCGCATAAAATTTGCTAAGATAACTACAGATTTTAAACACCCTATTATACTACCACCATATCATGAATTTACTTTAAATTGATGCCAAATATAAACGATTACTTCGTTTTAGCGTCCCTACGCACGAAGGACTGGATCATACATGGCAAAAACGCGGTTAAGCGAATAATACGTAAATGTACTACAAGCTTAAAGTCAAAACCTTATTTAAATACTCCTATAATAGGTGACCTTCCTAAATCAAGTCTTGTAACTACCAGACCCTTTTACATAGTGAGCTGAGACTTTGCTCGTCCTCTACTCATTAACGAAGGCACTCAACGAACGAAAAAAATTAAAGCATACATCTGCATTTTTATTTGTTTAGTGACGAGTGCGGTTTATATTGACCTTACAAAAGACCTTTCTACTAGATTTTTTTTAAATGTTTTGAAAAGATTCGTATCACGATGTAGTATATGTAAAAAAATATATACAGACAATGGTTAAAATTTTGTCGGTGCGAATAATGTATTGAGAACGATTTTTAAATTAACAAATGACATTAAAGAATCTACTGAGACACATACTTTTTGTCAGACAACGCTATTGAATGGCATTTCATACCCTTCCCCACGCGCGCCTAACTTTGGAGCGGTTAAATCTACTAAATTTTACTAAACTTGCAAACAAACGTATACAATATTATGTAAGATAGAGGCGATTCTCGACTCTCCACTCCTTATACCTATTTCCAACGAGCCCAATGATCTTGCATTCCTTACCCTCAGTCACTTTTTGATTGACGACGTACTGACTGCTATCCCACATGATAAGTATACTGAGACTCCTACAAACAAATTAATTTTATACAAACGACTACAACAAATGATGCAGCATTATTGGCGAAGATGGTCGTTGGAATACTTGACTGCATTACAAGCCAGAGGGAAATGGAAAACCAATAAGGGCGAAATTGTAAAAATCGGAGCATTAATATTACTACGCGAAGATAACCTTCCACCGCAACAATGGGTGTTAGGACGAATTATTGAGGTACATCCTGGCAGGGATAGTATTGTACGGGTAGTGACTGTAAGAATAAAAACGTGTACTTTTAAACGGAGTGTCGCAAAAATTAGTGTTTAGTAACGCAAAACAAACTAAACGAACTTAGTTCACTATTATTTTTCTTTTAAATTTAGCCCTTTCGAGGGGGAGGGGGGTGATTGATTTTGCAATAAATATCTAGTTTGGCCGGGTTCCTTTGTTTATATTGGTATATGGTTGCAGTGAATGAGCCTGAAGCTGTATTGAAGAATTTCACGTTTTGCGTGGTTCGCGGGACGACGCCGTGATTTACTTTATCGTATGGTCTCGTCTCCTTTTAACTTCAGCTACATGGTGGCTTCGGATTCAACCTACAGTACTTCATCAGTATTACTTAAGCAAGAACGCAATATTTTCGTAGTTTTGTATTTCGTCACAATTCATTGCAAAATTTATTAATTAACCTACAGTTTCAGGAACAACAACTAACAGCGATTTTACTGTAATTAATTAATTAGAGGAATTCACGGGTAGACAAATTTGTAGCTTCGAAACAACGAGTTACATCTTAACAAAATATATCGCTTAGCTTTAATTAAGGCTGTTGTTTGCATGTTAGAGTTTAGCAATTTCATTTTAAAAGGAATTCTTATACTGCCCGTCGCCATTCTAACAAAAATTCAAATTATAGGCCCGAATGGAAATGAAACTGGATAGTTTGATTATAAAAACTACACTTCAATATTAAAATCTTGTAAGGTATAGACAGTTCATAAAAAGTAAAGCAAATAAAATACATTTTAATATTATACGTTCCACTTTACTATTAATTTTTAATTTAAAATAGTAAATCCTAAAGATTTAATTTTTGTTAGGTTGGACTTATTAGCTGAAATTTTAAAAGTAGATTCCTTCATAAAATTAAGTTTTGGTCAAGAGGCTTACCACTATCAACTTTTCCTTTAAAAGGAGAATATTTCTCAATTCCGTCAGTGCAAAATTTATTCGAACGAAGCATTTTATCAAGCAACATAAATTAAAAATTCCATGTTATTTAATTATACAAATACCAAGATTTGGTAAAAATTATAAGATGTATCCTTGGATTTTGCAATCTCAATTATTAGATGTCACTGATGTTATCGAAAATTCAGCTTGTCAGTACACCGTTTCTGGTAATTTGGGTATATAAAATAAAACATTTTGCTATAAATGTTTTGAAAAAGCTAATACACATAAGCTACACATTCTCAACGAAGATTCGCTGTGTCTCAAGACTTTTCAATTAATGTAGACGATTTTACTCCCTCAAGAGCTAGTATGGAGCTATTTCTACCGTGCCAAGGAAAAAACGTGTATCTGCAATATTCACGTTTTTACTTTTTATTTATTTCCGTATAATATAAACACGTAAAAGTCGTTACGAATACCTTCCACCATCAAAATCACAGTAGTTTTTAAAATATTACATGTCCAAAAAGCTGTAAGTTCATATAGGAGTACAGAAGTACAATGGAAATAACATGTGTGAACTTCTTACATTAAAATATAAATTGGCATTGCAAAGCAAAAATAATGTACTCTTCATTTACATCTTTCCACCATTGTGAATCATAAAAAATATTTTCAGCCATAAAAAATACTACAAAGGAAAAAGAATGTATACTACTTATAAAGGTATTTGTGTTGTATGAAGAACACATTATTATTGATACAAAAAGCTGTATAAATGCTTACGTTTATTATTTCTCTTTCGTTGATAAACAATTCTTGGCCTTCTTATAATTACATGCTCATGCGGTTCATTTCCGTCGCATACTACAGTTTTTGTTGTGTTGTGAATTTAGCTATCAACGTGCAGGTAATTATAGAATGCTATCTAGATCCAAAAAAATACTCGGACTAGCACTATCCACCTCCAGGAATGAAGCGAATGTGGACTTATACAAAAAATGCCCTTCGGTACGTAATTTAAAATCATATTTTGATGGAAATGTTGTAATGACCGTTTTTAGCATGAATCAGTGTTCTATAATGAAAAAGAAAACGTTCAGGTGGACGATATAATAGACCGTAAAGACTACAACGTTGTCGTCAGCCCCTCGAAAAATATTATACTTTTAGAAGATGTTACAAGCGTAATATATTGAATTTGTATTGCCAAAAGCTAACCTAACATATATTACAGTTTACTCCGGGAAGTCCCGCCAGTTTAATCTTAAGAGAAGTAAATGGCTGCAGCTCCAGTGCAGGTTCTGTTACTTTTACAGCGTTTGTAACTGAGGTACATATCTTTTTATGCAGTACAGGCGAAATATATAATATGCTTATTATTTATTGTTATATTGATACAATGTAACATTATTTTGTAATGTTAACGATTGAACAAATTAATTAATTAAAATTCAGTAACTTGAATAAAGTATAAACAAAAATTTACACCAATAAATCACCTCATTCTATTTAGAATCCTTCATAATAAAAGACCACATTTACCGATAGCTTCGGGCTAGTAAATTCCAGCGGCAGGTCATCATTTAAAGCTCTAGACCCCATCGCAAGTCAAATACAATAAATTAAAATATATTAGTACCTTTTTAGCGTAAATAAAGAAAACAAATTTCAGTTTGAAAAGCTTAACCTTCTTAATACTTCGTTGATTGACAGCGGGTTAGACGAAACAAAATATTATAAATAGCGCAAAACTATTTCCAATTCGATTTGTTCAAATATTACAAGTAATTTTAAATAGTCTGGAGACATCCATTGTATTTAAAATCCATTTCGGCTTAAGTAGGTTAGCCGGTCTTTGTTAATGCCAGACTACGGCCGCCATAGGTTAATTCCACATTGCCATATTTAAGTAATTCATAGAATACAATATAATATAAACTCTTGGGAAATAATTGCTTCCGTGATTCTCATCTAAAAAGGGGTTGGATTTGGTTTCTGAAATCTTGTTTTGTGGGAGGTTCTGTTCAGTCATTGGATAACAGAAAATGATGTACATAATTTTTAGGGTAGGATTTAGTTTATATATTTGAAGGCTTGATAGCTAGAATATTCCACTTCGTATCACGTTAGAAAAAATTGGAAAGAAGTGTTACTCTTCCAGTTTTGCGAGGGTTATGCCCATATGTTGCGGATTTATAGTGATGCAAGATAAATATTAAAAACTTGTAGGCGTGTGACGCACAAGTAAGCGATAGTGTCAAAAATTCTGCCGAGTTCGTGTGCCAGTCAATTTTCTTAAACATTACAAACAGAAGCAACAAGCGAGATTCTCTTCCCAAATTTAAGAACTGCTCAACGTTGGAAAACAAACCCTCAAACAATGGACAATTATTAGTAAGTAAGTCTTTATAGTTATGTAGCATGACCAATTTTTAGTTAGTTTATTTGTTAGGACGTTTTGGCCATAAACCGTAGGATTAATTTAGTGTAAGATTTGTAATATAAGTTTATTTCATATACAAGTGTTTGTTAACTACTTATGTACTCAAAATTTTCATAAATTCCATAGTCACCTATTCACTTAAATTTCTAACCTAAATCAATGAATGTAAGAGGTTCACGTTTATTGCTCTGTGAATTAAATAGTTTTGTTTGCCGTTGATTAAGTCAATAGTTTTTCTTATTTTTTTTATAAGTAGTAAAAAAGTGAGGAATTGATTAAAAGAAACAATTGTCCTCCTTGGGATGACAAGTCTCCCAAGGTTTTGTACGAACATTTGGACATTCTCGACTTGTCTGGCGCGCTTGACAATTGTCATTAAGCCACAATATTTTATGAAAGGTAAGTGCCACATTTTTGTAGTATATTATAAATTAATTTAACCCTTTTTTTCAAAATTTCAACCCTCTATATGATCCACGACCTTCCGCTAGCTAATGCCGGTGACCCCCCTTTAAATTTTGCTTTACAGGCCGCCCCCATTTTATAATTTGACTGGAAAAGATACACTTAGTAGCTTTTCCGCCTGAAACAACTACTTGATAATATATTTACAGAATAATTTGGAACACGCTGAATTGCCTAATGATCCAATTAATTCTTCAAGTACCTGTAGTAGTAATAATGAAAATATTCATTTTAATGAGGTTTTGGTAATTGGTTGCCAGGATGTTGAAGAAGAAGAACAAGGTGATATTATTAAAAACTTTGAGAGCGACCAAGATTCTGATTTAAACTATGAACTATCAGCAGAAGAGGCTTCTAGTGTTTCAGATGAAACACAAGAAAACGAAACAGAAGAAAATGCACAAAATATCTGTAATGGTAAAAAGTCTAAAACATTGAAAAGGCGCAAACTTTCAGTTCAAATGGCACATAATAAACTAAAACATCCGATATTGCCTGCGTGCAATTGCAAACTCAAATGTTTTAATAAAATACTTGAAAATACGCGAAAAAATTTGCATGACGACTTTTGGAACCTTGATAGACACCAACAACGGATATGGCTTGCCGAAAACGTAAATGAAGTGCCAGTTAAAAGAAACCTTAATAAAGAGAGTCGGAGATTAAAGACTAGAATATTTGTATTCCCAACGGAATTTAACGCAGATAAACTCAAAGTTTGCCAAAAAATGTTTCTCAACACTCTTGGCTATAAAAATGTATCAGTTATTAAAAATATGTTAAAAGCAACAGTAAACGAAGATGGAACAAAACGTTTGATACCACATAAGGATCGCACAGGAACAAGCACTCCTGTCAATAAGAAAGACAGGGGATGTATAGTTGAACACATAAATTTATTCAAACCCCAACATTCGCATTATAAAAGAGCTCACGCGCCAAATAAACGCTTCTTGCCAGAAGACCTAAATATAAAAATAATGCACGGGGACTTTAACGAAAAACACCCTGACAAAGCAGTATCTTATGAAATTTATCGCTCAACTCTTGCCTCGGAAAATATCGGTTTTAATTCAATTGACGTAGACAAATGTGGCGAATGTATAAGACTGGACTTTGAAGGAAAATTGGATGAAAAGAGATACACTTAAAACCGCAAAAATGCTAGAAATTTATATAATAATGATTCCGAAACAATGAGCGACACTGCTGTTTATGCTGCTGATCTGCAAAAAGTATCTCTCTTACCTAGAATGCCCGACATAAAAGATTCATTTTTTTGTAATAGACTCGTAGTATATAATGAAACATTTGTGAGCATGACCAAGCATAAACGATTGTCTCATTACTGCATTGCATGGCATGAGGCTATTTGCAAGAGGAATTGTGAACAAGTAACATCCGCGTACATAAAATTTCTTCAAAAATTGAGAGATGAAAAGAAGTAATTCTCTGGTTAGATAATTGTAGCAGCCAGAACAAAACTGGGTTTTATATTCTACACTAATTACGTACATAAATTCTGATCTGTGCGCCACAGAAAATATAACTTTGAAGTATTTGGTAGCAGGTCACACGTATATGGCAGCAGATGGAATCCACGGCAGAATTGAACAAAATATGAGAAGAACAAAGAATATATATGATATGAATGATTTCTGTAACGGATGTGAAAATCTTCAACAAAAATGAAAGTAGTTCAGTTAGAACCTAAGGATGTAATGGACCAACTTCCAAATAATATCAAGTCACGACAGGTGAAAGGAATACCATTCCGCTATTTTCAAATATAATAATGGCAAAGTTTACACGCGGTTCTTACGATTTTGAATATAAGTCAGACTATGAACAACCAGATTTTATAACAACTGTCAATATATTGAAGAAAAAAAACAAATTAAGTTTTCCAAATGGCATGTGCGGACCTGTCGGAATATCAACTGACAAAAAAGATCAAATAATTAGGCAACTAGTAAACAAAATGCCAGTCAATAGAAGACACTTTTGGCACAACTTAGCTACATCAAATAACTAATAAGTATGTTTCCTATATATTTAAAAATTAATACGTGTGATTTTATTGTAGTAAGTTGTATTACATTATTTCAGGTTTCAATGATTATGTTGACATTTTTATTTGTTTATTTTTCATGGAATTGTTTATATTTTGAATATTGTCAGCAAATCAGACTTTATATTAAAAAAGATTTCTCAATATTTTTTTTATTTCCATATTAGAATTCCTTTATTACTTTAGCATTAACGTCTCTTTGCTCCTACTTTTTAAATAACGTTTTAATGTTTGTATCAGACTATACAGTACTATTTCATAATACTACATTAAATTATACACGCAAAATGTATTACATTTAACAATGTATAACAATATACATCTCATCATCTTTGTAATTTAGTGGAGCACATTTTTCATAAAAGCATATACAGTTACATTCCTTTGTAAAACAGTGAAACATAAAAAGTTTATACTGAAGAGAAACTTATAAATAGCAAAAAACTATATTAAATCAGTAGATATCGATAAATTATATCAATATATTGAAAGAGATTGATAGTTGTTACTTGAAAACACGGGCTGCACTATTTGTAGTAATTTTGGAAAGCTACGCCAAACAAAATAAACATTAAACACAATTCCTTCAAATCTGTCAATTTGCACATACACGTTTTTTCCTTGGCACGGTAGATTTGCTGTTATCTGTTTAAAGCTTCCTTTTATGTAGCATTTGTTAAATGTGGTGTAGAGCACTAAGCTCCTTGGTGCTTTTAACTCAATGGGTGAAATGGGTGAAATAAATCGTTACAATATCCCTCAAATGAAAGTATGTCCAGATTTGTGCAAATGATTGCCTGATAAATAAAGCTATAGACTGTTACTCGAGAATGTATCCTCGGATAGGATCTTACCTGAATACGCACGAAGATTATTATGTGATGCATATTTATGTATGTATCAACATTCAGATGCTATGCTACATTAACATTATCATTTACACTTATAACATTTTCTCAAATTTAATTGTAAAACAAAAATTGAATTAGTATCTGTAATAAACTGCATTGATTGGTACACTTCATTTAGGAAAAAGTAGTACATATGAAATTAAATGTATGTTGTCAAAAAATATTTTGGGAGTATTTTTAAATTTATTAGGAACTACATCATAATATTCTACTATATTAGGTTGTGTCTCCCACATAAGCAAAACCGAACAAAGGACTATAGTTGTACGATTAGTTTGTGTAGAGAATGTATATCTATGTTGGCATAGTAGAACTTTTATAATAAAAAAATAAAAACAGTACTATGACTATGAATGTATATGAAACGTCTGGTAACGTTCAAGTTTTAATCAAGGTGCACCTTTTAACATAATTTTAGATACAACACCTAATTCTTTACAAGAAACATTTATACCAATAAAATTCCATAGTGAAGTCTATTAATTTATATGTAATCTTCAAAATTCATAAAACATTAATTCAAACAGGTTAAAAGATAATTACAGAGAATTAGAAGATGATTTAAACGTTAAAGATACTGAAGAAATTTTAACTGTCTATAGAAATTTATGATGAATTATTTTCTTTCAAAGATTTATTTATAATGAATAATTTCCGAAATTTTAAGTCACAAATTCATTACGCTTCAAATAAAACAATAATTTAAAATTGATTTTTGCTAATCTATGCATAAAATTACGCCTCCATTATCTTTAACTGTGTTTGTAACAAGCGGAACACGTTTCTTTTCTGAATAAAATTAATTAAAACGTAACTAAGATTCAGTCTATCAAAGTCATTTGATCTATTTATTATTAATAGCAATAGATCATGATATTTGTGATAAATTAGATACTAATACAGCTATTGATGAATTTGCTTCTGCAAAAGCAAAGAGAACCAGTAGTAAGTTAGAAATAAGTCTTGGAGTTTTTATGTAGTTATAATTCTTATAAATAAATACATTTTCTGTTATTTAGGAGTTATCTTTGTGTACTTTGTATTTGTTAACAATGACTTTTATATATAAAAAGTTTTTTACTGATATTTAAATTTATTATTCTTCTTAAAAATAAATAGCGTATATTCTGGTAGTATAAACGACTTCACTTTATTATTTTTTATATTGTCTATTTATTTAAAGAAAACTTTAACTTATGTATAAAAGCTCACCCTTGGATAAAACTATTACTTTTCCTATATATTTCTAAAGTATCATAAAAAAATGTTTGTATGTCGGTGTTTGAAACTTGCACAGCCAAATATTCTAACTAAATTACAATTTTGCACTTAATGGAACTAAAGGAAATACAGAAGCTTACCTTGATTCGCCCATCCATTAACGCTAGAATTTCTCTGGGAGGCTGTTCGAAATGTAGATTAGCTGGAATAATTCCGCTTTCCATGGCCAAAATAACTTTTACAAGAGAACATATTCCAGCAGCAGCTTCAGCATGACCCATGTTGCTTTTCACTGAACCAAGAAGAAGTGGATTAGAACGACCTTTGCAAAATATTTCAGCTATGGCATTCACTTCTTCGACATCGCCCACGGTAGTACCTGTTCCGTGGGCTTCAACAAATGATACTTCTGAAGGATTAATTCCCGCTTTTGTATAAACCTCTTCTATAAGTTCCTTTTGAATCCTTCTTGATGGATATGTTATACCGTCCTCCTTGTAACCATCGCAATTTGTTTTAGCGCCAAGAATGGTGGCATAAACACGCCTTGCAGCGCTCGCTTGTTGAATGAAAATTACATTAACAGCTTCGGATCGTACATAACCACTTCTAGACGAATCGAACGATTTGCACTTACCATCCATACTTAGTGCACCCATACGAAAAAGTGCCAAACTATTATACGGTTTTAAACAAATGTTAGTTCCACCAATTATAGCTGCATTGCATTCACCTAAATGTATAGATTGTAAGGCCATGGCTAAGGCCGCCAAACTACTTGAACACGCTGCGTCTATAGTTAAACTAGGACCGTGGAAATTAAATGCGTACGATATTCTATTAGCAAACATTGTTCTCGATGCACCGGTCGCACCATATTCGTCCAAATTTTCAATATTACTATTCAAAATTTCAGCGCATTCGTTCCAACATACTCCAACAAACACCCCAATTTTTAATCCGCTCAGTTCTGTTCGATTAAAACCGGCATCAACAATAGCCTCATATGTGCATTCTAACAACATTCGCAATTGGGGATCCATTGCATGCGCTTGTTTTGCATGAACCCCAAAAAAGGATGCGTCAAAATGATCTAAATGTTTTAATTTTCCTGAACGTGTCGGTAGTCCATAAAGACCAGAAGGCCATCGTCGCGCATCGTCAGTAACAAGATCAACCCCGTCAAATAATTGTTTTTTAAATTCTTCAATGTTGTTGCTTTCGGGAAAACGACCAGCTATTCCTGATATTACTATCTCTTCAAAGTTCAATTTATTTCTGTGTGACATCGTTTCTCCTTATCTGATTTCTTATCCTAAAATAAATATTAGATATTAATTCTTACAAGTAGCAAATCATTGATTAACATAATACGTAATGTGACGATGTTTGAGATCAATTTCCTAGATCACCTTTAGGTCTATATATTTGTGTATATATATATATATATATATATATATATATATATATATATAAATATAAATATAAATATCGGGCAGTAGTCAATTTGGGCGATTAGTAAACTCTTTTAATCAATTCAAGCTTTAGAAAAATTTATTTTCTTTATCAGGAAAACTATAATAAAAGGCTTACAAAATTTCTTGGTACATAAATTGCTTACTCACGATTATACAGTCTATTTAATGAAAACATTCCAAACACAATAACTAGCTTATATGATAATTAAAAAATTCAGTAACAAAATGATTAAATATTAGTAACAAAGCAATATAAAAGTTATTAATTTTAAAATTAATTTAGAAAATGAAGACAGTAAATTTTTCGAAAGCTTGAATTGATTAAAAGAGTTTACTAATCGCCCAAATTGACTACTACCCGATATTTACAATACGACATCAAATCTTTATAGTCGAAATCCAAATAAAAATAAAATAAAATTAAATAAAAACCCTTAACCACAAAAAATATTTAAATTACTAGATACGTATTTCGACCACTATGTGATCATCAGTAGGAAAAAAAAAAAAAAAAAAAATTAGCTGTATAATTTACTATATTGTTGCTTTAAACACTATCGAGGATATTCTCCTCACCCGCAGGCTGGTGTTCTCAACAACAAACAAGTGAATTGTGAATTACTCTAATGTTTGTAAATTTGTTCCTAGAAATCCACTTAAACTATATATATATATATATATATATATATATATATATATAATATAATGAAGAAATATCACAGCAATATATATAATATATATATATATATATATATATATATATATATTGCTGTGATATTTTTTTATTATATTTAGCCCCACGGCTTGGTCGTATCATAAAATTCTGTGATACTTTCGCCCCACGATTTGGTCTATCATAAAATGCTGTGATATTTCTCCACCCCTACGATGTTTTATCAATTTTTATCCCCGCGTTTGAGCATGTCATAAAATGCTGTGTTATTTCTTTATATTAGGCCCCTACGATGGGGATACCATAAAATGCTGTGTTATCCCCTTTATATTAATCAAGCACTTATGATGTGAAATGTTAAGTTATGGATTTTCTTCGCCTTAACTAGCTGATTCAATTAAATAAAGCAGTTCTTCAATACACAATATAATGATTAAATATTTACAACCTTTAAAATCTTCCCCTTTTCAGAATATTTACATATACCAGGTTTAAGAAATTGAAACCAGCAAAACGAGCCTTTTGTTTATATTTAGAGACCTTTTGAAACGTTTTAAGATGCTTATTACCTTCCATAAATTGATCAATGGAACCACTGTTTTGTTAACTCTTACATATGCGAAAAATATTGAATTTTAACCGTTTTCTGTAAAAAATTATATTAATGTCGCTAACCTGGAATGGTTCTGTAGTTCCTCTGCATCCCCCAAGAGTTTTCGTGCCCAGTCTAAATATTTAGAGTTGAATTTGGAAGTCGACATCAAAACCAAAGTACTATCCAAATTGTTATTAAATCCCATAAGTTAATCCAATTTAAGATTGAATTTGAACATCAGTAAATAAAAGGTCTTCCATCTCCGTAATTAACAAGACAGTAATAGGACATTTACAATGTCAGTAATTACCAAAAAGTAATTAACCAGAGAATTAACCAGAAAGAATTAACCAGAGCCCTGTTTTATTTATGTTGGAAATTGTATTTTTACTAGGTCGTTGTTTACTTATATCTATAAGAGATCGGCTCACACTTGCACAATTTTTACACTTTTCAAAATGATTTTCATTTACTTTTGTATCACTGGTTACGTAAATAATTTAGCACTTCTGAGTATCGCTCAATTGTTATCGTATTTAAAGGCCGTACCTCTTGTTTTCTATTTGTTTATTCACGTGTTGGGGCGACACCATTTGTCAGTCATTTTTGAAACGAAAGGGTAAAGGCCGTTAAATTATGTACCTATCAACTGCTTACGCATAGGACATTTTGTAAGTGAATGTAATTCAATCAAGTGCCGTATTTACCACAAAAGGCATAATACCACTCTCCATATTTTTAATGACAGAAATTATCAAAAGAGAACATACTTAGAAATCTATCTTCAGAAATCTTCAATATTATTTCACAATCTTATGCATCTGAGCAAAGTAGTACTGAAAACAATTTTAAGAACGTGTCTCGTTCTACAGTTACCGAACCTACAGATACTATCTATTGTCTACTGCACAAATTAAGGTTAAAAATTCTAGGAACAAATTTACAAACATTAGAGTAATATTAAATTCTGCCTCTCACTCTAATTTTATATCAGAAAACGCATGTAAGACATTGACGTTAAAGGTTGTTCACACAAATCTATCAGTAACAGGAATAAACAAACCAAGGTAATACGCAAATCAATTATGAAACTGAATTAACTATTTATTCAAGGATTTAGGATTATACGAATCAGGGTCACATGCCATTGAGTAGTTCAAATTCGCAACAACCGCGTTACGAGTTGTATTTGATGGTTTATGTAATTTGGAGACAGGGGTACCCATTAATTATTTACAATACGCTGGACCCACTCTTTAAGATGTTTTAGTTTTTATCATCACACGCTTTAGAATGTACACATACGTACTTACGGGTGCCATAGCTTAGATGCATTGCCAGATTTCGATCCACCCAGATCATTGGAGATTTCAGAACATTGTTTGATGTGAAAATCTCAATGATCCGTTACAAATATATGAACTAAATACGGTCACATTCGGAATGACATCCGTTCCATATCTTGTAGTTAAATTGTAATTGCGGAGCGGAACAAAAACGCTTTTCGTAAGAAAGCGGAAATACTTAAATTAAATTACTACATTGATGACGGATTGCTCGGTGTTAATTCAATCAGCGAATTACAAAAACTGAAAGAAAATTTAGTTACCATTTTTGGCACTTACGGATTCACACTGAGAAAATTTAGAAATAACGTACCCCAACTTTCAGATAAATGCGAAAATTTCAATGTTACGCCGGTTAGTAAAATACTAGGTATGTTGTGGAATGCAACAATTGATTATTTTTTATATTCTGCTACAATAGATAAAATGTTTACAAATAATGTTTCAAAACCTAGCATTCTCTCAATTACTGCTCAATTGTTCGATCCAACTGACCTCTTAGCTCCGTCTGATTATTGTAATTGCGAAATTGATAATTCAAGATTTATGAAATTTAAATTTAAGTTGGGATGAAACAGTTCCTAATAACATTCACACACAATGGCTTGAATTTTTAAATGAATCACTTTTAATTAATTAACTGGCAATTCCTAGACACTTTTTGATTTCGCACGCTACAGTTTATGAAATTAGTGGTTTTTCAGTCCCTTCAATAAAAGCATACGGTGCGTGTATATACATAATTTCAAATAATGCTATCAATCAATGTGAAATAAATTTGCTTGGTTCCAAATCTGGGGTAGGTAGCTTCTTTAAAAACGGTATTGTTACCTAGACTAGAACTACTAGCTGCAGTTTTACTAACACAATTATTAAATAAATTTAAAGATATTTTACGGTTAAATTTTATCCAACAATATTACTGGTGTGATTCTAAAATTGTTCTTAATTGATTAAATTCAAGCCCTAGTAAATGGACTACATTTATCACAAATAGAGTTTCTTTACCGTAAGATTTTGAGAAATTGAAATGACGCAAGCTCGAAAAAGTTTGGGGTGGATTTTATTAAGTATAGGTAAGTTCATGGTCAAAATTTCTTCACAAACGGATTAAGTATTTAAAAGGACCCTAGGTATTGCATTAAATCTAGTTGAGCAAAAATCTCAAGGTTTAAGTTATTAAAATGCTGTATCTCGGCATGATTTGGTCAAATTTCAAAATTTCAAAAAGTTTTAAATTCGTTAGAATATTCTGAATCGAATATGCTTGAATCTAAAGTAATATTACTAAAATACATTGATGAAACTACAAACAAGATAGTACTAGCGACTTGTTCTTTTTGTATATTCATTATTTTTCAAAATATTTCCATAATGATCGAGAACTAATATGTATAACTTTAAACATATACTAGGTTATCATAAAGTAAGGGATATATTTTAAATCATTACAACTTTTAATAAATTAAGTTAGTAACATAAAATAAACGAAATCTAGTTGCTTAATGAATGGGATTTTACCGTATCTATGAGAAACAAAAGCGTTGTCATAACAATTGTTGACACTAGTGTCAAAACGAAATTATTCAATTTGAAGTTTTATTTTGAAATTAAAACTCAAGTAAACGTTGAGTTCAAACGACTCAACTGTAATAACATGGATTTACAAACAAGAATTGGTTTAGTTCAGTGCTATTATGAATCCGGCAGAAATTACACCGCTGGATTACGAAGATTTCGCACGAGAATGGGTTTGAGAGCGGGACCCTGTCAAATGAAAGCGTACCGCAATTTGATACAAAAATTTGAAAGAACAGGGTCTGTAACTGACTTACCAAGATCAGGAAGACCAATAATTAGTGATGTCCAAGTTGCAGAGGTTCTTCATGAAAATCAAGACATAGCCTGAAGCAATTCACTCGCAATCAGCAGTGCAAATGCGATATCCAAGCGATTGCAAATGCCATATACCACGGTTTGGAAAATTTTACGCAAAATTCTAAACATGTATCTATATAAACTGAAAATGCTGTTTGAATTAAAGGACGCAGATTTGGCTACTAGGTACGATTTTTCTTTGCGAGTAATGGCTCAGATGGAAATTGAACCCGAATGGTTATCCCGTATTTTATGGACAGATGAGGCACATTTTACTCTGAATGGTGGAGTCAATACTCAAAACTGTAGAATCTGGTCTGCAGAAAATCCGCAACAAATCGTTCGAAAAGGTCTTCATGACAAGAAAGTCACCGTTTAGTGCGGTTTTACAGCTGATTTTATTATTGGTCCGTATTTCTACGAGGAAATGCAGAATGGACAAGCCGTATCTGTAACTGTAAATGGTGAACGATACTTGCAAATGTTACAAAATTATGTTATTCCACAGCTGCAAAACGAGCACTACGGAATTGAAAACATCATTTTATGCAGGATGGAGCACCCCGCACATTTTCGACCAGTCAAAGAATTGTTAACCAACGTTTTTCAAGATCGCGTGTTAAGCAGACATTTCGTAAATTCATGGCCACCAAGATCACCTGATCTAAACCCAGCGGATTACTGGCTGTGGGGTTATTTAAAAAGTTTAGTGTTTAGAAGACGACCAACTACGCTACAAGAATTAAAAGACAGTATTAGGGAGCAAATTGGTACAATTCAACCAGAAATGTTACGAAATGCTGTGTACAATTTGGAGGTGAGGATGGTGATCTTACAACAACAAAATGGAGGTCATATTGAGCAATTGCCGTAACCTGTTTTGGGCATACTAAATCCCATTTCATAAGCAATTAGATTTCATTTATTTTTTGTTATTAACTTAATTTGTTAAAAAGTTATCATAATTTAAAATATATCCCTTACTTTATGATAACCTTATACTAGAATTGGTTTCTTTCATATCTACAATTCCGTACTATTAAAATATTAAAGTATTAATTAAAAATTTTGACCTAATTTTATCAGAAGTATATTTTTTGTAAAATGCTACTTTTAACCACTTATGTCTGCATAAGCCATTTTAACAACGTTCATTTCGATTAGCGGTTTGTTTAACATATACAGGTAACACTTGTGCTTATTTACAGTATTGGAATTACTAGATAGCGATCACCAGTTTCTTGCAAAGTAGTTTTGGCATGCCTTCACTCCTTTATTTATTAGTCGTTGTGCCAGGGGTGAAGAAATATTATTTAACTGCGTTTAGAGACGTGATGCTTAGTATACGACAAATAGATTTTAATTATTAAGAATTAGTATTTAAACTTTATTAATACACATCCCTTATAATATACTCACCTTTACCGTACAGTTGACTCTAAAGCACTTTAACGTTCTTCCAGTAATATCACTTGCAAGAATGTATTTCTTTTAGCTACTACATTTTTATTTATGTCAAACTAATTGGTTTTTAAGTTTCTTATTAGATAGTATCTTTATAGGAAATAAAAGAACTTTGTGATAATTACTATTTTCACGTTAATTTACGTATTAAATTGTACACTAATAGGTGGAAATGTAGAAATAACAAAAAATTTTAATTAGCCACTTTTACGAATTGCAATTATTGTAATAAAAAAAAAACCCGATATCGAAATGTTCATTACGTAGACATCAGTCCAAATATTATTACTAATCATGTTTTAGCCATTTTTAATAGAGCACTAAATATATAAACTATATTAAACATTTAACCAGTTGTTACAGGCGGAAAAGCTACTAAGTGTATCTTTTCCAGTCAAATTATAAAATGGGGGCGGCCTGTAAAACAAAATTTAAAGGGGGGTCACCGGCACTAGCTAGCGGAAGGTCGTGGATCATATAGAGGGTTGAAATTTTGAAAAAAAAGGGTTAAATTAATTTATAATATACTACAAAAATGTGGCACTTACCTTTCATAAAATATTGTGGCTTAATGACAATTGCCAAGGGCGCCAGACAAGTCGAGAATGTCCAAATGTTCGTACAAAACCTTGAGAGACTTGTCATCCCAAGGAGGACAATTGTTTCTTTTAATCAATTCCTCACTTTTTACTACTTATATAAAAAAATAAGAAAAACTATTGACTTAATCAACGGCAAACAAAACTATTTAATTCACAGAGCAATAAACGTGAACCTCTTACATGCATTGATTTTAGTTTATAAATTTAAGTGAATAGGTGACTATGGAATTTATGAAAATTTTGAGTACATAAGTAGTTATCAAACACTTGTATATGAAAGAAACTTATATTATAAATCGTACACTAAATTAATCCTACGGTTTATGGCCAAAACGTCCTAACAAATAAACTAACTAAAAATTGGTCATGCTACTTAACTATAAAGACTTACTTACTAATAATTGTCCATTGTTTGAGGGTTTGTTTTCCAACGTAGAGCAGTTATTAAATTTGGGAAGAGAATCTCGCTTGTTGCTTCTGTTTGTAATGTTTAAGAAAATTGACTGGCACACGAACTCGGCAGAATTTTTGACAATATAACTTACTTGCGGCGTCACACGCCTATAAGCTCTTTAAATATTTATCTTGCATCACTTTAAATCCGCGAACTATGGGCATAACCCTCGCGAAACTGGAAGAGTAACACTTCTTTCCAATTTTTTTCTAACGTGATACGAAGTGGAATATTCTGTCATGCCAGAGAAACGCTACCCGCAACCTACGTTTCTCTCTACTTCTTAACCACGGTCGGCCCCATTGGAAAAACTCCCTGTCTTTGGCTAAAGCCTTCAAATATATAGACTTAGTTCCCTACTCTAATAATTATAAGCGTCATTTTCTATTATCCAATGACTGAACAGAACCTCCCACAAAACAAGATTTCAGAAACCAAATCCAACCCCTTTCTAGATGAGAATCACGGAAGCAACTATTTTTCCCAAGAATTTAACTTATCTTTTCCTTCTACGAATTACCTAATTATTGCAATGTGGGATCTACCTATGGCGGCCGTAGTCTGGCATTAACAAAGGCCGGTTAACCTACTTGAGCCGAAATGGATTTTAAATACAATGGATGTCTCCAGACTACTTAAAATTACTTGTAATATTTGAACAAATCAATTGGAAATAGTTTCCGCTTTTATAAAAGGTTTCGTTTTTGTATAACCCGCCTGTCAATCACGAAACGTTAAGCTTTTCAAACTGAAATTGGTTTTCTTTATTTACGCTAAAAAGGTACTAAGCTTTTAAGAGGTTTATTGTTACTTGGTTTATTAGGGTAGAGCTTTACATTATTATGACCTGCCGCTGGAATTTACTAGCCCGAAGCTATCGGTATAAATGTGGTCTTTTATTACAAAAGATCCTAAATAAAATGAGGTAATTTATTGTGGGAATTTTTGTCTATACCTTATGCAAGTTACTGAATTTTAATTAATTAATGTGTTTATTCGTTAACATTACAAAATAATGTTACACAGTAGCGGCTCGTGGTGATTTTATTTGAGGGGCTCTAACTGCTTATGGCATGAATATAATACAAGATAACATAAGCAACACTCACCTTCAGTGGTTTGGTGTATTCAGCCTAGTCACTCACACAGACCCATTAATTTTTGTATACTTGTTTATAAGTTTATGTACAAAAAGTCACACACTGTACTCTAATTGTCGCGTAATAATAATTTTACTGCTTGTATACGAAATCAAGCCTTCTGTCTTTCTGAGCAATAAAATGGTCTATAAATTTTTCGTCAAAATTGTTGATGTTATGTATTAAGTTTTTGCTGACTGACATGATTGCTAAGGCATTAAAACGTTCTTCGGTCATTGTGTTCCTTAGATAAGTTTTAATCCTATTAAGAGTTGAAAAACATCTTTCAGATTCGGCAGTGGACATTGGGGATGTGACTATAATTTTTAATAATTTTATTGTTTCACCAAATGTTTCGTTTGACACATTTTGGGTCAACCAGGAAAACATGTTTAGGCCGCCTAAAATATTTTTAAAATCCGTTCTTTAGTACATCACTTCCAATTCAGTCCTCAATTTGTCTGGCTGTAACATCGGATAACACTTAACAATCGACTGGAAATGCGATGTTGAAAATTTTTTTGAGTAAGTATCAAAATTAGTTACGTCTACTAAAATGTGGCTTCTAAATGAGTTTGGTATGAGAGCCTGTCCTTCATCTGAACAACTATTGTATCGCACACTTCTTTAGCAATCAAATTCCGATTTTCCACGTTACTAATTTTTCTTCTTTTAGTATCATTACAGATTATATTTTTTTCTATCTCATCAGTAGAATTTCTAGCAGATGCTATTATCCTTTCAAAGTCTTCCATTTTTCTCTTCAGTGCAACACTGTTTCTATCTCTAGCTTGAAACTGATTAAATAATATGTCAACATGTGGAAAAGTTATATGAAATAAATTGAGAACAAACACAAAATCAGGATCTTCTAGAATTCTACGCATACTATACGCATCACTGCAGATAATAGTTTTATTGCATTTTTCTTAAAATTCGCCAAAGCATTCGATTAGTTTTTCTCTATTGTCATATACGACGTTCACAATACGAATATTATAATTCCAACGTGTGGCAGCAACAGTGGACAATTTTCGCTTCACTATTTCTTTTAGTACATCACACCTGTGAGTAGAATGTGAAAACAAAGCAGGAATTGCGGATAAATTAGAAAAAAAAATTTTAACTTTAGCATTTTGACTAGTTGCTTTCTGCATAATTAAATTTAATTGATGGGCATAACAGTGAACAAAATGGGCATTTTTATATTTAAGTTTTATTTTTGACTGAACTCCACTAGCAGAACCACTCATAACCTTTGTACCGACATAAGTTTGAGCGATTAGTTTAGATGGCGAGTTTAATATTAATTTATCTAATTCCTGCTCAATACACTCCGTTAAACCGTTAGCTGTTTTATCTATTACTCGTTGAAATGTCCAAAATCTCTCATAAATATTTCCACTGTAGAAATATCTAACTATAATTACCAATTGGCATTGATTTGAAATGTCAGTCGTCTCATCGCACTGCACTGCCAAAAATTCACTACCTTTAATTTGATCTTGAATTTCTTGACGACACACTGCAAGAATGCTTTCTAAAATCTCGTTTTGCATAGTTTTAGATGTACCTTTAAATACACTCGCTTTGTGTAAATGTTTTTTTAAAATTACATCCAATTCCGAAGTAAAATCAGTTAATTCTAACAAAATTCCACGGTTTTCGGAATCTTCTTTTTCATTGTGTCCTCTCAATGCCAATTCCAACTTTCCACAAAATTTAATACAATTGATAATTTTTTTAAAATTGTATCTATTTTTGATCACCTGCTCATTATGCTTCATAATGTTCTGCCTATATGCGAAATCTAACTGAACCGCAATGTTCACGAAACCCTAGCATAGCCAAATCCGTGCAAGACTTTATATGGTACTTGCTAATTTCATACTTTTTATTTTATCGTTTACATGCTTCAGATCTCTAAAGCCTTTTTCCGACCATGTTTTGTACATTCCGTCACAATAAAATAAATGGCAAGGAAAACAAAATAGAGCATTCGATTGAGAGCATCTGGAAATCCACTGACATTTTTTATAAATTTCTTTTGAATAATGCCTTGTGAATCTACGATTTCCAACCTTATCTACCTGTTTTAGATTTAAATCCGGTGTCGGACGACCTAGGTTCTTAATTTTCACCTTTACTGCTAATGGAAGAGTTTTAAATTTAATTTCGACTATATTACAAATATTATTTTCAGTCATCTTGAATAATTCAAAATAATAATGAAAATTATACACTACGACTACACTCACAAACAAAACAAGATACGGTCTTTACTTTCAACGAAAACAAGTGAAATAATCTCTACGCTCACGCAAATTAGTACCGGACAACAACAAACACGCCTTAAAATACCAACAGATACTGCGGCTAAGGGCTCTAATAATGAGAGCCCGGTTAAAGCTATCTGAAGCTGTTATTATTTGCGTTCGACAGAATTCGTCGTCGTCCGATTTCCTATAAGATTTACATTGAAGCCGGGCTAAACAGAATGGAGCCCTCCCTTACACCGATGTACTAAAGAGAATCAAGGAGTTTTGTTAACGTGAAGAGAGCACTGTCAAAATGTCTAGGACAGGTATTTATTTATTATTGCTTAAATGTTGGATGTAAAATGAATATAGTGAGAAACGCAATATTCAAAATATAAGTGAAATTCCGCCATGGATAATACCTGAACCAAAATGCTGCTTAGAACTAGCTAAGCTAAATAAAGATATTCCAGCATCTGAAATGAGGAATATGTTTAGAAATATACTAAGCACCTTTATAGGTTTCAAAAAAATATTTACGGACGGATCCAAAACAGACATCGGAACAGGATGTGCACTTATCATCGAGTCTACCACAAAATCATGGACAATGTCTCCGGCATGCTCCTTATATACTGCAGAACTTTATGCCGTATACCAGGCCCTCTTGCAGGTACAGAAAAGCAAATGGGAAAAGGTGGTTTTCTGTACAGACAGTCTAACAGTAATACAAGGAATCAGAGGGAATAACAATCAAAACTGCATAAATATGAAGATCAAGGAGGTTCTTTACAAAATCCGACTTAAAACTATAATATTTATGTGGACGCCTAGTCACATAGGAATTCCGGAAAATGAGGCAGCTGATACTGCAGCAAAAGCGGCAGCTTTAGAAAACATTGGTTACAATAATCTGTGCACCTTAAATGACCTTCAAATACTAATTAAGAAACATATTAAAAATCACTGGCAAATGCAATGGAATCGTAGCAATTCAAAATTAAAGATGATAAAGCCATCAATTACGCCTTAGACAAACTATTGTCAAAACTTTAGAAGACATTATAATTTGAATAACGGCCGCTATACTTGCGGCCACGTCCCCAATGCTCCACCCGAAAGTACTACATTGGGTTTAAACGCGAAAATAATCATGCTTCTAATTCATTCCAACTTCATAGTTAATCCACCCTAAATAAAAAACTAAATAAAAATCTAACAAACCTAAAACTCTAACAAGTCTAACAATCTAACAAACATATAAATCTGACAAACTGAAACAAAAACTAAAAACAGGGTTGTAAATAATGGTATCCCTAGCGCTGACTTTGGAGTGTACCCGATCAACAAGACACAAGCAAAAATGAGAGGGGGAGGGATCCGTAATACCGGATAGCAGACGCCGGCTCTGCTTACCAGTGCGACCTGAAGAGTCGTCTTAAAACTAACCAAATCTAGCTAACTAATTTAAATTTATCCCTAGCTTTCCCCATCATTCCCTAACTGATTTATATTATGATTACAATCTTCTTAATTCTTCTCTTCCTTCTCAAATATATACTGCAACCAAAATGGCGACAGAACGTCAAACAAAACAAATATGCCACAAAATACTACAATACATGCTAATAAATATAAAGTGTAAATATAAAATATAAATAAATATAATTATATAAATATATAAATAAATGTCTAATAAGCGTTAAGCATATAGCAGTGCACAAAATAGCAAAAGCATAACCCTATTTATCAGGTGCACTCCCACAAGCATATTTCGGCTAGTGCCATTACACACAAAACGTGCTTGTTAAATTATTTCAAAAACTACTAATTAATGTAAATCAAAGCTTGTGCGAGTACAGCCGCCACAATTTAAGTCTTACCTCCATGATAAAATTTTCCAGCATCCGAAGATCTGGTCGTCTGCTTACATCTAACTGTAACTTACTTCTAAGGGTAAGATGGGGCGCACTGCTAAAGTCTTGGTGGGTATGCACTAAATGTTCTTTCGGGGGGGGGGATCACAATCACTATCACTATCACTTCACTTTCAAGTCCTAGGGGGATGCGCGGTTTCACTCTATTTTATTATCTTTGTTTATTTTATTGATTTAATTTAATGAGGGTTTCTGATTTATTTGTTATTGTTTATTTGTTATTATTTATTTCCGATTTCCCGATTTTCCGCACATAATTATGAAGATAGACAGTGATTGTATTAATGGTGTGGGGGTTTCTCGTGCATATTGGACATTTGGGTATAATTATCATGTTATTTTATTATTATTATTATTATTATTATTATAATTAATTTTTTTTTTACCATAGAAGACATTACATGTGATTTTCCAATGCTCCACCCGAAGGTACTACATTGGCCAGGAAGCGAGTTTTTTTTACCTGGAAAATTTTGAATTTTGCCGAATCCTTGCTGTTCCAAGCAAGGTAGGGATCTTTAACGTGCGTGACAACACTCACGCACGGGACCTCCATTTTACCTCTCATCCGAACGAGGGTGTATTATTGCGAAAAATGCTCGCCTAACATTTTTCAAGCGTACCGTGTCGGGATGCGAACCCGGGACCTTGGGCGTAGTAGTCACACACATACCACTACGCCACGGAGCCGCCTAACCATAGGAGACAGCAGGTTATATTGACACGACTTAGGATAGGCCATACAAACCTAACTCATGGTTATATGCTAATAGGAGATGTACAACCAAACTGCGACAGATGTGGAGTACCAACAACCGTTCATCACCTACTGGCAGAATGTACTAAATATGAAAACATACGGCGTGCAGTGCAATTAGCCGAAAATCCAAAAGATATCCCCGCGGATGACTCCAAGCAAATTGAAAAGTTAATGAAGTTTTTAAAGGTTGCTAGACTTATGGAAAAAATATGATAACATAATGCCAGATACTAACTAACAAAAGCAAGCGGCAAATAACCTATGTCGTTGATGCCGTCATATTAATAAAAAAAAATAATCATTTTTAAAATATTAATATCAGTGTTACATTTGATCATTTGAACCACAAATCTTAAAAGAATTATATGCATTTTGGTGTTAATTTTCATTAAAACGATTAGATGTGGTTGCTTACCAAAGAACGACGGCGGGATATGTTTACTATTTATATCTGTTTCCGGCATCATACATCATTGTGAACGTAGCATTTACAATTTATTTACTGAGACCACTTAAAAATGCCGGGCTGAAAGCATTTATGCATTCGATCTCGAGTTTTGAGTAATCATTTTACGATGAATTAATTTATGCCGAAAAGTTTATTTAAGGTACCTATTCCTTAATAAAAAACTGGGGGGTTCTAGCCTTAGAGCCCCATGGAGTAGCCGCGTCTGCGTTTAACAGTTAGATACATATAAATTTATTTTTCTACGTCTGTATACCACTAATAAACTTCCTTAAATTAGTAGTAAATTTGTGGGTGTAAACTTTGTTCGCGGATAGACTAGTATTTTAATTTAGTGAAACCACCACTCTCGACCACCCGCTGTGGTTTGTTACCTGGTGCATGGAAAACTGACATTCCGGGCTGTTTGCCGCCATCCTTAGAGACGAAAGGACGTGATGTGTTGTGTCGAGAGTACAGTTGGAATGTGATGTGTTTTGTTCAGGTGAGTGTGTTGAATTTACATATAAATTGAAATACTTGGTCACGTGTGTGTACATATGTATTTATGTATTGGTCCTTCGAAAATTTAGGCTTGATTAATTTATTCAAAGTACATTTGGTTCTTCGAGCTGAATTTGAATTAATCTAGTGGATTTATAGTCCATAAAAACACGTAATTTGGCTTTCCGTGTTTTTTTGTCCTGTGTTGACGCGTAATTTACGGCGATCATTAGCGTAAGATATTTGCATAAATATTTGCGTAAATGACGGCGAATTTTGTTAGAAATTAGTGAAAAAGCTCAATTAAATTTGACATTACCGCTCACATTATAATATGGCTGTAAAAATAGTATTATATATAGCTTGGTTTTTTACTAGCTTTCGTAACGTATCTTTGAATTTTATTATAGTTGATTGGGTTAGAGATATTTGATTTCTAACAATGGTTTTATGTGGTTTTGGTTTCCAATTAACTGTTGTATGGCGTTGTCATATCGTTCTGCATCTTGGTTGTCTAAATTGCCTGTGATAGCTTTTATTATATTACCTTATCCGTTAATAAGTCTTCTTTTTCGTCTGGTAATTTGTTCTGTTGGTATTAATTTATTAAATTTATCTTGTATGTTCCTTAAAATGTTTTCTATTATACTGTTGTAATTAAGCATTTCTATCGCGCACTCTTTTCCGAATTTGGCTGTGTCCATTGATTGTTTCAATTTGTAATAGTTGTCTCTGAGTATGTAAAGTTCTTGTTTTAATTCCGTTAAATCAAATTTTTGTGCGAATTTCCAGTAATCTATTGTATTTTGCATACTTCCCAATTTTACTGGTAGTATACCGGCATTGTTTTTAATGTCTTTAACTAATATGTCGTTGTCAGTTCTATCCACTTTCTAGTTAGCGCTTAAAGTGAGCGGACGTGTTTCACGGAGCTTCCGGATACAAGGCTACAAGCAAGTGTTTATATAGGGTTTTCATTATTTTAAGCTTTGCTTTTTATTGTATTTTATTTATATTATTGTGCGGCAATAATTTTTAAACACAGTGCAGTAAAATAAAATTAAAAATAATAATTTAATCCATAAAATAATAAATAAATGGCGTTTTTCTTTGAATTTAAACTAAAATTCGCGTTTAAGAAATAAACTAAATTAAATCTGGGGCTAATAAAGTAAAAAACCAATAAATAAACACCCCTAAAATAATTTCAAAATAATTTAAAAGGCGTTTTTATAAATTTAAAATAAAAACCGAGTAAATCGTGTAAAAGACTGCCTAGAACCATCACATAAGTGTGTAAAAATTTTATAGTGCGCGTATAATAAAATAAAAACCAAAATCGAGGCCCTTTTAAATGAAATAAATAGCTCAAAAACCGTAAATTTCGAAACAAATTAAATATTCCATATTTTAAAGCTAGGCGTACTTAAACATTCTTAAAATCGAGTTTTCAGTGAAATTAGTGGTGTAACACTTGAAGCTCGAGTAAATACGGGGTAAGTGCGTTTCCGGTACCGTATTCCAATAGCACGCGTTTTTATTTGTTTATTTTCACAGTTAAATTTAAAGTACAGTATCTTATAAACAATATTTTCAAGTATTTAGCCTATTTAAATTTGATTTGAGGGTTTAAAAATTTAAAATAAATAGTGTTGTTATTTGGTTCTAGTTGTTATTTTGGCGTTAAGCGTTTGTTTTATCTTTGATAAATTTGAAATTTCATTTAGCTTTGAAATTTAAATAAATAGATAAATTGAAATAAATAAATACCAGGAAGTTTACCGTTCATCCCAAATCTAGGTATTTTATGCGAGTAGTGTTTTTGTTTTGTACTCGCTGCTGTTTGTGCCGTTTACCGGTTTGTATTATCTTTAAGTTTATTTAGCGTCGAAACGGTTAGGTCATTTTTGATCTGGATGTGTGTTTGTTCCTGTTGTTTTGGCGTTTTGATTTGTTAGCATGGTTGTCCATCGAGATGAAGAGCCATTGACGAAGAAGAAGAGAGACGGTCGGTCGGAGTCGATCAGGGGTGACCAGTCGGAGACTGGGTTGGTCGAAAAGGTCGGAGAGAAGGAGCTTGTATTTGCGGTAGAAAAGTTCGTGTCGCAGCTCGACGGGGAGGTAGTGGCGTCGCAGATGGAGCCGAGTCTGAGTCGACCGCAACATCGAGAGGTAAGCGTCGTGGGTCGACTGGCCGAACGGACGCGTTGCGGCTAGCGATCTAGACGAGCTGGATCTCTTGATGTTCCGGGCGAGGAAGACGCACGGCTTTATACACAACTGTGGGCGACAGGAGGGTGATTGGTAACTCCGCGGACGAGTTCCGGGACGTTGCAAATCAGCTTTTGGGGATGGTTAGGGGTCTTAGGATGATAAGAGGCGAGGTGAAGGAGGCTGTGGCGGAGGCAGCAGTCGCAGCGGCGAGGACGGAACAGGTCGTATTCGGGCAGGGGGTCAAGAGGTCGCTTGGTTCCAAAGGTAGTTTTGTATGCGGGTGCAGTGGTGGAGAAGGCAGCGTTGACGGTCACGGTTTGTGTCGGCGCCAATACAGGGGTCAAAAAAGGCGCATGATGACGTTAAAGAAGAAGGTTGATCCGGCCAAGGATGGGTGTATTGTTGTCGGACGGGTAGGGGTGACGTTGTTGTCGAGTGTGCTGGTCGGGAGACCGCCAACTGGTTGCAGTCGAAGGTGGGCGAGGCTTATCAGGGTCTGACGGCGAGGACCATTGAGAAGAGGAGGCCGCGCATCGTGCTCGCTGGGGTAGAGAGGGAGATGAAGCAAGAAGAGCTCGTGAAGAGGTTGGTTGTTCAGAATTCCCGTTTCAGGGGCTTAGGTTCGATGAGAAGGTCAAAGAGAAGTTACAGCACGACGGCAGGGGGCCCAGCGATCTGTTGACCAGCGTTGTTTTCGAGGTGTCGCCGGAGGCTAGGAGGTGTTTCATGGCGGATTCGCTCAGTTTGGGTTGACGTATGGTCTGAGCCCGTGATCACTTCTCGATGGTCCAGTGTTATCGCTGTTACAAGTTTGGTCATAGGTCAGCGGATTGCAAGGAGCAGGAACGGTTTTGCGGTAACTGCACCGAAGTGGGGCATGAGTTCAAGAACTGTAGGCGGGCAGTTTCTTGTTGTGTTGTCTGTGCGAGGTCGAACGAAAGGGTTGGTAGTGTCAGGGTCGACACCCGTCACGACGTCAAGTCCAGCCAGTGCCCAACGATGCAGGGTTTGAAGTCAGTCATCACCAGGAACATCGACTATGGATCCTAGGCTATTAGACGATGTTCCGAGAAGCTCGAACATTAAATGTGCGCTAATTAATTTAGGCAAGGGCAAAGGGGCCACAAATAATTTCGTTAAATTAATAAACGGAAACAAAATCAACATCGGGCTCATACAGGAACCGCACCTGTATAGCCACTAAATAACATGTTTTGGGAGGGGTTTACCGTCTTAAACGTGAACAGCGAACGACCGCGCAGAGGAATAATAATAAATAATGGCGCGTGTGCCGGTATTATATTAAATAATTTATTAAACGAGTTTATAACGACAGAAAAAATTAAAACCGGATGAAATACGTTTTACATGATTAGCGCGTACCTTCCGCCGGTCGACTCCCGGCGGAAAAATCCTCAAACAGAGGACTTAATAAATCAAATTGAAGGAATTCTTCGTAAGATTGGCAGGAATAAAAATCTAATTATCGGGGGAGATTTTAATGCCAAGTCGTCACTATGGGGTAGCCATATAGAAGACGATAGGGGTTGGCAGGTTGCTGATCTTTTAACGGAATGGGAGCTTAGTGTGATAAACACTGATGATTCACTTACTTTTGAGGAGCATAGAGGCAGCAGTTATATTGATATTACTGCAGCCTCGCAGGAGATGTTAGAAATCATTTGTAATTGGAAATTAAGGTCGGACGAAGAAACGCTCTCTGACCATAAATTAATAACATGGGACGTTGAAACCAAAACAAGGGCAAACGAGCAGCTAAATAAATTTCCGCGGTTCTGTAATAAAAAAGCAAATTGGGAGCTGTTTAAACAAAAATTTGGCGAAAGTATTCTTGCGCTTGAAAACAAGCTATTTAACTTTCGAGAGGCAGACGAAATAGAAACACTCGCTGAAAATTTAAACGACGCGGTGGTAGACGCGTCGTCGTACTCCATGCCGCGAAAGAAAACATTTAAAGACGGCGTCCCCTGGCGTCCCGGGAACTAACCACCAAGCGGGCAGAAACGCGTAACTTAAAGTGCTCCTATCAACGCACCTCGGGAGATATAAGAGAACAACGGAGAATAGAATACAATAAAAGTTACCACGAATATGAGATATTAATAGAAGAAACGCGGGCAAATAAATTCAAAGAATTCTACGCTAAACTCAGAGAAAGAACCCTGAGGAACCGCACACCGCGTAATAAGGGATGAACAACAGAAAATCGCGCTCGGTAACATAAGAAAGACACATGGCGAATATACGGAAGGTTTTAAAATCACGGCGAAATGTTTATTAGAGAAATTCTTCCCTTCGGATAATTCTGAGGAGGATGAAGGGTCGCACGATTTAGTACGTCGAGAAGCTACAGAAGTGCAAGAAACAGGTGCCGATAAGGCAATCCTAGTTCACGAGGTTGTCAGGGCTCTTAGGAGGATAACCCTAAGAAGGCACCGGGGCATGACGGAATCACTTCAAACGCAGCTCTGGAGGCGTGCCTATTAGCGCCGTATGTCTATGCCAGGTTCTTTAATCTTTGTCTAGAAAGAGGCGTCTTCCGCGTTGCTGGAAAGTCCAGAACGTCCAATTCATACCTAACCCTAAAAAGACGAATGCGTCAGACCCGGGCAGCTATCGTCCAATTAACTTGCTGCCGGTGCTGGGGAAAGCTTTGGATCGCGTTATGATTACCTGAGTTGAGCACTTAGTGCGTGACAGCTGCGGTTTTAATAATCGACAGTTCGGTTTTATGGAGGGAAAGTCGACTATCGACGCATTAGAGTTCACTGTCGGGGAAATTAAGCAGGCGAGAGACGCAAAGGAGTATTGTGCCGTTGTTGCTTTGGACATTTCGGGAGCATTTGATGCTGCTTGGTGGCTATTGATTATATGCTAGTTGGAAAATAGGGGTTGTCCGCGAAACTTGATGTCTTTGATCAAGAGTTATTTCTCGGGGCGATTGACACAGGTTGAAATTCCGTGTGAAGTCTTGTTGCGTGAGGTGGAAAGGGGATGCCCGCAGAGGTCATGCTCTGGTTCCACATTTTGGAAGTTGTTGTATGAGAGCATCTTTAGGGTCAAGTTGCTCACAGGATGCTCAATCGTTGGGTTGCGGATGATACGCTTTTAATTGTCAGATCACGACTGTTAATGGATATTTGCACAAAACCAAACTTGGCGCTTAATAAACTACACAAATGGTCGCAGACAGTAAAATTAAAATTTAACATGTCGAAGTCAGAGGCGCTTTATTTCGGAAAGAGCGACCCCTAGGATAGAACTGGGAGGGGAGAAAATACTATTTAAGAAAGCCATTACATACCTCGGCGTAAAGATTGACGATAAGTTAAATTAGAAAGCGCACGTACAATACGTTAAAAGCAAAGGCAGCGAAATATCAAACAAAATAATGGCGACTGCGAAAATAAACTGGGGTTTCAAGGGCGAATCGCTGAGGACGATTTATGTCGGAGCAATTGAGCCGACAATGCTGTACGCAGCTTTTGTATGTGCGGAAGGTTGTAAAGTCCGGGAGATGCGTCAATTGACGAGCCTACAATACAAAACCGCGGTAAAAGCGGCCAGGACATACGGGACCAACTCCACAGAGACGGTTCTGGTGATCAGTAGGACTCTCCCTATCGAATATGTCGTTAGGGAGATTAGACATAGGAGATTGATAAACATAGGGAAAAAGCGCGAAATTATCGAAGATATTCATCTTGGTAACAGCGAGGTATAGAGGAAGATCGTTGTATCGGAGTTGGGGCACCCGGCCGATATTAAGGAAATCGAGTTTGTCTAAGGCGATGGGGACGCGACGGTTATTAAAATTTACACGGATGCATGGATGACGGGCAAGCAGGCGCGGCGTTTGTTGTGTTTAAGCAGGAAAGGTAGGTGTTTCGGTTTCAAACTAAACTCGCATACTGGAGCACTATCGTCCAGTGCGAATTGGTAGCGATACGAAAGGTTATCGATTACGTAATAAACTTCGCGGGCAGAGATGAATATTATACAATCAGCGACAGTAAATCAGTAGTGACAGCTTCAACAAACATGAACACCTCGACAGACCTTCAGGAGGATGTCTGGAGAATAGCGCATACTGCGCTCGAGTTTCGACGTTTAAAGTTCTGTTGGGTTAGGTTGCACAATGGTAATGTAGGGAATGATAGTTTTTAGTTTTGTCAGAATTTAACTTCGCGCGTCTTGACTTTTCATTCCTAACAAATATGGTGATTGGTTACTTTCCATTTTTAGGTTTATTAAATCGCGGATTAGACAGTTGATGTTCCGTTGGTCGCCAAAGTATGCAATTAGGATAGGCTTGAAGTCTTCCCATTGTTTAAGGTCGTCGCGAATGGCAATTAGTGTTAGTGGCCGTCCAATCAGTTTACTTATTATTAGGTGTAAAAGTGGAACACTGCGTTCGTTGTCTCCTGGTTCATAAAAGGTTTTTAAAATATTTCGCATGCAGTAATGAAGTCGCTAGCAGCGCTTGATCTCCATTATATTGAGGAATACTCTCAATATAAAACTTCATGTCCGAATTCATGGTTGTTCTATCTAATGTTCGTTTTCAGTTCTAATTAATATCAAGTTTTTGTATAAATTAACATTTACTTTGTATTTTGTATTGTTACTTTTCAGTTTGGATTGTATTAGTTATTTAAAGAATCGCTTTACTTATATTTTATATGTAGTTATCAATTGCTATAATTACATTAAAGAATTTTTGCTTGGTGATGTCTTGTCAATTACTGTCTTATTAAATTTGTATATTTTTATACTTCGCAGATGTTGCAATTGTTGCGAGCTAAGTTTCTATTTTCTGAATGGTTTTATGTAGGTAATAATTTTTTGCAATGACTGCGTTATAATTTGTGCATTTGTATTTGTCCTGCTGAGTAATTAAATGTTTACAGTAATAAGCTGCTATAATTATCTCGTCATGTTTTTGCATTAGTAAGTGCGTAAATGCTTCCTTTATAATTGTAGTCTTGTTACCTTGAATGTCCAATTATAGAGTTTCAGTTTTGCTGAATGGTTTTTATCCCAGTGATGGTTTCCGGTAGTAACTCCATGATAATTGCGTTATAAATTTGAACGCTTTGTTTCAAATTTGTGCTGAGTAAATTTTTTCAATAATAATTTACAAAAAAATGCTTCTACAATTATAGACTTCCATCAATTGTTGCAGCAAAGTGTTTAATTTATAGAATTTGATAAAAGTTAAGTTTTGAATAAATTCTTTCTGTAATTAATTGCTATAATAAGAATTGCGTTTTATTTATACATTAAGCTTTCAGGTTTTGATGAATAAATCGTTTCGTTTGTAATAATTTGTAATAACTTGTGCATATAAATGCGTCTTTATAGTTCTCTTGTTAAAATAAATTCTGAGTAGATTCTTTTCATAAATGTTATAAATACTAAATTGCGATAATAAATTCTTACTAGCCAATATCAATAATTGAAAAAGAAAAATTGGTTGATAAATGAGCATACATAAATTTTATCGTTAATTTTATCTGCTTTCCTTCTTTGGGCTTGGTCGATTTTGTACCTAGTCCAAGTTTGTTTCTTTGGGCTTGGTCAATTTTGTACCTTGTCCAAATTTTATTTTGTTCTTTCAGATTGGGAATTGATATTCCAGAGCACCAGTTCTTCGAATTTGGGTTTCCAAGTAACTTTCTGGATCCTACCGCTGCGCCAGTTACGTTTTGGACCTTGGGAGCTGACTTTTGAAAAAGTTTTCTTCCAAAAACTCTTGTAATAATTTTTATTTAATAAGAAATTATAAGTGGAATTTTACAAAACTATATAAAATTACTCTATGTCAAAAACTGTTAAATGAATTTAAATTAGGGCGAGTAGCCTGAACAACCAACAATGCAAAGGTTGTGCGGCTCAAGACTGACTAACTATCTTGGGGCTCCTGGGAAATTTATGTGTCCCTGCCCTACACATTTCTGTGGAAACTGCAGAGCTCATGTCTGATTATTTCTTTATTAATTTATACAATACAAAGTAACAATCTTATCTCTAATAATTGCGGTTTTATAACTGCGTGTGACCTGCACCTGCAGTATCACTTACGTCTGGAATACATTGTATTCACATCCGTTCTCACAACTTGCTTGTGAACTTTTATTAATCTTTTCTTTATTTATCCTTGAATTACATTGTTGCATCTAATTTAAGTTTCTTAATAATTTCTATTTAATTAGACATATATTGATTTGGGGAATATGTTACTCGCGTGACACAGCACATTGGTCCATCGACGCACGGAACTATAAGGATCATTTCCGGCAAGCAGCATATGGTGGTTGAGCCCTATGCTTCAAGGGGTATTCGCAGGTTTTGTTTCATGTGTCCATCAGGTGATTGGTACAAGGTCAACACCGTACCGTATTTCATTTCAATGCAAATTCTAGCAAGTTTCTCTTCTCTGTGAGCATCATACAACAGGTAACACCTCAGATTATTTCCTGATCTTGTTTTGTTTATCCTTACTTATAAAGTGACCGATTTTCCTCAATACATTCAGGAAGGTTGTAAAACTCTAAAAAACAAGCAAGCGTTACTGAATCGGTATTTAACAATCCTAGAAAGACATAATGCCAGTTTTAACAATACACTAGAAGAATGCGATAAAATTAACAAACAATTTGAAACGTGTCAAATAAATTTAGATAATGACGAACTCTGTCTTGAAGAAAATTAGAGTGAGGATTCGGCGACGTGAATGAAAGATTATTGAAAATAAGCTCGCACAGTTATATTCGAAAATAAAAATAGACATAGAAAACTTGTTCCTGCAAGCAAAAATTTAAGCAATTATCACTTATTGCATTCGAATCTGTACAAAAATGTAACATCATAGAAACCAGACTCAACACTACAAAAAATTGCTTAGAAACCATCTTTGAAATAGTTAATAAGATAAATACCACCGATATTCCACTACACACACAAACACTCACTTACGCCACAGCCACCTCACAAAAATTACCCTCCCAATACGCTCCCTACGACCTCCTACCAACATAGTAAATCATAAACCCACTAGCTTTGAAACCACCCCTATCGAACTTTTTAGGGTGATAAAAACAAACCTGCACCGCTTGCTTACTAGCCTCCACAATACAAGCATCCGACCTACCCGATCCTCAGTTACGATCCGCACAACCAAACCAACAGATATAAATAACATTTCTTCACTTACACAAAATCATGTAGTATACATTTACCTAAACCAAAACTACCCCAATTAATAATTTTTGACTTAGATAAGGAAATCCCCTTCTCCAACGTACTCATTCTAGTATATCACCAAACTCCTTGATCTCCTCATCCCCGAAAACTTACGAATTTAATTGTTATTGGCGACTTGAGTGCGCGCGGTGTTTCCTGGTGCTTCAACTATATCATAACAACAAGGTATTTACCTATTTTTATAGTACTATATTAGCAACAGAGCCAACTAGTAGAATATAACTTATAAATTATTTACCAATTATCGTTATCTTGTGCTAAATATACAAACGAGTTAAATTAACAATAAGTGCTGCTGATGTGTCTGCGTTGTCCGACATGTTTAAAACTAAAATGGAAGAATTTTAACTTCAATTGAAGTCTGCAACAACTAGTTCTTCTGGTAATTCTCACACTATTAGTCAACTGTCAAATAATTTTACTTTGTTTAAAGACCAGATTATGAAATTATTGTTGCAACTAAGTACACGTGTTAATACCTTGGAAAACAAAATTGATGAAATGGAAAACTACAGCCGGCGTAACAGTTTGTTGTTTCATGGATTTATGGAAGTAAAGGGTAAGAAACTAGAAAATGTAATTTGACAACTTATCCGCGTTACATTGTTAATAGAAGATTTTCAATTTAATGAAATTGAAAGGTGTCACCGGTTGAAGTCTGGTAAACACAATCTAGATCAATTATTGTTAAATTTTGTAGTTATAGATAACTCCAAATCTTATGGTTTGTAACGTGCATTTTTTTAAGAATTTTACAGTTTACGCTTTTTCCCAATTAGTAAACACATTTCTACAAATTACTATTTTTATATTTGGTATTTGTAGACTCCTTAGGCGAGTGCATCGTATTAATTACAGATTGGTATGCAATTCGACTCGCATGTATTAATTTTAAAAGATAGTTTAATTGTAAATTAGAATACTCATAAAAGTACTTTCCAACTTATCAAGAATAAATAAAACCGCTGTAATTAATATGTGGATTAACAAGTGTAGATAAGAAGTTGTAATGGAACGTTTTTGAATAAACAGATAGGGAGTCGTGTTTTCTTCTTGCTTGCGATATGTTCTTTAAAATACAAATACTGCTTTTCTGCTTTTAAAAATAGTGAAAATTAATGCGCGCCTAATTTTCGTATCGTTCCGGAACAAACACGGCATGTTTCGGAGTTGATTTTCTGTTGGAACAAAACGGAGTAGAGCTGGTTAAACTCGACGCACGTGTGTTTTAAGAATATTTGAGGTACGGTTTTTATTGCTTACGCGGGTCTTACTAATTGTTTTTAGTTGTTTTCTTATGAAAGAAAAATTGTATATTAACTGTACACAAGTGTTCTACGGAACAGATTAGACGAACTTACTTTAGTGATACACGTGCTTTACTTATTGTGGTTGTTTGTTTGATGATTTTGTCTTCTGATAGTTAAACGGTGTGTGCGATCTCGTTTCGCGGTTCCTTTGTTATTGTATCAGAGTAGTGCCTACTTTTGGGTGATTCCAAATACAGTTGATACTGTAGTTGCCGAATTTGCTAACCCCAACGAATCTAAAATAGAACATTGCCTGCGCAACTTTCGTTATTGGTAAAACATAACAGACTACTGGCTTACAAAGGTAGTGGTTGAAGTTCCTCGCTGCTTTTTGTAGGTTTATAAAAATAATATACATAGTTCCTTCGCGTGATAAGGTCCGCTGCTAACCCCAGTGAAATAAGTCGGTGTGATTAGGGTAATTTGTGATAAGTTCCATCAACACCCTCACAGTCTAGAGTGAAGTGCTTCGTTAGTGCCAGACATCGTGAATCCCACACTTCAATGGCAAGGAAGCGATACTGAAGGACCTTGTGTAAGTTGAACTATTTCCTACTTGTTGTTACTTTAAATATCTATACGTTGTTTTGCAATATTCTTTGTCGTTCTGATACCTTTTTACATAAACTTGCAGGCTATAATTTAAAAAAAAAGAGAACAATCAACCATACTGAATGACTCATAACAATTGTGCTTATCTATTTATCTATTTCTTTGTTAAAAATTTTACTGAATTACTCATAACAATTGTGCTTATCTATTTATTTTTTTTACATTTTGTCTGATTTATGTTTAATTGGTGTGTGAGGAAACGTTTCTGCTACTCCCCAATATTACCTCACTTTGTACTAAAGATTTGTTAGATTGCTTTTAACGTTGTTAAATTATATAGATTATTCAAACAGTTTTTTTTTATTCTACAAAGTACTGAACAATTTATACTTGATCCGTATGCTATGTTTTTTCTCTGTTTCAGGTTTGCAGCCGCGTACAGCATATATTGGTCTGCTTTCTACAACCCCCCCTAATCTCCGATTGAGCCCGGTCATTTCTTCTTTGATTTTCTTTGCACGAATTACGTAACATAACTTTGGCGCCCAACGTGGCTGCCACAAAAAAAAAACGTAACAGGTTGAGCAAAAAACTTTTAAAGGGACTAGGATTACTATTTCCGAAACAATTAATGTTAGCAGATATGATCTATTAAAATCTGCTAAAATGAAGTTTGGTCAAGGACAGTGTTGGACCTCAAATTCTAAAATTGTAATCTTACTACCAGACGGAATAAAGCATTTTATTATGACTACAGTGAAACTTGAAGAGCTTGAACAACGTAAACCTACCAATAGTGTAAGACAATTAAGAAGCAATACAGTTATCAAGAAATAACTTTTAACAGTATAGTATGTTTAATTAGGATGTACATTGACTCTATTTCTAGTATTAATTATTATTTTTAATATGCTTTCATCATCATCATTGGGTCTTCAGTCCTGAAACTGGTTAGACGCGTACCATCATTGTTTCCTACTCTGAACTAACCTACAGATTTCCCCGAAATTTGCACAGTCTGCATCTATCACTATTTGATCTAGGTCTACATCCGCCTCTTTTTTCCTATCTCTGCTTGTCATATATCACATACTATTCCCCAAAAATGCCTTAGAACGTATTATGCCCTTCTACTTCTCATATTTTTTCTCAAAGATATCCTTGTTCCCTTACTGTTTCTATAACCTATTTGTTATTAACTTCGTCTGTCCATCCTCGAACATCTGAAGCACGGCATTTCAAAGGCCGCTACTGTTCTTCTGTGTGCTTTTTAGACTGCTCGTATTTCGTAGGCATATTGTCTGTGATGTGCTCCACACATAAGCTTTCAACAACTTTTTGTTCTATGTTTGTTGTCTTTCATCATAGGTGCCGTTCTTTCTTGTTAGATGCAGTTCGGTCACCTTCTATTGTTTTACAATTATATACCCTATATCTCCGACATTCAGTGGTTGCGAAGGGGGGTTAGCAGCCTGTGGCTGCCAAGTTCCCCCAGCACTTGAACATTTACTGATTTAATATTTTTTCCAATATGTCTTTTCGTACAGTCAACATTAGTTGCTGATGTTTCACAACAAACAACTGGTTGTCTATAATAATCATCAGATTTGTCTGCGCTTATTTTTTCGTCATTGGGTTTCCCGTCTCAAAACTGGTTGGACATGTTGTAACGTATTTTTTTTCTTGTTGCACCAAGCCTAATAAATTAATAATAAAACAGATAAATTTTAAAGCATTTAATTCGTAAATATTCAGCCAATAAAAAGTAAAGTATAATATTCACAATAACACATAGAATCTAGGAGATTTATATTCTGTGGTTTGTTGCCAAGCGTAGTCCAGTTAAATTATGAGCACTTTTGTTCCCAACGTCGAAGAGTGAAGTCGCTTTTTGTAGACTAGAGATAAAAGTCAAGATGTCCCGACTAAAACACGAGGCGTCTAATAGAGTCAGGAAGAAGAGCTTGAGTTGAGAACATGGAACGATAATATACATCATTTAAGACAGTTGGTATAGATTAATACAATAAATTAAACTAATATATTTCACTTTAGTGCAATATCTAATGGACATATCTACAACAACAATTTTCAATGTTAAATTATAATAAATTTTCGTCGCAGTAATTTAAAGCAGGCAGTTATGGTTTCGTTCTATCTATTTAATACGCCGTATAGAAATGGTTTATTCAACAAAGAATCTTGGTACTTCAAACTCACTGATGATTAATACGCTGGAAAAATACAACAGCTGACGTCATGATTTTGCACCTGCAATTTATTTGGATACACGTGAGTGTTTGAAACTTTCCGTAACTTTGAAAGTATAGTAAATTATTATGAGATTTGCTACGTTGAATATTAGAGTAACACAAATAAAAAGTAGTTTTTTAAAGTCAATAACACACCGAATAAATATCTAATTTGTCTGTTGCTTGTACACGCACTCAATGTGTTTCAAGATATTTAGAATGACAACTTGTGTCAGATAAAAAATAGTATAGATTCTGTTTCCTAATCTAGACGCCAGATGCAGTTTTGATTTAATTTTCACATTTTACTTAAAAACAATTAAGGTCATGTAAAAGCTTTTTATTGGTGCTGATATTCGTGTATATTTTTTGTGTAGATTACAGTTAAATTTGAGTAGTTGCATTTTATGATCGCTATTTTTCTGATGATCAATCTTTGTTGTAAATGGTCAAGGAAGCGCTTCAATGATTATAAGTAAAAATAAATTCATGTGTTATGATCTAATAAATTATTACATGTTTGCTTAAACTAAATTTTATAGAAATGATCAATTAATACATATTTATTTTGAAGGTTAAACTTCACTAAAATTCTTTTTATAAAAAATTTTTAAGACAAGATAGTAAATATATATATTGCAGTCACATGTATTTAATCAGATTTCTACATATAAATAGAATTCATTTTGTTTCCTTTGAAAGAAGTTTTATTATACAACATTTAAATTAGGAAAGAGAAAACTAGAGCAAATCCTCCTTAAGTAAAAAGACAGAGTAATGAAAATGAATCCCTTTTGTATTTCACAGATGTTTAAATTCATTTATTCTATTTTGGCATATGCTTTTGAAGACACAAATAGTGTCCATGTGGTGTTTTGTTTGTTCACAGGTAAAGCTGAGACAACTGTTTGACATCTGGTGGATTGAGGTTTTGGTAAGTGTGTGATAAAGAGTGAAATTCAAATTTTATGGCTATGATAGTGGTGTTAAGATAAGGTTTCCGCATTTCCCTTATACAAACACAGTTAAATTTTGTTGGCACTTGTATTAAAAATACGGTGGCGCCTATTAAAAATATTTTTGGTCGATTATCCACCCATGACCCATGCTCATGATCTACCCAGAGCTAACACTCTACTAGCCGTTTAACCCCTAAGAGTTTTCTTTGTCTAAAGCCGTTTTCCATCTGACACTACCCTGGGCTTGGAGTCTAAAGAAGAAAATCTCGACCTAGTGACATCAGATTAAAAATAGAGAGTTTTAGTATATAGCTGATAGTCACGAGGATAAAGGGTAATAAAGTTACAAAAGTTTTAATTACCCCCGTTTTTTATTTAAAACTAAAACTATTACTATTATCAGTATATACGTCAATCAGTTAAGAATATTTAGGGGAATCTAACACTCAGTGGATGCATTTCATCTATAGTTACAAACGCAACAACCATATCAAAGTAAAAAAGATTTTACCTGAAGCGAAAAATATTTTTCTATAAATTAGAACTGTAATAAACAAAATCGAATGTATAACAAAATTACTATTACACTTGCGCTCGCAACGTGGGGCTGGAAATTCATTTAGAGGCTGGAAATTCATTTAGAAGCTGGAAATTCATTTAGAGGCTGGATATTCATTTAGAGACTCGAATTTCAGTTAGAGGCTCGAATAATTTCACTTAGAGGCTGGAACATTTAGTAGTTATTTTCATCACACTTATATTCACCGACTGAGGTTTGCTTTGATATTAGTAACGTCTTCTTTTAGTTTCATTTTTGTTAAAGTTTGTTACAGTTTATAGTGAGTTCTTCTTTATATAGTTAGGACATTCGTTTGTTTGAGATTTCATCTTCAAAATTTTATAATTGAGTTACGTTAGAGATATTCAGATATTTAATTATGGCAGAAACATATAGCATCGTACATTTACTTAAAAATGAGTTAGAATATGAATTGAACATTAGAGGCATTGAAAATTCAAGACCAGTTTCAGATAAAAGGAAAATTTTAGCAAGGTTGTTGGCCAAAGAAACAGATAAACCCGGTTGTTTGATAGATCCTTCAAGTTATAAAGTAGATTTCAAAGTAGAGAAAGAAGAGATTGAGTCTAGTATAGAGTCAGTTAAAAATGTTTTGTTAGAATTTATGGATGATCCCGCTGAGTCAATTTTTAAAAGGATAAGGTCAAGATTAGTACATCTTACAGGTAGAATTCAACGGTTAAAGGTCCCTAAAGAAAATTTTGAGGAAATTGTGTTATTTAAAAATGAAAGTTTGGCTACTATTCTTGTTGTGGAAGCAGATCTGCATGAGAAATTAAATAAGGGTACGAGTTCAAATCATAAAGATATTAATATAAATCCTATTGCTGCATCTAATGTGCCCATTCCAACGGTTACATATGTCACACAGTCAGTCCCTATTGGATCTTGGTCGATAAAATATTCAGGAAACCCATCTCTCTTATATCAATTTTTAGAAAACATTAGTGACATTGCACAGTCTCGAAAGGTATCTGAAATGGAATTGTTTAATTCTGCAGTTGAATTGTTTACCGGTGATGCCTTAGTATGGTATCGTTGCGTTCGTAGTTCATTAACAGATTGGAGTTCGTTGGTTAGTAGACTAAAGGAAGATTTCTTGCCAGCACATCCTGAAGACGATATTTGGGAAAAAATCAAAATAGATTACAGAGGAATGGTGAATCAGTTGTATTGTTCATTGCTAATATGGAAAATTTGTTTAACCGATTACCTATTATTCCTGCAGAACACACTAAAGTTAGAATAGTCAAGAAAAATTTATTGCCATATTTCATTCAGCATCTTGCTCTTACAGAGATAGAGGATATTAGTACGTTAGTTAAACTGTGTAAGAAGTTAGAAGAAGCTTCTTTAAGTAAACATAAGTCTGTTTCAGTTGCACCATATAGTCACAAGCAGCCTATTAATTATTTTAATCCACGTTTTAGAAACAAAACCCTAGTTCATTTCAGAATGCTTCAAGTCGTGTTTATACCCTACATCTTCACATTCCCCAGTACAAGTTCTTAATTCTGCTACCTCAATGACAGAAAAGAGTGGAGTAGGTAACTCATTTATTAAGCATAAATTGGTATGTTGGAATTGTTCACGTTATGGACATACTTTCAGTGTCTGTAGATCTTTCAAGAGATTATTTTGTTATGGTTGTGGTCGTAAAGGAGTGACTAGTATCACTTGTCCGTCGTGTCCAACTCAACGAGTAAAGGAACAGAAGTTGAGTAGCGAAATTCCTGTTTCTAGATAAAATGATAAAGTTATTTGATATGGATGTTACGAGTTTATTTGATTTTGTATGTATTACATCGATAGTAGGTTCATCTTTTAGTCTTATTAGTTATGTTTGTTGGTCGATTAATGGTACACTAGTTTTACTGTTGAAATATAGTTTTGAAGATTGCTCTTGTGCATGAGCACGTTTTGGTTTAGTTTGATTGGTATTGAGTAGCAATTTTATGGTCGCGTTACAACGTAGTATGTTGAGTTAAGTTAGATCTGTGCGAGACTTGTTGTGGTTCATCGTGTAGCGTTATGTTAGTCTAGACGAAACTCCGGAAGGGTTGGTCGCTCAGCGTTATGTCAGTCTATGCGAGGGTCGTGGTAAGTTTGTCGCTTTAGCAATTTTGGCATCGTCACTTGAGATTATTTGAAGTCAGTTATGATGTAATTCGTTTTGCTTATTTAGTTTGTCAGTCTAGATGAGACTCAGAGAAGAGTTTGTCATTCTAGCAATTTTGTTTATAAGTCTAGGTGAGGCTCATAGAGGAGCTTGTCATACTAGCAAATTTATGCGTTGTGAAGCACTTTAGTTTATATCGACAGTTTGATTATGGGTAGAGTAAGCGTGTACCAGAACATTTATTAATGGTTATCATGAAGTAAAGTAGAAAATAATTTCGTATTCAAATTCCCCCTTTTTCATTTATCCGTATCTTCAAATTTAAGTCTAAGAAAATGTTTAGTATCGATAATTCTGCGACAGATGAAGGTGAAAATGAAGATGTTAAGAATGTTTCTGATCCTTAAGTACTTCTAATTATAGTTGATGTCAGTAGTAATTCTTTTTGGTCCATGTTTTAAACTCTTAAGTAGGACAAGATTAAAGTTAGTGAAATTTTTTTTGGTTTGTTTAAAATAATTTTTGTTTTAGTAGTAATAGAGCTTAATATGTTTGTTGATTTAGATGTTGCATGTGTTAAATGATAATTTTTAATGACGACAAGGATGTGTTAAATGACGACAAGGATGTGTTAAATGATAATTTTTGATGACGACAAAGATGTGTTAAATGATAATTTTTGATGACGACAAAGATGTGTTAAATGATAATTTTTGATGACGACAAGGATATGTTTATGGATTTTGAATGATGATATATTTTTTTTGAGGTGTTTGAGAGTGCAGCATATGTTGAGAGATGTTGCAAGTATGTAGAGATGAATATGTATTCGATGAAGAGGTGCGTATTCAGTTATGAGGTACATGATGGAGATTACAGAGAGTGTTTAGTAAAGTGTTGAGTATACAGTCATATAGTTAGAGTGTCATAGAGTATTAAGCATTAAAGGAATGCTTGAGTTTCGGTTTAGTAGTTTGAGACTAGGCCTGATGTGCTTATTTTTATTGAGAGTGTACATGAGCTAAGAGAGTTCATGAAGAGTTTTTTTTGTGAGTTGCTGGTGGATGTCTCCCAGTAGGCTCAAAGTATGATTTATTAGTGGTTTTGGAGTTCTTTGGTGATGAATCACTGATGTTGTAGAATTTTTGAGAGATATAGTTGAATCTGTAGCATAGTAGTCGTACAGATAATGTTGTGAGGTGCTCACTCAAAGATCAAAGGTATCTTGTTGATGAATAAGTATTGTTAATACTTTGTCTGTTTCTCGAGTGTTAGAGATTTGTTTCGTGAATGGACTTCGTAAATAACAGCTTTTGGTACTTGTTAAATTCATCGATTAGTTTAAATGTAATTAGCACTTGGAAAGTTATGTACATAAATCCTTAAGACAGATATAGTAAATTAGAGAAGAGTATTCGTTGTACAGATTCTTGTTTAATAGTAATTTTGTTATACATTCGATTTTGTTTATTACAGTTCTAATTTATAGAAAAATATTTTTCGCTTCAGGTAAAATCTTTTTTACTTTGATATGGTTGTTGCGTTTGTAACTATAGATGAAATGCATCCACTGAGTGTTAGATTCCCCTAAATATTCTTAACTGATTGACGTATATACTGATTATGACTTCCCGAATTTGTCCCTTTATAGGCGTGTAGTACGCGCAGTTACTAATCACTCAATCCCATGCATTAATATTCCCCCATATCAATTAGTGAATGATTCTGATTTTTTTGTTAAACTCATCGTTAGTTATAGTTAAAGTTTGTGCTGTTTTGTTGTGAGTTGTTAGAGGTTTATACAGTTAATGAGAGTAATTTTGAAGTTTCAGTCAAAAATTTTTTTTAGAAAAAATTCTTCCATACCTCGAATTTTTCTCTTGGGAAGAGGCTGTGTAACGTATTTTTTCTTGTTGCACCAAGCCTAATAAATTAATAATAAAACAGATAAATTTTAAAGCATTTAATTCGTAAATATTCAGCCAATAAAAAGTAAAGTATAATATTCACAATAACACATAGAATCTAGGAGATTTATATTCTGTGGTTTGTTGCCAAGCGTAGTCCAGTTAAATTATGAGCACTTTTGTTCCCAACGTCGAAGAGTGAAGTCGCTTTTGTAGACTAGAGATAAAGTCAAGATGTCCCGACTAAAACACGAGGCGTCTAATAGAGTCAGGAAGAAGAGCTTGAGTTGAGAACATGGAACGATAATATACATCATTTAAGACAGTTGGTATAGATTAATACAATAAATTAAACTAATATATTTCACTTTAGTGCAATATCTAATGAACATATCTACAACAACAATTTTCAATGTTAAATTATAATAAATTTTCGTCGCAGTAATTTAAAGCAGGCAGTTATGGTTTCGTTCTATCTATTTAATACGCCGTATAGAAATGGTTTATTCAACAAAGAATCTTGGTACTTCAAACTCACTGATGATTAATACGCTGGAAAAATACAACAGCTGACGTCATGATTTTGCACCTGCAATTTATTTGGATACACGTGAGTGTTTGAAACTTTCCGTAACTTTGAAAGTATAGTAAATTATTATGAAATTTGCTACGTTGAATATTAGAGTAACACAAATAAAAAGTAGTTTTTTAAAGTCAATAACACACCGAATAAATATCTAATTTGTCTGTTGCTTGTACACGCACTCAATGTGTTTCAAGATATTTAGAATGACAACTTGTGTCAGATAAAAATAGTATAGATTCTGTTTCCTAATCTAGACGCCAGATGCAGTTTTGATTTAATTTTCACATTTTACTTAAAACAATTAAGGTCATGTAAAAGCTTTTATTGGTGCTGATATTCGTGTATATTTTTGTGTAGATTACAGTTAAATTTGAGTAGTTGCATTTTATGATCGCTATTTTTCTGATGATCAATCTTTGTTGTAAATGGTCAAGGAAGCGCTTCAATGATTATAAGTAAAAATAAATTCATGTGTTATGATCTAATAAATTATTACATGTTTGCTTAAACTAAATTTTATAGAAATGATCAATTAATACATATTTATTTTGAAGGTTAAACTTCACTAAAATTCTTTTATAAAAATTTTAAGACAAGATAGTAAATATATATATTGCAGTCACATGTATTTAATCAGATTTCTACATATAAATAGAATTCATTTTGTTTCTTTGAAAGAAGTTTTATTATACAACATTTAAATTAGGAAAAGAAAACTAGAGCAAATCCTCCTTAAGTAAAAGACAGAGTAATGAAAATGAATCCTTTTGTATTTCACAGATGTTTAAATTCATTTATTCTATTTTTGGCATATGCTTTTGAAGACACAAATAGTGTCCATGTGGTGTTTTGTTTGTTCACAGGTAAAGCTGAGACAACTGTTTGACATCTGGTGGTTGAGGTTTTGGTAAGTGTGTGATAAAGAGTGAAATTCAAATTTTATGGCTATGATAGTGGTGTTAAGATAAGGTTTCCGCATTCCCTTATACAAACACAGTTAAATTTTGTTGGCACTTGTATTAAAAATACGGTGGCGCCTATTAAAAATATTTTTGGTCGATTATCCACCCATGACCCATGCTCATGATCTACCCAGAGCTAACACTCTACTAGCCGTTTAACCCCTAAGAGTTTTCTTTGTCTAAAGCCGTTTTCCATCAGACATTACCCTGGGCTTGGAGTATAAAGAAGAAAATCTCGACCTAGTGATATCAGATTAAAAATAGAGAGTTTTAGTATATAGCTGATAGTCACGAGGATAAAGGGTAATAAACTTACAAAAAGTTTTAATTACCCCGTTTTTTATTACACTTACAATGTACTTGCACTTATTTCTTTTCTAAACTAACCTACATGGTTCCCTGAAATACTCACACAGTAATACAGCTCGGTTCCCCTTTTATTGTTTTTTAATATTATGCCCTACTTCACAGAGATTTATTGAAGGGAGTTAAGCAACCTGTGGCTGCCAAGATCCCCCAACACTTAGACATTTGCCGAAATAATAGTTTTCCAGTAAATGCTTTCACGCAATTACCATAATTCGAGAATATTGCCCATCCAATGCTTGTAGTTTCTTATAATAAATATCATGTTTAAGTGCAGCTACTTTCTTCGTCATTAATTTATCCATCTTGGGACTGGTTGGATGCGTACCTCCATTGATTTCTCTTCTGAGCTAGCCTACACATTTCCCTGAAACTCCTACAGCCTACATCTTTCACTATCTGTGTGCAGTAGTCTAAGCTAGGTCTACATCTTCTTCTCTTTTTTCCTATCTCTGCTTTTAGTATATTTCGCACTATTCCTTCATGCCGTAGTATGTGGCCTATCATCCTATCTCTCCTATTTATAACCGTTTTCCACATATTTCTTTCTTCCCCTACCATTTTTAGTACCTCTTCGTTCTTAACTTTGTCTGTCCATGATATCTTCATCATACGTCTGTAGCACAACATTTCAAAGGCTTCTACCTTTTTCTTGTCCGCTTTTCCCACTGCCCAGGCTTCACAGCCATACAGTGCTGTGCTCCACACATATGTTTTGAGCAATCTTTTCCTTGTTTCTATGTTTGTGGTCTTGAGCACAGTAGTTGCTTTTTCTTGTTAAATGTAGCACGACCTTGTGCTAATCTTTGTTTTATATCTTTTGTGCTTTTCCCATCTTGCGTTATTTGGCTTCCCAGGTAGCAGAAATCCTTAACCTCTTGTAAGTTCGTGTTACATATTTGTATCCTTGTTTTTGATTTATTTTTCCCTCCTTTGCATACTAGTACTTTAGTTTTACCTTTGTTAATTTTCATACCGTATCTCTCTGTTAGAACCGTTTCCATTTTATTGAGAGCAGCTTCTAACTCTTCCTTACTAGATGCTAATACCACTATATCATCTGCAAATCTAAACATATCTATTTTTTGTCCCTGCATAGTAATTCCAAATGTCTTTCTGCATTTGACAGTATTCATTGCCTCCTCAATGTACAAGTTAACAATTAGTGGGGATAGGGAACATCCCTGTCTTACCCCTTTCCTGATGTTTACTTCTCTACGTTCCTGCTCTAATTCTATTACTCCTGTTTGCTCTTTGTATAAGCTATGTACTATCCGTCTATCCATATAACTCATTCCACTCTTTTTGAGTATTTCAAACATTTTTTTCCATTTTACATTATCAAATGCTTTTTCCAGATCTACAAACCCTATACACACGCTTTCCCCTTTTTCTATTGTTTTCTCCATTATCACCCTCAGAGCTAAGATAGGCTCCCGTGTTCCCCTGTTTCGCCTAAACCCAAATTGGTCTTCTCGTAGTATTTCTTCAGCCCGTTTTTCCATTCGTCTTTGTACAATTCTAGTTAATATTTTTGATACGTGTGCTGTCAAGCTTATTGATTCGAAAATTTTCACATCTATCTGCGCCTTTCTTTTTTGGTATAGTTACTATGATGTTATGTTTGAAATCTTTGGGTATCTCGCCGGTCTCATACATATAGCTTAAAAGTTGAAAGAGACGTTCTGTTACTGCTTGACCAGCGGCTTTTAGAGTCTCCGCTTGCACCTTATCTGTACCCGGCGCCTTACCATTTTTCAAACACTTTAATGCTATTTCAAATTCATCTCTAAGTATAGGATATCCCAAGTCATCATTTTCAATGTTTGATTCCTTTTCTAATGCAGTTAGTTCTTCTCCTGCATATAAATTCTCTATATATTCTTGCCATCTACCCACTTTCTCTACATTTTCTATAATGACATTTCCTCCCGCATCCCTTATATTTTTGCTATACGGTTCTATATCCCTAAAATTGATTTTCATTAGTTTGTATGCTTCATCTGTCTTTCCTACTTCCATCTTAGTTTGTACCTCTTTGCACTTTTCATCAATCCATTGTTCTTTAGCTTTCCTGCATTTTCGAATAATTTCCCATTTTATGGCTTTGTATCTCTGTTTTCCTGTTTCGTCTGATTTATTTTTGTATTTTCGTCTTTCTTCTATTAAATTCAGGATATCCTTTGTTATCCGTGGTTTCTTATTTACTTTTTGTGTATATCCCAGAATATCTCTGGCCGCCATGTCGAGGCTGGATTTAATGTTATTCCATTCTGTTTCTGCTTCCTTAGTATCAGATATTTTCCTGATATCTTTGAGCAATTCATTTGACCTTTTTTCGAATCTTTCTTGAATATCTTTCTCTTTTAGTTTCTGTAGGTCCAAGTGCTTTTTCCGTTTCTTTTTTTCAAATTTTTAAATTTAAGTGCGGCCTTCATAATTACGATGTTGTGGTCAGTGTCTATATCTGCTTTTTGTAGCTTCTACAGTCTTTTACTTGATTTCTAAACCGTTGTCTAACAAGAATGTAATCTATTTGATATCTTCCTATATCTCCTGGCATCTTCCACGTATATCATTTTCTAGCATGATGTTGAAATAATGTGTTTATAATGATTAAATTGTTCTTGTCGCAAAATTCTACCAGCCTATTTCCTCTGTCGTTTCTAGTGCCTAAACCAAATAAACCTACTATCGCTCCTTCCCTACCCTCACCTACCACTGCATTAAAATCCCCCGTAGTTATTAAATTTTCATGTCCTTTTACGTGTCTTAATATGTCTTCGATATCTTTGTAGATTGCTTCTACCTCTTCGTCACGGTAGCTAGAGGTGGGCATGTATACTTGTATTATTACTGTGTTTACCGGTTTAGATTCTAATCTAACCATGAGTACTCTTTTATTCTTATGTAAGCAATTTTCTACACAGTATCCTATCTTTTTCCGCATAACTATCCCCACACCCAAATTTCCTTCCTCGGCTCCTGTATGAATTACCCTGAAGTCTCCACTCCAAAAATCCCCCGCCTCTGGCCACCGAACTTCGCTGATCCCTACTATGTCTATTGATAACCTATTAATTTCGATTCTTAGGTTCTCTAGCTTACCCACTTGCTTCATAGTTCTAACATTCCACGCTCCGACTCGCAAAATGTTCCCGACTCTTATTCTTAACTTTCCGATCGCATCCTCCGAAGTAGTCCCCTCCCGGAGATCCGAATGGGGGACTATTTTAACTCCAGAATCTTTTACTCCAGAGAATGCCATCATTTTATTATAATTTAGGTACGCCGTGTACTTGGGAGGTAATGTGGTGGTTTCCACATCGCGGTAGTGTGTCTTAGACTGCCATACCGACCCCTATGGTCTCTGCCAATCTAAGTACCGAAAGATCCGTTGCCCTCTTTCGGGGACCTGTCTTAGTCTGGTTCCTCACTAACGACTCTACTACTTTGGTTGGACCTGTAGTTTGGCTCTTTAGCTCATTAGAACACGCAAGCCATTTCACCTGTTCTAGTAATCTAGAACTTCGGCAAGGTGCAGGTCCATTCGAAATGGCTTTATAAAATGTTTAATTTTGTACTCTAATTAATTCAATTAGTAAACAGGTGAAAACATTAAATAATTAGCAAGGTAAACAGTTGATAAAACCAGGAATGGCTGAATTTTGTAATACGTGTTACACGCGATTGGTAGTGTACTACGCATTTAACTATTACTTTCTTTTATCTATTTCCATCTACTTTCTTCGTCTGTACATATCTCTTATTCATTTTGTTGTTATGAACTTTACAAAAGGGCATCTTAATATTTGCTCTTTAGGAGCCAATCTAGTAAAATTAAAGGATTATTTGGCAGCAAGTAGCTTGGATCTTGCCTTTCTTGTAATTTCTGAAACACTATTAGATCCTACTATTTCAAATTCATTATTCAGTTTAAATAATTATCTTTTAATCAGAAAAGACAGAAATCGCAGGTTGAGGAAACGTAGTACAAAAGTAATTTATAAATCATATGCTTTGATTCAAGTACCAACTATAGGAATTTTGAACATATGACCCTTAAAGTATAATTGAACGGATTACGTTGATCATAGTTGTTATATACCGATCTTCCTCGCTACGAGATTTTGAGGGATTTTCACATGATTTTGAAGACATGTTCTCTAATCTAGTAAATATTACTGATAAAATTATTTGTATTGGAGATATAAATTTTGATTTATTAAATATAACCAAACCTGGAGTTCGCTTATATGTAGATTTATTCACTACATACAGTCAGACGCAATTAATTACAGAACCGACCCGCGTAACTGAAAATACAGCTACCCTAATAGATCACATTATAACAACTGACATTGACCTGAATAAAAATAGCTCCGTCGACATCAATCATTGTATTTCGAACCATGGTTTGTTTTATCTTTGTAACTCTTAACTTAAAAACCACTTTAACCAGTATCAAATATGTTCAACATAGAGACTTTTCGAATTTCGATTGTAATAACTTTACCTCTGAACTTAACACTATTGACTGGCACATGTTGTGTACATTTCAAAGGATGTTAATTTCAAATTAAAATATTTCAACCAAGTACTTGTAATGTTGTCTGAGAAGCATGCTCCTGTAAAAGTATCACGTGTAAATAAAAAACCAAACCCATGGTTTGTCGAAAATTTTAAACATATGATGAAAACAAGGGGCATGGCCTTATCACGTTATAAAACATCTAAAAGCCAAGAACATTGGCTTTATTACAAAACGTTAAGAAATAGCGTAAATTCTGCTGTAAATAAGGAAAAGCGTGCAATTCTAGAATATAAAATTAAGACTTTCAATAACAATCTATTTCGAGGATTAGCTGCCCTAGATCTTAGTCATAACAGTAAAGCTATTCCGTTACCTGTTGAATTTGCTAAACCCAATGACATTAACAATTATTTTATTTCTAGTGCTTCGAATAAATTTTTTAAATCTAACCCAGAATTAATCAAATAGTATCAAGTAAAATAGTAAATCGTCTACTAAAACTTACAGACGAATTTTTTTCCATGGTTGAGGAAGCCGACGTAATCAAAATTTTAAACAGCATCTCACTAATGCGGCAGAAGCAGATCAATTAACTATTAAAATGTTAAAACTCAGCAGTCCAAATATATCACCAGTTATGACGCACATAATTAACTACTGCATTGAATGTAGTGTCATTCCTGATATCTGGAAAGTGAGTATTATACACCCCCTACCAAAAGTTAATTCTCCTATAGAGTTTAGTGACCTGAATCCAATTCATATTTTAAGTATTTTCTCTAAAATTTTTGAAAAGGTTTTGTCAATCCAGTTAGCTATTTATTCAAAGAAAAATAATATTTTACCAAAATATCAATCTGGCTATCGTAAGAATCACAACTGTGAAACGGCAGTACTTAGAGTCTCAGATGAAATCTTTTCCGCTTTAGATAATAACAAATGTGTAATATTAATCTTATTGGATTTCTCCAAAGCATTCGATACGCTCAATCATGAGATTCTTTTAGCTATTTTACATTATATCAGATTTAATCAACAGTCTGTATCATTAATCAGTACATACCTACAGGGCAAACTACAAATGGTACGTGCTAATGACGTATTCTCTAATAAGTTACAAGTAACATCAGGCGTTCAACAAGAGTCCATTCTAGGCCCTTTACTTAATTGTGTTTATACCTTGTTTATACCTAGTTAGCGGTCTAGCATGTTGGCAGCAATTCGTTGCTTAAGCTTTACCATAACATATAATTTAATACTTTTCCTTTTTTGGAGGGAATAACCAGGTAATAGTTTATTTCCTTATAAATGGGAATCATGTAAATATGTTGAAGTTCTTTAACAATCATTAGGTTTCTAATATCTATGTAGAGCCAGGTAGATAAGAAAAGATAGAAGAGTACAGGAAGACCTAGATCAAGCTATATTAGTCAAATTATTAGAAATTTAGGTTGTGAAGGGTGTGTAGAACTTTTCAGATTAGCATAGAATAGAAAAGAAGTTAGAGCTACGTCAAACCGACCTTAAGTAAGGTCGAAAACCAAATGATGATGATACCTTGTATCTAATTACTAAGTTAATTCACTGTCAGTACCAGCTATATGCAGATGATAATCAATTAATACATGCGATAAATCTCATTTACACCAAATTAATGCAATAATAAATGTAGAATTAAATGAGTTTGTAGAATATGCAGCCGAGCACTTCCTAAAAGTAAATCCAATTAAATCAAAAGTTTTGTTTCTGGGGTCACATATCAATAGACAGGAGATGCGACTCCATGTAAATGTTAATATTGCTAGCACATTAGAAGCTGTTGAACGTTTTCGTAATTTAGGCATACTTTTCGACGTCAATATGAGATTTCAACATCACGTACAAAAATGTGTGCAAAAAAGTTACGCAAACCTACGTTATATTTACAGTATCAAAAGCAAGTCCATCTTATCTAATTCTCTTGTGCTGTCCCACTTCAATCACTGTTGTGCGGTCTATACTCCATGTTTAACAACGGAATATAGTCGGAGAATGCAGGTTACTCAGAATTCTTGTATGAGACTTATTTATGGCATTAAAAGGCATCAGCGCATTCAATATAAACTAAAAGAACTTGGTTGGTTAGATATGAAAAATAGAGCTACACTGCATACTTTATGCTTCATTCATAAATTGCAGCTGTACAAAACGCCACCCTACTTGTACGAAAAAATCACCAAACCGCACTGACGTCCATAACATTAGTACTCGAAGCAGAGATCATATCTCTATTCCTAGACATAACTTGGAACTTTATAAATGATCTTTTCCTATAACGTAGCTAATCTGTATAACTCCATCCCTTCGGACGTTAAAAACCTCCTTTGTTTTATTTTTTCTTTTTCTTTAATAGTTTTCTATACTCTAATTATTTTTTTTTCTCAGTCTAATTTTCATTATTTGCCTCAGTTTTTGATAGTTATAGTGCTGCGTACTAGTTCTAGAACCTCTTTGTTCTTAACTTTGTTTGTCCATGATATCTTCATTATACGTCTGTAGCATCTCATCTCAAAGGTTTCTATCTTTTTCATGTCCGTCTTTTCTACTATCCAAGTTTCACAACCGTACAGTGCTGTGCTCCACACATTTGCTTTCAGAAATCTTTTCCTTGTTTCTATATTTGTTGTCTTTGAACACAATAGTTGCTTTTTCTTGTTAAATGTTGCACGACCTTGTCATAATCTTTGTTTTATATCTTTTGCGCTTTTACCATCTTGCACTATTTGGCTTCCTAGATAGTAGAAATCCTTAATCATTTGTAAGTTCCTGTTTTCCATCTGTATTCTAGTTTTTTATTTCTTTTCCCCTACTTTGCATACTAGTACTTTAGTTTTATTTTTGTTAATTTTCATACCGCATCTCTCTGTTACAACTGTTTCCATTTTATTAAGAGCTGCTTCTAACTCTTCCTTACTAGATGCTAATTCCGGTATATCATCTGCAAATCTAAGCATTTCAATCTTTTGCCCCTGCATAACAATTCCAAATGCCTTCCTGAATTGGACAGTATTCATTGCCTCTTCGATGTACATGTACATCTCTGTCTCACTTCTTTTCTAATATCTACTTCTCTACGTCCCTGCTCTAATTCTATTACAGTTGTTTGCTCTTTGTATAAGCTATGTACTAACCATCCATACCTATAACTCATTCCAATCTTTTTGAGTATTTCGAACATTTTTACATTGCAAAATGCTTTTTCCAAATCTATAAACCTTATATACACGCTTTTTCGTTTTTCCATTATCACCCTTAGAGCTAAAATAGCCTCCTGTGTTCTCCTGTTTCGGTCCGTTCTTTCAATCGTCTTTGTACAATTCTAGTTAATATTATTGACGCGAAAATGTTCACATCTATCTGCGCCACTATGATGTTACATTTGAGATCTTTGGGGTATCTCTCCTGTCTCATACATATATTACAAGTTAGAAATGAACGTTTTGTTACTGCTTATCAAGTGGCTTTTAGAGTTTCTGTTTGTACCTAATATATACCCCCTAATCTGTAGAATTGGTATGCTTCTACATATTAGCAACCCCCTCTCTAACAAATAGTAACTAACAGTAGTAGTATAAGTTAATTTTAAGTAGTAGTATATATTAATGTTAAGTAGTAGAATAAGGAATTTCTTTTCTTTTTTACTAAGGCTAAATTTTAAGAATCAAACTTACACATACTTGAGGCAAATAATACAGCAAACAAATCCTCTCACACGCACACACACACGCCTACACACACACATACGCACGCACGCACGCACGCGCGCACACACACACATACACACACAAACACACACACATATACACACATACACACATACACACACACACACACACAAACGCACACACACAGTACAAACACAAAACACACACACACATTACAAACACCATTCACACACTCACATTGTCTTTTCAACATCTGGATTTCCGACTGCCGATGGTCCGGACTGATAAGGCAATATCCGTTGAGCGTTCCTCTTTGACGACTGGGATATCCGGCTTCCGAATGGTCCTGGTCCTAAATGGGGAACGTAACATAGATACCAACATCACCTACACAACACACCCATACAACCCTCACACACACACACACTCACACACACACGCACCTTACAACACACAAATGCCTATTCACACACTTACATTGCTTTTTCAGCATCTGGATTTCCGGCCGCCGATGACCCGGACTGTCAAGCCAATGTCCGTCGAGCGTTCTTCCTTGACGACTGAGATATCCGGCTGCCGATAGTCCTGATCCTAGAGGGTGAACATAACACGGACATCAACGTCACACACATACACACAACCCTCACACACACACACACACACACACACATACACACATATAACACATGCTCTCAAGCGCGCGTGCTCACACACACATACACACACTCACGCCTTACTGACGGTTACTTTCTATGGGGAAGTCAGGTCTGCTTAAATTTCAGGTAGCAGTGTACTGAAACGTTGGAACAAATAAATAAAAATAAAATAAGAATCATACTGGACGGAGTGCGGTCGATGAGGCGGAGAATCAGGGCTGGGGTCTCTCAAAGCTCTCTCCTTTCGCCGGCACTCTTCGGTATCTTCGTGAGCAACCTACCGAAAACGGCAGACACCAGGATAGCACTATACCCCGACGACACAGTCATTCTAACCAGGTCCCGTGCTCCGCACCTCATTATGCAGAGACTGCAAACGGCGATGGACGCTTTCGTGGAGTGGCTAAGACTCTGGCGAGTCGAAGTCAATCCAGAAAAGAGCACGGTAGTTTTCTTCTGCAAGCGACGTCACCGACCTGGAGACGACGTCGAAGCATTCGACGAACCGATACCTTGGTGTTCAGATGTCAAGTATCTAGGGGCGATCCTTGATTCGAAGCTCACTTGGAAAACTCACATCGAGTATGCGGTAAACAAGGCCAAGGGAGTTATGGCTCTGCTATACCCCTTGACCAATCGCCGAAGTAAGCTAAACGCCACCAAAATGGATTTTTAGGGGATATGTTTTTGTTTCGGGAAGGAAGAGTCCCACACAGCGGATATAAAGTCTTTTACCACTATAAAAAAAAAGATACAAACGTCAGTAACCTTCTTAAACGCAAGCGAAACGGCGTGTGTACTACCGCAGATCTCACTCCCTTCGGTTGCTCATTAATCAATTAATTATGCTTATTACATACACAAGTTTATAATTACAGTCCACACTTACACTTATTATTATGAACAAATGAGTTGTAAATTCATAATTCATTACTTGTTATTCATCACCAACAGTAGCGATTACAGCCGAAATTTGTAATGCGTGACACAGCGCACTCAGTATTTGCATATGTATTAAGTTTAAAAACTATGCCAGAAATTTTAAGATTGTATATAGATAAACTGTTGCAACTAAGCAACCCATTACAAAATTTTAAATCTGCTGCTGTAGCATTTTTTAATCCCATTATAGATTTTTTATTCCAGTTGAGTCTTACTTGCTTACTAAATTAGATTCCGTTATCGAGTTGAATGGAGGATGTGAAATTATTTACCATCAACGTTAGGTGCTCGTTCAGTCTTGGAACTGGTTGGACGCGTGCCACCATTGTTTCCAATCTAAGCTAACCTACACATTTTTCTGAAATTCTCACAACCTTAATCTTTCATTATCTGTGTGCAATAATCTATTCTAAGTCTACCTCTACCTCGCCTTTTTTCTTTCTCTGCTTCTAGTATATTCTGCACTATTCCCCAAATGCCATAGAACGTGTCGTATCAACCAATCCCTCCCATATGTTACTGTTTTCCACATATTTGTCTTTTCCCCTACCATTTGTAGTGCATCTTTGTTCTTAACCTTGTCTGTTCATGATTACGTCGTCATACGCCTGTAGCATCACATTACAGAGGTTTTTACCTTTTTCCTGTACGCTTCTCCTACTGTTCACGTTTACCCGTTTACCCGCTGTGTAGTGCTGTGCTCCACACATATGGTTTCAGCAATGTTTTCCTTGTTTCTATGTTTATTGTTTCTGACCATAGTAGCTGTCATTTCTTGTTAAATGCAGCGCGACATTGTGCTAATCCTTGTTTTATAAAGTTTACACTTTTCCCATCTTGCGTTATTTGGTTTTCTAGGTAGCAGAAATCCTTAACCTCTTCTAAATTCTCGCTTCCTGTTTTTATGCTGGAATTTGACTTATTTTTCCTTTGTTTATATACTAGTACGTTAGTTTTATTTTTTGTTGATTTGCATACCATATCTATCTGCTGGTATTGGACCCATTTTATCAACGGGTACTTCTAACTTTTCCTTACTAGATGGAAATACTGCCATATCATCTGCAAATTAAGCATATCACTCATTTGTCCCTGCATAATAATTTCAAATGTATTTCTGCAGTTGACAATATTCAGTACCTCTTCGACATGCAAGTTGAAAATTAACGCGGATAGGGAACATTCCTATCGTACCCCTTTCCTAATATTTACTTTTCTATGTTGTTGTTCCTATTACAGCTATTTACTCTTTGTATAAGTTAAATACCACAATTGAAATTGAAAAAGGACATAAAATAAATTTTTGAAACATGACTGTACCGTACAGAAGGAAAATAAAAACTATATGATATACCGAGCATACATGGTCTGGTGTGTACCTAAGTTCCAACTCACACCATCCAAATGCCCAAAACAAAACAGTTATTTTAAGCTTAGCGGACAGAGCCATTAAATTAACAGATTAAGAATAAATAATAGTTGTAATAAAACAGCTAAAAAGGTAATAAAAAACAATAACTACCCACAAAGCCTAATAAATAACATGTTTAAGAAACAAATACACAAATATTACAATAATTGCTATAAAGGCAACATAAAGAATAATACACACATTAAAAATAAAAAAAGTATGTTAAAATACTTTATATTCTATGTTTATTCGAAACCTAACCTAAATATTTAAAAAAATACAACATAAATTTAGCTCACAAAGGTTATTATTTAAATAAAAATTGGTTTACTAAAATAAAGTATATAACTTCTAAAAGCAAAATAACACACACCATATATAGCATCCCAGATTAAAATTAATGTAACTGCGATGCGTTCACATTGGCCAGAGTGAATCGCATTTAGAGAAGCAACTAAACGGTCACAAACATGACAAAAAAGATCAAACCGCGCATACAAAACATGAAAAACAAACTAATCATAGATAATCATTAATAAAACTAAAATTTAAAAACTGAAATTAATAAAAAAATAATGGTTAGAGATGACATATATTATAAAAAATCCAACTGCAGTTAATGATAAGGCCGATATACAAAAATTGAGTAAGATATATCACAGCATAATAAAATAATCTCTACACGCTAGCAAAAAACGTATAGAAAAAAAAATAAAACCATACTGTATAATGCAGTCAACCAAAGTAAAATAAATGTTTGATAATATTAAAATATAGTAATAAATCCCAACAGCCGTCATGATAAGGTCGATATACAAAAATTGAGTAAGGTAGTCACAGTATAATAAAGCAATTCTACGTGCTCTCAAAAAACGTATTAAAGGTCTGAAAAATTAATAGCATCCGACTAGAAAAGGAAGCCAGGGTCGGTTAATAGCGGGAAACGACATACTAAATATAAAAATACTAAACTAAAACAGTCACCTAATTAACGTTGGTCCAGTATAATTAAATTTAGGCAAAATCATTAATAAAATACGTATAAAATAATTAAAGATGTATAACATAAGTGGTGTTTGGACGTCCATAATATGTAAATTAATATTCGTTTTAACATAAGCAAACCAATATAATATGAAAGCCATTTGTTCAATATTAAATTAATTGTAGAAAATCAATTGAGAAAGATCGCATAAAAGCGATTGAAACATTTGGAATATGAAATAAAAGTATTTTAGTAATTAGTTTAATTAAGACCTATACCCAAGAATTTGAAGCAAAGATACACACACAAATATATACACAAATATATTTGGATATATATATATATATATATATATATATATATATATATATATATATATATATATATATATATATATATATATATATATATATATATATATATACAAATATATATATAATTCTTGCAATCTATCCATTTTCTCTATATTTTCTATAATGATGTCTTGTCCTGGGCTACTAATACTTTTGCTCTAGTGCTTTATATCCTAAAAATTCATTTCAATTAGCTTGTATGCTTCACTTGTCTTTTAATTATCCATCTTAGTTTGTACCTCTTTGCCTTCTTTCTCGATTTATAGTTCCTTAGCTTTCTTGCATTTGCGAATAATTTCCCAATTTGTGGGTTTGTGCAGCTGTTTTCTTACTTCGTCTGAACTGTTCTTCTACTTTTGCCTTTTTCTTTCAAATTTAAAATAGGGTTTCTTTTTCTTTTGTTTATACCCCAGAATATTTCTGGTCACCACGCATAAGCTACATTTAACATTATTCAATTCAGCTTTACTGCTGGACAATGTGTCACGTGAAGATATTTGGAGAATTACTTCGATAACTTATTTACTTATATTTACAATATGATATTGAATTAGAAAATAATATACGTACTTCTTGCATGTACTACCACTGACCGAAGGCACAGCAACGACTGGTGGTGGTCGCAGGTGCACTGATTGAAACGCAATATCACCTGGCAGATGTTGTTCTTGATACAAATCCGACATACCGTCTGCCTTTAAAAGCTAAAGTCTTTTTAACTTAACACATAGCGACGATAGTCGTGTTGAATAACAATATGATAATCTCTATATACACATAACTAGAGTAATATTAACTTGGACTCTAAGTTTCAGTAGGTAGAATACAGTTTTTAAACAGCACGAGTAGTCACACATGTTGAAGTGTGCACTGTTGCTATGCCAGCGATTCCGTCGCTCAATTCGTGTAAATATAAAATTCGTTCCATTCGCCAAAATTAAAGAGTAACGTTTTCGTCTATAAGTAGAACGAGAGCATTTTCCTTGACGATATCACCACAGTTGTTAATCCGGCAAGAGCGTCGTTGTATTGAGTTCAGATAATCACTGCTCCAACGTTTCCAAAATAATTGAGTTGCACGTAGAAGAAATTCATACTGCTTTAGACGATTCTCTGCAGAAGTGTTAAGTCTGATTGAGGCAAACTTGTGAGTAGTTGACCAATTAGGAAATGTCCAGGCGTTAATGCGGATAGGTCGGAAAGATCGCTTGATAAAAGAGAAATTGGACGCGAATTCATTATTGCCTCAACTTGGACTAAAATTGGGTATAGATTTTCATAGGTAAGGTTATGCCTTTCAACAATTGAAGTAATGCGATACTTTGCCTGCTTCACGGCAGCTTCCCACAATCCGCCATGATGAAATGATCTTGCAGGTATAAAATGCCATTCGATATTATTCTTTAAAAAAAATCTAAAACTTCACGATTTCTTAAAACTTTTTCTAATGATTGATACAATTGTTTTAGTTCGTTATTCGAGCCTACAAAATTGCTACCGTTGTCGCTGTAAATTGGTTTACATAAAGCTCGGCGGGATATAAACCTTTTGAGACAATTTCAAATTAGGGTTTGGTGATGTCGCTCACTAGTTCTAGGTGCACCGCCTTTGTTGTGAAGCAAATGAAAATGCTCAGATAAGCCTTTATGATTTTTTGATTACGAAGTTTTCCATCCTTAATATGGAATAGCCCAGTGTAATCTACATCTGTAACGCAAAATGGACGATGCTGAACAACCCTATCAGCAGTCAAGTCGGCCATCTTACGAATTAGTTTTGCGGAGTTTTTCCGAAAACAAACAACGCATTTTCTTACCAAATACGTAAAATACATCGTTTCTTTGGGATCGCTGTTTGTATCAAGTAAATACTTCAGAATAATTCCGAATTGCATGCAATTTAACTCGTGTGTATTAATTAAAGATAGATAAATTAAAGATTGATTCTCATTAATAAAAAATTCCAAGGAGTGAAGGTTAAACAGCTTGTAATTAATTATAGATTGCATCGTTCTTGTCTGGCCATCGTATAAATTTAGTTCCTTATGTGAATATACAAGTCTAGATAATAGGCGATAAGCGGTTGTTCCGAAAATCATTCCTGGGCAAGAGGCTACTAACCTTAAGGTGTTACTTTCAGAAATAAATCCTATAAGTGAATTTTGGGCTCCATTATTTGCTAATTTTTCTTAAATTAATAGATTAAAGCATACTATTTGTTGTTTTCCGTTTTATTTCAAATACATGAAGGTTACGTGATAAAATTACAAGTCCTTTGAATATTCAAAAGGTAAATTCTGCCTTAGCGCTGGTGCTTCGTCAGATCCAAGCTCGAGCTTTCTCTAAGGAAATTTTTTAATTGAAAGCATAAACGTCTGTATCTAATGAGAGTATATTGTCACTAAGTTCATTTCTAAATGAAAACGGATTTTGTTTGCGTAAGTAATCGATTGCAGCACACCGACAACAGTGAAACACAGAAGCATCCAATACTACTTCCCTCAAAGGATCATGTAGTGTTCATACTGTTAAAACTAGAACATGTCCGACTTGGACATTTATGTGCTCAATGTGCCCTTTCTAACTTCCGTTTACTTTATTGGCGTTTAAATGACCTGCGAGCCATGAAAAATATGATCCTAGAATGTATGATTTGTTTCAGATCCAGAGCAAAACCACTCCAACAAATTCTGGCCAGCTTGCCTGCTGACAGGGTTTCAATTTTCAGACCGTTCGGAAAGGTAGGCCTCGGTTATAGAGGTTCTTTCTTAATCAGGTCCTCAAAACTTAGGAAAGCTCCTATCCTAAAATGTTAAATAGCGATATTCGTGTGCATGGTCACGAACGCCATTCATATAGAGTTAGTTTCATCGTTGTCGACTGAAGCATTTATATTGGCCCTAAAGCGGTTTATTTCCAGAAGGTCAATTCCAGTAATTATCTATAGCGACAACGCCACCAATTTTTTGGGTGCTCGCAATCAACCTAAAGAGTTAAAAGATTTTTTCAAAAATTCTTTAGTTATAGATCAAATCACAACGGTCGCCACTGAAAAAGGTTTTTAATGGAAATTCATACCCCCCTCCATAGCCCTCATTAAAGGTGGAATCTGGAAATCTTCCGTAAAAAAGGCAAAATACTATTTATGCAGATGGGTAACTCACATTTCACATCCAAAGAGCTAAGTACCATCCTAGCCCCAATTGAGGCTAAAATAAATTCAAGGCCACTGTGTCCTCTTTCGAACGATCTCAACGCTCAAGAAGCCCTCATTCCGGGTCATTTTTTAGTCGGTATCGAGCTTTCTTCCTTTCCTGAATATACGGTCACTCATATACCCGAGAACAGGCTTTTACTTTGACAACGATGTTGTCGAATTTAGCAATCCCTTTGAAAGAGGTGGCCCGTAGAATATTTGAGTGGTCTTCGACAGTTGCCAAACTGGTTTGCTCCGTAAAAAAATTTAGAAATAAACGATCTTGTTATATTAAAAGAAGATGTCGTTCCCCCGTTGAAATGGCCATTAGTCAGGGTTGTTGCCATTCATCCAGGCTCATATAAGCGAGTCCGATTTGTTAGTCTTAAAACAAAAGAAGAAATTTTCATGCGACCTATTACTAAAGTCTGTCTTTTACCATTTACAGGTATTTCTTTCCTTTCTGTGTAATCGCGTCCTACTATTCTCTATACTTTTTTACCACTTTGTCTTATTTTCTATTTTTTTGTTCTTCAATTTGTTGTGAAAATCAGAGATTTTGCACATGGGCGGAAAATGTTGGAATTTACTTCCTAACAGTTTTTATTTTGTAACGTCACTTTTCTCTCCAGCCAGTTAATCAATAAGTGCCTGCTGTCCCTCACAATATTTAGAAAAAGAGAAAGGTCGTTGTAAGATATTACTTACCATCCGTTGAACTTCTTGCAGGTAATTTACGAGTTCATCCCTCACGCTCATTCACATTCCTTCATCAAACCATTGTTGTTGGTGTCTCGCTGCTTTAAGCGAGCTTTACTTCAATTTAAATTACAAACTATGTTGTAGTATTTTTAAAGTGAGTGCACATTTTAAATCTTCCATTAATAAAGCACACATTCGCAGTAAGTAATTACTCATAATAATTAAGTAATGAAGCTTGGATTTTGTTCCTCTTGTACAAATGTGTTCATTGAAGAATTATAATAATATTCATGTACATACATTGATTGTTTTCTGTTGGTTGAAATGAAATAAGTCCATCCGCATCCCGTACAAAACATCATATCACTGCTCCACGGATATACAGTTGCTTCGAAGGTTTTTAAAAGAACAATACAATTGTATTCCTATTATGTTGAGGTCTGCAATACGTGAATGTTAACAGTTACAAAATAAAAACAAAGCGCTATCACCTTAGTAACCACTAAAACATTCATCATCATTAGGTCTTCAGTTCTAGAACTGGTTAGACGCGTACCCTCATAGTTTCCTAGTCTGAACCAACCTACACATTTCCCTGAAATTTGCACTGTCTGCATCTCACTATCTGTGTGTAAAAGTCTGATCTCGACCTACCTCTACCCATCTTTTCCTGTCTCTGCATGTAATATATCTCGTGCTATTCCCCAGAAACGCCTTAGAACGTATCCTGTCCTTCTGTTTCTCCTACTTTTTTCGTTTTCCACAGATTTCTTTATTCCTCTACTATTTCTATAACCCATTTATTATTAACTTTGTTGGTCATCCTCGTACATCTGAAGCACAACATTCCAGAAGGATTCTATCTCATTCTGTCTGCTTTTACTACTGCCCCTATTTCATAGATGTACTATGTTGTGCTCTCCTATGTTTTGAACAGTTTTCTTCTTGTACCTATGTTCGTTGTCTTTAAACATAGCTGCTGTTCTTTCTTGTTTGATGCAGTTTGGTCACCCTTTATTGTTTTACAATTATATGCCTTATTTCCCCGATATTCAGTGGTATATGAAGGGGGGTAAGCATCCTTTGGCTGCCAAGTTCCCCCAGCACTTGAACCTTTGTCCGTTTAATAGTTTTTTCAATTTATCCTTTTGCACAATCAAAATTAGTTGACAATATTTCACAACCACAACTGTAGTTGTTTATAATAATCATCAGATCTAAGAGCACTTATTTTTCATCATTGGGTTTTACGTCTTGAAACTGATTGGACTTGTACCTCAGCTAATTTATGTTCTGAGCTATCCTACACAATCCCCTGCCATTCCCACAACAACCTATATACAGTTCGATTCCCATCGTTGTTTTTTTTTTTTATTATATGCTTTAATTCTCCGAAATTCAGTGGTATGTGAAGGGAGGCGGCTCCGTGGCGTAGTGGTATGTGTGTGACCACTACGCCCTAGGTCCCGGGTTCGAATCCCGACACGGTCCGCTTGAAAAATGTTAGGCGAGCTTTTTTCGCAAAAATACACCCTCGTTCGGATGAGAGGTAAAATGGAGGTCCCGTGTGTGAGTGTTGTCACGCGCGTTAAAGATCCCTACCTTGCTTGGAACAGCAAGGATTCGGCAAAATTCAAAATTTTCCAGGTAAAAAAAAAAACTCGCTTCCTGGCCAATGTAGTACCTTCGGGTGGAGCATTGGAAAATCACATGTAATGGTATATGAAGGGGATCCCGACACGGCCGACTGCTTGAAAAATGGCAGGTGAGCATTTTTCACAAATATTACGCCCTCGTTCGGATGAGAGGTTAAATGGAGGTCCCTTGTGTGAGTGTTGTCACGTACGTTAAAGATCCCTACCTTGCCTGGAACGGCAAGGGTTCGGTAAAATTCTAAATTTCCAGGCAACAAAAAACTCGCCTCCTGGCCAATGTAGTATTTTCAGGTAGAGCATTGGAAATGTAAATGAACGGTATGTGAAGGGGGTTAAACAGCCTATGGCTGCCAAGGATCCTCCAACACTTAGACATTTGTCGTATTAATAGTTTTCAAATAAATCTTTTCTCACAATTAACATTAGTTGAGAGTATTGCAAAATCAATATTTGTAGCTGTTTTTAATAATTGCCATGTTTAAATTCAGTTATTATTTTTGTCATTAGTTTCCCATCTTGCGATTGGTTGGAAGCATACCTCCATTGATTTCTATTCTGAGCTAGCCTACACATTTCCCTGAAATTCCCACAACCTACATCCTTTACTATCTGTGTGTCGTAGTGTAACCTAGGTTTACCTCTACTTCTCTTTTTTCCTATCCCTGCCTCTAATATATTCCGCACTATGCCCTCATGTCTTAGTATGTGGCCTATCATCCTATCTCTCCTATTTTTTATTGTTTTCCACATACTTTTTTCTTCCCCTACCATTTCTAGTACCTCTTTGTTCTTAACTTTGTCTGGCCACGATATCTTCATCATACGTCTGTAGCACCACATTTCAAAGTCTTCTACCTTTTTCTTGTCTGCTTCTCCTACTGCCCAGGCTTCACAGCCATACAGTGCTGTGCTCCACACATATGTTTTAAGCAATCTTTTCCTTGTTTCTATGTTTGTGATCTTTGAACACAGTAGTTGTTTTTTCTTGTTAAATGTAGCACGACCTTGAGCTAATCTTTGTTTTATATCTTTTGAGCTTTTCCCATCTTCCGTTATTTAACTTCTTAAGTAGCAGAAATCCTTAAACTCTTGTAAGTTCTCGCTACCTATTTGTATTCTTGTTTTTGATTTACTTTCTTCTCTTTTGCATACTAAAACTTTAGTTTTATTGTTATTATTTTTTATACCATATCTCTCCGTTAGAACTGTTTCCATTTCATTAACAGCAGCTTCTAATTCTTCTTTGCTAGATGCTTATACCGCTATATCATTTGCAAATCTGGTTGTGATACACTTCCAATTATTTACGTATAGTTAAGGATTTCTGCTTATTGTGAATATATATGTTTCTTTTTAAATATGCGTATAATGTTACAAAATATTCATCATCATTAGGTCTTCAGTCCTGGAACTGGTTAGACGTGTACCATCATTGTTTCCTATTCTAAACTAACCTACAGATTTCCCTAAAATTTGCACAGTCTGCATCTATCACTATCTGATCTAGGTCTACATCTACCTCTTTTTCCTATCTCTGCTTGTAATATATACCATACTATTCCCCAAAATGCTTTAGAACGTATTCCGCCCTTCTATTTCTCTTTTTCCCCAGATATCCTTGTTCCCTACTATTTCTATAACCTATTTGTAATTATCTTGTTTGTCCTTGCTATCGTCCTCATAATTCTGAAGCACAGTATTTCAAAAAGCTGCTACCGATTTTCTGTCTGCGTTTCAGACTGCCCGTATTTCATAGGCATACTGTGCTGTGCTCCACACATATGCTTTCAACAATTTTCTTCTTGTTCTATGTTTGTTGTCTTTCCTCATAGATGCTGTTCTTTCTTGTTAGATACAGTTCGGTCACCTTCTATTGTTTTACAGTTATATACCCTATTTTTCCTACCTTCAGTGGTTGTGAAGAGAGGTAAGCAGCCTGTGGCTGCCAAGTTCCCCCAACACTTAACCATTTACCGATTTAATATATTTTCCAATATATCTTTTCGCACAGTCAACATTAGTTGCAGATATTTCGCAACCAACAGCTAGTTGTTTATACTAATCATCAGATTTATCTGCGCTTATTTTTTCGTCATTAGGTTTCCGTCTCAAAACTGGTTGGACACGTACCTGCACTTATTTATATTCTAAGCTAGCCTACATAGTTCCCTGAAATTCTCACACAGCATGTGTATACAGCTCGTTCCCCTTCTATTGTTTTCTAATTTTATGCCCTATTTCACCGAGATTCAGTGAAGGGGGTTAAGCAACCTGTGGCTACCAAGATCCCCCAACACTTAGACGTTTGCCGAATTAATGGTTTTCCTGGTTGGACAAGTACCTGCACTTATTTATATTCTGAGCTAGCCTACATAGTTCCCTGAAATTCTCACACAGCATGTGTATACAGCTCGTTCCCCTTCTATTGTTTTCTAATTTTATGCCCTATTTCACCGAGATTCAGTGAAGGGGGTTAAGCAACCTGTGGCTACCAAGATCCCCCAACACTTAGACGTTTGCCGAATTAATGGTTTTCTTGGTTGGACAAGTACCTGCACTTATTTATATTCTGAGCTAGCCTACATAGTTCCCTGAAATTCTCACACAGCATGTGTATACAGCTCGTTCCCCTTCTATTGTTTTCTAATTTTATGCCCTATTTCACGGAGATTCAGTGAAGGGGGTTAAGCAACCTGTGGCTACCAAGATCCCCCAACACTTAGACGTTTGCCGAATTAATGGTTTTCCTGGTTGGACAAGTACCTGCACTTATTTATATTCTGAGCTAGCCTACATAGTTCCCTAAAATTCTCACACAGCATGTGTATACAGCTCGTTCCCCTTCTATTGTTTTCTAATTTTATGCCCTATTTCACCGAGATTCAGTGAAGGGGTTAAGCAACCTGTGGCTACCAAGATCCCCAACACTTAGACGTTTGCCGAATTAATGGTTTTCCTGGTTGGACAAGTACCTGCACTTATTTATATTCTGAGCTAGCCTACATAGTTCCTGAAATTCTCACACAGCATGTGTATACAGCTCGTTCCTTCTATTGTTTTCTAATTTTATGCCCTATTTCACCGAGATTCAGTGAAGGGGGTTAAGCAACCTGTGGCTACCAAGATCCCCCAACACTTAGACGTTTGCCGAATTAATGGTTTTCCTGGTTGGACAAGTACCTGCACTTATTTATATTCTGAGCTAGCCTACATAGTTCCCTGAAATTCTCACACAGCATGTGTATACAGCTCGTTCCCCTTCTATTGTTTTCTAATTTTATGCCCTATTTCACCGAGATTCAGTGAAGGGGGTTAAGCAACCTGTGGCTACCAAGATCCCCAACACTTGGACGTTTGCCGAATTAATGGTTTTCCTGGTTGGACAAGTACCTGCACTTATTTATATTCTGAGCTAGCCTACATAGTTCCTGAAATTCTCACACAGCATGTGTATACAGCTCGTTCCCCTTCTATTGTTTTCTAGTTTTATGCCCTATTTCACCGAGATTCAGTGAAGGGGTTAAGCAACCTGTGGCTACCAAGATCCCCAACACTTAGACGTTTGCCGAATTAATGGTTTTCCTGGTTGGACAAGTACCTGCACTTATTTATATTCTGAGCTAGCCTACATAGTTCCTGAAATTCTCACACAGCATGTGTATACAGCTCGTTCCCCTTCTATTGTTTTCTAATTTTATGCCCTATTTCACCGAGATTCAGTGAAGGGGTTAAGCAACCTGTGGCTACCAAGATCCCCAACACTTAGACGTTTGCCGAATTAATGGTTTTCCTGGTTGGACAAGTACCTGCACTTATTTATATTCTGAGCTAGCCTACATAGTTCCTGAAATTCTCACACAGCATGTGTATACAGCTCGTTCCCCTTCTATTGTTTTCTAATTTTATGCCCTATTTCACCGAGATTCAGTGAAGGGGGTTAAGCAACCTGTGGCTACCAAGATCCCCCAACACTTAGACGTTTGCCGAATTAATGGTTTTCCTGGTTGGACAAGTACCTGCACTTATTTATATTCTGAGCTAGCCTACATAGTTCCTGAAATTCTCACACAGCATGTGTATACAGCTCGTTCCCCTTCTATTGTTTTCTAATTTTATGCCCTATTTCACCGAGATTCAGTGAAGGGGGTTAAGCAACCTGTGGCTACCAAGATCCCCCAACACTTAGACGTTTGCCGAAATAATGGTTTTCCAGTAAATCCTTTCACACTTAACATTATTCGAGAATATTGCCCAACCAATTCTTGTAGTTACTTATAATAATCATCATGTTTAAGAACATGTTACTTTCTTCGTAATTAGTTTATTCATCTTGGGATTGGTTGGATGCGTACCTCCATTGATTTCTATTCTGGGCTAGCCTACACATCTCCCTGAAACCCCTACAGCCTACATTTTTTACTATCTGTGTGCAGTAGTCTAACCTAGGTCTGCCTCTTTTTCTCTTTTTTCCGATCTCTGCTTCTAATATATTCCGCACTATTCCCTCATGCCGTAGTATGTGGCCTATCATCCTATCTCTCCTATTTTTACCGTTTTCCACATATTTCTTTCTTCCCATACAATTTTTAGTACCTCTTCGTTCTTAACTTTGTCTGTCCATGATATCTTCATCATACGTCTGTAGCACCACATTTCAAAGGCTTCTACCTTTTTCTTGTCCGCTTCTCCTACTGTCCAGGCTTCACATCCGTACAGTGCTGTGCTCCACACATTTGTTTTAAGCAATCTTTTCCTTGTTTCTATGTTTGTGGTCTTTGGCACAGTATTTGCTTTTTCTTGTTAAATGTAGCACGACCTTGTGCTAATCTTTGTTTTATATCTTTTGTGCTTTTCGCATCTTGCGTTATTTGGCTTCCTAGGTAGCAGAAATCCTTAACCTCTTGTAAGTTCGTGTTACATACTTGTATTCTTGTTTTTGATTTACAGTATTGCCCGAAATAAACAGTACTGAAATTGTAATTGTTTTGTATATTTAAAAAATACATATTATTGACACTTTATTATATGTTCTAAATGTGCACCTCCTCGTTCGAGACAGACTTCATAACGATGTTCTAAGTTTCTGGTCATGTTATTGAATAAGGGTTGTCTCAGGGCTGCGAAGAAGACTCTAACGGCATCCTTTAATTCATCGATGGTTTGTGGTGCCCGTTTGAAAACGGCATTTTTAGCCATGCCCCAAATGTATGCGTCTGGAGGTGTGAGGTCTGGAGAATGTGAAGGATAAGGGAAGTCAGTAAATCGTGATATAAATTTGCTTGGAAAATGTTCTTGAAGAAATTGACGAATTGCGGCAGCAGTATGACAAGTTGCCCCGTCCTGCTGAAAAAATTGGTTTCGAAATGCCAAGTTACGTGCACGACAGAATTGACGTAGATCAGGGATAAATCGTGTTAAAATTTGTCTGTACCTCTGTTGATTAAGTGTGACTTGCCTACCATTCTCTTCGATAAAGTACGGACCAATGATTCCGTGTCCGAAAACAGCACACCAGACACTCACTTTTTCACTATGTAAAGGAAGCTCTTGAACCTCATCGGGTCTGGCAAAGCCCAGAAATCGATTTGTGCGACGATTCACATAGCCTGACAAGTGAAAATGTGCTTCGTCTGAAAACCAAACATTTTCAAAATTCAGGATTTTCATACTGTAACGCGAGAATTCTGGCGCAATATTCCACTCTACTGCGATAATCCCGAGGATGTAGTTGTTGATGTACCTGAATCACATACGAAAATGTACCCAGCTCCTTCAGGATTCTTTGAAAGGAAGTTCTTTTAAATTAAGTTGTAACGCTGTCCTTGCCTGGCTGACTTTCGGATTTTCTAAGATTTGCTCAAAACACGTTCATGGTTATTGTTGTTGTTAACTGTCCTGGGACGTCCCGAGTTTCCTTTTCGTTGGCACAATACACTACCTGTATTTCTAAACTTTTCAATAACCTTCAAAATTACAGCATTACTTGGAGAACGTTTATTAAACCTTTGTGTGAATTGATCAGACACGTATAGCAAACTTGCACCATTACGTCGGCCGATTCCGTATGAACGAAAATAATGCTCTACCAGAAACACTTTCTCCTCTGTACTTAAGACCATTTTTAACAATTAGGCCCTACTAATTACTTGTTTGAGGTTTACTTGACAGGTCTATACTAGCTAACTTGAGTGTGGCAGCGCACGCATAAAAACACCGCCAACTTAGTTTCAGTACTGTTTATTTCGTGCAATACTGTATTTTCCCCACCTATGCATACTAGAACTTTAGTTTTAGTTTTGTTAATTTTCATACCGTATCTCTCTGTCAGAACCGTTTCCATTTTATTAAGAGCAGATTCTAACTCTTCTTTGCTAGACGCTAATACTGCTATATCATCTGCAAATCTAAGCATATCAATTTTTTGTCCTTGCATAGTAACTCCAAATGTCTTCCTGCATTTGACAGTATTCATTACCTCTTCTATGTACAAGTTAAAAATCAATGGGGATAGGGCATATCCCTGTCTCGCCCCTTTCCTAATGTTTACTTCTCTACGTTCCTGCTCTAATTCTATTACTGCTGTTTGCTCTTTATATAAGCTATGTACTATTCGTCTATCCCTACAACTCATTCCAATCTTTTTGAGTATTTCAAACATTTTTTTCCATTTTACATTGACGAAAGCTTTTTCCAAATCTACAAACCCTATATACACGCTTTTCCCTTTTTCTATTGTTTTCTCCATTATCACTCTCAGAGCTAAAATAGCCTCCCGTGTTCCCCTGTTCCGCCTAAATCCAAATTGGTCTTCTCCTAGTATTTCTTCCGCCCGTTTTTCCATTCGTCTTTGCACAATTCTAGTTAATATTTTTGACACGTGTGCTGTCAAACTTATTGTTCGAAAATTTTCACATCTATCGGCGCCTTTTTTTTGGTATAGTAACTATGATGCTACGTTTGAAATCTTTGGGTATCTCGCCTGTCTCATACATATAGCTTACAAGTTGGAAGAGACGTTCTGTTGCTACTTGTCCAGCGGCTTTTAGAGTTTCTGCTTGCACCTTATCTGTACCCAGCGCCTTAAAATTTTTCAGACTCTTTAATGCTAATTCAAACTCATCTCTAAGTATAGGATATCCCAAGTCCTCATTTTCAATGTCTGATTCCTGTTCTAATGCAGTTAGTTCCTCTCCTGCATATAAATTCCCTATATATTCTTGCCATCTACCCACTTTCTCTACGTTTTCTATGACGTTTCCTTGTGCGTCCCTTATATTTTTGCTGTACGGTTTTATATCCTAAAATTCATTCTAATTAATTTGTATGCTTCGTCTGTCTTTCCTATTTCCATCTTCGTTTGTACCTCTTTGCACTTTTCATCAATCCACTGTTCTTTAGCTTTTCTGCTTTTTCGAATAATTTCCCATTTTATGGCTTTGTATCTCTATTTTCCAGTTTCGTCTGATTTATTTTTGTATTTTCGTCTTTCTTTTATTAAATTCAGCATATCCTTTGTTATCCATGGTTTCTTATTTTCTTTTTGTGTATAGCCCAGAATATCTCTGGCCGCCATGTCTAGGCTAGATTTAATGTTATTCCATTCTGTTTCTACTTGCTTAGTATCAGATATTTTCCCGATATCTTTGAGCAATTCATTTGACTTTTTTTCGAATCTTTCTTGAATATCTTTATCTTTTAGTTTCTCTAAGTCCAAGTGCCTTTTTCCGCTCCTTTTTTTCATATTCTTAAATTTAAGTGCGGCCTTCATAATTACGATGTCGTGGTCAGTATCTATATCTGCTTCTGGGTAGCTTCTACAGTCTTTTACTTGGTTCCTAAACCGTTGTCTAACAAGAATGTAATCTATTTGATATCTTCCTATATCTCCTGGTATCTTCCACGTATATCGTCTTCTAGCATGATGTTGAAATAATGTGTTTGTGATAATTAAATTGTTCTTGTCACAAAATTCTACCAGACTATTTCCCTTGTCGTTTCTCGTGCCTAAACCAAATAAACCTACTACCGCTCCTTCCCTACCCTCACCTACCACGGCATTAAAATCCCCCGTTATTATTAAATTTTCATGTCCTTTTACGTATCTTAATATGTCTTCGATATCTTTGTAGATGGCTTCTACCTCTTCGTCACTGTAGCTAGAGGTGGGCATGTATACTTGTATTATTACTGTGTTTACCGGTTTAGATTCTAATCTAACCATGAGTACTCTTTCGTTCTTTTGTAAGTAATTTTCTACGCAGTATCCTATCTTTTTCCGCATAACTATCCCCACACCCAAATTTCCTTCCTCTGCTCCTGTATGAATTACCCTGAAGTCTCCACTCCAAAAATCCCCCGCCTCTGGCCACCGAACTTCGCTAATCCCTACTATGTTTAGTGATAACCTATTCATTTCGATTTTTAGGTTCCTAGCTTACCTACTTGCCTCATACTTCTAACATTCCACGCTCCGACTCGCAGAATGTTTCCGACTCTCTTTCCGATCGCATCCTCCGAAGTAGTCCCCTCCCGGAGATCCGAATGGGGGACTATTTTAACTCCGGAATCTTTTACCCCAGAGAATGCCATCATGTTTATTACAATTTAAGTACGCTGTGTACTTGGGAGATAATGTGGTGATTTCCGTTGCCTTCCACATCGCGGTAGTGTGTCTTAGACTGCCATACCGACCCCTATGGTATCTGCCAATCTAAGTACTGAAAGAGCCGCTGCCCTCTTTCGGGAACTTGTCTTAGTCTGGTTCCTCACTAACGACCCTACTACTTTGGTTGGACCTGTAGTTTGGCTCTTTAGCTCATTAGAACACGCAAGCCATTTCACCTGTTCTATTAATTTAGAACTTCGTCAAGGTGCAGGTCCATTTGAAATGGTACAAAATATTATGGTACTTTAATTACACGTGTTTTAATGTATTTATGCTTTCCATCGGAGATAATTTATCTGACACCACTGTGGCGGTCGCGGATTCTAGTCCTTGCATGCTATCGGTGGAACCCCGATTCGTATCAGTCCCGTTTCTACTTACCTGGATGGTTGGTCGAGCGGTTACCTATTTTGGTTGTGAGGTTGATTGACGAGTGGTCATAATTTAGAGAAACGAGACTGTCCGTACCTACGAAGTGGAAAGATTGATGTTCTAGCTGACGTACTTGTTTAATTAAGACCATTACAGGATTAATGGATATATTGAATACTATTACAATTTCTTTAATACATAAATCCTCCCTAACGTTTTGACATGAATTATAACTACAGCTAACCAGCGGGTCCAGCTCCCATATACACAGGTTTATGGTTAGTACAATTTTACATCACTTATCCAAAATTACAATAACTCACTATCACTACTTTCATTACTTTCAATTGGCTTACGAGTTATACGAATTAATAAAATTGTTAGAAACATCAATTTTTAGTTATAACTCGAAAACAAAAGAAGATCGCTCATTTGTGATTTTACCATTGAAATGATCTCAATAAGTTGGCCCATGACTGCGCACACAGTTTTAGTGTATCTTTAATAACAACTAAGTTACCCATTTAATACATCCAATTTGGGACACACTGTACAACTTAAAAATTAATGAGGATAAGGCACATCCCTGTCTCACCCCTTTCCTAATATTTACTTCTCTAGTTTCTTGTTCTAATTCTATTACGGCTGTTTGCTCTTTGTATAAGCAATGTACTAGCCGTCTATCCCTAAAACTCATTCCAATCATTTTGAGTATTTCGAACATTTTTTTCCATTTTACATTGTCAAATGCTTTTTCCAGATCTACAAACCTAATATATGTGCTCTCCCCCTTCTGTATTGTTTTCTCCATTATCATCCTCAGAGCTAAAATAGCCTCCCGTGTTCCCTTGTTTCGCCTAAACCCAAATTGATCTTCTACCAGTATTTCTTCAAGTCGCTTTTCCATTCGTCTTTGTGAAATTCTAGTTAAAATTTTAGAAACGTGTGCGTCAAACTTATTGTTCGAAAATTTTCAGATCTATTCGCGCCTCACTTTTTTGGTATAGTTACTATGATGTTACGTTTGAAATCTTTGGGTATATCGCCTGTTTCATACATATAGCTTAGAAGTCGGAAGCGACGTTCTGTTGCTGCTTGTCCAGCGGCTTTTAGAGTTTCTGCTTGCACCTTATCTGTATCCGGCGCTTTACCATTTTTCCGACTCCTTAATGCTAATTGAAACTCATCTCTAAGTATAGGATATCGCAGGTCATCATTTTCAATGTCTGATTCGTGTTTTAATGCTGTTAGTTTGTCTCCTGAATATAAAGTTCATATATATTCTTGCCATCTATCTACTTTATCTACATTTTCTATAATGACGTTTCCTCCCGCGTCCTTTTCATTTTTGTTATAAGGTTTTCTATCCCTAAAATTCATTCTAATTAAATTGTATGCTTCGTCTGTCTTTCCTATTTCCATCTTAGTTTGTATTTCTTTGCTCTTTTCATCAATCCATTGTTCTTTAGCTTTCCTGCATTTGCGCATAATTTCCTATTTTATGGCTTTGTATCTCTGTTTTCCTGTTTCGCCGGATCTATTTTTGTATTTTCATCGTTCTTCTATTAAATTCAGGATATCCTTTGTTTTCCATGTTTTCTTATTTTCTTTTTGCATATACCCCAAAATATCTCTGGCCGCCATGTCTAAGCTAGATTTAATGTTATTCCATTCTGTTTCTACTTCTTTAGTATCAGAAATTTTCCTTATATCTTTCAGCAATTCATTTGACTTTTTTTCAAATCTTTCGTGGATATCTTTACCTTTTAACTTCTTAAAGTCAAAGTGCCTTTTTCCGTTTCAATTTTTCAGATTTTAAATTTAAGTGCGGCCTTCATAATTACGATGTTGTAATCAGTGTCGATATCTTCTTCCGGGTAGCTTCTACAGTCTTTTACTTGATTTCTAAACCCTTGTCTAACAATAATGTAATTTATTTGACTAAATCTCCTGGCATCTTCCACGTGTATCGTTTTCTAGCATGATGTTGGAATACTGTATTTGTGATGGTTAAGTTGTTCTTGTTGCAAAATTCTACCAGCCTATTTCTCCTGTTATTTCTCGTGCCTAAACCAAATAAACCTACTATTCGCTCCTTCCCTAACCTCGTCTATCACTGTTTTAAAATCCCCTGTATTTATTAAATTTTCATGTCCTTTTACGTATCTTACGATGTCTTCGATATCATTGTAGATCGCCTCTACCTCTTCCTCACTGTAGCTAGAAATGGGCATGTATACTTGTATTATTACTGTATTTACTGGTTTAGATTTAAATCTAACCATGAGTACTCTTTCGTTTTTTGTAACTAGTTTTCTACACATCGTCCTATCTTTTTCCGTATAACTATTCCCGCATCCGAATTTCTTTCCTCTGATCCTGTATGAATTACCCTGATGTCTCCACTCCAAAAATCCCCCGCCTCTGGCCAGCGGACTTCGCTGATTCTTACTATGTCTGGTGCTAACCTATCCATTTCCAGTTTCAGGTTCTCTACTTATTACCTACTTGTTTCATACTTCTGACATTCCACGCTCCGACTCGCAGAATGTTCACAAATCTTTTTCTATACTTTCGGATCACATCTTCCGAAATAGTCCCCTCCCGGAGATCCGAATGGGGGAGTATATTACTTTCGGAATTTTAACCCCAGAGGATGTCATCATGTCTACCTATAGTTCGGCTCTTTAGCTCATTGAAAAGCGTAAGCCATTCTACCTGTTCTAGTAATTTAGAACGTCGTCAAGGTGCAGGTCCGTTCAGAATGGACTAAAACATTAAATTTTTTTTTACTTTTAACAGTGAACTTAGGTTATTGTTGTTATATCAGGCGATAAGTTTTTTGGCATAGTCAATAAAAAATGTAGAAATACTAAAAAAAAAGTTTAAACTAAAACATTAAACTTTAGTATTTCTACATTTTATATTCATTATGCCAAAAAACTTATCGCTTGATATGTAACAACAGCGGCGGCCTTAGACTCTGCGGGGCCCTGGGCAAAAAGATTTTGCGGGGCTTTTTTATCGTAAAATCAAAATTTAAAGCTACTGAAATGCGGACTTAAGTTCTTTGGTAAAAGCCTAAAAATTTTAATATTACCAAAAATACTGATTTTTTTATTGTTAACACAATAAAATGTTTTACATGAACTGTATTAGGATTAGAATCAGGATCAAATGGATTTTAATTTAATATTTAAAAGTAACTTATATTTAAATGTAGGAAATGAAGAAAACATGAAAATAAAAAAAAACATCAATTAACAATTCGATGAATAAGAAAAATGTTGAGAGTTTTTTAAACTTCTCAGACACAAACTTTTCTACTTTTTATTGTAGCAAAATCTTGTATCAAATGTTGATAATTAAGCGAGGCAGCAACGTCGTCTTCGATAGAAATTAATGCAAGAGCAGACAACCTGTCTTGAGTCATTGTAGTCCGCATATATGTTTTTATTCATTTTAACCTGGAAAAGCTTCTTTCTGCAGACGAAACGGTCACTGGAATTGTAGATAATATTCTTAAAGCAACACTTATATTTGGGTAAACTTCATTTAAATTGTTTTCAATGATATATTTTAATGCAGAAATGGCACTGTTTTCACCATCAAACGCTCTTATAAATAGTTTTAACTCTTCATATAGTTCTAATCCATCCACATCTTTGCTTCCTTCAACGCTTAATGATATCTCCAAATCTTTACAGTGTTTTAGAATAGACTCATCGGTCATATGTATTAAATTTCGAATTTGATACATAAAGCCAAATATATTACTGTGCTCTTTAAGTGCTTCAAATCGACGCTCAACGCTTCCTCGAACCGTATCAACAATCACATTAAAAATTATTTTTGAAGTTAATTTCTGGTGTCTGGGAACTCACATCTTTTGCTTCATAATCAAAAAAGCGTTTCTTTTGCCTGCTTCTTTTACATTTGAATGTTGGTTCAATTTCCGCTTGTTCAGCAAGTTCTTTTGCATCAATTAATGCCGACTGAAAGCCAGTATCTCGGTATTCGTTTATCCATTTAATAAAACCTTGCAAATGTTGTAAAGCGACAGTTAAATGCATATTTTTTACTTGCCACATCTTGCTAATTAAATTTATTTTGTGTAATATATCGTACCATATTGTTAAAGACATTACGAAGTCAAAAGAAGTTTTTTCTTTTTCGATTGATTGGCATTCACTAATCAAAGCACAATCTGTTGTATTTTTGGCTAAACTTTGTATAGCACTGCATATATCATTTAGCTGATATTTTACAGCCTTTACGGATTCTACTCTACACTCCCACCTCGTTTCCGATAAACGTTTTAGTGAAAATTTAACATTTTCCTTTAAAATAGCCCATTGTTCACTAGAACCAGAAAAAAGCGTATAAAGCCGTTGCAAAAATCCAAAGAAGGATTGAGCTTGTACACAAGAAGATGCAGTATCACCTAATACTAAATTACAGTTATGGCAGCCACAGGGTACAAAAAACGCCAAAGGATTTGCAGTCAAAATTCTTTTCTGAACCCCAGTTTTTTCTCCACGCATGTTTGCACCGTTATCATATCCTTGACCCCGGCAGTTTTCTAATGGCAACTTTAAGCTTTCCAGTGCAGTTAAAATGTGGTTAGTTAAATATTCTGCAGTATTTTTTTCTGCGGCAATAAAACCAATAAAATGCTCTTCAATGTCACCACTATCTACATCGACAAATTTGAATATCATTGACATTTGCTCAATTCGCGCAGTGTCTCGTGTACAATCAAGAATTATAGAAAAGTACTTAGACCTTTGTATTTTTTCTATAATTTTAGATTTTACGTGATTTGCAATCAGTTGTATGAGTTCATTTTGAATGTTTTTTCCGAGGTAGTGATTGCTAATTTTTTTTTGAAGTTACTTGTTGCAAATGGATTTTTAAAATAGGATCAAATCGACCAATTAACTTAACGATATCTAGAATCTTACCGCCGGACGTATCTTCTAGATTTTCAGAGTGTCCTCTGAATGCTAAATTATGAGAGGCTAAGAATTGCACTACAGCAAGTAGCCTTTCTAAAATATCTTTCCATCGTTGTTTTATAGATTCAATTTCAGACTTTGATGAATCATCAATACCTGTTTTGCATTTTAAAGCTTTTTGTAAATCGAACCATTTTAAAAAACATTCCTTGTGTGATTTAGAAATTTCATGTCCTTTTAAGAGATCACCTACATTCTTCCATTTATTTAATCCTTCATAGGAGCTTAATTTTGATGAGCAATTACCAAATAGTCGGCAAGCGAAACAGTATATAACGTCTTTCAGCTTTGAGTATACCAACCAACTTCTGTTTTGCTCTTCACCGTTTTTTAAGGTGCGGGTATAGTAAAACTTGCTAAAATGTCGCCCATTAGCATCAGTAGGAAAATTAATATATACGACAATTGGACCTTTGAGCACAATAACAGACCGTGCTGCATCAGTAATGTACGTAGGCCACATTCCTGGATCATTTTCTATATTTATATTGAGCGGCATGTTGAAATTTTCAGCTGATTCATACTCTAAGGCTGCTGAAAACAATGAAGTATGTAACCCAAGCGTAGATGATGATTTGGGTGACTCATCAGGCTCCGGTGAAGATTCGGAGGAAAGCATTGTTGAATGTAATTCTTCAACAGATGCTAAATTTGTCAAATCGATTGATGTCAATGTCAATGACGATTCTATATCCGTTTGTCTTGAACAATTTCCTGTTTTCAAATATTTTACGAGAGATCCGCTTAGTTGCCCAGCTTGTTCCTTCCTTTTCTCGGATCTTTTTCTTTTCGAACTTCCAGACTCATATTTTCTACCAACATCTCGTTCGCGCGATGCCATCACTTTAATATATATATATATATATATATATATATATATATATATATTACTCATATTTAGACCAGGGTAGAAAATTAAATAATCACATCAAATAATTTTAATCACCGTGTATAATGAATATTATTAGATAATACGCGTTATTAAAACCAAGAAGCATAAATAAATTCGGTCGTTTCAGTAAAAATAAGAGATTTAAATCATGTACAAGACGCTTTATATCAAAAGAAACAGTATTAACAAGCTCTACGTGTAATGTAATTATTCCGAGGAAAGAAACAAATGGAAATTACGTGCAAAATTTATATTAATTAACCCTATTTTAAGTAACCGGTATTAAACAAAACGTACAGATAATAATTAATATTTAGTTAGGATTCACTAAAATTTAAAGGGTATTAATTTTAATTGAAGTTAATTGAACCGTTAGTAACATATAATATCTATAAAAACTTGTAAAAACCCAATAAAATAAAGCTCTGAGAATTAATATTATGTTTGAACACCTGCGTATTTTTAAAAAGCTCATTCTGCGTAAATTTTGCAGATAATTAATGGTTACAAAGAATCTTGGAGAAACCGGGGCTTAATATTCACGGGAAGGCGCGATACGGGGTTATTTAACCCAGACAGTCCACATGGACTGAAATAATCGATAGTAAGGAATATCAATTTGCACCACTAAGAACAGGTTAGAGAAGGAAAGATAATGTGCGTAAGACAAAGACACTAATAATTAAAGGCGTGATATGAGCAACGTCACAAGGGTCACGATTGGTTGAAAATAAGATGCACATATGAGAGGTAGAAACAACAATTTCTGTATAAAATTTAATTAGTTATTCTCGGACATGTTTGCGTGCCGTGTGAGAATTTCTGAGATTTAACTGGGACGAGTGCAAAATTCGTAAAAATCGCATGCCGAGCTGCGGACTGGGAACCTAGCATGCGAAATTCTTTAGAATTGTCCGTTTTGGGGAACAGTCCGACAGACAGGCTAACCTCTATATATACCCAGGGGAATATGAACAAGCTCTCTTACATCCGCGACTTGATTCAATACGTTAAACAGTGCATTTTAGTTTGATAGAATAATTTAAAGTTTGCTCGTATAATTTGGTGATTTCAAACAGTTTGTTATTTACGTGCTAACATGAATGTACTTGAGTGCACTTAGATACAAGGTAATAAAATTTAGTATCACTGTACCAATTAGTAAAAGTTACAACGACAAATGAATACACCAAAAGTAGGCAGTTTTGGCGTATATTGGTGAAAGAAGTATGAATTTCTTTGCTATTTTCGGGGGTGTTAATGATTAAATGGTTCATAAATGTGTCTGGATCCACAAAACAAGAGTCAGATATACACAGATGAGTTCTGGAAAAGCCCAGAAACAACTTTAAATAAATAGTGATGGAGAAAATTTGAAAAGCGTTGAGCATCAGAAGCTGTAAATATAACCCAGTTGGAATGGTGTGATTAACAAAAGGGACGATGTACATTGAAGCTACGAGTGCAGTAACCTTCAGGTAATTTATACTATTTTGTTTGAACTTTGATATTTTTGTGTGTGTTGAATTACTTTATAATTGATTTACTTTAAATGGACATTAGTGAAATTGTACTAACCATAAAATTTTAATGTTAAGGTGAAATTTGCTTGTTTAGGTAGAAAGGGGTATTTAGTATTGATGTTCTGGAGTATGATGAAAATTTGGGTATGTCTTTGAGCTCAATTAAACGAACCTGGTTAATTAACGTAAAGGGTGGTAGATGCTCCTTTGTACTCAGACTCCGGTCTGCATATATTGTTACATTAATTAGTAGGCATCCAACAAGGACTTTAATTCAGGATGCACATTTAAATGATAATAAATGTAATCTTGAAAATTTCTGATACTGAAATTTATGCCAAAATTTAATTTTGAAATTTTAATGTATTGTGAATATTGATGTAAATAGAGTTAACGTTCGTGTTTGTGGTAGGAATGTGTTTTTTTTTTTTTATGAATGAGGATGAAAGTTATCTAGGGGAGCAGCCGAGGCGATTAACAGAAGAAAGTCAACGGACCAGGTAATTTAATAACTTTGTAGGTTTCACAGCATTCTTTGGCATCCAATTCGTAGGGGCTCGATTCTTAAAGCGGAGTACCCGGAGTTTGGTGGTTTCACAGCAATATATATATATATATATATATATATATATATATATATATATATATATATTACACAGTGTGGAAGTTACCGATGGAATAAAAATATTTTTCACTTTATGCATTATTTTAGACAATAATAAACACTTTAACAATATCGATTTCGTTAATAGATTGATGCAAAAAAATTCAAACTTGTTTGTTATTGAACCAAAATTTCAAAACATAAGTGAATGATTAATTCCATCCTATTCCTATAGGTATTGTAACTTACCTAATTATTTTCCTTCAGAAGATAATCATTAATCAGTGTATCTGCAGTTTATGCTATTTGCTATTGGACTTAATTTTAATTTAAAACACTAATAATTTATTTACAATTACAATCAAATCACGTGATACTTTAATTCATTAGTTCATTACATTTATTTATTGCATGCACTTGCACAAAACTATTATTCAATTCACTATAAAACTAATTACACTATTAAAAATACGCCCTTTTTCGCCACAATATTAATTCAATGTATTTACACGCACATAAACTAAATTAGTAAAACTCAAAAGGTTGTTGAAAATGAAAAGCTTAATGCTCAATGACAACTGAACTAACTTAAAGTTTTATTATTCTGAAGACTCTAAATTTACTGATATGATATGGAAGTAACCCGTACTTAGTTTGAACACTGATTATCTATGGGGAAAACAACCAACAACAAAAGAAATATTACAATGGCATGACACCCTACAAAAGATAATGAAGTCTGTAAAGTTTGCAGTCTTAAGAAGTTTCAAAAGTATTAGGTACACAATGTAACTGCTTAGTGCTTTCTTATATTTATCTTTGACCTTAACAGGACGTTTCATTGTTTCTTATTGTAAGCATGGAAGTTTCTTATTCTTACAGTGATTCATCCGCTCGAAAAAGGTGACTAGGATTATAACTGTAAACTACACAATATGTACTAGGTATTGTATAGATTTATGATGCATAAAGCTATACTCTGAACAGTTTTGCTATCGTTTTAAATAAAGTGTAACACAAATTTTTAAAATATGCATTGCGGTGCGCGGGGCCCTTTTGTTCGCGGGGCCCTAGGCAGTCGCCCAGTTCGCCCCCCCCCCCCAAAGGCCGCTGCTGTGTAACAACAATAACCTTAGTTCACTATTAAAAGTAATTTTGCATGCATAATAGCAAAGTACCCACCAAATATTTAAAGGACAAAAATGAATCACTAATTACTACTTATGTCAGCTGCACAAGACTTTCAAAACGCTTTTGACGATTTATAGAATGAACACCTATTTAGAAAACCATTTCTATAAAATGGACGTTGAAGTAGCTTTATTGCTTAAAACAACTCCCATTTTCTTATTCTGGTGGTTGAATTTCTACTAATTCAATATGAAGGAGCTCCAAAATATCCATACACAAAAAGCTGCTAATTACTATTTTGTTAAAACATTCACTAACTTAATGAACAACTGACTTTTACTAAAATACGATACATAGATATAGACAGCTTTACTCTCTTTCAGAGACATTATTTAATACTCAATTAACGTGTAAGATACACAACATATTTCAAATATCGCAATTCTTAACTTCCTTGCCTCCAGAGACATGGTTGATTTTAATCTGCCAACCACTTGTCCTTACATCGTCCAATTAAAATATCGTGCATGCACATTCGTTACTTACGACACTTGTAAATGGCGAACGTCATTACACTTAAAATTTAAGCAGCACAACGATCAAACTTATGTCATACGGGTTGCGTATTTACTCTTGAAAAATAATGACATACCGATGTCTGTAAGTGAGACATTTGTTAAAAGAGAGTCAATATGAGAAGAATGTAGTGTAAAAGTTCAATATAGGTATAGTTAGGTCTGGAATATATTTTGATATAAAACTGTTCGGTATCAACGCCCTCCAATCGCTATTGCAACGTACACGCATTTTATCCACATGGTGTTTGTATAAAACAGGATCTTGATAAATATTAAAAACCAACTGCGTTACTTGAATGTTATCACACTTCCAAAAGTTCTCCTCAAAATTATTTTACACAGTGCGTTTTTCCTATTATATTCTTTACGGATTGTTTAAAAGGACATTAAGTTATATTGACTTGAATTAATACAATCTACAGGTTATTATTACACATATCTTCAATGATGTTAGCAATGATACTGGTGTTGGCATCTTTGAAAATTGTATAATGGTTGCCATCCAATGTTAGAATCTTAACCTTTCGCTCGCACACCTAAAACTGTAGTTATGTACTTTTGACAGCTAAATATAGATTACCGAATTAAGTCCGTAATCATCTCCTATAGAAAAAAAGTTGTGTTTGGCTTTTATTAATGTAACATCTCCTTTTAAAATAGAGGACGGTTTATAGGCATTTGCAGCAAAAAAATTAGTACACATCATAGTAGCGGCTGCTTTAATTTCATGAAATTTATAGTGAACTGTTTTTGTTAGAAAGTTTGCTATATGAGTAATCTTTTCATCTAAAGATTCCAGATGAGCAATCTCGTTTAACACCTAAAACTTTATCTAAAGCAACTACACACAACAGGTAACTTACCTCAGCCTCATTTTCGTTCTTGAATCGTGAAACAAAGTACCCCAGCAAAGTATTCAGTTTTGTAGCGTCACTGACATGCATAGCATTTAAACCATTTGATACATAGCAATGGGAACCTTCAACTAGGACTAATTTGACACACACTCCACGTCTTTCTAACTGCAGCCCAATTTCCAATGCAACACATGCTCCAAAGGAGTAACCCATGATTATATACGGTCCATCTTTTTGAACCGATTCAATGTGTGTAATATAATATTTAGCTAGTTCATTAATTGTTTCTTTGGGACACTCTGCTGTACACTGCAGTCCATACATCGGTACGCTAACAAAATCGATTAACACCTGAATCGATCTTATGTCGCCTTCAATTGGATGAGTTGCAAAGACTTTCGTCGACTGGGTGTCACTATCTTTATTGGACATCTGCACAAGTACTTTAGTAGGCATTATCGCTTCAGGAGTGTCCGGGGTGATATTTTTTGGCATAGTGGAACCGTTCTTATTAATATCACCTAGTTTTTCAAATGTGAGAAGTCGAATCTCTTGAGTGCTTAACCGTGTACCACAGTAGCGTCCCAAAATCCGCTTAATATCAGCAGCCATAAGAGAGTCCATTCCAAGACTAACAAACGTTGTCTTTAGACCTACTGTGCTAATATCTTTAATGCCCATTATGTTTCCAACTATACTCAAAACATTTCGGTCATCTGCGTCGTTTAAGTACTCTTCGTCTTTCCCTAAAACAAAACAGGAAGTTACTGAATGTTGATTATTTAACAATATATCCAATTCAGATAGGCAGGACGATATTCGCTGTGGTAGTAATCCTCCAAATTTTCTGTTGTTAGTGCCAATGTTGTCAACAATATATCCTACATCTCCTATCGCACCCCATTGAATAGCCGTCCCTGGCAAGCATTTACGTTGTCGATCCTCCATCACTTGTTCCATTACAGAATTAGCATAGCCATAATTAGTTTGTCCAACATTTCCACGGCCACTTGCAACAGATGAAAATACAACAAAATACTCTAAATGGGGTGTTAGTTCTCGAGATACAACATCCAAATTCTTTGTTGTGGTAGCTTTAGCCTCTACCACAGAATTAAAATCTGCTTCACTAATATTTTCTATTGTTTCATCATACAGTACAGAGGACAAATTAAAAATGCCACCAACACATCCCAAATGGTTAGCCTTGTCAAGCAACTCATATGTCATTGCTAAGTTTCTTGTATCCAGTGTCGATACAACCACATTAATATTCTGTGTGTGCCATCGTTGTAAACATAGAGACTGGTAACCCGATGTAATTCCTTTTCGAGATGTAAGAATAATTTTTGTGGCTCCTCTGGTTATAAGCCAATTACATAATTCAAGCCCGGTCCCACTTAGTCCTCCAACCAAAATGTATGATTTGCTGGGGTTCATGTACTTGCGCGAGATTGCCTTAATCGGATTAGTTTTTAACAAATCTCTTTCATCTCGTATTTTTACCACCACTTTTCCTATATGACTGCCTGCTGCCGTAAATCTAAATGCTTGTTCAATTTCAGTGTCAGTAAATACAGTCCTTGCTAAAGGTTGTACGAAACCACTTACTATTCCGTCTCTAAGTAGACTCAACAATTTTTTCTTTTCCGAACTTGAGAGGTCTCCTATAAAAATGCTAAGAAACGAAGTATTGCTTAATGGCATATTCATATCTAACAAAGAATTATCAACTAAATCACCGCTTCCTATTTCCAAAAAACGACCTCCCTTTGCTAAGCAACGTATCGATGCCTTCTGTTGATCTCCACTCAAAGAATTTAGTATTAAGTCAACACCACGACCTTGTGTTTGAACTTTAACCATGTGTTCAAAACTTGTATCACGGGAGTTGCCTATATGATTATCAATAAGCAGTGGGAATTTTTCTTTTAAAAAGTTTTTCTTGTCTATACTACCCACAGTTGTGAAGACTGTACAACCCATATTTAGTGCAATACCAATTGCAGCTTGACCTACGCTACCGGCTCCAGTATGAATAAGGACAGATTCTCGTTGTTCCAAATGACCTCGAACAATCAAAGTCAAGTAGCTCTGTAAAAGATATATCATGAATTAGTGTATAACATGTACGAATCAAACCTTACACTAATATGTTTACATTGCAGTCATGAACTAGATGGAAATATATAATGCAAAGCAATGATTGCGACCGATGGCATCGTTACCAAGTGCATAATAATTCTTGCTTAAACCTAGCTATATTAGAAAATAGTGATCATTAAAAAACAATAGCTTAATGTTTTGTAAATAGCATAATGCTTTTCTACTTCTGTCATTTGATTCAATTATAGCATAGCGCACGCATTGGTAAACAATTTGTGGCTACTACCCCACTACCTAAAAAAACGTTTCTTAAAAACAAAAACAAGGAAGTACTGGGTTAGAAAATTCGTTTACTAGCACATAGTTAATATTTAGTAGTTTCACACAAATACTCGAGAAATCGTTAAGAATACAATCTCGAAACTTAAGCGAGGAGTAATTACTTTATTTGCTGGAACCACCGTGCACTTACATTTCCAATGCTCCACCAGAAGGCACTACATTGGCCAGGAGGCGAGGCAAGGTATGGATCTTTAACGTGTGTGACAACACACATACGGGACCTACATTTAACCTCTCATCCGAACGAGGGCGTAATTTTTGTTAAAAATGCTCACCTGCCATTTTTCAAGCAGTCGGCCGTGTCGGGATTTGAATCCAGGACCTTGGGATCCGTAGTCATACGCTTACTACATTGATCCACGGCGACGCCCACTGGAACCACCAACGGTTTCCTTACTAAGTGTTGTATATGTATTAAAAACAATGCGTTTGCCTAATCAGGGATTGCAAGAACGATGTTGATGTATAAGGTTGAGATAGGTAGAAAATGTTGAATTAAGCACAAAGTGTTGCTTCTAGTCTTTGAGCATCCACTACTGATGTCAGTTAAATACCAGAACAGCGCATAAATCAGGTCACAGACTGAGTGATACTAGTACTAAGCATGCAACATAGGTACTACTAGAACAAATATCTAAGTTATAGTAAATGCTAGGGGACACATTTTGCATTTTGCGAAAAGCATATCCTATGTGTAGTACATCCATGATAGCACAAAAACAGCGTTGGACAAACTGCACACGGTACTGCTTTAGCAAAAACAATTAATGCACCCATTTGCTGTTAAACGGATGTAAGCATTAAGACCATACGATTTTAACTGCATGATGCCGCTGAACACCATGCAGCACAATGAAGCACAGGAAAATACAGTACTATTTACAAACTAGAGATTACTGATTTGACACGCAAACGTTTACGATTCGAAGGTATTAGTTTATATGTTGCTCGTCGCTACTAACAACCGATCTATTGGGCGTTCTCCAGGCTGTAGGAGTGTCTAGTATGTGCAAAAAAACCTTCGTCGTCGCTTAAAGTCGCAATTATTATTTTGTAAAAATCCTTTAGCAAATTTCTATGACTACAATTACAATTTCAGGTCTGTGTTATTGTTTAAACTACTTACTTGGTATAAATTCTTTATTTTTATATCTCTTTTATGTTCCTGAAAACCAAACTCTGGATATCTGTTCTTTTTTAAACACCCTAACAACATTTTTGTATGATACGGGTCCAAAGACATTTTTTTGTGAGGCCTAAAAACTTATTTTTAATTGGATACAGTTTAAATCACCATGAAAGTATATTGTTAGTATAAGATAATAATGTTTAATTTAAAAGGAAGGGAGGGAGGAATGAAGGGAAAGAAAAGCAAAAAGAGAAAGAGTGATAGTCTCAGACAAAAAATTAAATCCTAATACGGGTATGACCTGGTTCACTAACCCCCAAATGAATTGGTTGTCAACAGTGTACAGTGTCTCCCAAATTGGATGTATTAAATGGGTAACGTATTTGTTATTAAAGATACAATAAAACTGTGTGCGCAGTTATGGGCCAACTTTTTGAGTTCAATGCAATGGTAAAATTGTAAGATTTAAAATTTCCAGCAAAATTATTTGTCGACATTACCGCTATAAATCTATTATTGATTTTATTGCTCTTGTATATTTAATAACCCAACAAACTTCAAGGCACACTACAATTTCAATTGAAATTACAATCTACAACGAATCACGTCGTCCCAGCTGATAACATATTTACAAACCAATTCGCGTGCTCCTAGCTCTTAATAATATCTAAGATTTTCAAGTTTGTTTGTTCACTCGTGACAGATATTCACTTTTCGTTTCCTTGTTGAAGAAAAAGGCCGCTTGTGGGGTTATCAGACACGCAAGATGGTGTGAGAAATTAGGTTTTTCTGGCGGAAACGCCGGAATAGAATGGGCAGGACAACTTAGGTGTAATTTATAACCTGATCTTCGCAACGGTTTGTTTGAATATGTAATTAATCTAAATTTATTACAGTGCAACTCCGATTACGTTAACTTGGTTTATGTTAACTTGATCACGTTCAATTTGGTTTGTGTTCAAGCAAAATTTATTTTCATGGAACCCGTTTAATATATAAATTCGTAAGCAATTCTGTTGGACAAAGATGGGATTCTCGGTCCGCAACTACACATGCTGGGACTTGTTGGTTGAACAACATGTGATTTGAAGGTTACGGTCATTGCCGCCATTTGGTAAGATTTAATTTTCTAATATTATGCTGCGCTTATAAAGTTTCATTCCGTATATATATATATATATATATATATATATATATATATATATATTACTTATAGGGTTAATTTAGAGTAGGTTAAGTCATTGGGGTCGTAGAATTAACAAGTAACAGAAACATATAATTATAGATATTAGAAGAGTAAATGGGTTATTATAAATATTATTAGTTGCGAGCACACTGTATATAGCAGTACAAACGATTAAAGAACATATCCAAGAGTAGCTACTAGCAAAGATTAGAATTTAAAAATGTAACGAAATGCATTGAAATTAAATCAGTGAAAAACGTGCATGAATTGGCTAGATAAACATTCAAAAAGTGTGTTAAGATATTATAGTAAACGCACGCAGAAATTATGGATTATTTAAAAGCGTACGTGATCTAAAAAAATCACAGTTGTTCGAAAATCCAATTTATTAGGAAATAAACACACACCAAATTTATTCGATATAGATTAGAATAAGGCCAACAAACAATACTACGTGATCGATATGAACGAAAATTCCTGGAATTTCTGAAGTAGATGCGAGGTATAACATTTAAATTACGTGACCTAGAGCACCGCATCATGCAATTAAAATACATACAATTGGTAAACTTTCCAAAATAACAAGTGATAATACGCTTGGCCTCGCCTAGCACGTGAAGCCAACGAATCACAAACAGAAGGGGGCCGATCCTATAAATATCTTGAAAATTGAATATCCAGTTAGTATACTTTGAAACTGGACAGTTACCATACTTGAAAGTGCTAAATATTTACGTAAATAATAAATTAAATTAACAGTGAAATTCTAGAGTGTATAATTGTGCAAAAAGTGCCGTACTTCTAAGACGTCAGTAGAAAAGATTTAGGAAATTATACCATTTCTAATAATAAATAAAACAGGGCTCTCAATTACCATCTGAATAACATCCGAAAACTACCATTACAATCTTAAATTACAATCAAAATAATGTTACGATTCCTGTTTGAACTTTAAATAACTAGCCATTACGATCAGAAATACAATTTTGGAGAATGCTGCCTGTTCAAGCAAATTGATGGTAAATATTCTATTGCGGTAATAAAAAACCTTTCATTGGAATAAACGCACCAATAACGATTTGGATATCGACTTCAATTCTTAGGAGCACGTATCAAATCACTTCAGGTTAGAGATTTTAAAGGTAAGAAAAAAGTTCGTTTTGCTGGCTTGATTTTCTAAAAATTTGACAAATGTATATGATTTAAAAAGGGAGAAGATATTTAAAAGGGTTGTAAATATTCAATCACTATACTGTGTATTGTAGAAGTGCTTTATTTAATTGAATTAGCTAGTCGAGGCAAAAGAAAATTATAAACTAACATTTTCACAAGTGCTTGAGTGGTATAAGGGTAATAACAGCATTTTATTGCACCCAAGCCGTGGGGCGAGATATCACAGCAATATGTAGTGAACTTTTTTGAAAGGTTGTAACTACCTTATGCTGTTGTATGCAATTAACTAATGGGTCGTTCACGAATAATTTTGTGACATAATTTGTTAAAAGCTTATCTTTTTAAAGTGTAATGTTATAATTCATAGAACAATATTTTGTAATTAATGATGTGCTTAATTTTATTAATTATCCTTTACCGGTTTGTATATAAAACAAGGGTAAAATGTGCAGATAAATAATCGTCAATTGTTTGTTACAAAGTTCAATATTTTATTTTAATGATACCGTTTATCTTGTTACTACAACTTTTATGTCAAGATGTTCATTTAACAGAGTGTAATTCCAGAAAAGTACGCTAATTGTGTACTGTACTGTATAATCGGCCACGTCACCCCCAGTCGACTTCATTTTCTGACATGTATCACAAGTTACTACTTAACGTACCGTGTTTCTCATCCTCGACCAAAAATAATACTGTACAGTAATTTGCAAAAATGCCGACTTAATCTTCTGAAGGGCACTTTGTTTAGCAGATCCCTAAACAAATCAGCTTCTCTTCTTTAGCAGTCGCAGAAGCGAATAATCATGCTTCGAAAAATTCGCGACAAATTTCCTTCTAAAATTCATTAACACCAAGAGCGGTCTTATTCCTTTCACTTTACGTGGTCGTCCAAAATTTTCGATCGTGTCCACTCTCTAGGGATCCACGCGTATACCATTGTAGTGAAGTACATAGTCCAAATATTTTACTTCTCTCTGCGCAGAATTACATTTTTTCAATTTCTACGTCAAACCTGAAACTAAATTTTTTAAATAAAATCTCGAAATGTTTGGAAGCGCCTCGCAAGAATACGAGTAAACCATCCACATACGCAATAATAAATTCCCACGCATCATTCTCAATACAATTGTTCGTGTCTACCATTCAATTCCATCTATTTCCCCACTTATGGGTCTGTGGACACAATCTAGAATCACTGCTTAACCTTCAAGTACTATCTCTCAAGTGTTCATTCACGTACGTTACCATACGCGTCAGTCTGGTGAAGTGTTTAAAGTTGCCCAATAATTCCTAAATTCTTTCCTTTCTTAAACCCTCTACCTTAATTGCAGTGTGTGCCAGTACTGGAACGTAGGTATATACTGCCTTCATTTGTCATTTCTATAAATTGTAATCTACCGTTTTCGCGTAAATTTAATTATAGTGGCCAGCCCCTTACTCTAGCTATCGAAGTTCTATACAACAAAATGGCCCAACGAGCCTAGATAGTCTCAAAATTTAAGTGATTTTGGTGATTTTGTTCATTGTATAGTTACAAATTTCCATTCATATTTTTATAAAAGTCTTCCTTACAAATTTGATATCGTTATCAAATTTAAAGTTCAACGGAACAATTTGGGTTTATCGCGCCAGCTGTTCATAGAATAGTTAGCGTCAGTTGTTGTCATAACAACGAGTTTGTTGGAATTTTTAATATCAACGGTGTTTTTAAACATTGAATACGTGTATTTTGTGTTCGAATTAATTATTATACATTATCATTTCACTAGAATTTAAACATTTAGTGCAGTTCACGGCTAGTTTACTTGTGATTAATTGGCGAATATTTTCATTTATTCAAATTCATTTATATAATGCCTTCAAAAGCGCAATTAGAAACTAGATTAGAAAACATTTTTTATCAAATCACAGCGATTTTCGATATCGCATCAACTGCCAGTACTCTTCTCTATTTATCGAAAGAGTTAAACGTTATCCACCAAAAACTTCTTGTAAAAGGGCATACACAGAAGGAATGCGATAGTGTTCACGCTACTATCGAAAGAAAATTGAGCAATAACAAAATTGTTACCGAACGATTATGCAAGATGAAAGATCATTACCAGAAAAATATAATGTGAAAATGGTAAATTATGCATTTTTTACCTAATTTTTATCACTCCCTGGTATATGCTTCCATAAGGTCTAGGAAAAATCAGAAAATCCTGTCGTTGTAAATCATAGGTCGCTGAAATATTCACCTAAAGGGACAATATTTTATAAAATAAATTTTGACGACAAATACAAACGGTTACCACGAGGTGTGAAACAAACCGGATTTTCAACAGAGACGATTTTTAGAAAACTCCACAATCAAAGACTAAAGATTAAAAAAACAAAATTTGATCATTTTCAGCAACTGAAGTCTGTATTGCCAAAAGACTGTTGGTTATTTTACGATAATTTGCTACATTATTAATGCCCAACTGATTAATTTTTAGCTAATTTGAGGTTTTCCTTATGTATAAACAATTTTTTGTTTGTGTTAAATTTAAAAGCTATTAAATAAAGTTAAATGAACATTTTCTTCACTTTCTTTTTTATTAGCAATACCTCACTCCAATTTTGAATAGAACAAATTTAGATTTTGAACAAACTGCCTCATAGTTCCACACATCTTTAAAATCGTTGAATTTGTTAACTTATATTTTCAAGTCGTTGACTTTATTATCAAATGCAGACAGTTATTTGCTTCTCCTGAAAAATGTCAGAATTTGACTTACAAGGTATTGATTTGATACCATCGATAAGTGGTTCTTTAAATAACTCTATACAAACTAGACTTAGTAGCAACCATAAAAAATAATGAACTCCGATATGAAACTCTACCTGGAGTCCATTCCTCTATACGACAGAAATCAAGTGCTATTATGTGTTTTCATCACCGCTTGGAAAATATTTTTAAAATCTTTTTATAAACCCGGCGACAGCGAATGTAACGTTCTACTTATACGCCTGAAATTAAGTAAGCTGACCGGCAGAGCACTAACCTTGATTTCCAGTCGCGACGATCTGATCGAATGGAACGATTTCAAACGTATATTGATTGCATATTTTGGCGACCAAAAGAACATCAAATTTCTGGTCCGCAATTTAATAAACTTACAGATAGAAAATAACCAATCACCCTATCAATTCGGTATGAAATGTCACGACGTACAAAGTTTCATTTTGACCAAACTAAAAATTGAAGAACCCAACCAAAGCATACGATTACTAAAGACGAAGATATACGACAAAATGGCTTTAGACACATACATCAATACTCTACCTGAACGGTTATCGGACAAAATAAGATTTCAACATCCCCAAAATTTAGAATGGGCAATGAACATGATTGTAGAAAAAGAAAACGTTATGTATTACAGAAATGGACTGTATAACCCTAACGCAAATAAAAATTAGGCACCTATGAAAACAATACAAGCCACGAGACATATATTCACATACCCAAAATTTACACCATTTAACGCACAAACGAATTAACCACGAATTAACAACCCAAACTTTAATAATACAAATTTCCACAACCAGTTTAGACAATTTCAAAGACCAAATTTAAATTTTACAAAACCCACATTTACACCAAGAATTAATCAAAACAAAAATCAACCGAGGCAAACATTTAACGCAAACACCAACAGAAACACACCGATGACAAATAACAATAACAACACTAACAACTATTACAAACCAAGTCCTATGGACACTTCATCTGGTAACACTCGACAACATACTAAAATACCGCATATCAGATCAAACTATAATCTAAAACGAAACTTCACTTCCGGAGAACTATTCCACCAAGAACGAGAAAATTTTGACAACCCGGACGCAAATAATCACGCCACTTTGAGTAGAGACGATGAAACAAACTACGAATGCCAGAATCCTTATAAAAATTACGAAAAGGACGACGAAGAAAACGCATGTTCAAATTTTTAGTTAGACCGATTCAAATACGACCAACCGTAATCAATTTAAACAACATCAACCAACAAATTTTACTTTATATAGAAATATCTTATGCAAAACTCAAATTACTAATCGACACAGGATCTTCAAAAACTTTAATTAGCCCCAAGACCGTACAGAAACATTATTTAGATTTTGTAGAAAGAGAACCTTTCAAAATCAAAACAGCCCACAAATGGACATTACATCAATTTATACCGAACATACCCCTACTATAAACTTTCAACCTAAGAATAAAACATAAATTTTGCATCTTTGAATTTAACGACAAATACGACGGATTAATAGACATAGTTCTTCTAAAAAATTAAGAGCAAACATTGATATAAAAACCGCTTATAAAGAACGAAACACCGACAAATTTCCATTAAATTCCAAAACAGTAACATTCAAACCGAGCAAAAATACACCATCGAATCCAGGACAGAAGAACAAACAAAAATTTTAGTAAATTCAAAAGACAACATAGGAATGATAAACCACATGTCATTTCAACCCGGAGTAGAAACACCCACGGCATTAGTATAAATAAAAGATAATTACGCCACAACAACAATTTTAAAGTTAAATGATTACCCCATAGAACTATCGTTGACAAATCCAATAGACGTAGAAGAAGCAAACTTTAGCGAAATGGAAATCGATGAAGAATATGCAAACGATTTCAACTCTACAGAACACGACAGGACGGTAAAAAAAAATTTATTTAACATTCGTTTTAATAACGACATTAATAACGAAGAGGAGAGCAATTAAAGACTTATGTTTCGAATACCGAGACATATTCCATTGCGAAGGAATACCTTTAACTGTCACAAACACAGTGAAATATAACATTGAATTAACTGACGATAAACCAATTTTCACCAAAACATACAGACTACCTCAAGCAAGTCAAGAAGAAGCAGATAGACAGGTAGCAGACCTATTGAAGCCAGATATAATTCAACACTCAAATTTATCATGGAGCAGCTCCGTATTAATAGTACCGAAGAAATTAGACGCCTCAGACAAACGCAAATATCGAATAGTTATCGATTATAAAAAATTAAACGAGAAGATGGTAGACGACAAATACCCACTACCCTATATCACCGAGATTCTACACAAATTAGGAGAGTGTTAATATTTTTCGACATTAGACCTCGCCTCAGGATGCTACCAAGTAGAGATGGACGAGAAAGACACAACTGAAACAGCATTTAGTACACCTAGAGTACACTATGAGTACAAACGCATGCCGTTTGGATTAAAGAACGCACCGGCCACCTTTCAAAGAGCTATGGATAACATTTTAAGAAAGATACACAACGAAAAATGTGTTGTGTGCCTGAACGATATAATTGTATATTCGGCATCACTCGTAGAACACATCGAAAGATTTAGAGAAGTCTTTGAACGATTGAGAAATGCTCATTTTAAGGTCCAATTAGACAAAAGTAAATTTTTACAAAAGAGAGTAACATTTTTAGGACACATAATAACCTCACATGGTGTTATGCCAAGCCCACACGAAACGAACGCAGTATTAAATTACCCCTTACCAAAACTAATAACGAAATTAAAGGATTTTTAGGACTCAGTGGCTAATACCGAAAATTCATCAAAAGTTACGAACAAATAACCAAACCATTGACAAATTTTATAAAGGAAGGTAATAAGATCGAACACACCCAGGAATTTATCAAAGCAGTAGAGTAAATTAAATATATCCTTACCAATCACCCCATATTAGAATACCCCGATTTTTCAAAACCGATGCATCGCAAACGCTAAACGAAACAGAACAAAAGTACCGCACAAGTAAGAAAGAACTCTTACCAATAATTTGGGCAACCAAATATTTTAGACCATATCTTTATGGAATAAAATTCTACATGTACACCGACCATAGTCCATTAGTATGGTTATGCAAACTCAAGAAACCGAATTTAAAATTACAGAGATGAATAATTAGACTAGAGAATACGATTATGAAATCATATATAAAAAAGGAATTTATAATAACGAAGATGCACTAAGCAGAATACAACTTAACGCAATAGAAACAGAGTCAATTATAGGTAACGTAGACGAAACAGAGATAAGAAAAGACCCTAAAGAAATGGAAACAACTATATACGCACACAAGACGAAGAAACAAAAACCGCGATTAAAATTTTAAATGAAGCTATATACTTAAAACCAAATCAATTCAATTCAATTCATATAACCAACCCCAATCCAGTAAAATATACAAAAACAGATAATAAGAAAATATATCAAATTCAAATAACTAAAAACAATAATGAGGAGCAGATATCTAAGTTTTTAAAAGAACATACCCGAGAAAAAACGTGTTTACTTTTATTTCACCACAGTACATTTATACAAACGATCTTCAGAATTATATATTAGATTATTTAATAACTCAGGCCCTGAAATTATGACCCAGACGAAATAAATGACGTAATTAAAAATCAACACGAAGGCAAAACCAACCATCGTGGAATCAACGAAACACTAAAAGAATTAATAAGGAGATATTACTTTAAGGACATGAAAGAACTCACCACAGATTTTATTAACCAATGTGAATTATGCGACAAAGCAAAATACGACAGGTCACACCCAAAAGTACCCTTAATGTTAAACAAAACACCCGACTAACCTTTTCAAAAATAACATGCAGACACCCTGGTAGTAGAAGCCCAAAACTTTTTAACAATCGTAGACGAAGTCACCAAAGTAGGCTAAGCGGTACCATTACTTCAAAAAATAGTATCGATGTAGCCCAAGGATTTTTACATTATTTTACATTTTACGGTACACCAGAAACAATAACTTTAGACAATGGCATCAAATTTAAAAATGAAACAATACAAAATACCTTAGAACTCCATAAAATAAAAATTCATTTTATAACAGAGAACTACCCGAAATCAAATGAATTAATTGAAAGATTACACCTAACCTTATTAGAACAAATTAGACTGTTAAGAATAACTTATAAGAAAAACCATATCACTAATTTAATGTCATGCGCACTAATAGCTTACAACAACACGATTCACTCATCAACTAATTTTACACCCCTCAAATTAACATTAGGACACCTAGATCACTGCAACCCTTACGATATACACTACAACTAAGAAGTATACCAACAGTTTGCTAAAGACCATAAAGAAAAATTAAAAATAACTTATGATAATGTAAAAAATAAATAAGATAACGATAAAGAACATATTACAACCCGCAATAAAAATGCCAATATAAATAAATTTTCAATAGGACAAACCGTATATGAGAAAAATTTCAAACGTAAAAGACACAAAACGGTTCCCAGAAAATTTAGGTCCGTTTAAAATCAAAAAGATATCAGATAAAAATGTAGCCGTAGTAGATAACGGAAAAATAGTAAAATATATTCGCTTAAAGAATTTAAGACGCCTTGTAATTTCAGATGAACAGCCATCACCCTTGCCATCAACCTCCACTTAGGTAGAACGGAAGACAACGACATAGTAGTCGAAGACATTAAAAACAACCGTGTTATACTACTAGTAAAATTAAGAAGTATGCAAAACACAATAGGTTACCGGACATTCGCACAGGAATTTGATTTAACCAAACTAAAACAAGAATTTTATATAATTAGAGACAATTACTACAGACCAAAACAATCAATGGACACAGCCAAATTCGGAGAAGACTATGCGATAGAAATGCTTAATTACAACAGTATAATGGAAAACATCTTAAAAAACACAGAAGATAAATTTAATAGATGAATACCAACAGACCAAATCACAAGACGAAAAACAGGACTTATTAACGGATTAGGTAATATTATAAAAGCTATCACAGACAATTTAGACAACCAAGATGCAGAACGATAAGACAATGCCATATAACAGTTAATTGAAAACCAAAATGACATAAAAACCATTGTTAAAAATCAAATATCTTTAACTCAATCAACCATAATAAAATTTAACGATACACTAAGAAAGCTGGTAAAAAGCCAAGACAGTTTAACCAATAGAATACTAACCCTTGAAAGTAACATGCAAATCACAATGCTAGGAATACGAGATTTAATCAGATTTAACACGATATTTAACCAAATGATATCAACACTTACTGTAATCCAACAAATTGTAGCCACATTAGAAAACTTTGTAACATTTACCAAACTAAACACATTACACACTATTATAATAGAACCAATGGATTTATTAAATGTATTTGTAAGAATTAAATCACTTATAGCTAATAGTAAACTACCCTTTGAAGTAACAGAATCTAACATTCTCATATTTGAAAAAATAGCCATAGAAAAAGGTTATGTAAAGAATCATGAAATTACGTTTCTAATAGAAATCCCCATTGAAGAAAGTAACACTTATAATTATTATCATTTATTTGCTTTCCCCATGAAAGTTACTAGCAAGTATCAAGTTATTATTCTTACAATCAAGTTCCTTTCCCTAAATGAACTTAGGTATGGCTTCACGAATGAAAATTGCAAAGAAGTAGCACCAAGTCAATATTTATGTCAATCGTTAACGACAGCAGCTATTCAAGTAGATAGCCCCTGTGAAGTACAATTGTTGAGATTCTCTAATCACTATGAGAATTGCGATCCAAAACCAGTACAAATTACAAATGTAAACATTCAAAAAGTTACGGACAACAAATGGATTTCTGTATTTACACAAGAAGCAATAGCAACCCCCCCATTGCAACCAAGATGAAAACAATTTAGCATTAACTGGAACTAAAGTAATCACCATAAAATAAAATTGCTATTTAAAATTAAACAACGAAATTATTCGAGTATACCAAGAACCAACAGTAATGAAAAAATTCGGAAATTTATCCGAACTACAGTTTAAGATTACACAATCCGAAGACGACCAAATCAGCAAGAAACAAATGCAACTAGAGCAACTAGACCTAGACGACCTCAACCAAGCAATAAAGTTAATGGACAGTAATGAAGAACATTTAAGTGAATTAAAAGGGCCAAAGTTACATTATGACAATATAAGTGTGTTACGTCTTCTGTACGTTATTTTTAAAACTGTAAGTTAGGATATTTACCAAAGTTATTCAAATGCATTATAAAGCGCTACGGCGCATGAACCTCGTTCACCCTTACTATTGTACGTTAAAGAGGGATGGAGTATTATTCATGTATCGGTCGACGATGCACGCACGCTTGTATTTTCAATAAAGATATTAATGTACCTTCTCGTTTATTCATTATGATTACATCGTAAATGTACGCGATCGTTGTGAAGATATAATTGTTTATCGTCACAAACAAAGTGTTTGGACAATTTTATTAATTATTGTAATCATTTACTAACTATGTATTTATTGTACAAACTGTATCTTAGATACAGAAACAAAGAAACGAATTTTAGTCATAAGGTACAAGAATGATGATTATTATAAGCATCTACAAGTATTGGTTGGGCAATATTCTCGAATAATGTTAATTGCGTGAAAGGATTTACTGGAAAACTATTACTTCGGTAAATCTCTAAATGTTGGGGGATCTTAGCAACCACAGGCTGCTTAACTCCCTTTACTGAATCTCGGTGAAATAGGTCATAAAACTATAAAACAATAGAAGGGGAACCGAGTTGTATGTAGGCTGTGTGAGAATTTCAGGGAACTGTGTAGGCTAGTTCAGAATATAAATAAGTGACGTGTCCAACCAGTTCTGAGACAGAAAACTTAATGACGAAAAAATAAGCGCAGATAAATCTGATGATTATTATAAAGAAGTACAGGTGTTGGTTGTGAAATATCTGCAACTAATGTTGACTGTGCGAAAAGATATATTGAAAAACATATTAACCCTTTAGCTACTGGCGTGCTAAATTTAGCACAAGTATTTCTATAGTATTTTATGAAAAGTAGGAACGGTATTTACCCATTGCATTATGATGTATGAAATTTAGGACATTCATTTAAACGTATTACAAGTTGGTGGAGCCATCTATTGCGAGATTTTCGAAATTGTTACAAACAAAGTAAAGGATGCGTAGCAGAATTCTGTTCTCCACAACAGTTTCAATGGTAAAGTAGATTTCATAAAAATAGCTGGTAATTATAGGCACGTGGAATTTTATGTGTGCTGAAGAAGGTTAGTAGTTGGATGTGTTTTACTTGCGAAGTGTTTTTATCTTATTTATTTATAACGGTTGCTGTTCAAAGTCGTGTGATAAATTTAGGACATTGTGAGTCAAAGTGACAAGTGAGTAAAAAATTATTACAAGGTAATTATAACTTTCTGTTGTATTTCATGTGATATGAATTGTTTTTGTTTTTAGTTTCAGAATTAGAAATGAGTTCTAAACGACCTCTCACAGATGCAGAGCTTTTGGAGTTAATAGAAAATTTCTCGGACATCGAGGCTATGAGTGATGCTGATGACGATGGATGGGAAGATTTTACAAACAAATCCTTGGGAGATACTGAAGGTATGACTGTTATTGTAGTAACAACTTAGATTGTTTTATAATATAAACTAACACTGTAGATGTACTGCACGGAAGCGATGAGGAAGAGGAAGGGCTGGCTATCCTCATAAAGTTGACAAGCCCGTAGCTTCTATGTCTACTTTGCAACCTCAACCTGGCCCAAGTGTTGGGAAGAAAACGAGTAAAGCAGATGTCTCTACATATTTAAAAATTATGCACTCACACAGAAATCCGATATAACTTGGAAAAAGATCGAAAATTTTGAAACTCCCACAACAATAAATTGGCGTGAAGATGTCCCCAAAGAAGCTATTGAACTTGAAAGCCCTGCTTATTTTTTATACAGTATTTCACCAATTCCTTTTCGAACTTATGGCTTATAACACAAACTTATATGCTGTTCAAAAGGTACCCGATTTGTTCCTACAAATACTGAGGAATTAAAACGTTCGTTGGTATTCATATACTCATGGGAAATTTGCATTATCCTAGAGTTAAATTTTATTGGGATACACAACTAAATGTACCCCAAATTTCTCAAAGTATGCCTATAAATAGGTTTTATTCTCTTCGACAACATCTCCATTTTGTCGATATAAATGAAACACACAGTAATGATCGATTTTGGAAGATTCGTCCATTATATGATCAAATAAGAAAAAATGCTTATCTATTCCTTGGAATCAAAACTTTGTATTGATGAGAAAATGGTGCCATTCAAGGGTCACCTAAATGTAAAACAATACGTAAAAACAAGCCAAAACCTTGGGGGTAAAATTTTTGCTCTTTGTGGTGTCAGTGGTATCATGTACGATTTCGTAATCTACCAAGGCTGCTACAGAACTACATGAAGACCACATGCAAGTTTTTGGGTTGGGTGCTTCTGTAGTCTTAAAATTGGCTGAAAGGATTACAGAACCAAATTTTCAATTATACTTTGATAATTATTTCAGTAATTATAACTTACTACAATATTTACGACATCAACGTATATTTGCAACATGTACAGCAAGGATTAATAGGTTCAGTAAACCTCCACTTTCTTCTGATACTACCATGAAGAAACTTGGACGTGGATCTGTCGAGCAAATCGTTAGTGGTGACGGAGAAGTGGTGTTGACCAAATGGTTTGATAACAAACCAGTAACTATGGCTTCAAACTTTATGGGGGTGGGCAATATGGATAGATGCAGGAGGTGGGACAAAGCCACAAAGCAATACATTGAAGTGCCTCGTCCTGAAGTTGTAAAACATTATAATGTAAACATGGGAGGAGTCGATAAAATGGATTTCCTTATAACAATTTATAGAACTTTTATAAGATCAAAAAAATGGACACTGCGTATGTTTACACACGGTATTGACATTGCCTTAGTCAATGCATGGGGAGAATATCGAAAGAGGGCTGCTTGTTTAGGACTTGCCAAAAAAGATACGCTTGATCTTGTTCACTTCCGCAGCTATGTAGCAGAAGTCTTAATAAAGGCCGGGAAGCCAATAAGCAAGAAACGTGGACGTCCGTCAGCAACTCCAAGCCCATTACCATCTACTCCTTCATCATCCGGAAGAACCCCTGCCGCAACAAGGCCGTTGATGGAGGTCAGATTAGACGGTATTGACCATCTGCCTGTGGTCGACATGAATAATTATTCGCACAGATGCAAATATCCAAGCTGCAAGGGAAAATCCGGCATTTCGTGCAAAAAATGCAAAGTACATTTATGCCTTTCTAGAAAAAACAATTGTTTTGAGAGATATCATACAATAAAATAGAAATGCCAATATGTATTAATAAAAACTTACTTCTAAAAGAATTTTTTATATCTATTTAAAATACTAGGAAAAAAAGTCTTCTGTTCACAATGTGCTAATTTTAGCACACCTTTTACCCCAATAACTAGGGGTCTTTGAGACCCCCCACAAAGCGTCAAAAAAATGCAAAAAAATTCAATAGCAAGTATACCAAATATCAAAATTTTATCTCTAAAAACGAAAAATCATGAGCGAAAGGGTTAAATCGGCAAATGTTCAAATGCTGGGGGAATTTGGCAGCCACAGGCTGGTTACCCCTTTTCACATACCACTGAATGTTGTAGAAATAAAGTACATAATTGTAAAACAATCAAAGGAGACCGAACTACATCTAACAAGTAAGACAGCGCCCATGATGAAATACAACAAACATAGAAACAAGAAGAAAATTGTTGAAAGCATATGTGGGGAGCACAGCACAATATGTCTATGAAATACGGGCAGTAGATAAAGCAGACAGAGAAATTGTAGCAGCTTTTTGTAATGCTATGCCTCAGATGTATGCATGGACAGACAAAGTTAATAACAAATAACTCATGGAAATAGTAGGAGAACAAGGATATCTGTGGAAAAAATGAGGAGAAATAGAAAGGCGGAATACGTTCTAAGACATTTTTGCTGAATAGTATGGGATATATTACAAGCAGAGATAGGAAAAAAGGAGGTAGATGTAGACCTAGATCAGATAGTGATAGATGCAAACTGTACAAATTTCAGGCAAATGTGTATGTTAGTCTAGAATAGGAAACAATGAAGGTACGCGTCTAACCAGTTCCAGGACTGATGATGAAGAAACAAGGAACAAAGGTAAATAAAGAAGTATTAAATAAACCCTTAGGGACAATGAGTTTCAAAAATTAAGTAGAACTCTTAATTTTCATCTACGTCGGGAGGAATTACACATCTCCCAAATTAAGATATATATGTAATCAAATGAAATTACTAAATCTTAAGTTAAATTATTACAATGTATAAATTGATGCACATATTACAAAAGGTAAATGGAAGTTCAGAAACCAGACATGAGAACGGATGTAAATACTTTGTATTCCAGACGTAACATGGCATTGCAGGTGCAGGTCACGATAGATTGTAAGAAACTTATTGTTAGAATTAAGATTACTAAGAAGTAATTAATTGTATTGTATAAAGAAATAAGGAGACATGAGCTCTGCAGTTCCCACAAGCAATGTGAGGGGCAGGGATGGCATAAATACCCTCAGTAGCCCAAGATAGCCAGTCAGTCTAGAACTTCACAACTTTAACATTGTTGGTTGTTCAGCTACTCGCCCAAATTTTAGTTAATTTAAAGTGAATTTTAACTTAGAATATTAATCGATCATCATACGTAACTGCATATAATGTACCTGTAAATTAAAATTAATGTTGTAATTTCTGTTTCAAATAAATTGATAGAAGATTTTTTGGAACAAGCCTTTTTAAAAAGCAGCTCCAAGGCGCCCAAAACCTATCTAGCACCCAGCCATCGTGGCGCCCAGCCGTCCCGGCGCGCAGTTAGCTCGGCGCCCATTTATGCGCCCACTTGGCGGCAGCCAGTCGGCGGCGCCCGGCCTGTCGCACCTAATTATCTTAGACCGCTATTGGTTTTAATACATTTGTTTCTACGTAGTAATACTCCAGTACAGTTCCATGTTTTCCTCTGTAGAAATTGTCTTCTAAGCTGTACAGGTTTTCCTCAACTTCTTCTACTGTCATTTCAGCAGGTTCTTGCTCTATCACATTACCACCTATATCTTTCACATTATCTGCTTCATCTCAACTATCTACGTCGTCTTCTATTTCTTTATTTTCCTCATTAAAACAGTCTTCCAACAACGTATGCAAGCGTTCTAGCTCTTTCTTCCAAGCACCCATTTTACTTAAAAAAATTCATTTAAAGTACAATTTTAGCTAATAGTTGAAAATAATAATTCGTAAATAAATTGTTATAAATAATTAAGAACTACTTACGGTTCTATAATGTTAGGTATAGTGCAATTCATGTAACGCTAAAATTCTCGCGAGATCTGCGAGTCCGCAATGCTGTATCGGGAACACGTGTTGACGCAGCGACAAGAAATTTCACACTAAGTTGCGAATAACCTATTCAAGAAACTACTCAAAATAAGTGGGAAGTAGATACAGTTTTCTTAAAACTATACATTATAATGCAAGAGTGCGGACCGATATTCCGCGCGACCCGGAAGGGTCAAACCGAATTAGAGCCAACGTGTAACATGAGTGTAGTTAATGTAAATAATGTACAATGCTTCCCTACGCAATGGATATGTTTCTCTGACGCGAATGTACAAGATCGTTGCAATAATCCAATTATAAAATTATTTGTAAAAGTTTTGTGCAGACATTAATGGCGTTATTTATCCTTTTTCCTTTAATTAACAAAACAACGTTGGCAGCTTTCTGGTCTTGTAGTAGTTTGTAAGGATTAGATGTTTTTATATTTACAACTCACAGTCGGTCATTTCCCCACGCTATTTTAAAGACACATTATATCAAATTAGAAACACATTCGGAGATACGATGTTTTTCTAAGTTATTGTAGAAAATGGTATAAAAATCAACTTACGGTTGTGTACGCTACAGGAACCGTGACAGCATCTTCCAGACTCCAGTGATGAGGAACTTCCCATAATAGTTCAGGATCAGATATGCAACTAGTAGATAAACCTCGTGCAGGAAGAATACCCATAACACGTTTGCCATTTCGATCACGACCTGAAAAATCCATACCCAAAATACTGTCCTGTACACCTAAATTATCTGGAAGTGAACCAGGAGGTAGTGTACCAGTTCCCAGCATAATGTCTCGATAATTCAGTCCAGCATAGTAAATCCAGCAGAAATTAGCATGTTCACTAGAAGTAATTGCATTATTAGTAGAAGGATAAATATAAAGTAGATTGTAGATCACCAACGATTCCCAAAAAATTAGAGAACTTGTAAAATTCGTTAAAAAGTGAGTAATTGACATACCGTATACAAGGGTATATGAGGATAACACCGATAAGTCCTGCAAACTTGTGTTACACCAAATATATTTTTATTATTGCTCTAAACCTAATACATTTTTGCAATTAAACTACAAATTTAATTCCTCTTGACTCACTTGTAATACAAGGTTTTAAAAAATATTTTACAGCTTCTGCGGACGCTGAAATTCGCACAACACACATATTATTTTTAAACGAGGAAAAATCAATCATAAGATATCAAGTTACAGATGTTTGGAATTCCTCAAAAAAAAATTGTTTGCTTCCTGATATGGTCGATGCATTATTCTGATAAACAACAATCTTACTCTTAGGACTATAAAAGCTTTTCTAACATATTTGGTTGGGTACCATTTTGCAGATACCGTGCATCTATCTTCAAGAGCAACAATTGCAGATAGTCTACATTCGGAGAAAAAGTAAATACTTTGTTTCCTATACTTCGAGTTTGTTTTACTTTATCGATAGTAGGATACACGTGAGTACCTGTTCATTAATGACACTGAACATTTGAGTTTTACATTTATAACTCCACTTTCCTATAGGTCTTCAAAATGGCGACTACTAGGAGGGAGGGGTTAAAAGACCAAGCAATACCTTCTGTATAGGACCATATTGTTTATAAACTAAAAGTTGGCGGTTAGCTACTACAAAATTTGTAGCACAATGGCTGAGTAACTTAAGGCACCGCCCACGAAGCAACAAAGCACCACGGTCCGCAAGGAATGCAGGAGAAGATAGATCGGAGGCAAGCTCTATGTGTGTGAGTTTAGTTACAAAAGACACAAATATGCAGATACAAAACTTAAGAATATTTGATTTTCTCAAATTAAAAACCTTAGCCGAAATAGGTCCCACAAAATCTACACCCACACAACTATACTGCTTAACTTAGTTTATGCGAGCTGGAGGCAAGTCACGCTTAGATGGTGTCATCCGAACCGATTTAGTGTAAAAACATTTAATGCATAAAGAATGATAGAATCGAATCGAATTTTCGATTGAAATTATCCACAAATTTTGTTAAAGCAAGTAATCTGTGGTTGAAATGCCAGTAAGTATGGCGAATGGCTAAAATGGCGTGTTCCGTCACTGATGGCGACGCGATAATAATGCCGAATATTTGGCAGAGTAGGGTAGCTCAGAGTGTACCACCCGGCCAGCTACACGTAAAATGTCTTGGATGACAAGCGAATTAAATAATTCATCCGAGGTAAGGGGTTCGTAGGGCGCTTTAGTTTAGGTGGTGAAAAGCGGTAAATGTAGGCCAAAAAAACCTTGAATTTTTCTTAAAGACAAAAAACTCGCCGATAAATTATCCACGATATTGAACACAACTTCAGTAGTTTAAGCAATAAACGTCAATATCATTTGTTCCTTAACAGTTTCAGAAGTTAAAGTTGAAAAGCTAATTAAATTTGATAAATAACATCGTATTAGCTTGTGTAATTAACTACCTAATATATATATATATATATATATATATATATATATATATTGCTGTAATTATAGGGTTAATTTAGGGGTAGGTTAAGTCATTGGGGTCGTAGAATAAGCAAGGGAAACTCCCAAGCAACAAAAGCACGAAATTATAGATATTAGGAGAGTAAATAGGTTATTATAAAAATTATTAGTTGCGAGCACACTGTATGTAGCAGTGCAAACAATTAAAACACATATCCAAGTGTAGCTACTAGCAGAGATTAGAATTTAAAAGGGTAGCAAAACGCATTAAAATTAAATCAGTGAAAAACCTGCATGAAGTGGCTAGATAGATATTCATAGAGTGTGTAAAGATATTATCGTAAACTCACGCAGAAATTATGCTTTATTTAAAAGCGTACGTGATCTAAGAGAATCGCAGTTGTTCGAAAATCCAATTTATTGGGAAATAAACAAATACAAAATTTATTCAGTTTAGATTAGAATAAAGCTAACAAACAAGACTACGTGCTCGATATGTACGAAAATTCCTGGGATTCCTGAAGTAAATATAACGTATAACAATTGAATTACGTGACTTCAAGCACAGTGTCATACAATTAAAATACATACAATTGGTAAATTTTCCCAAACATAACAAGTGATAATATACTTGACCTCGCCTAGCACGTAAAGCCAGCGAATCACAAACAAAAGTGGAACGATCTTATAAATATCTGGAGAATTGAATATCAAGTTAGTATACTTTGAAACTGGGCAGTGACTATAATCGAAAGTGCCAAATATTTACGTGAATAATAAATATTTGTTAACAGTGAAATTATAAAGTGTAGAATTGTGGAAATTATGCCGTATTTCTGAGACGTAAGTAAATAATCTTTAGGAAATTATAACATTTCTAATAATAAATAAAACAGGGCTCTGAATGTCGATCTAAATGTCGATCTTGATGTTGATCTGAATGTCGATCTAAATTCCTCTCTGAATGTCGATCTGAAGGTTGATCTAAATTACTCCCGGAATGTCAATCTGAATTTACCATCTCAATTACGATATAAAATACAATCATAAACTACAAAAAGGGGAGAAGATAGTTAAAAGTGTTGTAAATATTCAATCATTATACCATGTATTATAGAAAGTATGCTTTATTTAATTGAATCAGCTAGTCGAGACAAAAGAAAATTATAAATTTACATTTTCACAAGTGTTTGAGTGGTAAAAGGAGCTGTGAGAGAATAACAGGGCTTAACACAGCATTTTATAGCACCCAATTGTAAGGGGAGACGAGTATCACAGCAATATATATATATATATATATATATATATATATATATATTATAATGTCTAAGGGAGCTACTAAGAGTTATAAGGGTTGTTTAGTACAAGGTAGTATATGCCAAACAAAAATAATCCACATATTTGATCACATAGACTTAAAAATGTATGTTTGCCGTATTTTATGTATACTAAAATACCATTCAAAAATAGTAGTTGAAATTAAGTGCCAAAAGGTAATTTTAAAATGACTAAGTGACGTAGTAAGATGTGCAGTGCTCAAGGGTTTATGCCGAGTTTGAATTTTAAAGGCCTTTGAAAGTACATTTGCCGTCCAAAAGCCGGATGCGTCTATGAATGTTTACTATCAACATGCATCCAGGGTCAAGTGTAAACTATTTTGGTTTCATTTTATATAGAATCAACTTTTGGACAATATTTGTAAACCCAAAATTATTAGTTATAACAACGTAAAATGTGATTGGTGGAATGTAAAGATTTAGGACATATATTAGAATTTAATGTGATTATGAAATTGTATAAAAGACATGAACTTTGGTATGTGCGACACGAACGTAGTTATTTGTTATGAACTTTGAGATGTAGTAGGCTATGAGAGTTAACATGGTCGCCTTAGAGAGTAAACAAGGCAGATTATTTTCGAACCAATTTTGTAACAAGACGTGTTTTACTAACTGTGCTAATTTGTATCCAGATATTTAAAAAGAAAATAAAAGTAGTTGTTTTAAAAGGAGTTTCAATTGAATAAAGTGGTAAAGAAACAAGCATCGGAAGTATAAAGTGAATAGTAGTGATTGTGCGACGGTAAATTATTGGATTTGGAGAGTGGTTTAAAGGTAGCAGGTCATCGAGAGTGGTTATATAGATTTGAAGTGATATTGGAGAGCGGTTTAAAAGGTAGCAGGACATCGAGAGTGGTTATACATAGAAAAAAAGTTGGATATTGGAGAGCGGTTTAAAGGTAGAAGGACATCGAGAGTGGATATACATAGAAAGAAGTTGGATATTGGAGTGCGGTTTAAAGTTAGAAGGACATCGAGAGTGGTTATACATAGGAAAGAAGTTGGATATTGGAGAGCGGTTTAAAGGTAGCAGGAGCATCGAGCAAAAAGATACAGGAACGAGTAGATTGGGATTAGATACGGAGAAGCGGACGGATTTATAGAGAAAACAAGGATTCGAAGCGGAGATTAGCACAGGGAAAGTTGTAGCATTAGTTTTTCTAAATTCTAAATTTGGGTTAATCATTTCAGGTATTGGGGAGCAGTTAAAATTCAAGGACACCTGGAGGCGGCACGGAAATTCAAGAACATCAGTGTGAAGACGCATACGGCGATAAAGATTTTGGGCCAGCAGTCAGAGAGGCATCAACGGAGTATAGACCAGGTGAGTGTTGAAATATATCTTAATACGTCAAAAATAGGCATACAATTTTGGTAGTAATTTAATTTGGCATAAAGCAACTTTGATCTTATTAGAAATTTTGGCATATACAAAAGTAGAGTATCAATTTTAGTAGTAAAACAAAAGAGTGCACTTTGGTTGGACGTTGCACATCTACTTATAACGGAACCCACTATAAGTAGTTGAACACCCTGAGATTAAGAGCTTAAATAGTCGAGGCATTGCAATAAATAGTTAATTAAAGAACCAACCAAACGTTGCAAGTACGGGGCGTGCATTAGGTGTGCACATTTTAAAAATTTATAAAATAAAGAGTGAGTAACGGACAAGTAGTGAGATTTAATAATAGTAAAAGGGAAAGTAGGACACATAATATAGGTTGAAGCCCAAAGTAGGGTAGAATATAGGTGGCAAACCCAACGTGGGGCTGAAAAAAGGCTAGATTGAGTTGAAATTAGACAGAAATAGTAGAAGGATACGAGAGCCTGAGATTAGGTGGGGCCCGTAGTTAGATATTTTCAGGCATACGAGTTCAAAAAGACAGGCTGCAGAGATGACGGACCCAGCAATGAAACGGTTTACGAGATCGGGACTGATATACGGAATTGAAGCAGAAATCACGACACTAAACGATGAAATTAGGACACAGGACATAGAATTAGACGCAGGAGGAGACATCCAGGAGACGGAGGCAAGGCAGACTGACCCGGAGGCGACAGACATGGACACGGACCAGCCCACGGCACCAGAGGTAAGGGTAGCAAAAGCCGACGGAACCCAGGACATTATGAGATTCCTAATGAGTATGCAGAACGATTTTAAAACTTCAAACGCGGAACTGAAGGCGGAACTATCGAACGATTTTAAGACTGCACAGAAAAATTTAACGAACCAAATGGCAGATTTACAGACGGAACAAAAAGAGGCGAATACGCAGTTGACTAATAAAATAACGACTTTAACAAACCGAATTGAAGATTCACACACTGAGTTAACCAACAAAATTGTAGATTCACACACCGAACTGAGAAACAAGTTTAGGACGGCACACGCGGAACTGACGGCCAAATTGAATAATACACAGGACTATCTACTCACGCAAATACAAAACGTAAAGGACGACATAAGGACTGAGGTACACGAAAAGATTGACAGAATAGATGACAAAATAGAAAACACGCGGGTACAGATTCAGGGAGACTTGAACGCGACAAAAACGGATCTACGGACCGAAATCAAGACACGCGTAGAGACAGTTGAGGAGACAATGGTCAGTGGTTTTACGACGTTACATTCCGAAATTCAAACGTGCGACAAAAGACATTTGACAAACTACAGAAATTTAGGACAAACCTTAGAGACGATACAGACCGAAAATATGAACACTAAGACGCAACTGGACGAAAAACTGGACGACAAAGTCACAGTATTAGAAAACCGGGTAGGACATGACGTAAGACAAATACATGAAAAATTGGACGACCTAGAACGACGGCGCATTGGACTGGACTACGGACAGCACATTAAATTGAACCGGGACGCGTTACTTAAATTTGAAGGACGGAGGACAGAACAGCCGATGGGATTTCTAGACAGACTGGACGAGATCGTCGAATCGGAAAACGAAAGGACTAAGTTACAGATAGTGGCACAACATCATACGCCGACAGTACGACACCTACGCGGAATTTCGACGACTATTTATGGAACAGTTCTGGAGCAACACGCACCAGACGGACATACGTACAAATTTGATTACGGGACACTACAGTCGGACACACGGGACTCGCGAAGAATACGCAATCGACAAATTCAACCAGGCACAGCACTTGACACCAAAGTTGGGCGAGGACGACATTGTACTACTACTTGCGGGCCACATGGAGCCGGAAGTGACTAAGATGGTTGTGGTCCATAATGTTAAAACACTGCGGGAATTTTTAGGCGTCATGAGAAACTTCGATTTGGCAACGGCACTGGAGGCAAAAACACGGACTAGTCATTGGGATCAAAACCGGGGTTATAGGGAAGACAACCGACGACATACGTACCACGAACAGCGACCCAACCATAGACAGGACAATTTCCATCACGAACATCGACCCAGCTACCGACAGGACTATTTTAACCACGGACACCGAAATCACTGGGGACACGACGGAAACAGGAGACCATACTACAATAGGGTGTGACGCTACAAAACAACACAACACAGGGACGTACTCGATATAGTTCAATCACAAAAGAGGAAAAGGGCAAATAGTACCTTTCCGGGTAGTCGGAGTCAACAGCGTCCATATGCCCTGGACCAACCCAGTACTGAGGCCGGGGTGGGGTAGACCATAAACAACCAGCCAAATGAGTGCCACCTAAATCTATAACAGCTGTGCTCCGACGGGACTGAAATAGGAAATCCTCACGCTTACCTGTAAAACCCAAATCAGCAAAAATTCTCCTCACACCTCACACTCGAGTAATACAAAACTATCTTTTACATACAGTATTGACACTTTACTACAAACATATAATATATTTATAACAACAGTAAACATATAAAAGGCTCCAATTACCCACCCACTTGTTATGGTGTAATTTCCAATAAACAAACAGCAAATAACCTGATTGTATAACTCTTACTGCTACTTTTACTATTATATTTAATGCAATTCAGCCAACCTATTGAAACAAATCTGCGCCAAGATGGCAGAACAGAATGACTATTAAATAATGTTAAGGGTGGTATACCAGGATCCTCGTAGATTGACCCTTGAACGCTGAGGGCATTGGTATAGACTATAATTATACCTATAATGATCGGTGCATTGGCTAAACTTCACACACGTGTTAAAATTGTGAATAATGTAAATTACAAATTAGTAAATCTGAACCCACCCTATAATAAATGTGTAAACAAAACAGTCTTCAGTAAAGTGTTATTAAATGTAAAAAAAAGAAAAAAAAATCTTCAACAAGCAATATCAACCAGACGGTTGCAGTAGAAAAATTAAATGTGGAACGACTCACCCACAGCTGCACTAGTCGTTGTAAGCTGATCTTAGCATAAGCCAACCAAGGGTTGCGACGGCAAAATAACGACTGGAGCTATTATTGGGGCTAAACTGAAAACTGCAGATCGAGACTGAAAACTGCAAACTGGGATTTGAAGACTTAGAACTTGGAACTTGGCACGTGGAACTTGGAACCCTAAAATTTATAACCTATAACTTCCATTAATATATTCACGACTTCTTACCGGTCAATTCCGGGTCCAGTACAAAACAACAAACGAAAAATGTACAAGTGGTCACCAAATACAACGGTCGAGGATTCACTTTAGATCTACAATAGCATAAAAGTTATCTATTTGAAAGATTCTTCGATACTTACGAATCGCCGAAATCCCAATAAGGAAATAAGAAAATTATTTCAAATCACAACGAATAATTTCCTTCAATTAATCCGCCAAAACTCTTTCAATAAAGGAGGAAATACAACGTTCCAACGGCGTAATTAAAATTGCTCGATTCGAATCAAGAGTGTAATCAAGAATATTGTGTTGAGACCATCAAAGCTAGTCCGGGAACCGGTACCTGATAACACGGCGTGCTATCACTATTCGAATTCATACAATCTAATTTGGAAAGAATATACTTTTAAAGTACACTGCTAAATGCAAATGTCGTTATGAAAATTACGACCGTAACAAGGGAACACCGGGAGAACGACTTACAAAGACAAAACAGGTACCAGCGCGACGACAACGCGGATGACGGTCGAAATACAGGGGGCGGTACACAGAACGGATATAGCCGGACGGACAGGGACGCGAATGTCCACCACATAACGACCAGCGCAAGGACTCAGGACACGGATCAAATTGAAGTGGTGCAGATACACGAGGCACCCTCAGAAAAAAAAAACGCAAAATTTTGGAAGAACGAATGTATAGGATTAAAGGTCGACGTAGTTTATAGTTTAAAAGACTTATTGTTAAATAATTATAATTTGAATAAAAGAACCTTTGTTCATTAATATTAGTTTAAGTGGGTGTTTATATGTTGCTTTAGTTGATAGTGGTTCACAGTTGTCGCTGGTAGATGAGAGGGTGGTGATAAAACATGCTGATTTTTAAAAGGAAGAATAGAAGCGATTAATGGGGTTAATTTATGGTCGGCTATGAATAAAAAGTTAACTACTATTTATAGGATCATCCGTGTACCGATATTTGTAGGGATAAAAATGCAGGAGAGGCAGAGTTTTTAATTACAAAGGGGTTGCATATAGATTTCATATTAGGAATGGACTTTATAGAGGATTTTGGATTGAATATAGATGGTAAGGATAGGTCGATTCGAATTTTTGATAAAGATAAGTTATGGATGGTGTCTACGGTTAGTGAGGAATATAGGAATGGAGATAATATAGATAAGTCGGGATTAGGAATGGATAGGACAAGTGATTATAGACAGGTTAAAGTACGATGATGTAATATGTTTGTGAGATTAATTAAGGATGAACAGATTGGAAAAGTGAGTATTGAGATAAAGGCGAAGCTAGAAGAATTATTTAATAAATATGTAGGGTTATTTAATGAAGAGCAAAGATTGGCGAGGCGATATATGCATAGGTTAGAGGTCACGGAAGACAACGGGTTTAATACAAAGGTGTATCCAATTCCGATTGCTATTAGAAATAGGGTTAAAGCCGAGATTAACAAGATGTTACGAGATGGAATAATAGAACCAGCGAAAACTCAATATGTGAACCCGGTAGTTATTGTTCCTAAACCCAATAAAAGGGATATAAGGATTTGTTTGGATGCGAGGAAGTTGAATTCGATTACGAAACCGCAGTATGAACAACCGCAGGGGTTGGATAATTTGTTGTACAAAGTGTACGAGATGAAGTTTTTCAGTAAATTAGATTTAAAAAATTCATTTTGGTTAATTCCGTTGCATGAAGACAGTAAGAAGTTTACAGGGTTTAGTATTGAAGGAGAGATTTACATGTTTTCTGTAGTTCCGTTTGGGTTAAGTAGTTCTTCAGCAGCACTTGTAAGGCCATGCAGAAGCTGTTTAACGAGTATGAATGTTTCTGTTCGCACTATGTGGATGATTTGTTGATTTTTCAAGAAACGAACAAGAACACCTGGAGCATTTAGAAAAGGTGATCCAGAGGCTGGACGAAGGGGTTGAAGTTGAACGTGGAGAAATGCGAGTTGTTCAAGAACAAAGTTACATATTTAGGGTTTGAAATCAGTGAACATGGGATGAAAATTTGTAATAAAAGGTTGGACGAGTTGAAAAGATTGCTCAACCAATTCAGCCAACCTATTGAAACAAATCTGCGCCAAGATGGCAGAACAGAATGACTATTAAATAATGTTAAGGGTGGTATACCAGGATCCTCGTAGATTGACCCTTGAACGCTGAGGGCATTGGTATAGACTATAATTATACCTATAATGATCGGTGCATTGGCTAAACTTCACACACGTGTTAAAATTGTGAATAATGTAAATTACAAATTAGTAAATCTGAACCCACCCTATAATAAATGTGTAAACAAAACAGTCTTCAGTAAAGTGTTATTAAATGAAAAAAAAAGAAAAAAAAATCTTCAACAAGCAATATCAACCAGACGGTTGCAGTAGAAAAATTAAATGTGGAACGACTCACCCACAGCTGCACTAGTCGTTGTAAGCTGATCTTAGCATAAGCCAACTAAGGGTTGCGACGGCAAAATAACGACTGGAGCTATTATTGGGGCTAAACTGAAAACTGCAGATCGAGACTGAAAACTGCAAACTGGGATTTGAAGACTTAGAACTTGGAACTTGGCACGTGGAACTTGGAACCCTAAAATTTATAACCTATAACTTCCATTAATATATTCACGACTTCTTACCGGTCAATTCCGGGTCCAGTACAAAACAACAAACGAAAAATGTACAAGTGGTCACCAAATACAACGGTCGAGGATTCACTTTAGATCTACAATAGCATAAAAGTTATCTATTTGAAAGATTCTTCGATACTTACGAATCGCCGAAATCCCAATAAGGAAATAAGAAAATTATTTCAAATCACAACGAATAATTTCCTTCAATTAATCCGCCAAAACTCTTTCAATAAAGGAGGAAATACAACGTTCCAACGGCGTAATTAAAATTGCTCGATTCGAATCAAGAGTGTAATCAAGAATATTGTGTTGAGACCATCAAAGCTAGTCCGGGAACCGGTACCTGATAACACGGCGTGCTATCACTATTCGAATTCATACAATCTAATTTGGAAAGAATATACTTTTAAAGTACACTGCTAAATGCAAATGTCGTTATGAAAATTACGACCGTAACAAGGGGAACACCGGGAGAACGACTTACAAAGACAAAACAGGTACCAGCGCGACGACAACGCGGATGACGGTCGAAATACAGGGGGGCGGTACACAGAACGGATATAGCCGGACGGACAGGGACGCGAATGTCCACCACATAACGACCAGCGCAAGGACTCAGGACACGGATCAACTTGAAGTGGTGCAGATACACGAGGCACCCTCAGAAAAAAAAAACGCAAAATTTTGGAAGAACGAATGTATAGGATTAAAGGTCGACGTAGTTTATAGTTTAAAAGACTTATTGTTAAATAATTATAATTTGAATAAAAAGAACCTTTTGTTCATTAATATTAGTTTAAGTGGGTGTTTATATGTTGCTTTAGTTGATAGTGGTTCACAGTTGTCGCTGGTAGATGAGAGGGTGGTGATAAAACATGCTGATTTTTTAAAAGGAAGAATAGAAGCGATTAATGGGGTTAATTTATGGTCGGCTATGAATAAAAAGTTAACTACTATTTATAGGATCATCCGTGTACCGATATTTGTAGGGGATAAAAATGCAGGAGAGGCAGAGTTTTTAATTACAAAGGGGTTGCATATAGATTTCATATTAGGAATGGACTTTATAGAGGATTTTGGATTGAATATAGATGGTAAGGATAGGTCGATTCGAATTTTTGATAAAGATAAGTTATGGATGGTGTCTACGGTTAGTGAGGAATATAGGAATGGAGATAATATAGATAAGTCGGGATTAGGAATGGATAGGACAAGTGATTATAGACAGGTTAAAGTACGATGATGTAATATGTTTGTGAGATTAATTAAGGATGAACAGATTGGAAAAGTGAGTATTGAGATAAAGGCGAAGCTAGAAGAATTATTTAATAAATATGTAGGGTTATTTAATGAAGAGCAAAGATTGGCGAGGCGATATATGCATAGGTTAGAGGTCACGGAAGACAACGGGTTTAATACAAAGGTGTATCCAATTCCGTTTGCTATTAGAAATAGGGTTAAAGCCGAGATTAACAAGATGTTACGAGATGGAATAATAGAACCAGCGAAAACTCAATATGTGAACCCGGTAGTTATTGTTCCTAAACCCAATAAAAGGGATATAAGGATTTGTTTGGATGCGAGGAAGTTGAATTCGATTACGAAACCGCAGTATGAACAACCGCAGGGGTTGGATAATTTGTTGTACAAAGTGTACGAGATGAAGTTTTTCAGTAAATTAGATTTAAAAAATTCATTTTGGTTAATTCCGTTGCATGAAGACAGTAAGAAGTTTACAGGGTTTAGTATTGAAGGAGAGATTTACATGTTTTCTGTAGTTCCGTTTGGGTTAAGTAGTTCTTCAGCAGCACTTGTAAAGGCCATGCAGAAGCTGTTTAACGAGTATGAATGTTTCTGTTCGCACTATGTGGATGATTTGTTGATTTTTTCAAGAAACGAACAAGAACACCTGGAGCATTTAGAAAAGGTGATCCAGAGGCTGGACGAAGGGGGGTTGAAGTTGAACGTGGAGAAATGCGAGTTGTTCAAGAACAAAGTTACATATTTAGGGTTTGAAATCAGTGAACATGGGATGAAAATTTGTAATAAAAGGTTGGACGAGTTGAAAAAGATTGCTCAACCAAAGAACGTGAGAGGATTGCGAGGATTTTTAGGGGTTCTAAATTATTATAAACGATTTATACCGCGATATTCTGAGTTGTGTGTGCCGTTGGTGAGTTTATTGAAGAAAAATGAAAGATGGAAATGGACTGCTGATCGAGAGAAGGCGTTCAAGGATTTGAAAAGTGCGTTTTATAAAGAGTTGTCATTAAAACATCCAAATTTCAAAGACGAATTTATTTTAAGAACGGATGCGTCGAAATATGCGATAGGGGCTGAGTTGGTGCAGATCCAGGACGGAGCTGAGGTACCAATTGTATTTATTTCAAGGGTATTAAAAGACTGCGAAACCAGATATGCAACGGCAGAAAAGAAAATGTTGGCGATAGTATATGCAGTGAAAAAGTTGCGTTTTTATCTGCTAGGTAACAAATTTTTAATTGAATCCGACAACACGGTGGTAACATTTATGAAGAAAAAGGAGTTTCTAAACAGCAGGTTGTACAGATGGGCGTTAGTATTACAGGAATACGATTTTGAAATCAAGCACAAGCCAGGCAAGGAGAATGTGACGGCGGATTTTCTAAGCAGACCGCAGGTGGAAGAGAATAAAGACGTGAAGGATTGTTTAGTTGCTTTGTAGGAGTTCAGGGATGTTGGTCGGTGGACAAACGCCAAGCTTATGGAAACGCAAAGGAACAGTGAGGTGAGCTCGATCCGCGAGAGATTAACAAGCGAAAATGTGGAGGAGTACCGTGGATTTACCATCGTAGGGCAGTTCGTAGTAAAAAGGATAGGTGAGGAAGAGCTAGTAGTGGTATCCAGAGATGCGGCTGTGAAAATTATAGATGAAATTCATTTAAATTTTGGACATATAGGCATAAGAAAAACATTTTTGGTATTCAGGGAGGCGTTTTATGCACGGAACGATATCACAGTGGTTAAGGAAAGGATTAATCGTTGCAAAATTTGTATCTTAGGGAAAGACAAGAACGTGGTGTTGCAGAATGTACCGATGAGTGTGAACGTGAGCGGACCATTGGAATTGGTAGCTATTGATTACTTAAGCAACCTGATTACGAGTGAACAGGGTATCGGCACATATTAGTAATGGTGGACGTTTTTCAAAATTTGTTAAATTATTTCCGGCAAGGCGAAGCAACACGGTGCATGCTTTACAGTCGATTAAAGAATTTGGAAGCCAGGTAGGAGAATGGAAAGGATTTTGGTAGACAACGCAACTTATTTTAACAACCAAAGATTTAGGAACGGGTTAAATCGAGCGCACATTAAGGTGTCATTTAGCAGTATACGGCATCCGAAAGCAAATCCATGCGAATGATATATACGGGAGGTAATAAAATATCTACGGTTAGCAACGCAAGAGCACCATAATAGATGGGTTAGATATCGGCCGCAGATTGAAAATTTCATGAATTGTGTACCGAGTTCAGTGACAAAAACGTGTCCGATAACATTGATTCGGAGGATTATACCAGCTAGGCCATGGAGGGAAGAAGTCGAGGTACAAGACATCACAGAGTTGTTGGGCAGCGTTAGACGTAGGATCGAAAGGATGCAGCGTAGGGATATCGAGCGAAGGTGTAGCAGGATCAAAAAAAGGACGACTTTTGAAATAGGAGATATGGTGGTTGTGAAAAGGTTAAGAGTTTCGAACCGCGACAGGAACATTTGCACGAAGTTGTTGTTTCCTTATGAAGGGCCGTACAATATCACGCGTATTTTTGCGGAAGGAAATACATTTGAATTGGCTACTATGACAGGGGAATATCGTGGGCGTTTTCACTTGGAAAATCTATACCCATATAAGGTTGTACAGGAAGAGGGTTTAGGAGAATAGTTGTTATATAGTTCATGCGACGGAAAGTTTAGTTTTGTTTTAGTTTATAAGGTAGGTTAGTATGTAGCATAGTGAGACAGACATGTTGAGAATTAAAAATAGGGGTTGAATAATTAAAATATGTAGGAATCCGAAAAGGGGTTTGTGTAGAAAGATAAGAGGGGGTTTGATTTTAAATAAAACTAGAAATTATGCACACCAGGAAAGAGTAAAGCCGACGCAATTTCCAATTTCATTCAAAATCAGTGGGGCCAATATAATGTCTAAGGGAGCTACTAAGAGTTATAAGGGTTGTTTAGTACAAGGTAGTATATGCCAAACAAAAATAATCCACATATTTGATCACATAGACTTAAAAATGTATGTTTGCCGTATTTTATGTATACTAAAATACCATTCAAAAATAGTAGTTGAAATTAAGTGCCAAAAGGTAATTTTAAAATGACTAAGTGACGTAGTAAGATGTGCAGTGCTCAAGGGTTTATGCCGAGTTTAAATTTTAAAGGCCTTTGAAAGTACATTTGCCGTCCAAAAGCCGGATGCGTCTATGAATGTTTACTATCAACATGCATCCAGGGTCAAGTGTAAACTATTTTGGTTTCATTTTATATAGAATCAACTTTTGGACAATATTTGTAAACCCAAAATTATTAGTTATAACAACGTAAAATGTGATTGGTGGAATGTAAAGATTTAGGACATATATTAGAATTTAATGTGATTATGAAATTGTATAAAAGACACGAACTTTGGTATGTGCGACACGAACGTAGTTATTTGTTATGAACTTTGAGATGTAGTAGGCTATGAGAGTTAACATGGTCGCCTTAGAGAGTAAACAAGGCAGATTATTTTCGAACCAATTTTGTAACAAGACGTGTTTTACTAACTGTGCTAATTTGTATCCAGATATTTAAAAGAAAATAAAAGTAGTTGTTTTAAAAGGAGTTTCAATTGAATAAAGTGGTAAAGAAACAAGCATCGGAAGTATAAAGTGAATAGTAGTGATTGTGCGACGGTAAATTATTGGATTTGGAGAGTGGTTTAAAGGTAGCAGGTCATCGAGAGTGGTTATATAGATTTGAAGTGATATTGGAGAGCGGTTTAAAAGGTAGCAGGACATCGAGAGTGGTTATACATAGAAAAAGTTGGATATTGGAGAGCGGTTTAAAGGTAGAAGGACATCGAGAGTGGATATACATAGAAAGAAGTTGGATATTGGAGTGCGGTTTAAAGTTAGAAGGACATCGAGAGTGGTTATACATAGGAAAGAAGTTGGATATTGGAGAGCGGTTTAAAGGTAGCAGGAGCATCGAGCAAAAAGATACAGGAACGAGTAGATTGGGATTAGATACGGAGAAGCGGACGGATTTATAGAGAAAACAAGGATTCGATGCGGAGATTAGCACAGGGGAAGTTGTAGCACTGATTTTTCTAAATTCTAAATTTGGGTTAATCATTTCAGGTATTGGGGAGCAGTTAAAATTCAAGGACACCTGGAGGCGGCACGGAAATTCAAGAACATCAGTGTGAAGACGCATACGGCGATAAGGATTTTGGGCCAGCAGTCAGAGAGGCATCAACGGAGTATGGACCAGGTGAGTGTTGAAATATATCTTAATACGTCAAAAATAGGCATACAATTTTGGTAGTAATTTAATTTGGCATAAAGCAACTTTGATCTTATTAGAAATTTTGGCATATACAAAAGTAGAGTATCAATTTTAGTAGTAAAACAAAAGAGTGCACTTTGGTTGGACGTTGCACATCTACTTATAACGGAACCCACTATAAGTAGTTGAACACCCTGAGATTAAGAGCTTAAATAGTCGAGGCATTGCAATAAATAGTTAATTAAAGAACCAACCAAACGTTACAAGTACGGGGCGTGCATTAGGTGTGCACATTTTAAAAATTTATAAAATAAAGAGTGAGTAACGGACAAGTAGTGAGATTTAATAATAGTAAAAGGGAAAGTAGGACACATAATATAGGTTGAAGCCCAAAGTAGAGTAGAATAATATATATATATATATATATATATATATATATATATATATACACAGATATATAATATTTACGTTGCAATAACTTGCAGTTACAACAACAATTATTATCACTTGCTTCAAAGAGTAATTACTGTTTACTTTTAATATTTATAACAGTTTCCATTATACTTTGCCCAAGCTATTAACAAGTAAAAAACTTACCCGCTACCTCCTAGCGGACTTTCCACCCATTTAAGACTTGACAAATCACCAAGCACAAATGGTTTTATATAAGCATGTTCAACTTCAGAGATGCCGCTCAACTTTTCAAGCGGTAGATGACGCCAAGTACCCCAAATATTTTCTTTATCTAGAACATTATGTAAAAGGTCCTTTTGTAGTTGATCGGCGTAAAAGGGCGACAACAAACTAAACGGTTTGGCATCGGAGCTTTGTATAAAGTAAGATCGTACGTTATTACCGCCCTGTTCCTTTCTAAGACAATTAACCATTCCAATTATCCCATTGTATGGTTCGTTTTGTGCTACTATATATATTTTTGAATCATCAGTTACGGATTTTTTCATGGCCACTTTCAGTGGTCCCAACCAATTGATATTTTGATCTGTTATACGAATTACAATCGAATTATTAAAATCTATCGAAGTCTTCCTTAGCAAGATGTATGACTGAGAAGCTGCATGAACTTTAATAGTGCAAATTATATCCAAATTTAGGCAGCTGATTGTTGCGTTATCTATAGTTGTTGAATATGTTTCTTGAAGTAGAAAAAACCCTGTATTATTATTAAATCGTGCTAACACTTCTCTCAGGAGCTCTTTACTTTGTATCGCATCTCCAAATACTATCAGATGGTAATTATTTTTAACAACTTGAGCTGTGTTGTCACTTTTATCGACGTTGTATCCACCATCCACCAGTTCTGGGAAGGCATATGTTACTGCATCAACTTTTACATAATTGATGTATACGTTAGGTTGCACCTGAAAGGCTTCTTTTAATGTTGGCCCAAAACAAATTTGATTGCCAATTTCTAAAATATGAAGATCATCTTCGCTACTACAGTTTTCTGTTACAAGTTGAGCGACTACTGCTAGAGCTGCTCGCAAAGACTCTTCTGTATCTTCATTGTAGAACGTGTGCCGTAAAGGAACAAATTGGTAAGTTTCTAACTGGGGTGAAACTAGTAGGGATTGCCTTAAGTGTACTAAAGAAAATTTTGGCTCGGTAATTGTGATTCTAGTTGATTTAATACAGCTCATAATACGATCTACTACAACGAAAGCTTCTCCTTTTTTCTGCGTTTTGGTTAGCATTGTAAAATGTAGTCCAGGGTCTATGATAATACTAGTTAGTTTTGTTGGTAAAAAAAGGTGTCGCGATTTTTTGCCCAAAACATATAGTTGCATCATATTGTCTATGAATGTAGTCCAGTTACCTTCCCATTTTAATTTGCCGTTAGTTGCGTAATAGTTAGAACTTAGGATACCACAGAAAGCCTTTTTGTAGTCATAACCACGTATGCGAAATTCTTTGTAGATATCATGTGAACTTAGTAAAAGATTATCTTCTTCTGTAGCATTGTAATTGTCCCATAAAGTGTTTTGGTATTCAAAAATTTTTCCAGAAACAACTACTGATCCCTCATGTGTTATATTAAATTCGCCAGATTGTTCAAATATACTAATAAAGAAACTAATAGCTTCTGATTTAGGTACTATCACTACAGTATTAAATTTCACATCCTTTATAAGTACTGGAATGTTCTCATATAATACTGACTTTAATTTAGCAAACGCTTTCCACAGCATAACCTAAAAATAAAGTGTAAGTTTAATCAATATGTAACAACTATAGGTATGTTATCTTAGAGAATGTACAAAAATTGAGTTGAACGCATGTTAACTGAAAAAGTAGATACTGGAGATCTATAAGCAAACCTTATTAAAATAAAATTAAACTTGATGCAAAAATTTGAGTATGCCCTTTAAGTTAAACAAATATATGGTATACGAAATAAGACAATCATATTGGAAAATAAGTTTTTCTGAAATTGATCAAGAATGTTTACTTTGTCAGCTTAAAATCAAGTGTCAGAGTACACTATTCCGATATACCTTAAAAAATGGTAGGGGAAAATCCTTTACCGGCCTAGGCCGGGAAAGTATTTCCCGTATAGTTTTTTATTCTCATTTTAAACAATATAATGCACTCCAACAAGCAATCTTACAAAGTATACACAAGTGCAATGTATCCTTTCACAAACTGATGCACTAATAGTTCTTAAATTTTCAAAAATATTGAATGCGTATGCAGAAAAAATGTATGTGCACCTCGTAGTAAAAGCACGTTCCCGGACTAGGCCAGCGCCTCGGCCAACAATTTGCGTTGTCGTCCGGGAATGTATTGCTTTTACTACTAGGTACACAATATACTATTCTTATGTATATGCAACACAATAGCATAACAGTGAAAAATAAAATAAATGCCACAGAACAATAGTAGTAGAGGTAGGGCCGGTCCTAATTCAAAACGTGTTCAGACGTATTTTCCATATGTAAAATACACGTGCACCGTTTTGAATTAGGATCGGCCTTATATAATTTCAATGTAAAATAGTTGTGAAAACATGAATTCTTATATACTTTCAATGTAAAATACTTGTGGGCACGTTTTGAATTAGGATCGTCTTTATATTACTTTCAATGGAACATACTTCAAAACACACGTATGTTGAAAAATGTAAGTGCAGAGAAAAAATGTGTGTAGCTGTTTTGAATTCGGTTTTCTAGCGAGAAGTTACACGTGCACCGTTTTGAATTAGGATCGGCGTTATATACTTTTAATGTAAAATGTGAAAACCTGAATTCTTTTCAAATGTAAAATACTTGTGGGCACGTTTTGAATTAGGATCGTCTTTATATTACTTTCAATGGAACATATTTCAAAACACACGTATGTTGAAAAATGTAAGTGCAGAGAAAATGTGTGTAGATGTTTTGAATTTGGTTTTCTAGCGAGACAGTATGACAGATGCAAAATATCGCATTCAAGTCAATTGTGTTTTAATTAAAGTGGATTCTGATTTATGTTTAGAGGCTGCAAATACACATGGGCCGGTTTCAATTCAAAATGTGTTCACTCTTGTGATAGGTTGAAAAGTGGGTTGGCAAAGTACGCAGATGGTGGTAATCTGTTATGAATTTAAAGGGTGTAAGTATGCATTAATTTTGAATGAATATTTTTAAATTAAATTTCAACACTTTATTATTGTCTTATCTTTAAAGAGTTAAGTGTTTTATCTAAAACTATAATAAAAAAAATCTATTTTAAATAATAGGTGAGGGTTGTCAGGAGTTTCAACGTATGTTAACGAATTTGATATTTATAATTAGCGAACTAACCTTTCCATAGATTCATCTTCATTAACACTTAGATTAGCCGAAATCGTTTGAATTGATAAATAATTAAGTGGACTGCATAATAAATTAACTTTATATTAACTAAATTATAATGAAATATTATTACATGGTTGAAATTATAACACGATACAATCGTCCCTAATGTACGCGACAATACAACTCCTTTAACTTTTTGCTTACAAATGTAAAGGATAAAAATAACGTTTACCTGAGGATCTCCAACACCCTCAAATAAAAGTAACAATAGCATTGACCGTTATATCTACAACCTGTGCATAAATATAGTCGCTTTTGCTACCAATAGGTAGGATAAAATTTCAACAACAATTCATGATTGTACCTGGATTAAGCATGGAGGCGATTATTGGAATGGATCTGATTGATAAGTTAAAGTTGGTAATAGATGCGAAAAAGAAGAGGATTATATGTGGTGAAGAGTATTTTAAATGGGATAATGAGGTAGAGATAAAAATCGAGAAATATTTATTTATTTGAACTTTTGTCGAGCATATGGAGAAGTTAATGAAGGCGATAAAGAAGTAACTGAAGTTAAGGTAGACGTTGATAAAATAGAAGCAAAAGAGGAGGTAAAGGAAGATGTAAGTGAAGAAAAATTAAGGAGTAATGAGGATCCAGGTAAGGTATCAGATAAAGTAGAGTAAGCGTTGTTGGGATATTTTGAATATGGAAGGTTGAAGAATGAAACTTTGAATATTTCTACAAGTTACAATGTTAAAATGGAAAAAGTTGAGGAAAACAAGATTAAAGATGCATTGAATGATGGTGATAAAGATTCAAATAAGTTTGCAAAAATTTAAATGAGGTATCAGTAATAAAAATTTAAATGGGGAAGAGCAAAATTTTGATGGTATCTATAAAAGATAAAGTACTTATTTTGTTAATCATACAATTGTTATAAGAAGAAGCAATATTTATGGAAGGTGTTTTCTAATATTGATTTAAGGAATTCAATTTTAGAGACAAGGTTAAAGGATATTCGGTAGATTAGGGTATTTATAAATTGAAAGAATCATTTTCTTTTGGTTTGTATATGGGCTTAATGAGGTTAGCAGTGTAGATAGGAAACTTTTAGGACATCTTTAGAAACACATTTTTAATGAGATAGTGATATTCCATAAGATAGTCTTACATAGTATTTTATGTATGAAAGAGGAATATTTTTTTGTACTTAATAAGACCGCGTGAACGTAGAAGTAAGTGAGAACTAAAGGACAATGAAAGAATTCAGGTAATGAAAGGCGAGAGGGATGTTAAATTGAAGTTGAGATATTATGAAGGAAACGATTGAAGAGAAAGGCCACTGTAAGGAAAGGATTATGCGTGTGTATTATAAGCCTTATAGAGTCTTATATAGTAGCTAGTTAAAAATTGATTTCGAATTTTACATTTTAATTTGGGAGAAGGGCAATGATGTGATAATGAGGTTATAAGAGGTCACTGAACATACCATTCTGTGAGAAAACAACCCAAAAGTAAAATTTTCTTTCTGATAAGATTCGTTTAACATATAAGTGAAGTTTCCCAAGTAAAATAAAACGCTTTAAGTACATACAGTACATACATTTAAAAATAAAGCACAATCAAGCATTCATTTTTAATCCGTGTGTAAAAAATTATTCTCTAGAAAAATTACTTTAAAACAAGTTTTGTTGCTCTTAAGTAAACTGAAAAACGGTCTCATTCGCTTTTACAATACCAAATAAATTTGTCAAGCTCTAAGATATGCGAAAATATAAAATCCGCACTTTGTTAAAATGCAAATTCAATCTTTAGAAGTATCAGTCGATAAACATAGCTTATTCAAAACGTAATAACAATTGCGAGTATCAGTGCAAAGTACTTTTCTTTCAAACAAGTCAATTCGGGCTGGTTTTAGAATAAATGATATTTATGTTAATAAAACGAAACTAAGGCATTCCTTCGAGAATATTCTGTAAATCATAAGGAAGAACAGCTAATTGATTATTTTGTATGAATGAACGGCCAAATTTAGGGAAGTACAAGTACTGTCCGACTATAAAACCAGGTAAGATGGCGCGTTTAAGTAGTTATAATTGTTACAGAAGTTAGTAGAAAAGAGATAACAACTGTTGGTGGTATTCACTAGTAAAGAATGGTTTGTTGAATCCGTATATTTCTTTTTTATCTTCAAATAATACAGATCTGCCACGTATATGTGTTATCACGCTCGTCCCATTCGTTAGGTATCTTCAGTGGCGACGCTAACAACTTGGGTACCGCGTTTATAAAAATAAGAATGACCTATGGCATGTTTAAATAATTCATTTCCAGCCGTTAATCATTATAATTATTTTATATAACTGTGAATTTATTTCTATGTAAAAACGAATTCAATGATACAAAACCATTTGCCAATTGTGATACCATTAAATAGTATGACACCACTTACCTAGTCTAAATTATTTTATCTAAATCATGGTTTTCATGCTTCCAAAATACTAACAATAATAATTAAAAATAGAGTAGAAGCTTTGACTGAGAATTATTTAGGCGAAGACCAATATGGTTTTCGTAAAGACAGAGGGACTAGAGAACCGATACTAATGATTAGGGTAATTATCGAAAAAGGTTACAAAAAATAAAAAGACTCATTTCGCGTTTGTAGATTTAAAAAAGCATTTGATAGGGTTAATTGGATTGTTATGTTCAGGGTTTTGCAAAAATAGGAATCTCTCATAGGGATAGAAAATTATTTACAGTCTATATAAAACCAAAGCGTAGTAATTAGATTTGATGAAAAGAAAAGGAAGCTAAGATTAGAAATGGTGTTAGACAGGGTTGTATACTGTCTCCCTTGATTTTTAGTGTTTATATTGAAGAAGCTTTAAACTTAGCTAGAGAGAGAAAAGAGATAGGTATTAGTGTACAGTGACAGAAAGTAGACATGTTACGTTTTGCTGATGATATAGCCATTATAGCAGAGTCTAGAAAAGAGGTAGGAGAGTTTTTAAATATTTTAGATGAGATACTACAGAGTAACTATAGTATGAGAATTAACTCAGTAAAGACAAAGATAATGACAAATGAGTTACAGCCTAGTTCTAAACCAAAATTAAAAATAGGTAATACCGAGTTAGAGGAGGTAGATGAATTTTGCTATTTAGGTAGTATAATTACAAAGGACGGACGTAGCAGAAGGGATATAGTAGCTAGAATAGTTCAAGCTAGAAAAATGTTTTTAAAAAAGAAAAACTTACTAATAGCTAATAGTATTAGTTTAGATAATAGAAAAAGTTTTTTAAAGTCGTACGTATGGAGCGTTCTACTATATGGTAGTGAGACTTGGACAATTAAAGAAGTAGATAAGAAAAAGATAGAAGCTTTTGAAACTTGGTGTTATAGGAGAATGTTAAAGATTAGCTGGACAGATAGAGTAACAAACGAGGAAGTTTATAGAAGGATAGGTGAGGAACCCTGTATGTGGAAACAATTGAAGGTCAGGAGAGATAGAATGATAGGGCACCAGTAAAGACATGAGGGACTATTTAGTAAAGTCTTAGATTATAGACTACCAAATAAAAATAGAGTAGGAAGGCCTAGTCAAATTATTAGAGATTTAGGTTGTGAAGGGTATGCAGACCATTTTAGACTAGCTCAGAAAAGACAAGAATTTAGAGCTGCGTCAAACCGACTTTAAGTAAGTTCGAAAACAAAACAAAAAAAAATAAAAATCAGTTAACTAAATGTCACCATGACATAATTCACAATTAGTTAGCGGTCTGGCATGTTGGTAGCGTTTCGTTGCTTAAGCCTTACCATAACATATAATTTAATAAACCTCACCATGACATAACTCACAATTAGGTAGCGGTCTGGCATGTTGACAGCGATTCGTTGCTTAAGCCTTACCATAACATATAATTTAACACTTTTCCTTTTTGAAGCGGATAACCAGGTTATATTTCATTTCCTTATAAATGGTAATCATGTAAACATGTTAGAGTTCTTTAACAACCATCAGGTTGCTAATATCTATGTAGAGCCAGGTGGATAGGAAAAAGATAGAAGGATATAGGAAGACCTAGACCAAACTATATTAGTCAAATTATTAGAAATTTAGGTTGTGAAGGGTATGTAGAGCTTTTTAGATTAGCACAGAATGGAGAAGAAGTTAGAGCTGCGTCAAACCGACCTTAAGTAAGGTCGAAAACAAAATGATGATGATGAAATCATGCCATTCTTTAGGCTGAGCTCTCCATTAGAAATAGAATAAAACATGACAAAACAAAGTATTGTTTTGTTCAATAACTTTTATAACACGCGGGTTTCCTCGAAAAACACAAACTTATAGAAAAACTACTTAATATTAAACATAGAAAACAAAATTGGAAAGTTCAGTTTCAATGCTATAGTGCCAAATGAATACTTTTACTTCTAAAATTAAATTAAATGTATTCTAAACTCCTAATCTGCGTTTTTTCTTAATAAAAAATTTTCCACTACTTCATTTATGTCTACTTTAAGAGATTCTTCATGTTCAATACTTAAAACTGACCGACTGCTCAGACGCATTTGGGTCATTGCGCTTCTTAAATAAGACTTTATAGGTTTTAACTTGGAGGAACTTCTTTCAGCTGTAGCTGTGGTTACGGGTAACGTCAGGTATAGTTCCAAAGCAGTTGTAGTATCAGAGAAGCAGCTCATAAGGTAAGAATTTTCTTCAAGTAATAAGCTTGCAATTTCTTTAACACTTTTCTTCTGGCTTATTCATTTTTTAGGAGAGTTCTAAAATTATGACCTGATCAACTAAATTTTCAGATAAGTTTCTTGTATACTTATTCACAAGAGCAATTGTCTTTGCTTTTAATTCTTTGTTAGTTAGGTCTTTCAACTTCTGTGGTGATAAAAATGGAAAGTTTTCTACAACAGTTTTCTAACCCTTAAATCTCGTTTGCAATTGATTTATTATAACATCCAAAGAAACATTAAACACTTTCATTTCAAAAGATTTTAGGGGATCGTCGATTCTGTAATCTGAAGCCAGTTCATCAAAAAAGTTTTACAGTTCGCTTACGTTTTTTCATAGTTTTACAGGATATACCCCAAGACTGCGTTAACTGTGTTACATCTTCCAAAAGAGAGAAAAGTTGGCTCTTAAAAGCTTTAATTTATCGTATGTACGGCTTACCAATAGCAATACTATGTCGAGTTCCGTCGTTTCCTCCTGCACACATTTGGAATACAATGTTTATAATTTAAAGCACTTTGCTTTCCAGGGTTGGGGCAAGTGCAAAATCAAATCTATCGAGGTGATTCCTAATGAATAGAGCTTTATCTACTACAGGTCTGTTGGAAGCTTGTTACATAATTTTGCTCAAACGTTTCATAATAGATTTGAAGTTAATTTTCAAAGCAATTAAGCAATCATTACAGGACGACCATCTTGTTGGACACAATTTTTTTAATGTTAAGGATATTTTTTTTAAAAAATCATTCTTTACCTGAACGTTAATAGTCTCATTTAATTCTTGCCAACGAGGTAAGTTTTCACTAAAGAAAACATACCCTCTGTACAATATCGAAAAACTGACGTATTTAAAAAATATGTGATAATGAGTCGTTTAAACCTAATTTCAAATTGTATCCAACGCAATTTAGAAGCAATATCCTTTATTTTTCTTGTAAACCAGTATATTGCTCACTCATTGTAGCTGCGCCGACATAGCCGTATCCTCTACACCTTTCTATATGCACACCATTTTTCGTTAAAGCTTCTAAAACTTTATTCTCAAAACCATCACTTGTTTGGTCACACATTTCAAAAAACCCCAAAACGATTTGTTTATTTTTAATTCTGTTGATGTAAGACATTTTTCTGATATACTTACATACCTGATGGCAACACTCATTTGATCTTTTTTTGACAAGTCCTATGTGGTGTCAACAATAATATAGAAAAAGGAAGCCGAACGAATTTTCTTCAATAGAGACTCGATCACAGAATTACCTAATAAAGTAATAATTTTATTTTGAATTTCATTTGTGATGTGAGCCTTTAGAAGATAATCATTACGTGCTAAAAGGTTTTCTATGTTTAAAAAATTGCCACATTCAGGCAAAATTGTGATGATATTTCCCCTATGACCCCGGAAAGGCAGGTAACACACAGCCATTGTTTGGACAACATCAAAAATTCTCGTAAATATTTGTTTCCATTTTTTCGCTCGTCAGAAATTTTGTCAGCTATGATTTGATTTTTTTTATAGTAGCGTAGGCTAGAAAAGCTTGAAGATGTGCAGTACTTGTTTCATGTCTTTTAATCTTTTTACTTAGACCCTTCCAGTCACGAATGCTACCGTCTCGCCAATTCTGAGCTTCGATAGATTCACTAAAAAGCCAACATGGTTCGCAATAAACGCCATTTAGTTTTTGTGAGTAGCACAACCACAACCTATCAACGTGTTGTCCAGTTAATGTTTTTAATAAATAGTGCGATGAATTAAAAACCTTTTACTTTTTTCATCTTTTAGAAATGGCCCCTTTTGTTGGAAAGGTTTCGATGTTAAAATTAATTCTTTGGCTTTTTTTAGATAAAGGTTCTTGAAAATTGTCTATATCTGTGCTTGGATCTGTAATAATATTTGTAATGTCAACATCATAGCTTGTGTCAATTAACTTATTTTCTAAATTTCCACCTGGATCTGGAGTATGACAGTTTTCATCACTGTTTTGGGGGTGAGATGCATTATTAAAAAGGGTATTATTGCTTGATCCCGCTTGAACAATTTGGTTAATTTCAATTTGTGATTCAGATTGATTGTCACCTTTAAGTGACTTATTAAAAAAAGGTGTCCATTTTTTGGTAGATTCAAACTTGTATTGTTTCAATTTTCTTTTTTGAAAGTCGCCGAAGTATGGAGTTCGAAGACTGACTGCCGGGCCTTGAGCCCCCGGGCTTTTTATAATATCCTGCCCCCTCACATGGCTATGGGAACTTGCAGATCTCATGTCTGTTTTACTCTTAATTCTACACTTTGTTACATTGTTTCAATCTTATTTCTAGGCAATTGCGATATCTTAACCGTCTGTGACCTGCCACCTGCAGTATCACTGTCGTCTCGGATACAAAGTTGCATATCCGTTCTCATGAACTGTTAATAACCTGTCTGGTTTATTCTTGTGTTACATTGTTGCAATTGACTTATGATTTATTTAACAATTTCTAATAATTCCTATTAAATTCTATTATTTAATATATATATATATATATATATATATTGCTGTGATAAGAGGTTGTTTAAGGGTGCACTTTATAGTAAAGGTCATTTGGAAAAGAGAAATTACCATAGGCAGCAGAAAACGGCATTTATTTAGGAAAGAATTAAGAAATGCACATAGTTTGTAAATAGTAAGCAGTTGGCACCCTGTATATAAAGTATAAATAGTTTTAAGCGACGCAGATACACATAGGAGGACGCATAGTTGGCGTAGGAATGAGAAATACATTCATTAGGTAAATAGAAAATATTTAATACCTTGTAGATAAAGTTTTAGTTAATTTAGGTATAGCAAGTAATAATATTTTTCAGTGGAAGCACGCGTATATTTATAAATAAATGATAAAGTGTAATTAGACACGCATTCAAAGAAGAGTTCCAGACGATTAGATTAATACAGGGATGAAATAAAGCTTCAGGTAGCATAGATAAATGCGTACAAATACCTAACCATTTTTTGATAAGAAAGCAGATTAAAAATTGCGTGAACAACATGTAAATATGAAAATTTAAAGTCGAATTACATCAGTTGTTTATGGAAAGGCAATTAGATCTATCAAAACACAGCATGTTGATAACGAAAGACAGCTGCATGCAGGTTATGATTATGGGGAATCGTGGAGCATTACATCAGAAACTGCTTTAAATGTAATTATTTGATTGGTCAGAAATAAGCGACGAGCTCTAGACCATACCCACTGATGGAGTGGGAATTCAAGAATATATTAGCAAGCACCGTGATAACGAAGTTAGTGTAGAACTTAACAAAGGCCGAAGTGCGTCGTTATGAAATAAAATAATACGTAAATTTAAAAAGTGAAAGATAAAACAAGTGCTAATATGAAGATTATAATTGCCGATTAAACGTAAGTACGTTTTTAATGAATTTATTTTAAACTAAAACATAAAAATAATAGGGCTCTGATGTCCGGGGGAAACAAATTACAATTTGATGTCCGGGGTGAAACAAACTACAAAATTCGAAGTCTGAGGAAAATAGACTACGATTTCAATGTCCAAGGGGAAAATACAGTAATACAATTTTGATGTCTGGGTGAAGAATAATACAATTTTAAGTTTGAGGAAATTAATTGATAAGAAGTAACAGGTCTAATATGAAATGACAATAAATTGGGGTGCATAAAGGAATATTGGTAGTCCATAGTGTAATGGCAATAATTTAAACGTAATCCTGAATTGGGGGAAGATAATTTTATATCAAATGGAAGCGTCGATGTGAAGAAATAAACCAGGTCAGATTTTTTAGTTATAAGACATTTGTTTTTCTATATATTTTTTATTTTTTTATTGAATTTGCTTAATATAATATGCTTGTGAAAAAGTCAACAAAAGAAATTGCATACAATGAGTAATATGATAACAGGTTTAGAATATTCTACATTTCGTTGATAAGGATAATAGGTTTTTCTGGTGACTTTGGGTTTTGAGTAAATAGTAGATGATTGTTAATAAATGAGATTTATAACGTTAACTAATTGAAAGTGTATTTCAAATAATTTACAAAAGCTGTATGTACATAATATATTGGTTTCATTATACAGAAAATCGAAATTAACTGAATTTTATAATTCCAAATAAATGCTAGCCGAGGTCATAAGATTTAAATAGTACAAGGCGGAGCTACAAGTTGAATAGGAAATTGATAACACGCAAGGCGGTAACGTATCGAATTTTGCTATTGGCAGACAAGATTGTTTCAAGATAAAATCCAGTTAAGTTGACAGCAATATTAATAAGACAGCCGGAGGAGGAGATAATTACAATCTTGTTTATTCATAGTAATATTAAAATGGCCGTCCAATAATTTAGAGTACATAGCAAAATAAGGCGCACAACAAAGGGGCAAGATAATTTAAAGAGAACATAGCAAATAAATATGCAGCCCAACGTAGGGGCATGATAATTCCTCCATATCATAGCAATATATATATATATATATATATATATATATATATATATATAGGTAAATTGGGGGATACATAACTTGCGTTGCACACATATATGATATATTACAAACATCGCGTTTCTAAGAATGCAACTGACTACTGACAACAATGTAGTGTAATGTTTCTTATTGTTTATCTTTCAGGTCTTTACCTCTTATCTAGCGGCTAAAAACGGAATTTGTCCTGTGGGAAAAGGAAAAGCTTTCATTTAATATTCTTATTTACGAAAAAAGAACCTTCTTTAATAGAGTAAATGGATGTCAAACATAATGCATTTATGCAATCAATTATTGTAGTGTTTACAGACAATAGACTAGTTTCAGTCTATAACTAAAAACTGTTGTAAGCTTACAATTTTGAGACAGAGTGTCAAGGTTAGGCTCGGAAATTTAACAATATTGTGTATAAACATTTCTTTTATGTGCAAGAGTGAAACTTTACTGTGTGATAGATAATAAATTTAAGCTCCTCCTGCAATATTGGCTTTCGCATTTTCAACTCAACTGGTTTCAGTTTGAAGTATCATTGCAGTAATTAGGAAATTTGACATTTAGCATGTGTGTATGAGTTTCTCGGAGCATGAATTTTTTTATTTTAAAAACATTCAGTTTATCGGTTCCGTTCCGGGCCTCCTACATGCCGAGGCCCGTTCGCTCGGCGGGTCACGCGGGCGCCTTATCGCCGCCACTGGCTATCTTTATTTTCTTTTAACAAAATCCGTATATTTCTTTTTTATTTTCAAATGATACAGATCTGCGACGTATAAGTGTTTTTACGCCGTCCCATTCGTTAGCTATCTTTATTTTCTTTTAACAAAATAGTAACCGGAAGGATTCATCATGTTGAATCTAAATGCCAAATATTTGATTAAGCTGTTCCGAGGTTAGTATATAAATTTTTTAATGAGGTATTGATTTTGATTTTGGAGGGTATTACAAATTTCATTGGGAATATCTTATCCAAAAAGTGTTTACCCAAAATTGTCCCTCGGTTTAGATATGTCTGCTACAATCAATCATAGTTAAAAACACTATAAACAAATAGTAAGGCTAAAAAGGTTAAACAGAATTTCACGCATTTCTAACAAGCTTTTTATATAGGAAATGTTCGTTCTGAGAAGTATGGCATCGTAAGCAATGGTAAATCTAGATAAGGTTCAGTTTCTACTACCTACCCCTAACATATATTAAAACAATAATCTTACCAAATAGCCAGCAGCTGGAAAAAGTATGCGGCCGTCGATTTCATGACCAGCTAAATATTTGTATTCATCCTTAGATAAATCTATGACAACCATTTGATGACCAGACCCAATCCTTGTTTCGGTAAAATTGGGTACTATCCACTTAATAGAATGATCCCATTTTATCAGTGAGTTTATCATTGGAGTGCCGTACCCAACTGGATAGTTAACTGGTTGATAAAGTTTACTAATGTTTGGCAGAGCACCGGCATTGTACAATCTATAAAAAGCGAGACTATTACAATGTTATTCATACCATGAGTTACCTTCCAACAGTTTTCAAGAAAAACTCTATTTTATCATGGATATTGCGATTCATCAACATAAGGTGTGTAGAAGTGGGACCTGTGGTTCGTTTTGATATGGTTTGGAGTATACCATGGGGTGCGATTTCAATTATAATAGCATTCTTAGGAATGTGTTCAATTGCTTCGTAGAACAACACAGGCGACATAAAATTATTCACAAAATATTCTGCTGAACATAGCTGTGCATGCAGCGTATTGCAATTATTCTCTAGAATTGAAGTGGTCATCCATTTTACTGTGCGTGGTTTAGGATGTGGAATAACTTTTTGTAAATAGTTTCTCATAGAGGGCCCAGCTTCTTCAACATATTTACAATGAAATGCAAACTTCGAGCCCTGAACAACTTTTGCAAAGATATTCTCACGTTTAACTTGTGCGACAAATGTTTCAATTACGTCGATTGGTCCAGCAACGGTAACGTTATCTATGGAGTTGTGACAAACTGGATAAATTTCAGATGAGCATCGAGCTATGCACTCTTCCCATGTAAGTCCAAGTGATGCTAAAGCTCCTGGCTCTAACTTACATTCCAATACAGCTTTTCCTCTATAATAGGATATCAGTATTGCTTGCTCTGTCGTTAGCCCACCATCAGCGTATGCAGCACCTAAGGGTTTGTTATAATATAAGCAGTAGTCATGTAGCGAAGAACCTAATGTAGTAATTAAATATAAACTAAAATTGCAAGCACTAAATTATATATAACGTCAACAACCAATAATTTGGAAGTTTAAATTCGCTTTTATTTCGTGTTTTGTTAACTCATCACACTAACACATCTACTTATTATAGCCAGCTAGAATATGACATTGCTTACAGTACAAAAAAAAGGTTGCATTGTCGTTGTGCTATTAGAACCATAGAAGATATGGCTTGCATTTATGTAATCTGCAAAGTACTTATAAAATGGATTAATATTCTAAATAAAATTATTGACCAATGGAAAAACACAGGACGTGATAAGGGGTCACGAGAGGTCATTAAAACTCTAATTCTAAACATAAATCCCAAAATTCATAGTTACGCCCTGTATAATAGAAGGGTACCTTTATTCATTGATATACAATGCCGAAACGCAAATTTCACGTGTATGAATAATCACCCCGCATTATATAAGTTTATTGTAAATAAATAGCAAGTAACGTAAATTGGATATGTAAATTGTAAGATACCGTAAAACGCATTTCGATGAGAATGCAAATCTATACATTTTTGATAAAATTTACTGTAAATAGCATAAAACGAGCTTTACGCATTTTGCATAAATATAAATAATTTCGCGCAATTACTATAAAACGCAAACCCTTTTGCATTAAAAAGCAATCAAAGTTTATATTAATTAACCCGTGGACAATTGATTCTAAATAAAGAACTTTTTAGAATATGAGTCATCGGTATTTAAAACTATGTATAAATTTATTAAATAAACATTTTTATTCCAAGAAACAGCTTGAACATAAAAAAACCTGCAAAATTTCTGGAATAATCTTTTTGCATTAGTATGCGACGCCGCAATAATGGTATACGAGAAACAAGGATAAAGAACGCGTCACGGATACCTAGAACCAATAAGAAGGTAATAAAATGTCAAAATTTCATACTCTAATTGGGTATTCCGGGAAACCTTACATCATAATGTTTGAGATGATATTGGTGAAATTCTAGAAAATAGACATTTTGTATATAAAGGAGCGCTTATCGTTTCGAAAGGGAATTCATTCATTAAATTTTATACTATGCAGTCGATGCTTAAAGTAGATCAAGAAATGTTATTTTAAAACGCTAGCTGTTGCGTTATATAGAAGTATGCAATAAAACATAGTTGCGAGGTTGCAATGAATAATGAAGTGATGCTTTTAAACCCAAATTGCATACAAAAATAGAATTATTAATTACGAAGAAAAGCTATTTCAAAGATATAATAAATAATCGAAGAGAAGATTCAACCAAAAAAGTACTTTGTTAATTGCTGTTGGAAATGAAGAATTTTAATTTGGAAAACACTCGTAAGCCGATTTGGAACTCAATTTAAAATTTGGCCAGAAAAATCTTTGACATACAATCTATTAAAGGTCAGATTATATCGAGCTCTGAACACAAACTCCTGGTAAAAAAAAATCCTCACACAAAAAAATTACTAGGATTATCTTAAACTAGATCTAAATACTCTAATATCAGTTAAAAATAAATCTAACAGTGATGTTTGTGTTCAGAGCTCGATATACTCCGACCTTTAATAGATTATATTAATAGATTATATGTCAAAGATTTTTCTGGCCAAAATAAATCTTACTAGCGTGGAAATAATTCATAACCAGGTGAAAGATCCTCAAAAGAATAAGTTTACTTGTGTAAAAGTAAAAAAAAATAGGCAACAATATTTTGTGACAAAAATTTCTTAGAAATTATTTTATGTTTGAAAGAAACGATGTTGTAAATGCTTTTGTATGAAAGAAGATATTTTATGTTGTATAAATGCTTTGTTATATTGCTGCGTTTTATTTCATTTTGAAAATTCCATAAATTTCGTTGAGCTAGCCCGGAAAAGTGAAAATTAGAAACGAAGGTAAGTGAGCAATTTCAAGTTTACAAACCAGAAGTATCTTTTCACAGCACTCTTTCAGCGACGCTCCCAATGCGAACCCTTTTACATATCACTCTTTTAGTGACTTCCATATCAATATATATATTATTATGTAAGGGGGGGGGTATAAGGCTTCTAAAGGTATATTTGTATTAATAGGGGTGTATGCCAAACGATAGGATCAATATTTCAGATCTAATAATTTAAAAACTATAAATTTGCTATACTTTACATACGTTTAAAGTATGTACCATTTCAGTGTGAAACATATATGCCAAAAGGTAGATAACATGACTTTATGACGTTGATATAATGCACGGTACTTGAGGTTTTATACTGAGTTGATATTTTATGAGCCAGTTGAGAGTACATTTGCCGTCGGAAAGCCGAACGCATTTATGGATATCTGCAATATAACAAAGCGTCCAGGTCGTGTGTAAATTATTTGGCTTTTCCTTTTAATAGAATCAAACTTTTGGACGAATTGTAAATCAAAATTTAAAGTGAATCAAAATGTAAAAGGTTATTGGAGTTTGGTGAAGTGTTTTGGACCAATAGTAGAAATTTAAAAATATTATAAAGACTGTAGCGAAGGTATTTTGGACACGGAAAGAAAGATGAATTGCTATTGGATGTTGTATGTTTAAAATTGTAATTCTAGTAAGCTAAGGTTGTTGATTTTATAGCTAAGCAAAATAAATAAGGGACTTACTTTTCGAAATTGTTCAGATAAAGACGTATTTTATGAAACCTGCGTTAAGTTATAAAATATTTAATGAAATAAAAGTTTATATGTGTATCAACGAGTATTATTTAGTAAAGTGTGAAAGTAATAAGAAGCAAAAAGAGTATAAAGGCGACGAGTATTAAAAGGTTTTAAAAGTGATTAATAGTGCAACGGGAAAGTCAGCGTGTATAAGAGAAGATTTGGAAGTGGTTATTAGTGCAAAGGGGAAAGCGACGAATATTTGTTTTTGAGAAGATTGGTGTTGGTTTTGGGATAGATTTGGTATAACGGCAGTAGGAGATTTGAGTGGATACAGAAGGCTTCGACGATATAGATAATTTTTGGAGTGATTTGAGAAGATTAAACGGCAGTCAGGACATCGTATGGATAATTGGAATAGCAGGACTAGGAGTGATTTATAATAGGACAGCGGGATTGATTTGGATTGAGCGAAGAGAGGATTAATTGGGGTACGAAGCAGAGGAACAGGAGATCAATATACGACGAGGAAGAATTAACGCAGGGGAAGTAGACAACGGTTTTTTTGCTAAATTCTAAATTGGGGTAAAATTATTTCAGGTTTGGGTCAACGAAATTGGTTTAAAAACACCTGGAGGCAGTACGCAAGCGGACAACATTGGAGAATCTTTTGTGAAAGTGCGTACGGTAATTTCGAGTTTGAGCCAGCAGTTAAAGGAAGGCTTTCAGCGCGGTATAATTCTGGTAAGTACCGTGAATATTTTAGAACGTCAGAAATTAAAGTCATAAATAGTTACATAAATTAATTTGGCATCAGGCAACTTTGATCTGTTTAAAATTTGGCATACATAGTAAATTCAGTACATTAAAAAAGTGGTAAAACAAACAAGGGTGCAGTTTGGTTGGGTAGTGCACATCTACTCACGATTGAACTCACGGTGAGTAGGTGAGAAAACCCTGAGATTAAAGTTTCAAATAGTCGAGGCATAAAATATAGTAATTAGTAAATAAAGAACCAACCAAACGTTTGCTAAAGCACCTCGATTTGAAGTCATACATTGAATAGTAAATTAGGGACGATGACAAAAGTCGTGTAACAAATTTTGTTTAAAGTTTAAAGTGTAATAAATAAAGAAGGTAAAGCCCAAAGTAAAAAGGAAAAAGGGGTAAATACCAGAAGGTGGCAAACCCAACGTGAGGATCGAGAAAAAGGTTAAAAAGGTGTTAGAGTGAAAGAGAGTAGAATCCGGGATCCCGAGTTAGGTGGGGCCCGCAAGTTTTTTTTATTTTTTACAGGAAACGAGTTCAAAACAAGGAAACAGAGATGACGGACGAGGACACAAAAAGAATCACAAGATCGGGACTAATATACGGGGTTGAAATGGATGTAAGGAGACAAGACATAGAGCTGAACGCAGGGGGCGACCTACAGGAGACGGACACGAGGCAGACAGAGTTGGAGGTGACAGACACGGACATGGACCAGGCGACGGTACCGGAGGTGAGAGCAGCAGAAGCCGACGGAACCCACGACATTATGAGATTTTTGATGAGTATGAAAGACGATTTTAAGACATCACATACAGAACTGACAGACAAAATTATGGGATCACATACACAACTGACAGACAAAATTATGGAATCACATACAGAACTGACAGACAAAATTACGCAATCACATAACGAGCTAAGGGACGAGTTTAGGACAGCGCACGCGGACCTAACGGCTAAAATGAACTACACGCAGGACTACTTACTAACACAAATACAGATTGCAAAAGACGACGTGCGGACAGAGGTCCAACAACAAGTAGACAGGCTTGACGACAAGTTGGAACACACACGAGTACATTTGCAGGGAGATTTGAACGCGACACGGACTGACTTAAGAACTGAAATTAAGACACGGGTAGACACAGTGGAAGAAACGATGATTAGCGGGTTTTCAAATTTAAGTACAGAAATACAAACATGCGACAAACGACATAGGACCAACTACAAAAATTTAGGACAAACATTAGAGACTATACAAAACGAAAACGTACACGTTAGGACAAAACTAGACGAAAAACTTGACGACAAAGTCACGGGATTAGAAACCAGGGTAGGACATGACGTTAGACAAATTCACGAGAAATTGGACGACCTAGAAAGGAGGCGAATTGGACTAGACTACGGACCGCACTTTCGATTAAACCGGGACGTTTTACCGAAGTTTGAGGGACGTAAGACAGAACAGCCCATGGGATTCCTGGACCGACTAGACGAGATCGTAGGGACAGAAAACGAACGAACAAAACTACAGATTGTGGGGGCGAGTTTGACAGGAAATGCTGAAATATGGCATAACATTATTCGAAAACAGTATGACACGTACGCTGACTTCAGACGACTTTTTATAGAACAGTTTTGGAACACTACACATCAGACCGACATAAGGACGAATCTAATTACAGGACATTATAGCAGGACTCACGGCACGCGCGAGGAATACGCGATTGACAAGTTTAATCAGGCGCAACACTTAACACCGAAATTGAGCGAGGACGACATTGTACTTCTACTGGCAGGTCATATGGAACCGGAGGTTACCAAAGTGGTAGTGGTACAAAATGTCAAGACGTTGAGAGAATTCTTAGGAGTAATGAGAAATTTTGATCTAGCGACAGTACTGGAAGCGAAAACGCGGACACACCATTGGGAACAAAACAGGGGTTACAGGGAAGACAGTCGACGACAACCGTACCACGAAAACAGACCAAATTATAGACAGGAAAATTTTAACTACGGACATAGGAATCATTGGGGACACGAGGTACATAGACGACCGTATTACAATAGGGATCACCGGGATAACGCCTACAATGGACAAAACAGATACCGGCACGACAACGACGAGGGTGACGGCCGGACGACTGGGGGCGGAATACAAAATGGAAATAGCCGGACGGACAGGGACGTAAATGTCCAGCATATGACGACGAGCGCAATTACAACGGACCCGGATAGAATTGAGGTGGTGGAGATTCATGAGACGCCTCAGGAAAAAAAACAAACGCGAATTTTTGGACGACCGACTGCTTAGGAGTAAAGATTGATGTTTGCTATAGTATAAGGGATTTATTGTTAAACAGTTACATGTTTAATAAAAAGAATTTGTTATTTATAAATATTAGTTTAAGGGACCGTGTTTATGTTGCTTTAGTGGATAGTGGGTCACAGTTGTCGCTAGTAAATGAGAGGGTAGTAGTAGAACGTGGAGAATTTTTAAAGGGAAGAATAGGAACAATTGAGGGGGTTAATTTATGGTCAGCGATGAACAAAAAGCTAACGACGATTTATAATGTTATCCGTGTACCGATATATATATAGGAAATAAAGAAGCAGGGAATGCAGAGTTTTTAATTACGAAAGGGTTACAGTTAGACTTCATATTGGGTATGGATTTTATAGAGGATTTTGGATTGAATATAGATGGAAAGGATAGGTCAATTAGGATATTTGATAAAGATAGGTCATGGGTGGTACCTACGGTTAGTGAGGAATATAGGAATGGAAATGATATAGATAGTATAGGATTAGGAATGATTAAAGAGTATAATGATGGACAGGTTAAAGTACGATTATGTAATATGTTTGTAAGATTAATTAATGATGAACAGATAGGGAAAGTGAGTATTGATATAAAGGCGAAGCTAGGAGAATTATTTAATAAATATGTAGGGTTATTTAATGAAGAGCCAAGATTTGCGAGGCGGTATACACATAAGTTGGAGGTCACGGAAGACAGCGGGTTTAATACAAGGGTGTATCCAATTCCGTTTGCCATAAGAAACAGGGTTAAAATAGAGATAGACAGAATGTTAAAAGAGGGTATTATAGAACCAGCGAGAACTCCATATATGAACCCAGTAGTTATAGTACCAAAACCAAATAAAAGGGATATAAGGATTTGTTTAGATGCGAGGAAATTGAATGCGATTACAAAACCGCAGTATGAGCAACCACAAGGGTTGGATAATTTATTGAGAATATGACAGGGGGATATCGCGGGCGTTTTCATTTGGAGAATTTGTACCCATATAGAGTAGTACAGGAAGAGGGTTTAATAGGATAGGTTATAATGTGGTTCATGCAACGGAAAGTTTAGTTTTTGTTTTGTTTTGTTATAGTAGTATAGTATAGGTTAGAATATAGCGTAGGATGAGAGATGTGAGAGAAAGGCGAATGCGGGTTGCCAAATTAAAATGAAACAACAAAAGGGTGGTTTTGAATGAAAATCAGAAATTTTTGCACAAAAGGGGAAGAGAAAAACATACGAAATTTCCAATTTCATTGAAAACCAGTGGGGCCAATATTATGTAAGGGGGGGGGTATAAGGCTTCTAAAGGTATATTTGTATTAATAGGGGTGTATGCCAAACGATAGGATCAATATTTCAGATCTAATAATTTAAAAACTATAAATTTGCTATACTTTACATACGTTTAAAGTATGTACCATTTCAGTGTGAAACATATATGCCAAAAGGTAGATAACATGACTTTATGACGTTGATATAATGCACGGTACTTGAGGTTTTATACTGAGTTGATATTTTATGAGCCAGTTGAGAGTACATTTGCCGTCGGAAAGCCGAACGCATTTATGGATATCTGCAATATAACAAAGCGTCCAGGTCGTGTGTAAATTATTTGGCTTTTCCTTTTAATAGAATCAAACTTTTGGACGAATTGTAAATCAAAATTTAAAGTGAATCAAAATGTAAAAGGTTATTGGAGTTTGGTGAAGTGTTTTGGACCAATAGTAGAAATTTAAAAGACTGTAGCGAAGGTATTTTGGACACGGAAAGAAAGATGAATTGCTATTGGATGTTGTATGTTTAAAATTGTAATTCTAGTAAGCTAAGGTTGTTGATTTTATAGCTAAGCAAAATAAATAAGGGACTTACTTTTCGAAATTGTTCAGATAAAGACGTATTTTATGAAACCTGCGTTAAGTTGTAAAATATTTAATGAAATAAAAGTTTATATGTGTATCAACGAGTATTATTTAGTAAAGTGTGAAAGTAATAAGAAGCAAAAAGAGTATAAAGGCGACGAGTATTAAAAAGGTTTTAAAAGTGATTAATAGTGCAACGGGAAAGTCAGCGTGTATAAGAGAAGATTTGGAAGTGGTTATTAGTGCAAAGGGGAAAGCGACGAATATTTGTTTTTGAGAAGATTGGTGTTGGTTTTGGGATAGATTTGGTATAACGGCAGTAGGAGATTTGAGTGGATACAGAAGGCTTCGACGATATAGATAATTTTTGGAGTGATTTGAGAAGATTAAACGGCAGTCAGGACATCGTATGGATAATTGGAATAGCAGGACTAGGCGTGATTTATAATAGGACAGCGGGATTGATTTGGATTGAGCGAAGAAAGGATTAATTGGGGTACGAAGCAGAGGAACAGGAGATCAATATACGACGAGGAAGAATTAACGCAGGGGAAGTAGACAACGGTTTTTTTGCTAAATTCTAAATTGGGGTAAAATTATTTCAGGTTTGGGTCAACGAAATTGGTTTAAGAACACCTGGAGGCAGTACGCAAGCGGACAACATTGGAGAATCTTTTGTGAAAGTGCGTACGGTAATTTCGAGTTTGAGCCAGCAGTTAAAGGAAGGCCTTCAGCGCGGTATAATTCTGGTAAGTACCGTGAATATTTTAGAACGTCAGAAATTAAAGTCATAAATAGTTACATAAATTAATTTGGCATCAGGCAACTTTGATCTGTTTAAAATTTGGCATACATAGTAAATTCAGTACATTAAAAAAGTGGTAAAACAAACAAGGGTGCAGTTTGGTTAGGTAGTGCACATCTACTCACGATTGAACTCACGGTGAGTAGGTGAGAAAACCCTGAGATTAAAGTTTCAAATAGTCGAGGCATAAAATATAGTAATTAGTAAATAAAGAACCAACCAAACGTTTGCTAAAGCACCTCGATTTGAAGTCATACATTGAATAGTAAATTAGGGACGACGACAAAAGTCGTGTAACAAATTTTGTTTAAAGTTTAAAGTGTAATAAATAAAGAAGGTAAAGCCCAAAGTAAAAAGGAAAAAGGGGTAAATACCAGAATATATATATATATATATATATATATATAGTTGTGGATTCAAAGGGTTAAATCAGTGGGAAACAATAAAATTTCAACAACCCTGTATATAGAAAAGAGAAAATTATTTACGCGCAAAATTTAATTTAATTCATTTAGGGAAAACGGACGAATATTTGAGTGTTTTTATATTTAATAATTGAAATATTAGGATCACATAAAGAAAAAAAAACTTCAAAGCAAATAAAAGTTGAAGGATACGCGTAAGTAACCAAAAATTATGTTAATTCAACATGTATAAGCAAAAGGAAACGTGCTACGTAACAAAATCAATATTCCCAAGGCAATTGCATTCGTTGTAAAAGCCAAAGTCAGTTTTATCAGATACGAAGAAGTAGAAGTCTAGGAATTATTATGTTCAAAACGGTCGATAATTAACAGAAACACCTGCTTTTTAAAGGTCACATTCAACGAAGTCGAGCGTACGTTACGATAGGATTTCATAGAAATTATTTTAACCGTCAGTTGGTATAAACAACTAGGATAACAAACTTCTTAAAGAGCGAGAAAAATGGACAATCGGTTATATACAACAGATGGAGACAGGTATAAAAGCGTTGGGATTGAAAAGCACGTACCATATACACGTGGAGTTGAGATAAGATGTCAACAATATCGATTTTCTCTAACTCAAGTGGGGTTTTGAACGAGACAGCAGACATGCATAAGACATAGATAAATAGAGTTTAGGCAAAGCTTCTGATGGCAGAGAATTTTGTCATTGGTCGAAAGTCAACAGTGTGAGAAACGAATGCACACGCGAAGGTTGTAGGCGAATTCGAAGTATACAATAAGCACGGCTGGAAAAATTTTCAGAACTAGTCTAGGACTAACAAGAACATTCGTCGTAAGGTATATTTCGCATCAGCTTTTTTCATTTTTGATTTTCTGGTATGATAAATGCGGAACTTTTTTTTCTTTTAATCAGAAATTATAGAACAATGTATAGTGCTACTGGAACTGGTATTGTTTTTTTTTTCAATTAAAACGTCGTGCTAACTTCACACACACACAGCGAAACACGTCTATTCGCCACGCTGTTTTAGTGTTAAGATATATTTAACATTTTAGACAATTGACATGGGTTATTATATTCTAACTCTAGATTTAAATTTTAATTTTTAGGTGTATCTGTTAAATGTAATAATTATAAAGGAAATCTATCTTGATAATTAAAAGGAAACTGAAGATTTTAAAGTAAAATTTATTTTCTACGTTAAAACCAAATGTACTGCGTCTTATATACCAAGGAATAAGAATATCACAAACGATAAAGGATACAGAGTCTGTTAAAAGTTAATTGGACATAAATTACCTACTTTTGAGTATATAAAAATGGTTTAAAAAAATTTACACTAGCTGTTTAGATGCAGGTCCGCTAGAGAGGAGGCACTGCCAATTTAGGGGATGGACGTTGTGGAAATTACAAGAAAGTGTTCTGATGTATGATAGGTGTTGTATCTGTACTGTATATGAATTTATCAAGTACTGTAAAGTCAACAGGGCAGGCGCACTCCTGGCATTTGACAGTTCCGTGTTTTAATAGGTACTCGCAACACCGAAGCGTTGTCGTCGCTAATTATAATAAAGAGGTTAAGGAATTAAACTACTTTACCGGCAAATCTGTCATACGTTTCACAAAGTTCATTTCCATTTGAATATTTATTTAGTCAAATATTTAGAATTTGTGTTCATCTGTGGTATTTATTTATTTGTGATTTGAACTTAAGATTCAATTTTAAATAATGGGGTTTACGTGTTCCATTGCTGATTATAAACTATTGTTATTGTAAAAACTCATTGTTTACCAAAGGATCCTGAGGTAAGTTCTTCAAATATTTTTAGATGCTTATTAATTTTAACTAAATGTTAAACTATTTCAGTATTTTCACAATTATCATATTAATTTATGGTTTTTTGATACAGGCTACCCTTTATTTATAACATTCTTGTGTTTATAGATTCGTCGTTTATGGTGGGCAGCCGTTAGTCGTAAAGATTTAATAAATTTTGATGATAGGCATACCAGACAGGCATTTAGAGTATGCGATATCCATTTTGCAGACGATGCTAAATTTGTGGCTAATAGAAATTGTACTAATTTAAAATACAATGCTGTTCCTACGATACACCTTCAAGGTACCTAAAGTGATCATTGCTTTTACTTTTGTGTTAGTATTGTTGATTAGGATGTTTTTTTAATTATCCATTGTACTGTATGACCTACCAGATATGTAAACATGTAACATACATTTTAAATTTCTTTTGTAAAAATTGGGGTTGCCCATTCATTCTTAAATAAATACATAAATAAATAAAAAATGTTTATTGTTGTGAATATCAAACTTATGAAAGGCACTTATGAGGATTTCAAGGACATATTGTAAATTATCAATTCCTGCCTCATTTTATAATACTGTTGCTACAATTTTTGAAATGTTTACAAATGATTTCACTTAACAATAAATTTTGTTTTATTTAGAAGAGTTTGTTTTCTATACCATTAACGTAATTACATAAGAAAACGTCCTTGAAATCTTCATAGTGCTTTTCACAAACCGGTATTCCTAAAATGCCAGAAAAATTCAAAATTTAAATTTGGCGCCAATGAAGATAGTTCATACTCGCATCGCGAGTGGCGCTCATTATGGTTTTGCAATAATATAGAGAGTTGCCTATCTATATCTACTTACTAATCTATGAAAGTCAATCAGGTCATTTGAATTTATTAGAAATGGTGCGCTCAGTCATTGACTTTATAAAAATATTTTTCTACGACAACTTCAAAAAAAGTTGATTTTATTCACTCTATTTGAATTATAAGTAACCCCATTTTACACACAATTTCATATTTACATTGTATTCTTGCCAATCTGTTAGGCAACGCGCGCAAAATGAACCATTTTATGTTCGCCCTGCTATATTTTAAACCCGAATTCTAATTTACAAAAACTAAGGGGCTGACCGTTTGACGCAATATGTCAGTAAATAGATAGCTTCTGTCAAAAGTAAATTACAGACATTTCCGTGATAAATTTAAATAAAGGTGAACCAAAATATGGTAAATACTCCCTGTATGTTTGTCGTGGTTTGTTTAGTATTCTTCTAAATCTTCTTAAGCGTATTGGCTACCTAAAAGAAGTCGGTCCCAGGCCGTAACACAAATTGAAGGCAATCATTCATTTAAATTTTAAAAATTTTTACTTAGTGTACTCAAACCAAATATTTCGAACATCAATAAATCAAAGTCACCTTCAATTTATGTCATAAATGTCAAACTTGAAGTTTTTATTATTTTGAAAACGATCCTAGGTCATGGATCGAAACGTTAATAAAGATAATTTTAAAAACTATGAGTGGTTTAATCCCCAAAGAAGATTTAGAACAAAATATGGTAAGCAACAGTGATATTGAATTGGAATTAACTCCTCCAAAATAACAGAAGCGGCAAATATGACAAGACAAGAAACATTAAAAAAATGTACCTTTTAACTTATGTTCTTTTTATGAACTGGAGAAAATATCAAAAAGTTTAATCATTTTCTGAAAACGTTTTATTGGCTTATTTTGATAAACTGGCTAAAAAATTTATAAGTTCTACAACATGGAGTCAGTATTGAATGTTGAGAAAGACTCCAGCTATTAATAATAATATAGCTATTACTAAATATTCAAAAATTAAAAGGTTCCTTGAAACGTCAATCTGACAACTACAGACCTAAAAAGTCGAAAATTTTAACTCTAAAGGATATATTGTCGTACAAGCGAGCTGGTTTAGATTCGCGAGGAATTATGCGTTTTTGGATAGCTTTGGGAATATTAGAGGATTTGATAAGTGCTGAAATTTCCCGTTCAAGCTTTGAAGTGGGGCCTATGGTTATAGGAGTGTAAGAACCGTCTTGTAATGATTGTTTAATCTTTTCTTGATATTCTGTACGGTTTGGAATTACAGTCGCATAACCTTTGTCTGCAGGGAGTATAACAATTTTCTTGTTTGTTTGTAGGTGTTTTAAGGCCGTCATTTCTTGCTTTGTCACATTTTTTGTTAGGAGCTTTGGCATGTCGGAGACATTTAGTTGTTTTAAAGCGAATTAAGTTGGCATCGTCTTGGGTAGAGATCAGATCGCTGATTCTACAGAGCTAATGATTTCCTCTGCGGAAATTTTTCTGGGTGCAATTGAGAAATTTAGTCCTTTGGACAGACTATGTAGTGTGTTTTCGGATAGGATATATTTTGATCGGTTTATGGCGGCATTTGAGGACAGAGTTTTCGGGTAAGATGTTTTTTCAAAGTGTGCGAGGTTCTTGGAAAGTTGCAAGAACTTGCGTAAGTGGGTTTTTGTGATGAGTTCGGTAGTTTTTTAGACTTGCAAGTATAAAATTCGGTCAAACAGAGTCTAGTCATTGTAATTAAGCGTGGCGGATAATGTTAGATGGAGCTGTAAGGATTGTTTAGAAATATTGTCTATTCCATTTCGAGTGTTGAAAATTCGTTCGCAAAGAAGTGAGAGCTCTGCTCTGTGAAGAATTTTTCGGCTAGAATATGTTTTAATGTGGTATTTTATTTGAGGAAATTTGGAACTATTTCAGAATCACGACACCGTAACAAAGTAATTTTGCTAGTGTGTGTCTAAGGTTACTAAAAGTTCTTGTTTTGCCTACCATATCCTTCCCGTAAAGCGTAACTGTCACTGAACCGTTACACACCCCCCTCTATTCATGATCACTCAAGCATCAAGTTCTCGCCCTATATAAACCACCACTTTCGCTATTTTCGTCAGTTACTTCGCCACAAGCCACCTTTTGTGTTTGAATGGGTTAGTGAGACTGCTAGTTTATGAGAAACTCTACTCTTTACACTTTAACTTGTCTACTTAATATTATCAGTCTTATCTTTATTATCATTTTTTATTTTACTACTTATTTTCTTTTCTCGTTCCCCAAAAGTGGGCGAAACGTTGACACGATCCCAACCTGGAACCATAAATTTTATAATGTTTAAAACTTGGTTAAGCATACCAAAGGTAGAAGAAACTGAATTTGTAATTTGCAAAATGTGTGTAGTGCAACACAAAATTATTAGTGCTACGTATTATAATTAGTTATTAGTTCACATAGTATGTATCATTTCGGCTTCTAAAAAATAGGAAAAGAAATAGGGAACATGTTTAGATGTAAATGCGGTAGAGCGCAGACACTGCCAAATCTCATTCTGCACGGAGGTTGAGAATATTAAATAGAAACGTTCTGATGTATGATCGGTATCGTATCTATACTGTGTAACATACTGTTTTAATACGCTCTAATTAGTTCTATGATTTCTAAAAATAGTTATTTTCTAGTTTAATTTTAGCATTCTAATTATTAGAATAAAGGTCTTGGAGCTAACGGCTTCAAGACTACCCAAGTAGCGTTCTAGCGAAGTTTCCAGGAAGATCTAATCCAAGAGTAAATCAGTTTTATAAAGGCACTTACTTCAAGGCACTAAACATGTCAGATTAGTTGCTATCTATGATTAGATGTCAATCATGCTTTAGGATCCTATTTATGTCAGGGTGGTCTGAAGCAATTTTTCAATTAGAGGAGTACTCAACTAAAATTAGTTCCGAGATCTACTTGTGTGGCTATCTTAGGGCAATGGGCAGTTTAATTAATCTTAAAGATTTACGACCAGCGTATCCTAAGCCGAGTATGAGAGCCAAGAAAGGGGTTATTTTTCAATTAACTTAAATGTATATAAGGATGCCAGCCGGTGGTAATCGAGGTTGTTTATTTCCAGACGCGTTAGAGTCTCAAGCTCGCGGACTTGCAAGATTGAGTAAGTGTTTTATTTCTCTGAATTCAAGTGCGTGCCGTTATGTTCACAGTTAGTTTATTTCTCTGAGTAAGTAATTATTATATATGGTATTACCATGAACTCAAGGCTGTGTTATGCATCGTAAGTCATTTATTTGTTTAAATACAATATCTGTCGACTTTCATAACATACAACTTCGGGTTAAAGCTCCGTTCCAGTAATTTTATCCCGTTAGGTTATTGTTAAAGACCGCATCTTTTGAAGGGTTTCTTATTTTATTGTGTTTCGACGTTGTCCGAGGCTTGTAATAACTAAGCCACGAATTCCGTTATTGTACTATTTGACCCGTGTGAAGGTCGTGTTTTTCCTGTTATTGATGGCCCCGGGATTAAAGGAAGGTCGTTTCAGTATGCAAGTTAGTTAGACTACGGTAGCGTTAGTTAATTATATGTTTTGGGGTGTTTGCACCCAGAACTGTTGTTAATATTCATAAAATAAAAACTTTAGAATTGTTTAGTTAAGTTGTGTTTGTGCTAGCCGGAGACTTAATAACATTTGCCCCTGTGAAGTGATTTATTTTCTGTCCTGCAATCTTAGTTCATCGCCACGAACAAAGTGCGACGAGAGCTATTACCGCGATCGGTCCATGGACCGTTTAATTCCCATGGTGGCGCCCTATTGTAAATAATGTTAATTACTGTATAATTTTGTATGCATATGTAATTAGGTTAAGTTAGTTAGTAGCCCATTTAATAAAACAATTGGAATTTTGTTTTAGTGTGTTGTTGTTTAATGAACCTCCCCTTCTCACCGACTGCAGCAGCTTGCGAGGCAATGTCCCGAAACGTGAGGGTACTATAGTGTTAGAGGTCCTTCCCATTTATTATTTATTGTTAATTGGATACCCTCACGCGGTAGGTAAATATTCAAATTACAACTGTATCTGTATTTTTAAAGTAGTGTCAGGTCAACCCGGCAATTTGAAATTATTAAGAATGTTATACACTATTTTACGCCGTCAAGTTATTCAGGGAATGCCAATAATGAGATTTTTCTTTTGTGGGGTCTAGCACTTCTATTTTAAAAAATATTAAGGATAAGAAAAAATTTTTTTGATTAAAATTTTGAATAACAGTGTGATCGAATCTTCTCTGCAGCGTTTCGTTCATTCAGGAGTCCCATCATCCTAACTTTTTTAAATACGGACATGTGTTTTTTATATAATAACATAAATAATCGATAAAGAGTTTTCTGCATAACTTGAGAATGGCATTCGATAATGTTAATTTTATAAAACCATTTTAATATACTTCAAAGTAGACAACTTTTTTCTGGACTCTGGGTATTTTACCGTTTGTGATATAGTAATGTTATCGCTTCGTAATGAGATACTCTATATATATATATATATATATATATATATATAGGGTTCTTGGGAACAGTCCACTCTGATGAGGCTAACAAGCCGAAACCATTGGTCAGTGGATGTTTCCTCCCCTATGAAGTAATAAAGCTAATGTTTTGTTAATGGCTATATAACTACCAGCCCGATTTGTATTTGTCAATGGTTCTTATTATTTTCATAAGGGTTTGTTTACAGATACATCTTACTTTATATATATATATATATATATATATTGTGTAATTTGCAGCTTAAAAATAAATAAATAGGTCATGGGTCAAGCTAGAGTGTGTAGCCTCGAGCTATGGAAAAGTTAATTAGGTATTTTAGATAATTAAGATAGCACTTATTCAACTTAAGGTAGGAACATAGAGTTAATTTGATTTAGTTGCAGCTTTGCATTTATTTAGTAAGGAAATAGCATAATATTTATAGAGTAGGACACAAAGGCTTAAAGGTAACAAGAAGAAAATACCGTTTTATTAAATTGTAAGATAGTGTAGAAGGATGTAAGAACTTTTCATATTATCTAACATAGGATTGGTATTATTAGTAAACAAGAAGCGTTTTAATATAGCATTTAAAACACGAGCTTGTTAGTGGTAGGTAAGAAAATCAATAATTTCTAAGAATGTAAATGAACCTTGAAACGCAGGCACGGATCGATATCACAAACGAAGACGGACTATATCACATCATATAAAAGACGAAGATGCAAATGTTAAGTATTAGTTAGACTTCATAACAAACAAGGGTACAAAGACAATTCTGTAGCTTGTAGATAGAGTAAGACGAAAGATGTTTGTATCGATCAAAGATATGGAATGAAATTTAGTGATCTAATTGGACGTTACAGGTATACGCGTAACAATTTTAGTATTAGATAGAGTAAATATCCAACTAGGGGTTCGTAAGAATAAAGCATGAGTGGAACAAGGCGATACACGAGAGTAAGAAGAAGTATGTTTGTTTGAATTGAGAGGCGTGGATGTAACGAGAATCAATGTTTGTTGAGGATAATTTTCCTCAAACGCACGGACGGTTGGCAGTTTTCGAACGAATTTTATATGTTTGTACGTGGTAGTTCACGGAAAATGAGAACCGATAGTGTTTCAACTTGAAATTGGCGACGGTTATGGTTGTAATTTCTGGAAGCAAGCAGACGGTTGGCGGTTTACTAGAAATGTTTGTTTGTACGTTGTGGAGTACGTGCAAATTTAAAAACAGGGGGGTACGTTTGTCCATATATAGACACCCTGGAGGAGGGTGACATTCTCTTACCTTTCCTTCATTTTAGTAGTGAATTCTTTTAAGTGATTGTACATAGTTATTTGTAATTGCACACAAGTAGGTGTATTGTGATGATAAGTTGGTATATTGAAAATCTTCCAATAAATATAGAGTTAAGAGAGAAACGCGTAATACTCATGTATGTGCCAATTACAGTTTTTTGGGTATTGAAGCGTACAAATGGTTACAAAATTTGGAATTTAATGGTGAATGCAGCAATTATTGATTGGTTACTTATATATGGAAATATAATGGAAAATTGTGGAAGTCTAAATGCATTTTGTTTATGGTATACGAGGAATGAGTTGGATAGTTGCGTGCCTGGAGGAATGATGATTCAACCTGGAGAGCGGTTCCATAGCCGAGAGTCTTTTTAGACGGCATCATTGTCGAGGTCTGGTTTGCTGATACCTACAGGAGAATAGTTACCAGGTAACAAATTTTATAAAACATTTTTGTGATGGTGATTGGCTGCTTACGTTAATTTTTTTGTGCTTTAGAGTGATAATTCTTTATGAAATTAATGAACTGAAAATTTTGTGGAACTTTATATGTAGATAAAATCTTGTTTAGGTAGTAAGGGATAATTAATGTAAGGATAACCAGGTTATGTTGTACAAAGTAAAGGTGACTTATTCTTATATTCGCAATGCTATTATTTTGCACTCAAGTTTAAAGAGTTTTACTACGAGCTCATATTCGGACAAGGGATAAAAACAGGTATGGCGTTAGCCCTCTTACTTTAATAGGGTATTTGTGTGATGAGATTATTGAATTCAAATACATTTTTGAAAATGAATTGTTGCAAATCCATGTGATATTTTATTTTATATAATGAAAAGTGTTTTAAAATTGTAATATTTATTTTATGTAAATAGAGTGTGATGTATTTTGTAAGTTGCGTTATTTTGAGTATGATTGTAGGGTAGTAATTTGCTTTTAGATTACAGCATGGAGGCAGTGAGCGGGAGTTTTTAGTTTCAGCAGTCCAGGTAAGCGTCTTTGTTGGTATATTATGCATAGTAGAGTAGCCAAACAGAAGAGCAGTCGAGGTAACCTTCACAGTAATATATATATATATATATATATATATATATATATATATATACAAAGTGTGTCGCAGTTAACAAGACACTCTTTACAACAAAATCCCAATTATTGTAATGTTAGATATATTATTCAATATTCCAAAACCTATTAAACATTTTCTGCACCACTGACAAGCCCATTCTTAAATGTTTTGGAGAAGTACAGTATGTCTAAAAAGTGGTTTGAACTTCTGAAAGTGAAATAAAATATAACTGTAACAAGCATACACATGATGACAGAATATAAATAACTAAACTAATTCTTACTTATTTCTCCCATGGAATGTCCAACCATTCCATCCGGTTTAATCCCCAATATTACTAGGACATCTGTTAAGGCTATTTGTACCGCAATAATAACTACAAACATATTAACGATTTCGTCTAAGTCTGCATCACTATCCTCTAAAAGGTGTAATAAATCCACACCGTGATTCCTCAAGATAGCAGCCGATGTCATTATAGATTCCCTAAACGTCTGTAATTGCATTAAATTCCTTGCTATTTGTGGGTATTGAGATCCCATTCCTGAGTACATAAACCACACCGGCCGATTTTCTGAATGAGTTTGTGCAATTTCCATTACATTGCTTTCCAATATTCCGTACCCGCGCCACTCTTGTCCAGTTACATTTTGTAAATGAATATTATCTAAAAGGCTCAGGAATTCTGCATCATCTTTATGTTCTTTTATTCTTTCTAACATATGACTTACAGCCTCTTCAGAGCGTCCGGAAATTGCAATTAGGCGAGGAAACGAATCGGTGACAGTGATTGTTTTAGATTTAGTGTGAGAACGAAGTAGGACATGAGCATTTGCGCCACCCATTCCAAATGAGTTTATACCAACCAGACCGCCATTCCATGGTTCGTTAGTAGTAACAACCTGTTACAGAACAGTACACGTTAGTTACATTAATATTGTATAGGTTTTTTAAATTTTGTTATCAAACATTTAAGTAAATACTCCCAATTAGCCAGTATTTAGCAGATCTCGTAGCAAACATCGTTCCAATAACGCATAACAGATTTTGTTCTTTGGGATAATTTCATGATACATGAAAATAACCTTATTTAAAATACAATTCGAAACAAATATAGCTACATAGAATGTCTCAAAAGTAAGCACCTAACGTTAATCACTAATACAAGATGTCAACCTGAAAAGAATTACAATTTATTCTTGGTCCGTTCAAGTATAATAACACATCAAAGGTACGTTAACACTTTTACACGTTACCTTAATAAATCCCAATCGGCGCGTTGCATTTTGTTTAAAGTTAATATTACGATTACTTAAATGCCCAAATAGAAGAATTCTGTAGCGCCATGTTTTTGCAAGAGTACATTTATATTTGCGGAAAATTTTTACTTTGAATATCATAATAGGGAACCTCGAACGCGAATAGAAGACGGGAGAACCGTTGTTAGTCAGGTCAAAAATAATCCGACTGTGTATGTAGGAAACTTCAAACATCGAAATTCCCGGAACTCGAATGAACGACAGTCAAAAATCACAACTTATACTTTTAAGTTATCAAAAAGTTGAAGCATTCTGTAATTGGGCGTTCAAGTGTCAGTTTGCACTGAATTACATGTAGTAGACTGATAAATGTCTATAGCAAGTATTATTAATAACTTGTTATCGTGCCTGGCACTGAAATGTTAACCCCTATTTACTGTTATTACAAAACAACCCAGCATTCTGCTTGAAAATAGGCGATTAATTATTGAGCAGAATACGCTATTGCAAATAAACAGAGCACTAGTTTGCTATAAAAGTAATGATCGTAATTGACTTGATATAACCGAAGAAAATAGATTAAGTGGCATAGATTTGTCATTGGAAATCTCCATCACTAGATCTATCACTTTCGGAATTTTAACATCTAATGACACGAAGCAACT